>CM062807.1:32881870-35281870 GCA_031772625.1 Pinus tabuliformis | reverse complement strand
TGGGATTGAATCCCCTTCAAGAGAAAGATCACCTTTATTATTAATATTGTAAGGAAAGAGAAGACCCTTTGACAGTGAGAAGGGGACTTCAATCTTGAGGAGGTTTGCAAATCATAAGGAACCTTACAATAACCAAGAAGATTCCTCCCCAAGTTATAATGAATTGAGAGGAAATTACAAGGCAAATTTTCAGTGAGCTTTCAAGCCAAAGAAGCTTCAGATTCGAGGTGATGGAAGGCTTCTTGGAACCCTCGAGTAGGAGAGGTAACCCTCCCAAAGCTTGCGGCTCTTTCAAAAATATATAATGTCAAAACCAAGCTGCGAAACAATTGATATTCACCAAAAATTTGGAGGAAAAACCCTTCAAAAAATATTGATTTTCTCTACAAAATTGACAAGGGTTAACTGAAATAATCACTAAACAAAAGATCAAACCCTTCTAGACTTACGACTAGATGACTTGATGCCAATATTGCTTGTCGCCCTCACAAATTCTCCAATAAAATTCTATGGGCCGCAAAAAACTTCAACTCGCTTGATTTAATGGCTAGAAAGAAGCCTTTTGGGCCTACAGCTTAGTGATTAGAGACCCAAATGGCTTGCAGCCTCAAAGATTTAGTGCCAAAAATCCCTGTAGCTTCACCATAGTTGTCAAATCTACAAAATCGAAACCCCAACTGAGATCTAATTCAAAAAAAAGTAAGTCTTGGAATTTATAAACAAGAACCCTTAAAAAAAATCAATTTTAAAGTAATGAAGGGTCCCAAAACCCTAGAGGCCTGAAGAGAGAGGTCTAATAATAGACGACCCTCTAAAAAATTTCAATCTGCCACAAAACCCTAGTCGTTAGCCTAGATGAGGGTTTAGTCTTTAAAATTTTCGATTTCCCTTGATTTAGAAGAGGATCCACCTGCAAGAAAAATATTTACAAAAGATCTATGCCAAACCCTTTATCCCTCTCTTTAGATCTGCAAGGAAACAAGTTAGAAAGGACCAAAAAAATATATAGACAAGAATTATTTTACAAGGGTTAGATAATATATACAAGATCTATTTACAAATTTAAAAGAATAAGGTCTTTAATAGCATATCTATTTAGTAATACCTTTTAAAAAAATTTAAAAAGGTTTAAAGATAGATAAATTTTGATCTAGAGCAAATGGCAAGAAAATCCCCATATTTCGAATGATAAGTCTTTAGATGATCCCACTATGTGTTCTTCAACTTCCATGCCTTGAATAGTTGGTTAGTTCAACCGAGAATGTCCCCAAGTATTCGAGATCTTATCGACACAATTAATTTCTACACATATAAAAAAGATTTGTTAGATCCACAAAAATTTGGATAGCATAGTGAAAGAGGAATCTAAGGGTTTAACCGAAAACCAATAGATCTATACTCCATCTAAAGTATTTCTCCAAATCTAAACAATAATGTAAAATAACTATACACCAATGAATCTTCAAGAGCTAATGGAAATAACAAAATATATCATTAGTAGACCAGAAAGATATCACCATATAATTGAAAAATAACACCATAGCTTTGCCCTAAAGACTTTATTTTATTGCTCAAAAAAATATTACAAATATAGCAAAGCTTTGCTTAGCCAAGAGCTCAATATTTTTTCCTGTTACAATTGAGGAGCTTAGAGCTCAATTTATAGAAAAAATATAAGTGAAAACGACTAGGTCCAATGAGTTGCACAAAGTTGACTTGATCCCAAAATAAAACGGTTAGTTGAATGCTTGATCCTTGTCAAAATAATCTCGACCCTCGATTGCATTGAGAAAAAACTTGATCACCTTGATGGATGACCTGGATGGACCAAAAAATATTTTTTCCAATTTATTTTCTCAAAAATCCCCTAGTTTTGATCCAGTATATCAGGCCCTAGATTTGTCCTCGACCTCCTTGGCCAATTTGGATCTCCAATGTTGTAATTATGCACTTTCCTTAGACCCAAAACACTTGAGTATCACACTCCTCACTTGAGAAAAATTTTCTCTCAATGGCTAGTGCCATTGTGAGGTGTGTCTTTTTTAAATTATGGCATGTTCTATGCTTAGAGCAGTTTACTTATTTTTCTTCTTATTGTCCACAGATTAGCAATCACATATACATTAAGTAAAGTGCAGATAGATCATTAAATGATTAACGGAAAACAAGCCAAAACAAGAGACACAAGATGTGGCGGCTAGCCAAGGACAAACCCCAATGTAGGGAAACCCTTTGATCAAATCTTCTTTTATCTTCAATAGTTCAGCAGAGAGAAATAGTACAAAATCTGAATTCTATAATTTTATATCAGCAACAACAAAACCTAGATCAGCAAAGTCAAACTTGGTCAAACTAGTTGAAATTGACTTTTAAAATACTTGGTCAATGTCCGGTCAACTTGTCCTCGAACAGCCTGAAGAAACAACCCTTGAATAGCCCCAAAAGTTCAGTCAATTTGCAGATTTTTGAAGTCAACTTGCAGCCCTAAACTAGGGCAGTGAACACCGGTCAAACCAGAGGTCATATCACCTCGATTTTCGTGCCAAAAATTGTGGCCTGCCTAGGAGAGGCAGCCACACCCAATCCGCACTTCTAGATGGTCAACGCTTGGTCAACGCTGGTCAAAGAGATGACCTGTTGTCCTAGCGTCCTTTCTGCGTCTTCCTTGCCCTAGAACATCTTCCTTTTAGCCACACGTGTGAGAGAGAGAGAGGCTCCTTTTATGCGTAGGAGAGAGAGCGAGAAGATGAGTGAATGAATTGTCCAAATGAGGAGGAGGCTCCTTGTATTTATATGCAAACGTTGAGTGTGAATAGACGTCACTGTTGGGCTTTTTAGCGTACATAAGTTTGATAGCCGACCTTGACAATTTGTCCATAATCAAAATAAATTCATATCTCCATAAATATATATCGGAATCGAATGATCTTTAGATCAATCCTACACCTCTCAATGAGAGGAATCTAGGAAAAATATCAAAAGCCATAAATAAGGTGATCCACATGGAGTTTGGCCCTAGTTGCCAATTTTCACACTCCCTCTAAACTAGGGAGAACTTCATCTACAATCCGTCGGACCGTCGCTACTATCCATCCATCAAATGCACTGTGTTGTACAGCTTGACCCCACTCTGCTCTGCTCGAACTATGAAGAAGAAGAAATGATCGAGGATGTATCATACCATCCTCCACTGACCCGAAGTCAGTCTCAGAGTGTGAAACACTCATTGATCCCAGATCAGTATCACTGATCCCAGATCAGTATCACTGATCCCAGATCAGTATCACTGATCCCAGATCAATGGAGGTCATCCTAAAATAGGGAGTACGGAAGATACAGCGATGCGTCCATCGATAGTACTACTATGGTCCCTATCCTCATTTCCCTGCTCATTGATCAGATGAGAGGTACTTCCCATGAGTCCCAGACTGCATGGGTAGGATGCCTCGACAGGAGAACTAATCATCATGTCTACAAGAGAACGAATCATCATGTCCAATGGATGCCACGGAGAACTAATCATCCTGGCCTACAGGAGAACTAATCATCCTACTCCACAATCGCCACAGAGAACGAATCATCTTGGCCCACAGGAGAACTAATCATCATGTTCCACAGTCGCCACGAGGTGTCACAGGGGAAGGTTGAACCTTTACCCTGTACATAGTGCACCACCAAGGGATGGTGAGTCTCCCTGTGATCACAAGTCGCTCCAAGAAGTACCCTGTGCCCCCTTGGAGCTCCCAGAGCTCAATACATCATACTCAACCCTCATAAGAGGATCTCTGAATGACACCAAGTCGTTCTCGGAAAGTCAGGAATTTGACCTTTCCTAGGGGCTTTGTCAAAATGTCGGTGACCTGTTCATCTGTACCGATATGTTGGAGCCTTATTGCTCCTCGCTGCACCATATCTCAAATATAGTGGTACCTGATATCGATATGCTTGGAGCGATCATGAAATACGGTTTTTCTCTGATAAACGGATCCCACTCTGGTTGTCACACAAGATGATGGTGGTATCCAATGTAAATCCAAACAGCGCACTGAAGAGCTTTCGCAACCAAACTGCCTCACAAGAGGCCATGCTAGCAATTATGTACTCTGTCTCGGCGATGCTTAAAGCCACCAACTTCTGCTTCCTGCTCATCCAGGATATCGAGGCAGATCCCAAAGAGAAACAGAACCCAAAAGTGCTCTTTCGATCCACCACACTGCCTGCCCAATCAGCATCAGTATACCCAAGTAGTCTCACATTTCCGACAATGTATCTCAACCCATGAGTGATTGTGCCGCGAAAATATCTCAACAGATTCTTGGCACCAATCCAATGTGAGTGGTGAGGCTCAACCATATGTTGACTCAATGTGTTGACTACAAAGCATATATCCGGACGGGGATTCACCAAGAACATTAATGCTCCGACAAGTTGACAATACTCAGTAGCATTTCGTAAAACAGGTCCGTTAGCACTACCGCTTAACTTCTTAAAGTCAAGCTCCATCGGGGTAGTTATGAGCTTGTAGTCCACCATGTCGAATCTCTCCAATATCTTCACCACATGTTTTCCTTGAGATAGGAAAATCTCCCCTAGTTTCTGCCAGACTTCCAGTCCTAGGAAATAGTGCATAAGTCCTAGGTCTTTCATCTCGAACTCAAAAGCCAACTCCCTCTTACATTCGTGAATGAGAGGGTCTGCACCTGCTAGAAAGAGGTCATCAACATATAGCACCAGTATGAAAGGCTTGTCATCTATAACCTTAAAGTAAACGTTAGGGTCGGCTTCACTCCTAGTAAATCCCAGCGTCATCAAGTAGCTATCGATCCTCTCATACCATGCTCAGGGTGCTTGCTTTAGCCCATAGAGGGCCTTCTTCAACCTGCACACATGGGATTCTTGATCATAAATTTCACATCCTTTGGGTTGCTCCACATAGACCTCCTCTTTGATCGAACCATGTAAGAACGCAGTCTTGACATCCATCTGATGTAGGTTCCATCCTTGCAAAGCAGCAAGGGCTATGATCGAGCGGATGGTGGTATATCGGGCAACAGGTGCAAATATCTCGTCATAGTCTGTACCTTCCTTCTGGGAGAAGCCACGAGCGACAAAACGAACCTTATACTTTTCCTCACTTCCATCAACTGCATGCTTTATCTTGTAAAGCCATTTTGAAGTGACAACTGCTTTGTCTTGGGGTCTAGGGACCACATCCCAAACATCATTTTTCATAATGGACTCATATTCCTCGGTCATAGCATCCTTCCATACTTGATGCTTGACAGCATATGTGAATGACGAAGACTCATTTTGGATGATCATGCTCATGATGGTTAGGTATCCCTGATACCTATTCGACTTCTTACTTTCAGGGAAGGTTCCTCTGGGTGCAGTGTGTCCTTCAGCATCATCAAGTGTCCCCCTAAGCCATGAAGGCCTCTTCCTAGAAGAGGAAGGCTCTTGCGGAGGAGGATCAATAGGATCCATAGGTTCTTCCACATTGGGCATCGTCTCATCTTCTTTTTCCTTCGGTTCCCTGGTGTCAGCTTCTTTAGGTCCCCTTAAAGTAGGAAGATTGTCTACTTTGCTAAGAGCCATATCTTCGTCAAAGGTGACATCATGACTAATTTCGACTTCCCTTTGACTAGCTACATAGATTCTATAGCCCTTAGTATTTTCGCTATAGCCCACGAAGATTCCTTTCTTTCCAAATGCACCCAATTTATTCCTTTTCTCTTTCGACACATGAAAACATACAAGGCTTCCAAAAATTCTAAAATGAGATACGTCAAGTTTCTTACCGGTGAACATTTCTTCGAGAGTCTTGGAACCCAATGCTTGATGAGGGCATCGGTTTTGTACATATACGGCGGTATTTGCAGCTTCGGCCCATAGAAACTTCGGAAGTCTTTGATCATGGCGCATAGCACGGAGAGCTTCCACAATTGTACGATTCTTCCTTTCCGCCACACCATTCTGCTCAGGAGTATATGGTGTAGTATCTCCTTCTTAATGCCAGCCTCTTTGCAAAAGTCATGAAACTCATTGGATTCATATTCAATCCATTGTCAGTCCTTAAGGTCTTGATCTTCTTTTCGGTTTGATTCTCGATCAAGGCTTTGAAGTGCCGAAACCAAGAGAACACTTCATCCTTCTTTTTCAAGAAGTATATCAAAGTCTTGCGAGAATAATCATCTGTAAAAGTGACGTAATATAAATATCCTCCCAAAGAGTTCACAGGCATCATACCAAATATCTCTTAGTGAACCAACTGCAATATATCGGAGGTATTTCTTTGGCTTGAGGGTAATGGTCCCCTTTTGAGCTTTCCTTCGGCACATCCTGGACATACCTTGCTCTAATCTGAACTCGGGCATCCCGGTCACCATTTTCCTTACATTGAGTAGAGCTTTATAATGAAGGCGAGCAAACCTTTGATGCCATAGTTCCGATTGAAGAGATGTGTCACAAGACATGACACCCAGCAGACTTCCCTCGACCTAATATAATGAATCAACTCGAAACCCAAGAGTAAAAGCATCTTTAAAGTTCTTTTTCCATACACGTACCTTGCCATCGCTGAAGGCCACCTTGTAGCCTTTGTCTTCCATTGCCGAAATGGACACCAGGTTCTTTTTTAGATCAGGTACATATAATACATCTTGTAAGTGGATGGGATTACCCTGATTTAATTGAAGAGTGACATTTCCTACGCCTTTCACGAGATATTTTGAATTATCTCCAAGAACAGATTCCAGGTTGGTTTCCTCCTCTATTAGATTATAGAGAGCTTCTTTGTAACCAATGAAGTGCCTTGAGGCACCACTATCAATAAGCCAATTTCCCAGCAATTCTGGGGGAGCAGTAGTAGATAGAGCTGCTGGTAGATAATATTCATCTTGCTTATTGTTAACAGTGTTAGATTCATACCTGGAATTTCTTGCCTTCTTAAATGGTTGTCCTCTTCCTTGATTTCCGGCACTTCTTTTACCTCTGCCATTTGACCTGCCATTCCTTTGATTGCCTTGAGAGGGATTTTGATCATCGTCCCAATGTGAGTCCCTTTTATCAGGGCACTCCCTTGCATAGTGACTGGTTTTATTGCAAGTGTAACATCGTCCTTTTCTTCCACCCTTTGGTCCAGCCTTTCCTTTGAATTTAGCCCCGGAATTGTTTCTTCTTTTAGTATGAGAAGAAAAAGCAGAGGGATGACCTTTAAGTATGGGCATTTCTTGCTCTTCCATCCTCGTTTCTTCTTGAATGCATCTGGCCATTAATTCCTCAAATCCAGGAATTACATTATTGTTGAGAAGAGTAGTCCTGAATATATACCATTCAGATGGTAGTCCTCCAAGAGTTGTGAGTGTCATTTCCCTGTCAGGAATTACTTCCCCAATAGATAGGAGATCGTTCTTGATCTCAGTGATCCTTAAGAAATATGCTTGCATACTCTCATCTTTGCCCTTCTTAATTTCCTTCAACTCATTTCTAAGAAACAAGACTTGAATTGCATCATTAACTTTAAATAAATTCACCAGTCTATCATACATTTCCTTGGAGGTGTTTACCTCAGAAACATAGGCCACCAAGCACTTGTCGATAGAGTCCTGAATGATCTTCCTTGCTTTGAATTCTCCCTTGGTCCGTTTGTTCCTAGCAACAACAGATGCATTTGATGGAGACTCAACAATTCCGCCTCTCACATGGTCCAACACTTCATGTTCTTCTAGTGTCAGATCGAGAGACATCTTCCATCCGTGATAGTCAGACTTCTCACGGTGTTTGTCTTCAACAGGGAAGAGTGTTGAGGACCCCATGATTTCTTTCAGATAGCCTTGCCAACCTTCTCTTCGGTGATTGCTCTTGCTTGGCCTTTGTCTTCACCTCAGCTCTGGTACCATGTTAAATTATGGTATGTTCTATGTTTAGAGCAGTTTACTCATTTTTCTTTTTATTATCCATAGATTAGCAATCATGTATACATTAAGTAAAGTGCAAATAGAACATTAAATGATCAACAGAAAACAAGCCAAGACAAAAGACACAAGATGTGGCGGCTAGCTAGGGACAAACCCCAATGCGAGGAAACCCTTTGATCAAATCTTGTTTTATCTTCAATAGTTCAGCAGAGAGAAATAGTACAAAATCTGAATTCTATAATTTTATATCAGCAGCAGCGAATCCTAGATCAGCAAAATCAAACTTGGTCAAACTAGTTGAAATTGACCTCTAAAATACTTGGTCAATTTCTGGTCAACTTGTCCTCGAACAGCGTGAAGAAACAACCCTTGAACAGCCCCAAAAGTTCAGTCAATTTGCAAATTTCTGAAGTCAACTTGCAGCCCTAAACTGTTGAGTTTTGGTACCGGAGGACAAGTGGTTCCCTAAGGCTTTGATCTTTGGCCTAGGGAAAAGTGTCCAAAAGAATTTAATTTTTCTCCTAAAGTGACTTTATAATTTTTATAAAGTCAAATCTAATTTAAAAGTGACTTTAAGTGATTAAGTTACTAAAGTCTAATTATAAAGTGACTTTAATAAAGTGAATGTAAAATTAAAAAGGAAAAGTGACTTTGGAAATAAATGACTAAGTGGATCTTTATTAAAGTGGGGTGAATTAAAAAATAGAAAGTGAGATTTAAATGAGCATTTAATCTCAGCCCTAGATCTCAATCTATTTCAGCCATTGGGTTTAGGAATCACCCAAAAGTCACTTAGGGTTAGATTAAAGGAGGAAAAGGAGGAAAAGGTCATTCATTCTTTCATGAGCAGATTGGGAGAAGGAGAGCAAGAGAGCAAGGGAGATTTCTAGACAGGGAGGAGAAGGAGGCAGCAGCTTGGCACACATTCCAAGGCAGCATTCCAGCAAGTCCGTACCAGTGTTTTAAAAACTGGCCGTTTCGAAACCGAAACGGCCGAGTTGAACCGAGTTATTGCTGAGGGAATTGACCCGGCCTTTGAAACGGTCCGGTTGACCGAGTCATGTGTGACTCGGTCAACCCGGCCGGTTCCGATATGACTCGGCCGAGTCACAAGGGAACGGCCAGGCACGCGTAAACCACAATAAAATATTCATTTTTTTGGTATTTTTGAATTGTTTAATGAAGTTTATGGATCCCAAACTGTTATAATAATATGCTAAATGTTTTTGGGGTCCATTTCCCCCTCCCAAACCCTATTTAAGACACCCAAATGCTCTCATTCACTCACAGCAGTCTTATGCATTTGAGTGAGAGTCTTCTTTGAGAATTAGTGAGCAGTTCTTGAGCTTGTTTTGGAGCAGCAGTGAGGAGTCTTGGAGGAGCATTGTAGCTGGAGTGAGGAGCTTCTTGGGCAGCCATTTGGAGCAGCATTGAGGAGCTGATTCTTGGAGCAAGCTTGAGGAGGCAGTTTGTGCCTGGAGGTATTTTTTTCCACCTCTATAAATCTGTTTTTGCTTAGTAAATTTTAGGTGCATATCAAGAAAGCTTAGAGAGTGTTTTTTGTCAAATAAATGAACATTGAATCAATGTTTTTTTTTTTCATTTTCAGATTGTTTTCCTAGTCAAAAAATGGCACCTAGAGCAAGAGATCCTGCTTGGGCATATGTTGAAATGGTTGATAGTCAAATGCATTGCAAATTTTGCCATAGGAAAATTAAGGAAGGTCCTGGGGGCATTAATAGGCTGAAACAACACTTGGCAGGGATTAGAGGCCAAATTACCCCATGTACCTCACCAGAAATTGGGGAGATTAGAACGAATTCGTTGGCCAGCTTTGAGAAATTTAAAGAAGATAAGGCTAGGCAAAAAGAGATACAGGCTGAAATTGGGAGGAAGAGGGAGATACAAAAAATGATGGCTACCAACCCCCACTATGATTTTGAGGGTTCTTCCTCTATCCCTCAAACTGAGGAATTCCAACACTTTCCGTTATGTTCCTCCCTCTTTTGGTTCTGTTCAAGATAAGGGAAAGGGTAGAATGAATTTGAAAAAGGGTGATGTGACTATCAAAAGTTATTTCACTCCCTCCTCTCCATCAGATGCACATGGTCCTGAAGTTAGTAAAGGTCAAATTCAGCCCACTTTAGATGACCATTGGAAGAAAGAATTGAGGGAGACTGCTTGTGAGTACATAGCTAGATGGTGGTATGATGCTGATATCCCCTTTAATGCTGCTCGTTCACCATATTATGAGCCTATGTTTGATGCCATACATGCTGCTGGAAAAGGCTTCAAAGGCCCTACTATGCATGAGCTAAGGGGGTTTCGTTTGCAGAAAGAAATTCAATCCATTAATGAGTATTTGCAAGAGTTCAGGGACTCATGGGCAAGAACAGGGTGTACCATCATGTCAGATGGATGGACTGATCAAAGAAACCATACCATCATAAACTTTCTTGTCTTCTGCCCACAGGGAACCATGTTTTTAAAATCAGTTGATGCATCTGATAAGGTAAAAGATGGCCACTTGTTGTTTCAGCTATTGGATCAGGTCGTTCAGGAGGTGGGGGTGGCTAATGTTGTTCAAATCATCACAGATAATGCCTCTAACTATGTTCTTGCTGGTAAACTGTTAGAGAGAAACACAAGACCATCTTTTGGACCCCATGCGCTGCACATTGCATAGACCTCATGCTTGAGGATATTGGAAAATTAGATTGGGTCAAAAACACTGTAGATCATGCCAAAAGCATAACAAAATTTATCTACAATCATACACTGGTTTTGAGTCTCATGAGGAAACACACTGGAGGCAAGGATATTATTAGGCCTGCCATCACTAGATTTGCTACACATTTTTTGACATTGCAATCTATGCTTTCCCAACATAGAAACTTGCAAAAGATGTTTTCCAGTGATGAATGGAATCAAAGCAATTGGTCTAACAAACCAGAAGGCAAAGAATTGAAAAGGAAAGTCCATGAAGAAACTTTTTGGAGAAAGGCAGCAGAGATTGTGAAGCTTGTTGAGCCACTAGTTAAGGTGTTGCGGTTGGTGGATGGGGAAAGGTTGGCTATGGGCTTCATTTATGAGGCTATGGATCAAGCAAAGGAGCAAATAAAGACAGCATACGAGGATAGAGTGGCAAAGTATGGGCCCATTTGGGCAATCATTGATGAAAGATGGAACAATCAACTCCATTGCCCTATACATGCAGCTGGGTATTTTTTGAACCCACGGTATCATTATAAAGCTAAGGAGTCAGGAGCTTTGAGGGGGAGGTCAGAGATGGACTGGTTGATTGCATTGAACGCATGATCCCATCGGAGTCTGATCAGCTGGAGATACATCGACAGGTCACATCCTTCAGCAATGCATCAGGTACCTTTGGGAAGAACCTAGCAAAGATTGCAAGAGAAGCAGATGAGCCAGGTAAACAAAAATTTCAATTTTCAATTTCTTAATGGTTTTACTTTTTTTATTAAAGTTTGTTAAATCATTTATAATTTGAAAGTTAGATATAATTTGTAATTTTGTTGAGCTTCAGCCTTCATCTAACTCATAATTCATTACACTCCTATGTTTTTTGCAGCACAATGGTGGGAGGCCTTTGGTGGCCAGTGCCCTGAATTGCAAAGGTTTGCAATTCGTATTTTGAGTCAAACTTGCAGTGCATCTGGGTGTGAGCGCAATTGGTCTGTCTTTGAGAGGATTCACACAAAGAAGAGAAATCGTTTGGATCAAAAACGGTTGAATGATCTAGTTTATGTCCAATACAACCTTCGGCTCAGACGAAACCAATTGCTGAACAAAAGACCTGATTCAGATCCCATTGTGTTGGAAGACATTGATCCAACATCAGATTGGGTAGTGGAGAGTCGTCCACCAGAGTTTGATCCTGATGAGGATCTTGATGTAGATATAGATATGGAGACATCAGTTGAACTTGAACCTGTTGTTCAACTTCAGCCTGTTCAGTTGAATGCAGATCCCAATCCACCAGCCTCAGTCTCACAGCCAGCAAGGACTCCAGTTGTAGGTGCTTCCTCTGCTCAGCCACGACAGAAGCGCAGCCGCATATCTACTCTATCTCAGCTTGCATCTGCTGCACAGCCTGCTAGTGGTACTGGTACCACTTCTACAGTTGCAGTTGGAGACGATGATGATGAGGAGGAGCCATGGGGCCCCCTGTCTGACTCTGATGATGATGATCCAGAGATTGGTCGAGATGATCTTGGCTCCTCTGGCAGTAGCTACTAGCCAGTAGTATTAGTATTGCAGTCCGGTCACCATCACAGTTTACTTTTGTTGTAGAGGCCATTTCTAGCCTCCTTGGTTATTTGTATTTTGTTTTGAGTCTTTGATCATGTATGACAGTTGACTATGTATTGCCATTGGGTACCATTTTGATATAGTGGATTGGTTCATGAGCCTACTTTGATCATATGCTGTCTTCCATCTATATTATAATGCTGTGTGTTTGGAAACATGAATGAAAATCTTTAAAATTATGTTTAAAATATTTAAAATTATGTTTTTTAATAAAAAAAATAAATATTTAATGTATTTTTTACAACGACCGAGTCACTGAAATCGAGCCGGCCGAGTCATTACCGTTTCGGAGTCGGAGTCGGAGTCGATCCTCGGCCGAGTCAGAGTCGGAGTCAGAGTTTTAAAACATTGGTCCGTACAGCTAAGTTAGCATACAGTGAAAGGCAGATTTTGGGCACAATTTTCAAGGAGGTCGTACAACAGTTTGCATAGAAATCGAGGAGCAGAAATCTGAGTTCGCTGGCACGATTTTCAAGGAGGTCGTACAACAGATTTTCAAGGAGGCCATACAGCAATTTTCGGCACAGAAATCGAGGAAATCATACAGCAAAATTTCTGGCAGCTTGCATGATTTTCTAGGCAAGTCGTACAACAAAATTTAAGGCTGAAAATTGGCACAGAAATCGAGGAGGACGTACAGCATTTATTGTTGTTCAAATTTTGTTGTTTGCAAGTTTTTCCAGTTGGCTGTGAGGCACGGAAAACAAGATAAGTTGTAAAAGTTTACTTGCTGATTTTTTGCTGAATATTTCTCTCTGTAAAAAGCATTTTCCAGAAATAAGAAAGAGCTCTCGAACTGGTTTTCCCCAAGAGTTGTAGGCGGGTTTTTCCAAGGTCACCTTGACCAAAAATCACTGTGTTTAAATGAGTTAAATGGCTGTTTGTGTGTGTTGATTTTTATATTTCTGCATTTTCCAGCATTCTGTAAAATTTCCAGAATTTTTGTTTTCAGCAAAATTTATTTTTCAGTTGTTAAATGTATGGATATGGGAAAGGGCATTTAACTATTTTGGAGAAATAAGGTGAAACTGAAAACCGGGGTGGGAAATGAGAAATTTTTACATGGTATCAGAGGTTGAGTGCTGAAGTGCAGTTTGGGACAGCAAGGAGGAAAATTACAGCCTGCTGATTTTTCATTCAGAAAATTCCAGCAAGCTGATTTTTCACAAACAGCAGTTTTATCTTTACTACGCAGTGCTATTTTTCAGTTTTAAAACCGCAAGATGTCATTGGGATTGAGGGTGGAGGATAGGCTGGATGGGCATACAAATTACAGCGTTTGGAAGGAGAAAATGCAGAGTATCTTTGGGGAGGCAGAAGTCTGGGACATCATGGTGCATACCACACAGAACCTTGTTGTTGTGCTTACTGATGCTACTAAGTTGGCTGAGTATAATAAAAAGAACAACAAGAGTAAAAGACTAATTCTAGACGGAGTCAAAGACCATTGCATTCCTCATGTGAGAGGAAAGAGAAATGCCCATGAGATGTGGACAGCATTGTCCAATCTCTACCAGAGTACCAATGAGAACCGGAAAATGGTCCTAAAGGAGAAGCTGAAGACCATTAAGATGGGCAATGATAGTGCAGCTGGATATCTCACAAAGATTACTAATGTGAAAGATGAGTTGGCAACAGTTGGAGAGGACATTCCACCCACTGAGTTGGTGCGATTGCAGTGAATGGCCTCCCCCGTTCATGGATGAACTTTACTGATGGGGTTTGTTCATGTGAGACCCTTCCCACATGGGAGAGGTTTTGGGATGATTGCATTCAGACAGAGATCAAGAAAGGTCAGCTTGGGGCAGCCAAGCCAGTTGAGCAGGATGAGGATGTAGCACTATCGGCAGGAGGCAAGAAAGGCTAAGGGAAGAAGCAGGCTTCCACAAGCAATGGTGGGGGCAAAGGCAAAGGTAAAGGTAAACAGGGTAACACACAGAAAGACTATTCCAAGGTGAAGTGTTGGAATTGTCAAAAGATGGGACACTATGCAGTTGTGTGTCTGGAGAAGAAGAAGGGGAAGAACCAAAGCGTGGCAGCTTCAGCAGAGGTTGAGGACTTTGTAGTTCGTTTTGACCGGGAGTTTGGGTTCACTGCGTATGAGTCCTCTAGTGCAGGATCACCTACCACACAAGTTCAGAGGGAGCATGCTTTTCCCTTGATTAGTGGAGCATCTTCAGGTATCTGGTATGTGGACAGTGGGGCTTCACGTCACATGACAGGAGTCCGTGAGTACTTCTCAGAGCTTTCAGAGAGTGGCACTGATATAGAGGTAGTACTCGGTGATGACAGAGTTGTTAGAGCAGTCGGGGTGGTGACACTGACATTTCAGAGGGAGTCCAAACCTCCCTTGAAGGTGTCAGATGTTCTTTATGTGCCAGGGATGAGGAAGAACCTCATGTCTGTCTCAGCTTTGGAGGACAGAGGATATGAGGTACTGTTCAGGGAGGACAGGTGTTGATGTATCCCAGGGGCACTCCAGCTGATTCAGCTAGAGTGATAGGTGTACGCCATGCAAAGGTGTACAAGTTTGCATTCCAGCCCCTTTTGGTATTGAGCAGTAGTACCGACAGCAAAGCTAGCAGTTCTAAGCTGTGAGAGATTTAGCACCGCAGGATGGGACATATGTATCATGGAGCCTTGAGGACCTTGTAGGAGATCACTACAGGTGTGCCAGATTTCAGTATTTATCACTTTGATACTTGCAGAGGATGTGCGATGGGCAAGTTTGCAAAATCCCCTTTTCCCAGCAGTGACAGCAGAGTGACTGGGATACTTGATTTGGTTCATTCCGATGTGAGCGGTCAGATATCTCATGTTTCCTTGAGTGGATACGAGTACTATGTTTTATTCATTGATGATCACTTCAGGAGGACTTGGATTTACTTCTTGAAGACCAAGAGTGAGGTCTTCAAGCGGTTTCAGGAGTTCAAAGCTCTTGTGGAGACAGAGACAGGTCGGAAGATCAAGTCCCTGAGGTCGGACAATGGGGGAGAGTACACCCTTGGAGAGTTTGTTGACTATTGTGCGGAGGCAGGCATTAGGAGGGAGTTCACTGTTCCTTACAACCCCCAACAGAACGGGGTTGCAGAGAGGAAGAACAGATCCATCGTAGGGGCTGCCAAAGCCATGTTACATGATTAGGGGTTGCCATTATTCTTGTGGGCAGAGGCCTGCGACACAACTGTTTATTTGTAGAACAGGATTCTGCATCGTGCCTTGGGGCACATGACTCCGGAGGAGGTTTTTTCTGGGAAGCAGCCTGATATTGGTCATCTTCGTATCTTTGGATGCATTACATACTCCAACATGCCCAAGGAGAAGAGGACCAAATTAGAGCCCACCGCAGAGATGGGTATCTTTGTGGGCTACAGTGAGACCTTAAAGGCCTTTCGGATTTACATTCGTGCACAGAGGAAAGTTGTTGTCAGACGGGATGTAAAGTTCGAGGACGACAGGGGCTTTAGGAGGTCACGGGAGTTAGAGTATCTGGATCAGCCAGACCCTCAACAGCAGTTGAGTCAATCGCAGGGATCCAGTGGGCAGGGATCAGGAGGATCCGGAGGTACATCTATGAGGATGTCAGGTCCGTCAGTGAGCAGTGGCTCGCCGACCCATAGGGGTGGTACTCCAGGCAACATGCAGAGCAGTTCACATAGCAGTGCACTAGGAAGTCCACTGATGGACAGTTCACACGGTACCTCAGCTTCTACAGGTTCAGGTGCAGGCAGGAGGACAGCAGACAGACAGTCAGGAGTTCAGGCTCCTGATGATGATGAGGAGGAGGAGTTTCATTCTCCTATGGGAGAAGTACGCTCAAGGAAGAGGAAGCCCAAGTGGCTTCAGGACACCTTGAGAGATGCCACATCTGTTGCTAAGCCTAAGAGGCCGGTCAAAGAGAGTAGACAACCTGAGAGGTTTTGTAGCTATATGGCAATGGTTACCAGCATCCTTGACTCTAAGCCTTCTAGCTATGAGGAGGCAGCTAGCCAGCTGGTCTGGAGAGAGGCCATGCAAGAGGAGTATTCTTCTATCATGAAGAATGATGTTTGGGAGGTAGTGCCGAGGCCTGATGGACGACCTCTTCCTGACAGGTGATGACCCTCTCATTCATCAATGTAAGAGGGAGCTTGCTGCTGAGTTCGAGATGAAAGACCTAGGACTGATGCACTATTTCCTAGGCCTGGAGGTCTGGCAGAGACCTGGAGAGATTTTCCTTTCTCAAGGAAAGTATATTGTGAAGCTTCTGGAAAGATTTGGGATGGTGGACTGTAAGTCCGTGTCGACACCAATGGAACTCAACTTTAAGAAGTTGAGTGGCAGCGCTGCAGGGCCTATCTTGGCCAATCCTACTGAGTATCGTCAACTCATAGGAGCTTTGATGTTCTTAGTGAACACCCGTCCGGACATATGTTTTGCAGTGAATACTTTGAGTCAACAGATGGTTGAGCCTCATCATTTTCACTGGGTTGGTGCCAAGAATCTTTTGAGATATCTTCGGGGCACGATAAACCATGGGCTGAGATACACTGCCGGGAGTGTGATACTCCGGGATATACTGATGCCGATTGGGCTGGCAGTGTGGTGGATCGTAAGAGCACATCTGGATGTTGTTTCAATCTTGGTTCTGCTTCGATCTCATGGATGAGCAGGAAGCAGAAGTCGGTGGCTTTGAGCACCGCGGAGGCCGAATACATTGTTGCTAGTATGGCCTGTTGTGAAGCAGTTTGGTTGAGGAAGCTCTTTAGTGAGCTGTTCCAACATGTGCTAGATACCACTGTAATACTCTGTGATAATCAGAGTGGGATTCGTATGACTGAGAATCCTGTGTTCCACGACCGATCCAAGCATATTGATATCAGGTACCACTTTATCCGGGATATGGTACAGCGAGGCGCCGTAAGGCTCGATCATATAGGAACTGATGAGCAGGTCGCGGATATTCTCACTAAGCCCCTGGGGAAGGTCAAGTTCCTAACCTTCCGTGAGAGTCTTGGTGTCGTGGAAAGACCCTATGATGTGGGTCCTGTTGGACGATGAGCTCTGGGAGCTCTGGGGGGCTTTGGGGATAGCTTCTCGGAGCTATAAGCACTCATAATGCTTCTGCCCCACCCTTGTGATTATTGAGCTGGTTCGCCACTCATTTAATCTGTGCCCCGTATGCATCCTACCCATTGAGTTCAGGGCTCATGGGAAGTACCTCTCATTTGGCCAATGAGGTGTGGAAAAGCTAGAGACTATTAGCAAAGACTGATGGACGCATCAGAGATTGCCGTACTCTCTATCTAGGATGGCATGGTCCAACCACTTGATCTGGGATCAAGATTTGTGAGGTCTGGGACCTCTGGACTGATTATGTCAGTCGAGGAATGATGTCTTTGGGACTGACCCACTTCTGTTCTGAAATAAAGAAGCCAGCAAAGCAAGTTTCGGCGGGATGACTCACGATGTTAATTGCACTAATAGATGGAGTTCTCCCTAGTTGAGAGGGAGTGTTAAATTTGGACAACTAGGTCCAAACTCCATGTTCTGATGCTCAGATTAAGAGGCTAATATTTTTGTTGGATTCCTCTTTCTGAGAGGTGTAAAATCCATATAAAAATAGTCTTAATCCGATGAGCAGAACTTATATTTTGAATTTATTATTCTTAATAAATTATATGTGCAAAGGTCAACCAGTTTTGTAATGTAGGCTCACATGCCCAACAGATGTGTCACACACCCTCATTGATGGATATATATATACAGGAAAAGTTGGAGAGAATTTGATCACAACACAACTCACATCTTCCTCTCTCATCCTAAAAAGTACGAGCTACCTGGAGGACGAATTTCAGCCACACGTGGGAAGGACGAAGAGGATTTTTCTGCTGCTAGGGTTTCTGCTGCTAGGGTTTCGCAGAAGTTTGACCAGCGTTGACTTTGGTCAACGCTTGGTCCAAACAAGCTGAAAACTTGTGGGAGGTTCGATTTTTGAAGGCCATACTACCTGGCACAAAAATCGAGGTCAAAGGGTTGACCGTTTTGCTGCTGTGTTGACTTTTAGCTTGCTGCCCCTGCGTTGACTTTTCAGGACAGCGTTGACTTTTGTAGAACTGACTTGGGTTGACTCATCTACTGGTTGGAGGGTTGTTGTGACACATGCTGGGCTGGCTGACCAAAGGAGACTTTGCTGGTTGAAGCATCCTGTTGACCGCCGAAACAAACACATACATTTTTCTTGTTTCTGATTTGTCTTCTGTAAGATCTGCTTATATGTTCTATCTGCATTTTGCTTATCTACTTGTATGATTGCTGTGAGAAAAGTGAAATTGCTCTTAGCATAGAACATCTACAAAACTTTACATGGGATCAGAGCTGAGGTGAAGACAAACTCTATCTATAGCAATCATCATCGAAGGAAATGGATTCCTCTAAGCTTGAATTCAGGGAGAATGACAAGCTGACTGGAAGTGATGACTTCCATGCCTGGAAGATGTTATTAGATCTCAAATTAGAAGATCATGATCTCCTAGATCATGTGACAGGGAAGATTCAAGAACCTCCATCAAATGCCTCTGCTGCTGTTAAACACAAGTATAAGAAGGGAGAAATCAGAGCAAAACTGTTGATCAGGGAATCCATAAATAAGAGTCTGGTTGCCTACATATCTGAACTAGGCACATCCAAGGAGATGTATGACAAACTGATACTTATGTTCCGAGTAAACAATGTGAACCAAGTGCTATTCCTCAAGAACAAGTTGAAGAATATGAAGAAGGGCCGAGACGAGTCTATTCAAACTTTCTTTATGAAGTTGACCGAAACCAGGAACAATCTGCTAGCTATTGGGGAGACAATAGCTGATCGTGAGATGGTTCTCACCGCACTTGGAGGACTTCCATATGAATGGCAAGTATTCACAACTACCATTCTCAACAATAATACCATCCCTAACTTTGATGAGCTTCTGTCTAGATGTATGCAAGAAGAAACAAGGATGAAGGAATTTGATAATGAAAGAAATGCTGCCTATGTTGCTCATTCCCGAAAGAAGAACTCTGGTGGTTCCAAGGACAAAGGAAGGACTAAGACTCAAAAGAAGAAGGGTAAATGTTTCACCTGCCATAGGACTGGACACTATGCTAGAGAATGCCCCTTCCAGAAGAATTCTCCCGATAGTGACGACAACAACAACAACCGAAGGAATGGGAATCAAAGAAATGACAAATCAAAAGGAAAGAGGAAGGCTCACTTTGAAGGAAACCATCCACCTTCTAAAAGGACCAGAAATACCAGGTATGAGGAGTCTAATGTTGTTGATAAAAGAAATGAGTATATTCTAATATCTGCTCTCTCAGCTGCATCTCCGCCCGACACTATGGATGTCTGGCTAATCGATAGTGGTGCCTCAAGACACATCACCGGATTCAAGGAAGCACTTTCTGACATGGTCGAAAGGGATACTAATCTAGAAATTACCCTTGGGGATAATGCCACTTATCCTGTGAAAGGGACCGGGACTGTGACCCTCCACTTGTCTCAAGGACAAGTCCTCCATCTACAAGATGTACTCTATGTACCCAAATTGAAGAAGAACCTTGTGTCTGTATCTGCCATGGAAGACAAAGGATTCAATGTAACTTTCTCTGATGGAAAGGTACTCATGTGGAAGAAGAGCTTCAAGGAAGCTATCTCAATTGGTTTTAGAGTTGGTACACTCTACCAGGTTGGAGGGAGTCCGTTGGGAGCTATGACTTGTGATACTATCCGTCAAACCGAACTATGGCACCGAAGATTTGGACACCTTCATTACAAGGCTCTTCCCGAAGCAAGGAAGGTGGTGACAGGGATGCCTGATTTTGGAAATAATCATAAAGGTGTATGTAAGGGCTGTGCTGAAGGAAAACATACAAGGGGACCTTTCCCCTCAAGTGTCACAAAGACATCTGAGATATTGCAACTGGTCCATTCTGATCTTTCCGGTATGTTGCCTGTAACATCCCTGGGGGATGTTCTTACTATATGACATTTACTGATGACTTCTCTCGCAAAACCTGGATATACTTCTTGAAGAAGAAGGATGAGGCTTTCATGTGGTTTCGTACCTTCAAAGCCTTGGTGGAAAATATGACCGGAAAGAAGATCAAGATTTTGAGGACTGACAATGGCACTGAATATGAGTCAAATGAGTTCAAAGACTTTTGCAGAGAAGCTGGCATTAAGAGGGAGACTACCACTGCATATACTCCTGAGCAGAATGGTGTTGCTGAACGCAAGAATAGGACTATTGTGGAAGCTGCCCGTGCCATGTTATGTGACCAGGGTCTTCCAAAGTTTCTGTGGGGAGAAGCTGCAAATACTGCTGTGTACATTCAAAACCGATGCCCTCATTCCGCTTTGGACTCCAAAACTCCCGAAGAAGTTTTCTCTGATAAGAAACCTGATGTCTCACATTTTAGAATTTTTGGATGTCCTGTCTATTTTCATGTGCCGAAAGAAAAGAGAAGTAAGCTGGATGCTACTGGGAAGAAAGGAATGTTTGTGGGCTACAGTGAGACTTCTAAGGCATATAGAGTCTATGTACCTGGTCAAAGGGAAGTAGAGATAAGCCATGATGTCACTTTTGACGAAGATGCTTCCCTGAAGAAAGTAGTAGATCTTCCTAGATCTGAAGAAAACCATGAAGAAAGACCTGGAAATCTGGAAGAACCCTAGGATGAGACTATGCCTGATGTTGAAGAGCCAATGGACCCTATTGATCCTTCCCCTTCTCTAGGAAAGAGGCCATCATGGCTCAGGGACACCCTCGAAGATGCTGAGGGTCATGCTGCCCCAAGGGGAACATTCCGAGAAAGCAAGAAGTCGTGTAGATACCAAGGGTATCTAGCTGCCATGAGTACTATTATACAATCTGAACCTGGATCTTTTGAAGAAGCCATCAAGCATCAAGTCTGGAAGGATGCTATGCATGAAGAATATGAGGCTATTATGAAGAATGATGTCTGGGATGTGGTCCCGAGACCGAAGGACAAATCTGTTGTCACCGCTAAATGGCTCTACAAGATTAAACATGGATCTGATGGGAGTGCTGAAAAGTTTAAGGCAAGATTTGTTGCCCGTGGCTTCTCTCAAAAGGAAGGAATTGACTATGACGATATATTTGCACCTGTGGCTCGATATACCACCATCCGATCCATCATAGCCCTTGCTGCTACGCAAGGATGGAGTCTTCATCAGATGGATGTCAAGACTGCTTTTCTGCATGGTGCAATAAAGGAAGAGGTGTATGTAGAACAACCTCTGGGATTTGAAGTTCAAGATCGAGACACTTATGTCTGCAGGTTGAAGAAAGCCCTCTATGGGTTAAAGCAAGCACCCAGAGCTTGGTATGAGAGGATGGATAGTTACTTGATGAAGCTGGGCTTCACTCGAAGCAATGCTGATCCAAACCTTTACTTTAAGGTTGAGGAAGGAAAGCCTCTCATTCTAGTGCTGTATGTGGACGACCTCTTCCTGACAGGTGATGACCCTCTCATTCATCAATGTAAGAGGGAGCTTGCTGCTGAGTTCGAGATGAAAGACCTAGGACTGATGCACTATTTTCTAGGCCTGGAGGTCTGGCAGAGACCTGGAGAGATTTTCCTTTCTCAAGGAAAGTATATTGTGAAGCTTCTGGAAAGATTTGGGATGGTGGACTGTAAGTCCGTGTCGACACCAATGGAACTCAACTTTAAGAAGTTGAGTGGCAGCGCTGCAGGGCCTATCTTGGCCAATCCTACTGAGTATCGTCAACTCATAGGAGCTTTGATGTTCTTAGTGAACACCCGTCCGGACATATGTTTTGCAGTGAATACTTTGAGTCAACAGATGGTTGAGCCTCATCATTTTCACTAGGTTGGTGCCAAGAATCTTTTGAGATATCTTTGGGGCACGATAAACCATGGGCTGAGATACACTGCCGGGAGTGTGATACTCCGGGGATATACTGATGCCGATTGGGCTGGCAGTGTGGTGGATCGTAAGAGCACATCTGGATGCTGTTTCAATCTTGGTTCTGCTTCGATCTCATGGATGAGCAGGAAGCAGAAGTCGGTGGCTTTGAGCACCGCGGAGGCCGAATACATTGCTGCTAGTATGGCCTGTTGTGAAGCAGTTTGGTTGAGGAAGCTCTTTAGTGAGCTGTTCCAACATGTGCTAGATACCACTGTAATACTCTGTGATAATCAGAGTGGGATTCGTATGACTGAGAATCCTGTGTTCCACGACCGATCCAAGCATATTGATATCAGGTACCACTTTATCCGGGATATGGTACAGCGAGGCGCCGTAAGGCTCGATCATATAGGAACTGATGAGCAGGTCGCGGATATTCTCACTAAGCCCCTGGGGAAGGTCAAGTTCCTAACCTTCCGTGAGAGTCTTGGTGTCTTGGAAAGACCCTATGATGTGGGTCCTGTTGGACGATGAGCTCTGGGAGCTCTGGGGGGCTTTGGGGATAGCTTCTCGGAGCTATAAGCACTCATAATGCTTCTGCCCCACCCTTGTGATTATTGAGCTGGTTCGCCACTCATTTAATCTGTGCCCCGTATGCATCCTACCCATTGAGTTCAGGGCTCATGGGAAGTACCTCTCATTTGGCCAATGAGGTGTGGAAAAGCTAGAGACTATTAGCAAAGACTGATGGACGCATCAGAGAATGCCGTACTCTCTATCTAGGATGGCATGGTCCAACCACTTGATCTGGGATCAAGATTTGTGAGGTCTGGGACCTCTGGACTGATTATGTCAGTCGAGGAATGATGTCTTTGTGACTGACCCTCTTCTGTTCTGAAATAAAGAAGCCAGCAAAGCAAGTTTCGGCGGGATGACTCACGATGTTAATTGCACTAATAGATGGAGTTCTCCCTAGTTGAGAGGGAGTGTTAAATTTGGACAACTAGGTCCAAACTCCATGTTCTGATGCTCAGATTAAGAGGCTAATATTTTTGTTGGATTCCTCTTTCTGAGAGGTGTAAAATCCATATAAAAATAGTCTTAATCCGATGAGCAGAACTTATATTTTGAATTTATTATTCTTAATAAATTATATGTGCAAAGGTCAGCCAGTTTTGTAATGTAGGCTCACATGCCCAACAGATGTGTCACACACCCTCATTGATGGATATATATATACAGGAAAAGTTGGAGAAACTCACATCTTCCTCTCTCATCCTAAAAAGTACGAGCTACCTGGAGGACGAATTTCAGCCACACGTGGGAAGGACGAAGAGGATTTTTCTGCTGCTAGGGTTTCTGCTGCTAGGGTTTCGCAGAAGTTTGACCAGCGTTGACTTTGGTCAACGCTTGGTCCAAACAAGCTGAAAACTTGTGGGAGGTTCGATTTTTGAAGGCCATACTACCTGGCACAAAAATCGAGGTCAAAGGGTTGACCGTTTTGCTGCTGCGTTGACTTTTAGCTTGTTGCCCCTGCGTTGACTTTTCAGGACAGCGTTGACTTTTGTAGAACTGACTTGGGTTGACTCATCTACTGGTTGGAGGGTTGTTGTGACACATGCTGGGCTAGCTGACCAAAGGAGACTTTGCTGGTTGAAGCATCCTGTTGACCGCCGAAACAAACACATACATTTTTCTTGTTTCTGATTTGTCTTCTGTAAGATCTGCTTATATGTTCTATCTGCATTTTGCTTATCTACTTGTATGATTGCTGTGAGAAAAGTGAAATTGCTGTTAGCATAGAACATCTACAAAACTTTACACTTTGGAAATAAATGACTAAGTGGGTCTTTATTAAAGTGGGGTGAATTAACAGCCCTAGATCTCAATCTATTTCAGCCATTGGATTTATGGATCACCCAAAAGTCACTTAGGGTTGGATTAAAGGAGAAAAAGGAGGAAAAGGTCATTCATTCTTTCATGAGCAGATTGGGAGAAGGAGAGCAAGAGAGCAAGGGAGATTTCTGGACAGGGAGGAGAAGGAGGCAGCAGCTTGGCACACATTCCAAGGCAGCATTCCAACAAGTCCGTACAACTGAGTTAGCATACAGTGAAAGGCAGATTTTTGGGCACGATTTTCAAGGAGGTCGTACAGCAGTTTGTACAGAAATCGAGCAGCATAAATCTGAGTTTGCTGGCAAGATTTTCAAGGAGGCCGTACAGCAACTTTTGGCACAGAAATCGAGGAAATCGTACAGCAGAATTTCTAGCAGCTTGCACGATTTTCTAGGCAAGCCATACAGCAAAATTTAAGGCTGAAAATTGGCACAGAAATTGAGGACGTACATCATTTATTACTGTTCAGATTTTTTTGTTTGCAAGTTTTTCCAGTTGGCTGTGAGGCACGAAAAACAAGATAAGTTGTAAAAGTTTACTTGCTAATTTTTTTGCTGAATATTTCTCTCTGTAAAAAGCATTTTCCAGAAATAAGAAAGAGCTCTTGAACTGGTTTTCCCCAAGAGTTGTAGGGGGTTTTTCCAGGGTCACCTTGACCAAAAATCACTGTGTTTAAATGAGTTAAATGGTTGTTTGTATGTGATGATTTTTATATTTCTGCATTTTCCAGCATTCTATAAAATTTCCAGAATTTGTGTTTTCAGCAAAATTTATTTTTCAGTTGTTAAATGTATGGATATGGGAAAGGGCATTTAACTATTTTGGAGAAATAAGGTGAAACTGAAAACTGAAGTGGGAAATGAGAAATTTTTACATAAATTAGGGCAGTGAACACCGGTCAAACGAGAGGTCATATCACCTCGATTTTCGTGCCAAAAATTGCAGCCTGCCTAGGAGAGGCAACCACACCCAATCCGCACTTTTGGATGGTCAATGCTTGGTCAACACTGGTCAAAGATATGACCTACTGTCCTAGTGTCCTTTCTGCGTCTTCCTTGCCCTAGAACGTCTTCCTTTCAGCCACACGTGTGAGAGAGAGAGAGGCTCCTTTTATGCTTAGGGGAGAGAGAGAGAAGATGAGTGAATGAATTGTCCAAATGAGGAGGAGGCTCCTTGTATTTTTATGCAAACGTTGAGTGTGAATAGACGTGATTGTTGGGCTTCTGAGCCTACATAAGTTTGCTGGCCGACCTTGACAACTTGTCCATAATCAAAATAAATTCATATCTCCATAAATATATATCGGAATCGGATGATCTTTAAATCAATCCTACACCTCTCAATGAGAGGAATCTAGGAAAAATATCAGAAGCCATAAATAAGGTGATCCACATGGAGTTTGGCCCTAGTTGCCAATTTTAACAGTCTTTCTCCTTAGCCTTGCTTTGTAACTTTACATTGAGCTAAATCCCTAACCCTAATCTCGAAACTTATTGACGGCCGAGATAAAATATCGCCTCACTTGATATCAACAATTGAGATTAAAACATGATCACTAACGAAAATTGCTTTACTTTTCCTAAATTTCTTTAGCTCAATAGCCAACATAATTAAATGTGTTTTTCCTAAGTTAGACTTAGGCTACGTTACTATAGCGACTTGCTCACACTTGAGCAAGTATGTGAACAAGTGTCCTAATGACACTTTGGGCGACTTTTGCTCGCCTAGAGACTTAGGCATTTACAAAAGTACCTACCCGAGCTACAAACATCAACATCTGAGTCTTTGAACCATAGGATACTGGATGTCCACGGTGATTAAGATCAATGCAAATGGCATGATGAGAAGTATTTGTCTCAACATTGAATCATTGTTGTAAAATTGGGAGAGCCAGCACTAGAGCAAAGCAAAGAGCATCTTTCAACTGAAATGCTCAGTCTGCTTGGGATTAAATGGCAATAATGCCAAACAAATTCTTGGTAGAAATTTCATGCCTCCTTTAAAAGTCTTGAGACCTAAGGTGTGGTCCAAGTAGGCCATTGCTTTAATACACTAAAATTTTCAGGACTTGTAATAACTTTTGTTGCATCAATAACAAAGCCCAAAAATTATACAAATGATTCTCCAAAGAAGGATCTTCCTCTTGGCCAATAGCTTATAATGGGGGAAAGAAGTCCAAGACTGTACAGACATGCTGCAAATGCTCTACCGAAGTCCAAGACTGTAGAGTTGCTTTGAAGTCATCCCAACTACTTATTGGAGCCTAGTTTGTTGTTGCTAGGGTCTATGTACATGCCAACCACTAGGTTAGGCAATCCTCTTCCATGTCATAAAGTAAGCCTAGAAACTACAAAGCCAAGAACCCAACTTGTGCCCATTTAGTGCTTGGTCAAACTTTGGGACAAGTATCTATTGTCCACCTTAAAGGACCAATGAAATTAGGTATAACCAAAGGGATGGTGTTTGCTTGAGATGGTAGTGATTGTTGTTGGTTCTACTGTGATGTCATTATCAGTTCCTCAAACATCGTCACCATGCATTATGTTATTTTGGCCAAAAACCCGTTTTGTTGCTATTGCCCAGTAGTAAGTTGTACATCCTTATGAAATCATTGGATAGCAAGTTGCTCAATCAAGAGTTGGCTCTACAGTTTTCTTGCTCTTGCAGTTGTTTATTAAATTTTCTTGAAACTCTGCACACTACTTAGATGAATTACTGAAAACAAGGCAACTAAAAACTGAAACCAAATTTACTTTCATCGAGATCCAAAATTTCTTAACAATCTATAAGCAATGGAAAAACACTAGAGATAAAAACACATGCACACAAAATTGACACGCCTATTTTACCCAAGAAACCGAAAAGGGAAAACCTCCTTTCTTTGTTGTGGTATTTTATTGATTGTTTTGAGAAAATGGATCTATTACAATTCACGTTGCAACTACAGCTAGCAACCTGTCAATGAGAAAGCATTAGGCTTCTCCTTGCTAATCTCAGCTTCTACAATTGATCGTGGCCTACCTTGATCACTACTTGATCTCAATCCTGCACACAATTGTTCCACTGTTGAATAGCCTTGACCTGCTCTCGAATCCTGATCCTCTTGTTCCTATTTCCTTGCACACTTGAGGCCCCTAAATCCTTGTGCACAAGCTCCTATTTCCTTGCGCACTTGAGGCCCCTATTTCCTAGTGCAAAAGCTCCTATTTACCTACACAGTTGAGGCCCCTATTTCCTAGCGCACAAGCTCCTAAATTCTAGCGCACAATTGTTCCACAATTATGCACACTCCACACACAAAGAATGATCTATGAATTTGTGCCTTCATCCTTCTCTTTATAGATAGAATTTGAACCATGCAAGGAGGCCTAGTTCGATTAGCAATTCACTCAAGTTTCCTTCAGTTGTGATTGTGAGTTATCTGAGAACTCAACTTGTTATCTCTCCAATCTTAACTCATTCTGTTATGAATATAATTCATAACAATTAAATAAATAAAATAAATATAAATATTAAATAGTCAAATATTAGTTAGGTTAAAGAGTCATTAAGTTAAGTGAAAAGGCATGTCTAAAAGACAAGCCCATTCACAAAAGGTCACCTATTGACGTATAAAAGCAGGACTTCATTGTAAACATCTTATATCATCTTATACAATTTTATATATATAATAATAAGTTTTTTTTTTAAATACATGTGTGTATTTTTACATTCTAGCCTACAAGCTATCAGTTTTATTGCTTCAACATAGTTTTTTATGCTTCAGTGGTATCAAAGCCATGGCACACGATATAATCATGCGGGCCTTTGAACGTAGTTCGTCGCACAATGTGCCATTACATTAACATCTTGATTACATTGAACAATTTAGTATTCAAGAAGCATTTCAACGATTAGAAAAATAAATTGCAGAGTTAAAGAATGTCAAAAGGAAATCAATAATAAAGAAGAAGATTTAGATCAAAATGATGATAATGATGAAGAAATAGAAGATGATGATAAAGAAAAAGAAATTGAAGATAATGACGGTGATGGAAGTCTTTCCATTATGACAGGAACCTTGGACTGAGTGGATGATGAAATTGTAACACAATTTTTGAAGCAGAAGGACAGAGATGAATCCATGGAAAAACAGAGGTTCCAGTCGAAATCTCCTCCTATTCAATTTGGAGGCGGGAATCCACAAAGTCATAACAGTCATGTTCCAGTTCTTGGGCAGAAGCAGGACGTCTACGGCTCAGCTGTACCTTCTTCCAGCAGGCTTCCTAATTCAAATTCCACTCCATCTCAAGACGGTAAAAGCTTTGTCAAACTTTTTGTGGGATTTGTTCCTAGAAATGTAACTAAAGATGATATATGGCCAATGTCTCATGGAGAATGTTCCATAATTCTAGGAACAGCTAATGCTACTCAGGTTTTAAAAAACACTGAAGGGGGTCATCTAGTGTTCTTGGAAATTGGAAAGAAATCACTATTTGGATCTTCAATGCAATCATCTACATTATTCGGAACACCATTGTCTTCCCCTTCAAATTTCGGAACACCGTTGTCTTCCCCTTCAAATTTCGGAACCTCGTCGTCTCAAAGCTCGGCACCATCGTCTACGCCTACGTTCTCATTCGGCGATGGCTCCACTTTTCAACCTAAATCCATTGCTCCCTCATTCACTAACTTTTCTTTAGGTTCGTCCTCGGCCCCAGCACCTTCATTTTCATTCGGTACCTCTGCATCTTCGGTACCTGCTTCTTCCTCGGCTTCAGCCCCCAGTTTCCTGTTTGGCACCGCTGCTTTGACTTTGGCCACGTCTTCTTTCGCTTTTAGCAACCCGGCATCATCCGCGGGTTTCCCATTCGGTACCCCGACGTCCTCTGCAACAACCCCATCTTTTAGTACTCCCGCTACTTCGAGCCCCAGTTTATCCTTCGATACGCACGCTGCATCGTCGACTGATCTGGGGGCCTGTCACGAATCCGTCAAATGGTCAATGAGGCAGCATGACCATTGAAGGCGTCGATTCGGTGAGTAAGGTGGGGTATAAAATCGAATTTATATTAACGTAAAAACAAAAATATGTATATATATGGTATAGTATTACGGAAAAATATATATATATATATATATATATATATATATATATATATATATATATATATATATATATATATTTTAGAGTTTCAAAATAAATAAATAAAACTATATATATATATATATATATATATGGTATAGCATTACGGAAAAATATATATATACTTTAGAGTTTCAAAATAAAATAAAATAAAAATTAGAGTAATTAAACAAAAAAAAATAGAGTTTAAAAAAAAAAATATATATATATATATATAGAATTTAAAAGAAAACAGGAAAAAACAATATAGAGAAACAAAACAAAACAAAACCAAAATAAAAATAAATAAATAAACAAAAAAAAACCTTTGGACTCAAAATAGAGTTGTTAGCAAATTATAAATGTTGAGCCACCACTGACAGAGACTTTCCGCCTTTCATATGCCAAGACGACAACCACAAAGACGATTACCAGCAATATAGCTTTGAGGACAAAGCTTCTAAAGGAAGGGGCTATGTTATGAATATAATTCATAACAATTAAATAAGTAAAATAAATATAAATATTAAACAAATATTAGTTAGGTTAAATAGTCATTAAGTTAAGTGAAAAGGCATGTCTAAAAGACATGCCCATTCACGAAAGGTCACCTGTTGAGGTATAAAAGCAGGGTCTCATTGTAAACATCTTTAGACATGCCCAGTCACGAAAGGTCACCTGTTGAGGTATAAAAGCAGGGCCTGATTGTAAACATCTTATATCATCTTATACAATATTATATATATAATAATAAATTATTATTTTAAATACCTGTGTGTATTTTTACATTCTCGCATACAAGCTATCAGTTTTATTGCTTGAGCATAGTTTTTTATGCTTCACATTCTTTTTCCAATCAACACTGAAGTCTTAACTCATTCTACCTGAACTTGTCATTGCCACCTTGACTATAGTCTTTGTCTAACTGAAGAAGACTCCCACTTAACTGAAGCTTTAACACTACGCATGAAAACTTGATGACCATTCCAGTAAACTAGAAATCAACTCATTGTAACCGAAGTCTATCTCAGGGACTTGCATTCATGCTAAAGAAAGACTAATTCAAGGTCTTCACTGGCTACGGCACAAACCAAAAGACCTTCCATCGCTACATAATCAACATTGTTTATAAAAGCAATTGAACAATACCAAAGTCTTGAATACAATTCACCATTCATCTAGCCCTAGAAGAAGTGAAATTGCAAGTAGAGATCAAGCCAAGGCCTCTCAAGCACAAAAAATGAAGTGTTAGTGATGTTGCACCTTAAATCATTGGTATTATCGCTCTAATATACACTAAAATTTTCTGCACAAAAAATTGTTTTGCTACTCTACAAGAACTTGTAGCGGATGGAATAGCATAACTAACTTGCGATATTGCAACTCCTAAAGAGATGGATACTGCATCAGTAGTAAAATTGCTTAAAATTGCAAAAAAGATGATAGATAAGCTTGAGTGATCACTGATAAGGTATTATCTATGTGTCATCTTGAAAAGAGGAGCGAGGAGTGTCAACGAGTAGTAGATCATTCAAACAACCTCACCCAAGGGGACTCGACTCAGGGATTTCCCAGCATGCAACTAGCCAAATGCCCAACAACATTGGTAACAAGTTACAACCAATTTAACTATCTACCTTAGTTTTACCAATATAAGAGTAGTGTTCATCCCTAGACAGTAGATCTAGAAGACATTGATTCATACACCTAAAAGTTAAAGCAATGGTCTAACATATCTACTCTTGCAAGGAAAACCAGGATAACTCCCAAGGCTAGTCCAAAGATGCACAATTCCTTGGACAATTCACGTGAAGGCTTCCAAATGCCAACAAGAGCTAGTGCAACTCAAACAACCCTTTTCATTTCATAGATAGCCCCAAGGGACTACCAATCAAGATAATCGTTGGCGCTAAATAGATTTTATTATATTATATTAAGTTAATTAGATGGCCCCTCCATTAATAGAAATTTCCCCTCATGCATTGGTGGAGAGGGTTTTTGATGTCAAGATGTCTCATTCTCCCCAAGATGCATCCTCATCCATCAAAGCTCTTTCACTTGATGTTACACAAATGATATTATCCTCGATTGGGAAACAAGATGAAAGGAACTTTGAAGCTTCAAGAAAATTGTCACATTAAGGATCAATCCATCTTATGCTAATTTTTGGGGGATTTGTGTATTAATAAGACTCTCAAATTGAAATTTGATTATGACTCCAAGAATATTTTTTATTATGCCTCAAAGCATTATCATATTGATATCTTTGATTGTGACTCCAAGAAGCAATGGAATTATGATTAAAATGGATTAATTTAACCATTAAATGGTTAAATCAACCTCAATATGTGTGCACAAACATTAATGCTCAAATAAAACCATAGTCCAACCTCCCAATAGTCACCAACTGATTAAATCAATATGAACATGTGTGCCAATGAGGGGGTGAGCTTCAACAACTACCATATCATGAAAATAAGTTGATCTTCTAGCAAAGGCAACCACGATAAAAGCACAATGACAAAATAGAAGCTCCACCTAGGTTTGAACCTAGGGGACACAACCAAAGGACTATAAGAGAATCAATAACTCATCAAACCTTAGAGAAAGGCTCAATCACCAAAGATGGCATGTAATACCAATATAAGAGTTGTGTTCATCCCTAGATAGTAGATCTAGAAGACATTGATTCATAGACCTAAAAGTTAAAGCAATGTTCTAACATATCTACTCTTGCAAGGAAAACCAGTATAACTCCCAAGGCTAGTCCAGAGACGCACAATTCCTTGGACAATTCACATGAAGGCTTCCAAATGCCAACGAGAGCTAGTGCAACTCAAACAACCCTTTTCATTTCATAGATAGCCCCGGGGGACTACCAATCAAGATAATCGTTGGGGCTGAATAGATTTTATTATATTATATTAAGTTAATTAGATGGCCCCTCCATTAATAGAAATTTCCCCTCATGCATTGGTGGAGAGGGTTGTTGATGTCAAGATGTCTCATTCTCCCCAAGATGCATCCTCATCTATCAAAGCTCTTTCACTTGATGTTACACAAATGATATTATCCTCGATTGGGAAAACAAGATGAAAGGAACTTTGAAGCTTCAAGAAAATTGTCGCATTAAGGATCAATCCATCTTATGCTAATTTTGGGGGGATTTGTGTATTAATAAGACTCTCAAATTGAAATTTGATTATGACTCCAAGAATATTTTTTATTATGCCTCAAAGCATTATCATATTGATATCTTTGATTGTGACTCCAAGAAGCATTGGAATTATGATTAAAATGGGTTAATTTAACCATTAAATGGTTAAATCAACCTCAATATGTGTGCACAAACACTAATGCTCAAATAAACCCATAGTCCAGACTCCCAATAGTCACCAACTGATTAAATCAATATGAAAACGTGTACCAATGAGGGGGGTGAGCTCCAACAACTACCATACCATGAAAATTAGGTGTATCTTCTAGCAGAGACAACCACGATAAAAGCACAATGACAAAATAGAAGCTCCACCTAGGTTTGAACCTAGGGAACACAACCAAAGGACTATAAGAGAATCAATACCTCATCAAGGCTCGATCACCAAAGATGGCATGTAATACCTCCTCCCCACCTCCTCCCCCCACCACATCTCAAACTTAAGAAAAAATACATCAATGTAAGTACTAACATCATCAAACACATTCCACCTAGGTGATGTCTAGCAATTGTTGCGTCAAGCCATATCACCCACGGAAGTCCCACCAAGGGAATGTGCACTACCACAACACATCCTCCAACCACATCAACATCATAAGAGAAGGGGGCAATAGAAAATGCTAACCCATCCAATCATCAAATATGTCCCCACCACAGGTCCATCACAAGAGAACCATGTAAAACACCCCTCCTAGTGCCAGCCAACTTCATTATACAAAGTCACTAGGAAACTCCAACAATTTCATGAAACATCTACGTACTAACACAAGCCCCTAACCCTCTAGGGGGCTAGAACCATCATCCATTAACAAGATGTAGCACATACAAGATAACCAAGTACACCTAAGACCACACCATAATGGGAGAGCATGCTCCAAGGTACCAACAAATATGTAGCAACAAGGCAAGCACATGTGAAAAGACCACCAAGCCAGCAAGCACAATCATCCAACAAGGGAGAAGTAAGACTCCCCCAACAAAAGACCTCTATCAAATGATCCAATGCAATGAAGAGAAAGGGCACCATGAAGATGTCTCACCCCAAGTCCATCCAATGCTTAGAGCTACCAGCTGCAAATCCCGCCAATGTGATGAAAATCAGGGTGGAACCTCATACAATATGAGGTGCAACATGCTGTTCAGTGTTCACAATGATATTACTGAAACGTGAAAACTTATGCCCCACCCTAGATCATAATTTAATGCCCACAGCTTAGCACTGATTTATTTTTAATATCCTACCTAGCTAATGCCAACAGATTTATTAATAACAAGCAACTTTGGTAGAGCATTTCCCTGATGCCACAATCTTACTACATGCATCAAAGACAACATCTCGGTTAAAAATACTGGACAATGAGCCATTCACATAAACAGAAGCTTATTTTTTACAACGCCTAGTGATTTTTCACCACTAATCTGCCAACACAATCTCTTTATAGACAACATAAATGAACCACATAAAACTGTGTGTATGTATGTGTTGTATAAAGTGTAACTGGTAAGCCCTCGTAGTAAATGCTTACAAATGTTGAAACTTAGAAGCCACTTTAACAGTGATTATATGGGCATTTATTTCCTGTTTTTTTGTTCCAGGTACCCTTATCCACTTAGAACCTATCTGGAAATAATTTAGGCATACATCAATGTTAAGAACTCAAGAAACTAGAACTGATTGTACATGCCAAATAAATGAATAAAAAGATGCCAACCTGATCAATGATTGGAGTTTTACGGCTGCGATGTACATAGACGTTACACTTAATAACTGTCCAATGTGCTTGTTGAGAATCTGTAAAACAACAAAATCAGATGAGACTCCAACCATTCAAGCCAAGGAAAGTAAAATAAGTATGAACAAAATTAATCCTTCAATGAACTAATGGCAATGTCCTCTACAAACTACCTTGTGCCTGCATGGATGCAAGATTGTTTGATCCTATGGGCATTCCATTTGAATCCCCTTCTTCGCAAGAAACATCTGATATATTTAATTCTGCATTGATCTCAGCATTTGACTCTTCTTGTCGTATAGAACAATCAGCAAATTCTCTATTGGGATTACCCTGGCAAGAACTTGAACCATAAAACGTCCAGTAGGTCAATCATTTCCTTAGCACATGAAACAAACATGTCATCATCCATCAACTGCATTGGAAAAAGAACTACCACTGTATTTAAGTTAATAGAAAAATCAAGAATGTAGAAAGCAGGAGTATTGAAAGGACCCAAAAGATAGCACAACAAACACAGAATGGTCAAAAATGTGTCAATCAAGTCATTGACCTAAGAAGTTCCAACATATGTCCCACTAAAAGCACATTGAAGTTTTGAACCATGAAAAAACTCCAGTGGCATCATCTCCCATTACAATCACCACAACAAAGGCTTATCTGTATAAATAAGGAACTGCATGGATACCCAATTTCTCTTGAGATCCACGTATGGCATTAATTTAGCTGTTAACAACCCATGATCAAGCAAGGATAGGAAGTTAATTCATTTGAAATTTTCAAATATACAGTTAAAGCCCAAAACAAATCACAGAAATGGGTTGAGGTGTTTTAACTTGATAGAGTAGTGTTATTTAGGAGATTACATAAATTGTAGGAAGTATTTTAAGGCATTTTCTTACCACTGAAAGGAACCTGGAAATTGATGAAAGTTGGGTTCGATGGCAGTGGAGCCTGCACTGGTCACTGGAACATTCAGTATAGTAGACCTCACATAGGAGACCATAAAGACAAGGACATTGGAAGATGATATATGTGTTGATCAAGAACTGGATGAAGAAGAAGAGATGGCATCTAGGTAGCTAAGGCTGACATAGATTTGAGGATGCATACATCCCAGGAGAAATGATCACAATATATTGGATGATCACCAGAGAGATGTTCAGGTGGCCAATTTTGTCTACACATAATGATGCAGCTGCATGTTGAGGTCTTCAGATTGTATCAACAAAGCTTAGACTAGTGACCATGAATATTGTAGCCTTTTCCCTACTATGGAAAATATTTATATACTATATATACCTGCAGTTTCCTTGCTGTATCCGGATCCTGGCTTTTAAAAAATCTGGCGGATCTGTATCCGAATCCGCATACGGATCCGTATCCGTATCCGAATCCTGATAACTTGGTAAAAACACAAGGGAGATCTCTTCAAGAGTTTTCTACTGGAAAAGAAACATTTCACTAAGGAGAACAGCAATGCATCTCTGCTCCTCGTACTGGATGAAAATCTTCAAGGAACCATTAAACTCTCTGCCCAAGCAATGAAACCAATTGCAGTTTTCGTAATAGATAGGGCATCAAAAACAAAATGGTCTAATTCAGATTCCCTCATCAATAGTCTACACGTGCAATGCTCCCTATAGAAACGCTGACCTGTCTCTATACATAGCTGAAGAGAATAAATACAAAGTTGAGTTTCTCAGGCTATAAGGTATAGTTGCACTCCCATATATTTTCGAGTGCAAATGAGGACGTCCTTGAAGTGCATGTAGCTGTGGTAGTAGCGATGAGTGAAATGGACACACTATTAGCAATATAGGAGAACTCAGACAAGTGATTAAGAAAAAATGGGCACACTATAGCAATATAGGAGAACTCAGAAAAGTGAATAAGAAAAAAGGAGTGTACAAGTAGAAGAGAGAATTGTCAGAATTGTACACATATGGTACACTCTTGAATCTTGATTGTATCATCTCTACATAGAGGTAAAAATTATTGGAGAGTGATCAAGTTTAACCAAGTCTCCTAGGGTTACAATAAAAAATATTTGTCATCGCATGTGACCAAACCCCTTATGAAGTATGTATTTTGATAGCTCTGTTGACAATCTAAATATTTGTACAACTTAGAAATAAAGAATTGTAAGACAGAATACAGATACAGTCAGTCGACAGTTTACCTTGAAGTTTATCGTAAAGTTTAGAAACCTTGGCGAATCTTACTTGTCAATAATATGCAAATTGTAAATTTTTTGGTCTTATTTTTGTAGAAATATTTAGATTTCCAATGACTTTATATTAGTCGAAATAATATTTTGGCAATTTTAAGGTAAAATAACGGTGTACTATAAAATTTGGGCGAATCATTTTAGAAAAGAATGAAAATTGGCAAATCGTATTTTTGAAAAAGCATGGAAAATTAGCCCACCTGCAAATATTAGCCCCTAAAATTTTCCTTGCTTATTCATGTGAAAAAAAGGGAGTGCCAAGCCATGTATGAATATGGGCTTCCAAATATAATATTAGGAAAAAGATCTAAACTTGTAATTTACTTTGTCAGAAAAGAAAGCAATATTGATGCTTGGGATCTTGGGGGTCGCTTTGTTTCAGTGGACAGTGCCACCAGGGCTTCAAAGAATATACCTTTCAAATTGTCCATATTTCTGCAAACAATGCAGCAAAGCTCTTGACAAATTTGGCTATCACAAAGGAGGCAAGAACTCAGAAGAATAGATTCTCCTTGATATCCAACAACATAGAGACTGGCACAATAAACTCAAGAGAAAAAAAATGTAATCTTTCAAATGAATTCAAGCTTTTCCAGTCCATACTTTATCAATATAACTAAATGGTATATTTTTTAACTTTTATCCACTCCTTGATTGATTGGATTTTTAAAGTCCTTCAGAGCTTGTGAACTTATTTATTTAGGGTAGCCATCAACCCATACCAAATAAACAAGCTTTAATAACCCACCATACGGTGGGGGGGACTCTGTCCAAAATATTACAGGAAGGGATGATTTGGTGACAATGTGATGCAAGAAGAGTTTAAAGATTGGTCATTCTAAGGAGTACTTTGACCATAATATGTCCAAGTATGGTTGTGCAAAATTGGTCGATGTGCCAGAGGTGTGGAAAAGTGCAATAAAATCAGTACAGTTAGCACATTGCCATGATCAACCCCTAATGTAGACAAGAGTGACAAACAATGTCGTGTCGCAGATGCACTAAAATTTATAGTTCACAATCTTGCTGCAAAACCATTGAGCGGGCAGAATTTGGACATACTAATATTCAGTCGTGCAACCTGGCACGTTGAACTTGACACAGACATCTGTAGACAAAAATAATGCAGGCACGTGGATTGCTGAAGATTAATAATGTTCATATTCTTGTTGCACATTTTACTCTGTTAACATGACTTCATAGATGATTTTGCTGCCCCGTCCATCACACCAAATATTTTTGTGCTGTTTGTCTCATTATTGTTGAGTGTATGAGTTGCACCATATTTGTAACTTGTCTTCTGGTTATGCATGAGTTTGCTACCTACCCTGACAAGATTGAGAAAAAAGCATTGTTTTGCACATAGATGCCGGGGATTCGTAAACAGTTTATGGTAACAACACACTCTCAAACAAAGAAGAAAGAAAACAATTTGCAAAGAAGAATTGGAAACTCGAAGGAGGAATTGGCATGGGAAACTTAGATGGAAAAATGACCAATATCACTCAAATGTTGCAGTCATGAGAACCACCATCACATAACTACAGACAGGTATCTTGTTGAGTTTTATGCTTTAATACTACAATACTAGGAGTCAAAATTTTAATGAAGTTACTTTAATATGTAATAAGATTTGCATTATTTTAACTGACCAAATAGATTAAGTGTGAGCAAACGACCTCATTAAGTGGGTAGATATGATAATGGAGTAATCAATAACTAGAGAAAAGGATAAACACATGAACTGAGAGAGACAACGATAACTTGTAAACCAGAAACACAGATAAACTAATAACTACAGAAAATGATAAATCAATAGTACTGAGGTGAATTGGGACAATGGCATGAAACCTCGTATAAGTTTTACGTTTCTCGTAGGTTGGTTGGCACGAAACAAATATTGAAAATAAGAGGATTGATCAAGGTATCTACAGAATTGACTTGGTTACAGGCAACTATGAAGGACCCCTTTCGAAAATATCAAACTGGGGCAATTCAAATTATACTTCTGAGATGACTTAGTAGTATGCCAATTTGAGATCTAGTTTGAAGTATATTGCACAATGTACTTGTTCTAAAAACTTCTGACCTCCAAGAAATTTATATACTTTCTCCTTACTAACCCAACCCCTCTCTCGCATGCAACCTAGAACCTCAAATAGTTGCCCAGGATTGCACAATATCTGCACCATGGAGCAGCTAAATTTAGTAGCAGCTAGCTATGTACACATTGAAAATGTGCAGAGGTGATTGCCTCACATCATAGGAGAAGGAGCATCTTCAAAAAGGAGTGCACAAACAAATTAGATACATTAAGGAGGTACTCAAGCACAACTGAAGATAATGGGGAACGGGACAAAACCAGGTTTCAAAACAGAAAGAAAACAAAAGTGACCCTCTAACTCCCTCTCCCTCTCTCTCACATACACATACAATCATGAAAGCACATACACATTGTACAACTATCTTAAAAATAACTACAATATTTTCAAGAAAGAAAATGAAAATTACCATTTACAGTCGGTTTCATCAATATCATCTGCAAGCTCCCCAGGTATGCATCGCCACTTTTGACATTCATCACACAGTGCCCATCCCACTTTTGGTTGTTCACACTGCCCCTCTATGTTCTCATCACAATTCCTAACTGCACTTGTAATCATGTTTGCTCCTTCCTCATTGACACCACTTGAAATGTCCTCTCTGACTACGTCATTGTTGCAACCTACCACTCTTTGTCTCTCTAAAGCTTTGTTTTCTAACAAAAGATTCTCTGTGACGTCTTGACTGAAATTTGAAAGTTTATGTTTTGGCTCACGATTCATTTGCACACTTGAGGAGTTGTGCACCATCTTCATAGGTGAGGCAGCATCAGTAGAAGAATCAGATTGACCTTTTATTCCATCCAAGTCCCCTATGTCTTCTTTCTGTTGTTCTGTTCTAAAAGAGTTGGTATCATTGTTACTTGACAAGCTACATAAACCTTCACCTGGTTTATTATTATTCCTTAAAGAATTCTCCAAACCTTTTTGCACACACTCACTTTTAACATATGATATTTTTTTATCACCAATATTGTTCTTCTGTCGAACAATTTTCCTCTTCCTCTCACGTATACTGCTCATCAATTCAGTTTTTTGGTTTCCTCCACTGATATTTTTGACATTTTTCCTTGCTTGGTTTTTACCATGTAGCAGCATACTTTCCAATCCCTCAGTTTCAAATGATACATGTTGAACAGTCTTCTCTTCAACAAATATTGTTGCATCTTTGCCCTCAAATTCATTTGGCTCAAGACTAGCCTTTCTCTCTGTTTGACCTGAGAGCAAACCCTCGCTAACAAATAACTGACCACTGTCATCTGCATCTAAAAGCCTTCTTTGGCTTTGTAAATTTGATTTCCTCCGTTGCATATAGGTACTCTTCTCTGCTTTCTTCCATTTACTTTTCCTCATTTTTTTCACAGCAATTTCATCCTGAAGCATATTTGCACTTCCTACTGTAACTTTTGCAACATCTAGAGCATCTGGAAACTCTGATTTCCCTTTGAATTTCCCTTTTCTCTTTGCTTTCCTTTTCCCTAATTCTTGTTGTCCAAATATTCCAGTAGGATCGACATGTGAGGTTGCTGAAATCATATCATGCAATTCATTGTCCCTGTATTCAGTTCTGCTGGTATCTAAAGTCTCCATGCTCATCCTTGATTTTGAAAATTGATCTAAATGCATCTCTGCTGTCCTTGTTTCTGGATGAAGCGTTCTTGTTTCAGACTGTTCCTCAAATTTCAAAATCTCCATATTCAATTTATTGGATCCATCTTTAATATCAATTAACCCCCTTCCATATTGAAAACCTTTCTGGCTTTGGAGCTTCCTACATGAAACAAAACTGCTTTGGGTTTCTAACAGCCCCATTTCCAGATTAATGTCACACTTCTCAATCTTGGGCACATCAGCACACTCGTTGCTTCTACTTTCTTCAAGTGGCTTTGTCCCCGTGTCAATTAAATTTCCATGCATGTCCTGCATGGTGATTGCAACCTGATCTTCGTGACTGGCATCATTCTCATTTTCATGAACCCTGTAATCAAAATTATTTTTATCACTGAATCCTTTAGGAGATGTCTCTGTTTTAATTGCTTTACTGATATGGCATTTACTTTCATCCATGCACATTGTCGAATCACTTGAATGTCGATCAGCTGCATTTTCCTCTTCTAGTTTTCCAAGTGATTTTTGAACATCAAGGGGCAAGTAACATGTCGATTGATCAACAGGAGATTGATCTCTCTAGATTTCCAGACACTCATGCTCCTCTTCAATGTTCTTTTGATTTGTGGTTCCTCCTCCAGAACCAACATCTCCATTGAGGCACTACTGCTCCCCTCCCTGAAAATTTAAACTGTGATATTCAAATCCACTGGATGCTACAACAGACTCTAGTTCATGTGAAACATCTTTATTATGCTTGCATTTCATCTTTTCCGTAAAATTTCTACAGCTACCAGCCGTAGGAAATTTTACCTGCTCTAGTTGCCCAGTGTCAAAAAGCTTCCCAGATTGCAGCCTTCTTAAAGCAGTCTCTCTTTTTCTCCCTCCCCAACTCTGGAGTACCTCAGTTTCAATGTTTGTTCTGTCTAATTCAGTATTTAAAGAAGATGGCTCAGATTTCAGAGTCTTTCCTTTCTTCTCTGGGCCTTCCTTCAAGTTTTCAAGGTCACCCCATATGGTGGACCTCACAGTCTTACATATTGTACTGCGCTTTCCAGTCATCTTATTTGCAAAAATTGAATTGCTTTTATCAAACAATGAATCTTGAACTATCGGTTTCTTATATATCTTTCCATGACCTCTGCTTCTAGTGCTTCGACCACTAATTTCCCCATCAATGTTTTTATTTGACAAAATGAGGGTAAATGCACAGTCTGTGTTAGTAGCTTCTGAAGGTGATTGATATTTTAGACCACCCTCGTTACTGCCATCCGTTTGCAGTTCTGTAGAAGGCACTAAACTACTGGAATAGGTTGATTCGTCAATGACACCAGCTTCTGAACACGTTGACGAAGAAAGCCCTTCAGATTTATTTGTATTCAGCGGATCAGCTCCACCAACACTTGAGGGTACAGTTTCTTCTAAATTTGGAGAACCAGAATTTTTCGGGACACGTTTTTTTGAGCTATTGGGCTTTTTCCGAATGAATGATTTACAAACAATTGGTTTAACACATGTTTCTAATGGGGTTTGTGCCAAAATCGCATCCTCCTGATTCATCGTTGTTTCCCCTTCTGTTTCCAAAGAACAGTCAATTTTTCCAGATATATCAGAACAGAGTTGTCTCTCTGGTTTTTCAGCCACCACTTCTAAATCCTTGCTAGTTCCTTTAAGAACAGGCAAGGTGCTTCCTGCATAGAATGCATCGCTTTTTCTAGCAATCTCATATGAGCAGTCCTTATCAGATCCCTTATCCTCTCTTGCATTCTCTTTCGGGCATTCTTTTTGAATCTCATAATCCTCACTACATGCCGCATCGCATAACTGTTCCTCTCTGGCATTCTTATTCGAGTTTTCCTGCGCAATTCCATCCTCTCTCGCCCCAGATTGCGGGAACAAAGAGACTGGGTTCTGCTCATACCCATACATATTAGGCACAAATTTGACAGCCTGCCCAACATCGACACCAATGCCAGGCCGGGCATCAAAAGAGGAACTGATTCTAAAAGGATCTACATAGCGCTCGAACATGTCGGAAGCTTGCCTGGTGTGGATTAATACTGGGTACTCGCCATCTGAATAATAGTCGTAAGGAATCACAGCCTCCGATTGCGCCCTCAATCGGCTAGAATCAACTTCACGGTCACATTCACCTCCATGGTTGACTTGCCGAACGCCTAAAACATCCTGCGCACTTTCTCTCCTCGTAAGTAAAGATGCCCCCATACAATTCTCCAATTGATGGCCATTAAAACTCGTTAACAACAAAACTTCAGAGTCTGAAACAGGGGGTCTCAGCCACTCCGGAAACCCTGCATTTCCAACGTCCTCCATTTCCCCCTTTTGTCACCTCACAAAGCAAGTGCAACGGTGAAGTCGGTTTATACCCTACTTCACATCCAAATAATTCTCTGCGATTTTCAAGACGACAAAACCCTAGAAATGGCTGCAGCAGCTTCAGTTACAGGGCGGATCATGACACTGGAGCTCCAACATAGAAACCCTTGCCCATATCATTCATTTTTAGTGCGAGAAAACAAACGACGGAGAAATGGTTTGAATTTTCACAGTACCTGAACAATAAGCCTGATCCGCCATTTCTCCACCTGCATCGCCTCGCTCATGTGGACTGGGTTTAAATCCGATGCATTCCTCCTGGATAAATTTATCAAATTATACATCTAGCTTCATCTAGTATAATTCACCGTTTGCCGTAGCAAATCCCACTTATGCTTAATTCACCGTTTGCAAAGCCCACTTACGCTTATGATTACGAAGAAGCTTTATCTCATCTTAAATTTATTATAATATTTTTTATAAATAAATCATAGTTGGTGGTACAGTTAGCGCGCTTTTTTCTTTGTCTATGCATTGACTCATTTTCATATTTCAACCACGTGGCGGATGTATAAAAAAAATATTTTAAAGTTTTAAAAATTATTTTAAAATGTTAGTTTAAAATGTTAAATCAATAAAATGTATATATTTATTTATTTTTTATTGTAATTGAAAATCTACATTATATAGTAATATTTCATATGTAGATTCTCTGTTCATGAAGATTTAATGGAGCCTCAAGGTTTGATGCATTCATGTGTTGTCCAATTGATGTTGTTTGATCATACTCTTAATTTCCTCTAATGGGGTGGTGATTCCGATTGGAAAGGCCTATCTTTTAAATTCAACTATATCATGTTGAAAGAATTAAAATTGAGCAAATGGTTCAGGATTTTTAGTCAAAGGTTACATATGAAAAGGAGAATTCTTATATGGAAATAATTTGTTAGAAATTTTATGAGATTAAGAAGGTGGTTCAAAGATGGGTTGAAGTTAAAAAGATGAGCAATATTAAAGAATTACATGAGATTAATCTAAATCTTGCAGCGATAGTTAATCTAATTGTTTCAAGTTTCTTCTTTGATGATTCGAAACACTTGGCTCTAGAAATTTGAAGAGAGAAAGTGGTTAATATTACAGTAGCAAAAAGAGGAATGGAGGCTTAAAAGTCGTGCCATTTGGATTGCACGAGGGATAAAAATACCAAATTTTTTCACAATTTTACCTTTCACATGAGGTGAGAAAATACAAATTGGGATGTGGAGGAAGAAGAAGGTAGGAATATTTCCTCATCGAAAGACCTATATAAGGAGGCGATCCGTTATTTCGAGAATCATTGTCGTGTCAGGGATGGGGTGGACATCAATAATCAATTGAAAGTCATACAAGCATATCCAAGAATGTTCAATGAGGGGGATAATGTGAATATTCGATGGGAAATCACATTCAATGAATTGGAATTTGTTTTAAAATCATTTGTTAGGGACAAAAGACCCGACCCAAATGGGTGGCCCGTGGAATTATTTCTCCATTTTACGGATCTCCTGGGCTTGAATCTGTTTCTACTTGCTGATGAATCAAGAACCTCGTGTAAGATTTTTAGTGCTCTAACTCCACCTTTATAGCTTTGATTTCTAAAGTATCAAAGGTAAAATATTTTATGGATCATAGGCCTATTTACTTATGCAATGTTGTTTATAAAATGATGTTGAAAATTATTGCTATGAGGTTGAAAGATACCATGTCTAAATATATTACACCTCAAGCAATTTGGTTTTTTAAAACAACGACAAATATAGGATGTTGTGGCTATTGCACAAGAACGTATGCACTCCATCAAGGTCAGAAAGAAGAATGCATTGTTATTGAAATTAGACCTAATCAAAGCATATCATTGTGTTGGTTGGTGCTTTCTTCGGTTGGTCCTTCACAAGATTGGTCTATTTATGGAGGTTGTTAATTGGATTATGGCTTGTATCACCTTGTAAACTTTGTTGTCTTATGGGGTGCCTTCTAGTTTTTTCAAGGCTTATACGGGGTTGAGGTAGGGTTGTTCTCCTTTCCCTCTTTTATTCTTGTTGGTTATTAATGGGATGAGCAGAATGATTTTTGAGGCACATCAACAGGGATCTTTTTCGTGTTTTCAAATCACCATAAACATTTCCATTACACACTTAATATTTTTGGATGTTGTTTTGATTCTTGGGAAGACTTTTGTGGTGGAATGAAAGAATTTACATTAGATAATTTGCATATTTGCTCATGCTTATGGCCTTTATACGAGTAAAACAAAATCTATGTTTATTGAAGCGTCTCCAGAGCTGAACATTGTCTTGGAAATTGACAATATATTTGCTATTGAGGTGGTCTCATTGGATTCAAGATTCAAATACCTTGGTTTCCACCTAAAACCAAATATATATGGTATTAGATATTGGAGTTGGTTGATTGAAATTTTTTATCGTAGATTGTCAACTTGGTCCCGTTGACACTTGGGGGCAGGTTGATTATAACACACACCCTCCTAATCCTCACCATAACACTGATTAAGAGGAGGGATTATTATGTTGACCCAACATCCAAGGTGTCGTTATGGAAATGGGGTATAAAAATTTTGATATTTTCAAATAACTTAAAACCTTAGTTAGACATCATCGTTACGTTCATCTCATAAAGACGAATCCAGTGATATAAAACTTTGCCTCAATCCTATGTTTGGATCAAGAGATGTACCCATTACAATCCCGACAAATTAGATGGCACCACATCATTGTCCTAGCCACATGGCAACCATGTGGCTATAACCCTGGCTAATCTCGTAGCACCATACGATAGATTGTTAATGGTTGTCAACTTGTTCACGGTTTCGGTCCTTATCGACTATATATATATATATATATATATATATATATATAGATATAATGAAAGGTTGTTAGCTAACAGAAACCTTCTCCGTCTCTCAGGTCCATTACCCTAACCTGTTCCGTTTGCACACTCACGAATTAATCTGGGGACAGTGTTCCAAGATGAGGTGCTCTCTCTCTCTCTCTCTCTCTCTCTCTCTCTCTCTCTCTCTCTCTCTCTCTCTCTCTCTCCCCCCAAAGGTTGTCAACTAACATAAACGTTCTCTGTCTCCTGGATCTGTTACCTCGCACCAACTCATTTACCTCTTGTTGTTGAATTGTCGGGGGTTGACCTCCAGGCTTACGTGTTCCGACAAGTCCACGCCTCCGCAATACTGACTCCTCTCATTAGCTCACAATTCTCGATCTACACCTTGTTCCTCGTGCCTTCTCACAAAAATCCATAACATCGCTTACGTAGGCCTGCACCTACCACATCACTCTGGTTGATTTTCCCCGAATCTTTCATTCGCACACCTCTCATTTAAACTTTGGGATGGAAATCTTGGATCACGTCGCCTTGGGTCCACCTCTACCACACCATCCCGACTGAAACTCCCGGTATGCCTTTGTCTTTCCTTCAGGGTGGACCTTCTAAGGTCAAGCCTCCATTATCCTCAACTATAATTTTTTTAAGGCATAAGTATATCCTGGGAATTATGAGAACAATTTTGTGTTGATAGTCATTTCACTAGAAAATGGTGATTTACTGAAGATTTTGCTACATGTAAACAACCTATTATTAATATAAAAGACTACTGTTTTTTTTATTATTCTGAAAAATGAAAAACGAGGAGTGATAGAGGTGGAGAGTTTGGATCTCAAACACATTATAATAATTAAAATTGGGATTTTTTTCTATATCATCCTAGATTCATCTTAACTCTAGATCTACCAAGCCTTTAGGGAGATCAAATTTCTTGAGGTGTAAACATATTTTATAATGGAAAAGGATTTAATTCCTCTAGACGCTTAGTAAATTCGAAGTTAAGATAAATCTACGTTGGTTTATACACACACACACACTTCAAATGGGGACGAGTCCCACCTTCCCCACTAAATCCCATACCAATCTACTATTATGTTATATCACCAATCCATAGGTGAGATGAAAGAAATCTGAAGAAAGCGCAAGTTGGGCTTTCTTTAGTCAATTCGTAATTTGTGAGACAAAATGATAGGTTTATTTCAAATTAAGTTGTTCTATTAGCAATAGCAAGTCCTCCACTCCCTTAAATAAAGCCAAAAATCAATAAGGAAGGAGAAGGATCATTCACAAACTATCTGCGACAAGTCTATTGGGAGCTAGTAGCCGTAGGAACAACACACCACTACTACTGAGATAACACACATGTTGGTTGCTTTCCTATGCTCTTACTTCTTCTTTCCAATAATAAAGAACATGTTGCCTTTGAGACATCATCGTACAGGAAATCTTGTGATCTAGGTCCTCCCCTAAAAGTACTAATAATTCATGCACAGATAAGAGAAGCATGAGAATCATGGGTTGGTTGGAGTCCAAAACCCACCAATGGTAGATTGACTATTTTACCTCAATTTTACTTTAATTATTTATTTTATTTTATTTTTCTTATTTTTTATTTTTTAATTTTTATGTAATTTGACTGAGTCAAAATGTTTACATAAAAAAAAAATATCGAACATGACATGCAACAACTCTTCCATGCTAGGTTGGAGAGCCACTCTCTATGCAACAATTCAAAATTATCTACGAATGTATAAGTATAAAGTTTCTAGTAACTTTTTAACAAAAACAAAAATTACGTTTGGCTACCAGTGTAATTTTTGAATTTTTCTTTTGAGAAGTCCTTCTTGTCCTCTTTGTCATTCTCCTCCTCTATTGGCATGTTGATGTGTGGGAGCTTGAAGAAACCTCCATTTAGCCAACCCACATTTTTCATAAAGGCCCTCTTGCGCTTTCGAGCATGATGGTATTCTAGTTCTTTAATTAATCAAACATTTTTTTTTTTTTGTTATTAACCACCAAGTACCTTTTTGTTAATTTGACTTCGTGATTCACCAAGAAGTCAGTCTCTTTGTTGTTATGTCTTAGAATATGTAAGGCTTCACATTGTTCAGATTTATGAAGCAAGCTACTTGTTCATGCAAGGAGAGTCTTCAATTTCAATTATCAACAAAGGAGCCTTTTGTAAATAAGAGATGAGGAAATAAGAGTCTCATATTAAAATTAACTTGGTGGCTTTCAATGATAATGCTTGGAGTAGGCATTGATAAAGGCTATGGGATTTTGCTTGATTTCTTGAGGTTGAACCCAAACCCCAAGAATAGAAAAAATATATTTTTCCTTAGGAGTGATATATTACCCCCTACTTCTGCCACCCTTAAATTCCATATTTCAATTGAATTAGCACAACCATATAAATCAAAACACATGCTTCATGATACATGTCACGTTATAAATATTAAAAAAATAATAAAAATTAACTAAATTATAATTTTATTTTAAATTGTTGTTATTATTAACAAGCCTAGATCCATCTTAACTCTGGATCTACCAAGCGCCGAGAGGGATCAAATCTATTTTCAGTCTAAAAGAGGTTTGCATCTCAAGAGTTTTGATCCCTCTCATTGCTTAGTAGATGAGGAGTTAAGATGGATCTAGGCTAGTTTAATTATTAATTATAATTATGAATATACTTATTATTTTTATTCTCTTTTTTTTAAATGTAATTTGACTGAGTCAAAATGTTAGGCATGAAATTATATTACAACATCTCTACCATACTGAATTAGAGAGCACCTCTCGGTAAAAAAAATATATATATGAATTAAACACATATACATTTTTAAAAACATGTAAAAAGATTTTTAACCATAAGGATTCACTTCATTTTATCATGCAAAATCTTAATTTGTAAATAGATTTGATACAATATCATGGATTATTAATACCACATATCATATGAACATAAATTATGGTTTTTTGAGCATGTGATATTAATAAGTCATGTCATTGGCCCATAGTATTATAACTAGTGGAGCCATGTAAATTAATTAGTTGATAAACATCGATAAGTGTCAATCCATGATGTCAATTGGGTTTATGTCACGTGGTTGGGTAGACTATTTGTTATCTCCCCCATCGAGGTTCAATTCCCGAGTGACATGATGATGATAAATATTGTTGTTATGGCTACATGCCTATGAATATTATTGTATATGCCCTCTCTCTAGCTCCTAGGCCGAGAGAGAGGATGATTTCCCTCGGAAAAAAAACAACATTCCATGATAAGCATCAAAACACTTATTTTGGGATACTTCTCAAATTACCAAAATTTTAAAAAATCATAAAAAATAACTAATTTATAACTTTAATCTATATAATTATGGGATAGTCTAACTAATAGATGAAATGATGCAAAATTGTGATTCTTTTGTTGTTTAAGATATGTTTTTGAATACACTTAATTGTGGGGAGTGTTTCACGTAGTTTAACTAAATTGGTTGTGTCCTGGGTCTCTCTACTGGATTGTGAAGGCAAAATCCTCCTCAACCCTATTCATGATAGTGTAACTACCTTCTTTTTCTTATTTTGGATCTCCATGCTGGTTTGGGAAGATAAAATTCTCATCAAAATTGTTTGTGGTAAAGCAATTATCTTCTTTGGTGCGTCGTGATCCTCTCTATCGGTTTGGAAAGCCATGATTCTCCTTCATCTCGATAGAGGCAATGCAATTGGCTTCGGGTTATGCTTCCACAAGAGTCTCCACAGGAAGCCCAATCCGCCTCATGCTCTCAAGTATCTTTTAGTCTTTTAAGAGAAATTTTCCTTTGCCGTTTGTAGTTTTCTTCAATCTTGCTCTCAATATAGCTTATAGTCTTTTTGGAAGAAGTTTCCCTTCCCATTTGGGTAATCTCTTCTCTATTTGTTGTATAACCAGTGACCTGTGCTCTCTGGCTCTTGTCCCGCTCCTCTATGTGTTTTTAAGTTGCTTCTACTTGACTCTCTTGGTGTTCCCTCAAACACTGGTTTTTTTAGCCTTCCCTTATTGCCTTTACATTGGCCCTTGGACTCGTCTGCTCTTTGTCCTCACTAGAACTTGGCTTCCACTCCTCGGTAATTGTCCAATGTCATCCAGGAAAGGACCTCCAACAGTCATAGGTGGCAGTATGACTGGTAATAAGCACCCCCAACGATTTGAATATTTGCACATTGAGAATATGGATATGAACTGGAAAGTCCACCAACAAATGAATACAATCATGTTTCTAGTGGAAGAACTCTAGTCACTCAAAGTTAAAGTCAATTGTCAGAATAACGAAATTTAATGCCTTGTGAAAACAATTAAATGAACTACAAATGTAGATGAAATAAGTGAAAACTAAAGCTCTACAAGCAATGCACTAAGTCGATATCCTAATAATATGCATATTGATCTTAATAGGCCCCTCACAGACGATCCCCCTCCCTTTTGATTATGGATTCCTACTATAAATTTGTCTTTTTGTTAGGCCAATTTTGCAAAATGTATATGTTAATCGTTTGTTGTAGTAGGATTTCAGTTTGAAATTTTGGAACCACTTACTAGTCCTCCTTTGAAGGAGCATAAGTATGAAAAAACAATGTAATCAGTTCTCGTGTATCTTGTTGCATCTCAACACATACTTAATAGAAATACTACTCATTTGTGTTATATATATGTGTGTGTGTGTGTGTGAGCGCATAAATGGATTTAGCTCTATGGGAAACCCTTGGGGCGCTCAAATTCTGCAGATTAAACAACTTAAACTCAAAGTTTTTAAATTTTTTTGGTGATATTTTGGTTATAATTAATCTTGAAAAAATGACTATTCTTCTATTAATTCGAGACTACGCTAATATTATATATATATATATATATATATATATATATCTATATATATATATATATCTATATATATATATAAACATGTAACAACTTTTTTAACTATGGAAATTCTTGATTTGTAAAAATGATTTGTTACAATACCATGACTTATCATTACTACATGCCCAAAAAATTATAACTCATGCCATATGATAATTGTTCATCTGACATTTTTTTAATTAATAAATTTAATTAAAAGAATAAAAAACTATAACTTCTTTTGCCATAAATCTCAACCTTTGATTTATGACTACTATTAAAAATATTTTGTGGATGCTAAATCTCTACCATCTACCTAATTACATGGATAGACATGTCAATTTTGGAATAGGACTTTGAGAATAATCAAAGTTTGAGATTTATTTCCAAAGTAGTTCTGTTTTTTCTTTCTCTTTTTCTAATTGAAGTCATTAATTAAAAAAATGGTATATGAAGCATTGTTATATAAAATGAGAGATGGTTTTTTGGACATGTGGTATTAATAAACCATGGTATTATAACAAAGTCAACAACCCATATGAGGAGACGTGTAAGTGTATGACGGGATGTGTAAGTATGTCATGTCTTCAATAAAATAACAATAAAAAAAAAAATGTCGGCCCAACTAGTTTGGCAATACCTCTTTTCAAGAGCGGTGACGTCAATAATCCCTCCAATTATAGGACCATCATGATAAACTCTTTGTTTGCAAAGCTATTTGGAAGCATGCTAGAAAACAAAATTAGCAAGTGGGCAGAAGAAAGAGATAAACGTGCTAAAGTGCAAGCAAGTTTTAGACCTAAACATTCCACAGTTGATCATTGTATAACTTTAAGGCACATCATTGAAAAAGTTTGGGAGAAAAAGGAAGAAGTTTTTTGTTGCTTTGTTGATTTCAGAAAAGCGTTTGACTCGATTCCTAGGGATAAGCTTTGGCACAGAATGGAGGAACTTGGGGTTTCTAAACATTTGAGATCAGCTGTGCATAGGTTGTATGAAGAGGTGAAAGTCAAAATTAGAACTTCAGCAGGCATTTCTAGAAGTTTTAGAAGCGATATCGGGGTCAAGCAAGGTTGTCCATTGTCTTCTACCCTTTTTGGTTTATATATCGACAAGCTTGAGGAGTGGTTAAATTCGCAAGGGGGTGATGGTATCTATTTGGGCAAGTTTGTTATAAGGCTTCTTTTGTATGCATATGACCTTATTCTGATTGCTAAATCGACTCTTGGTTTGCAAGAGCACTTACTATCCCATGAGCATTTTTATAGAAGTGTGGGGAAGCAAGTCAATATCAACAAAACAAAAGTAGTGGTTTTCTCTAAGAAAAGAAAACATAACCAACATAAGTTCTACTTTGAAGGCAACATTTTGGAAGAAGTTGCGGATTACAAATACCTCAGAATTAACTTCAACAAAAATCTAAGCTAGAATGGTTGTAGAAAGAAAAGAACTCTGGGGGGTTGGAAAGCATTTTATGATTTTCAAAATAGGTGTAGAGAGGCAGATTTATGGGACTGGGAAACCACTCTTTTGGGCTTCTAGTGATTCTGGTGATTCTCTATGGTTGTGAACTATGGGTCAGCAGTACATCCGACATGCAGTGAAGACAAATTGATAAAATTCAGAAGCGTTTGATTATAGACAAACTTAAGATTAAAAGTGCAGTTCCTTATGCTATATTGTTAAGTGAAATAGGGACTGCTCCTATTGAAGCAATTGTTATGGTGTGAGTCATAAGGTATTTAAAAAAATTGACCAAATGGAAGAGGGTAGATGGCCTAAGGTTGTCTTTAATGATAGATTGTGCAAGAGAAAAAAAAAACTTGGATACAACAAAATAACAAAAGGTTTAGTAAATGGGGTATTTGCTTGAATGCGTGTCCCATAAACAACAAAGAGATAAAAGCTTTTGTTATGGAAAAGTTCCATAAGCGTACTTGGGATAAGGAGTTAAGAAGAAAGAAAAAGTACTATATTGAAGTGTTTAATCCCACTCATAGTCATCAACCAAAAGCATACATAGAGGCCAACGTCTCTTGGAGAGCCGAAATTCTTATTTCTCAGTTAAGTACTAATTCTCATCAACTCTGTTGTGAAGCAGGGCATTGGAAGAGGCCAAAGGAAGTGTGGGAGGAAAGAGTATGCATATTTTTTTCTTCCGAAAAAGTGGAAACAGAAAAACATTTCATTTTAGAATGTGAGGCCTTCAAAGACAACACAGAAAGTTATGCAGATATGTTGGCAGCTAGCTCTTGGGATAATCCATTTAGCGAGGGGTTTGTCGAGAAGCTGGGTGCATTTATTTTGAAGCTTCACAGAAAAAGGGTCGAATACATCAAGCAGATGAAGAAGCAATCTGTCCCATAGGCTATCTTTAGCCTCGTGGATGTTAAAATAATTTCTTTATTTCTTTCCAAAAAAAAAACTACAATACAATTCAACACAAAGAAGGGAAACCCTGCTCCAAAATCTTTTAATATTTCTTTTAATTAAACATTTGTAAAATAATTCTTTAAAAGGAAAAACCATATCTTATGGATATATTAAAATATTTAAAGACATAAATATTTCTACATCAAAGTTGTAACATTTGAAAATATTAATTTGATGTAGCTTTATTATAAATTTTGTTATCATACCATGTAAAAAACATCATTAAATTTAATATTAATATTAGTTTATTATTATTATTATTTTGGATTAATAATTTGAGGAAAAGTTTGCATCTCGAGGGATTTGATCCCTCTCGGTGCATGATAGAACCGAAGTTAGATGGATCTAGGCTGGTCGATTAAGAATCTCCATGATAAAATAGGAGAATAACTTATATATTAAATTTTTATCATTAATAATAATAATGTTAACTTATAGATGAAATGACCTTTTTAACGATATTTTTTCTAGTTAATTTCAATTAAAATTAGAGAGAGATTTTTAAAAACTTGACTTTAAAGTGTTTAATTTATATAATTTGTGTGCCACAGGGTTTTCATGGTGTTGAATCCATTTATGCATTCAAAAATGAATTTTAAACAACAAAAATTCACATTTTTGCTTTAAATTGTATGGCCAAATTTTAATGAATTCCAATGAAAAAGACTATTTCCTATATATATATATATATATATATATATATATGAAGAAAGAAAGAGATTAATTAAGATTATTTATTTTTATTTTTATTGATAAGCTCCCAAGTAATTGATTGGGCCAAGTTGTGCTCTCCAACCCAGTATGGTAAAGATGTTGTAATGTGATGTTTAACACTTTAACTAAGTCAAATTACATAAAAATTAAATTAAATAATAAAAATAAATGTAAAGTAAAGTAAACATTTTAACTCACTCAAAATAAAAAATAACCCTATAAAACAAAACAATAATAAAAATAAGAATGACCCATGATACTGAGAACCCATGGTATTGACTCGTGGTATTTATGTGGAATATAACATATTTAAAAGGGGGAATTAAGCCAACCTAAATCCATCTTAACTCTAGATCTACCAAGTGTCTAGAGGAATCAAATCTCATTTCACTCTAAAATAGGTTTGCATATCAAGCGATTTACATAGTAGAAATGTTGTAATGTAATATTTAACACTTTGACTAAGTCAAATTACATAATAAAAAAAATATTATAAGATTAATGTAATGTAATGTAAGGTAAACATCTAACTTGGTCAAAATAAATAAATAAAACCATAGAAAACAAAATCATAATAAAAATAAAAATGACTCATGCTATTGAGCATCCATAGTATTTATATGGGAATATAGCCTATTTAAAAGGGGAAATTAAAACAACCTAGATCCATCTTAACTCTAGATCTACCAAGTGTCTAGAGGGATCAAATCTCATTTCACTCTAAAAAAGGTTTGCATATCAAGAGATTTGATCCCTCCAAACACTTGGTAATTAAGATGGATCTAAACTTGTTTAGGTCTAATTCCATGAAATCAACAATATACACCATATGTTATTTTTATATTCATCAATTATTTTTTGCAAATATGTTTTTATAATAAAATTAATAGAATAGAAACAAAATCTTAATATATTATTTTATATATATATTAATTTTTTTTGCAAATATGTTTTTATAACAAATTCAATAGAAAGGAAACAAAATCTTTTGAATATGAAAGAAAGATTGAACATGCATTATAACCAATTGATCATCCTATTAATTAGTAATCAACAAGTGTGGTTCATCATGAGGACCAGATGAAGAGGCAAACCATGGCAAAGGCTTAAATAGAGAGCAATGTAGAGACATAATTTCAAGTAACGACTATATTTGAACAATTAATGAAATAATATCATTATTTCATTATTTCAAGTAACGGCTAGTTTTTTTCATTATTTAATTTTTTTTTTTTCAAAAACTAGCCGTTACTTGAAATAGTGAAATAATGATATTATTTCATTAATCGTTCAAATATAATCGTTACTTGAAATTATGTCTCTACATTGCTCTTTATTTAAGCCTTTGCCATGGTTTACCTCATCATCTGGTATATGATGAACCACACTTGTTGGTTCGAAAAGCGTTGGCCAAAAAATTCTCTCATGTAATTTTTACCAAAATACTTTGTTTAATTAATTAAATATTTTTTATTTTATTTTTTAGGTTAATATTATTTACAAAAATATTTTATTTAAAATTATTTGGTTGTTTTAAAAACAACTTTCTTATTGGAATTTTACATTTTAAAAGTTTAATATATATAATTTAAAATTTATATTTAATATACAAATTATATATATAGATAGATATATATAATTTTGTAATTTTATATTTTTAAATAGGTTGGAATTTAGAATTAATATAATATATATAAATATATATATTTATAATAAAAAATAAAATATATTTTTATCAAAATTAGGTGATAATTATTTTTGTAAGTGTTTGAATATGATAATAATTAAATATTACTAATCTAAATATATTAATTAAATATTTGGTAAATAATAGTAGACATAAATCTATGATAAATATTATAGCACTTAGCATATTATACATATAACATTGTCCATATTAAAAAAATCATAAAAAATTACTAAATTATAACAATATTTTAAATTGTGATTATTAATTATGCAAATAATTAATATAAAAGGTAAATGTATATATATTTTAAAAAATATGTAAAAAAATTCTTAACCATGTAGATTTACCTCACTTTATCATGAGAATTTTTAACTTGTAAATAACTCTTATTAAAGTACCGTAGGTCAATACCATGACTCATTAATACCACACGTCCAATATGACGTGTTGATATGACATTTTATTTAATTAATTAATTTAAGATAAACTAATTACAAGAGCATAACTAACTTGTAGATAAATGCTAACCCTTGATTTACTAATATACTATGAATATTCCAACATATTCTATGAAAGTTAAATCTCTATCATCCACTTAATAATTAATGATAATTAAATTAAAATTGTGGCCTAGTTATTTAGTGGTTAATCATCTTTTTGGATTTTGATTTTTTTTCAAGGGAAATCATCTATCTCATCATCATGGGACTCATAGGAAATTGAACGTGGGTGAAGGGATAACAACATTTCTCTCCAACCATCCAAGATAACTCCAATTAACTTTTTGGGTTTTGAATTTTGAATTACTTATTGAGTCAAGAGGCTCATTCTATAGCTCAATATGAGGGTGATGTGTAATTTTGTCCATGCTCAACATGGAGTTGGCATGTGTCCCTCTTAAAATTAAAATTAAATACTTATCCGCTATAACAAAAAAAAACAAAAATGAATATGCTATGCACGTTTAGTTAATTGCTCATTTATGTAAATTAATTAGAAGTAAAAACATGTGTAAATGTTTAAATCTTATACTTTAAAAAAATATTTCAACACCTAATTTAAATAAACTATCTAAAGATCTATATTAACTAATTTATGTCTATATCAACATCACACACATACACACCCCCACACACACATATATATAGTTTAGTATTTTATAAATTAGTCTTTTTTTAGATATATGTTTTATTTTTGAAATATATTTGGGCTTACAATTTTAAGTTACGTAATCTATATAGCATTCAAAAATATAATTTAAACAATGAAAAATTACACATTGTATTTTTCACTCTAAAAGAAGATTGCAACGATTTTTTTTATCCCTTTGATTTAAATAAACTATCTAAAGATCTATATTAACTAATTCATGTCTATATCAACATCACACGCATACACACACACACACACACACACACACACATATATATACATATATATAGTTTAGTATAGATTAGGTTTTTTTTTTTTTTTTTGCCAGGAAAGAGAGCGAGCGGGAGGTTTTGTGCGCAGGAGAGAGGGAGTAGGAGCAGGAGCAGGAGAACCGAGAGGAGCAGGAGCAGGTGAGCGAGCGGGAGGGTTTGAACGCAGGAGCGGGAGGGTTTGAACTCAGAAAAGGAGTAGGAGCGGGAGGTTTTGTGTGCAGGAAAGAGAGCGAGCAGGAGGTTTTGTGCGCAGGAGAGAGGGAGCAGGAGCAGGAGCGGGAGGTTTTGTGCGCAGGAAAGTGAGCGAGCGGGAGGTTTTGTGCGCAGGAGAGAGGGAGCAGGAGCAGGAGCGAGAGGGAGTAGGGGTAGGAGCGGGAGAACCAGGAGGAGGAGGAGGAGGAGCAGGTGAGCGAAAGGGAGCAGGAACAGGAGCGCGAGCAGGAGCAGGTGCGGCGAGCAGGAGAACTGGGAGGAGCAGGAGCGGCGAATCTGCGGGGATTCTCCAAAGGCGAGCGGGGCATGAGGAGCGGGCTCCCCTGAGTCGGACGGTGAGAGGCTAGCAGAGGGGTTTCGTCCTGCAGGCTTGTTTTCTTCTTCTGGTCTCTTAGTCTTCTCTGAGCGGGGGTGAGGTGGCTTCCCATGCCGCCTCTGCCCCTGGTTCCCGCCTCTGCCCTGGTGGGTCTTCTCCTTCTCGGCGGCAGTTAGGTTTGTTCTGGCCGCAGAATATCCTTTGGAGCGTTGAGGGAACAACGGGCTTTGCTCTGTTTCGTGCCGCTTTTATGGATCTTTCCGTTGGTCATTTCTGCAGGCAGATGCGGTTGTTTGTGGCAGTGATCTTGTTTCTCGTCTGATTCGAGTGGAGAGTTTGAGGGGGCGAGGAAGGAGTAGCTTCTTTTGCTGCTCTCTTCCTCATTTCGTGCCTCTCCTTTTGTATTGGGCGGTCAAATCTTGCGCTGTTTTTCGTTGCTTGTCTGCTTTGTGCTTTGGTGCCATTTCTGCACCTTATAGATGGGTTTGCCTTGTTTTCTGGGCATTATTGGCCTTTCGGGGCTATATTTGGTGATCTGTTTATGCAGATTTGTATGTGGCTCGGTCCACGTTTTTGCATATGCTTCTTGCATTTGCATTATGTAATCTCTTTTTTATATGAATATATTATGCTTTTTCTTCTAAAAAAAAAAGATTAGTCTTTTTTTAGGTATATGTTTTATTTTTGAAATCCAACAAATTTTTTTGGGCTTACAATTTTAAGTTACCTAATCTATATAGCATTGAAAAATATAATTTAAACAATGAAAAATTACACCTTGTATTTTGCACTCTAAAAGAAGATTGCACCAATTTTTTTTTAATCCCTCTCAGCTCATGTAATATCCGTACTTAAGATGGATATATATTGTTTATAATTATTTTTAAAATAAGATGAGAAAATTTATTATAATTTAGTTGTTAAACCAGCAGCTAGGACAACCATCTTACTCATCTTCGTTATTAAAAAAACCATGTCACCTAAAGCTATCCATTTGTGGTGCGTAAGGGAGCAATTAATGTGTTTCCTTACATCGAAAAAAATAAACTCTTAACCGAGCAAAAATAATTTCAAAATATACTTTAAACCCATAATTAAAATTTAAAAATATTTATTTGTTAATTATATTACTAAATAAAATTTAAAACAAATAACTTTAATAATATTAAATTATACAGATTTTTAAATTTTATTTATTTAATTTAAATTACACTAATATAAAATTTATGAATAAATTACAAATTTTATTAAAACTAATTAACTAGAAATAATTTGATGGATCGAAATTCGTGCACTTTAAATACTTCCACATTTGTTTAGAAACATTTGTGGACTTTAAATACTTTTGCGTTTGTTTGAATGCTTTTCCACATTTGTTTAAAAACATTAAATACTTTTCCACATTTACTTAGAAATTTGAAGGTTATTGACTTTGAATAACTTTGCATATTTATTAATACCTTTCCACGTTGTTTAGGAATGTGGGGTAGATGGAGAGGTTTTGACCGTCAGATGGGCTTTTTCATTTTCAACAAAGAGTGAATACTAAGTCACAAAGATTGATTAATATATAAAATTTATTGGCATCTAAAGGGACCAATTTCGAAGTGGCATTTAATGTATTAATGAATATATTTGAAAATAGATTTTATATATATATATCATATAAATTTTGATAAAATTATAATTTTTATTATTACTTAAATTATACTTTTAAATATAAAAATAAATTCAATATTTTAAAAAATATATGAAATATTTAAAATATAAAATTATATAATTTAAATTTATACTTTTAACTCATTTTTATTAAATTATGTAAAATTCTCATTGATTAAATAAACTTCTTGTGTAAAAGCATAAACTAATATTTTTGGACTCAATTCAAGCACAATGAACATTCTGTCCTTTTAAACTTCAATCAAACATAATACTTCAATATGAACATTAAAGACATGTGTAAGTTAAATCGCATTTAATTAGTTTCATTGTTACCATTTTATTTTAATGTCAAATTTTAACCTTAAATTTTGTAAAATGAATAAAACTACTTACATAATGAATGGGAACTCCATTCATTATATCATTGCATCATACTTATTTATTTATTGTATTGAGTGGAACATATTGTAAATATATAATTTGAGGTAGCCATTAGAATGAAGGTTGGTGCATGATTTTTATGGTTATTGTTGGAACTTTTGTTTAGCCAATTTCATGGTGTTTTAGGGGTTTATTTATTTGTTAGTCACATTATTTCTTACTAATAGTTTGAGATCTTAGATTTGGTTTGGCGTTTGATTTTCCTTTATGTTGGATTTAGCTTAGAGCTTTGGGGCTACCCTGAGTCTACATCTTTTAAGAGTCGAGGAATGTGTAGACAATGTTTCATATGTATATTTTAACTTTGGGATGTTTTTCTTGTCCCATTACATCAATATCATGGAAAGTTCAGTCTCTCACCTTATTGATTTTGATAGTTTTATTTTGAAGACTAATCGAAAGTATCAATCTTTAGTTATGAATGAGTATGCAGGGCAATGCTTGTTTTTGAGTTGATCTTTGATTGTCATTTAGGGAATTGTGTAGGCTTATCTCCTCTTCAAGCAAGGGAATGTTTTGTTTGCCCCTTTGTGTTTGACAACTCTAGTGCTTCTATTTGGGTACATAATGTACTTGATTTCTCCCTAATCCGACTATGTATAATTCAATTGGGCACTTCTAGAGGCTACGGGATATGGATTTCCTTAGGAACCATGGGAATTATCTTAGAGGGATAAAATAATTATACAATAGGGAAAATTTTAAGGATTTAAAGTTATCACGAAGTGTAAAAACATTGGCAAATATTACTAGTCCCTAATATGCAAACTATAAAATGTCTAGCAATATTTTTATAAAAATATTCAAATTTCTAATAATTTTATATATTTTATATAGAATTTTGGTGACTTTTAAGGTAAAAAGATTTTATCCTATAAAATTTGGGAGAATCAGTTTTAGAAAAAATGGAAATTGACAAATATTTTCTTTTGGGAAAAAGCATGGAAAATTAGCCCATTTGTGAAATCTAGCCCATAAATTTTTCCTTGGTACACAAAGTTTTGCACGAGCATGAAGACTTCATCAATGACATTAATACATCCATAAGGTAACAACCAAATTCCATGAAAGCGAACAACAATGCAATTCCCAAAATACAATGATTATGGAAACACTATGGCATAAAAAGGCAAATTCAAGTATTCAATGCAAAATGTTCAATGCCGAGGAATATGATTTGCAATCTAAATAAGGGTTCAATTTGTTGTTTCGAGAATGTCAATGATATTTGTCCCCAATGAACCTAAAGAAGAGGAAACAACCAGTCAAGTGCTAGAAGATATGGATTTGGAATAGTCAAGAATCACATCCTATCAATTCTGGTTGAGATGAGGAGCACAACAGGAATGTGATCTATTAGTATCCATTTATGTTATGTTATGTTATGTAAAACAATTGTGATTTTAGGTATTTTTTTAGAGTTTATACTAGTATAATTTTTTTAAAATCCTTTATGAAGGATGGTATAACCCTTTTTGCTTCATGCTCACACTACTTGATAGTTAAGTTGATTTTTTTTAAAGAGGCAACCTCCTTTTCGTATTTGTCGACTAATTCAATTGCAACCTAATTTTAATATAAAGTATAAATTATTTATATTATAAAAAAAAAATTAAAAAAAAAAATAAAAAAATAAAAAAATTAAATTGATCAGCCCCTCCTTCCATATAACCAGGTCCGAAAGGATATAAAAAATATTTAAAATAAAAACTTCTTTGAATATTAAGAATTCAATATGTATGTAGTTCACATTTATGCCAACACAACACAAAATAGTGAATGCAAAAGTAATTTCCACAATTTTTATTTCCTTTAAAAAAATTAATCTATATGAGTGAAAAAATAATATCCATAATCAACCTTATATCTCTTTGATTATGATCTTTGAGATTGAGCTAAAGAGGAATTTCATACCAACACAAGCTCAAAAAGATAGTATTCCATGACAATACCTTACTCATTTATATATTGTTGAAGAAACTATATCTACCTAAACAACTAAAATTTCTTTGTGCCACATTCAATAGCATATACAACAAAGTATGACCACATAATCGACATATTCCGCAATAATTAATGTGGTTCACGTATATAGGGGTCTCAAACTAAGAATACTACCATGTCTTCTTCCCCATTAATCTCTCATAATCCCTTTGGATTTTCTAGAGCTTTTTTGTCCACTTCCATCTTGTGTTCTCTATAGATGTGAGAAAAAAAAAGATGTCATTAATACTATGATTTGGTCAAATAAAGGTGTTGGAAATTATTGTCTGGTGTCCAAGGGTTAACCATGGCTGAAGAAAGTGAATACCTGTCTATAATTGGACAAGCTTCTTTTCAATTGACTAATACAGCACATCCTAAACTTAAACAGCCTGTCTTAAAGGATTGTGTTACAGTTGGTTTGTCTAATGCTCAAGTTGAAGGTGTTCTATATGATCCTACTGAGTTACCTGGAAACTGGTATTTCCAATACAAGTCAATAGTTGATACTAAACAACCTCAATCCAAATTGAAAAGAGTAACTATTGATAATGGACAAGTCAAGTTGATTCCTCCAAGACCAGTAATTCCTCGACCTGTCTCTAAGTTCATTTTATATTTTGACTGATGCTTCTCTTTCTGATACTGAGTCTCTGACTGATGCTTCTCTTTCTGATACTGAGTCTTTGTAACAATTATGCTGTTACAATAGAAAATGCTGCAACTCTATTTCCATCGTTTATTATGCCATCCCTGCAGAAAGCAAATCTGCATAAAGACCCTAAATATCCTAGAGTTGAAGAAGATCTCTTTCATACTAATTCCTCTGGATATGTTTTAGATTTAGATAAGTCATCTAATCCAGCAGAATCTATCCGGATTTGGATAGGTGCACTATATCAAATGCAAGTTGTGTCAAAATTGGATAATTTTTCCATTCTCTTGCTGGCGGAGAAACGAATGGCCGGAATTGTTTGGGATTGGTGGATGGGCGCTTCTCAAGAAGAAAGAAACAATGTGGCAGCTTTAGGCTTAGCCACTTTAGAAGTTCTCTTGTTAACTCAATTTGTTCCCGAGCCTCAAGATGAAAAGAAAACAATCATTACAGATTTAACCCGCATGCAATTAACAGATTTAAAAGATTTAGATCAGTTTGGATCTGAATTTATGGGTAAAATCTATAAAGCAAATCTTGTTAATGATCATACTCAGAAGATTGCTTTTCTTTCTAAATTACCGGGAAATATAGGGGATATGATAATGAAAGATATTGAAGTCCAAGGCAAAAAGATAGAACAAATCTATTGGATCGATCTCCTATTCAGAAGCCAAGAGAAAGTAAAATATTTGTGCTGGCAGAAACAGGTTCATGATATTTCTCCTAATTTGAATGTGTGTCGTTCTGTTTTACCCTGGACTCCTTTCCGGAAAAGGAAATCAAAAAGATATGGTAAATACAGACCTAAGAGAGTTATAAATCCTAAACGACCATTCTCATAGTAAGATAATGTATCCTAATTAATTCTTTTACTAATTAATTTTCTTACCCATTAAGTAATTATTTTAGCATCTCTCATAATTGCTTATATGTTTGTAATAACTCTCTTCATGTAGCTCAACAAAATTTCCAAAACGTTTTATTAAATAATGTGATTGGTTTGTGTCCCCAATCTTGTTTTAAAATAAATTTCATGAGATTCTAATAAGAAAAACACTCCTCTCACTCTGTAGAGTTTTGATCTTCCTTGAAAAGCATCATAATTTTTTTTAAGGCTTTAACTTGTCTACCGTAAACTCTCCTATATCTCCCAACCTTTTGAGTTTTGTGTTTCTAGTTATCCATATGGCCCATGACACTATTGGAGGCAAGGCTCTATGTTGCTTAAGGGAATTTTTTATGCATTCCTTTGGCATGGCTTAACTCCACCTACCTTTCCTTTCTACCATCTTCATTATACATTCCTATACTTTCTTTGTAGAATCATATTGAACTCACAAATGATTTATGTATTTGCCATTTTTTAACATGGAATTCATATTCTAGGCCCTTTTCTTTCTCTTTTTTAAAGTATATCTCATGTCAAGGATTGCTTAGCAAAGAGTAGCGACATGAAGTCTATAGCGTGACCTTACACAACTCTACTGACAATCAAAAGCAACAAAATAGTCCATAATACATACACATAGGAATCATAGTTCTCCAAAATTTAGCTTGGCCAAAAGTAGTTTCTCCTCATTAAAGTTTAAGAAACAATAAATGAAAGATCCAAGAGAAGAAAAAGTCCCAATTTTGTTAACAATTCAAAATGACCTTGGTAAATAGAAAGGGATGCCCATGATAAAATGTCCCTACTAAACTCTTCATTCTTGAGAATAGGGAAACCATATGAATTTTGGCTTGGCAACTATTATTGATTTTGGCCCGATCCACCATTGATTTTTTATTTTTTATTTATATATTAAATTAAAGAATTAAATGCAAGTAATCTAAGATGCAAATACATGTGTACGAACACGATTAACAATAATCCATAAGTAAACACAAAACCAAGCATGCTCTGGTCAATGGCCTATGTAATAGTTTGTTGAGAACAAATACAAGAATATGAGTAATTTGCTGAGAAATCTAGGGCATTAGCATTAGGTGATTTCTCTTAGATTAGTAATTGCTTGTGAATGCTTTTTACTTCATTAGGTTAGAATATTATTCATCTTAGATTATTAATGTTTTTCTTCATCAAACAGTAACCAATGCATGACCATAAATAGACAAGAGACACATAATGTAGGCTATGAGCTAGGGCTAAAACCTCTCACTCTTTGAGAGGAAAACCCACACAAATTCTTCTTATAGAGATTCCAATTGACGAATACCAAGGCCAAGACCCTTGACCTATTAGCCACTCCAAGAACAAGACACAAGGCCTCTTGACAATCACTCTCCTTTACTCCTCTTCCACTTTGTCCTTTTAGCATCGAGATGTTTTCAGCACAGAGATCTTATCACTGTATTGACATTGATATCTCCTTCATGTAATAACACTGAAACAATTGTCCAAACTCTACAATGGCACCAAATTCTTCTCTTCTCTAGGATCTGAATGAGACACTGCATTTGTGATCTGAATTCCTGAAGTAAACCGAACTCCTTTTCACTAAATTACAAAAGCACACTTCTCACTGAACTGTAGACTTGTCACTGTGGAATACAGAAGTAGACTTTTCACTGAGTTGTGTTACTTTGTCTAGGGCACCGGAATTTCTTCTCTTGAAACAATCATCTGAATCTTAGATTTCTCATTGCCATTGTCCATAGAGAAACATCCTAATTTTTATTCTGCTACTATTCACCGAAATCAGAGAGGCATCTGAATTTATCTCTGTCCCATCCACCCAAAATCTCAAAAAGAGATACATCCAAACTTCATTATGTTGCTACCCATCTGAGATCATAGAGAGACTTGCAAAATTGTCACATTCCTAATGCGAGGACCCTTCACGCCTATTTATAGTTATTGGTTCATATAAATAAGATGACATATCATTTCAAATAGGTGTGTCTCCATAGGGTGAGCTGACATGAGTTCTTTCATTCATTTGGAGGCCGACTTGAAGAGGAGGATTGTGCTTGTCTTTGGAGGGATTCTTATACACTTTAATAAACTCATATACATTTGACAAATGCTCAAGAAGAGCTATTCATACATGAAATTAATTATTTTGACTTTAATGACAAATCCTAAGGCTCTCAATGGTAGCCATCTAAATAAAATCCATTTCTCATGAAATCCATGAAGCAAGTATTACAATAATAATTTTATTCTCTCCTTTTCATCATTTACAAAGATCATATTTACATGTCATTATGAAGACCGAACCTAGTGACACTTTTCAACACTCCCTCTTAACTAGGAAGGTATTCATAATGGTACTTGGTCATTCTCAATCTGAAGAATTTCTCATAAGAAGAATCAGATTGGTAACCCATATGTCTAGCATCATGTCAACCAACATTGTCACATAGAAAGGCCTTGACTATCAACTCTATCCACATGATCAGAGCACAATGCTGGTGAGACCAATGATTCATAGACACCATATTCATTGTCTCTTAAGGTACATACTCCACCTGGGTGTTCACAAAATATGAACTACTATGGACTATTATTATCTTTGATATTCAATCCCCAAAGAATATCAGTCCATGACTACTCTTATCTTGGATTCCCTATCTCATCCTCAAAGAGTATCAGATGCCAGACGATTACCCAATCCCCCCTTATGTCTTCCCAAGTGAAGACCAAGATGATGTGTCCATCTCTCCCTCTCAATTAGGGAGGACATATCAATTCCAATAATGGAATGCACTCATTCCTACAAAAGGAATTTACTAAGCTCCCTCTTGGCTTAGGAATTTCTAAGCTTCTTCTAAGTAAGACACTTGTTTTCAGGCTCCCTCTTAATTAGGGACCTACAATATCTCCTCAACTAGCTGCTTGAAGAGCTCCTTCCTTCAATGTCATTAATTTCTTTGTCAAGGAGTTTTCATCTTTTGTGGCCTCTTCATAGGGTACAAACCATCCATCACTTTCATCCAAGGGTCAGTCATGTCATTATTCCTTTCATTATAAAGTGATCTATTAGTATTCATCTCGTCTTGCTTCATGTCATGTTGCCTTCTTCGTGCCATATTTTCTGGAAGGCTTTTACATCCTTCTATATGGTCCTCTTGGATGTCATCCATAGTTCTTCCCTTTGGCAGTCATGCATAAGCCCATCCAGATATTTTTTCAACAAATAAGAAATGAACACTTAAATCAAAATTACCTTTTTTATGGTCTTTCATCATGACATCTTCCAATTTGCATCAACATTCTGCATACATGTTGACATTTCTCCCAGAGATATCTATTGTCAAGGATCTCCATATTTTCCAGACTTCCATTAGAGTCTTCATATCTTTCCAGGAGATTTCCTAGTCAAATATTCTTGGTCTTCCTGATGTTGATTTCCTTTACCATGGTTGAAAATCTCACTATCTCTTCCTTCCTTTATTCACACTTTTTATTCCATTCCTAGGAGCTTCCAATTAGAGTTCCTCAATTGTAGTCAAGCACCTCATACTTCATATGAGGACATATTATGTTGATTTCATCTATTGTGACCCATGTCTTCCGGCATCTTTTCATAGGAGGAGATTCCTAACCTTTGATCATGCTTCTCAAGATAGATTCGTGATCCACGTTACCTGCAACCATGCAACATGACTTTATAATAATTAATACAAGCATACATACCTCATTTACCTTTAGGTCATCTAGGCTTCTTTCGACAACTTCCTTAATTGAAAATATCTTCAACTCCTTGATCTGCTTCATCTCTTATGTCATAATACCATCATCCCATGAATTCCACAAGTTGGAGTTCCTAATGAAACACTTGCTTCCACTCTAAATAGGTGAATCCTTCGATGAGGATTCCATCAGAGAATCTTGAGGATCTTGCATATCCCTATCTATCAGATGTTTCCTTTGACTTGATGTATGATGATACTTGTCCTGGATCACTTCTTCCCCTTTCTCAAGAGCTATATCCTTCATATTTGACTATCAGACATCTTTCATGTTTCATGTGGTGATGTCACAAGATCTTACTTCTAATTCTTTTCATCTTCCTTGGACTTCCTTCTTTCATCTCCCTCCACTTCTTCAGTGAAATTGACTTCTTCTCTATTGTCCTTCTTAAGCTTGGGACAATCTTTCCTGTACAACAATGATTCTTAGTTATGTTCTTTTTCCTTTCGGCAAATGTCTAAATGCTTTCCCCCCCAACTTGTCTTCTTCTATCTTGCATAGAACCCACAAGTTGTTGAATGGCATAGCCTTCTTATCCTCATAGACATTTGTTACCTTGTACATCATTTAGTTCATTTAGAACAATGATGATTATCTCCTTATCATCTCTCTCATATCTTGCAGTTGAGATCTTATGAAGATATCCCTTCATCCTTTGATACCTTCAATTTGGTTAGATCAGATCTAAGTGATATGACCTTTCTTTATCGCATCTTCAGAGAATAGTTCTACCAATTTACCATATATCTCTTAGATGTCTCCAATCCCGCTATATAGGGATGAGGGATCCTTCACTGATTTCATAAGAATCCCTTGAGCCCTTTGATCCCTTTCCATATATTCAGAGGAGACCTTTCCATTAATATGTTCAATGACTTCACTTTCTTCGAGGACTATGTCTATCCTCTTTTTCCATGCAAGGAAGTTCGATGACCCAACCAACTTATAGCTATCCTTGCAAAACAAAGTCATTTTACCAAATTTGATTATAGAATGAAAGATACTTACTTGACAAGTGAAGATGAAATATTCAACTTGATCACTTTGATGGTGGTTGAAGAAGATGTATTAGTTCCCTTTTTGGATGATCTTATTCCAAATGAAAATCCCTTCTTCAATAAAGGAGATTTCTCATTTTATGATGTCAACGCCTTTAGATCTAGCTTCCTTTGTTGATGGTGATTGATGAGGATGTTTTGATGCTTACTTGGATGATATTCTTTAAGGACAAGGAGGGGAGCCTTGCTGCAATGATAGGGAGCTTGCCTTATATCTTTTGAAAATGCCTTCTCGCCTTCAAGATACTTCGACTTCTTTGGTAGTGAATGAATGAAGATCGTAAATACTTCTAGGATCTCTAAGATGATGTGATCTTAGTCCTATAAATGTGTAACACCCCCTCCCAAGTCTACCCAAAGTAACCATGTCAACTTGGGTAAACATGAGGAGATATGCCAGTACAATCAAATTCGACCTCCTATGTCACCTTAAGGAAGTGAAATCAATCGAACATCACATACAGTCATCCAACATGATCAACAGAACCCTCAGGAGACAAGTCAACCACTTAGACAACATGTCCCTGGGTCTCACTGCTATTCTACAGCTCTTAGGCCATAGTCGCTCTCATGCTATGGGCAAGGGAGCGACCAACAACCTAAATTCGCTCTCATAGGCCTGTCTGGCATCCATCCGTTTAACAGTTACAAGTAAATATATGAAATAACCATGACATGAACTAGTCATTCAACCATGCTTATAACCATCATAAAACCATATAAATATCACAGATATGACAACCATTAAATCCACATATGCAAAAGTAAGAGAACTTAGCTTTTATTAATCATAGGCAAATCCAACCACGTTTAGGACTTCCACGTACCACCCGACCATAGACATGGTTGAACCAAATCTCTCTTTCAGCTAGTCACCCTCATGCCATATTCCAAGCATGATTGTGGGATCTCATAGAACAACCAAGGGAGTCAAAAGGTTAAACCACCTCTACCCTCATCCAACTGTGATCACACCAAAATCGGTGCTCCGATCACGACCAAACAAAACTTGGAATGCCATCCACAATCCGTCACCATCCTTGAGAAATTTTTCGTCTCCTTGTCTCTCAGACTTTACTGCAATCCAAAACCAGATCACTAGGCCCTAAACCGAGACTACTCCCTCATGCTTTATCGTGTATCCCTCCAAAATCGGTCAAGGGATTCTTAGGCCTTTGGGAATGAACCTTGAGACCACATCCGCCCCTGATTCTGAAATCCATCTCGCAATTCCAAATTTCCAAAACTGAAATAAACATCCTAACATACCATGGCATCCGGAAAAAGGCTAGGCTAGGCTGAAATCCACTTTCATAACCCATCAAGACCATGCCACCGATAGCAAGAGAACCATACACCAACGTGCAAATCCATGCATGTCCAAACCAGCTAGGAAATCACACATGCAAAAGGTTACCTGCAAGTATTCCTGCTAAAACGACTTGATCTTGCTTTGCTTTCCTTGACCCTTGCTTGTTTTTCCTTTCCTTGCTCCAAGAAAACTCAAAGTGACCAAAAGAGTGAGAGAGAGAGATAATAATGAGAGAGCTCCAAACTTGAATGATCCAGGTGGCTCCAGAAACATGTAGAAGTCCAGGAGGACTCAGGAAGGGTCAAAAATCAAAGTGTTTGGATTATTCTCAAACTAGGTTCATGTTAAATATCTCGTCGTCCTGATCACAGTGGTGTCAACGGTTCGTCAATCCGAGTCCGGATGAGGAAGATAGAGGTAGTCAAAGTTCTGGTTGATTTTTGCTAAGTGGGCAGGCTTAAGGAGGCAGCGTTTTGGACAAAATCCGGCCACCGAATTCCGGCCAACCTGGGCCAAATTCCAAGCGAATTTGTGGCCTATTTAATTTGACTCCTTCGGTCAAATTTTTGAATCTTTGAAAAGGCCTTATTATATATATATATATAGGAGGTGGTGGGCCACCACTCCCACCACCCCACATCTCTATATAATAACACATTAACATGAGGAGGTCGGCGGGTATCGAGTCCGCGCCAGCCACGTGGGTTGGCCCGCCACCGTGCGGCGGCCCCATGTACAACAAACAACCCATATACGTAACCAATACACCAACGCCAACCGTAAACTATTTAATGTGCCAAAACAACGCGCCAAATGAAACATTAATACGTAGCATTACGAAGTTTATAGGGGCAGGCCACCCAATGCGGACCCGGCCCCCCCCCCCCCCCAACAACTATGTTTGCAGTTGTTTGAAAACCGTAATATATTAAAATGGGAGGGGCAGGGTTTGACCACCCGACCCCTCCTCAACAAACTACTAATTTTACCAACATGCAAAACCAATTCGTTGGAAAATCCATCGGGGAAATTATATAAACCCTCATTTGCACAGTGTGCCGAGGCAGATGGAGGAACCAGGAGTGGGCATGAAATTCGAGGTAATTTTTTTAATGCAGGTGGAACCATGACTGAGCAAAATTTCCAGGAGGGTGAAATTTTCACAGTGTCCAAATTGGACAAACTTTATGTCGATCTTACACCTCTCAGCGACACGAACCCGATGGTGCAGTTAGTTTCCTGATCTGAGCAGCCGATTTGCAGAGGACTAGGAGGAGGGAATATTTGAGGAATCTAAAAGATTCCTTGAGCCTGAGATTTTCACTTTCTTAGAATTCACAAATTTGACAGTCGATTTTGCACTATTTGACGCTACAAATCTGATGGTGTGTTCATATTTTCTATTTTCTCATTTCATTTCTTGGCCACTTTTCTAAGTGGAGTGTAGGTGTCACCATTCAGCGTGCCAACAATCATTCCATGAGATTTGACGCAGCGAGGTTGATGGTACAACCAACTTCAGCAGTTTGACATCCGCTTGTTCAAATGGCCCCAGGATGTGAGGTATAGGTAGTGTGTTCATGTACTTCTTTTTCTATGCATTGCGTTGTATAGATCCCTGTTTGATGTTTGATGTGGGATCTTGTCTCTTACTTGTTTTCATGATTCTTGCTTGATGTGATGCGGAATCATCTATGTGATGTACTTGTTGTCATGATTCGTCATGTTGTGTTTTGAGATCCCTTTGTTGTATGTTGATGGGATACTCATGTTGTCGTCATGTATGTTTACATTGAGATCACGTTTATGCCATGTTGGTGGGATGTTCATCATGCATGAGTTTGTGTCATACTAATAGGAGTCCTTTTTTGAATAAGAGTTCTTGTAGCGGAACATCTCTTGGAGCCACTGCTGCGTGAGGGAATTTTCCTTGTATGATAGTGACATCACCTCTTATGTACATCATCACTATTGACAGCACTTAATGCAATGGTCTACACCATCTTGACACTGGGGCCCGGAGACGTAGTCCCTCCTGGACGAACTCTGTTATCAATGGCTTATGTTTTCATGTGTTGATGATTGTCATGTTCCTCTTCTTTACAACATGCAGATGTATTCATTAATGTTCTTTTAAAAATTAAATTTAACACATCATGAAAGTAAAAGGTCTTGGAAGGGTCCTTTGTCACACCTGGACCTAGATCAAGTGGTATCATAGTGCTCTTTACGTGGATGTGAATTGCAAGCGTAAACAATGGAACGTGCAACGACAGAGGATGAAAAAGCGATGTATGAGAACATGCTAAAAATTTCCAAAAGGGTGGAAATAATGTATGAAACTCTACAAAAAGAGACAGAGGAAAAGGAGCGATTGCAGCTTCAGTTGCGAGCCACGAAAGAGGCCCTAGAAGAACTGAAGCACGACAACCAAAGTCTTCAAACAGATAACGCTGAATTGAATATGCTTCTACATGACGAGAAAGAGGAGAAACATAGTTTGCTATGACAACTACAAGCAAAGGACGAGGCCCTGAAAAAGTTGCAGTGTGACCCATGTGAGGTAAAAAGTAATTCTCTAAATTCATGTATGTTTCTTGATGATGATTTCGCTGTTTTTGAAAATCATACCATAGGAATTGGTTGCAAACTGTTGAAGAGAATGGGGTATGAAGGAAAAGGCTTGGGCGTTAATGGCCAAGGCATTGTCAACCCCATCAAAGTAGAAGAATTACCCCGTCAGACAGGACTTGGGTATGTTAGGAAAGAAGTTGGGGAATGCGTCGAGACAGCTAGTGAACCACCAACAACAGATGATGAGAATCCCTCATCAGTTCTTTCTAAATCGACAGAGGAGGTAAAAGATGTTGATTTCCTTTCGGTTTTGTCTTCACATAGTATGATTTATGTTGGAGATTTGGAGATCCCAATTATAGGAACAAACATGAGGCTCCTTACCAGGATGAGGCACAAGGAGGAAAAGAACTTGGTCTTAATAACCAAGGAATAACTCAACCTTTGGAGGTTGTGCATAAACATCGATTTGCAAGCGTGGGATACTGTTATAGATCCATTTGGGCACATCAACCCCAACTTACATATCGATACTATTAGGGCCCATCAACCCCTAGTGCAGTTGTTACATGCCCTAAAGAAGTTAGTCATCAGAATGCCTCACTTCCCAAGAAGTTCAATCACTGAAAACATCTAAAAACTACCTCTAAGAAGATCAGCGTAGGCAGGCCTTCATTAGGGTGCACTGCAATGCAAACCATACACTGACAGGGTGCTATGTAGCGCACTTGGTCCCTCTTTGGCCTGCGCTGGGCGAATTTGAGCAAACTTCCGTGAGGTTTTGAAGATTCCTTATCCCTTGGAAGCCTCTAGAAGTTTCTCAATGCCACCTACTCCTTTGAGTTCGCATTTGGATGAGAAAGGGAGTTAAGGAGCATCCATCCCCTATCCCTTCTTCCATGGAACTTATTTCTAAATTTAGAAAGGCGTTCATTATCACCATTGATGGCATAACTTCCTTCATTCACCTATAAAAAGATCACTCATCTAAGAGATCAGGGCTGGAAAATATTGAGTTGTAAGGAGATGCCGGTGATATGAGATTAGAATTGATTGCAAGTATTGTTATAGTGTTGAAGTGTCTTGCTTGTCATGAGGTGAAGAGGGATTGAATTGGAAGAGTGTCACTGGATCGAGCACATATGAGTTGTAATCCTTCCTCTTATCAATAAAGTTTTCAAAACTTTTTCCTTATGCTTGTGTCATATGTTAATGCTTTCATATGTATATCATGTTCTCGATTCCATGTTATTTATAAGGAATTGATCATTATCATTTGCCTTGATGGGTTTTTGTTTCTGTGTTTGCGCAGGTACTTTCCAAGCGGCTTAAGTATGGAAAGGAGCAGCAAGATCGATCAAGGGAGAAAAGGAGCTAGCGAAAACTACAAGTAGGTTTCTCTTCTCTCTTGTTTTATTTATTGATTATAGAAAGGGTAGAGATTACTTTGTTTGTTGTTTCTAGACTTGCTACTAAGTCTAGAGGGTTAGGCGTTTGTCCAAGAACACTAAATATTCCCAAAATAGATACACCAAAGGAGAACGCTCGAAGGTGTCATATTCTTTCGAGACATCGTCGAAATCGTTGAAGAAAGAGAATGATGGGAAAACATCCCCATCATCCCATGGCAGTTTCCGTCGCAGGGAAAGAGCCGAGGCATGCTCTTATCGCCATACTTACACCGGAGACAACAAGGAAAGGTATAATCAGTCTCGACATTTGAATGTTCATTTCGATTGGAATCATGTTGTTAATGATGAACATAAAACATGGCGTCAAAAGACATGTACCTTTTGTGGATTACATAACCATACATTTTCTAAGTGTTGGAAAAGAATCACAGCACGCATAAGGACGAGGCGTGAAAGACCCTCTCCACAATAGGTTAAACAGATATGGAGAAAGAAGATGCATTGCAGTCATTGCGACAAAAGTGGCGATCAAAGAGCCACTTGTTGGAGGCTCCATCCAGAACAACGCCTTAAAGACAGAGTGTCAGTGCATGAACCAGGTGAAGCAGTTGTTTGACAAGCAAAACTGCCACAATGAGGCGACCCATTCACATTGATAAGTGAAAATTTGTTTCTAGATATGTTAGCTTGTCACGATCGTGCTTTTGTAAATCATTTGTTGCATTTTAAAATGTAAAAGTGATGATGTGTTTTCCATCACTTGTTAAGCAACAATGATGTCTGGTCTTATTTTGTGTTGCATGATAAACTGTGAAAGTGATGTTGTGTTTCCATCACTTGTCAAAACAAAATAGTGTTTGGCCTTATTATTGTAAATCATGTGTTGCAGTGATGATGTGTTTTCCATCAATTGTTGAAGCAACAATGATATATAGGCCTTGTTTCTGTAGCTGGGGTATTGTTTCCATTTCGATGTAGACTTGACCATCGAGTATGTGTTGTAAACTCGTGGCAAGTGTGGGATGCTTGGGTCATTAGCTGGTCATGAAAGTCAAGCATGCAATTTGCAAAAAAATGTACTATAGGTTGCAGAGGTTGTAGGTGTCGGCTCATCGCTTAAGGCTCTGAAGAACAAAGGTGAAGGAGATGGAGGTGAGGCCTTTCAGGATGCTTGTGATGTAGACAAGGTACAGAGAATTTGTAGGTTATTTTTCATGCTTTTGGAGGACCAAAATCTCCTTAGTGGGGTGGATTGATCTAGGTGGCTCCAAACACATGCAGAAGTCTAGGAGGACTCAGGAAGGGTCAAAAATCAAAGTGTTTGGATTATGCTCGAACTAGGTTCATGTTAAATATATCGTCGTCTTGATCGCGGTGGTGTGAACAGTTTGTCAATCCGAGTCTGGATGAGGAAGATAGAGGCAGTCAAAGTTTTGGTTGACTTTTGTTGACTATGCAGGCTTAAGGAGGCAACATTTTGGACAAAATCCGGCCACTTGATTCTGGCTAACCTGGGCCAGATTTCGGGCGAATTTGTGGCCTATTTAATTTGACTCCTTCTGTCAAAATTTTGAATTTTTGAAAAGGCCTTATATATATATATATATATATATATATATATATATATATATATATATATATATATATATATATATAAAAGGAGGTGGTGGGGCCACCACCCCCACCACCCCACGCCTCTATATAAGAACACATTAATGTGAGGAGGCCGGCGAGTATCGAGCCCGCGCCAGCCACGTGGGATGGCCTGCCACCATGCGGTGGCCCCATGTACAACAAACAACCCATATACGTAACCAATACACCAACGCCAACCGTAAACTATATAATGCGCCAAATGAAACATTAATACACAACATTACAAAGGTTATGGGGGCGGGCCGCCCAATGCAGACCCGACCCCCCAACAATTGTGTTTTCAGTTGTTTGAAAACCATAATATATTAAAATGGGAGGGGTGAGGTTTGACCACCCGACCCCTCCTCAACAAACTACTAATTTTACAAATATGCCAAACCAATTCATTGGAAAATCCACGTGGGAAATTATATAAACCCTCATTTGCATAGTGTACCCAGGTAGATTGAGGAACCAGGAGTGGGCATGGAATTCGACTCAATTTTTTTAATGCAGGTGGAACCATGACTGAGCAAAATTTCCAGGAGGGTGAAATTTTCACAGTGTCCAAATTGGACAAACTTTATGTCGATCTTACACCTCTCAGCGACACGAACCCGATGGCGTAGTCAGTTTGCTGATCCGAGCAGCCGATTTGCAGAGGACTCGGAGGAGGGAATCTTTGAGGAATCTAAGGGGAATCTAAAATATTCCTTGAGCCCCAGATTTTCACTTTCTTAGAATTCAGAAATTTGACAGTCGACTTTGCACTATTTGATGCCACAATCTGATGGTGTGTTCAAATTTTCTATTTTCTCATTTCATTTCTTGGCCACTTTTCTAAGTGGAGTGCAGGTGTCAGCATTCAGCGTGCGAGCAGTCATTCCATGAGATTCAACGCAGCGAGGTTGATGGTACGACCAGCTTCAGCAGTTTGAAATCCACTTTTTTCAGATGGCCCCAAGATGCGAGGTATAGGCAGTGTGTTCACGTACTTCTTTTTCTATGCATTTTGATGTACATATCCCTGTTTGATGTTTGATGTGGGATCTTGTCTCTTACTTGTTTTCATGATTCCTGCTTGATGTGATGCAGAATCATCTGTGTGATGTACTTGTTGTCATGATTCATCATGTTGTGTTTTGAGATCCCTTTGTTGTATGTTGATGGGATACTCATGTTGTCGTCATGTATGTTTGCATTGAGATCCCTTTTATGCCAGGATTGCATTGAGATCCCTTTTATGAAGTGAACTTTGCATCCATGTCCAACACAATATTCTTTGGAACACTATGTAGCCTCACTATTTCTCTGATGAACACATGTGCTACCTTACTGATTGAACATGTAGCCTTCATTGGAATGAAGTGAGCTACCTTACTCAACCTGTCAACGATGACCATAATACAATCATGCTGCTTCATTGTCCTCAGAAGACCTGTGATGAAATCCATGGAAATGACCTCCCATTTCCATTCTGGAATCGCAATAGGCTGTAGTAAACCACCTGGATGCTTGCATTCTGCCTTTACGTGCTGATAGTCTAAACATCTAGCCACGAACTCTGCCACTCCCTTCTTCGGATTTGGCCAATAGTAGAACTTGTTTACCACCGTTAATGTCTTCTGATATCTTAGATGACTCGAGTATGGCTTGTTATGAAACTCCCTCAAGATAAGCTTCTTGAGCTCACTGCAATTCGACACATAGATCCTGTCCCTGAATCTCACCAAACCATATTTCATTAGATGATAGTCTACATCCCGATCATCTATACCTGTACCTACATTGTACCTGCACCTATGCTCTGTTGTAACTCGTGCATAATCTCCATGTATTTGTCATCTCGATGTCCTGCCTGCAAGATCCTATCCTGTAACTCTGTCCCATAAGAGCTCATAACTGCTTTATCCTTTACCTGTACCTTCCTACTAAGAGCATCCACAACCCTGTTCTCCTTCCCTTTGATGTATCTAATCTTGAATTCAAACTCACTAATGGTATCCAACCATCTAGCTTGTGGCATTTAGAGTCGGCTAGTCAAAGAAATACTTCAACCCACTGTGATCGCTCATTAATGTAAACCTATAGCTTAGAAGATAATGTCTCCACATCTTCAATGCATGTATAATCGTTTCTAGCTCAAGATCATGCATTGGATACTTCTGCTCGTTCTCATTCAGTTTTCATGACCCATAACACACTACCTGTAATTCTTGCATGATAAATCCACCAAGTCCCCTCTTGCAAGCATTTGTACACAATACAAAATCCTTGTCTGGATCCACAATCTTTAGCACTGGTGCATGTGTCAACAACTGCTTAAGCTGCTCAAAACTATCTTCACATTCCACCATCCATTCAAACTTATTACCTTTCAACTGCAATGATGTGATAAGATATGCAATGCATGAGAAGTTCTTGATGAACCTCTTGCACTAACCTACCAATCCCATAAATTATCTCTCCTCATCCACATTCTTGGGAGTTTCCCATTCCATGATGGCCCCTATCTTTTCTGGATCCACTGCTATGCCTTCCTTGGAGATAACATGTCCCAAGTAGTGCACCTCAGTATGAAAGAAGTTGCACTTTCTAAGATTAGCATACAACTGCTGCTCTCTTAGCAATCTCAACACTGCTGCTAAATGTTAAGCATGCTCTTCCTCATTCTTAGAATATACCAGTGTGTCATCAATGAATACAATAATAAACTTGTGCAGATAAGGACACAACACACTATTCATCAAACACATAGATGTAGCTAAGGCATTAGTCAAACCGAATGGAACAACAACAAACTCGTAATGCCCATACCTGGTCCTGAACGCATTCTTGAAGATATCCTCTTACTTGATGCATACGTGATGGTATCCAGATCTCAAGTCGTTCTTAGAGAACAATGTTACTCCCTTTAGCTGATCAAACAAATCATCAATCCCCAACAAAGGGTACCTATTCTTGATTGTTACCTTATTCAACTGCCTGTAGTCAATTCACATCCTAAGAGTACCATCTTTCTTCTTTGCAAACAACATTGGTGCGCCCCAAGGTGATATACTAGGTGTGATGTATCCTTTGTCCAACATTTCCTTCAGCGACAACTTCAACTCTACCAACTCAGGTGTGCTCATCCTGTAAGGTGTTTTCGATGCTAGAGCTACCCCTGGTACCAACTCAATAGAAAAGTATACCTACCTGTGAGTGGCAACTCTGAAATGTCTTTAGGAAATACATCCTGAAACTATTGCAATACTGGGTACCTGCTCAACACATCTACATCGTCAACCTCCTTACCCTTGTCACTGGAAATGTGTACTGCAAACATCAAACAACGTTTTATACAAGTATGCTTAGCCTACATAGCGGTAACCATCCTCACTGATGTACACTTCTTCTTTCCCTACAAAGTCCTCTTTTCCCCACTATCATCCACACACTCAATGGCCTTGTCGAAACAATCCACTTTGGTTCTGTGAAGATATAGACAATCCATACCCAAGAGCATACTATATGAACCCAATGGCAATACATTCAAATGTGTTGATGTAGGCATACCATTTAACTCAAATGAACAATCTCTTACGCAATGGTGAACTCGCTTCTTTGTGCTTGTAGCCAACTATACCAACCAAGATTCTGCATGCACTTCTTTTCTCAAACCACACATATCCACCAGGTCAGGATCAATATAACTATAGTTAGATCTAGGATCAATCCAAATAGAAACAACTTGATCACAAAGCTTATCGTCCATCTCAATGATTCATGCATGATGATCTGCCTGCCTATTGTCCATAGCTGCATAAATCCAAGGAATGTTATGACCAACATCACCAATTGTATGCACCTCCTGAGAACTATAGATCTGGGGTCTACCACCACTCTGATACTACAGAAAATCCCTCTTACAATGATCCTTACCACATATCCAACACTACAATGGTTCCCTACCACCGCCTCTAGCCTGCTGCTCTCCATGTCCTTTCTCAGTTGTATTGAATCTCTTGTAAGGAACTGCATTATCTTTCTCACTTTCATCTTGAGGTATTCCTCGCTTTGGTGACCATTTTCCTTTAGCTTTTTCATTCCTTTTCAAGTCATGTTTCAGCTCAACTTTGCGCTTCGACTGTTCATAACAATGCTTCAACTTTCAGATCGCCTCCACCAATGATTTAGGTTCATCGAACTCGATCCGATCTCTGTATGCATCTGAAAATCCATTGATGAATCTATGAACCTCGGTCTTCTCCTCTTTGAGGTAAGACACATATCTCAACAACTCCAAAAATATGCTAGTATACTCCTCATCTGTCATAGAACCCATCCGCAACTCATAAAACTCCTTAGCTCTATCATCATAGTACCTCTCAGACAAGTACTTCATCTTGAAGAGCCTTTCAAACACACACCAAGTCAAATCATCCTCATGTATTTCCTTGACAGTCTTCACGTCTTCCCACTAAATATCCACTTTACCTTTGAGACTGAAAAGGGATATCCTTGCTTTCATGTTTTCTGAGTAAGCATGCAATCTAAAGAATTTCCTCATGCCATGCAACCAAGCCTCCTCATCTTAAGATTTATTCATCTCTCCTTCAAAGGTAGGTGGCTTTGCCTTCTTGAACTCATTCGGAAAGTATCCCATATCATTCCTCCTATACGGATGATAATGATGACGATCATGATGTCTATCAGAACCAAAACTAGAGTAATACTTGTGTTTGTCACCCCTCCTATCCAGAGTGTCCAACATCATGCCATCTCTGATAGTGTCAGATCTATTTGACCTATGTCTACTATGAGACTTGTTTCCATATGCCCCATTAGTTCTGTCCTCATGTCCATGGATGATCTGAAGAGGTCCATGTTGCTGCAAATCTGACAAACTCTGAAGTAATATCGCATTCACCTATGCTTGTTTCTCTTGTGCCTGCATGATTTTGTCATTTTCTGCATTGCAACTCCTTATTTCTTCCTTCGGTCTTCTCAATGTGTCTGCCAAGTCATAAGAGTGCCCCACACCACGCTGCCCATATAATGCATATGGAGATTCTATGTAGTCTACCACCTTGCTATCCATCTGATCTTTTTCTTGCAAGGCATACTATGTCAGCTAAACCAAATCACCATAAATCAGGGTAACTTAGCATATTCGGGGAGGATACCTTGTCTACAAGATCATCAAATCAACGTGATGCATGTACAACATAACCATAATAAAATATAAACATATATTAATAAGTGCATCAACGCATAACCATCATATTAACTAGGGTCCAATCATTAATGCAAGGCCATATCAACAATGCAGGTTATGACCTCATGCATGACAACAACCAATATTCTAGTATACACATTGCCTCATGCAACTATCCACCTGCATAAGCAATGCCTAATCAGCTACACATACGCATAACCACATGTAGTCGAGCATGAGCGATCAATTCTTGTAATCTACCTACAAGATTGATGCACGTAATCAAATAACCAAGAATGCAACCCAACATACAAGGATGTAATCAAGCTGCATATAATTGTATAACCAATCATATACTCATGACGATGCATTCCATAAAACCGAAATCAAGTTCCTCAAGATAACCTTACTACTACCATGATAAATATGATGCAATGCAACAAGCACATGGAACACAAGTGTAAGAGCCACACACGCAACTTACATGCATGCATGACCAACACATTCACCCATATCTATAGCACCAAATATGACCCAAATATAGCACAACCATGATCCGATAACAATCTGTAACACCCCCTCCCAGGTCTATCCAAAGTAACCATCCCAACCGGGGTAAACATGAGGAGAGATGCCACTATAATCAGATTCAACCTCCTGTGTCACCTTAAGGAAGTGGAATCTACAGAACATGACATATAGTCATCCAACATCATCAACAGAGCCTTCAGGAGACAAGTCATCCACTTAGACAACCTATCCCTGGGTCCCACTTCTATTCTTTAGCTCTTAGGCCATAGTCTCTCTCATGCTACAGGCAAGGGAGCAACGAACAACCTAAAGTCACTCTCATAGGCCTGCCTGCTAGCGACTGTGGACCAAAATTGCCAATTTTGTGCCAACGACCCTGGGATTTAAGCCACTTTTCCAGCCCAGAATCCTAGCCTCTGCCCATAACTTGTTGGAACTTCCATAATTCATTAAAAACATAATAACAATGTTGATTAATAAAAAACCACCCTTAGGACTAGGCCTGAGCATCCCCAACTAGGACTGACATATTGTTAAACACTTGGCATCAATGCAACCTATAGGTCTAGGATACAAGACAAAGCATAAATGACTGAAAAAACTCATGAAACATAACCAGAAGGATCACCTCCTTCTTCATTGAACTACTATATCAACAATTAGGTCTTGCGTCCATCCGTTTAACAGTTACAAGTAAATATATGAAATAACGATGAAATGAACCAATCATTCAACCATGCTTATAACCAGCATAAAACCATATAAATATCAAAGATATGACAACCATTAAATCCACATATAAATCAATGCAAAAGTAAGAGAACTTAACTTTTATTAATAATAGGAAAATTCGACTAGGTTCAGGACTTCTACGTACCACCCGACCATAGACATGGTTTAACCAAATCTTTCTTTCAGCTAGTCTCCTTCGTGCCATATTCCAAGCATGAATGTGGGATCTCATAGAACAACCAATCCAAGAAAAACCAAGGGAATCCAGAGGTTAAACCACCTCCACCCTCATCCAACCGTGATCACACCAAAACCGGTGCTCCTATCACAACCGAACAGAACTTGGAATGCCATTGAGAATCCATCACTATCCTTGAGGAATTTTCCATGTCCTTGTCTCTTAGGCTTTACCGCAATCCAAACTCGAATCACTAGGCCCTAAACCAACACTGCTCCCTCAGACTTTACCGTGTATCCCACCAAAACCGATCAAGGGATTCCTAGGCCTTTTGGAATGAACCTTGAGACCACCTCCGCCCCAGATTTAGAAATCCATCCGACAATTCCAAAGTTCCAAACCGAAATAAACATCCCAACATACCATGGCATCTGGAAAAAGGTTAGGCTAGGCTGAAATCCACAATCTTAACCCTGCAAGACCATGCCACCAACAACAAGAGAACCATACACCAACATGCAAAGCCATGCATGTCCAAACCAACTAGGAAATCACACATGCAAAAGGTTACCTGTAAGTATTCATGTTGAAGCTGCTTGATCCTACTTTCCTTTCCTTGACCCTTGCTTGCTTTTCCTTTCCTTGCTCCAACTAGAGTGCTCCAAGAAAACTCTAAGTGACCAAGAGAGTGAGAGAGAGAGAGAGAGAGAATAATGAGAGAGCTCCAAAATTGAACTTGAAAAAAGCCATGAACTGATCCTCATAAGCCTTTTTATGCATGAGGCCTCTAATTTCTTCATTTTCCATTATTTTCATTCAATTTCCTCCTCACATGCAATCTGTGACCTTTCACCTTACTTTTCTCCTAATTTCATTTATTTTCATAAATAAATGTGCCAAAAATGCATTTTTGTCTTTTAATGCCTTTGCCAATTTTCCTTAGCCAAAACACACATCGAGTGATGCCCACTAGGATATATTTGCCCAACATTAAGCTTGGAATAAGTGTCCCTTATCTGTGGTCTTATCTTTCCTTTATTAACTTTATTACATGAACTTTTCACCAGGGTTGTTACAAAATGCTTCTCTATACTTTAGGTTGCCTTGCTTTGTAGATCTCTTCATCTTGATGAGGGTCTTTGTGGTCTTTAAATACTATAGCATCCAACACTTGCTGGTGTAGACTTTTGGTTGCCTTGGTTTGTAGATCTATTCGCCTTGAGTAGAAATAAGGCTTTGACCTCGATTATTTGATGATCCCAAGACTTCTTTTGAAGTATACTTCCTCCTTTGATCTAGGGTTTGATTCTTAAATTTATATCCTTCACTTTACTTTGATGCCTTCCTTTAAACTTGATACTTAATAAGTGTCTCTTTGATTAGATGCCCTTCCTTAAATGTCACCTTAGCTCTGATACCATGTTGAGAAATCTAGGGAATCAACATTAGGTGATTTATCTTAGATTAGTAACTGCTTGTGAATGCTTTTTACTTCATTAGGTTATAATATTCTTCGTCTTAGATTATTAGTGTTCTTCTTCATCAAATAATAACCAATCATGAACATAAATAGACAAGAGACACAGAATGTAGGCTATGATCCAGTGCCAAATCATCTCACTCTTTGAGAGGAAAACCGACACAAATTCTTCTTATAGAGATTCCAATTGACGAATACCAAGACCAAGACCCTTTACCTATTAGCCACTCCAATACTGAGACACAATTCCTCTTGATAATCAATCTTCTTAACTTATCTTCCACTAAGTCCTTTTAGTATTGAGATGTTGTCATCGCTGGGATCTTATCACTTTTTTTGACACTGAGATCTCCTTCATGTAATAGCACTGAAACAGTTGTCCGAACTCTGTTTTGGCACCAAATTATTCTCTTCTCTAGATATGAATGAGTCAATGTATTTGTGATATGAATTCCTGAAATAGACTGATCTCCTTTTCACTAAATTATAAAAGCAAACTTCTCACCGAACTGTATACTTGTCACTGTGGAATACAAGAGTGGACTTCTCATCGAACTGTAGACTTGTCACTGTGGAATATAGGAGTAGACTTCTCACCAAAATGTGTTACTTTGTCTATGGGCACCGAAATTTATTCTCTTGAAATAGTCATCTGATTCTCAGACTTCTCGCTACCATTGTCCATAGAGAAACATCTGAATTTTCCTTTTTCCATTGTTCACCAAAACCAGAGAGGCATCGAAATTTATCTCTGTCCCATCCAATGGAAATCTTAGAGAGAGATACATTCAAACTTCATTCTGCTGCCACCCATCCGAGATCACAGAGAGACATGTGAAATTCTCACTGTCCTAATGCGAGTTCCCTTCACGAATATTTATAGTTGTTGGTTCATATAAATAAGCCAACATATCATTTCAAATAGGTGTGTCTCCATAGGGTGAGTCGACACGAGTTCTTTCATTCATTTGGAGGTAAACTTGAAGATGACGACTGTGCTTGTCTTTGGAGGGCTTCTTAGACACTTTAATAAAATCATATACATTTGACACATGCTTAATAAGAGCTCTTCATGCATGACATTAATTATTTTGACTTTAATGACAAATCATAAGGCTCTCTATGGGAGCCATCTAAATAAAATTCCTTTCTCATGAAACCCATGAAGTAAGTCTTACAATAATAATTTTATTCTCTCCTTTTCATCATTTGCAAAAATCATAATTACATGTCGTTATGAAGACCGAACCTAGTTACACTTTTCAAGACTCCCTCTTAACTATGAAGGTATTCATAATGGTACTTGGTCAATCTGAATAATTTCTCATAAGAATAATCGAATTGGTAACCCATTTGTCTAACATCATATCAACCAGCATTGTCACATAGCAAGGCCTTGACTAACAACCCTATCCACATGATCATAACACAATGTTGGGGAGACCAATGATTCATAGACACCATAATCATTGTCTCTCAAGGTACATACTCCACCCTGGTGTTCACAGAGTATGATCTACTTTGGACTATTCTTATCTTGGATAGCTAGTCCTCAAAGAATATCGGTCCACGGATACTCTTATCTTGGATGCCCTATCTCATCCTCTAAGAGTATCTGATGTCTAATGATTACCCAATCCTCCATTTTGTATTCCCAGGGGAAGACCATAATGATGTGTCTATCTCTCCCTCTTAATTAGGGAGGACATATCAATTCCAATAATGGAATGTACTCATTCCTACAGAAGGAATGTACCTAAGTTACCTCTTGGCTTAGGAATTTCCAAGTTTCTTCCAAGTAAGAAACTTGTTTTCAGACTCCCTCTTAATTAGGGACCTATAACAGCTCCTACACCAGCTGCTTGAAGAGTTCCTTCCTTCGATGTCATGAATTTCTTTGTCAAGGGGTCTTCATCTTTTGTGTCTTCTTCATAGGGCACAAACCATCCATCACTTTCATTCAAGGGTCGATCATGTCATTATTCCTTTCATCAGAAAGTGATCTATTAGTCTTCATCTAGTCTTGCTTCATGTCATGCTGCCTTCTTCATGCCATATTTTCTGGAAGAATTTTAAATCCTTCTATATGGTCCTCTTATAAGTCATCCATAATTCTTCCCTTTGGCAGTCCTGCATCAGCCCATCCATATATTTGTTCAACAAATAAGAAATGAACACTTAAATCAAAATTTAACTTTGTGATGATCTTTCATCATGACATCTTCCAGTTTTCTTTAGCTTCCTGCATACATGTTGACATATCTCTGATAGATATCCATTGTCAAGGGTTTCCATATTTTCCAGACTTCCATTAGAGTCTTCATATCTTTCCGGGAGATTTCCTAGTCAAATATTCTTGGTCTTCCAGACGTTTATTGCCTTTACCATGGTTGCAAATGTCACAAACTCTTTCTTCCTTTCTTCACACATTTTATTCCATTCCCAGGATCTTCCAAGCAGAGTTCCTCAATTGTAGTCAACCACCTCATACTTCATATGAGGACATATTATGTTGATTTCATCTAGTGTGGCCCATGCCTTCCAACATCTTTTCATAGAAGGAGATTCCTAACCTTTGATCATGCTTCTCAAGATAGAGTCGTGATCGTGATCCATGTTTCCTGCAACCATACAACATTACGTTATAATAATAAGTATAAACATACATACCTCATTTACCTTTAGGTCATCTAGGCTTCTTTCATCACTTTCCTTGATTGAAAAGATCTTCAACCCCTTTATCTGCTTCATCTCTTATGTCATCATACCTTCATCCCATGAATTCCACAAGTTGGAGTTCCCAATGAAACACTTGCTTCCACTCTAAATCAGTGAATCCTTCGATGAGGATTCCATTAGAGAATCTTGAGGATCTTGCATATCCCTATCCAATAGATGTTTCCTTTTGACTTGATGTATGACGAAACTTGTCTTGGATGACTTATTCCCCTTTCTTAAGTTTCCAATGAGGTTCTCAAGAGTTATATCCTTCATAGTTGACTATCAGACATATTTCATGTTTCATATGGTGATGTCAAGAGCTCTTACTTCTAATGTTTTTCCTCTTCCTTGGAATTCCTTCTTTCAGCTCCCTCCACTTCTTCGGTGAAATGGAATTCTTCTCTATTTTCCTTCTTAAGCTTAGGACAATCTTTCATGTACAACATTGATTCTTAGTTATGTTCTTTCCTTTCGACAAATGTCTGAATACTTTTTTCACCCAACCTGTCTTCTTCTATCTTGCATAGAACCCACAAGTTGTTGAATGGGATAACCTTCTTATCCTCATAGACATTTGTTACCTTTTTCAGCCGTTAGTGCATTTAGAACAATGATGATTATCTCCTTATCATCTCTCCTATATCTTTTATTTGAGATCTTATGAAGATATCCCTTCATCCTTTGATACCTTCAATTTTGTGTAGATCAAATCTAAGTGATAGGACCTTTCTTTGTTGCATCTTCAGAGAATTGTTCTACCAGTTTATCATATATCTCTTAGATGTCTCCAATCCTGCTATATATGGATGAGGGATCTTTAAGTGATTTCATAAGAATCCCTCGAGGCCCTTGATACCTTTCCATTGATATGTTCAATGATTTCACTTTCATCGAGGACTATGTTTATCCTCCTTTTCCATGCAAGGAAGTTCAATGACCCAACCAACTTATAAATATCCTCGCAAAACAAAGTCATTTTACCAAATTTGATTATAGAATGAAATATACTTACTTGACAAGTGGAGATGAAATATTCAACTTTATCACTTTGATGGTGGTTGAAGAAGATTTATTAGTGCCCTTTTTGGATGATCTTGTTCTAATTTAAAATCCCTTCTTGAATAAAGGAGATTTCCCCTTTTATGATGTCAATGCCTTTAGATCTAACTTCCTTTGTTGGTGGTGATTAATGAGGATGTTTTTATGCTTCCTTGGATGATCTTCTTCAAGGATGAGGGGATCCTTGCTGCAGTGATAGTGAGGTTGCCTTATATCTTTTGAAGATGATAATGCCTTCCCGCCTTCAATATACTTCGACTTATTTGGTAGTGAATGAATGTAGATCAAAAATACTTTTAGGATCTCCAAGATGATGTGATCTTAGTATTAGAAATGCTTCTCTATACTTTAGGTTGCCTTGCTTTGTAGATGTCTTCATCTTGATGAGGGTCTTTGTGGTCTTTAAAGACTATAGGATCCAACACTCTTGCTGGTGTAGACTTATATTTGCCTTGAATTGTAGATCTATTCACCTTGAGTAGAAATAAGGCTTTGGCCTCAATTATTTGATGATACCAAGAATTCTTTTGAAGTAGACTTCCTCCTTTGATCCAGGGTTTGATTCTTCAATGTAGATCCTTCACTTTGCTTTGACGCCATCCTTTAAACTCGATCCTTGAGTGTCTCTTTGATTAGATTCCCTTCCTTAACTGTCACCTTATCTATGATACCGTGTTAAGAAATCTAGGGCATTAGCATTAGGTGATTTCTTTTAGATTAATAACTGCTTGTGAATGCTTTTTACTTCATTACGTTATAATCTTTTTTGTATTAGATTATTAGTGTTCTTCTTCATCAAATAATAACCAATGCATGAACATAAATAGACAAGAGACACGGAATGTAGGCTATGAGCCAGGGCAAAAACCTCTCACTCTTTGAGAGGAAAACCCACACAAATTTTTCTTCTAGAGATTCCAATTGACAAATACCAAGATCAAGACCCTTGACGTGTTAGCCACTCCAAGACTAAGACAAAATTCCTCTTGACAATCACTATTCTTGACTCCTCTTCCACTTCGTCCTTTTAGCATTGAGATGTTATCATCACTGAGATGTTGTCAATGTCTTGACACTGAGATCTACTTCATGAAATAACACTAAAATAGTTATTGAACTCTATTATGGCATTGAAGTCTTCTCTTCTCTTCTCTGAGATCTGAACGAGTCACTCTATTTGTGATCTGAATTCCTGAAGTAGACTGAACTCCTTTTCAGTAAATTACAAAAGCATACTTCTCACTGAACTGTAAACTTGTCACTGTGGAATACAGGAGTAGATTTCTCACTGAACTGTGTTACTTTGCCTAGGGCACCAAATTTATTCTCTTGAAATAATCATCTGAATCTTAGACTTCTTGCTGCCACTGTCTACAGAGAAACATTTGAATTTTTGTTTTGCCGCTATCCACCGAAATCCGAGAGACATCCGAATTTATCTCTATCCCATCCACCCGAAATCTCAGTGAGAGATACATCCGAACTTCATTATGTTTCTACCTATCCAAGATCACAGAGAGACCTACGAAATTCTCACTATCCTAATTTGAGTACCCTTCACGCCTATTTATATTTTTTGGTTCATATAAATAAGCCGACATATCATTTTGAATAGGTGTGTCTCCATAGGGTTAACCGACATGAGTTCTTTCATTCATTTAGAGGCAGACTTGAAGAGGAGGATTGTGCTTGTCTTTGGAGGGTTTCTTAGAAACTTTAATAAACTCATATACATTTGATACATGCTCAAGAAGAGCTCTTCATACATGACATTAATTCTTTTGACTTTAATGTCAAATCCTAAGGTTCTCAATGGGAGCCATCTAAATAAAATACCTTGCTCATGAAACCCATGAAGCAAGTCTTACAACAATAATTTTATTCTCTCCTTTTCATCATTTACAAAGATCATAATTACATGTCATTGTGAAGACCGAACCTAGTTACTGTACTTTTCAACATAATTGACTGCAAACCTAGCATAATCCAACATTAAAACAATTATCTATAGTCCTATGCTAATAAATTTAGACAAACACTTGAAAATAACTTAAATACAAATGCAACAAATACACATAAGAATATTCTATTATGTGATCCAATATTTCACAACTCTAGTGCTAAGAAAAGGTAGCAGGATAGTCCAAGGAATATTCATATAGGAATCATAGTTCTCTAGAAAATGGCTTAGCCAAAAGTGGCTTCTCCCCATTAAAAATTATAACAGTAGTACATGAAATCTCCAAGAGAAAAAAAACATGTTCTCATAATTTATAGCATTTATAGCCATTTACAAAATAATTGCCCTCTCTTGGCCTAGTGCCAAGTCACAGTTTTAGTTCCATTCAAGAAATCGCCCCTTTTCCAAATTAGATACTTATCCTTTCCTTCAATATCACTTCATTACATTCAATTTTATTTTAATTTGGCCACCTCATTCCTCATTTGACCATTAGATACATGTTTAAGGAGTCCAAATGAATAATAAGAAATGAATCAATTTTCTTGGAGTAATGATGAGTGTAAATCCTTTGAATTGGGTTTACCAATGGACATGTGTAGCTTATGCAAGCTCCCATGCTCAAGCTTTGTGCTACAAGTTTTCAATACTTTTCATTTTTTGCTTTACATTTGATAGTTTCTCATGTGTTGGTACTTCCTCCTTTTCTCTACAAAACATTTGCAAATCCATTATTGTATATTAGCAAATCCTCCTTGCCATGATGTTTAGCATCCATGTTTTTGTTATTCACTCTCTCATACATAATGCCTTCATATTGAAATGTATAATCTATTTTTCAGCGTTGATACTTGAATGACATCACCACAAGATATATAAGCTGTAAACATACAAAACTTCAAACTTTATTTTTATAAAAAATGCGTTTAACAAAAGGAACTCAATTTTCAACTTAATGAGGAGTTTGAATTTAATTCCTTGAGTTCAATCTCATTTCATGAGTTATGAAATTAGTTACTTTAGTAGTGATTTTGCGGACACATTAGTTGAGATGATGTGTTATTAGGTTTATAGGCTATTGATTGTGTGCATCTATTCAGATTTGCAAATCTAGAACAAATGGTAGGGAATATGCTAAAACTTGCTAGAAAAGTTTTAGAGCTCAACATGATCTTTTCAATGGTATAAAGCATGCAAAAAGGATTTCAAGATCAAAAGTTATGGTGCAAATTCCCCAAAAAATGTGTTCTTCCTTAAGTGTTTTGTTGCACCCACTTTAACTTTTGGTGCAGTATGCTTTGATTCACATATACTTTAAAATTTAGGATGATGTGAAAATTTCATGTGTCACATCGCATAAAACTTTATGATGATTATCATCTATTTGGAATGGGGGATACACTAATAAAATTTTCCATGCACACTATTTTTTACTTTTAATGGACATTCACCAAAACTTTTGTCTTATTCATGCTTCCTTATCTTTGGTTTAAAAATTTGTTTTGAGTGCACTGCGCACACACAATTTTCTTGGTTGTGTGACATAGTATGGAGATTAGAGTGTATCACACTAACACAATCTTTTTGATGATGTGATATGGTGTGGAGATTAAAGTGTATCGAACCCACATAATATTTTTAGTGGTGAAACATGGTATGGACAGTGGAATGTATCCCACTCAATTTATTGGCGGTGCAACATGGTATTGAACCTATCTTTATAAGCCCCTTTAAACATTGGATGATATGTACCATGTGATTATGTCTCCCTTTAAAATTTGTTTTAATGTGCCACCTCATGCACACTCTTTTGTCCTATGCACGCTCACAAAAACTTTTGTCTTATGTATGCACTTTTCTACCTTGTCTTAGAATGATGTCAACCAACATAAAAAAAGTGTCTTATGACACCTCCTGATGTGTATTACAATGGAACTTGTTTTATATGTGACCAACCATTTCACATCAGAACTCATTTTGTGTGTGATATTTAGTAGCAGATTGAAGATTTTTTTGGTGGGACATTTGGTAACACTTTTGTGTGCTTTAAATACCTTTTGTTTTATTCACATCTCACCATCACCTATCTTATTCACCTCATAGAATTTGGTTTCAAACTTTGTTTTAAGTGTGTCACACTAAAAGAAGCTTTAGGTGCAACATATAATTGGAGGTCCACCTTTGAGCAAATTGCACCCTTAATAAGTTTAGGTGCTACATGATATGTGCCCTTTAGAAACACGTTCTTTTGTTTATCACCATAAAGTTTGTCTTATATGGCTTCTAAATATCTAGGGAATTGTGAGTGCTAAAACCTTGGTTTAATGTGCTTACTCTATGAAACTTTGGTTTAATAGTTTATCTCATGTGTATCACACCAAAAAGGAGATTTGGTGCAACATGTCACATGTTCTTGGACTTTTGGTATGATATGCTATTTAAACATTGAAGTATGCACTTACTTGGTTGCTACCACTCTAGAGAGTTGCACCCCACATTGCAGAGAACTCTCTATTTTTCCTTGAAGAGGTCGCCCCTACCCCCCACGGGAGGGACTAGTTAACTTTAGCCTTTTTGTAACATGATTGTTTTAATCTTAAAAAAATTGTAAGGTTCCCATATAATGTCTAATTAAGATGTCATCTTTTGCATTGTGTAAAGGATATGTGGTGATTTATAGTGATTGGTCATGCAACCTCAGTTTGGATCATTTCAACAAGTTTCATAAGTAGTGAGGCTTAGTTCACTGAAAATTCCCAGTGCATGTTCAATTACTTTTTGACTTCATATCATATTATATCAATATCATTGAGTTTGTAATTGCATAAAACCTATATTAGGTTTGCCATGGAAGTAAAAGATTCACTTTGATCAATACCCATAATTATGTGCAAAATCATTTTCAATAGATGCTTGACTCCATTCTTGCCACTGGTTTACTTGAATTTAATTTTGTCAATGCTCTTGACATTTGTGTCATATAGGCTTCAAGATGCCAACTAAAATTAGGATTATCCATCAATAATTAAGAGTTTTGATGTTGTGAAAATAACCAATTAGTGTGTAGAACACGTGGTGGAAATGTCAATTCTTTTTTAAAAACAATTTAGAGCCAACTTATGCGTTGTAGATGCTATAACCAACCTAGGCAATGACATATGGCACTTTCATGCATTAGGTTTAGTCAAAGAACAAAGAAGCATACAAATACAAGTAATGAGAACCAATTGTGAGGAAAACAAACTTGACAAGACTATTGCCATACTCAATTATGACTACAACATGAGGTCAAGCAAAAGAATAAGTAGTTGAGTAAGAATAACCTATTCAAACAACAAAGGATCAACAATTGAAAACCAAGAGAACACAATTAATGGAAAAAGTTAACATAAGATTTGATTTGAAATTTTTTAGGATGGGCCCCAAGTTGGTGGACTTATTAAGCCCTCAGCAATTGGAAAGACACTAGACAGGTCCAAAATCTCTACCAGTCTTCCCCAAGTTGCGAACATAAAATGTAGAAGATGAATTTTTTACCTTTAGGGTCATTCAACAATAAGTGTGCAGTAGGTACTTGAGACATTTCACAGTGATGGACTCACTAGTGATGTTTGCATCACAACTTGTGAAGATCATCCATTGCATTAAGAGGATAATTGATGATAAGGTTTATTTCCTTAAACTACACCAATTATTTAGGATGACATATTTATCATAGGGAGGGTATAGATTTGAGATAAAAATGATTTTCATTGTCACAATTAAATTATCCCTTTGATTTTTTTCGTTACCTATAAGCGTCCATAAACTCGATGGATTCACCACAACATCATGGACCTTACTCCACTGCCAATGAGTGTTCATATCCTCATTAGAGATATTTGCATGTCCCTTGAACTGACTGTGCTTTCTTTCCCAATCCTTTCGAGTTTATTTAATATATGTTTAACACCTAGTGGATGGGGGAAGTGGTGGCCTTCTATTTATATTTTTTTTTAACCTAACAGGGGATGACTAATAGCTAATATGATTTGTCTTTTGTTACAATTGGCTAATTAAATTTTGTTGTTGTTGTTGTTGTTGTTGTTGTCATCCCATAGAATTCAAATTTTCACCCTTCACGGGAGCAATTGCTTAGTGTATGAGTGGATCCCCTATTACATGGGAATTTATCACTAGCCAATGTGTAAGCATAACCACTAATGAGCCATTCTAGCAATCATGGTACAATCACTATTGCACTATTCCAAAAGATCTATTGAGTTCAAATAATAAATTAGGAATGACATACAAAAATCTTCAAGCATGTTTTTTTATGCATGGTGCTACCAAAATGAGACATGACGCTGAGAAAAATGTACATGATCAACCTTGAAATTACATTTAAAATCAAAACGTAAATCTTTGTTCGAAACCAAAGTACAACTGAAAAATAAAACCATTAGTAAATGATGAGTAAAGAGAGGTAGAAAGCAAGGAAAATATTATGAAATAGAAAGCATAAATGATAGTACCACATATGGTTGAAAATTGATATGTCACATGCAATGTCTCAAAAAAGGCTAATCCTCATGAAAGACTAGACACATAACATTGTCTAAATGGGTCTAGATGTTAGGCTATTTGAGAATTAAATTTAACTCTTGATTTCTTGAGTGTCGCAAGTCATCCTTGTGGGCTTGCATTCCAAGAAATTTAGGAGCCAAACAATGCTTACTTTTGTCCTTCCTTTATATATTTTCTCTATCCCTACATTATATTTATGCTTATGGAATATGTTTTCATCCTCTAACTCTTTAGGTCCAACAAATAAATCTGAAGCATAAACATGCTCACATTATCACCAGTGCAAGTCAAGTGTGTCATATCAACTAAACTATAACAACCCTTGGTTGATTTTCCATGTAAATAAATAAGACCAAGGTCATGGGACACATATTCCAAGTTGAATGGTGGATAAATATTATAGTGGGCATCATTTGTGGTTTAATGACGACTATGGAAATTGGCAAAGGCAAAGAGACAAAAAATGACATTTAATTATGCAAATAAAGGAAAATAGGAGAAAAAGAAGGTGAAGAGACACAAATTTGCATGCAAGGGAAATTAGAGGAAATTTGAAGGAAAATGAAAAAAAAGAGACATCAACGATAAAAATGTTGAGAAATCAGTGCTAGAACTATTAGGGTTTGATTTCTCTTTCTTGACAACTACTTGTGAATTATGTCGGCTTTGTTTACTTCTTTATTATATTATCTTTCATCAAGCAATTACCAGATTATATGTGTATGAAGATCACAAGAACAAGAGACACAAGATGTAGGCACTCAGCCAGGGAAAAACCCCTATCTAGGGGAATACCCAGTCAAACTTCTTCCTTCAGTAGTTAAAGTAGGATAATCCAAGACTTTTCGACCTAGACACAAACTTCCTCCAATCACCAAGTCAACCCTTCCTTCCAACAACTTCGATTTATATCTTCGACCCTACAGTAGTAGAACTTCGACCTATCAAACAACAAAACTTCGACCTATGCAAAAGCAGAACTTCGACCCAGCAAATCCTTAACTTCAACCTCCCCAAAAATAAATCTTTGACCCCAAAAATAGCCTAGTAACTTCATACGAAAGAGAGAGAGAGAGAGAGATAGCCCAAAAACTTCGACTTGTTCTTCTTCTGTAATCCTTCCTTATTCTCCTTGAACTTCACAGTTTTCCACACTTTCTTCTTGTGTATCAAACTTGGCTAGTTGGTGAGCAAATAGATCGAACTGCACTTGTATATATGGCCTCTTTTGTGGGTCGAATTGTCCTCTTGTAGGTCGAATTCATCAGGCATGGGCCAACTTGGTGTGTAGGTGACAAATTACATATTTGACTCAATAATAATTCTTTTTACATGATTCAAAATCCCAAGAAGGGTTTGATTAAATGGATAATGACTCTAGTGACTTAATATAAAACCCAAAAATCCTCATTGGGGACTTTCCTATAAGATGATGACCCAAACATGAAACCCATGCTTTAATAAGTCATTGTAAGAATAACAAATTTTTATTTTTCATTCTTTTGTAAATACATTTCATAATGACTCAAATATAAATACGAAGACCGAAGCTAGTTACATTATTCGACAAAAAAGGCATCAGAGAAACAATTCATAGCTTTTGGTCAATACAATTTTTTGTAAATATTAACTTTGCTCTCTTACACTTCTGCACACTTAGAGCATTCTTGGAGCATTCTAACATTCACTTAGATTTAGATAAAGCAAGCAAAGGACAAGTAAGGAATTGGTGGGCAACGGAAGATAAGGTTGGATCAATAACTACAACATGGATACTTTGCAGGTAATAGGTTGCATGTGTGATTTCCTTATTGGTTTTTGGATGCATGGAATATGCATGTGGTTTCTTGGTCATGTGTTGTCATTGGCATGGATATTTGTCTGGATTGATAGTGGTTTCAGCCTTGCCTTTCCATTTCATTGATAACCATGATTTAATGGATTACCCATTTGGATTTTCTGATTGGTTTTCAGGTTCCATATGGCTTTGGGTTTGGATAGGATCTTTGGAGCCCCAAAACAACTTGTGTCCCTAGAGGCGTGGGTTGATATGGTAGTTCCTTGGACCCCTATAACAACTTGAGTCCCTAGAGGCTGAGTGTTGAGATGGAATCACTAGAGCCCTGGATAGCTTGGGAAGAGACCAATCTGGTGGTTGTTAGTGATTTCTGGACCGATTAGGTGAAATTACCATGGTTGAGGGTTGAGGTGGTTTGGCTTATGGAAGCCCTAGTTGGTTCTTTTTTTTGTTTAACCCTTATGATCCCATATTCATTCTTTGAATATGGTGTGCGGGTGATTGGCTGAAAGAGAGATTTTGGTGCAACTAATCTATGGTTAGGTGGTACGTGGAAGTATTGAGCTTCGAGTACAAGCTTGAATTTCTTATCGTGATAATTACTTATGACTTGTTTTCATATGTTTTTCTTTTGGCATTTACTTCATTCATCAGGTCATCAAGCAATTTTACAAATAAAAAGACAAGAGACACCAAAAATTAGGCTAGAGGCCAGGGAAAAACCCATAAGGGGAAAACCCAACAATCCTTTCCTTGTAGGATCTTTAGTCAACAAGAGAAATCCAGGTCAAACTTACCAATGTTCCAAGTGCCAAGTCAACCCTCCTTTAATAGCCCAAACTCTATCACAATTATGTCAATATGTCTAGTTACAAGATGACACATGCTTTCCCTTTAGATGCATCGTCCCACACAGATAACAGTCTTTCTGTAGCTCTCATTACACATAAATTACATCCCTCTTGTAGCTCACACTTCAGGGAGATTATAGTACTCTTGTAGCTTGTACTTTACAAAGATTTCGGTCCTCCTATAGCTCACACTTCACAGAGATTACAGTCCTCCTATAACTCACACTTAACAGAGATTATAGTGCCTTAGTAAGTTCGTATACCACATAAAGATATGCCTCATAGATCTGAATTCTTCTTCCATAAATGAGCACCAAATTAATTTCCAAATGGTGGATGATAGGTGCCAATATAGTTTTTCCTTCATCTGAAAGGACACATCATTTGGGTAGGTCGACTTATCTTCTAGAGGGCCAACTTGGCAATTTGGAGACACTAAAAGTCAATTTTCTTTTCTTATAAATGCCCAAATGGTGACATATACATCAAAGATAAATTACATTTATGAATATCGAACCTAGTTACAACTTCAACACTCCCTATTAACTAGGGAGGTATTCATAACGACTCATCAACATATTCTCAAGTGGAAACATTCATATAAGAAAGGATCTGGATTGATATGCATCAATGATGATAGCATCATCATAACCAAAATTGTCAAAATACCAAGCCCTTGACAAGTAAGTTCTATCTCCCCACTAGATCAGAGTATAATGTTGGAAGGAATTCAATAGGAAATCACACCGCCTCTCCAAGGAACATACTCTACCTAGGTTCACCAATGTATGTCCTCATAGGACCATTTCCTAATCCATTGTCACAATACTTGACACAAGGAAACGTCAGTCCTCCATACAATTCTTATATTAAATTAATGCACTTGACTTACGACTGTTAGTCCTAGTCATAGTATAGATCTCAATAATGTCGGTACCCGATGCTTATCCAATCCATCATTCTCCTTATCTGCGTCCATGTACTAGATTTACGGGTGTTATTCCTAGCCATAGTACATGACACATTAGAATAAGGTGTCCATCCTCACTCCCTCTAAAACAAGGAGGAGACATCCACAAGCCCAAGCTTATCTAAAAAATACTCATCCTTTCCCTTGGGAAGGGACTTCATCAATGCATTGACTACCTATTCATTAATGGAGATATATTATAGCTTCACGACTCCACTCTGAATCATGTCATGAATCATAATGTGCTTCAACCTTCTTGGTTCCCTAACATTCTTCATATAGCTTTGATCAATATCATAATTAAATATAACATGTCATCAAGTATAACATCAATCATTTTATGGAGCTAGACTGCTTCACAGCTACTTGTACAAACTTTCATATCTCAACATCCCTAGTGCAACAGAATCCTGCTTCACGCTCTTCCAAGGAATCGTACCAAATCCCAACCATCACTAGTATCAAGACTGCCAATCCAACCAATGTATCCTCATGTCCCAAGTAGTAGTGTATCAATCCATAATCCTTAATCTCAAACTTTTCTTTCAACTTCCTCTCTTCCTTTTACTGGGAGAACCTTCTTGCTTCTATACTTCCATCTTCCGCATGCCATATCTTGACTTCACTTAGGCACAATTAATCTTAAATTGCTTGCTCCCTCTGAACTCTATTCTATGCATTAAGAAAGTCCTCTTGCTTTGCTTCATTCTTTTAGTTCTTACATCTACTACAAATGATAGAGCAACGCTAAACATTGACCTGCAGTCCTCCTTGAGAGGTTATGAAAGAATGATTATAACCAAGCAAATGACACATAAACAAGATGTTAGAAAATGTAACTATGCTCGGTCTTCAATAATGTACTTGAGTCATTATGTAATGTACTTTTCAAAATAATAAATAAAAGATTTTTTTATTATTGTAACAATGACTTATTAAAGCATGGGTTTCATGCTTGGGTCATCATTATATTAGTCAAACTCCCCATTGTGGACTCTTAGGTTTAATATTGAGTTTATAGAGTCATTATATATTCAAAGAGACCCTTCTTGGGCTTTCAAATCATGTAAAAAAGTTTTGTATCAAGTCAAATATAAATTATCTGTCCTCCACATCACGTCGGCCTAAGGACCCACTAGAAGCCTATATATTGAAGGAGGTCAACAGTATTTGACTCACTCACTCTCAAGGAAGTTTGATATCTCAAGAAGAGCTGGAGAAGTTCGAAGTCTGTTGTCAGGAGGACGAAAGACGTGCGAGTTTGGGGGAATCTCTAGAGAAGAAGAAAATTGAGTTTTTTGTGCCTCTCTCTCTCTCCGTTTCATGGTCTGGGTTGGGAGATCGAAGTCTCTTAATATTTGGCTGTTGCCGGAAGCTACTACCTAGTCGAAGTTGCTGGAAGGGGTCGAAGATCTTGGAGGATGACATGGTGTAGAGGGAAAGTTTGGTCTTGGTCTATGGTAAAGAGTCTCAAAGGATATTATGAATAAACATTTGCACCTACAACAAGGTAAACTACCATTAGATCGTTGGTTTCATTCGCTACTACAATGGGGTGGACTATCCATCAAACGGATTTTAAGACCGCATTTCTAAATGGGACCATTGATGAGGAAGTGTATATTGAACAACATGAAGCATTTGAAGTAAATAGCAGGGACTCTGATGTTTGCAGACTAAAGAAGGCCCTATATGGCTTGAAGCAAGCACTAAGGGCATGGTATACAAGAATGGATACATATCTTCTGAGAATTGGGTTCATGAAGAGTACTACTGATCCGAATCTATATATCAAAGTCGTGAATAATGAGCACGTCATTATTCTGCTATATGTGGATGATCTATTAATCACTAGTGTAGAACAAAGAGTTCAACAATGCAAAAAGATGTTGACAGCTGAATTTGAGATGAAGGATCTAGGACTGGTGTACTACTAGCCAGGTTTAGAAGTATGGTAGAGACCTAGGGAGATATATTTGGGGCAAGAAAAGTACATCATCAAGTTATTGCAGAAATTTGGGATGATGGACTCCAAGCTGATGATTACTCCTATTATCACCAACGTCAAGACGCTGAGGAGCTCCAACTCTAGTCTCGTGGATCCTACCTTGTATCGATAGTTGGTGGGTTCCCTGATGTATCTGGTAAATAATAGGCCAAATGTATGTTTTGTAGTGAACATTCTTAGTCAGTTTCAATTGGAGCCTCGTCATGATCACTGTATAGCTTCCAAACATATATTGAGGTATCTTCGTGGCACCATGCATCACTACCTAACGCATGATAGTAAGGAATTCAAGGTAATTGGCTTCATAAACTCTGATTGGGGTGAAAGTGAGACCGATGGAAGGAGCACTACCAGAGGATGCTTTAGTCTTGGAGCTGCTATGATGTCATAAATGAGTAGGAAGCAAGATCCCATTGCATTGAGTAGTGTCGAAGCAGAATATGTGGTTGCATGTGAAGTAGGAAAATATGCTATTTGGTTAAGAATCTTCTAACATATTTGTTCGAGAAGTCTCTGTGTCCTACTGTAATTAATTGTGATAATCAAAGTTGTATCAATATGTTTGGAGATCCGGTGTTTCATTCAAGGATGAAACATATGAATAAAAAGTTCCACTTTATTAGAAACTTGGTGCAGGATGGGATCGTGAAGCTAGAGTATGTTCCAACAGATGAACAAGTAGCAGACATTTTGACAAAGGCTCTTCCTAATAAGAAGTTCAAATATCTAAGAAACCTGCTGGGTTTGGTAGATATTAGTGATTGTATTGACGATAAGGAATTGGAAGCAATTTGTTGACGCTTTGCGTGTGAAAAATATCCCGGGGAGACACCTGGCCATCACTCTGTGCTAATGTCTGGAATCCCAGAATTGAAAAGATGGTGTTGTTTATTGAGCTCTATTTTCGATACATGCATGTATGTTTGGGTTGGTGGTTAGCAAGTAAGTCTGATGGTGCCTAGAGGGGCCGAAAGCTTGAGTCCACCTTAGTCCCACTTGGATTGATTGCCCTGGTCAGGAATCTAGTCCATGGCATTGTGTTGCCTAAATTGTTGGGTGAATGATTGGATAGATTGCACTGGTAAGGTATCTAGTCCATGGCATTGCGGTGCCTAAATTGTTGAGTGATTGATTGGATAGATTTCCTTGGTCAGGAATCTAGTCCATGACATTGCAGTGCCTAAATTGCTGAGTGATTGGTTGGATAGATTGCCCTAGTCAAGAAACTAGTCCATGGCATTGTGGTGCCGAAAAGGTCTTCATGTTTTTCATATAGTTTGAGATCTTCCATTGTATATGTAAATTATGAATACCTCCCTAGTTAAGAGGGAGTGTTAGAAAATGTAACTATGTTCAGTCTTCAATAATGTACTTGAGTCATTATGTAATGTACTTGTCAAAAGAATAAAGAAAATATTTTTTATTATTGTAACAATGACTTATTAAAGCATGGGTTTCATGCTTGGGTCATCATTATATTAGTCAAAGTCCCCATTGTGGACTCCTAGGATTAATATTGAGTTTATATAGTCATTGTATATTCGAAGAGACCCTTCTTGGGCTTTCAGATCATGTAAAAAGGTTTTGTATCAAGTCAAATATGAATTATGTGTCCTCCACATCATGTCGGCCTAAGGAAGATCAAGTCGGCCTAAGGACCCCCATTCGATCCACTAGAAGCCTATATATTGAAGGAGGTCGAAGTCATTTGAATCACTCACTCTCAAGGAAGTTCAATATCTCAAGAAGAGTTGGAGAAGTGTGAAGTCTATTGCTGGGAGGACGAAAGAAGTGCGAGTTTGGGGGAATCTCTAGAGAAGAAGAAAATTGATTTTTTGGTGCCTCCCTCTCTCTGTTTCATGCTCTGGGTTGGGAGATCAAAGTCTCCTAAGATTTCGCTATTTCCAGAAGTTGCTGCGTAGTCGAAGTTGCTGGAAGGGGTCGAAGATCTTGAAGGCTGACATGGTGTGGAGGGAAAGTCTGGTCTTGGTCTAGGGTAAAGAGTCTCAAAGGATATTATTGAAAGGAAGAATTATCTTGACTGGGTTTTCCCCTCAAGGGGGGTTTTTCCCTGGCATGTGCCTATATCTCGTGTCTCTTGTTTTGTGATATTCATATGTGTATAATTTCTTGATGAAAGATAATATAATAAAGAAGTAAAATAAGCCAACACACTCACAATTAATTATCAAGAAAAGAGAACCAAACCCTAATACTATCTTTGATTTTCCAACACAAGAAACTAATAACAATAGTCTTAATCAAGGAGAAAAGTCAACGCCCTTTTAAACTTGTACTTGTATTTATCTTGCAACTTCATTATCCTTGTTCTCAGCATCAACATTATGTCACATTCTTCTTGCAAGTTCTAGGGTTTCTCTTTTCAACGCAAACGATCATTCCTATGCTTTTATTCTTAGGGTCTTTCTTATACGCACCTTAGTTAGGGTTTACAAACCCTAGATGTTACATGATCTAAAATCTCCAAAAACCTGCCAACTTTCAAATTTGCAAGTTCTACAAGTGTTAGCTACAAACCCTAGAATTGTCATTTGCAAGCCTTCTATATTTGAGATGGAGTTCATTGTTTGTCTAACTTTGATTATATCACAAAAACTAAGTTTTTGCGTGCAAGGAATAATATAAGCAATTATCATATAAAATGTGGTTTTATCCTCAAGAGGGAGAGGAAAAAACCTCTTAATAGACGTTATAATACAACAAATGTCAATAATATCTTTCAATAAGACCGTTAGCTGATAATTATTTCCTGAATGAGATTTCTTCATAACCTAGAAGATCTAGCAAATCGTGCAATATGATTGACATAAAATTCTAAGGTTACAAATATATGAGATGATGTTATTGATGAATTTAGTAGTCATTAATGGCAAGAGAACTTTGAAATGAACTTATGATTTATATCTAACCTATATGTTGAGATATGGGAACAAAATTTTGATACATACCTTTTGGATATCATTTCAGTCTTACCTGTCTTCCTTCTCTACCTTGAAAATGATGTCAAATCCCAATTTCTTCAAGATGCTTCAAAGAGATATTTGCAAAGTCTTGTCTTGATTCTAAGATTTATTTTGATAAGATTTTCCCTTTAGTCCTAGACACCCAACCATGTCACAATTGAACTTTTAAAGGAATTTGTTGCTTTGATAATACATGTATGCCACATTTCAATGTCAAACCAATCCAAGTGTTTTCTTCAAGTTGTTTGATTCAATGAGACATTAGGTCAACTCTCTATAATATATATTTATTTCTACTAACATGTATGGTTACATCATAGATATGAAACTCGGACTAGTACCGTAAAGAAAGATCTTCAAAGATGAATACTTGTCACAATATTATTGTAATTTGGATGTCATAATAGAGAGGTTTGATTGAACTTAGACTTTTGGTCAAATTTCAGAAAGATAAGGCTCCATAGCTAGTACTCAGATTTCAGACCCCTTCCACAGATTTTAGATATATGCTACAAGTTTTAGATTAAGCTCAGAATGGTGTTCAGAACTTTGGACCAGATTTTGATCATAAAAGTAATTCAGACTTCAAGTGTAAAGAGGCTTTTACTATTCTTGTTGCATGAGGGTGAATATTGCTTGTGATGATACCCTACCTTTGGAGACGCCTAGGACTTAAATTGATCTTAGTCTTGTCACTCTTTCACTCAAATGTTGTTTGGACGTTGTATCGCAAAGATGAGGTTTTGTATTACAATCTTTCGAAAAACATTGAATTTCTTTCATAGTTTCTTTATAACCAATGTAAGGTTCTATATACATTTTGCCTAAGAACCGCATTTGATCACAAATAATTAGGCACCTGAGATTCACATTCGCCTTAGAGCCTCAAACATTTACAGAAAAGAGATGATTAGCTTCAAAACTTCGCTTGGATTCCATAAATAAATAGCATTAGAGTAGGCTCGAATTTGTGTCTCCTTAGATGGTGCAAATTAATGATTAGAAGATGAAGTAATGATACCAATATATAGAGGTTACCTTTTATACCATAGGGAACTTAGATCACATTTTGGATATGTAATTCTTATGTCATTCCTTTAAGACTGCTTCTAACTCAGTAGTATCATGACAGTTTGACAGAGAATATGCCTTCAATAACAAAATATAAGATCTCACACACTCGACTTATGGTGTATATGTTCTTCATAATTTTGGCTATATGAATTCATACCTTGTTCCTAGCTCTAATACCATGTTGAAATTCGAGTACAAGCTTGAATTTATTATCATGATAGTTACTTGTGACTTGTGTACATATGTTTTTCCTTAGCATTTACTTCATTCATTAGGTCATCAAGCAATTATAAAAATACAAAGACAAGAGACACCAAAAATTAGGCTAGAGGTCAGGGACAAACCCACAAGGGGAAAACCCAACAATCCTTTCCTTGTAGGACCTTTAGTCAACAAGATAAATCCAATTCAACCCTTCTTTAATAGCCCAAACTCTGTGACAATTATATCAACAAGTATGGTTGCAAGTTGCCACATGTTTGTCATTTAGATGCATCGTCCCACACAAATAGTTGTCTCGCATTACACAGAAATTACAACCCTTTTGTAAATCACACTTCATGGAGATTACAATCCTCTTGTAGCTCGCACTTCATAGAGATTTTAGTGCTATTGTAGCTCACACTTCACAGATATTATAGTCCTCATCTAGCTCACACTTCACATATATTATGGTGCCTTGGTAAGTTTGTATACCATAGAAAGATATGCCTTAGACATCTGAATTCTTCTTTTACAAATGATCACCGGATTTCTTTCCAAATGGTGGCAGATAGGTGCCAATATATAGTTGTTCTGTCATCCGAAAGGACACATCATTTGGGCAAGTCGACTTGTCTTCTGGAGGGTTGACTGGGAAAATTGGAGACACTGAAAATTCAATTTTATTGTTCTTATAAATTGTCCAAATGGGACATATACATCAAAGATAAAGTACATTTATGAAGACCAGGCCTAATTACAACTTCAATAGGAAGTCCCTAACTTAGTTGGCAATTCTGTACGTTAATATGAGTTATTTTCCTATTGTGATCTATAAGCACTTGTACTGACTATCATGTTGATCTTATGGATGATTTGTCATGGTTTATATTATGGTTATATGTTGGTTATATGCATGGTTCTATGATGTGCTCTTACTATGGATCTCTCTCATGATTTGATAAGTTATTGAATGGTTGATGAATGCACGGGATAACAAGTGTTGTTGCAACTAGCTTGAGAGGGCATAAAGCCTTCTTGGTGATTCTTGGATGAAGTTAAAAAGTCTATGATCAGATATGCATTCATGACCTATAGCTTCCATGTTTACCATGTGTTTGACAAAATGAGTATCATGTATTAGACATGTCTAGGTCAAGATCTTGCTCATGTTTTGAATGGTTGCCATTGTTGTCACCTTAGTTATGTTTCTGGAAATTCATAAGCAGTTCTAGGCAGTGGTTTGAAGTCTAGCTTTAAAAAGTGGCATAAATGTCACCACATCATGCACAAAACTGGGGATTTTGGGTCATAACTACACGGAGACAGTATTGCGGGTACGATTATAGTCTCCCAACTACATGGATGTTATATTATGGGTGCGGTTATGGAGTTAAGCTAGAGAAAGTAAGTTCCAGCTCAGGGATTGACCACATGAGGTGGCTTTCAAGATCCTTAGTGATCTGTAGTCTTTGAGAGATGTTAATATGTGTTCTAGTTTGTAGGCCCCACTTCCACAATTGGAACTTGGAGGTCGAGTCATATCATAGTGACACTCAACTCATGTTTACATTGCAAAACTTGTAAAAGTGTATAAATGTGGGAGGAGGCGTTAGAGGGTGGTATCAAAGCTTCCAGGTTTAAACACTTGGACTGGATGGGCTAAATGCATACTATTATGCATGCATGTTAATTGTATATGTGTCTACTATGCATGCATTGTGATGGTTATGGTTATTATGCATGTGGTCATTATTATAGTTTTGTGTTATCATGCATGATGTTGATATGTTGATGTCATTATGTATCTATATTGTGGTAATTTGGATTGATTATGCAAATGAGATAGCCTCCCCTAAAATACATTGAGGTATTGTTTTGATTATGTCTCTATTTGGTTTATCTAGCATGGCATGTTTTTAAGAGATAGAAGATCAGAGGTGAAGAGTATAATGGTGGACTACAATTCACATGACTCCCCTTACATGCCTGATGTGAATTCTATGGAATGGAAAAGGTTAGTTGGGAAGAAAGGCGAAGAGTAATCTCCTGATTTAGTAGATATATTGAGGATTTTGTGGGCAAAGATCAAAAGTTGCAAGGCAAATAAGAACATGTTGATTGAGGCACATGAAATACTTGCAAGAACTTAGGAAAAGTAAGTAGAATTTAATGTAGTCATCCTTCAGAGCCTTTAAGATTTGTATAATTAGGGACATGAAGTAAATACAAATGGGGCATATGGCATCATGTCTCATAGAGGACACAAATTGCACAGGGATGACACGGTTAGAGGTGGCAGATCCTTGGACACACCTGACAAGTGGGCTAATACTCATGGATTTTATTCCAGTTTCGGTTTTGAGAGATATCGTTGTCATTACCACCAACATCCTTATAGGAGGAGTGAGAGGGGGTACTCTCCAGAAGGGTTCAAGAAATATAAGCCTCCTAATTTTGATGGGGAAGTGAAGAAATTAGAAGATGCAGAAGCATGGTTGGTTGGGATGAATTTTATTTTATTTTATTTATTTATTTTATTTTATTTTTATTTTTATTTTTTAATTTTTGTTTATTTTAATTTTAATTTTATTTATTTATTTATTTATTTTAATTTAATTTAATTTAATTATTTAATTTAATTTTTATTATTTTTATTTTTATTTTTTTATTTTTTTATTATTTTAATTATTTATTTTATTTTATATATTTATTATTATTATTTTTTTTAATTTTTAATTTTTAATTTTTAATTTTCTTCAAATTGCATGATTATTTATAGAATATGAAAGCCAAGATAGCTATCTTTAGTCTCAAGGGAAAAACATATATCCAGTGGGAAGATGTAAAGCATGTCAGAGGCATTAGGGAAGAGGAGTTGAATTGCCATGAGTTTAAAAGACCCTTTAGGAAGAATTACTTGTCTGAAATATATTATGATGGAAAGGCCAAGGAATTCTATGAGCTCAGGATGGGTTCCATGACAGATGAAGAGTACATGACCAAGTTTCTGGAGTTGTTGAGCTATGTGCCCTACCTCAAGGATGAGAAGACAAAGGTCCAAAGGTTTATCAGTGGATTTCCTTTAGCATTTGAAGATAAGATTGAGTATCATGAGCCTCATTCATTGGAGGAAGTCAACAAGAAGCTGAAGCATTATTATGAGCAGTCCATGCGCAAGCCTAAGTTAAAGTGGGACTAGAAAGGTAATGAGAATACTAAAGGAAAGTGGCCTTAGAAGTGAGGAATACCTTAGGATGTGAGTGATAAGGAGAATGTAGCACATTATAAGAAGTTCAATGCAATTGAGAATGGGCATGGATCTCAGCATGAGGAGTAGAATAAGGGCAATGGCATAAATCCTTTGAGGTGTTGTACTTGTGATGGAGAGCATTGCAGGAGTGAGCACCCATCACACCAAGGTGTTATGCCTCAGATTTGTAGTGCTTAGGAAGAAAAAATAGTTGGAGATGTTGGTCAAAATATTCCTCAGATTTATGCAACAATGGATAACAAGCAGGAAAATCATTAGACATCCATTATTGAGATGGAAGGTAAGATCCGTAATCAAGTTGTTTCCATTTTGAATGATCTTGGGTCTAATTATAGTTATATCAGTTATGACTTGGTGGATAAGTGTTACTTGAATAAATAAGTGCATGTAGAATCTTGGTTGGTGCAATTGGTCACAGGGACTAAGAGAAGATTTCATCATTGGGTGAGATATTGTGCATTTGAATTGAATGTTATGCCCACACCAACACATCTAAATGTGCTCTTTTTTGGATCATATAGTATGCTTTTGGGAATAGCTTGGTTTCTCATTCATAGGACCAAGGTAAAATGATATGACAAGGCTATTGAGTGCCTGGATGGTGATGGGGAAAGGAGAATTTTGCAGGGAAAGAAGAAGCCTCTATTGGTGAAAACGGTTACAACTATGTAGGAAAAACGTAATTACAGTAAAGGATGTGTGTTGTTTGCAGTTCATATTTCCAATGACATAGGGAAGGAAGATGAGGATGATGAAGTCTTGAGGAAGTATCCTATCTTGCAGTAGTTCCAGGATGTGTCTCCTGCAAAGATTCCATAGTTGCCTCCTCATAGAGAGGTGGACTTTTCTATTGATTTCATGGCGGGAGCATAACCAACATCAAAGGCACCATACAAGATGAGTGTAGTGTCCCTTCTTGGTTAGTTAGTTTTGGTGACACTTGGAGGGTGATTTTGATGGAATGTATAAAGATTATATATGTCAGACTTATGTATATGCTTGTACAATATAGACCTGGTTTGGGTCACATAGTTTTTGCATGCTTATGATAATATCTATCGTTGTGTATTTTGGTTAAGTGCATATTATCGATGTTTCTCTTTTGGCATCCTGTTTTAGCTTGGATGCATGACATGAATGATGGTCTATGATTGTGACACATAAACAAAATCTACTATGTGGAGTACTTAACTGACATAATCTTGTTGATGATATGTGAATTACGTGATTATGTATACTTAACCATGTATTAGCAGGAATTGGCAGGGAACTTAGTTACTTGTCTAGAAGGGTGCTCAGATAATAAATAACCGTGGAGGTCATGTATACAATTATGCTTATATAATAAATGACCGTGGAAGTCATGTATACAGTTAGTTAAAATGTGATTGAATTATTTCATTATGAATTTTAGTTGTTGTGTTTAATAAACAAGGTTATGATGCACGTAGGTCTCGAGAAACAAGGCCTTGCCAACAGATCATCAGATACATATGAGCTCACAATGGGTGCCTTGAGGAAAAGCATGGAGCTTCAGAGAAGCATAGATGAGAATCTATGGAAAAGATTAGGACATGGAGTCCTAACTTTCTGAAAGATCAAGGCGTAGAGTCTTGGATCTTTGCAATAGATCAAGGCGTGGAGTCTTGATTCTACTAGGATGCGAAGTCCTAGGTATAGGGCAAGGGCTTAGAGTCCTAACAAGTCGAGAGAGGTGCAGAATAGGGGCATGGAATCCCTATTCTATGACTGAAAATAAACACCACTTAAGGGATTACATCAACCATCAACCAGGTGAATTAATCTAAGTTAAACTTTCACTTGAATTAATTCCAATTTACCCACTTTAGAGGGTCATTTGAATGAAAATTATTTTAAAATATTTTTATCTATTTTTGAAAAATCAATAATAGAAAGTTTTCTAGAAAGGACACATGGGGGGGTAAATATTAGATAATTAAAGTAATTAAATAATCAAGAAAAAAATGAGATGTTTCCACCTTAGGGAGGGTGGTGAATAATATGAATTATAATAAATTAAAAATAAGTTAATTTTTGCATGAAGGTGGTGAGGTGTCACTCCACTCAATGCTTATAAATATTGAAAGATTTTTCCCTATGGAGGGGGATACCAGGAAGATTAGGGAGATGCTGCCTAAATGACTACTAAATTCCTAAATTTAAAATCCCAATAAATTTTCCTAGTTGATGGACACTGAGTGGTGTTAGAGGAAGATAAGATAACTTCCTTAATTTGCCCAATGATTCTCACTATTACTGAATTTGGTACTGTTTATGAGCTCATAAGGCTCAACACAGAAAAATGTTTCCCTTGGATATGGTTGGGTGGTAACACTGATTGGTCTGAATTATATCACTGGATTTGAACCTTTCATATATCAATGTATCTCCTTTGTCAAGAATTTCTCCATAATGACCATGAACAGTCGCTTTTCGAGTAGCCAAATAAGGTTTAGCTGATCTAATGACTAAAGATTCCTCTTCAATTGCTATAATTTGACCAGATTCGGGTAGTGGTTCACTGCTAAACAAAGACAACTCAGTATCAGGTAAAATTTCCAGTTTGTTATAATTTGCTTTAATTAACCTTTATTGGATGAAGATGTAGCTAGTTTACATTTTAAATAGTTCTTGTCATTATAAAAGACCTGATCATTATTTTCATTTGAACTAATGGGTGAATAGCGGCTCCAATTAGTAATTCTTTCATTTAAATGGGTTGTGAGCCGACAACATGGTAGTGTTAATTGTAGTCCCTATGTCTTCTATCAATTACAAGTGTAGTGTTCTTATTTGTAGTTTGCAGCTCTCTGCTTTATTGTACATTTTTGCTTATGAAAGCATATATTGAAGACGAGTTATTATTTTGTTAATTTTTCTTGAGAAAGAAAGAAGAAGGATTACACTTTAAGCTCGCAGTTTACCTGTGCGAGTTCGAAAAAAAGGTAGAAGAAAAAAAAAAACCATGTCATGTAAATTATAATTGGAAGAGTTGATGTTCATATTCATATTCTCTGGCATCCTCCTTCGGTTAGTTGGTTTCCTTAAAGGTTATATGTTTTGAAGTCATATGTTTACAAGTCTCGTTTCAGAGTTTAGAAGTCATTGTTTTGAAGGTACCATGCACATTTTTTTGCTCGTTTTCTTTGAAATATAACACTTATTCTTTTTGTAGAAAAGAAAGTATTCTTAACGCTTATTCATTTTGCAGAAAAGAAAAGCATATATCTTTGCTTAATTACTTTTTTTTTTACCAATGTCAATGTGCTAATTTAGAGCGTTGTATCATTAAATTGAATGGTGCATTAGTTTGATTACCTTGGTTAATGTGTGATATACCAACTAGTTTGTGAGATAAATTAGTGCGGTAAACTTTGCAACTTTTACTAGCGGTAATCTTTGTAACTCTTACTAGAAAACATTACGAGATAAATTAGTGTGGTAATCATCTGTAACTTATACTATAAAATGTTTATGATTCCTCCCTTTGCAATATATAGATTGAAGTTTTCATTATTGCCAAAAGTAATGGTTTTTAAAAGAAGTTAACCTTGGTAATATTTTATAATGTTGGTAATCTTTTATAACCTTGGTAATATTTATATGCATTCTTGGCAAATGAGACTTTATGATTTATCCATTTGCATTATGTAGTTTAAAGTTTTTATTTTTGTCAAAAATATTAGAATGAAGATAATCTTTGTAATATTTTATAACTTTTACTATTAAACATTTTATACATCGGGATCTTTCGTTATTTTACCAATAGTTGATTTTGGAATGGATTTTAAATCATTTATTATTATTTTAATGTTGCACTCTACATAACCCCAAATCTTAGTATGCGAGTTTCCACACAGAGTAATTTTGTTTGGACAATGTGAAAGAAAACTCTGTTTTGTTTGTTTGGACTCTCGTTGAAAAGAATACTTCTGAGTCTTTCTGTAGGTTGGCAAGATATACTTTGATTTTGTTTCATGCAACATGCAATTTTGACAATAAGAATCTTTAGTTCAAATAGTACAAATTTTGGTAATTATGACCAATCACTTATGGACACGAGAATACTTCTGAGTCTTTCTGTAGGTTGGCAAGATATACTTTGATTTTTTTCATTCAACATGCAATTGTAATTATAAAAATATACTTTGATTTTGTTTCATGCAACATGCAATTGTAATAATAAGAATCTTTACTTCAAACAGTACAAATTTTGGTAATTATGACCAATCACTTATGGCCAACATACTTTGGTATCCTTCCATATTACCATAAAGTAATATAAATATTATCATATTATTATGTAATTGAAATTTTATGTGATTTATTAAGTATTGGAAATTGTATCTTAATTTTTTAAAAACTTAAATAAGAATTAGGTTGGATTTTTTCTTTTGGAATATATATATATATATATATATATTCCCTTATAATATTTTGCATATAAAGTTATCATATCGATGAAAGATTCTTAGAGTACATAAAGAGATTAATTTTAGTTGTTTGGAGTAAATATGAAAAATAATTGGGAAATAACATAAATGGATTTGAAATTAGAAAGATTATTCAAGTTATAATAGTGGAGATTTAAGAAGAAAGTATTATAGTGGGGTCAACAATATATGAGCCAAAAGAATTTATAGCGGGGTCAACAATATATGAGCCAGAAAATTTTCCATCACGACTAAAAATCTCTGACAATGATGTTAGTAAATTATTGAGAAGAGGAAATGGAAATGAATCCCCATGCTGTGATCATTTAATAGTTTCATAATAGTATCAAATATTTCTAAAATGACAGAATTTTATATTTAAAATATAGGGTATTGTTGCAAAGAAATATTCTTCAAATGAATGGATCAAATGTTAATATCTAAACTTTATGTTACATGGAATGAATGTTTTTGGATATGATGAATTCTTCTTCATTTTTTGAAGACTTATAATTTATGCAAGGATTAATGTTTTTAGTTTTTATGTTTTATGAAAGATAAAAAGCATGATACAAAGTCTATATAGAGTATTGTTAACATATAGAAATAATATGGATCTATTTTCAATGTTTGTATGAAACATGGATAGCTTTTATGTGTGAAGTCATATTTTATGATTTAAAATTAACATTTAATAATATAGTTCGATTTGAGACAATTTAATTATATCTTCAAACATTTCTTAAGAATTTATATGATTTAATTGAAAACTTACATATATTAATTAGATATATATAGTGTATTTATGAATATATATACAAATTAATCGTAGAAGAGAAAAAAAAATCACCTATTTTGGGTAACTTAAGTTATAGACCTAGTTGGTAGTCGAGGGATGTTACAATGAGTACTCTAGAGTTAGTGGAATTGAAGTTGCAGCTTAAGGAGATGCTTGATTAAGGATACATAAGGCCAAGTGAGTCACCTTGGGGTGCACCAATATTGTTTGTAAAGAAGAAGGATGGTACTCTTAGATTGTGCATTGATTACTGACAGCTAAATAAAGTGACTATCAAGAACAAGTATCCATTGCTGCTGATTGATGATTTATTTGATCAGCTAAAGGGAGAAACAATGTTCTCAAAGATTGATTTGAGTTCAAGATATCATCAGGTTCACATCAAAGAAGAAGATATCTACAACACTGCATCCCACACGAGGTATGGACATTTTGAGTTTGTGATGGTTCCTTTTGGTGTTACCAATGCTCCAACCACCTTCACATGTTTGATGAATAATGTGTTGCATCCTTACCTGGACAAGTTTTTAATAGTATTTATTGATGATATATTGATATACTCCAGGAATGAGGAAGGGCATGCATAACACCTAGCAATAGTGTTGAGAATGTTGAGAGAGCATCAACTGTATGCCACAAGCTCAACAAGTGCAATTTCTTTCAGTATGAGATTCATTACTTGGGATGTGATGTTTCCAAGGAGGGCATAATAGTGGACTTGAAAAAGATCAAAGCAATCATGGAGTGGCCAACTCCTAAGAATGTAGATGAGGTTAGATCATTCATGGGGATGGTAGGTTATTACAGGAGGTTCATCAGGAACTTCTCAAGGATTGGCTATCGTATCACATCTTTGCAGAGGAAAGAGAAGAAGTTTGAATTAATTGAGGAGTGTGCAACTAGTTTTGAGCAGTTGAAGCATTTACTTACTAATGCTTTAGTTTTGAAGATTGCAAATCTTGATAAGGAATTTGTGATTTGTATAGATGCTTGCAAGGAAGGACTTGGTGGAGTCTTGATGCAGGAAGGGAAGGTGGTATGTTATGAGTCAAGGAAGCTAAATGAGCACGAGTGGAACTATGTGGCTGATGATCTTGAGTTGGCAGTTATCATTCATGCATTGAAGATGTGATGACATTATCTTCTTGGCAAGAGGTTTGTCTTAATGAGTGATCATAGTGGTCTGAGGTACATCCAATATGAATGCAAGTAAATCTAAATGGTTGGCTACCCTTAATGATTTTGACTCTTGGATAAGATACATCAAGGGCAAGGAGAAGAGGGTTGTAGATGCTCTCAGTAGGAAAGTGCAGGTGAATCAAATTTGAGCTATGAGTTCATATTGTACAAATTTACAAGAGTGGATCTTGCATGCAGGGGACATGATGAGAGGTACCAGTAGCTGAAGCACAGATTGCAACAACATGGTGAAGGTGAGAGACATGAGGAGTATCACCTCATAGCAAATGGCTTGGCGAGATTGAGTAACATGATTTATGTGCTAGATAGTAGTGAGCTGAAGAAGCTTATCTTGAGGGAGTTTCATGTCAAGTCATATTCAGGACACTCGAGATACCAAAAGACTTTGACAATTGTTAAGAAGTTCTATCACTATCCAAACATGAAGAAAGAGGTGGATGAGTTTGTTGCAAGATGTTTGGATTATCAACAGATGAAAGTTGAGTGTAAACACCCACCTAGTTTGTTGCAGCATATTCTGAGTCTAGAATGGAAATGGGAGGTCATTTCCACGGACTTCATTACGAGTTTTCTGAGGACATCAAAGCAACATGATTCCATCATGGTTTTGGTTACAAAGTTGAGCAAGGTAGCTCAGTTCATTGCAGTGAAGTATACTAATTCAACTAGTGAGGTAGCTGAGATCTTCATTACGGAGATAATGAGGTTGCATGGTGTTCCCAAGAAGATAATATCAGACAAAGATGCCAAGTTCACTTCCAAGTTTTGGAAGGAGTTGTTTGTAGGCTTGGGGATAGAGTTAGATTTCAGGACATCTTATTATCCGCAGATAGATGGAAAAACATAGAGGGTTAACAAGATTCTTGAGGACATGTTGAGGATGTATGTCATGCATCAACAAAGGAAGTTGGAGGAGTATCTTCCACTAGTGGCGTTTGCATATAACAATGGGTATGAATAATCCTTGAGGATTAGTCCATTTGAGGCTCTTTATGGGAATAGTTGTAATGCTCCTATCAACTGGAGTGATCTTGTGGACAAGGTGCTGATTGGACCAAATATGTTGGTTGAGATGGTGCAGGAGGTGTTGGTTATTAAGAGGAATTTAAAGGTAACAAAAGACATACCGAAGAGTTATGTAGATCAACATAAAGCATTCAAGGAGTTTCAAGTTGGGGAGCATGTGTACTTGTACATCAAGCCCAAGAGGAGCTCCTTTAGGATTGGGTCATGTGCCAAGCTGACACCTCAGTATTGTGGGTCTTTTGAGATCCTTGAGAGGATTGGGCCAGTGGCCTACCAACTTGCATTGTCACCAATAGTTAAATTCCATGATGTTTTCCATGTTTCATTGCTTAAGAGATATGTCCAGGATGATGATCATTTGATTGTGTTGTAGCGACTACGACCACCCTCCAAAATTTTTCCTTAGCTTCGTTTTAGAGCCTCCGTACCAACCTTTCACAAAATCATGTCTTGCCTTGTCAAGTACACAAGCTTCAGTGATTTTCTTGTAGAATGACAACCTGTCCATGAGATATTGTTGCATTCCCCTCACGGGTTGTTTCTCCAGACTTGGTCTAGCTGTAGGCTGAGCAGCTCCATCAAGAAATTGCACTTCTAGAGGGCAACCAAACTTCCTTCTAGAAATTGCGCAATTATGTCTGGCAGCTTGCTGGGCTCCAGAATTGTGCGAATATGCCAGTTAAGCTTCACTAAGGAAATTGTGAAATTCTTCCCAGCAGGGCTACTCAGCCTAGGAATTGCGCAATCCTGAGTAGCAGTCAACTGCTGTACCCAGAAATTGCGCAAATCTTTTGGGCAGTCAGCGCAACTCCCTCCCAGAAATGCACATTTTTTCCTCCCAGCTGAGCAGACTGTTGCATATGCAATTGAGTTGACTGGTTCCACCTGGGGCCAAGGAAACTTCACTTGCATGCATGGCTTGCTTTTTCCCCAAAATAGAAAAAAACAACATGAAAAAAGCATCCCTAGATTTTAGGGAGATATTTTTAGTAGCTGGAGGTTACATGCAAAGCTCGTTTTAGAATCTTTCGTCCAAGCGTCGCTTTTTCCTAGATTTGTGGCATGTGCATCATGAGCTTCAAACTTATTTATTCGACACATCAGAGCTCCTTTCTTCACATCGATCTTGGAGCTTTGACATCCCACAACACGTTTAGGAGTCTTCGACACATCCAACTCAGTTATTCACGAGTAAGTCGGCTTAACTTGTCTTTTGCAACATTTCTGTCGCTTTTTGCGTTTTTTCTTGTGTGAGTGTTGTTTGCTTGATTTATGTGAACACTTGCTGTTGTTTACATGCATACTAGCTTGTACTAACACCATTTCTGTTTTCATTAGCATCTCACTGCTGTTGCATGCATGAAACTATTTTGCACGAACGATCGTCGATTCAGAAACTTGCTTCAACCACATGCATGTTGTTCCATTTTCTAAATCTTTCATTCACTGTTTTCATGCAAGATCATTCACTCCTGCTTACACTCAATATTGCCATGCATTCACAATCACATTTGCTTTCAGTTGCCCGTTGGCGGGTCTGGGCAACCTTGGCCCAGACTCTGCCTCACCAAGACAACATTGCGCAATCTTGAGAAGGAAGGCTCTATCTTCCCCTCAGGAAATGCACATTTATGCCCAGTGACTGTCCTCCAGTCTTGCATTGCGAAATTCTGAGGGACAGTGATTATTGGCCCAGAAAATTGCGTAATCCAGTCACTGAGCCTGCAACCACTGCCATCTGAAATTGCACATTTGCGCAATTCCAGCAGCCAACAGGCCAACTTGGATTACACATTGCACAATTCTAGCAGCCAGCCAGCCTCCCTAGACATCCCATAATTCCTTTTGCGTAGTTCTGGCAGCCAGTCAGCTAGCATCCCAGAAGAAATTGCATAATCTTTGCCAGTCAATTCCCAGGTATGTTGCATGTCGTTCCTCCAATTTTCTTTGGTTTTCGCTGACAGATTTCTTGCCATGTATGTCGCTTTGTCTCTAGATCTAGCAGGCATTCGTCTACCTCTTAGCAGTTCAGGATCAATGGCCTCTAAGAGAGCAGGATCAAAGGAAACTGACGGAAGTGCAACTGGAGTAGCAGTTGAGCGAGTGTCTGCAAGTCTACCGATCTATGAAGATACCAAGCTAATTGTAGACAAGGACATCAAGCTGAAATGGAAAGAGGTCAATGATGAATTTGCAGGCACATTTGGGGAAGACCTCAAAGACCGCCAAGTCTATGTGAACATCCACAAGTTCGGCTTGTACCAGATTGCATGCAGGTATCTCGTGCTCCCATGCGTGGACATGATACATCAGATCGTCTTGCACACTGATCCTGAGATGATGACATTGAGCAGTGTTAGTGAGACAGAGATTGCTACCTTCAGGGCACAAGATTATGATGAGATGTATCAAATGTCGGAGCCCGTGATCATCATGGAGAGTCCCTTCATCATACTTAGTAGTAATTCCAACTCCAGATACATTTTGAAGAACTGGGTGAAGGAACCAGCTAAATTCAGGATGACACCTAACTAGGTCTACAAGACAAAGATACTATGGAAGGTGTATCAATACTTGGTCATCTTTGCATGTCAACTATATGGCTAAGAAAGCACGAAAACCTTCCCACAGAGTTGGGTGATCGCGTTGGAACTGGCCAGAGAAGGAAAAGCATGCAATTGGTCCGACATGTTGGCTCATCAACTAAAGGAACAAGTAATAAGGGCTCGACAGCTGCCCAAAGGTATGCAAGAAGAGATCTACATGTCCACCTACATCTTGGATGCAACCCGTGCCCGACAGGAGTTCCCAGGCTTGAAGTGGGCATGGACACTGACGAAGACTACTGTGGACACTTATTGTAAGATGTTGTCTAAATGCATCTTTAGAGGAGTTATCATGCATTTGTCTAATCATTTTGTCACCCCGGTTTACGAGATGATATTCGAACAGGATCTGCCTTACATGTAGAAGGCAACAATGGAGTCATTGATCGACATAGTCGATTGGTATGCCTCACCGTCCGACACCTTCATACGGATGTACAATGTGGAGAAGCCTCCACATGTTCTACCGAAGTTTTCCTTGTACAAACTCGTCATGCAGGAAGTATCATATCATATCTCGACAGGATTGATAGCTAGGTTGCACCGGAAGAAGAAGGCACCTTGGCCCGCTCTTCCATTGCGGATCAAGTTATACGAGATACATAGTTTCAAGCATGCAAATGTTGAAGCAGAGCAAATGAATAAGTATCCATTCGACCTTCGAAGTTACAATTCGTATGACCCGCATTGTCTTGTGAAAGATCATTGCACGGGAGTATAGTTCAACTGGATCCACAGGGCATGTCACAGGGTGGAGGAGGACCCATGGGGATATTGTTACAACTCCTCCAGATTCAATGAACCAGTCGACCTTGCTGTGGAATGGATAGCGAAGAAGCATCCTGGAGAGCACCAGAAGTAGCAGCAGCAGCAGAGGTGAACATACCAGTGCATGACAAGGGTAAGAGGAAGATTGTCGACCGCATGGGGGAAGAGAAAAGTTGCAAGTTCTGAGCAGGCCCACTTGTGCAGAAAGCAGCTTTGGCAATAGAGGTAAAGGGGCAACAACACGACAAGAGAAATGCGGAAAGGAAGAGAGAGAAATGGAGAATGGAGGAAATAGAGAAGGAGTTGCATGAGTTGAAGGAGCAACCGCGGAAGGAACAGGAGCTATGCAGACATGAGAAGGAAGCGCAACATGATCAGGTACAACAGGGGGCACAACTTGTGTAGACAAGATGAAACTATGCTCGTACAAATAGTAGACTCATCAGAACATCTGGCATCAGGCAGACAGGGTGAACCATCGTAGGAACAGGACTTCACTCAGGAGATAGAGGAAGCACTTAAACCTATGGATATGGATATGGAGCAATAGGAGTTAGAGCAAGACATCGACCTCATGCCTCGCCACCAAGAGGTTGACCCACCAGCTTCACCGCATCCAGAAGAGGAGCAAGTCCTAAGTGACCAAGGAGACACTAAGATCATTGGAGATCATCCAGAAGGAGAGATGCACAACATCTCATTTGACGAGTCCCAACATAGAGTTGTGCAATCACGCAGAGTGTCGACTCTGGATGATCATACATCTCCTGTGCAGTTTGAGGAACGAGTGATCATGTTTGACGTGCGCAAACATCCAACAGCATTGGTCGATGCTACAAGGAAATGTGTTGAAGCCACTAGCTCAAGTGTTCACTTCCTCATAGATGAGAACAAGCGAATGACTGAGGAGCTACAGATGACCAAGTAGGGGGGAGAATTGGTTACAACATCTGCCCGAGCAGAATTGAAGAAGGAAATGCTGGATGAAGTATTGTCCCTTGATACAGTCACATGGGCGTTGTATTCCAAGTTTGGTATCGTGCACAAGGCAGTCGTCCATCTTAATGGTTGGCAGCAACAATGTGCTAGAAGAGCACATACCATGTCGAATGTGCATGTTGCTTTTGATTACATGCAAACATGGACGATGAGATATAAAGGGATCCCCGCTCCACTTGCCTAAGATGATGAAGCCCAAAGTGGTTGAGCTGAAGGCACGCATCTCGAGTCAGATCCGAAACTATGAAGAGCTCTCATGGCTCAACACTAGTCTACAGGCTTCCCATGCACGTCTATTCAAAAGTATAGATGTTGTTGTTCACTCACATGCGATCCCATCTATTGGGACACTCACCCAGGCGAAGACAAAGGCACAGGTTCGACTAGAGCTTGACTCGTACTTTGACGAGTTGATGCGCATAGCCACCAGCCCAGACTTGTCCATAAGCACAGACACCATGCACAAGTATGTTGTTGGTCTGTCTGCACTCAGACAATGTTGCGCATGCTATAAGTTGAGTTGGATAGAGGAGCCCGAGCAAGGTACCCAAATGGTATGGAGGCAAGAGTTAATTTCCAGAAATATGTCACCTTAAAGTATGCGGACACCATCATAGACTACTGAGCTTGGCATCAGTTCGCTACTATCGACCACCGTGAGGATGTCGAAGAGCTGGTCTTCCATTAGTTGTCCGAGTCATAGTGATGTCTTGCATGGCTTGCTCAAGCCATTTTGTCTCACATGGGTACACGTGCATTGTAATGTAACGTATTGTCAAGTGCAAGTTCAAGTGTCGATAGTTGGATGTAACAGTCATAGAGTAGATGAAGGGTCATGAGGGTAGATGAACTGTCACAAAGGGGAATGTCAAGGGCCACCCCACCCTTTGCTATAAATAGTCCCTCATACTCATTGTATAGGCTTTTTGTCAGCCAAGCTTCAATAGAGTATCTTAGAGAAAGCTTGGACAATATTGTAACGCGCCTTTGCTTCTCCATTGCGCAGAGCTAGTATATCTCTTTAGAGGAGGAGGCGGTTGTGGCTGTAACATTCCGCTTTCGGAACTAGTGGTTGGACATGAATGTATTATATGACTGGAAATTTCACTTCTTAATATAATAAGAGACAATAGGTTTCATGCATATGTCATATTGTATTCCAACTATCTTGTTTACTCTAAATGTTATATGTATCTGTTTGCTTACGCATGCATGTATGGACTATTCTGTATAGGTATGTATCAATCTTATTGAAATGTGTTGATTGGTTTAACCATCACTTTGGATTGTTAGCTAACTTTATTTCCAGTTATTGATGCATCTTCGCTCGTGTGTTCCCTTCCAAGCCGCATGGTATCACAGGTTTCCAAAGGGCGCACTCACCCAACTCTCCGTGTTTTAGAACCGTTCATGCACCTTCCTTGTCTCACCACAACTGTCACACCCTTGATACCAACAGGGACATATTACTTTCTTTTGTGTGAAATCATAGTTAAGGCATTACTATATGACCCACTGCGGGGACTCCTACACCAAACGGTCTGAGGTCTAATTGGGACTTCTTACGGGGGAGATCCCTTAACATGTTGGCGGGTCCAGCACCGTCAACAGATTGATTGGAATATATTGTAAGTGGAACCAGAGGGAGAGTTATAGCCAGAGCCAAAATGCTTATTACAATGGAAATATCTCATGCTCTGGAATCGAGCAATAAAGCAAGTTAAAGTGCAGTGGGAGCACTTTGGGCCTGGTGAAGCTACATGGGAGATGACTGATTAGATGCGAGCTTTGTATCCCTCCTTATTTGCTGGTTGAGCATATGTGTTTTTTGATATATATGTGTGTGTATTGTATATACTACAATGGGTTGTGTTATAAAGCTCCAATAAGCAGTATGTTGTAAATGTTGCAACAAGTTGTATTATAAAGCTCCAATAAGTAGTATTTTGGTCATGATTTTTTAGCAGTTTGGTATGTTGTAAATACCAGATCGAGCCATGATATAAAGCTCCATAGGTAGTATGTTTTGCTAGTCATAAGCATCACTGAACACCAAAGATGGTGTTTCCCCAAGGGGGAGGGGTTTGTAACAACCCCTAGTTGATTTTCCATGTAAATAAATAAGACTAAGGTCATGAGACATGTATTACAAGCTAAATGATGGGTAAACATTATAGTTGGTATCACTTGTGGTTTAATAATGGCTATGGAGATTGATAAAGGAAAAGAGGCGATAAATGGAATTTAATTGTGAAACTAAAGGAAAATAGGAGAAAATGAAGGTGAAGAGACACAAATTTGCAGGCAAGGGAAATTAGAGGAAAAATGAAGGAAAATGAAGAAAAATGAAGAAAAAGTAGACATCAATGATAAAAAGGCATCAGAGAAATAATTCATATCTTTTGATCATTATAGTTTTTTTATCAGTCTTAGCCTTTCTCTCGTACACTCTTGCACACTTAGATAATTCTTGGAGAATTATAGCATTCACTTGGATTTGGAGAAAGTAAGCAAAGGATAAGCAATGAATTGGTGGGTAGTGGAAGAGAAGGTTGGATCAACAACTACAACAAGGATACTTTGTAGGTAACAAGTTGCATGTGTGATTTCCTTGTCAGGTTTTGTATGCATGGTATATGCATGTGGTTCATTGATTATGTGTTGCCATTAGCATGGATATTTTCCTAGATTGACAGTGGTTTCAACCTTGCTTTGCCATTTCCTAGATATCCATGATGTAGTGGGTTCCCCATTTGGATTTTTTGATTGGTTGTCAGGTTCCATATGGCTGTGGGTTGGGATATGATCTTTGGAGCCCAAGAACAACTTGGGTCCCTGGAGGCTATGGGTTGAGATGGTAGTTCTTTGGAGCTCTATAACAACTTGGGTCCTTAGAGGCTAAGGGTTGAGATGGAATCCCTGGAGCCCTGGATAACTTGGGAAGATATCAATCTGGTGGATGTTAGTGATTTCTTGACCAGTTAGGTGAGAGGGTTAACGAGGTTTGGCCTGTGGAAGCCCTAGTTGGTTATTTTTTGGTTTAACCCTTATGATCCCACATTCATGCTTGGAATATGATGCGGGGGTGATTGGCTGAAACAAAGGTTTTGGTTCAACCAATCTATGATCAGGTGGTACATGGAAGTCCCTGACTTGGTTGGTAATTCCATACGTTAACATGAGATACTTTCCTATTGTGATCTATGATCACTTGTATTGACTATCATGTTGATCTTATGGATGATTTGTCATGGTTTCTTTTATGGTTATCTGCATGGTTTTATGATGTGCTCTTATTATGGATCTCTCTCATGATTTGATAAGTTATTGAATGGTTGGTGAATGCATGGGCTAACAAGTGTTGTTGTAGCGAGCTTGAGAGGGAATAAAGCCTTATTGGTGATTCTCAGATGAAGTTTAGAAGTTTATGATCATATATGCGTTCATGACCTGTAGCTTCTATGTTTACCATGTGCTTGACGATATGAATATTGTGTATTAGGCATGTCTAGGTCAAGATCTTGCTCAAGTTTTGAATGGTTGGAATTGTTGTCATATTAGTTATGTTTTTGGAAAGTCATAGATAGTTTAGGCAATGGTTTGAAGGCTAGCCTGAAAAAGTGGCATAGATATCGCCAACACATGCACAAAACTAGGGATTTTGGGTCATAACCGCGTGGAGACAAGCTTGTGGGTGCTGTTATAGCCTCCCAACCACATGGATATTATATTATGGGTGCAGTTGTGGAGTTAAGCTAGAGAAAATGAGTCCCAACTCAGGGATTGACCAACTGGGGTGGCTATCAGGCTCTCTGAGTGGTCTACTATCAGGCTTAAGATAAGGATCAAGTTAAAAACAAAGTAGAAGTTTTTTTCAAAAGAATAAAATTTCTATATAAAATAAACTAGAAGTAAAGTAAGCTATCCTAAAATAATAACAAAAAACTAATAAGAATATGGTGGCTTTTTATCTAAGAAACTTAAATAAGTCAAAATCATATTTTGAAAATAGGATGGGAATAAAAACTAGGCTACTGCTACTCCCACCCTAACCTACTCTAGCTAAAAAAATACTAGGTGAAATCATAAAGCCATTGGAGCCCTTTAATTACCTCAATATATATAAGATAATCATGACATCATGTAAGTATGTTTGAATGAGGTATCACATAATATTTGATGGAAACAATTAAAATATTGTAAAGTAGGTCCAAAACAACAAGTATTAAATACTTTTTGATTTAAGGAAACTGTCGAGCAAAGGAAAAATTTGAGAGATCTTCAACAATATGATCAAAAACATTTTTCCAATGCTAGATCATTGAAACAAAATCTAGGGATAAGTGACATAGATGCCTCTAAATATTCATGTGTGATTCTAAAGAAATTGCAGCTAGCAATGCTTCTTTGATCAACTCATTGCTTCCTTTGCCTTTCATGATAATGATCTGTCCATTTGTTGTTGCTTCCCCTTGCGCTGTTAAAAAATATTTAAGTGTTTCATGCTATGTTTCTTCTACGATTGACATTTGTGTATAGGGATTAGTAGTCATGGATTGTACATAATCAATTAATGATATATCAATGCTCAAATTCATTACCAAAAAGGAAACACAGTCATTGTCAAACAAATTTATTGGCATAAATTAGGACACGATATTTTATTCAAATCGGAAGTCGTAAACTTTGAAGCACACTAACGTATGTAGGGAATTATGCTTAGATTTATTTTCACGTTAGAAAAAAATACTATTTATCTTAAGAAAATTGGAACTATGCTATTAAAACTAACTAGTAGGCAATTTAGCAATTAGATTCTAAAACTTTGAACTAATAAAATCAAGAAAGAATGAAATAGAACTATAATCTATCATTCCAAACTTGTTGAAAAGAATTAATAGTGCTCATCTAAACTACTCACACTTCTTGAAAGTACAAGCACACAACTTACTTAAAATCACTTGGTTGATCGAGCATGCACTAGTGTCCCACAGGTTGTAGTTTCTTTGGGTTCAAATACTTACAATGGATGACTCCTCAATCTTGTACTTTTATCATCACAGTCAATTTTAGGTGTTAAAATGAAAGGAAATTCTCAAGAATGGAAACAATGCTTGATGCAAGTCTAGTTTGATGTAGTTTGTATGCATTAGGGCCTTTTCTTAATACATAGACCCTCCTAATCTTTCTCCCAATCTCTCAATAAGCTTATTTCTCAAAGCATACACTAATATATGGAAAGAGAAACTTACAATGTTTGATGCAAGTCTAGTTTGATAGATTATGCATGCATTAGGGCATTTTCTAAATACATGGACTCTCCAATTTTTTTACCCAATCTATCAATACATTTATTTCTCAAAAGAATTTGCTAATTTATGAAAAGAGAGAACTTAAGAGTTCATGAACAACAATTAAATATGATAATGAATGAATCAACATAACTTATAATTCAAACAAGGAATTATAGACAAGAAAAGCACAATAATGAATATGTGGATAAGGTAATGAATTTTTCATGAAAGTAGAAGCTTTCTTGCATATGTAAAAATAAACATGAGAGAAAAACACATAGAAAAATGTACCAACATTCACAACTATGAGCAATAAGGGAAATGAATGCACACACTTAGACAATGGGTACCCTCCATGCCTTAGCTTGTACACCTTTAGACTTCAAACTTTCATATGAAGGTCATAATAGAAATATGAAAGTTTGAAGTCTAAAGTTTTTTTAACAAGCTTCATTAGCTTGCCATTTATACATGAAAAATAATACCAACTACTGATAAATCTCTTTTGTCCTAACTAAATTCTATTCTTAGCATCCTTCTAGATAGGATTTGACCTCACTCATGTAGAAAATGATGGAAAGATATAAAATTCTCAAATTTTGGTGGATTTCCTTCTTAAATTCATATTTTAGCCAACAAACGAGTCACATTGACCAAAGCTCTACGTGCGTTTTCTTGCCTAACCAAGGAAAAAATAACCATTTCGGGATTAAGAATAAAAAATTTGATGTCCTTGCTTTTCCCTAGCTAGCCTGTAAATAGCTAAATGAAAAAGCAATTGCAAAAATGAATTATTTCTTAAAAACATATGGTAAAATTGATTTACAATCTTAAAATTTCAAAATTTACAAATTAAAGATAAAATACCTTGGGAAGTGTCTTATTGATCAAAACAGGTGCAAAATGTAATAAAAGTGGCATATGATAAGTTTATTTAGGCCAAAATGTGGTGTATTTAACATGGCAAAATATAATAAAAAAACAAGGATTGATATCTCCCTTTGGAAGAACATGTTGCATGTCCTCATGCACAAAAACTATCCAACTTCTCATTAGAGAGCCCCTGCTACTTGGAGAATAATGTCTATGTTGTCTCTCTATCTTATTTGGCTTGTTTTTACTAGTTTTGGCCTCCTCATCAACAATATCACTTTGAGAATTCTATTTTTAGCCTTTAGCTCCATTTTCTGATACCATATATATTCCTATTTGGAAACCATCATATTCTCTTCCTGAAGCTTCTTATTTTCCTCTTTCAATTTCCCATTTTTCCTCAACTAAGATTAAGCTATGCCTTTTGAGTAAATCATTTTTTGTTTTGATATATTTCTCCAAAACTTCCATCTCCTTAAGAGTTCTCTTCATTATTTTGATTTTTCCCTTTTTCATCTTCATAACTTCTTTAGTGGTAATCATAGGATTTCTTCCCTTTTTTGTTTGAGGAATATCTTTCAATATATCTTCAAGTTCCTCTTGATAGGGGGACCTTCTTCTTCCTTGGTGAGGATGTATTCTTTTGGAATTTTTTATTTCTCTTTTGAACCTTTACTTGGTGACAAATAATGTTCCTTCACTTTGGCTTCCAAGGACTCAATATAGTCATAAAATGTTTGTCGATCTTCATGTATTTCAAAGGTAGGGTATTTTTTGAAGATAATTTGGTTCTTGGCTTCTTTCAAACATTGGCAAAAGACTGCTCCTTTCGTTAATCAATTTCACTTTGTTTGAACATTACCATTGTCACTCTTTTGCTATATGTAATGGCTTATTTCCTTGATGTTTGTGTTTGTTTAGATTTAGGTGGAGAAATCTCAACTATGTGTTCTTCTTCCATTGGGGTTTCATCTTCCATTATTGATTCTTCCTCATTGGCAATATTTTCAACAATTTGATTTTCCTCGAGAAACTGTTCCAAAGTCAACCACTAATTCTTTAATTCCCACTCTATAATTAATTGGATGAGTCCATATTAATTATGTCGATAGGCATTTCCTTTGCGAGCTTGGGGTGGGAAAACACTGTTTTCCCTAGCCAATGGGAGGGATTTATTTTCTTCATCTACCAACTAATGGAAGAGCTTGATTTTCATCGTCTTCCAGCTAATTATAAATTTCCATCTAGACTAGACTATCACCTGGGCTATCAACTCATTCACCCACATTCGTACGACATCCTTTGGCCACATTCACACAACATACCCTTTGGATTGAAGTGAGTCAGGCTTCAATTTATTTTGCACAAGACGACATTGCTCGTACCTTTTTTTAGCACAACATTCCCTATCTGAAGTGAGACCTTTATTCTTCACCCACATTCGCACTTGTTCCCTTTTTCTATCTGAGCCATTCCCTATTTTAATATGAATTGACTCTTTAATATCACACGAGAACCCATGTATGTGAAGTAAGCCTTTAGATACAATCTCCTAGGAAATCACCTCACATTCAATATTCACCTCCAACCTGCCTGTTTCTGCATTGAATTGCATTGAATTTGCATGGGTAGTTTCTCCATTCAATTTTGTTCAATTTCACTTATTGCGTTAGGTTTGTTGGATAGACTTCCAGGTGCCAATATATACTTAGGGGTGGCGTCTTACCTACTAATATTTCAAAAGGTAAAATTGACAACATCAGAGTTGAGGGACATCTAACCATCTAAACTGAAGGACCTCAAGGGTTTAATTTTGAAATACACCAGGTGTTGGGTCCCTATAATACTAGTGATTACCCCATTACTATTGTAGTTATACCCCTTATTTATATTGTTGTGCCCCTATTACCCCCATGTTGTTATTTCTGTGCCCCATAGAATCCCTCTATTGTTATTTTTGTGGCTTTATATTATTATTGTTAGGTCGGCTGGATTATATTGTGACTCCTTAGACTCCTATATATAGAAAGGAGGTTTTGTCATTTGTATCATCCAAGAATTGTTCATTTATGTAATGTAAAGGAGGTTTCCCCCTCGAAGAGGCTGAATTCTAAGGCGTTGATCTATCTTTTCTCTCTTTTCTTGAGCTGGTTTCATAACATTTGGTATCAGAGCTTTGGATTCTAAGATTTCGCTGCTCCAAACAGGTCATCGTGGCATTTTCGCTATAACTTTTTTCTGTGACATTTCAGAAGTCACAAAAAAAACCCATTTGAGAATAAATCGCGCTGAACCTTGGGTCCGAATTTCAGAGCTTTTCGCGTGATATTTGTTGAGATATGATCTGAGGAAGTTGGTCTTTTTGCAGACTCCTGAATTACATTCAAAACATGTGACCTGGGGAAAATCGTCATAACTTTCTCTCTAGGGATTGGATTGAAATTTAGTAAGAAGGTACAGAAAGAGGACGGACTGTAGTTTCTTGTATGCGTGTTTCAGATCCAAAGGTTGAAACAGTGACTCGTGGCACGTCGTACACGTTCGCTCTACTGAACTAGTATAAAAGCAAGTCATTGTGGGAGATTTCACATAACTCTTCCTTGGAGAATCCAATTTGGGTCAGACTTGTGGCATTGCAAAGAGGACGCAGAAGGCTACTACAGGTTGCAATTTCAGAACTGGATGATCCGAAATTACAGAGATACATCAGATTCAATATCAGGCTTCTATAAAGTGAAAAAAGGTGTGTAGTTTTTTTTTAAATTTTTGTGTAAGCTTGGTTTAACGGAATTCAAAGGGCATAGTAAAGCATTATTATCGGTAACTGATGCCCCGAGGAAAGAAAATGCAAACACCTAGTAAGGAACCTGAAAGCTCTAGCATGACTCATGAAGAAGAGGAAGAAATGCTACATGATATATCAAAATTACAAGAACAAGTACAACAAATGTCACGCTCACAAAAGCTAATAGAAGCTAAGATAAATGGCGTGGAATCTAAGATAAAGGGCATGGAAGCTAAGATGGATGATTCGAAGACAGATTTGAAGAGAGACATGGCAGATTTGAAGATCGATTTGAAGACAGACATGGAAGAATTAGAGAAGTTGCTACAAGAAAGGGTCACTAATGGTGAAAGGGTAGTAAAGGAAATTCATGATGAGAACAAAAGAAATGTTAATCATGATTCCATAGACTCTAATGTTGAATCGAAGACCCACCATATTCCAAAAATCGATATGAGGAAGTTTGATGGCAAGGATCCCGCCACATGGATATTACAGATGGAGCAGTTCTTCGATCTCAATAATGTGCAAAACACACAAAAGGTACGTATGGCAACAATATATTTGGAACCAAATCAGTTTGTATGGTATCAATGGCTTTGCTCTTGTAAACAATTTATCACTTGGGCAATTTTTACGGAAGAATTGATAGCACATTATGAAGATACAAAAAGCAACACTTTTTTTAGCCAATTGATAAGTCTTAAACAAAAGGGTTCAGTAATGGAGCACATTGAGGAGTTCCAAAAATTGAACATAAGGGTAAAAGATATTCCAGAGGAGCATAGGATTGATGTGTTCATAGGGTCTTTAAAGGATAATATCCAACATGATGTTCTCCTTTGGGAACCTGATTCATTAGAGAAGGCATTCAGGTTAGCAAGAAAAATGGAAAGCAAAATTATGGCAACCAGGAAGCATACCACTCACAACTATAAAGACGGAAATGTTGTTGCCCCCAGTCTTCCACAACCTATAAGGTTGACACCACAACAATTGGAAGAAAAAAGAACAAAAGGGCTTTGTTACAGTTGTGATAGCAAATACACTAAAGGTCATAAGTGTGCTGAGAAGAAATTATTCTACATAGATTGTGAAGAGGAAGAAGAAAAGGAGCAAGAAAGGTCAAAAGAAGAAGATATACTCCAGGAACAAAGCCTAGATGAAGAACAAATAAATCCAACCATATCTTGTAATGCATTGGCAGGAATTACCACTCGTCAAACCATCAAGATAGAAGGACAAATCAAGAAGAAAAAGGTAATAGTGTTGATTGATTCAGGAAGCACCCACAATTTTATTCATTGTAGGGTAGCAAAAGAATTGAATTGCTTCCTATATCCAGCACCAGAGTGTCAAGTGATGATTGCAAATGGAGGAACAATAAATTGCTCTGGAAGGTGCCATAATATCAAGCTATCCATGGGAGAATATGTATTGACTAGCCTAATGCTTTCCATTCCAATGGGAGGTGCTGATGTTGTACTAGGAGTCCAATGGCTACAATCCTTGGGTACAATAGCTTTTAATTTTCAAGAACTTTTCATCAAATTTTCTATGGAAGGAAAGGAAGTTGAATTAAGGGGTATTGCAGGAAAACCAGGAAAGATAATCAGCTCTAATGGTATGACAAAGCTTCTAAAAAAGGAGCAAAGAGGTGTAATTGCACAATTATGTTCGCTAGATGTTTCCACATCGGAATCATCTATTTCTCCAGATCTCCAAAAAGTCCTGGACAATCATTCCAAGGTATTTGAGAATCCCAAAGGTTTCCCACCTATGCGTGATCATGATCATGCTATTCATCTGATTCCAGGAAGTGTTCCTCCAAACATCAGGCCGTACAGATATCCCTATGTCCAAAAAAGTGAAATTGAACGTATGGTTGCAGAAATGCTAGAGGCTGGTATAATTCAACCAAGTCAAAGTTCTTTCTCTGCTCCAGTAGTATTGGTGCACAAGAAGGATGGATCATGGCGCATGTGTTCGGATTATAGGGAGCTCAACAAGCTCACTATTAAAGATAAGTTCCCCATTCCTGTCATTGATGAATTACTGGATGAATTGCATGGATCAATTTACTTCACCAAGTTGGATCTTCGTTCGGGATATCATCAAATCAGAATGAAGATTGAAGACATTCCGAAAACGACATTTAGAACTCATGAGGGTCATTATGAATTTTTGGTCATGCCTTTTGGCCTTACTAATGCACCTTCAACATTTCAAGGTTTGATGAATTCAATTTTCAAACCATTCCTTAGAAAATTTGTGTTAGTATTTTTTGATGATATACTAATCTACAGCAAGTCTTGGAAGGATCATGTTGAACATGTTGACAGGGTGCTACAACTATTGGAGGAGAAACAATTATATGCAAAAAGATCCAAATGTTTCTTTGGAGTCCAGGAGGTGGAATATTTGGGTCATATTGTATCTCATGAAGGAGTTAAGGTAGACCCTAGCAAAATTAAAGCCATTAAGGAATGGAAAATCCCCACATCCATAAAGCATCTGCGAGGATTTCTTGGGTTGACAGGGTATTATCGCAAGTTTGTTAAGAATTATGGGAGAATAGCAGCACCTCTAACAACATTATTGAAGAAAGATGCATTTTCATGGACTCTAGAAGCAACAAAGGCCTTTGAACATCTTAAAGAGGCAATGTGCCAAGCACCGGTCTTAGCTACACCGGACTTCACAAAAACCTTTATTGTGGAATGTGATGCTTCAGGAAATGGAATTGGTGCTGTTCTAATGCAAGATGAAAGACCCATTGCTTTTGAAAGTCGTCCAATCAAGGGAAAGTTTTTAAGCAAAGCTATTTATGAGAAGGAAATGTTGGCAATACTCCATGCACTTAAGAAATGGCGACCCTACCTAATGGGAAGACACTTCAAGGTAAAAACGGATCATGATAGCCTTAAATACTTTTTAGAACAAAGATTATCCTCTGAAGAGCAACAAAAGTGGGTCACAAAGATGTTGGGTTATGACTTTGAAATCATCTACAAAAAAGGAAAGCAAAATGTGGTGGCAGATGCACTCTCAAGAAAGGATGAGGATGTGGAAGCATTGTTGTGCGCCATTTCTATTATCCAACCAGATTGGATAAATGAAGCAAGGGAGGAATGGAAGAATGATGAAGAAGTGTGGGCACTTATTCGAAAGCTACAACAAGATTCCAGTACATCTGATACATTTAGCTGGCAAAATGATTCATTATGGTACAAAGATCGCTTATACCTCTGTAAGAATTCCCAGCTAAAACAAAAGATTCTTATGGAATTGCACACTTCTCCTTTAGGAGGGCACTCAGGATTTTTAAAAACTTACCACAGGGTTAAGAAGGATTTTTTTTGGGATGGCCTTAAATCAGATATTCAAAAGTTTGTGGCGGAATGTTTGGTTTGCCAACAAAATAAAGTTGAAACAATTAAGACACCGGGTCTATTACAACCTTTATCCATTCCAAGCCAACGTTGGGAGGAGGTTTCAATGGATTTTATCACAGGTTTACCCAAGTCTGAGGGAAAGAGTGTCATCATGGTGTTAGTTGACAGACTTACCAAGTATGCACACTTTTGTGCATTATCACATCCATTTAAAGCCAGTACAGTTTCTACTGCATTTATGGAAACAATTCAAAAGCTACATGGAAACCCAAAGATTATTGTAAGTGACAGAGATCCCATTTTCACTGGAAATTTTTGGACAGAATTATTTTCTTGTCTTGGTACTCAGTTAACTCATAGCTCATCTTATCATCCTCAATCTGATGGGCAAACTGAGATAGTAAACAAATGTTTGGAAGGATATCTTCGTTGCTTTGTATCTGATAAACAAACACAATGGGTCAAATGGTTGCCTCTGGCTGAATGGTGGTATAACACTTCCTTCCATACAGCAACAAAAATGACCCCATTTATGGCACTTTATGGGTATCAACCACCATCCATCACATCATATTTAAGAGAAAATTCTAAGGTTCAGGCAGTGGAACATCACATCGAACATCAACAACAAGTCCTCCAACTCTTAAAGGATAACCTCATGTTGGCACAAAATAGAATGAAACAACAGGCAGATCAACATCGCAGTGAAAGAAGTTTTGATGTAGGTGATTGGGTATTCCTACGGCTACAACCATATAAGCAAATGTCCCTAAAGCAAGCTAAGAAGGATAATAAATTATCACCAAAGTATTATGGTCCATACAAGGTGTTGCAAAAGATTGGTACTATGGCATACGAATTGGAGCTTCCTGCAGCTTCTCGATTGCACCTAGTTTTCCATGTTTCATGTTTAAAGAATGTTATAGGCGACAAGCTCCCAGTTCAAACAATATTTCCAGAACTTGACGAGGAAGGAAAAATTATATTGGAACCGGAAGCAGTCACAGAAACAAGAACTCGACAGCTACGAAATCGATCAATTTCAGAGTATCTTATCAAGTGGAAGAACTTATCCGCTGAAGATTCCACATGGGAGGATGAGAATTTTATGCAGAAGTATCCAGAACTACTCAAGCGTTGAGGACAACACTTTTTTGAATGAGAGGGGCATGTTGGGTCCCTATAATACTAGTGATTACCCCATTACTATTGTAGTTATACCCCTTATTTATATTGTTGTGCCCCTATTACCCCCATGTTGTTATTTCTGTGCCCCATAGAATCCCTCTATTGTTATTTTTGTGGCTTTATATTATTATTGTTAGGTCGGCTGGATTATATTGTGACTCGTTAGACTCCTATATATAGAAAGGAGGTTTTTTCATTTGTATCATCCAAGAATTGTTCATTTATGTAATGTAAAGGAGGTTGCCCCCTCGAAGAGGCTGAATTCTAAGGCGTTGATCTATCTTTTCTTGAGCTGGTTTCATAACACCAGGTAACTTGTCTGTGCAAAATCATGATGCAAATATTTTTTTTAATCTTTCCATTAGGAATCTCTGCCAAAAACAAGCTGACTATAGTAACATTTGTTGAGGGTGGAGTCTTGCAACACATTTTGTGTCTGGTTGTAAAGCCTTTTCCTGAATTTGTGCATTGAGATTGGCCGATTGTGTTGCTTCCTACGTAGTTAATATTTGCATTTGTATTTCAATACATAGAAGTATCCACTTAATTGTGAATGCTACAAAACGAAATGAATGAACTGCAAATTATGACACTGCAAGTAAATACGATATATATATATATATATACACACACACACACACCTAAAAAGCCCATGAAGTCTACCTCATCCAGATCATGGAGTTTAAACATAATAATGAGAGACTGGAGAGTTTTAGGAGGTGGAATATTGTTATTCAACCCACCCAAACTTGAAGCCCTCAAATCTCTTCTTCCCAGTAAAAATTCCTAGCCCAAGTATCCACTCTAATATTATTCATGTATAACATAGCACAATATATTATCGAGAACCTTTTGAGCATTGAGCAACTTTTCTAGATCATTCGACATGTCGACCAACTGTTGTATAATGCTCAACAAAGGATCATTTCCCATTTTTTAAAAGTATTTGCTATTTTCTTCGTAAATGATCTCTCTACAACCACCATCTTTAGACTTTGCAAAATAAAGCCCTTCTTCTCAAACCTAGGTATCATTTCTCCCACCAATTCATTTTGCACGTCGTTGGGTTTGATCACGATGAAGGTATGCTCCATAATGAATCTACGAAGAGTTCAAATATCAAGAAAATAGTAGGTCTCTTGGCACGCACAAGTATATAGTTCACACTGAAGCACAATTAGAATGCTACAAAAATTGTAGCTAGGAACATTTAATGGGAAAACATGATTAACTGATCCATGACTCTAACAAATGTCGTGGGCACTTAGAATGCATCGACACCTAAAGAAGGGGAGTTGTCACATGTCCTCCGTGCCTTACGCATGTAATGCATATGGTCTATACAAAAAATAACAAAAACATGTCACTTTGCAATATGATTATGTTGGCTCAATAGGGGTTCCTTATCCTTCCTCTCGACCAACGATGTTATCCTTCCTTCTCATAGATCCATGTTTAAAGTGACTCTGGTATGTTGGAACATGAGTTCCCTTATCCTGCTTGTTTTGTTTATGGGGTGCCATCACTTTTTTCAATCTAGAGTTAAAGGCCTTGCAAAAAATCCATTTAGGCGCACTGTTGTTTTTGGGGTGCCATCATTTTTTCCAATTTAGAGCTAAAGGCATCACAAAAACCCCCTTTGGTCAAGTGCCACTTTTCACCCCTCGTGGGATGGGTTGTAGAAACTGACATTTTGGTGTTGCGTGGGTTACTTTTGCGGACAAATGACTCTTGGCTGATTGGAAGGGGACATGATATCAACTACCCATATGTGTGTTCTCCATTAAGGAGAATTAGGCCCAATAAGTGGGGTTGATTATGAATGGCGTCAGTGGAGAGGCCTTGGTGTCGCTTAATAATATTGGCATTAGGTCATTGAATTTTGTAGTAGCAGTGGGCCGGGGTGTTCATAAATGAAGTAGAAGTTTAATACCCAAAAAAGTATTGTAATAAATGTTTGATTGACCTCCAAGGGTTTCAAAATGTGTAGTTATTAAGCAATATGGCTTTTCAATGGGAGTTGTATTGAGATTTAGCTCTCGCACACAAGAATGGGGTTATGCATTTCGAATTTGTTTATTGAGATATGTAATTCTTTGGCGTTTAAAATTTGTAGTGCAAATGAAGTCGTTTGCCATCCCTAATTAAATGTGTACAATAAATCTTCAATGTTTTGTTTCTTTTTTGACCTTTTTTTTAATCTACATATTATATATGTGTGTCTTAGAATTTTTCAAGCAACCGAATATATTTATGGATTCCACTGATGTTCAAATAGCTAGTGCAATAGTTCATAATTTGTTATACTGTTGCTTTTACTGTTTAGTACAAATGATATTATAATCTCCATCTGAGCTCCAAGGGTTTCAAAAGGTGTAGTTATTAAGCTATATGGGTTTTCAATGGGGAGTTGTATTGATATTTGCCTCTTGCACACAAGAATGGGGTTCTTCACTCTGAATTTGTTCACTGAGATATGTAATTTCGGCCACCACTTTAAATTTTCCTTTGCTCTTCAGATACCTAGTATTAAAGTTGCCAAAAAAATTTACTTTTGTTTTTACTGTTGCATCTAAATCAGATTATAATCTCCATATGAGTTCCCAGAATTTTGGATTAGAAAAAAACTGACATGTTCACATCATTATCACAAGCCTCACCTAACCCTTATTAACATCATATTTCCTGGTCTAAAGGATACACATTCACTAGTGGGGTCTTGGCCTTGGGCCCTCGTTAGGAATCATTTTACATGGTGACTTTATATTTTGGATATACATTCTATTTAGAAGTCATTGCTTCCCTTAATTGAGTACCAAGACATAAGTTAAACATATATGCTAAACTACACATATACATATGCCCTCGTTAGGAATCATTTTACATGTTGACTTCCTATTTTGCATATACATTATGTTTACAAGTCATTGGTACCCTTGACTCAGTACCAAGACAAAAGTTAAACATATATGCTAAACTACACATATACATATTGAAACAATTTTCTGTGGAAGCGTGTTATTACAACTGCAGGAATAAAACCATTCTCTTTATCAAAACAAGCAATAGAATAAGGAGAGAAGAATAAATGGAAATGCTCTTAGCTTGAAGTACAAGACCCAAGATACAGTTTAAAAGCTCAATACGGTTGAGATAATATTCCTCCCAGAGGACGAGTACCTTTGGAGATTCTTCGTAGGTGTAAAGTTGATCTCAAACATGTTTTTCTACGCTCATCCTAGTTCCCAAAATCAAACAAGCTTTGCAACAATATTAGCATTGCCTTGGATTTGGGCAGTCTTCTATCTATCCATAATCTCTGACCCAACTGCAATTTCCTCTGCTTTGTGTCCAGGACAACACCCCATTTCTCAAATAAAGTCTCTCTCTTAGCACCCGTTAGTTTCCTTTGCATCTGCCTAGCCAATATTTCTCTTTCACGCCTCAAAGCTCGAATACTGCAAAATCCACAACTTATTGTTCATAAGGATTGGTGCAAAACTTTGGTAGGATTATTGAAATATCATGCATATTATTTTATCTATACATAATACAAAAAAATACTTAGCAAAGGCTATTATAATCAAATACACAACTGCTTAAGAAAGGAAAGGGATTTACCTAGAAGCCAAAAAAGTGATCTACTTGTAATCATGAGAAAGACCATTACCAACCCCATGAAAAAAAATTATATGACGAAATGACAACCTCTTTAAGCGATATTTTATCTAATGCAGTGATTTGGACTGCTGGACAAACCAATCACTACAAAATACACAATGCTTCCGACCCACATGTATAGCAAGATAGACATGGTCTTCTCATGTATTACAAACCCTTACAAGACATGTCTAAATGACGTGAATGAGAAATATGGTATTGGAGATATATGTTCAAACCCATGAAAGACATGTCTAAATGACATGCCTGAAAAATATGGTCTGAACCAAGCTCATGTGCAACAAAGAATCACAAATCACTAGAAAAAAGGGTGAGGCAGATATATTCTTCACTTTTTTCCTTCCCTGTCATCCTCACTATATGTATAAAACTCTGAACATAATGCTTTGTTCACTAATTTATTCAGAATTTTCTTTCAATTCGTATATCCTTAAACAATGAACAAATGTCAACCTTGGTTTTAATAGTTTCTAAATGATACTTTGGGTGCATGTAGTTAGATACTTCATGCCTCTCCTCATGGGGTTGTCGATATTTTGCATAGAGAGTTTAAGAGTTTTTTGAGGTTGTTGACTGGAAAACCCTATTGGAAACAACATTGTGGAAAAGTGAAAATGAGATACAATTTTCAATTTTAAAGATATTGTGTATTTCTAAAGGATTTCTATTCAACAGTAAAATGATTTTTAATGCTAACATGAGATTTCTTAAATAGTCATATATAATATCTAACCTTTTCAATATATTGCAGGCACCTCTCGAAATTAGGAATTTGTAAATAGTCATATATGGTATCTTCTTTACCTCTTACATATCTTTTCATAATACTTCATATCATGAGTCACAACTTGGACAGATTCTCTTCATATTCATGATTTGTAACTTTGATAGATTATCTTCATCTTCGTGATTTGCAACTTTGACAGATTCTCTTCATCTTCTTTGAAAGCTGACAGGCCTTTCTACTTGTTTGGAAGAGTAGTGTACAACTCAATAAGAATATATTCTCCTAAGTTTCTTTTGACGTATTTAAAAAAACTTAGTGCTTCGTTATTTTGCTTAACTAGTTTAACTTGTGATTTCTTCTCAACTTAAAGATTCTCATGGGTATCAATATTTGAAACAAGCTTTCCTACAAGCTCAACATCAACTTTTGCAATGCATTTTGTAGGGTACTTTTTTGGAGGATGAGAATAGGAAGAAGGACGAGTGTTGGTGGTATCCACCCCTAGATATTCAAACTTTGTGTGAAAAATATCTCTTGCCTGTCTTGGTTTTTCCACCTCTAAGTAGTGCTACTATGCTATTTGCACTGACTATGGCTTATGTGATAGATTTGTCTTCGAAGAGGGGTGTGTTTCTTGTCAGCAATATCGTCAAAAGGAAAAATCTAGGTAGACTGATCAATCTTCTCAGTTTGTTCATATATTTAGGCTTATTTCCATCTAGACTTGTTTTCCAACTACCCAAACCTTCTTCCACTCCTAATGTCATCAAAAAATTGGCAACCCCTACCTCAACATCATTATTAGAATGTATCAACCCTTCCTGTACCACACTAAAAACAAAGGAAATCATGATACTCTTATAACTATTGAACCATCAACTGAAATTTCTCCTTCTTTTGCTTAGCTCTAGTAGTATGGAAGAAGGCCTTTGGCTTATTCCAATTCGTATTGACATATGATGTCTGCTATATAATATAAAAGTTATGGTGAGTAATCAAATGGAAAAAACAGAGTCTAGATGTAGTAATTAACTACATTCATGAAATTACTTTTTGCCTTCTTTTTTGTTTCTGCAAAATCTTCTTCTTGAGCCTCACTTTCACTTTCTAGCTTGCTTGCACCCCAATATTTCTCAAAATATCTTCCTCATTTATATCTCTTCCTTGGTTCTTTTAAAGCCTCTACATTTCTTTAGATAGTTCTTCTTCTAACGACGCTTTCATTTCTTTCTAGACAACTTCTAGTATATTATGTACCTCTTACATGTTGAAAAATGCAGCAAGAAATTCTCAATTTGATTTTGCCTTGATTAAATTAAGAAAATCCTAATTTCTACATCAATAAACAACTTGGATGCAGTTAACTTGTGTGACATGGCTTGTGTCACCCAATTTACGCAGTAAATTCGAGTTGGAGGAGTTAGAGTTTAGTTAAGCATGTGTGATTGCTAATTTGTTGCAATCAAGATCAATGATCTAAAGTTGTTTTCAATTAAACTAGTTCCAATTGTTGGAGGAAATAGTGGAAGGTTGATTGTGCAGTGGGACTTTAATCAAACTCAGTGATGATCTAGTTAATGAATCAATCAGCCAAAAATAGCTAGTGCATGTCGAGAATTCGAGTTCCCAAGCTGTGGTAGAGATTCCAAGGTAGTTTAACATTAGTTGTAGAGTAGCCTTGAGTGTACAAGGGAATTGCACAATCCATTTTGGAGAAATTCCTAAATAATAGGGGCCTAATTTATCAAGGAGTTACACAAGGAAATTGGGGCCCAAACAGAGGAAAAAATCGACTAAGTCTCGGTCAGAGCTTCTAAGTGAGCAAAGAGGTAGGTTATTCACTTACAGGTTGTGCTCAATTGAGCAAAGCAATTGTAATACATCTCTATTCATCAGATTAATGCAAGAAGGAATTGAAGGTTTTTAGAAGATTGTTTTCCCCAAGAAAACTACTGTGTGCATGTGTGTTATTTCTTATTGCATGTCTAAAATTTTTATTCTAAATTGTGAATTAATTTCCACAGAGCAGTATAGTAGGTTTGTGTATTGCGGTTTTGAGTAAAAATTTATGAGCAGTTTCAAATATACACCATAATTTCTACCTATTATTGGAGTAGGATTCACATTAGATCAAGAATTTCAATGTTGTTTATCAGGATGATCGAATTTTGTAGTTCAGTGTAGCAGGATCTCTTCGGAGCTGAGAAGATGACCTTCAATAGGTTGAGGCTAGAGTATGCCTTGGTAGGCACCTCTAATTTCATCTCATGGAAGGATTGCATGGAGGCCATATTGGATGACAATGGCTTGCTAGAATACATCAAGACAAATGTTGCAAACCACAAGCATCTGATGCCCAAAACCTTGCTCAGTGGAAGAAAGATGTAGCCAATGCAAGGAGAATAATATTGGAGGGAGTACGAGGTCACTTTGTCTCAAATATCAATAAATAAACTCCATTTGCAATGTTGAAAGCACTAATAGAATTGTTCAAGAATAGTAGTGACCACAGGAAGTTGGTGCTTAAGGATAAACTTCGAAATAACAAGATGTAGAAGAATGAAATTATTCCACAATATCTAAGAATGTTCACATAATGTCATGATGAACTTGGTGGAGATGGTGTTAATGTTGCAGAGGATGACTTGGAAAGCCTATCCCTTCTAGGCCTTCTCAAGAGCTAACATAGCTATCAATATTTGGTGAACGAGAGGGAGAAACTCCCGAATTGGGAACGCTTATGGTCTGATTTGGTACAAGAGGAAATAAGGCAGAATACCAGAGTCGGGACTTCATCCAAGGGCGAGGATAAAGAAAAAATTGCATTAGTTGGAAAGGGAAAGAAAGGAAAAGGAAAGAAATCTCAATCCAAACCAGAGTCTAGCTAAGGGTGCAAGAATAAATATTTGTCCAAAATTAAGTGCTTCCATTGTCATGAATTCAAGAACTATGCCACGAAGTGTCCATAAGAAAAATGCATGCAAGAAGACATAAGGAGGAGCAGCAAATGAAGCCTTGACTTCACAGTTTGAGTTTGAATTTAGCCTTATCGCATGCATGAACAACACGGTAATGGGTAGCGTGTGGTTCTTGGAATCACGTGCTTCATTCCACATGACAGGGTGTAAAGAGTTTTTTGGTGACCTAGAGGAGAAAGATTTGTAGATGCACAATGAACTGGGGGACAATGAAAGGTACAACGTGACAAGGATTGGTACAATCACCTTTAAGATGGAGTTATGTTCCCCTCTCAAGCTCAAGGATGTGATGTTTGTTCCAGACCTAAAGAAGAATCTCATCTCTATTGAATTTTTGGAAGATCGTGGTTATGATGTGATCTTTAGTAAAGGAAAAGCATTCATGAGACACATAGCCACGGGACAGGTGAAGCAGATCAGGGTTCGTGTGAAGAACCTGTATAAGATAGATGTAGAATATTGTGCTGCATTAAGCACTAAGGCAGAGAAAGTGCAGGGCCATGATGTCGACGAACTATGTCATAGAATACTTGGCCATTTGCATCATGGCACTTTGAAGATTATGTAGAAAATAACCACTGGCCTCCCCAAAGGAACATTTAAGCAGTAGGATGTATGCAAAGGATGTACATTTGGGAAGTACACAAAATCCACATTCCATGATTGGGAAAACAAAGTACATGCAATCCTAGAAAGGATCCATTCTGATGTGTGTGGAACTTTCTCAACAACCTCCACTACTATACACAAATATTTTGTTATTTTTATTGATGACTTCTCATGAAAGTGTTGGATCTTCTTCATGTGAAAGAAAGATGAGACATTCTCCAAGTTTGTAGAATTCAAGGCATTGGTTGAGAAAGAAATCGACAAGATGGTGAAGGATCTCAGGAGTGATAATGGAGGTGAGTATGTGTCGAATGAATTCAAAAATTTATGTGTGAAAGAAGGCATTCAAAGAGAGTTAACAATACTCTATAAACCATAAAAGAATGGGGTGCCTAAGAGAAAGAACCGTAGTATTGTGGGAGAAGCGAAGGTGATTTTGCATGACCAAGTGCTACCTCTACATTTGTGGGCTGAGGCATGGAACACAACGATCTAAATTTTGTAGAACCAGAGTCCTTATCAGATTCTTTGTATGATTACACCAGGGGAGGATTTCTTGGGGAGGAAGCGAGATGTGTCGCACTTCAGGATTTTTGGAGCCTCTGTTTATTGCCATGTATCTAAAGGATCAAGGAAGAATCTTGAGCTAACAACAGAGTTGGGGTTATTTGTGGGTTACGCATAAACTCCCCACAACTACCGTGTCTATTTTCCATCCCTTAGAATGACAGTTGTGCGAAGGGATGTAAAGTTTGATGATGAGAAAGTGATGTGGTTCTCTCTTGAGAGGGAGATTCAGATCCCACTAGAAGAGGATCTTTTAGTTCGAAAGGAGGAGCCTTAGGAAGTTGTGGAGCAACCACAAATTGAGGAGCAAAGAGTGGAGACAACCACTCAAGAAGAACCATCCAGAGAAGGCAGGAAAAGGACCAGGGAAGCTGATAAACTTGTGCAAGATGTGAGGGAGAATGTGGGTGCTCCTTCAAATTTTCACAGGTAGAGAAGGTCACTTGATCGATACACTGGCTACATAGATCTAATGATTGAGCTTGTAGAGACTAAGCCATCCTCTTTCAAGGAAGCAATAGAGAAACCTATATGGGTTGATGCAATGGTGGAGGAATACAAATCCATTGTAAAGAACAATGTTTGGGAAGTGGTCCCAAGACCAGTAGATAAATTAATGGTGGGTTCGAGATGGACCCTCAAGGTTAAGCAAGCAGGAAATGGAAGCATATAGAAGTATAAGTCCAAATTTTTGGCCAAGGGGTACTCTCAAGTTGAGGGAATTGACTATGAGGGTATCTTTGCTCCTGTAGCAAGGTACTCATCCATTAGATCAATTCTTGCACTTGTTGGCAGATGGGGTGGAAGATCCACAAGATGGATGTAAAAACACCATTTCTCAATGGAGTTATTGAGGAGGAGGTGTACATCAAGTAACCAAAAGGTTTTGAGAAATTTACTCTAGAGTCTCATGTGTGCAGACTCAAGTGGGGTTTGTACGGTCTAAAAAAAGCACCTCGTGGTTGGTACACCAAGATCGACAGTTAAAGCAATAGCTGAAATTTTCGTAATGCCATATGCTGAAAAATATTCGTGGATTGTCCTCCATGCTATTGCTACAACAATTAACATGGAAAAATTCTACTTCCTTGCATTCCTCCTTAGCATTGATCGAAAGCAATGCATGAAAAATACTGTTCGAGAATCTGACAACAAGTGGCACTATACAAAATGTGAGGGCTCCTTCCTTGAATGTTACTACCGCTATGTGCTCATGCTTGAATTGCATGACCACATTGGACACCTTGAAAATGTTGTTTCTTTTGATGACACAGCAAATGAACTCTTGGGCATATTCGAAAAGGACCTTAGCCTCCTCTCAAGTGAGCTAGAAACTGTAAGAGACATATCCAACAAGATCAAATATTAACAATTCCTCTTCATGCTCTCCCTCAAAACATACGCTTTCAACATCATTGAGTGCCTCTACACAACCCTTGTGTGATATGAAGAGCTCCCTTACACCTCTGCATCCACCCTTGTCCTATAAGAAATGTAACATGATTTTTCCCTTACTAGGAAAGTTTCTCATCAACTATAAACATATCTTTTTCCCCTCTCTTTCGCTTTGGCCCATGCTCTTGTTTTACACACCCTTTCCTTAAAACACCTCTGTGCTCCATCTCCCCCCTTCCCCATTAATGTCCATCTTTAGCCTTGAAAACCCTTCCCCCTCTACACTTGCATTATTCCTCACATGCCCTTGCACAAATCTGCATGCCTAGTCAAAGCCTTTTATCGACATTTCTATTTCTACTATTTCTTGTAAAACTCAACTGCGGCAACACTTCCTACTTTTGTAAAGTTTTCTCGTAAATATATGGGCATTCCCTCTCTTGTAATTTTTCTCGTAAAATTATGGGAATGTGCTCGCTTGTAATGTTCTTCATGAATATATGGGCACTCACTCACTTGTAATGTTTCTCGTAAATATATGGGCTTTTTCTCGTTTACATTTTTCTAGCCTTGTTCATCTCTTCATCTACTTTGCAACACAAAAACATGTTTTGGATACACATATGGATATGGATATGCTCAATATGGAAAACATACACAACTATTACTTCTAATTATGGTAGAATCAAAAAGTAGGCTTCCTTTAATCCAAGACATATATGCATAATGATATCGCTTCTAATATTAATAATAGTCATTTGAACAACCCACCATTCAATATTACAATTCAACACAAAAAAAAACAAAACCACTCATTTTCAAATTTGTATTTCACCTACATTTCATAATCGACAACTTATGTAGTACATGAAATTTCATTAAACGAAACAATCACACCAATTAAATGCTACTATGATGTGAAAAAAAAAACAAAAAAAAAAACTTTTTATGCAAAAAAACAAACACACAACCTAAACCTACAACACATCCTTCGTTTACTTTCCATGTTCCTATAACACTTGCACAAATTGTTTCCTGACTTCATTTTCATTCAGAAAAATCTAAAAATAAAACAAATAAACAATATCCAAACAACAAAAACACATCCTTCTCTCTCAACTTAGTGCATGACATGTATTGATCCTAACTTTCTTCATTGTTCATATTACTTATTTGTTTGCAAAGCCACATGTTTGTCATCTCATTGCCATTAGTCCTTTTCCTATTGATGTTATATATTTTTCAAATAGGACACAAAAGCATGCCTCTTCCTACATCACACCAACTTTTTTTTTCACTCCATACACTACTTTCCCTTTGACATGCATAAATTACTCACCTTTTCTCCACATTAACTTATGCCTCTAACTTTGGCAATACTCTTCTTGCTTTATTAGCCATGCAATCCACTCCAGAGAATGATGTATGGAAGGCATGCCAACAAAGGCACTATGCACTTAACAAGGATAAAATAAATGCATGACATCATCTTCTCTACAACAATTATCGATCCAACCTCCCTTCTCAAACAAAGCCAAGACAAACTTCCATGTCTACCCAGATTTGTCTCCCTCCCCTTCCATCCACCCCTCCTCTTCCATGTCCACTTGCCGACCAATATTTTCCAAACCCTACCCTTTCTTCACCTTCCACCTTCCTTGTATAACCATCCCCCTATGTTGCTTCCTCTTCAAATTCCCAACAATTCCACAACAACCATCTCCAACGTGCACATCGTCACTTTTGTGAAAGGATTGATGAACTTAGCCCCCTGTAAGTCTGTTCCACTTGTAGTGAACCTTGCCCATCCATGAAAAGGAAAATCTGTTGTGGTGTTGTTACCTGCTCCTGTTGTGCCTCTAAGCAAGATCTCTATCATTTTTCCTTCTCGAACAACATGGACACAGGAAAACAACCCCATGTCCTCTCCTACCTAATTCAAGTCGAAGAGATGCTAATTGCATGCGTCAACCGTGTTCTTCAAGTGACCCATGCACGTGGAGGCCAATCCAAGTATTCTAACCATACTATTAGCTTCCCTCAAGATATAACTAATAATGTCACCTCCCTTTCCCGCATGCTCTCAGAAATAGATATCCTTGTTGCCAACAAAAGAAACAATGACCACATAGCCCATGAATTCTTTATCAACATATCATGTGTTCTTACAACTTTGTAGTTCAAGCTAACAAACAATCCATACTACAAGGATGTTCAACTTAACTGAATTGCGCTTTCTACTTTCCCTGTTATCCCTACAGTTGTCTCCACCCTTATGTGCCATGTCACCACCAAATCCCCTGAACCCCATCAAATCCTCTCTAGAAATCCTACTCCTGAGCTCCTCACATATGCCCGTTTGACCTTCAACCATCCTCCTTTGTATGAATGCTTCCAAATTCCCATACTGAGATTGATGAGATAATTACCTACATAGATTCTTCCAATTCTACAGCCACCCATTCACTTCAATGGCCCATTATTGGGCTTTCTCCAATCAATGAATACAACACTGAGGACCTCTTCTCCATGGCCTTCCCCATCCTCTTCTCCACCATGTCTGTTAGCACCTAAATCTGCCCTAGGCTGAAGGAAGGCAAAATTCAGGGTAACCACAAACCACGCTCAGTTTGGTAGCTAGCCCTACCAGAGCAGGAGAGGGCTCTCTCCGAGTCACGCTCAGTGAATGTATAAACGAAATGGTCTGAGATGAATTACAGTGAAATATTTATCTTAGGCTAGTAAGTGAATATGGATAAAAGAAACAATTTTTATGAATGACTGAGCTTCTGGGATGTTATGGGACCAACGGACAACAATGAACAGAGAATTTAATACGAAGGAACAAATTACTTCATGAGGCAAGGCAGGCAGGACGTGTAGCAATTTAGTTTGAAATAACGTGGAATGGAGAAATTGTTTAGGAGAGTGAAAAGGGCATAGGAACATGAATCCTTTTCAACAGAAGAAGAACACTGAACATGAAATTTTCCCTCAGGCAGAGCAATAAAATTGAATTCTACCTTATCTAACTCAGAAAATTTCACTGGAAATGAACATGAATTGAATTATGAAACATAATGAAATACATATTAAAACATAAGAGACACATTTGCTACACCCACAACCACATGAATCTCATGAAACAGAGCCGCTGCCTTTCATTAATTCTCTGTCAAAATATACAGTGAAGAAACAGAGTTTCTTTCCCACAGTCTCCCAGAAGTTACAAGCCAACCAACCCTTTGCAAATGGTTTGCATACAATATATAGAATGTGCCATGAAGAGATAGAACGCCCAAGGGTTGGGGAGTTACTCGAATCACTACAAAATGGAGATGAAGAGCCAACCATCAGCTACAGGTTTAGCGTTACAAACATGACAAATGGCTTGGGTGACCATTTGCCTTCCTTCGCCACTTGGATAGGAGCCAATCTGGAGAGAAAATACTTTAAATTCTGCCTTAGGTGCCAAAAAATCGAAATGTAGATGAGCGGGCCCACTTGGAGAAGTCGCGAATCGAAATTTCGCGAAACGGAAGCAAATTTGGCAATTTTTCCTATGTGCGCCGCGCTACTTTAGAGCCTGATTTGAGGCATTTACAGGTGTCCAAAATGTGCCCAAGTGTGCTTGTTGGAAATCCTGTCCTGTCTACTTTCTAACTCAACTAGAATTTCTGAATTTGGTGCTCATTTTCCCCTCGAAATCTTCATTCTCCCAAGGCTGCTTCCTGTGTGTCAAAAAAGGGGCAGAGAGGCCATTTTTTGGGTGTTTTTGACTTCCCGGAGGCTCAGATTTTGCCCAAATTTCTTGTCCAAGCACTAGTAGTCGTGATTTTCCATGCTGAATCCAAAAATGCAAACCATTCTTCATTTGGAGCTCCCAATTTTTAGCGCCGCGCCACAGGGAGAAAAAACCTGTGTTTTGCCCAAAAATTTGTCATGTGACCAAAATTTCGCCAAATTCCTTGAAATTTGGGATGGAGGTTCTCTATAGGGTGCTATGCTATGCCAAAAAAGCCTCAGCCAAGATTCGAAGCTGATCTTTCTCTTTTTCCTCTTTTGCCTCTTTTGTTGCTTTGCTCAATTTTGCCTTCAAGCTCCTTATCCGGGCCTTTGCACTCATATTTCGTGTCCTGTAATGATAAGCCATGTGCCTCAACAAGGCATGGTCCTTGTCAGCTTTGTCTAGCAGCCTCTCCAAGTGCATGTTAACGCTCTTGAGATGCGTCTCCCGGTCCTCATTGATCTCTTGCTCCAATGATGTGAGCTCAACTCTTCTTCTTTGTGCAGCTTGGCGATGCTCTCGAATGTTTTGTAGCTCCATGATCGCCCGCTGATCCTCTAGCTGTTTGTTTCTCTGCTCCAGGTACTTCATGTTCCACTTAGCCCTCTCCAAGTCAAGGGATAAGGCCTCAATCACTGATTGCTGCTCCTGGATGATCTCTCTAAGCTCTGCATTTGTAGGTTCTGTATCTGTCTCATCATCATGAAGGAGAACGAATTCTATCTCTCGTTCACTTGATGGCTCACCTGAAGGCCCCTCATCATGCATGGACTCCTTACCTTTGTCCTGTTCCTGTGTCGTCGATGTAGGAAGCGAGGCCCCTTCCACCCCGGGTGGAGATAACCCTCGCTTGGCCGCTGCAAACAAATGTCTACTACCTCTCTGATAGGTGATGAATACTGGCCTAGTAGTGACCTCATGGCGCTCATACTGATGAGAAGGACCACCTATCTCATGCTCTGCCTCTGATACTACTTGTGGAGTGCTGAAGAAGTCATGGGAGATGAAGTCCTCCCAAGAAATGCCCTACAATCCCAACTGATGATCCACCAAAATCCGGAGAAGAGCAAAGTGATAAACACTGTTGAGCTGCTGCTGAGAGATCTTATGCTGCATGAAATTTTTCAACCTCTCTATGTTCCGCAAATGAAAAATGGGAGGTTCATCATTCGCAATTGGTAAAGTGCATGAGCAACTTGATGTGATAGGCATATAGGCGAGAAAACCTCCCCTCACAACTGAAGTACTTCATGATCAATTTCATGAGCGGAGCATACTCATCTTTCAAAAATCTAAATGGGAAGACTCTTGTGAGATGCCTCAAACAACTGGCCTTAATGTAAGGCTCATAATGATGCCTATCCACCTTCTTCTTCTTATGCCACTGTTCTCCAACATTTGGTATGCCCGTTGCCACTGAGATAGTTTCGGGTGTCAATGTGAAGGTGACCCCGGCCAAGATAGACTGACCTCCATGTAGGTGAAGCACAAAAAGACGGGCCAACTCATGATGAACTCTAACATTTGCCACCCTTTGACAAAATTCAAAACATGCTAGGTGCTGGAAACATGACATAGCAAGAGGGCATGCCTGCAATTCGATGAGGGCGTTTGGCTCATCCCTAACATGTTTTCCACTCCTGTGATGTCTCCTGGGGGCCTGTTCTCCTGAAGCTGTATCATTGTGAGTTTCCACCTCATACTCTGATGAACCCTCAGATGCCATGACTGCTGTTTATAAACTGTATTTAGCCTGCCCCTTTGATGATGGTGAAGCTGGGTGTTGTTTATGATATCTGCCACCAAGGGGAACAATGAAACAAAGGGAGTATTAGGAGGGGAGTAATGTAATGGGAATAAGGGTTATAGGGATAATTTTGTTTAGGGATATGTAGGGTTTTTGGGTATTTTGATAGGTTAGGGTTTGGGGTTTTAATTGAGCAATAGGGGGAAGGGAAAGGGAATATGAGTTTGGTAGTGTTAGGGTAGTGATAATAGGAAAAATGACATAGGGGAATAAGGAATAGGGGTAAGGTAGGGAAAATAAAGCCTTGGCAGCAACAACACAATTACACAACCCTAGCAAAAATGGCCCTTTGTGTTTTCTTGTGGTTGCTTTATGAGTTTTGTTGCATTTCAATCACAGGCATAAAACCATCGTATCATCTATAAAATTTGAGGAGTAAGTGATGTTATAGAGCCTACCTTGCAATTTGATGGGCTTCACAAAAGATTTGAGGGAGTTTGGCACTCTTTCTAGCCCTTCGTCTGTGTGCGCCGCGTGCAAAACGAAGTGCGCCACGCTCTGGGAGTGCGCCGCGCCAGTTATAAAAAAGCACTGCGGGTGGGCTCTGTGTGTGCCGCGCCCCTGAAACCTCTTCCAAACTGCTCGAAATCGCGCGATTTCACACTCCACGACCTTGCAACGTTTTCCCTATGCCTTTGATTACACAATGGGTTTGGTTTGTGATGGAAACTTGTGTATAAGACTTGGAGGTCATGATTTTAAATTTTGCTTTTTCAAAAAACCCACTTTTCTAATGTCATGTTTGACACTTTTTCACTGACTTTAAAACAACCCTGATTTTCACTTTTCCTCTGAATTTTAGCTCAAGCGATGAAATTTTTGGCACTCTTTGCAGGGATTACTTGACAGGACATTTTGCCACGGAAACCATGACTGCACTTGAAGAAATCAACTGGAGACCTTTTTGAAAATTTTGTCACCAATAACACTGTTTGAATTTTCTTCAAAACAGAGTTTTGAAGAACAGTCGAAGTTTATCAATATGACGATGAAACTCTGTGAATCATCACTTTACACGGGCACCACTCTGGCCTGCATGGCTTTACTGGACATATTTAAAGACCAAACTGATAAATCCCTAGACCTAATGATCGAAAATGACCTTTGTCCATCAAAGGACCAGACCTTGACTGTCATGGACTTTTGTGATCATTGACCAAAGACCTAAGCCAGCAGGAGCCAGACATGAGGGGAAATGACTAGCATGACCTTCTCCGTCAGATCATGGCATGCCCCTAGCGGAATGCAGCTGAATGAATGGAGCGGGACACCTAAAAATGAAATGCATAAAGAGTTTTGATCTCTGACGGAGGGCTGACCAGACCGACTCTAACATTGGCTCCAATGGGGGATGGTAGGTCCTTGGAGGTGCCAAGAACATCAGATCTCTGGAAGAGCTAGACAGTGCCTTCATCCATTGGGCTTAGGAGTCATCATTTCGGCAACAACAAAGGAATTTGACTCATTTATGAAACTAAAATGACCAAAAAATTGACTCAAACTTGACATTGAAATGACTCAAAGACTAACTTCACAAACTGAAACCAAACTAAAATAAAAATGGTATTTACAATGATAGTGGAAGCAGCGTTAATAACTCAGTAGTGGTACCGCTTGAGCAGCCGACCATTGATCGGCCCTCCTAGACAATCTTCCCCGTTCATTTCCTTCAAAAGAAAGGCATTCTAACCTCTATATGCTGCAATCTTGAAAGGACCTTTCCAAAGATTCTTGAACTTTCCGTGCTTACCTTTCTCTTCATTCCTGGCATCCCACTTTAGCACCACATCATCTAACTGAAATTTATCTGCCTTTGCTTTTCTGTCATAAATTTTCTTTATTTTCTCCTGCAATTTGGATGTGTTCTTGAAAACTTCTTCTCTTGTCTGCTGCAAGTGGACCATTTGATTCAACCTTCTCTGCATGGGATCTTCTTCACTACTGGCCTCCTGAAGAAGTCTGACTACCAGGGCAGTGAGAGAGGTAGGAAATATTGTATCAACTCCATAAACAAGCTCAAACGGTGACATACCAATGGATTTTTTCTGACTGATCCGATCTGCCCAAAGCGCATGGACCAACCTCTTATTCCAGCACTTTTTATTTATTTCCAGTAGCTTCTTGATGATTTTGACCAATGATTTGTTCGAAGACTCCACCAATCCATTACCTTGCAGATGGTAGGCAGTCGAGTGACCCAAAATGAGGTGATATTTATGACAAAATTCTACCATCCTTTTTGATTTGAAAGCTGCTGCATTATCGGTGATTAACTTCTTCAGACAACCAAAACGAGACAAGATGTTATTTTGAAGAAATGAAATGATTACCATATCTGTAGCTTGTCTGGTGGGAGTTGCCTCAATCCATTTTGTGAAATAATCTATCCCTGTGAGGATCCATCTATGCTGACCGGAAGAAGCGGGATGAATTTCACCAATGAAATCCAACCCCCACTGTTGGAAAGGAGCGCTCACCTCAATAGGCTTAAGTGGCAAAGGCTGTAACTTCTGCTTTCCTTCGAAAATCTGACATTTATGACAGCGCTTGACCATCTTATGTACATCAACAAATAATGTCGGCCAATAGTAACCTGCTCTCAGAATTTTATTTGCTGTTGACTTCCAAAAAAGGTGACCACCACACTCTCCTCCGTGGAAATCCTCCATGACTTTCTTTGCCTCCTCTTCCACCAAACAATTTAACAAAATGCCACCGGGATATTTCCAATACAGCGCATAATTTAAAATGCAAAACTTGGTAGCCTTCAACTTGAGTGTTCTCGCTTTGTTTCTAGTCATGCCGGGCGGTGGTGACAGATTTTTAAGCACATATATGATATCTGAATACCATGGAGAAAGAGTAAACATTTCAGATACCTGAATGGATGATCCTTCCTCATTCTCATCAGACATAGCAGTGATCAGATTTATGTCCAAGGCGTGCAAGTTTGATTCGGCCATTAGCTTCGCCAACCCCTGTCTTTTGACCAGGTTTGTAGGCTTTATTTCCACATCATATTCTAGCAAGGCTGCAATCCATTTGCCTCTTCTTCCTTCAGGATCGGTCTGCACTAAAACATCTTTTACAGCAACGTTAGGTACATAGGCCAGAATATGAGAATGTAGAATATATACCCGGAAATCTTTCAATGCCTTCACAAGTGCCAGGGCTTGCTTCTCAATAATGTTTTACTTTAAGGCTGCATCCCTTATAGCTCTACTGAAGAATGCGATGGGTCTTTCATGATCATCTCTTTTTTGCAATAATACTGCTGCTATAGTGTGCTCCGAAGCAAATGAAAACAATATGAAATCCTGAGTGTAGTCCGGGCTGACTAGAATTGGAGCTGAAGAAAGGGCCAATTTGACCAAATTGAAAGATTTTACAGCTTTCTCTGTCCATTTCACTTAGCTGTCCTTCTTGAGCATGTTGGTCATCTCTCTTAAGTGTTCAGTAAGATTAGGCACAAAGCGACGCAGAAAATTCATCTTACCATTGAACAATTGTATCTCTTTTTTATTCCGGGGCAGATCGATTTGTTGAATTGCTTGCACACGTGCTGGGTCAATACGAATGCCATCTTTTGAGATAATATGCCCGAGTAATTTTCCTTCCTCCATGGCGAACAAGCTCTTCTTCGGATTTAGCGACAAGCCATATTTTCTGCACTTTTGAAAGACAGTTTTTAGATGGTGCATGTGTTCTTCATCAGATTTGGAAAACACCGTAAAATCATTCAGGTACACCACCAAAAACACATCCTTCTCATTCGCAAAAGCCAAGTCCATTGCACGCTGAAATGTGGCACCTGCATTCTTTAAACCGAAAGGCATTTTGGCATAATGAAAGGTTCCCCATGGAGTGGTGAATGCTGTTTTGTCCCGGTCATCTTCATGGACAGAAATTTGGTTATATTCGGAATAGCCATCAAGTAGTGACATACGAGATGCCCCCACTACTTGCTGAAGTATATGGTCCATTTTGGGCAGTGGATAGTTGTCCTTCAATGAAACTTTATTGAGATTTTTGAAATCAATGCATAAGCGGATCTCACCTGTCTTCTTTCGTACGGGCACCAAGTTAGATATCCAATCTCAAAATCTGATGGGCACAATGATCCCTGATTTGTACAACCTGTTTACCTCCTTTTCAATAGATGGCAGCAACTTTGGATTTATCCTTCTCAACTTTTGTCTGAATGGTTTTTGATTGGGCTTGATGGGTATCGTGTGCTGAATTATATTGGTATCATAGGTCTTTAAATCAGAATAGTCCCAAGCAAACACATCTGCAAATGAAGCCAACAAACTAATGTATTTGTCCTTGATCTTTGGCGGCAAGGCTTTGGACAATTTTACCAACTTAGGATTGGCAACTATTCCGATGTTGACCTCTTCTACACCCTTCTCTGTTGGCTGCAATGTTGGCTTGCAGGCTACATCATCTTGATCAAAAACTTATTCTAAAGGCATCAAGCCTTTAGGAATAACGTTATTCTTCAACTGTAACACGTCCATTTCATTGATCTGCACTTCATCTGTACCATTCCCTTTACCATCGTTATTTTCTACATCTATTGAGGTTTCTTTGAACTTGCCTTTGTTTTGCAGAAAATATTTAATCTCCTCATCATCTTGAAACACCTGCCAATATCTCTGATTGTTTGGAATGGTTGGACGATGCTTGACATGGATTTCGAATTTATTGCTGGAATTCATGGGGATCTTCAAACTACTTGCTTCCTTGGCAAGAGCGTCAGCAATACTATTTTGTATACGAGGCACACATGTCAAGGTGTATTCTGAAAATAATTTTAGAATGTCTAGAACTGCATTACGATAGGCCCGCATCCTAGGATGCTTTGCTTGATACTCGCCTCTGACCTACTTTATTACCAATTCGAAGTCGCCATATATCGAAATCCTCTTAGCATTCAACTTTCTTAGAATCTTCAGGCCAGCAATCAGAGCTTCATATTCAGCGTCATTGTTTGAACACTCAAAAGCCAACTTGTAGGAGCAAACCCTCACGCTACTAGGCACTTTGTTTGGGGCGGAGAAGGGACTGCGTACCCAAATTCCAATTCCAGCGCCATCATTTCCCACTGCTCCATCAAAATCCATGGTCCACAAACCTTCTTCCTCCTCTTGCAAGTGCTGGAAATCTGTTTGCTGTGCCTTGTTTGCTTGCTGTCCATTACTTTCAGCTTATTGCCCAACATTGTTCTGCTGTTCTTGTCCTTCTTTCTTTAAAATTTCTCTGAAATTTTCTGTTATTTCCGGAATATCATCTGCTTCTACTACCCGACTATCTATATCATTTAAATTATCTGAGTACAAAACAAAAGACTCTAAATCTGTATGTACATAGTTAATTGGATGATTTATTGGTTTCTCCTCGCTTGTGATCATATATTTCATTTTTTGTTCCCGGTACAATTTCCTCATTTGTCCAAACACCGTGATCGTTGCATAGGAGAAATCTAGCTGTAGTGTCCCTTTCAATTTCGCTACCCAAGACCTGGAAAGAAGCATGCCAAACCTTGGAGGAATATCTGCTACAACCACGTCCATCAAAACATTTTTCATGGGAAGCCGATCCAAACTCACAACCAAGTCTTTGATGAGTCCTATACATCTCACTCTGCTGGAATCAAATGAATAGAGATCGTGGTATTGCCGAGTGATGTCCAGACCGAGCTTATCCATGATAGCCTTGGGCATGAGATTGTGAGAAGCTTCGGAATCGAACATGGCATTATGTAACACAAAATCATGCACTATTAAACTGATATAAAAGGGTGGCACATCACTATCAGGAGACTCACCATTCGATGCTGGTCCAAAAATCATTTCAGGTTGATTGTCTTCAACATTCACCATGTCAGACATTGGGTCCAAATTCAACATCTTAGATATTTGTCCTCTATAACTGCTGTTCTTCATTATTTCAGTCAAGGGGATGGATACTTTTAATTTGGAAATCTCATTCTCTAAGTTAAAAGTGGGAATCTTTTCTACCTTTTTGACTGGGATTTCTTTCTTTTCCTTTTCTTTTGATGCAACTTGCTGATGTGATTGTTCTGTTGATGTTGATTTGCTGCTCTCCAGACCAACCGCCTCCTTTCCTTTCCTTTGTGAAACTGATGAATCATTCTTTGATGCTTCAACATCCTTCTTTTTCTGAATTGGTTTGGCCGGCACATCTCTGTTTCTAAGTGAATATCGCTGCTGCTGTGCGGACAGAGCATTCATATATCCCCTTTGATACTCCTCTGATTCTTCTTGTAAAACAATGTCACTTGCTAGAATGAAATCTGCATCTTTGTGTGCAGCTGAGCTCACTGCACACTCCTCTTCTTCGGTAATGTAAGTAGGCAGCTCATCTGGAGTAAATAGGTGGTTTTCTTCACCTAGTACATTTCCATCCTCATCTGACTCCAGTCCATGCAAAAAATTTTGCTGCAAAGGTGTCTGTACTGGCTGTTGTGCTGTCTGCTCTTGGGTGCGCTGATCTCTTTGTCTTATTCTATATTGTGGCTGTTGCTGCTGGCCACGGAAGTTAGGATTTCTAACTTGTGGCTCAGGTTTGTCGAGCTTCACCCTTTCAAGCATCTGCTCTACCTTTTTGAGTAATTGATCCATTGAAGAAGACTCTTCCTTAACCGTGACTTTCTTTTCTGCTTTCGCTCTAGCTCTCTTGGAGAGCAGATTTGCTTCAACGCTGACTGCGATTTTCTGCATGTCTTCCATTGTGGCCGGTTCTCTCTCTATTAATTGGTAGGCCATATCAGCGTCAAAACCATCTGGAAATTTCATCATAGCCAGTCCCACAGGTGGCTTTAGATGATCTGGAATTTCGTTATGAACTGTATTGAATCTAACACAATAATATTGGACTGACTCACCAGTGTTTTGTTTAATTTTCTCATATTCAGCCAGAATTTGAAGAGGATTCATTTTCACTTCCCATCGATTTAAAAATTGTCTTTGTAGTTCAGCCAAGGTAGTGATACGTGCTATCGGCAAACCTCTGAACCATTTCCTCACTTCACCTGCAAATGTTTGTACAAAGAGTCTCATTGCCACATTCTCCGCATCTATCTCATGAAGTTCATAGAAGTCTGCCATTTTGTCCACATGTTGCTGGGCAATAATGTTGTTAGGAGTGCCATCAAAAAACGAGATTTTACTTTGATAATCTGTGGGCATGTCATCTAGAACTTGAGGCAGAACAAGGGGTGAAAAAGGGGCAGCCATCACTCTTGGTGGATTTGGCCTTGGAGGTGTTGGAGGAGTTTTCACAGTTTGTAAGGGGCTAGCAATTGGAGTTTGAGGCTGTGTCACAATATAATTATCAATTAACCGATTAGCTCTTTCGGTTTCTAGATCTACAAGAAATTACAGATTGGGGACAGTATAATCAACAACCCTTTCGGATTTATACTCAAACAATGATATTTCAAACCGTTTGTCAAACTCAAGCTCTTCAAGATACTCAAAAATGTCAGGACATGAATGGGATTTGAACACGGGAGTTATGGTGCTCTCTTGACGAAGGAGTCTCGGAATCAAATTGGGGTTTTCGTAAATATGAGGAGGATCCGGGTCTGGATTGGCTCTGGTATATCGTCTCGAAGCCAGCGTGCTATTGAGAAAAATCACAGGACACAACCAACTTACTCAGCCTATCCAATCCTAAACTCATCATCCGGAAGCTTAGAATTATTAAGAAATAAGGGGATTTGATTTCAGTTCCCCAACGGAGTCGCCACTATGTTAGCACCTAAATCTGCCCTAGGCTGAAGGAAGGAAAAATTTAGGGTAACCACAAATCACGCTCAGTCTGGTAGCTAGCCCTACCAGAGCAGGAGAGGGCTCTCTCCGAGTCACGCTCAGTGAATGTATAAACGAAACGGTCTGAGATGACTTACAGTGAAATTTTTATCTTAGGCTAGTAAGTGAATATGGATACAAGAAACAATTTTTATGAATGACTGAGCTTCTGGGATGTTATGAGACCAACGGATAGCAATGAACAGAGAATTTAATACGAAGGCACAGATTACTTCGTGAGGCAAGGCAGGTGGAAAGTGTAGCAATTTGGTTTGAAATAACGCGGAATGGAGAAATTGTTTATGAGAGTGAAAAGGGCATAGGAACATGAATCCTTTTCAACAGAAGAAGAACACTGAACATGAAATTTTCCCTCAGGCAGAGCAATAAAATTGAATTCTACCTTATCTAACTCAGAAAATTTCACTGGAAATGAACATGAATTGAATTATGAAACATAACGAAATACATATGAAAACATAAGAGACACATTTGCTACACTCACAACCACATGAATCTCATGAAACAGAGCCGCTGCCTTTCATTAATTCTTTGTCAAAATATATTGTGAAGAAATAGAGTTTCTTTCCCACAGTCTCCCAGAAGTTATAAGCCAACCAACCCTTTGCAAATGGTTTGCATACAATATATAGAATGTGACATGAAGAGATAGAACGCCCAAGGGTTGGGGAGTTACTCGAATCATTACAAAATGGAGATGAAGAGCCAACCATCAGCTACAGGTGTAGCGTTACAAACATGACAAATGGCTTGGGTGACCGTTTGCCTTCCTTCGCCACTTGGATAGGAGCCAATCTGGAGAGAAAACACTTTAAATGCCGCCTTAGGTGCCAAAAAACCGAAATGTAGATGAGCGGGCCCAGTTGGAGAAGTTGCGAATTGAAATTTCGCGAAACGGAAGCAAATTTGACAATTTTTCCTATGTGCGCCACACTACTTTGGACCCTTCAAAGTCAATCTATCTCTTTTGCCTCTTTTGCCTCTTTTGTAATTTTGCCTTCAAGCTCCTTATTCGGGCCTTTGCACTCATATTTCGTGTCCTGTAATGATAAGCCATGTGCCTCAGCAAGGCATGGTCCTTGTCGGCTTTGTCTAGTAGCCTCTCCAAGTGCATGTTAACACTCTCAAGATAGGCCTCCCGGTCCTCATTGATCTCTTGCTCCAATGATGTGAGCTCAATTCTTCTTCTTTGTGCAGCTTGGCGATGCTCTTGAATGTTTTGTAGCTCCATGATCGCTCGCTGATCCTCTAGCTGTTTGTTTCTCTGCTCCAGGTACGTCATGTTCCACTTAGCCCTCTCCAAGTCAAGGGATAAGGCCTCAATCACTGATTGCTGCTCCTGGATGATCTCTCTAAGCTCTGCATTTGTAGGTTCTGTATCTATCTCATCATCATGAAGGAGAACGAATTTTGTCTCTCGTTCACTTGATGGCTCACCTGAAGGCCCCTCATCATGCATGGGCTCCTTACCTTTGTCCTGTTCCTGTGTCGTCGATGTAGGAAGCGAGGCCCCTTCCACCCCGGGTGGAGATAACACTCGCTTGGCTGTTGCAAACAAATGTCTACTGCCTCTCTGATAGGTGATGAATACTGGCCTAGTAGCAGCCTCATGGCACTCATACTGATGAGAAGGACCACCTATTTCATGCTCTGCCTCTGATACTACCTGTGGAGTGCTGAAGAAGTCACGGGAGATGAAGTCCTCCCAAGAAATGCCCTGCAATCCCAACTGATGATCCACCAAAATCCGGATAAGAGAAAAGTGATAAACACTGTTGAGCTGCTGCTAAGGGGTCTTATGCTGCATGAAATTTTTCATCCTCTCTATGTTCCCACAAACCAAAAATGGGAGGTTCATCATCCGCACCCTGGTAGAGTGCATGAGCAACTTGATGTGATAGGCATATAGGCGGGAAAACCTCCCCTCACAACTGAAGTACTTCATGATCAATTTCATGAGCGGAGCATACTCATCTTTCAAAAATCTGAATGGGAAGACTCTTGTGAGATGCCTCAAACAACTGGCCTTAATGTAAGGCTCATAATGATGCCTATCCACCTTCTTCTTCTTATGCCACTGTTCTCCAACATTTGGTATGCCCGTTGCCACTGAGATAGTTTCGGGTGTCAATGTGAAGGTGACCCCGGCCAAGATAGACTAACCTCCATGTAGGTGAAGCACAAAAAGATGGGCCAACTCATGATGAAATCTAACATTGGCCACCCTTTGACAAAATTCAAAACATGCTAGGTGCTGGAAACATGACATAGCAAGAGGGCATGCCTGCAATTCGGTGAGGGTGTTTGGCTCATCCCTAACATGTTTTCCACTCCTGTGATGTCTCTTGGGGGCCTGTTCTCCTGAAGCTGTATCACTGTGAGTTTCCACCTCATACTCTGATGAACCCTCAAATGCCATGACTGCTGTTTATAAACTGTATTTAGGCTGCCCCTTTGATGATGGTGAAGTTGGGTGTTGTTTGTGATATCTGCCACCAAGGGGAACAATGAAACAAAGGGAGTATTAGGAGGGGAGTAATGTAATGGGAATAGGGGTTATAGGGAGAATTTTGTTTAGGGATATGTAGGGGTTTTGGGTATTTTGACAGGTTAGGGTTTGGGGTTTTAATTGAGCAATAGGGGGAAGGGAAAGGGAATATGAGTTTGGTAGTGTTAGGGTAGTGATAATAGGAAAAATGGCATAGGGGAATAAGGAATAGGGGTAAGGTAGGGAAAATAAAGCCTTGGCAGCAACAACACAATTACACAACCCTAGCAAAAATGGCCCTTTGTGTTTTCTTGTGGTTGCTTTATGAGTTTTGTTGCATTTCAATCATAGGCATAAAACCACCATATCATCTATAAAATTTGAGGAGCAAGTGATGTTATAGAGCCTACCTTGCAATTTGATGGGCTTCACAAAAGATTTGAGGGAGTTTGGCACTGTTTATGGCCCTTCGTCTGTGTGCGTCGCGCGCAAAACTGAGTGCGCTGCGCTTTGGGTGTGTGCTGCGCCAGTTATAAAAAAGCACTGCGGGCAGGCTCTGTGTGCGCCGCGCCCGTGAAACCTCTTCCAAACTGCTCCAAATCGTGCGATTTCACACTCCACGACCTTGCAACATTTTCCCTATGCCTTTGATCGCACAATGGGTTTGGTTTGTGATGGAAACTTGTGTATAAGACTTGGAGGTCATGATTTTAAATTTTGCTTTTTCAAAAAACCCACTTTTCTAATGTCATGTTTGACACTTTTTCACGGACTTTAAAACAACTCTGATTTTCACTTTTCCTCTGAATTTTGGCTCAAGCGATGAAATTTTCGGCACTCTTTGCAGGGATTGCTTGACAGGACATTTGGCCATGGAAACCATGACTGCACTTGAAGAAATCAACTAGAGACCTTTTTGAAAATTTTGTCACCAATAACACTTTTTGACTTTTCTTCAAAACAGAGTTTTGAAGAACAGTCGAAGTTTATCAATATGATGATGAAACTCTGTGAATCATCACTTTACACGGGCACCACTCTGGCCTGCATGGCTTTACTGGACATATTTAAAGACCAAACTGATAAATCCCTAGACCTAATGATCGAAAATGACCTTTGTCCATCAAAGGACCAGACCTTGACTGTCATGGACTTTTGTGATCATTGACCAAAGACCTAAGCCAACAGGAGCCAGACATGAGGGGAAATGACTAGCATGACCTTCTTCGTCAGATCATGGCATGCCCCTAGCGGAATGCAGCTGAATGAATGGAGCGGGACACCTAAAAATGAAATGCATAACGAGTTTTTATCTCTGACGGGGCTGACCAGACCGACTCTAACAAGGTCTACCATGATTAACCAACTAAGAATTGCAAAATTTGATATGCAATAATATGCTTTGGATCTAATGCACTATCATGATAATTGCTTTGGCCAACATCCTAGATTTCACTATTACTTATACAACCTTATAATGCGCCATCATAACCAGGAACTTGTGCTTGTCTTCATTAAAAGAGACCTTGTGAATAACTTGTTGACAATCGTTGCAAACCTTCGCCACAACCTTCAACAAGTGCCTCCTTTGACCATCCTAGACCAGATTATGTGCTTTGACTCATCCCTTCAAGGGAGCCACACCTTTTGGACCAGGTATAAAGGGGGACTTAGTGACATGATCATTCAACAAGGCAACCTTACCTTCTTTTTGACACTAAGTGCAACTGATAACAAATGGCATGACTTGCATATGGCGATGCCTTCTAATCCTCCATCCAATGCACATGATCAACCTCTTTGGAGAATCCAAAACATTGTTGGAAAACCACATCATGCCTCTTAATACATCCATTGTAGATTCATAATATTCTCAAAAGAGGTCATACTAAAATGTTTCCTTGTAAAGGACTATTGCTGCAGGTATTAATATACCATTATTTGTCTTCTATCCTTTATGTATAGTTTTTGCATGCATTCCTCTTCTTCTCGTCGTATTTGCTCAGGTATGAATTGAAACATATAGGCACTGCACATATACATGGTTTTCTATGGTTGGAAAACACACTTGATGTGGACGACCTCGACTGGACTAACATCGCAAGCATTGCTGCTGCCAAGTCTTTCTTCGATACATACGTTACTACTCGGAACCCTTTCCCCCTCCAACAAATAAGTCTAGGAATACATTGATCAACAATTTGTGATCCCTACCTCCTTGCAACAAATGAAATCCTCACTTCCAAAGAGCTCCAAGACTACGAGGAACTTGTGAACTATGTCCAAAGGCACACAAATTGTCATTCCTCTACATGCCTTCACAAAATAAATAACTCTACAACTTGTCGCTATGGAGTCCCTTGGGAGTTGCACAAATCCTCTTCTATGCACATCGATGATTTCAGATGGAAAACATATATTCCTGCTAGAAATGATGACAGGATTAACATCCACAACCCTCACATGCTTGCGATATGGAAGGCCAACATTGATTGCCATCCTTTTCTCTCACATCATGTTGTTTTGAACTACATCTCGAAGTATGTGGCGAAAGCAAAGTCAAATTCTAAAAGTTACCACCAAATTCTTGCATGCCTTGATTAAAGTTCTCCCCTCGATGCCCCTATTTTCACCATCATTCACAAACTCCTAAACGAACTAATTGTTTATAGAGACATTGGTGCACAAGAAACATGCCACATGCTCTGAAAACTCTCGCTAACACAATGCAACCATTCTTTTGTCTCCCTAAATGTTAAGAGAAATGTTTTCAAACGTGTTTCACAAAACTTGGATGGCCATCTTCCAAAAACACCCTTCATCACTTCATACATGCAAAGACCTCATTCACTTGAGTCATTGTCTCTTATTTAAGTTGCACGGTCCTGGTCGTTCTCCTCCCGTCGAAAGACATCACCATGGAAACACATCTTCTCTTCAATGGCCGTACACGTCATTCTTCAGTACACCCCCACCCTATATCAAGATTCATAATGCTATATATAATTTTGCTGGAGTGAACTACTCTTGTACTACCCTTTTCACAAACTACCTGATGACATTAGAAAATCGACGAGGCAATTGTTGCACATTAGGAACAAATTAAAAACACATATTGTGCATGGCATGTCCATCATGCACCTGTAGAGTTTCCTCTCCCTGACTTTACCGGTGACTCTAATCTTGAAATGTGCTCCCACCACGACATGGACTTAGATGAATGACAATTCCTTTCTCAACTCCACCCAGGTAAAAACATCCTCCTTGATGACTTTAACATGCTTAGGCACCGTGATTTCGATTCAAACCATATTGGGCCCATTCTATTATCCCTTCACACTTGCAAGAGATGGCCATTCGCTTCATAGAATTCAACTGCTCCTCCACACAACTTTGCCAACTCCCCTCTCCAAATCCACACTCCCTTTCCTCCTTGTCCCCAAGCCAAAGCATGGCTTTCAATATCATTTTTACCCACTTTTCAAGCAATGCCTCCACCACACCGCCAAATATGCTCATCCAAGGCACTGATGACACTGACAAGTCTTTTCTAATTATAGGTTTTAACCCTGTACAGAAATTACCTGCATACGAATTCTAAAACACAGAAAATAAATAATGCGAGAGCATAACACATAAAACACATGTACACAAAGATTTTTCCCTGGATCCCAAAACCGGGACTACCAGCTTGATTTTTCATTATGTTCCTTTCAATGTTATAATACATATTTATACATGCCGAAGCATCCAATACCATGGAATAAAAACCATCGCGTCCAAAAAACATGTGCGAAAATCATGCACAAAACCATAAGTGGGTCCGCCCAACCTAACATAGAGTCCAAAACCAAAATTTTCTGGGGCGCTACCCCGGAAACCATAAAGTGGGGTTACGAGTATGCCTCAAACCCCCTATGACCCCCCCCCACCCCACTACACAATCGGCACAACGAAGGGGGCCACAAGAGAGCTTAGTCATTTTTCCAGCCCTGAAACACCCATTGTCTCTCTACACCAAGGGAACTTCTCAGAGCTCACAGATTTTGTCAATGCATCTGCAATATTATTCAAAGTGTCCACCTTTACCAGAAACACCTTTTTGTCTTCTATCATATCCCTCACAAAGTGATACTGAACATCAATGTGCTTTGTCTTTGAATGATATGCAGGGTTCTTTGCCAAGAAAATTTCACTTTGGCTGTCACAGTCTATCCTTATAGCTCCCTGTATTAACCCCATATTTGAACACAATCTCTACAACGAAACTGCTTCCTTGCTTGCATGAGTGGCTGCCATATATTATGCCTCTGTAGTTGATAGTGCCACTATAGATTGTTTCTTACTCATCCAACTGACTGCACTCCAAATAGGTTAAACACATACCCACTCGTAGATCCTCTCTGATCCAGATCTCCAGCCCAGTCTGCATCAACAAAGCCATGAATATCCAACACTATGTCCAATCTTGGTCTTCCTTGGTAGCACAAACCATAATCACGAGTGCCACACAAATACCTGAAAACTCGCTTCATTGCTGTCTAGTGCTCCTTCCCTGGTTTTGACATAAACCTGCTCAATACTCCCACTGCATGTGCAATTTCTGGTCTAATACAGACCATTGCATACATCAGGCTACCAACTGCACTTGCATATGGAACACGAGACATGTCCTCTTCCTCTTCTTGTGTCTTGGGACATTGTTCCGCAGATAACCTCACACCTACAGGAATAGGAACCTTCACCAATTTACTATTCTGCATATTAAACCTCTGCAGTATTGTCTCGACATACTTCCTCTGGTTTAACCAGAGCTTCCTCTTTGCTCGATCTCTTTTAATGTCCATGCCCAAAATATAGTTTGCAGCACCAATATATTTCTTGTCGAATTTGGAGGACAATTGGGTCTTTAAATCGTGGATAATTTCTTTGTCATTTCCAACCAGCAACATATCATCCACATACAAGACCAGATAAATAACACGATCACCAATTAATTTAAAATACACAGAGTGATCTGCTTTGCTTCTGGTGAATCCAAGTCCTCGTGTAAATGTATCAAATTTATGATACCACATCCTTGGTGACTGTTTTAACCCATACAGAGACTTCTTTAACTTGCATACCAGTTCTTTCTTACCCTTCACCGTAAAGCCTTTAGGTTGCTTCATGTAGATTTCTACTTCGAGATCCACGTGAAGAAATGTTGTCTTCACATCCATTTGTTCTACCTCAAAATCAAAAGCAACAACAACAGATAAAAGTAATCTAATAGAAGTTACCTTGGCAACAGGAGAAAAAATATCACCAAAATCAATTCCCGACACCTGGGAATAACCTTTTACTACCAACCGAGCTTTGTATTTCTTTACTTTTCCTTCTGCATTTGTCTTCTTTTTGAACACCCATTTACTGCCAATGGGTTTCCTTCCAGTCGACAACTTCACCAGATCCCAAGCCTCATTTTTGTGCAAAGATGCCATTTCATCAACCATGGCCTCTTTCCAGAGTTTTCCATCCTCTGAATCCACTGCTTCTTTCACAGTTCTGGGATCATCATCAGTAACAGACAAAGCAAAATTTGAACAGAAAGCAGATGGACTATACCTTTCTGGCTGCCTTATTTCTTGAACTGATCTTCTCACAGCTGGAGTTTGTGGCTCTTCATCTTCTGATTCCTCCTCTGTTGTAGAGTCTGATTCTTCCTCCTTTAGCTCAAACTCTATCTTCTCAGGTTCCTTTGGTTTGACTTCATGTTTAATAGCGTCTTTCACCTCTCTGAACACCACATCTCAGTTGTACACAACCTTCCCTGTTATTGGGTTCCAAAGCTTATAACCCTTTAAACCATCCTTATACCCAATAAAGATGCACTTTTCAGATTTACTATCCAACTTGGTTCGCTTCTCCTTTGGAACATGTACATATGCATCACATCCAAATACCCTCAGATGTGAAAGAGAGGGTTTCTTACCAATCCATACCTCTTCTGGAGTCTTATCCTCCAACGCTGATGAAGGTGACCTATTGACCAGGTAACATGCAATATCCACCGCCTCTGCCCAGAATTCCTGTCCTAACCTAGCACCACTGAGCATGCTTCTTGCCCTTTCCATCAACGTCTTATTCATTCTTTCTGCAACTCCATTTTGCTGAGGCGTATATGGAGTAGTCTTCTGTTGTGCTATACCAAACTTCTTACAGAATTCTTCAAATTCCTTGCTGCAAAACTCTCCACCATTATCAGTCCTCAACACCTTTATCTTCTTCTCTGTTTGATTTTCCACGAGAGCCTTAAATTCTTTAAACCTGTCAAAGGCTTCAAATTTCTTCTTAAGGAAATATATCCATGTATTCCTTGAGAAGTCATCTATAAATGATACATAATACACAAACTTACCTAGTGATGGAACCTTCACAGGTCCAAACACATCACTGTGCACAAGTTCTAATATCTGTTTTGCCCTCTTACTACGAGAGGGGAAACTCACGCGATTCTACTTCCCATATACACAATTTTCACAGAAATCAAAATCCAGAGAGTTATTACTCATACCTTCTACCATACCTTTACCATGAAGTATTCAAAGGCCCTTCTCTCCAATATGTCCAAGCCTTTGATGCCACAACATGGTCTTCTCTCCAGAGACCACAAGATTTCTGCTCCACTTTTAGGAACCACAGAATTGTTGCACCCATCAATAACAGTGCTACCATGCAACTTCTACAGAGTTCCAATTTGAACTTCCCGCATCAATACCAGTGCTCCCTGAACCATTTTGCAGGTATCCTTCTCAAACATTGTGTTTACACCTGCATCATCCAACTTGCTTACAGAAAATCAGATTTCTGGTCAATGAAGGAATATGTCGAACACCTGGAAGTGTTCTAACCCTTCCACTTTGCAACTTCAACTTTACTTTTCCGCGACCAATGATTCTAGCCTTCCTATCATCCCATAAGAAGACATCACCACCATCATATTTCTCATACTCGCAGAACCACTCTCTATGGGGAGTGAAGTGAAAGGATGCACCTGAGTCAATCAACCATGCCTCATGATCTACATGTGTACTTGAAGAAGCCAAGTACACATCCCCACCTTCATCTGAGGTGGTTTTCGCCTCTGCAGAAGGGGCATTATCAGATCCCTTTCCTTTATCAGGAACTTTAGATTTAAGTCCCTTTTGTAGTGCCCTTCCTTTCCGCATTTCCAGCACACCACCTTTACAGGTTTTCTTGGAGATTTAGATCTCCCTCTAGATTTAGATCTCCCATTCAATGACTTATTTTTGTTTCTGTTTGGGGACCGTCCTCGTACAGACAAGGCATCACCATTCTGGCTCTCCATATTTTTTTGTCTCATCTCCTCTGTCAGCAAGGATGAGACTATTTCATCAAACGGAAAGGCAGTTACATTGCTACCTATTGCAATAACCAGACTATCCCACGAATCTGGTAGAGAACACAACAAACTGATGCACTTATCTTCATATGAAATTTTAATATCAACAGATGCTAACTTACTTACCATAGTATTAAATGCGTTCAGATGCTCTGTCACTGAGTCTCCATCTTTCATCCTCAGGTTATACAACTTTTTTCATAAGAACAGTTTATTCACCAGAGACTTAGATTGGTACAAAGTCCCTAACTTGTCCCACAAAGCCTTCGTCGTAGCTTCCCTTGATACATTCAACAATACTGAATTTGAGACACACAATCGTATTGTGCTCTTTGCCTTCTGATCCAAATTCTTCCATTCTTCATCGGACACTCCCGTTGGTTTAGTACCCGGATCTACCGCGATCCACTGATCTTTATCCACCATAAGATCCTCCATCTTGAGTTTCCACAACTCAAAACTCTGACCATTAAATTTCTCGATCTCTATCTTTCCACTGATCGCCATCTTCTTTCACCACCAGAATCGATCTTGCAGATCTCCCACTGAACAGGGTCTACCACAGGCTCAAGTGAAACCCCTCAACAACAAAGGCATCCCCTTGAAGCCAAAACAACTCTGATACCAAATGTAGGTTTTAACCCTGTATAGAAATTACCTGCATATGAATTCTAAAACACAGAAAATAAACAATGCGAGAGCATAACACATAAAACACATATACACATAGATTTTCCCCTGGATCCCAAAACCGGGACTACCAGCTTGATTTCTCATTATGTTCCTTTCAATGTTATAATACATATTTATACATGCTGAAGCATCCAATACCATGGACCGAAAACTATCGCGTCCAAAACCATGGACCGAAAACCATCGCGTCCAAAAAACATGTGCGAAAATCATGAACAAAACCATAGGTGGGTCCGCGCAACCTAACATAGGGTCCAAAACCAAAATTTTATGGGGCGCTGCCCCAGACCCCATGAAGTGGGGTTACAGGTATGCCTCAAAACCCCTATGACCCCCCCCCCCCCCCCCAACTACACAATCGGCGCAACGAAGGGGGGCTCTACCCCCCTCTAACCCCCCGGTTAACTACGTGGGCTAGTCATGGAAAGACTATAACACAACCCAACACTAATTGATTGCCTCAAAATTTACTTCCTAATCAACTCTACCAATAGAGAAAGCCCTCTACTCTTACTTGCTCCAACTGGTGTTGCAACATTCCACATAAATGCACTAACAATACAATCCAGCCTTCGCATCCCTGTCTCTTTTATGAAACCCTTGGAAGGTCAGCCCCTACTAAATCTTCAAGAAGAACTCCTGCATGTGAAGTACATTCTCATTGATAAGATGAGCTTCATTTGTCCTAAAATGCTTGCTCAAATTGATGAACGTTTGAGATATGCATTCCCATCCAATAGAAACACCCCATTTGGTGGCCGCTGTGTAATCCTTATAGGTGACTTCAGGAAATTACCACATGTCGAAGATACACCAATGTATGTAGGCACGTCTCGCGGCAATGCTCTTTAGTGGAGCTTCGATACAATTGCCATGCTTTCAACAATATTTCACTAGCAGGGCACAAGCCCTAAACAAATTGCATTTTTCCAATTCCTCTCCAACCTTCGAAGTGAACCCCTACATTGGATGATTGGAAACTTCTCATGGCATGTACAAAATCCATTCTTCCACAAGACTAGAAACAAACATTTGACAATTCTATGCATCTCTATGCAACTAATGAATATATTGCAATGCACAATAAAAACATGGTCAAAAAATTGGACATGCCAATTGCACGTTGCTAGGTCGAGCAAAGGAAACAATTTCCCTTCGTCACTCAATAGGATGAGAAACTTGATGCAAAAGTGATTCTATGAATTGGAAAATGAGTCATTCTAACAAGCAACTTGTGGGTTGAAGTAGGCCTTGTTAATGGGTCACTTGGAAAAGTTGTTGCTATTTTCTATGCATCTGGTTCTCGACCCCTAGAGCTTCCATCATTTGTTGTTGTTGATTTCATTCACTACAAAGGTCCACCATGGGATGCTTCAAATCCAAAGTATGTGACAACCCTCCTGTAACAAGGGGATCTCAAACACAAATGCCCCTTCACATGGCATGGGCCCTAACAATCCATAAATCACAAGGCATGACCCTACAAAAGGAAATAATTGACATTGGAAACATTGATCGTTAGGGGCTAACATTCACAACCATATCTAGAGTTAGATCATTGTACGATCTTCGAATATCTCCAACTTTTTCCTTCTCACGCTTCTCATGCATGCAATAAAATCCTTAAATATTATGTAGAAAAAAAGAAGCAACATACCTTACCTCCAAATCTATGCATCAAGCTCCTTGAATACATTCTCTTTTTGGTAACTTGAATTCCTTTGTATTGTACTTTAAAATGTTTCATCTATTGATTTGTGTACTCTGAGCCCTAGTGTTTGAGGGTTGGAGGTCAAAGCACCACAAGTAGTCTTATAGGCTTAGAACCCAAACCTAGGGTTTTACACCCATAGATGTTTGGGGAAAAACAGTGATGAGTCTTCGACATGTGATGGATGAGGATGATAGCTCTCGGCAAGATGATTCTAACGCAATGAGAATAATCCTATTCTGAGTTGTCATTGAGGAGTTATGAATTTTTGAAGGTTAATGATGGGTTTGCAAGTGTGTATGTAGGCTGACCTAAGGTTTTTTAGGCCCATGATAGTTGGTAGCCCCTAATTATGAAATTTTGATAAGCCCCTCATTTGTGTATAAATAGAGGGTGAGTGTGAGAGCATTTGATCATCTTGGAGGCACATGGAGAGGAACTCAATTAGGGCGAGAAGGAGGAGATTACTTCTGTTTTAGGGTGATAGGTTAGGGATGATTCTAGTGAAGGATAATAGGTTGTGTTTGGGTCTCTTTGTGAATGTTTGGATGCCAAATAAATCTTGCAGGAAGGCCAAGTTTCTTAGGGTGTTTTAAGAGCAAGTTAGGACATGTTTTGGGGATGGTTTTGTGGGAAAACCCTTGTTGGAGAACCCGCTGTTCAATACAATAATTATAAAGGATGCTGCAGCCCTAGAGTGAGGGTAGAAGTGTGGTTGGAGGGATAGATATAGTCCAAAAATTCAGTGTGTAGGAGCAGGCCCATAAATAGAGGAACCTGCAGCAAAACAAAGGTAAGTTTTGGTATATTTGGGCATGAATTATGGTATGTTATGGTGCTGTTCTAGGCCGCAGGAGTTGGGTGCTACAACAGTGGGTTGTAGGAATAATTAGATGATATGAGAGGCCTAAGAGTACTCTCCTAACTCAACCGTAGTCAACAAGGGAAGGCCAAAACAAGCAGAAGGTTCATCTCCATGTGTTTAAGGGCTGGTTGTTTGCTGTTGGTACATGAGTGCTGCAAGATGTTGTGAGGAAGGTCCTCAAGCCCTAAGCAAAAAATTTGATACCTTGTTTGGATAGAAAAGGAAGTAGGCCTTTGATAGAGGATTACACCATGATTGGATAGTAGTTTGGGGTTGTTGTTGTGTGGCCTAACTAGTCTTGTGAATGCACATATCCCAATGCAAGGATCCAACAAGAGGATTTGAAAATGTCTTCTTGATTGACGGGAAGCTTGTAGGAGGCCTTAGGAGTTGTTTAGAGGATCCCACATGGATTGTTGGGAGGCCTACCAAGCAACCAAGGTGACAATAGACACATCAGATTGGAAGGAAAGAGGAAAGCAACAAGGAGTGTTGCAGATGTTCCCTTGGATGATGAGTTGATGGTGTCCTAGGTGAAGGACATATTGATGTGCCCATATTTGTGCAATAACTCATCTATTGCAGAGCAAAGGGAGATTGGTGAAGTCTGTGGGAAACCATTTGTAAGGGTCTCCTAAGTGTGGGGATGCCCTAACTAGGTACAAATGCTACATCGTCGACTTGGTCTCTTGTGCACTATTCGAGGGCAGCGTGAGAGAAGACTAAGTGTGGATGTGATTGGGCACGTATGGTCTGTTGGAAGACAATGTGATAGTGTCCAAGTTGGAGCCTGGTGAGAAACACCTTGATGGACAAAGGTAGTTGCGAGAGAGTCAGTTGTTGAGCTCAAGGGTCTGATTAACCAGGAGCAATTTGTGGAGCCCGAGACTTGTGTGTGGAGAAGGACTTCTACAGTAGATGATGGGAAATCCTCCTAGCCTGTGTTTATTATGGGAGATGGACATCTTTCATTGATAGGTGACAACCATTCGTGCCCTATGTTGGTCTTCATCAGTGCAGCGCCATAATACTATAGTGGGCTAAAGATCCCGAGTAGTTGAGAAGCAATAGTGGGAAGTTGAGAGTTGTTCATAAGTGGAGTTGTGAACAACTCTACAGGAGTCTCGATGTGTTGATGCATTGATGGATGAAAGATAAACTAGAGAGAATATTGGAGAGCTGAGGTTCAGTGGCCAAATGGACTTGGAGCATTGATAGATGCAACAACTACAAAACAAGAGCTAAAGGATCGGGAAGGTACAGGGTATGACCGAGAGGAGCTAAGGGAGCATGTGGAAACCATATGATCGGAGTATCTTGTTGAGGGTAGATTGGTTGTCAATGGATTGACACCAAGCCCCAATTTGTATCTTGTACTAGTGGATGTATGAGGGCCATTATCCCTGGTACGAGAGCCCTAGACTATTGTATTATATGTTGTTTAATATAACGAAGTTGGGTTGAAAACTGTAAAAAGTTGTCTATGTTCTGTGCATATGTGATTTACTTTTGCTTATATTCCGCTATGCAAAGTAGTATCATTGAGATTCTTGGTTTGGTAGTGTCAGATATTTTAATATTCTATCCTAGACCCAAGATCGTGGAAATTCAACATGGTATCAAAGCATATCTAAGCTACTTTGAGGGACAGTGAATCATAGTGTGCACAACGAAGCAACTTAGAGGGAGTTGTTGGTGTTTAGATCATGGAGCAGAGGGTTTAGCTGAGGACATGGAGATGTGGTCTTGACAAGTTACATGGCGAGATGGGATGGGTGTTCTGATGGATTTGTGGTGAGCTCAGTGAACAACAATTTTTCATAGGGTAGATTGCTGATCATGGACTTTCGTTGATTTGTCATGGATGGTTGGGACAAGTCGAGGGTTTCTTTGGCATGGATGAGATCAGGTTGATTAAAATGTCTTCATGTGATGGACTAGAGAATGGTAGGCTAGAGTCTTCCTCGGATCATGATGTTGCATATCTGAGATTGGTGGGATTTTCACAAGTGGTGTTTGATCCAGGAGGATGAATGCTTACAGGACTGAGCTAGTGGAGATCATGTAGGATTATAGGGATTATAGCCTCAGAAGGAGCAACCCTATGGAGGTATGGGATCTTCAGGTTTGGATATGATAAGGCAGAGTGTTATAGATCCATTTGGGCACATCAATCCCATTATCTAGATTAGTGTTTTAGGGTTCATCAAACCCTAATTTCAGTTGCTACATGCCCTAAACAAGTCACCCCTTTGAATGCCTCTAGAGGGACCAGCGCAGGTAGGCCCATGTAAGGGTGTGCTACAGAGTAGTTAAGTCCATGCCAGGGTGTTTCGCAGAGCACCTAGGCTTCCTTTCACCTGTGCTGGGCGAGTTTGAGCGAAATTCACATAGGGTTTGGGGAATATTCTTATCTTTTGGAGTCATCTAGAAGGTTCCCTCACTTATCAACTCCTATGAGCTCAAAAATGGATGAGGAATGAGTTAAGATGCATCCTATCCTCTCATCCCTTCCTCCATGGAACTAATTCTAATATGGAAGGCCATTCAATACCACCATTTATGACAAAACCTCCTTCATCTCCTTATAAATTTACTACTCATCTAAGTGATCAAGGGTTGGATTATGTTGAATTGTAAGGAGATAATGTTGCTATGAGAATTGGCTTTGAAGAAAGTATTGTAATGCTAAAATTTTGTCATGCTTTTGATGTGATGTGGATGGGATCCAAGCTGGAGGAATGACTTTGAATTAGACACAATGGTTGTAATTCCTTCTTCTATTCAATAAAGTATTTGAACCTTTCTCCCATATGTTCGTATTGTCTTATAATGCTTATATGTGTGAAATGTATCTGATTCCATTCACTTATATTCAATAGATCTTTTACTTTGATCAATTATTTGTTTTCTATTTGTGTTTACATGTACTTCTCAAGCGTATTAAGTACGGGAAGGAGCGACATGATCGATACAAAGGAGACGAGAGGAAAGCAGAACTACAAGTATGTCTTCTCATCTTCTCATCTTATCTATTGCTTATAGGAAAAGACTAAAATACTTTAAACTGTTGTTCTAGATATTGCTACTTATTTAGGGAATTAGTATTTATCCGTAGATACCAAATTCTCCAAAACAAATTGGCAAATTCGCTGGGGAAGACCCTCTTTCCTAGTAGCTTATCCACCTCCTAGAACATCCTTACAGACCCTACTTGTGTTCATAGATTTTAATTCATCTCTTTTGCATTGAAAATTTGGTCAAAACCGTGTCAAATTGCCTTTTGAAATGGCTCACTGTCACCAGCACAGGTTTGTGAGGGACATAGTGCACTGCAAAGCACCCCTGGCTTAGGGACAGTGCTCTGAAGTGCACTGTCTCCCATTCAAGGCTACACTGATCCTCCTAGGGTCAGTTTCCCACCTTTGGAATGTGTTTTTGCCAACTTTTCTCTATTTGTTTGTTTTTTGATTGATCAATGAATGTTAGGTCTCAAAGAACAAGTTTCTATCTCCTTGTCTAGCCCTACTTTGATTTGATTGATTAATGTTTCTTAAATGTTTTCTTTGTCATTATCAGTCTATAGTCAAAGTTAGAATATAGTTGATTAATCTTTGTTCGAAAGAAAGTGTCGTAAAGTCTTCTTTTCCTTCGAAATAGAACTGTCGTAAAAGTCTTCGTTCTTGTTAAAGATTTATTGATTGTATGTGCATATTTCCTTTTGTTCATATTCACATTAAGCTAATTGAAAAGAAATACATGCATGTCATATTGCAGTTTGTGAATGCTTGAAAGGAATAGCTAGGGAAATTGTATTAGATGTGCTCTTTACTCTTTGTCAAAGATCTGATTGCTCTATCCCTACTAGCTAAGGTTTTCATTGTTCAATTGAATGAAAATAATGCTTATCATATTAGTTGCATTTTAGGAATTGCAAATGTACATCACATGGTGAACGTTGAAAGGAAAATTCTAAATAAGATCAACTTAAAATTTATTAGAATTTACTTAATGGAGCATTGTCACCTAACAAAAAACATTTAGTGGTTCTAGGCTAGAGACGTGTTCCAGTGTTGTAAAACAAAGTAGTTGTCACTAACTTGTCTGCAATACATCCCGAGTGTGATACCTCATTCCACGTACATGAGTATATCGTATCTCTTCCACATATCTTCGGGTATATACGGTGGTGTTACAGTATGTAAAGTATATGGGAATGCTCTCACTGTGCGGTTTTGCATTAGACAACGCTTATACGGATTGGGTCTCCACGTACTTTCGGCTATATATGGGAGGACAAAACTAGGTTGCTATCCATCCTTAGGTAACCGAGTCGGCTGCTTTTTACACTGTGATACACCGAACACAACATTCACAGAGATTTCCTGCCTGTACTTCTCTGTTCGTCGGGAGGTATTATGCAGTTCACAGTTGCTTGGTAAACCTTTTGCCTAGATTATCCCTCTTTTGTTTTTTTATGTTACTTTGATTAAAATAAATTTAATTGATCACGGATAACATCCTCCACGCTCACTCCTTAGTTGGTCTTAGGTTGAAACATACAACGACAAATCCAGAGTCCACCGATCAAGGAATTCCTTTTGATGGGAATCCTAGTCCTTTTCCTCCTTTCAGAAATATTGGTGCTCCTTATATGGCTACATTGTCCCTTTCAGGATTTACCATTGGCTTGCCAGTATGGTTTTTTTCAACCTCCTTGGTTCAAAATGTCGTGATTTCTCCACAATCGAGTACTCCTCCAACTCTCCCTTAATCCTTCACTAATTGATGAATTGACTGACCAAAATCAACCGTCAGTCAAACCTGCTCTCTTTGAAAGTGAATCTTATGAGTCTATACTTGACCCAAATCAATAGGTTGAGGAAACAATTGACCCGATTTCACCTTCAGTTAATCGTACCTTTCCTGTAGAGAGTGAATATGATACCACTCAGGTTCTTTTCGTTTCTTCATATTCCAATGAGCTTGGGGGCAATCCTCATGTTCCATCAAGACAGGAGGAAAATCCTCCCATTCTCGTAACTCAAGGGGTTATTTCTCCCGTTTCTATGGTACCCCCTCCAAGTAGTCTAGTCACTTCCTTTAATTGGAATCGACTAGCAGGATTTCATCTTCCTTCTTATGTGCCTTTCTAGATCATAGTACAGGTTTGTAATATGATTGTATCTAGCACTATTATAGATGAAGGTGCATCTGTGAGTATCCTTTCCTCAACTGCTTGGCAAGCGATTGGTTTTCCGCCGCTTTTGCTTGTTACCCAGAATCTATTGGCTTTTAACAGAGGAACTAGTCAACCATTAGGGATCCTTCCTCAGTTGCCTATTACTTTGGGAGGAAAAATTGTTTATCTCAATGTGATGGTAGTCCCAAGCCCTTTAGATTATAATTTACTTCTTGGGCGCGACTATGTTTATGACATGGGAGCTATTGTTTCAACACTATTTTGAGTGATGTGTTTCTTGCATGAAGGCAGAATTGTCACCGTTGACCAAATTTCATTTCCGGTCGAAATATGGCTTCCAGTCAACCATCTTTCCTAAGTGGTCCTTCTGTACCAATGGTATCATCCCCGCCATGGGTCAATTATGTGGCAACAAGTTCCATGCCTACATCAACGGACGATCAATTCCATGATGTTGTACATTATGTACTGGGGGCATTGGAACCAAATCTTTCCTTCCAAATCATTGTTCTGCCATCAGATGAGAACCTCTTGGAAGTCATGACCTCCTATCATGGGTCGTGAAAAATAAAGGGTATGAGGATAGTTCTTGGTCTTGTGTCAACTTCGTTAAAAAATGAAACAAAGCCCATGAGGATAGTTCCTTGTCTTGTGTCAACATCATTAAAAAATAAAACAAAGAATATGAGGACAGTTCCTTGTCTTGTGTCAACCTCATTAAAAAATGAAACCAAGGATATGAGGATCGTTCCTTGTCTTGTGTCAACCTCGTTAAAAAAAATGAAACAAGGAATATGATGATAGTTCTTTTACTGTGTCAACATCATTAAAAAATGAAACAACTCCCATGAGCATAGTTCCTTTTCTTGTGTCAAGCTCGTTAAAAAATGAAACAAGGAATTTGAGGACAGTTCCTTGTCTTGTGTCAACCTCGTTAAAAAATGAAACTAAGGGTACGATCAGAGTTCCTTGTCTTGTGTCAAGATCGTTAAAAAAATGAAACAAGGACCCCTAGAGCAAAGTTTTAGTTCAGGTCTTTGATTAGATCTCGTAAAATCCCAGTCGAATATTTCACTTGGTCTCATAAATGAACCTTCATTCCATCCACCTGATAGCCACAAGTAGTCTACTTAGGTGAATGTAATGAAGCTTGGGGGGCATGCACCTAGTGGTAAAGTTAAGTTTCCCTATAGGTTATGTGAAGGGACTAACCCCATTCACCTTTGTCCCTATCTGGATGAAGCCAAAAAGGCGTTGGATAATCGTTGTGCTTCACAGCAACGATTTCCATTTGGTTACACGAGACTCTCCCTTTCATCATGTTGGGGGCATGTAAACCAATCTCAAGCATAGTTTTTCTTTTCAAGCTTGTGTAAAAATGAAACTGAATCCAAGCATAGTTTTTCGTTTCAAGCTTGTGTAAACATGAAACCGAAACCAAGCATAGTTCCCTATGGTTCAAGCTTATGTAAAAATGAACCCATCTCCATTTTAACCCTCATGATTTCCATTCTATCAGCCTTGGTTGTTTTCATCTCATTTCCACCATCCCTTTGGCAGATCATACACTTTCACTTGGTTGTTTTACCCTTTTTTGAGGAACAATTGTAATGAGTGGTCTTATTAGCCAACCTCTTCACATAAATCAACATGTTTTGAGAAGTTCCAACATCACCGGAACCAAATGCTACCCTAGACACCACTCGTTCCTCAAAGTAGAGTCCTCTTTAAGCTCTTTTAGGACTCTCTAAACATGAAAAGATTGCCAAGCGCTTGTCCTTTCCAGCTCATTAACGGATTGGAAACGACATCTTTCTTGCATTATTTTATGCTTTTTCAGGCTTGAGAGATTAATTTACGAAAAAAAACTTGTGGAGTCTTCCTTTTTGTCCCTTTTCAAACTCTCTAAACATGAAAAGGACCGAGTTATCTTTGTCGTTAAACTCGTTAAAACATCAAATAGCGACAAAATTTTCCATCTAGACAAGACCGAGTTTCACCTTCGCTAGACTCGTTAAAACATCAAATAGCCATGATTCACCCGAAGGGTGGAATTATACAACAAGAATATGTTATCCTCCTCAAGCCTGATAAAAAGAAAGAGGTACTGGTCAGCAATGACTGGGGAAAATGGGAAGAAGGGGGAAACCACTTTATGGTAGCAGGTCACTCTTGAACATGACACTTTCACTTCATCTCCATGATTATTTAGGTTGGGTTATCTGCTTGACGGTTATCATACCTATGGTCTATCACACCATCCATCACTTTTGGTTTTGGGTCAATGCTGCCAATTCATTCAGACTATTTGGGTTGGGTTCTCTGCTTAATGGTTATCATACCTATGGTCTATCAGACCATCCATTACTTTGATTTTGGATTAATGCTGCCAATTCATTCAATGTCGCTGATATGTTCAAGAGAAGTCATTTAGTCAAAATTCATCCTTTGCAATACCATAAACCTTCATTTTCATGACCGCTATTCCTGAACCTTGTGTTGTCAGTCAAATTCCATCTCCAAATCACTACACTCTGTCGTTGATGTGGGATACATCAAGGCCCTCCTGCGACGAGTCGCTTCTTGTCGACATCAACACATTATCCAAGAATTTGACTTAGAAACACCCTTCTAGTACCTTGAGGCTTGCATGCATCAATGGTAGGTTTCTCACTTCCAGTGATAGGTTAACATTAATGGCCTTCGATTGAAATACTTTGTATTGTGTTCGACATCAAATCATCCATTCACATCGTGCAAAATGTACTGCAATACCTTAAGGATCATTATCATTATCGGTGATTTCTCTCGTATTTGTTAACAACTTACATAATTGGCTGTGTTACACAGTAATTTGTCACTGCCTTCATCCCAGTCTTCCTACTGTGTCATGAGTCTGAAATCATTCATGCTCATGCTCTCTAATGTTGCCAAATGACCCACTTTTCCAAAGTTTCTGCCTCATCATTTCCGTTTTCCAAATGAACGCACTGATGGGCGCTCCAAAACAGTCCACAAGCGCTGCCATCGTGGAAGTACACGTGATTCCCGCGATGGTCGAATTTCATGTGCCAGCGCAAGTATTGTTTGTAGTTTCCCGTGATGACTTGACTATCTCCGTTATGTAATAGTGATGTCAGCGCGGCAGACCAGTTATGTGCCCGCGATGATCCAGTTTGGGTGAGTTTGTTCCAACAGTCGGCCTTCCAGATGACTCCAGACCTGGTTGTTGGCCTTGTTTATGTCGCCCTCCTTTCTCTGGCGTGGCTGTTCCGTCATTTGTGCTACCTTCCTTGGAGATAAGATCATCCTCCCACCTTTCATGGAGACTCCTTCTCCTATTTAAGCTCTCACCATTGCTATGAGCTGCTAGTTTGGAATTCTTAGTCTTTGGAGTGTTGCTGTTAGTACTTGTGAGTTTGTTAGATAGCTGGTGTGAGTGTGACAAGTGTGGGATTGTTGAGAGCTTGAGGAAGGTTGTGAAGTGCCTTTGATCTTGTGTAAAACTTGTGAGTGAGAGAGACTTGTGTATTGGGAAATCCACTTTCAAGAGTGAATGCTTGAGGAACATGCTGTTTGGACCCCTCTGAGAAGGCTTGTGACGTCAAGACCTTGGTTGTAAACTTACTCTTTCATAATTAATGCAATCAATGATGTTTTCCTATGTCTTGTATGTAATGTACTAGATAGCTCATGACTTCTTGACTTTATGAGTAAATAGATCATTGTTGTTTCGGTTACATGCTTTGTTGTATTTCCTTTGCATTGTTTCAGGTTGATTACTCATTGGGAGAAGGAAGCGGAAGTTGGAGCAGCACAACGGAAATCCATCAACCACCGGTTGAGGTAGGCCTCCAACTTGAACTATTTAAGGAAAATTGTTGTTGATTTGTCCTTGTTTGTGACTAGACCCACTCTAGGGCTAGAGGGGTTGCCTCTGCTCACAGAGGGAACACTTTCCTGCATCACAAATTGGCGACTCTGCTGGGGAGCTGGCCTTTGTTCTTCTCTTGTTTACTCTTGCTTTGAGTTTTTGTTTTGGTCTCTTTTGAAGTTTTGGGGATTAGTTACCTATTTTCTAAGTTTCCTTGCCTGATCTGGGAAATGTCCTTATTTGCTTAAAGATTGATTGTTTTTGGTTTGGGAGTTTTTGTTCGCCTGTTAGTGTTTTGAACATCATCGCAGCTTTTAATTTAACAGTCGCGCTTTCATCGCGTCACCCCTTTTGTAATATCCTGTTCATCGCGTCACCCCTTTTGTAATATCCTGTTCATCGCGTAATTACGCTTAAATAGTCGCGACGGTTCTATATATCTAGCCATCGCGGAAAAGGCGTGTACTTCCGCGCTGACATCACTTTGTTGCTGTGTACTATTCCTTATCAGCGCTTTATTGCTAGTGTATTGCCCGCGCTAATTGCTGTAGAATTGAATTTTTTCAATTCTGCCTCCTGAATCCGTCAGTCTTGCTAGTCCCTTGCTGTTCTCACTTGGTTGATGACTTGTTTTTCACTGTTTAGAGGTTGAGGCACTCTCTTGTGAGCTTTGTTTTTCTTGCTTTGTGACCTAGTTTCATTGTTTCAAGTCTTTTGGATCAATTTCGCTTGGTTACCTGTTTGCAAAGATTTGTTTGCTACTTGCTGTTGGTTTGATTGAGCCTTCCCCTTTTCTTACTTTTGGTTGATTGTTTAGTGATTGTTATTAGACCAATCTTGGCATTGTTTCGATTTCTCTTCACTACCTAGACATAGATTACAATTGTTTGGATCAACCGTTTTTCCACATTTGTTTGTTGCTTATTGGTTTCTTTAGATTAAAGGCATCAAAATAAAAAAAAATTGCATTTCATTTAGCATGCAAAAGTGAAAGTAAATTTTCATTTCAAGTTGCATATTGAAAAGCGAATGATTAAATATCTCATTAGTAGTACTTGTGCACTTTAGCGATTGGTGTCTGTTTGCATTGAGTGACTGTTTGTTGCCTTGGTTTTCTTGGTTTGGGAATGATCTCTCTACCCTCCCATAGGTAGGTGTTCATCGAAGAAAAAGGATATCTCATTCATTCTAGCTGCATCCTAAGTTTTGTTATATACATATGGTAAGGCCTGAAAACTGAAACATAATCCAAGAACAACTTTAAAATGAACTGAATAAATCTAACAACGCATTGGAACATAATGCACACATTTAGAGGTCTAGGCTAGAGACGTGCTTCGGCGTCGTTAAACCTAGTCACTTTTGTTTCCAGTCAAGGTTGGGTGATTCCTCCTTTTGTGACTCAATAATGGTCTAGTACGGATTTGTGCTCCCACGTACCATTGAGTATATGGGGAGACCCCACTAGGTTATCATCCTTTATCCATAGGAAGCCGTGTCTGCTGCCTTACAAGCCGTAACGCACCGAACACAACATTCGGGAAGATTGATTGCCGTACGGAAAGTCCTTGGTTTTCATATGACTACCAAGGTGTATATGCAGTTTTACGGATTTTTCTGGTAAAACTTTTTGCCTAGTTCTCCAGAGTAGTCACTTTCGTTCCTTTTCGGACTCCCTAAAAGAAAAGGTCCATCTGAGCACTTGTCACTTCAGGCTCATTAAATATTCGAAGGCGACTAGAGTCATCTTTTGTCCTTTTCTCGACTCTTTAAAAATGAAAAGGTCAAGTTTTGTTCCTGTGTCTTAAAATTTATTCGGCCATGATTCACATTTACCCGGTTAGATCTTGTTTGCGTTAGCTTGAGTAGGGTCCTTTCTCGTTAGTTTCCCTAGGATATTTTGAAGTTGTCATCCTGGCGGAATCACCAATCCCGTCTCCCGTTCCAAGTGACCAAGGGTCTCCTTCTTCTGTTGCTCTCGAGGTACCGGTTGTGAGTGATACTCTCCCTGTTATTTCGAGTATCCAACCGATTAACTCTCGCGCTCTAGAGGACGAGACTTACGAGCTTCACTAGAACCCCGTTTGGGAGCCTTCTGAAGAAGATATCCCTCCTACTCCTCCTGGTGTTTCGGTCCCAATGTCTTCTTCTGATATGGAAGACACATCCCCCGTCACAAGTGAAGAATCCGTTGCGACGAGCGGTGAAATTCCCACCTCAACGGAAACTACACCTTTTCGTATCACCTCTCTTGGTGTTACGTTGCCTTTACGCTATAAGGCGTTAAGGGATGTTATGTCTTCTAGGACTCCCCCTACGAGTTCTATGTGGTCACACACCATCACTCCGACCTCGGAGTCCTTTATTCCTCAGATTCACAATGTGCCTGTCACTTCCGTCCCGACTATTCCAACTGTTTGTGTGGCTTCTTCAACCCCTGTTGTCGGTGCCGTTACTGCATCCTCAGTTGTGACCGCTGCTGCTGGACCTTCTTCAGGCTCAACTTATAGTGGCCCATCGGCATCCGTACCTGGAGTTGTTGACCCTACACTAGGTGCCCCACCTTCTTCTAGTTCTATCCCAGCAGGGGGGGCATACGATGAATATTTGCATGCTCTTCAGAATGCAGACCCTCAAAATCCGTTTCATTATTATGATTCTAGAGGAGCTCATATCTATTACCGCGGACCTCTGCCACCTCAGCCTGTGGTTGAAGTCACGGTCCCGTTATCCGTTGCTTGGACCCCCACTCGTTATGGCGGTGGCCAAGTATCGCCTGCACATCTTCAAGGACCACCTAATCAAGGCCAACCGTCTTACGTGCAAACCTCTCATGGGCAACAGTATTACAAGAAGTCTTATCTAGGGCAACCTGGAGGCCCACAAGGACAACCCTTTCAGGGACAACCTTCGGCCTCTGGTGGTCCGTCTTTTACCTATTTTGCGCAACCTTCTGGTAATCTAGGACAACCTTACACGCAACAAGGTCAACCTGGTGTCCAGCAAGGTTATCCTTCTGGGAAAGTTGGTCAACCTTATGTTTAGCAAGGCCAACCTACCATCCAGTATGGTCAAACATCTGGACAGGTCGGTCAGCCTCAAATCCAATTAGGTCAACTAACTGTCCAGTCCGCTCAGCCATCCGGTCCATCAGGACAACCCTCAGTTGTGCAAGGACAACCCAACACCTAGCAAGCTCAACCTTCTGGGAAGATGGGCCAATTTCAATCTCAATTGGTTCAACCTTCTGGCCAGATGGCTCAACCTCAGTTCTCTCAAGGACATCCTTCTGGGCCTGCTCAACCAGGCACTCAAATGATTGTTGCTTCTCAAGCTCAACTAGTTTTTCAGCCCCAGGCTGGGCCCCAGACCCAATCCGGTCTTCAAATGCAGGTTGGATCTCAATCCCAACCGGCCTATCAAACACAGCCTGCCTCTCAGGCTCAGTTTGGAGCCGAGCCGCCTTATGGTTTCCAGCAATCACAAGGGCAAACTCAGTTTGCCCCATATCAAAATTATCAACAACTGCAGGTGAGTCCTTATCAGAATTACCAACAACCTTATGTTGCTCTTGCAGGCCCAGTTGGTAATCAATGGAATGCTGGGGGGTAAATCCAGAGTTAGCCATCCTATAACCCCTATGGACAAAATCCCTACGGACAGAACCCTCATGGGCCAAATCCGTCTGGACAAAATCAATGGGGACAACCACCAACTGGCTGGAACTCTGGTACCCCTTCCTACCCGCAGCCCCAGATGTCCTTTAATCCTCAATTACCCTTTTTAGCGACGTTGGAATTACCGGATGTGTCCAAATTGACCAATGATCCTATTCTTCATAATCCGTATTGGCCATCGGTTCCAACTAAAATTCCCGGTGATTGCCCCAAATTCGATGGTAAAGCTGGAGAAGATCCCCAAGCTCACGTCATGACTTATCATCTATGGTGTTCATCGAATTCGTGGCTTGATGATTCAATCCGGCTCCGCCTTTTTCAAAGGACTCTCACTGGCTTTGCTGCTAAATGGTATATTGAGTTATCTCGCAGATCTTTTCAGGATTTTAACTCGTTGGCTATGGAATTTTTAACTCATTTTCAGTTGCCGATTCGATATGAAACAGGCACACACCTCCTAACATCCTTAAAACAGACAACGGCTACGCATATCTCTGATCATATCCATGAATGGAGACGACATCGTCGTTTGATTAAGTTTTGGATTCTCGATCAGCTTCTTACCGACTGGTTCACGACTTCATTCGTCGGTCCGATAGCACGGGACATTGCTATGGGGGCATGTGTAACTGAAGAGCAAGCTATTGCGTGCGCTCAGTACCTTGACTTGGTTTACTCCAAGTCTGGTATGTTATATGATTATTTGCTTAATGCCCCGAGACCAGGAACTTCCAAAGCCCCGCCAACACCATCCGTTGACGGTATCATTGGTTCTGTTAATCTGCCCTCAAAGAAAACTTTCTTGAACCCTGGGAAGAAAAAGTCGAATGCTCCGAATGAAAATACTTCTCAGGCTATATCCAATTCTGGTAATACTTCCGAGGTTAACACTATCCAGTCCACCATGACGGACAAAGCCTCAAAAGGAAAGAAGAAGGGAAAAGGAAAGAATAAAGCGGATCAACCTAAGCAAGATTCCCCTAAACCTCCACCCGAGGAAGACGCCAAACGCAAGCCCAAGTACCCTTGTCTTATCTGTGATGAGGATCACTATACCAAGACTACCCAAGGCGGTCTGAAGTTAGTCATTTGTTGAAAGGTGCTCCTGGGACTCCTACTGTGCTCAAAGAACCTTTTCCCTCACAACAAACGCAAATGGTGGCTGATCCATCTCAACCCTCTTCTTCCTTTGGTTCTCAAGTATTTATGGCTGGGACGATTCCCGTCCACATCAGTACTCAGGCAAAAGAGTATCCGTCGCCTGCCGGGAAAGAGCCTGAGGTCCCCTCTAGCGCTCCTCCGTCCAATTCTGGTCCGCTCCATATCGAGAGACCTAGCACTGAGACACCCGTCTGATCCCCTCCGAAAGGTGTACTTCGGAAATCTTCTTACAACCCTAATGCTTGTGCTTCCCAGCACTACAACATCGTTGAGGACTTAGCCCAGGCTCCGTCAGCTATGTCCGCCTTAGAAGTACTCCAGAGCTGCCCCTCTCAGAGGAAGTCCTTGCTATCGGCCATTGGTGGCATAGACCCGGCTGACTCGGATCTGATTACTTTTGACCTGGAAAGCCATATACCGAGACTGCCTCACCAAATTGCCTTCCTCATACAGGTCATCATCAATTCCAGAACGATTCATCATACAATCATTAATGAAGGTGCTTCAACTTGCATCATGTCTGTTGCCTGTTGGAAGGCTATTAATTTTCCGACGCTGAGCCAGTCTCCTACAACCTTGGAAGCCTTTGACGGGAGAGAGTCTCGTCCTTATGGTATACTCCAACGTTTGCCCATTTCTTTGGAAGGGAAGACGGTTAAAGTGGAAGTTGAAGTCGTTGATGCTAATCTTACCTACAAGATCCTTCTCGGACGTAGATGGACATACGCCATGCGAGCCGTGGCTTCATCTCTATTTCGTGTCATTCGTTTCCATCATCAAGGGAAGATCATCACCGTAGACCAGTTGTCATTCTTCGCCTCCTCTTCCGAAGGAAACATGCCTTTTGTGGAGCATACCTCCAAGCCATATGAGAGTGTGGGAGGTGGAATTTTTAAAGATCCTGCCCTGATGGGTGTTTTTTCACTCCCACCTCCTAACTTCGCTCCTATCAATATGATTTCCGTTCGCTCTGATCCATGGGTTCTTCCCCCCGCTGATCAGGTAAAATCTTGGGGTGATGAGATGCTGTTGAGTCCTGCTGAGCTCAACTACGTCGAAATTGTTTTTGCATCGGTTCCCCCTTCTGGACCTGCTCCCGACTCGTACGCCCATTCCCCTTGGCTTGGAGATGACGCTTCTTCAGATCCTTTAAAGGAAGCATTTCCTTCTGACGAAGCCATTATCGAGACCATGTCTCTCGAGGAACCTCCTTGGTCTGATCATCACCATCGTTCCTCGTTTCTCCCTGCCCACCGGGAAATGCTTACCTGTCTCGAGCGGTTTGCTCCTTGTCTCCCATCTCAACCCCTTCAGACACCCATTCAAGTTTATCAAGTGTCTTCTGAAGGAAATATGGGAAACATCACGCAGACCCAGCCCATCGACATCTCTGTGAAACCAGGGATTGTCGAGCATATTCATGTCGGAGTCACTTGCACTCCGGAGGAAATTCAGCTTTATACTGATCTTTTTTCGCGAATTTCGTGATGTCTTTGCTTGGTCCTACGAAGAAATTCCCGGCATTGATCCTAGCATAGTGGTGCATGAGATACCTATGTATCCGGGTGCTAAGCTTGTTCACCAACGTCTACGCCCCGTGCACCCCCGAAAGGCTGCAACCATTAAAGCGGAAGTTGAAAAGCTTCTTAAGGCTGGTTTTAGTTACCCCATCCCACTCACAAATTGGGTCTCCAATATTGTCCCTGTGAATAAAAAATAGGGTACCATTCGAGTCTGTGTTGATTATCATGATATTAACCGGGCCTGTCCCAAAGATAACTTCCCCACACCCTTCATTGATCAGCTCATTGATGAGTGTGCTAGGAGCGAAATGTATTCATTTATGGATGGTTTTTCTGGGTATAACCAGATCAATATTGTGCCCGCTGATCAGCACAAGACTGCCTTTATCTGTTCGTGGGGCACTTTCCCCTACAAAAAGCTCTCTTTCGGTTTGAAGAACGCTGGTGCTACCTTCCAACATGCAATGTCCTATGCATTCCATGACATTCGTCACATTTTACAACTGTACCTAGATGATATACCATCTCATTCAGCTAAACGTTAGGACCATCCCACTCATCTTCGCGAAATCTTTCTCCGCTGTCGACACTACCGCATCAGGCTTAATCCTCATAAGTGTGTCTTCTGCGTTGACTCAGGCAGACTGCTCAGGTTTATCGTCTCCCGAGAGGGAATCTGTTTGGATCCCATTAAAGTCGAGGCTATTCTGAATCTTCCTTCCCCTGCTTCTCTGCAACAATTGCAGATCTTGCAGGGCAAAGCGAATTTTTTAAGACGATTCATTCTGAACTATGCCAAAGTGGCTAAAGGTTTCACACGGTTACTGAAGTGAGATACCCCTTTTCATTGGGATGCCGCTGCTCAAGAGTCCTTCGAGCGTCTCAAGGGTCTCCTTGTTTTTGCTCCATTGTTGCGTCCTCCAAATTATCATCGTGACTATACTCTGTATTTGGCTGCTGCTGTTACCACTATTGGCATGGTTCTCGTTCAAGATGACGATGATGACACTGAGCATGTTATATATTATCTCAGCCGTAATCTTTTAGATACAGAAACTCGATACGCTTATGTCGAGAAGTTGGCATTGGTTGCCGTTTGTTTCGTCCAACATTTCCGCCATTATATCTTGTTGCGTACTACGACCGTGGTTTCTGATTGCAACCCGATGACGTACATTTTGTCACGTCAGTTGCTGGGGGGCAAGCACTCAAAGTGGATCATCATCCTCCAAGAGTTTGACTTGGAATTTACCACTGCCAAGTCTAAGAAATCCCTTTTCTTTGCTGAGTTACTTTGCTCTTTGCCATCTCCTACTGCGCCCTCTCGGTCAAAGGATCATATCCCGGACGAAACTTTGTTCCTAATTAGCACCCTCAATCCCTAGTACGGGGATATCATTGTATATCTGCAGACATCCTCTTTTCGTCCCGTTGTGTCTAAGGATCTTCGGCGATGGATCCTTCATCAGTCTCAGCCCTATTGTATCATTGGGGACACCCTGTACCATCTCGGCGCCGACTCCGTTCTCCGCCAATGCCTAAATTTCAAGGAAGCTGAGCGGGTTTTGAATGACTGCCATTCTGGCGCCTGTGGTGGTCACATGTCCAGATATGCTACTGCTTAAAAGATCCTCCGTGCCGATTATTTCTGGCCCTCCATCTTTAAGGATTGCATTCTTGCCATCCGCTCCTGTCACGAGTGCCAGATATACTAGCGGAAGATGCGTGCGCCTCCAGCTCCATTGCACCCTGTTGTTACCGTCGGCCCTTTTGCAAAATGGGGCATTGATTATACGGCGTGTAACCCTCGCTCGGCCGGGGGGCATGGGTATATTATCGTTGCCGTCGATTAATTCACAAAATGGGTCGAGGTGATGCCCACATTAACTGAAGATGGTCACACAGCGGCGCAATTTTTGTTTAACCATGTTATTTCACGGTTCGGAGTCCCTCAGGCCATCGTCACTGATCACGGGAAGCATTTCCGTAATCACATGATGACCGAGCTAACAACCCAGCTAGGCTTACAACATGATAGTTCGACTCCATACTATCCTCAAGCCAATGGCCAAGTTGAAGCCGTCAACAAGGTTCTGGTTATGATGCTTCAACGTACCGTTGGCATGCATAAGTCTAACTGGCACTTGATGTTGTTCTCCGCCTTGTGGGCCTACCAAACCTCTATGAAGGATGCCACCAGTTTCACTCCATTTCAATTAGTTTACGGACTAGAGGCTACCCTTCCCATTGAGTGCAAGAGCCCTTCGTTGAAGTTGGCCGTTGAATTACTTCCCAACACTACTCCGGTAGAAGAATGCCTTCTTTACCTAGAACGGCTGGACGAGACCCGTCGGCTAGCCTCTCTAGCTATTGAAGCACAGAAGAAGAGAGTGAAAACTCACTTCGATCATACTGTCCATCCTCGTTCTTTTGTTGAGGGAGATTTAGTCCTGCTCTACGATTAAGCGAATGATAAGCTGGGGGCAGGCAAACTCGAGCCCATGTGGCTTGGGCCTTATATTGTAAAGAGAGTTTTGCAGAAAGGGGCCTACGAGCTAATTGATTATGAAGGGAATCCTCTCAACAAGCCCCGAAATGGGCTGTACTTGAAAAAGTACTATGCGTGAATTCCATGCACTTTGGTCTGTACATACATGTGTTTTAGCAGGTGTGTTGTGTGTGTGTGTTTTCATGTTTTTGGCTTGGTGTGAAGGTGTGATTGCCGCTTATTGTGTCTTTTGCTTCTTGTGCAGATGTCTGGTGCACCTTACGTTGGTTTCGCTGATGGTGCCTGCCGCAGTACCCGCAACTTGTCCTCTACGGCGTGGGTGATCTACGATCCTCATGGTGAGTTGATAGATCTTCAAGGTGTGTGTTTAGGTTGTACCACAAACAATGTCGCTGAATATAGTGTTGTGATTGAGTTACTGGCTGAGGCGATTAATCTCGGTATTCGTACATTGGTTGTGAACCTGGACTCTCAACTTGTCGTCCACCAACTCAATGGGCGATATTCCGTCAGAGACCATCATATTTTAAGGTTGTATTTACGTGTTAAATTGTTAGAGAGGAATTTTGATTTCATTACATATCAGCATATTCCACGACGGTTAAACACGTTAACTGATGCATTGGCTAATCATGTATTAGACAGACATTTGCATAACATGTAATCAAAACATCATACAAGAAAGCATGTAAAGCACAATAATAGACCATAGGAATATGTATATATATGTGTATATATATATATATATATATATCGTGTGGCACACCGAGGCGCTAAAAAATAAGTGTACATGTACAAATAGAGTCTGTGTTCTCCGTACATCTGAGACACATGTCTTTCAAAAATCACCAGCATTAAATAAAAACCTAGGTGTCTACTGCAGTGGGTTCTGTTCCCTATAGTACATCGCCGCTCATACCACCTGCCTCAACAGGCGGTGCATCCTGGGTTCCACTCCTACTGTGTGGATCTGGGATGCTCTGGGGACCTCCTCAATCCCCATGTAATCTGGAATCCCTGCTAACAGGCCCTCAAGGTTGTGGATCACTGTCTCCATCGTATCCTCTTCCGGAGGAGCCAGGGCTAGTGCTGTAATGCCCTACGCGTCCCTCCGAGCCTCTGGAGCCAGTCCAAGGGGTCTCACTGGTCCTAGATCTGCATACCATAACATTCTTCTTTAGAACATGTACATGAAAAAATCAAAAACATCATAAAAATAAAAATCAAAAAATATGATCAAGTGTCTTACCACCGTCATCCCACTGCTCTCCAGCGGGCAGCTGCATGTCAGGATCTCCGCGGAAGTCCATTGCGGCATATGGCCAATCCTCCACGAAGATCGTCTGTCGCTCTAACCACTCTAAAAAAAATGTCCCCCACGCCACTAGTCGTCCGCCACCTCCTCGTGGCATGACGTGAGCCCATTGTGTGGCCCTCGTCTCATGTGGCCTGGGTAAGTCCAAATCCATGTCTTGCAACTACAGTGCCTGCACCCGCTCGAGCATGAGCGGGACTAAGATGGATCCATAACCAAACTGCTTCGTCTCTCCTCGACGACAGTTGGTGAGTTTCCTCTTTATGTTTGCCGCCACTGTTTCTGCCTAGTTAAACATGGTGGGATTGAGACACTCGAGAGCCAGCCGGAGCTGAGTCTTTGAAGCCTCATGTTGGGCTAAGGAGCCCACTGCCTGTGTCACCATGAAAAGCATAGCATGAAGGATTACGTTGTCCACTGTGGGGATTGCCACCTTCCCACTCCTTGTCTTGCGTGTCCCTGGGCACACTCGAGCCATCAGCATATCTAGGGAATCACCCCCGGGTCGCTGCCCCTCTAGAATGGGCCTCTCACCTTGATGGGACAACCCGGTCAAAAAATAGATGTCTGTAGAATCGAACTCGATATCCCGGCCTCGGATGATAAATTTCCCATCTGTGGGATTCCAGGCCCTGATCAGTAGCTCCAGCAAGTCAGGTTGTGACCGCAAGAGTGGAGTTAGGAAGAATTTGAGCAATCCGCATGCCTGTAATGCGTTTCGGCACCCCACATTGGCAAAAGCTTCTATATCATTGTTATCATGTGTGTGTTCTTTCCAGACGAATGCCATTATACCCTACAGAACGAGGAAAATTGAATTAGTACTTCGTTTGAAACTTTTAACACGTAATTTACAAAAAACATGAGTTTGCGTCGCCATCGCGTCTGTTTTAAAAACAGATGAGATGACGCAAGGTCTCTAGTTCATTTTTTCCGGGTCATCGCGGAAGTACATCACTTTTCTGCGATGATCGGGGCGCGCCCTGCGTAAAATCTTTTCGGCCATCGCGGACCTGATGGGGTAAACCCGCGATGACCGAGCGGCGGAACGCGGTTTGAAAATCCGCCTAAACTCACACTTGGAATGTCCAAAACGCATGAAAAAAGTATTAAAATGAAGCGCAAGGCAACGTGTGTCTACCTGGAACCCGTTTCGGGACGAATGATGCATGGACAGGGCCAAATTTCGCTCGCCAACTTCAATACTCCAAGTTGCTCCACAGTGAATTGAATAGTGCTATGGTAAAAATGAATGGGTTAATTCCTTTTTATAGTGATTTTTGCAAATTTAAAAGTTACATTTTATAGATGTGGGTTTTTTCTCATAATTTTACCACATGGATAGTCAAAATACGATGTTTTAACTATGTTTTTATGAATATTGTTCATTTTATCTCGAGCGGGTTTACGTGTGACGTGTTTTTGTGCAGAGCTTCAAGTGGTGAAATTATGACAGTTTGATATACACTTGATCCCAAAAAGTCGTCTTTAAGCTCTTTTCCGACTTAAAAAATGAAAAAGATTGCCGAGTTTGTCCTCATGACTTGTTAAAAGAAACGAGAGGCGGTCGCCTTTAAGCTCTTTTTTCGACCATTTAAACACAAAAAAGATCGTCGGGCTTTTGTCGTTTCAGGCTCGTTATTGGTTGTGAAACGACGTGCTTCTGACCGCTTTTTTACTTTTCGGGTCGAAGTCACTACCCACAAAAAGTACTCCTCGATCGTAATGGTTGGGCGGTTCTTTCGAGTATCATTTTATACTTTTTCGGGCTCGAGAGACACAACTCTACGAAAAAGGACCCCCTTGGAGTTTTCTTTTCCGTGTCTTTTTCAAACTCTCTAAACATGAAAAAGACTCCGAGTTTTACCTATGTTAGACTCGTTAAACCCTGACGACATTGGACTTGTCACCATGACGAGACCCGAGCTTCTCCTTCTTAGGGATTGTTAAACTATTACTGGGTTGAATTCAACGATAGGTTTATCATTGATTGTTTAAGGCAGCTAATCACTCTTGAACATCAACACTGTGCTTCTTGTCGGGTTGGGACATCCATACATTGTCATTTGGCCTTCCGCGGGTTTGGGTTATCATTCTAGCCTCATTCCATTCGATTCATGCCGTCTCCTTCGAGCCTCTGATCCCTTGGTGCCTAAACGCTGCCACCCCCCTCCGGAGTCGTGTCACTGACGTGTTCAAGAGTATAATCCTTCTGCAGTTTACACCCTCGCCTTCTCCTCTGATTCTCTGTTTCACCATCTACCACTTGTTCCTTATCTCATGTCATTGATGGGGGAAACATTATGGCCCTCCTGCGACGAGTCGTCTCCTATCGACATCAGCTCATTATCCAGGAGATTGACCTAAAGATCCCTTTTGGTACCTTAGAGCTTGCATGCCTCAATGGAAAGTTCTTCGCACCTGATGGTCGAATTTCATCATTAGTCGTCGATTGGGTGATTCCACTAGTGTTCGACTTCAGCTCCTTTTTCACACTCCGTGGATTGTGCTAGACAGTACCTTGAGAGCCATTGGCATTATTGGTGGTTTCTCTCGCGCTTGTTAACGGTTTTCATCATTGACCTGTAATCAAGCAATGTTCTATCATGATCGACCTCAACACATATATTCGCATGTTAGGATTTGTACTATGATCAGATGGGTTCAAGACCCCGAACTCAGATTACACATGTTCGGGCTGCGTGGATTGGTTTTATGATTACATGACTCGTTGATGGATGGCTGCGACCATGCCTGAGTCTTCATGGATGGCTGTGACCATACCTTTATCATCATCATGGTCTCATTAGCTGGATGGCTACGTCCATACCACAGACCTATTTCGTATGTCTTTTGGATGGTTGCGTCCATGCCTAGACTACATGTACTTCATTATCAGAGATATCAGTTGTACTTGCGTGCAGGTTCTTCCGGATGGTGTTCCAGCTCAGTCAGTTTCGTAAAGCATTTCACCCCTCCCTCTCTCTCGGGCTTCGTACTTTAAGGGGCATCTGTTACACAGTAATTTGTCACTGCCTTCATCCCAGTCTTCCTACTGTGTCATGAGTCTGAAACCATTCATGCTCATGCTCTCTGATGTTGCCAAATAACCCACTTTGCCAAAGTTTCTGCCTCATCGCATCTGTTTTCCAAATAAATGCACTGATGGGTGCTCCAAAACAGTCCAGAAGCGCTGCCATTGTGGAAGTACACGTGATTCCCGCGATGGTCAAATTTCATGTGCCAGCGCAACTATTGTTTGTAGTTTCCCGCGATGACTTGACTATCTCCGTTATGTAATAGTGATGTCAGCGCGTCAGACCAGTTATGTGCCCGCGATGATCTAGTTTGGGCGAGTTTGTTCCAGCAGTCGGCCTTCCAGATGACTCCAGACCTGGTTGTTGGCCTTGTTTATATCGCCCTCCTTTCTCTGGCGTGGCTGTTCCGTCATTTGTGCTACCTTCCTTGGAGATAAGCTCATCCTCCCACCTTTCATGGAGACTCCTTCTCCTATTTAAGCTCTCACCATTGCTATGAGCTGCTAGTTTGGAATTATTAGTCTTTGGAGTGTTGCTGTTAGTACTTGTAAGTTTGTTAGATAGATGGTGTGAGTGTGACAAGTGTGGGATTGTTGAGAGCTTGAGGAAGGTTGTGAAGTGCCTTTGATCTTGTGTAAAGCTTGTGAGTGAGAGAGACTTGTGTATTGGGAAATCCACTTTCAAGAGTGAATGCTTGAGGAACATGCTGGCTGGACCCCTCTGAGAAGGCTTGTGACGTCAAGACCTTGGTTGTAAGCTTACTCTATTTCATAATTAATGCAATCAATGATGTTTTCCTATGTCTTGTATGTAATGTACTAGATAGCTCATGACTTCTTGACTTTATGAGTAAATAGATCATTGTTGTTTCGGTTACGTGCTTTGCTGTATTTCCTTTGCATTGTTTTAGGTTGATTACTCATTAGGAGAAGGAAGCGGAAGCTGGAGTAGCGCAACGGAACTCCATCAACCACCGGTTGAGGTAGGCCTCCAACTTGAACTATTTAAGGAAAATTGTTGTTGATTTGTCCTTGTTTGTGACTAGACCCACTCTAGGGCTAGAGGGGTTGCCTCTACCCGCAGAGGGAACACTTTCCTACATCACAAGCTGGTAATCAGATGGTGTCTTCCCATGTTCGACTTCAGATCACATATTCACATGGTTAGACTCGTACTTGAGTGAACAATTGAACGAGATAGAAGACCTCAGATCTAGTTTCATCCATCCGGGCTGCGATTTCAGGAGTACTAAATCATATGTACAATGACTTTACATTGATGGTCATTCCGATCATGGGTCTATATCTGTAGACGACTGTTTATGTACATGTAATGAAATTTTACAAGCTGAGAATGGGTATGCCTTCCCTCAGTGATTCATGTAAAAATAAAGAAACATGATATATGCATTGTAATTGATGCAAGTCACCTTCCACTTCAATACCTCCTCATCACATTGTAAAGCATTTCATTCGACATTGGCATTTTTCTGACTTCATGCTTTAGGGGGCAGCGGTTATAGATCCATTTGGGCACATCAATCCCATCATCCAAATTAATGTTTTAGGGCTCATCAAACCCTAATTTCAGTTGCTACATGCCCTAAACAAGTCACCCCTTTGAATGCCTCCTTCCCAGACAGTTTCATGACTTGAAGACATCCAGAAATGGCCTCTAGAGGGACCATCACAGGTAGGTCCATGTAAGGGTGTGTTGTAGAGAAGTTAAGTCCATGCCAAGGTTCTCTGTAGAGCACTTAGGCTTCCTTTCACCTGCGCTAGGTGAGTTTGAGAAAAATTCACATAGGGTTTTGGGAATATTCTTATCTTTTGGAGTCATCTAGAAGGTTCCCTCACTTATCAACTCCTTTGAGCTCGAAAATGAATGAGGAATGAGTTAAGATGCGTCCTATCCTCTCATCCCTTCTTCCATGGAACTAATTCTAAGTATGGAAGGCCATTCAATGCCACCATTTATGACAAAACCTCCTTCATCTCCATATAAATTGACCACTCATCTAAGTGATTAGGGACTGGATTATGTTGAATTGTAAGGAGATAATGTTGCTATGAGAATTGGATTTGAAGAAAGTATTGTAATGCTACAAGTTTGCCATGCTTTTGATGTGATGTGGATGGGATCCAAGCTGGAGGAATGACTTTGAATCAAACACAATGGTTGTAATTCCTTCTTCTATTCAATAAAGTATTTGAACCTTTCTCCCATATGTTTGTATTGTCTTATAATGCTTATATGTGTGAAATGTATCCATTTACATTCACTTATATTCAATAGATATTTTTCTTTGATCGATTCTTTGTTTTCTATTTGTGTTTACAGGTACTTCTCAAGCGTATTAAGTACGAGAAGGAGTGATAGGATCAATACAAAGGAGACGAGAGGAAAGTGAAACCACAAGTAGGTCTTCTCATCTTCTCATCTTATCGATTGCTTATAGGAAAAGACTAAAATACTTTAAACTGTTGTTCTAGATATGGCTACTTATCTAGGGAATTAGTATTTATCCGTAGATACCAAATTCTCCAAAACACAGAGGCACTACTGAGATCGTTGGATTCATTCTACAGGGTATGCTGCAGTGATGGATGCCAGATGGGCTAGTGTCGTCGTTGGATGATGATGGTTACTTCCTAGTCTTGAGAGTACCTCCCTCACTAAGAGGGAGTGTTGATTTGTGTAGCTTGGGAGGTACTCCAAGCCCTAGTGTTCGAGGGGTGGAGGTCAAAACACTGTAAGTAGGCTTGTGAGCTTAGAACCCAAGCTTGGAGTTTTGCACCCATAGATGTTTGGGTTGAAAATGTGATGGAATTTTTGAAGGTTAATGATGGGTTTGCAAGTGTGTATGTAGGTCGGCCTAAGGTGTTCTAGGCTCATGATAGTTGGCAGCCCCTCATTATAGTTTTTTGAGAAGCCCCTCATTTGTGTATAAATAGAGGGTGAGTGTGAGATCATTTAATCATCTTGGAGACATAAGGAGAGGAACTCAATTAGGTAAAGAATGAGGATACTACTTCTATTTTAGGGCTGCAGGTTACGGTTGATTCTAGCAAAGGAGAAGAGGTTGCATTTGGGTCTCTTTGTGACTATTTGGATGCCAAATAAATCTTGCAGGAAGGCCGAGTTTCTTAGGGTGTTTTCTGAGTAAGTTAGGACATGTTTTGGGGATGGTTTTGTGGGAAAACCCTTGTTGGAGGAGCCGTTGTTCAGTACAAGAATTATAAAGGATGCTATAGCCCTTGAGTGAGGGTTGAAGTGTGGTTGGAGGGCTAGATATAGCCCAAAACTTTAGTGCATAGGAGCAGGCCCACAAATAGAGGAACCCACAACAAAACAACAGTAAGTTTTGGTATAGTTGTGCTTGAATTATGGTGTGTTATGGCACTGTTATAGGCCAGGGGACTTGGGTGCTATAGTAGTGGGTTTGAGGGCTAATTAGATGAGTTTAGAGGCCTAGGAGTACTATCCTAACTCATCCACAAGAAACAAGGGAGGGCCACCACAAGAATAGGGGTCATCTCCATGTGTTTAAAGGATGGTTGTTTGTTGCTGGTACAAGAGTGCTTTAGGATGTTGTGAGGAAGGTCCTCAAGCCCTAAGAACTGAATTTGATGCCTAGTTTTGACAACACAGGAAGAAAACCTTTGACAAAGGATTACACCATGATTGGACAATAGTTTGGGGTTGTTGTTGTGTGTCCTAACTAGTCTTGTGAATGCACAGATCCCAAGGCAAGGAGGCGGCAAGAGTATTTGCAAATGTCTTCTTGATTGATGGGAAAATTGTAGGAGGCCTTAGGAGTTGTTTGGAGGAGCCCACATGTATTTTTTGGAGGCCTACCAAGCAGCCAAGGTGACAAAAGGCACATCAGATTGGAAGGAAAGAAGACAACAACAAGGAGTGTTGCAGATGTTCCCTTGGATTATGAGTTGATGGTGTCCTAGGTGAAGGACATGTTGATGTGCCCAGATTTGTGTAATAGATCCTTTATTGTAGAGCAAAGGGAGGATTGGTAAAGTTTGTGGGTAGCCATGTGTAAGGGTCTCCTAAGTGTGGGGATTCCCTAACTAGGTGTAGATGCTACAACATGGACTTGGTCTTTAGTGGACTTGGAGGGAAATGTGAGATAAGACCAAGTGTGGATGTGATTAGGAATTTATGGTTTGCTAGAGGACAACATGATAATGTCCAAGTTGGAGCCCGGTGAGAAACGCCTTGATGGACAAAGGTAGTTGCGACAAATGTAGTTGTTGAGCTCAAGGGTTTGATCAACCAGGAGCAGTTTATGGAGCCTGAGACTTGTGTTTGGAGAAGGACTTCTACAAAAGATGATGGGAATTCCTCCTAGCCTGTGTTCATTGTGGGAGATGGACATCTTGTAGTGATAGGTGACAACCTTCCATGCCCTATGTTGGTATTCATCAGTGCAACGCAGGAAGACCATAGTGGGTTGAAGTCCCTGAGTAGCCGAGGACAAGAAGTGGGTAATTGAGAGTTGTTCACAAGTGGAGTTGTAAACAACTCGACATGAGTCTTGATGTGTTGATGCGTTGATGGATGCACGATCAACTAGTGAGAAGATTGGACAACCGAGGTTCAGTGGCCAGATGGACTTGGAGTATTGATAGAGGTAGGAGTTGCAAATTGGGAGCTGAAGGACCGGGTAGTTACATGGTACAACATCAAGGTTGGTATCTTGTTGAGTGCAAATTGGTTGTCGATGGAACGAAACCAAGGCCCAATTTGTATCTTGTACTAGTGGATGCATGGGGGCAATTATCCCTATTGCGGGAGCCCTAGAATGGTGTATTATATGTTGTTTAATATAACAAAGTTGGGTTGAAAACTATAAAAATTGTCTATATTCTGTGCATATGTGATTTACTGTTGTTTATATTCCACTGTGCAAAGTAGTATCGTTGAGATCCTTGGTTTCTTAGCGTCAGATATTTTAAGATTCTATCCTAGACCCAAGATCATGGAAATTCAACATCGTCTTCTCTCTCATTTAAAAACCTTCAAAGTTGTGTGTTTTTTACCTACTCTATTTCTAATATACTTTCACTTTCAATGGTTGCTACTACTTGTCTTCTATGCTTTCCCTTTCAATTAATGAATTTCTAAGTTTTCTCTTATAAACTTTTCCTTTGCTTGAACAAACATGTGGATACATAGTATGCTTCCTAGCTCTACAAATTTTGACATGAAATACATGAATAAGAGGCTGCTCTTTTGGATATACAAGCACTATTTCTACGCTCTCCTAATTTGCCTCTATATCGAATGTGACCAACTCTCCAACTACTTAAAAGGATTAAGGCTTTCATGCATGTCCTCATCCATACACATGAAAGGGATGCAAACAGGAAACTTCGAGCATATTATCTCGACCGTGTCCCAAATCTGGATCTCAATTGGTGTTGTAGATGCCACACATCAACTTGTATTTACAAATAATAGTTTTCCCTTCACAAAAAACATGAACTTTGGTTGATTGACTTCAAACAGTTTTTTTTTTGTCATTCTGCTGCATGCTTCTGCTTTGATAGCAAACAATATGCTTTTTTTGTTTGTAAATTGTCACTTGCTTAACAATTTCTTATAAAAACCCTGCCATACTTACATGCATATTCGCTGGTTCTCACTCTCTTCAACTATGTTTCTTTACTTTTCTACCTTTGTATCTTCTCACATGTTTCCAAGCTTTACAAACAAAAAAATGCTATACAAATCATGCACACTATCTTATCACATGACTGTGACACCAAAATAAGACAATGCACATGACAACAATGTTTTCTTGTGGGAGCTAGCTAAAATCTTACTGATGTACCTTCTCTTAACAATTATTATTGAATTTGACTAGATTGCTATATTCAGTGTTGTTGCATCTCTTTATATAGGTAGACTATGTCTATTTTAACCTTGTTCAGACATGTCGATGTGCATTCCCAGTGCCAAGTTACTAATACAAAAAATACCAGTATATATGTAAACAAAGAAATTGATCCACCATTCAATATGTTCCTTTCCCATGGTTGATATCAAAACACATCATCTTCCCAAGTGTATGCACAATCATCTTCCCAACTGTATGCACAACGACATCCACATGCCATAGGCCTATAAAAATCACACACGACACTTTTGATAGACACAACCCCTGATATTGAATTTAACCAACTAAAGCATCTCTACCTGAGATGTACTTGGAGCAAATAATTATAAGTAGTATAGATGCTACACTTCTACTGTCTAAACACCTCACATTGCTATCATTTATCGATTCTCTTCGTAATGCTTACAATATACTAATCTATTTCATAATCAATCCTAGGATTAACTCTTCCTAGAGCTAGGGAAAATAAAAAGCAAGGTAATCCTCCATAGTAACAACAATAACATCCCTAATCAATGATGTGGTTGCAATTCTTCCCTTTCACAATAAAAATTGCTTACTCACTATAATACAAGTTCATTGCATAAGCATATAAAAGTGAAAAGCTATGTTTTATTTATGGATATGAACATGGAGTGTAATAAAATTCAATGTAGCCCTTAACTCTCCCTTCCACTAGCTAAAAAATTAAGCATTCACACATTCTCATCTAAGTGCTAACAATATATTAATCTATTTTATAGTAAAATTTAGGTCCAACTCCACTTAGAGCTAGGCAAAATGGTATACAAGATAATCCTCCAAAGTAACGACAATGCCCTATTTTTCCACTATTTTGGTCAATAGTTTGGTGCTTCACAGACACAATTGTTCTTGTAATACAAGAGGAAAATATAATGAAGAAAATAGAGGCCTCATTAATAAAAAGGCTTCTGAGGATCAGTTGGCAAGCTCTTGGCTCAAGCTTGGTCAATTTAGTTTTGGAGCTCTCTCATTATTCTCTTTTTCTCTCACACTCTTGGAGACTTAGAGTTTTATTGGATCACTCTTGAAGGGTGTGGCATGCTTGGATTCTTGGAGCAAGAAGGCAAAGGAAGAGCAGGAAAGCGCAAGAAGGCATCGGGATCAACAACCACATCAACTTTTCTTGTAGGTACCGAGTTACATGTATGGTTTCTTCACTAGTTTTGGCATACATGGCATATGCATGTGGATTATTGGTTGTGATCTATCATTGGCATGGAGGATTGCCTAGATTGCAAGTGGATTTCACAACCTTGCCATTTCCTAGATAGCCATGGAGTTTGTGGGTTTATTTCCTTGTAGTGTTTTTCATTGGTTCTCATGTTTCCTTAGCTTGGATTGAGTTACTAGTTCCTGAAGCCTTGGTTGGACAAACGCTCTGGATCCTTGTAACAACTTGGGATGAGTTACTAGTCCCATAGCCTTGGTTGGACAAATGATAGAGACGCCTTGGTGGGTTGAGTTACTAGTCCTGGAGCCTTGGTTGGACAAACGCTTTGGAGCCCGACAACAACTGTGAGTTAAGTTACTAGTCCTGGAGCCTTGGTTGGAACAAACACTCTAGAGCCCTGGATGGCTGGGACATAGACCGACCCGATGATGGTTTTGTGATGTCTGACCATCAGGTGGAATAACTATTTGATGGGTTGAGGTGGATGGCCTTTGGAAGCCCTAGATGAGATTTGATTAATGTGTTCTATGAGATCCCACATTTATGCTTGGAATATGGCACAAGGGGTGAATGGCTGAAGAGAGATTTGGCTCAACCATTCTATGATCGGGTGGAATGTGGAAGTCCCATCTCGCGTTTTGATTTTTCATCATTAATGAAAGGCTATTTCTCCTTATATTTCTATGAGTATTTTGATGTATTATATGTGGTCTATATGAATTTACTTTCATTAGTATTTCTGCTGCTATTATGTTGGTTATGTATGTGTTTTATGACAAGAACTATATATGGATTTCATCATGTTTTTACTTGTAATTGAATGATCAATGTATCTATGGCCTAATGGATGGAATGGTAGTTGATGTGTTGAGGCATCAATGGTTCTTAGCTAAGTATGAGAACCCTATGCTCAGAATTGTTATTTGCACCTGTATTTTACCTATTCATGATATGTTTGACAAAGTGCCTGTCATGGCTAGTAGGGGTCCAGTTAAGGTCTTAAACAAGTATTTGCTTTAGTACTGTCATTTCCATGTTATTTTACTGATATGAAGAGATGGTTCAATTCTGGGTAGTGACTTGGGATTTGGGCTTGAAAAAGTGGCTCAAATCCTGGGGACGCTGGCATAACACTAACTAAATTAGTCTCTGGACGCTGGCAGTCAAGCCTATGAGAGCGACTTTGGGTTTCTAGATGCTGTCATGCATATAGCATGAGAGTGACTAAGAATTAAGTTGTCCAAAAGTTCAGTGGGATCTAAGGGAAAGTTGTCTGAAGTGTTGGATTGGTTCCTGAGGGTCTTGAAGCTGATGTTGAATTTATGTATGGTGTGTTTCTGTTGGTTCCACTTCCTTAACATGACTTAGGAGGTTGAGTCATATCATAGTGGCCTCTCATCGCATGTTTACCCCGTCTGGCCGGTTGCTTGGGTAGATGTGGGAGGAGGGTGTTACAGAGTGGTATTAGAGCCAAGTTGCACTCTCCTTGGGTTGTGTGTTGATCATGCTTTCATGTTGGTTGCATATGTGTTGTTAATGCTTGTATTCCATGTTCTTATTGCATTTGCATGGTGTTGATCATGGTGGTAGTGATGTTACCACGTGAAGGTTGATGGTGTGATCGTCATGAGTGTATGGTTGTATATGCACTTGTTATGCACGACAATGTTCACATGTTATCAAGTGCACTAGATGTGGTTGTTGTTGTCATGATTTGTGTGGTTTATATGGTCATGCATTAATGACTGGACTCTAGCTAGAATGATCTGTATATGGTTTTGTACTCATGTGTTATATGTCTATATGCAGTTGTCATGCATGTATGGTCTTGGTTATAGTTATGCATGAAATGTAGGTCAAACATGCCTCGTGAAGTTGTGGTATGAAATTTAGGTTATGATAATGCTATTGGTTGTTATGATGATGATTGTTGGCTGAGATAGAGCAGGAGATGTAGATCATCGTAATGAGGTTGCAACATTAGACTTTGGAATAAGAATAGATTGTCATACAAGTTTGCATGTTGGGCATGCAGGTAAGTAAGTTAAGGATTATTATATGCATTAGGGTTATTTACAATAGGTTTATGTACATGTATTTTGATGTTATGGTTACATTCATGATAGATGTTAGTTGATTAGTGTAGTTATATGCACGTGTGAGATAGTCAAGAATGATAACAACCTGTAGTTGTATGGATTACTACTGTTGTTTTATATTAGATAACCTGATGATTATGTTATATGTTGTTGATGAGTATGTTATAGGTTAACTTGATGTTGTTATATGATAGTTAGCTTGACGATTAGGTTATATGTTGATGAGCATGATATATAGCTTATGGTTGTTATATGTGAGTAACTTGATGATTAGGGCCATTTCATTCAGATCTTGATGTTATATGTATCGGTCTAAGTTGGATTGGCCTATGCAGATGGTTAGGGTTACGACATTCAAGTATGAGTCGACTTATTGTGTTGCAATGTGTTGTACTAATCTAGATCGATCATACATATGTGATTGCTATGCATAAATGATAATTGCGTATGATTTATGATGTGAACATGTTAGATAGTGACTATTATGGATATTATGATCTTATTTATGTTTGAGTTGATATGTTGTGAAGTTATATCATGCTAACTAGATTGATCGTGCAGACAAGATAGCCTCCCATGAGATACATTAAGGTATGAGTTTTCTTACGTCATATACTTGGTGCTTGACTGTTTGATTATGTCGTCTATTGGGTGTTTGAGTGTTTGGTGTCTATTACATCATCTAGTTGATTTATTTAACATGACATGGTTGCAAGTTTGTTGAATGTTTGATGAATTGCATAAAATGAGTATGTGTTCAAATGGTCTTGTTTTAGGATGATTGTACTAATACATATGTGTCGAGACACTTGATATGTCCTTGCATGTAAGTAGGTGATAGTTGTAGAATTATGTCTAGTGACTATGAGTTGACTATCGATTATGACATGATTGTTAGTCCTGATAAATGTTGATTTCAAATTGATAGTCATGATTGTCTTGATATTTGGAACATGTGGTTGATATGTGAGAGCAGTTGTAGGAAGCATGCTGGTATTATCCTGGCAAGGTAATAGTTGATGTGTTTATATCACTAACAATCGAGTGATGTGATAGTGCATAATAACACTCAATTGCAGCAAGAAAAAGTTCAAAAAAGGAATTGAGCAAGAATTCCTTTGGCTATGTTTGGAAACCCTAATTCCAAACGAATGAGTGCTTTGCCTATAAGTAGTATTCTTAACCTTAATCATGCCGGACATTATGTGGATACATGCTATATTCATGAACATGTACTTGACATGTATATTAGCTAGTATTTAGTTATAAGTGGATCTGTCAAAGGATTGGAGTCCCTTGAGAGATGGCATGGATGTGTTCAGTTGAAAGCAACGTGCTTGGCACAACAAGATGAGGTAACTGGTGTATTTTTATGTTTATTTATGCACTAACAATTATGTGTTAATGACAACATGATGCAGGGAGTTTCATGGCAAGAGAGGTTGCCATGAAATCTCGAAGAAGGCTCAGGTCGAGCTTTCCTTGGGAACCATGGGGATTGAGTCATGGTGTCTATTGTTAGTCTTGTGCTTTTGGTCTTTTGCGATTGTTGCGCTTGATTTGTGATTTTGATTGTGTCTGGTGCATAGCTATGCCACTTTGTTGCGGTGTCATATTGCTTTTGGTTTTCATGGTCTTCTTATTGTTGTTTCCATTCTTTCCTTTTATGTTTGAGCCTTGGGAATCAGTTTGGAAAGAGGAAAGTTGATGGAGCTCAAGGAGAGTTGTGCGGTACCCGATAGGTAATGTAAGACACAAATGAAGCTCGAGTAAGCACAACGGAAGGTAAAACTATGCCAATCGGTTGGATTAGTTGGGTCCATTGTAGTAAATTGATGGTGGCAGTACATACATGAGAAGGGTAACCAAAAAAATTAAGGAAAATGGATTTGAGCTGTAGGATGCCTTGACTAATTTTGGAACTGTGGTTCTCAATGTTGTGCATGCTATGCACATATACGGAAGTTCTCTTAACCTAGACCTTATGTTATATGGTAATTATGTTGTGATCATGCCTATGTTGATGTTTATATATGTATACATGTATGTATGTATGATGTATGCATTCGTGTTTGATAGGGTCATCATGGATCATGGTTGTTTAATGCTAATGATTATATGTATATATGTGTGCGTGTATGTTATTGTCTGACATGATCATGATTGTTAATGCTAATATATATATGTATGTATGTATGTATGTCACTGTTTGACATGGTTGTCAGGGATCATTCTTGTTGAGGAATGATTGCTTATGAAGGTGAATGACATGAAGTGGTTCCTCGCCTTATGGGAATCAAGTGGGAAGAGTAGTCATGACAAATATTTGAGGTCAATACCATGTGGATATGAATTGATGTTATATGCTTATATAATGCCTATGTTTATGTTATGATAGGTAACGCCAAGGAATGCATCAATGAAATGAAGCAGTGTGGTTCGTGTCATGTTGGGACAAGCATGGATAAGGCAATGGAAGCAAGGTTTCTTGGTAGAGAAAATGTTCTTTCGGATGTGAGGTACTAATGTTGTGCATATGTTGTATATGTTGCACATGTTACATTTGTGATGTTGTGTGCATTAGGTGTTGTGTATATGTAGTGTGGGTACATGTTGTTTATGCAATGTTATGTACAGGGTGGTACAGATAGTGTTGTATGAATGCTGCATATGAAGTGTTGGTTATATATGGTGCTATGTACATGTTGGATATGCGGTTCTGTGTACATATTGTACTATGCGCATGATGTATATGTGATGTTATGTGCATATGGTGCTCTGTGCATGTTGGATATGCGGTGTTGTGTGGAAATGATGTTATGTACATGTTGGATATGCAGTGCTATGTACATGCGGTGTTGCATGCATGTTTTACATGTGGTGCTATGTACATATGGTGTTGTGTGCATGATTGTACAAGTGCGACTGTGTGCAGGTGGTGTTGTGTACATGTTGTGCATGTGGCACTGTGTATAGGTGGTGTCATGTACATGTCGTGTATATGGTACTATGTACATATGGTGTTGTGAACACATTGTACAGGTGGTGCAGTGTACATGTAACGTTGTATACATGTTGTATAGGTGGTGCAATGTACATGTGGTGTGTTATACACATTGTGCAGGTGGTTGCAGTGTATAGGTGGTATTGTGTACATGTGGTACATATGGTATTGGTGTACGTGTGGTATTGTGTGCATGTCATGCATATTATGTTGTGTACATGAGGTACTATGTATGTGCATTGTGTATTCATGGTATCGTGACATGTGTATTCGTTGTGTTGTACTCTGTGTGGGTACATGTATTGTGTGGCATTGTACATCGAGTATAGATGTATGAGTTCTGTTGTATATCAGGTGTATGTGTATACATTTTGAGGTGTCACACGCTGTGTGCAAATGTATATCTTGTGATGTACATTGTGTACATATACGTGTTGTGTTGTGTCGTACACCTGATGTAGGACTATGTATTATGTTGTCACTATACACTGAGTGTAGCTGCATGTATCACATGGTGTTGTATATCATGTATGGTGGTATGGGTGTGGTGCACACTATGTGTATGTGCACATAGTTGAGGAGAAGGCACTGGGTGTTTTCGGTTGTGGCAACATATCCGGAGTGCGTATGGAATAAATACAAGGGTGGAAGCCAAGGATTGATTAAAGGATAAGTATCAATATTTTATTCAATTTTACTTTGCACGTGATTTATAATTCTGGTCTATGATAATTACATGTGATCTACGATTCTGGTTTATGATGGTTACATGTGATTTGTGATTTTGAGCTATGATGGTTATGTTTCAAGCTAACCTGATGTGATATGTTTATACATGATGATTTGATCAAAGATGCTAGTTTGACTTGTTGTGACATGAAGTAAATAAGATTGAAAGTGTACCTTATTAACAAGCCACCAATGAGGTATGATTTGAAGTTATTTACATTTATTTTGAATCTAATGGAAATTATGTTCTTGGAACAAGAATGCATGAACATGCCTGGCTGAGTGGCTAAAATCGACTATAAGAATTAGAAACAACAACAATGAAAGGAATTGGAACATGCAACAATATGATGGTAAAACACTTTAGGAGTAGGGCCATTGTGGGACACTAGTACCCAATAATGTCAATTGATTGCCATGAGCATGCTATGACCAGTATGATGGTTTTGAGGCAGGGATATGCCTTGGTTTTTGTATCTTCTGATGCGAGGAAGCCATGCAAAGGGATGGACTTCCTAAGATGGGGGTGCCAACGAAACTTGGAAGGTGAGTGACTACATAAAATGAGTTGATCGGATTGCCTGAGGGACTATGTAACAAAGAAGGGAATATCGGGTATGGATTTGTTTTGGTCATTAGTGTTGGCTTAGTGGGTCTTGACCCAGGTTCAGATTTAAGTTTGCCAAACAAATCCCTACACTACTGGCCCTTTCGACATCAACCCATGGAGTGCGGACTGAAGTCTCACCCGAAGCAGTATGGGGGGATGCTAGAACCAAGTTTTCACACCCAGAGATAAGCGTCATGTCATTTTATGCCCTAAACCTACCTTTCTGTAGATCGATAAGCCCTGGGGCTTATCGATATAAATTTTCTTAATCGGATTCTATACCTTTGCGAAGGTCTACAATTGTCTTTCACGGACCCTAAACAGGTGAATCAACCTTTTACGCGCCTCTGTAACTACCCTTAAATCTGTATTTTCCTAGATAGGCTTAAGTGTTTGATACTATTAACATGCAATAAGACATTCTTCGTGTAAACAATTATTATTACTTGCGTTCATATGACAATGTAAACCATGTAAAATCACGCATCAATACAGTGTTGATTCATAAACCCATCATTCATCATAACATAAAATCACATTCATTCATAGCAAAAATAGATAGACAAAACATAAATATTTCTAGAAAAATCTCTTTATTAATGCTTCTATTCTTCTTATAGATTCAAGGCTTCCATGTGCACTCAGTTGCAGGGGTCCGCGCACTAAGCTACGGACTCTACTCTAGGCCTCTGCACACACAGTTGCAGAGCCTCTCTTCTACTCTGAGACTTCTTCGTTCTTACTACTAATGACCCATTACATTCATCTTCATCCTTTGTTTCTTACCTTACTCTCTTTAAGACTCTCCTTTTTATACAATCCCATGGTCCGCAGGCCATGGGCAGGTCTATACAAGCCGACAAAACTTACATAACAGAAGGGTAAAACCCTTTATGACACTTTACCATCTACGCACTCTGCGACCACATTTTGCTAAGACTTTACACTTTTTACAATAAAACTTGGGCCTTTTGCCCCAAAACTTGGGATTTTGTCCCAAAATTGACCCTAGGGGAGCCTATCCCAACAGGCCCCCAATACAAATATCGTGACTCGCCCCCGAGTCACTTTGCTGGCGTGGAGATCTTACTATGGAGACCTCCCAGATCGACCTGTGCCACTACTACCTCGGCTGCGCTTTGCATGGCCGCCTGTTTGATCTGATCCACCAGCTACTCTGTTGCTGGTCCTGCACTGTCTTCCTTTATCTTCAGTTGTGTTCTCTGTAGGCTCACTAGCTTTTCCTCAATGGTGGCAGAGATAGCGTAGGCCTCATCTATCGAAGGCCTCAATCTAGCCTTGAGGACCGCCTCTTTCCTTTGCGCTGCCTCCACTTGTTCGAGCAACTGTTTTGCCTCATGTAGCTTGGCCAGTCATTGTGATATAGTGACGTGTGCATCGTCACTCTTGCTTTGTCATACTATTGCTGCAATTCACACGCTTCCATGTTCAACCTTTGTAGGTTAGGATCTTCCTGGAGCATTGTGACTACCTCCATGGACTGCTCAAAGAGCGTGGTGCAATCCGCTACTGTGACATCTACTACTACGACTCCATCCTTTACAACTACCTCACGCTGTTCTTTGACTTCAACTCAATATTTGTTATCTTCAGGTTCAATTCAAACTGAACCTTGGCCACTTCTGTTTTTGCTTCGCGCACACATGCAACCAACTTTCTAATCTTGGCGTCCAACGACGCTTCCTCCGAGATATGCAATTTAGGGATTGTCTTGCATGCCTCAGCCACCACGGCTGCAGTTTGCTCATTCTGCACTTGCACTTTCTTCCATGCCTCCAACGCTACTGTCTTCTCAACAAACATTTGTTCGTTGTTAACCTTATATTCGCTGATCATGCTCAGAGCACTCTGCTCCCAGGCCTTAAGCTCTATGATCACACCTACTTGCAAGGTGTGAAGGAATTCACTTTGGAGCGTGGCCAAGTTGAGGCCCACATTCTTCAAAGTGCCGACAATCACCTTGTCAGTGCCTGCCTCCACGTTCAAAGCTCTATCAGGTAGCGCGACTGCCCAGAGATCCATTGTCCAAACTTGTAGGTTTTAACCCTGTACAAAAATTACCTGCATACGAATTCTAAAACATAGAAAATAAACAATGCGAGAGCATAACACATAAAACACATATACACAGAGATTTTTCCCTGGATCCCAAAACCGGGACTACAAGCTTGATTTTTCATTATGTTTCTTTTAATGTTACAATACATATTTATACAAGCTAAAGCATCCAATACCATGAACTGAAAACCATTGTGTCCAAAACCATGGACCGAAAACCATCGTGTCCAAAACCATGTGCGAAAAATCATGCACAAAACCATAGGTAGGTCCACCCAACCTAATGTAGGGTCCAAAAACAAAATTTTCCGGGGCACTGTCCTAGACCCCATAGAGTGGGGTTACTTGCACCCCTAAAAGCCCCTGTGACCCCCCCCAATACGCAATTGGGGCAACAAAGGGGGGCTTCGCCCCCCTTCTAACCCCCCGGTTAACTACGTGGGCTAGTCATGGAAAGAATATAACACAACCCAACAGAACCAACTCTGCTGCTTGAGTGGTCCCCGGTGCCAAACTAGTGGATGTCGTGCTGCTTTGTCCTACACCGGCCTGAAGTCTAGTTGTTTGGATCTGCTGCTCGCACAGACTTGACTGTATGATGACCAGTGCTTGCTTCTATTGCTGCTCAAACTACTGCAACAGTTCTGTCATTGTATCCTACACCTTATTGCCAATATCGTCCAAGTCACCCTTTATCAAGGTAATGGGATCTAGCGATGACTTGGAGGCCTTTGTCTTCTTGCACGGTCCTTCCTTCTCATGCTCCCTATACCGCTTCACCCAAAAGGGAGTACTTTCGTACTGATCTCTGCCGCCCTGATCTGACCACTCTTCTTCGTCCGTTTAGGGTGAGGGAGATTTCTGGCTTCTATTAGAGTTGCGCTCTTCCTGCTCTGCCTATTCTTTTGCGACGCACTCCACTTCTACTCGGGCCTTCTCCTCGACCTCTTTCTTCCTCTTTTCAGCTAACAACTGTACCATTTGTCTAGCCGCTTCCTTTTTCTTTTTCTCGGCGGACTTATTAGTCCCAATAGCCTTATCGGATGGAACATGCCAGTCTGCTGGCCAACACTTGATGACTTCTGCAATAGCATCATCTATGGCCAGGTAGGGTAAGTCAAACCATTTTTTTCGGGGTCCTTGCGCGCCTGGATGTAAACATGGTGGAAGTCTGCCTTGAACTCTGCGTACCTTGACAACTGCTCGAACACGGTTGGTGACAACTGTAGCTTCTGGTTGATGACCATGTAAATACTCGCCTCCATCAACACCCATAAGACTTTTCTTTTCGTCACCCGCACAACATCTTTCATGGTCGAAAGAGATGTGAACTTTGATACTTCTGGTAAATCCTTCTCCACAGGAGGAAATTAGCTATCCTCCGGTAAGTCCCATGCGACCAGCACTATTGAGAGAAAAAACCACGAATAGTGAAAAGTCTTACTCTCGTTCTGTGCCTCTTTGCAGTTCGTAAGGAACTTGCTACACAAGTAGCGCACCTAGTTGAACTGTACACCTTCTGTGCACTAAGCCACCAAATAAACCACTGGTGCTGGCACCTCGTCTGCATGACACTTTCTCATCACCTTGCCAGCCAAAATTTGAGTGGCAATCTTGACCACGGGGTCAGTAATGCTGGTAATTGAATACCCGCGCGACTTTTTGACAAGCTTAAACTTGTCCTTCATTTTCTCAGCGAGGTCACGCTTGCTCATCTTTCCACCAAATCCCTTGGCCAGATTCAACCTAGAGTGCGGTAGTAATGTGATCCTCTGGATCAACACGTCGGTTATGGGGATCAACTCATTCAGCCAAAGGCATCCGCCGTGTACCAGGCATAACAACTACATGATGACTATTATGTTTATGTTTAACCGATGGTAGTGCGGCACCCATAACAAGTTCAATAACCCTGACTTGTTGACTCCGCGAATCCATTCCACCAGCTCCAACACGTTGACTCCAGACTCCTTATAGAAAACCCTCTGCATGAAGGTGTCCATAGCAAGGTGGGGGAACCGCTCAAGGTCTACCAAATCCCAGTCTTCAAGCTTCAAATGTGGGACCCATGCCAAGCGCTTTCCTTCAAAGTTATTATTCTCCGACAACAGGGGAGTGTTGAGGGAGAATTGTTCGGCATCTGGGTCCTTCGAGACCTTCACCTTGCCCTTTCGCGGAGGGATATACTTCGACAGTTTTGAAATAGGGTCCACCTCCTCAATGTCAATATCCTCTATGCCCTCCTATGCCTCCAGATCGACCACCTTCCCCTTCTCCTTCACGATCGGATTTTCTTTCTGTTGTGCCTATGTAGCTGCATGTTTACTCGGTGACTCGTGTACCGACATCGACTTCTTTTGCTTATCCTTCCTCAGCTTATGGACCTCTCTTGTCAGCGTAGGCTTTGGCCTAGGCGACCTTGGCGCCATATGCACTGTTGCTGGAACTTCCATACTCACAACCTTTGGGGCAACTCCCTTAGAGGAAACAGTCTCTCTAGCGCTTTCAGTTTCTAGTCCTAACATGATGTCTCGAATAAGCTTGCGGTTTGAATCAGAATATTGAGCGAACACAAGGCTTGTGATCAAATCCTCAAAGAGCTCATGGTTCATGTGCAACAGACAACAAAAATCAGAAATTGTTAGGATGCAAAGTTTTTCTTGCTCGTCGACCACCTGTAATTTATAGTCGAATTCGAATTCAAATTTGACCGTTCCCCCAAAATATGTCCATAAATGCGAGATTGGCGGAAGATTCCCCAAGATTTTACTCTTAAATTCAACCTTAATTTCCTTAAATGCCGGCTGCCTGCTCCTTTTAATTGTCTTTTGGCAGTGAAATCATGAACAGTGACAACAACGGTCACTTTTTGGCTACGCTATGATGTCTCCACCCCTATAACGCAGCTCCCTTTGCTCTTCTTCTGGTACTGTGACATCCTCCTGTTTCGCACAGAGTCCCTGTCGCGCATCTCTACAACCTGGGTAATGTAGTTTATAGTCCTGCGCCTCCTTGCAGCTGCCTGGAGCGCTAAGACTGTGCTAGCATCATGTAGTCATCAGGCCAGATCCCTGATGTATGGCTTCAATCCATTGCCATTTACCTTTCCCGGAAATGGATCTCCATTCAATTTCACAAGCTGAAATACTCCACCATTAGTAATCTCCTTCATCACATATGGCCCTAGCCAATGCATCTGAAATTTTCCTGGAAATTCATCAAACTTGCTATCATATAATAAAACTAAATCATTTACCTTGAAGGTGCGCAGTTTGATGTGATGATTGTGCCATGCCTTTTGACGTTCCTTCTGTAACTACTGATGGAATCCAACCAAAAATCTATCTTCCTTGAGCTCTGTCAGCTGCGCGAGCCACTCTTCTAAGGTTCTGCGGTCCGCCATCCTTGTGAATGCTGATATGCGTAGACTAGGCACGATATACTCCATAGGCATCACAACCTCCACGCCATAGACCAACCTAAACAATATCTGACCCGTAAGCTTCTTACAAGTAGTTCTATAGGCCCATAACACAACGGGTACACGGGTGTCCCAATCATTCCTTTGCGCATTGCAAACCTTTGTCAGCGAATTCTCCAATATCTTATTAAACGCTTCAACGTCCCATTGACCTGAGGATGATATGGCATACTCTTCTGATGATAAACTTGGAACTCCTATGTTAGTGCGCTGATCATTTCATTAAGGAAATGCGTACCACGACCGCTCATTAAAATCTTCAGGCAACCAAACCTGGTTAACACATATTTAAACATAAATTTCACTACGGTTGCCCTTGTATAGTCCTTCACGGGCTGCCCCTATGCCCATTTGTTCAAATACTTGGTCGCAATGATGATGTACCGCATGCTTGTCTTCTTTCCTAGAGGCTGAATTGGTCCTACAAAATCAATTGCCCATTTATTGAATGACAACAATGATACCTGCGGATTCAAAGGCATCTCATCCCTCCATGATGGTCTGCTAGTTCTCTGACATGCATTGCACGCCATACAATATGCTTTGGAATCCTTATGCAATGTTGGCCACCACAACCTAGTGCACAAAATCTTCTGTGCTATTGCTTTTCCTGCATAATGGCCTCATGCAGCTCCTCCACGAGCTTCAGCTAGGATACTGCTATGTTCAAAATCGGGCACACAGCGTTGCAGTATTTTGTTTGATCCCATTTTATACAAGTGGCCTATAATAACAGAAAAATCTGCCACGGGCACCACCAATTCCTTCTTCTGTTGACTATTGTATCCTTCTGGAGTCGTTCTTGTACTTAGGAAGTGGATAATGTCTGCAAAATGATTGTCTGTTATGCACACCGCAAAGATCTGCGCGTTAGGCAATCCTTCCTCCAAATTAGTAGGCTCCTCTTCTATTTCAATGCGCGATAGATGACCTAGTCCTGCATTCAATCTCGTTGGCTTCACAATTACTTTGAAATCATACTCCTGAAACAACAACAACCATCTGCATATTCCCGCCCCCAACACAGGCTTGTTGACCAGGTACTTTAATGCAGAATGGTCTGTATACATCTTAAAGTGTCCGCGCAAGTAATGCTTGAACTTCTGGAGCGCATACACCATATCTCACCCTTCACGCTCCATCGTTGAATAGTTCTTTTTAGCCTTAGACAACTTCCTGCTTGCTAATGCTATTGGGTGATCCATTTCTCCTTCACCGGATTGTGTCAGCACTACTCCCAATGCGATACATGACGCATCCACATGCACATAAAATTCTTTATTCCAATCCGGGAAGAGTAGGATCGACATGGTGACCATTTTCTCTTTCAATACATCCAGACTCCGCTGACATTCCTCATTCCAATAGAATGTAGCGTGCTTCTTCAATAGATTTTCCATCGGAGCAGTAATTTGGGCATAACCCTTGATGAACTTTCGATAGTATCCAGTATGACCCAGTGTTTCACGCAACTGTTTAACACTCCTTGGCGCCTCCAAGTTAATTATGACCGCAATCTTAATAGGGACGCAAAATAAACACTTCTTTAAGTTTAGTGTGATCTGATACCTCTAGGACGTATCCAACATCAAGCACAAACTAACTAAATGGTGCTTTACCAGTCTAAAAACTGTCCAATCATCAAAGTATACCTCCAAAAACTTGTGAATGAACTCTTTGAACATCGCAATGACTACGCGCAAAAGGATTGCCGACTCATTCTTAAGTCCAAAAGGAATTACCATATACTGAAAGCATCCCCACTCAGTCACGAAGGTAGTCTTACTCCTGTCTTCTGGCGCGATTTTTATCTGATGGTATCTAGAGAAATCATCAGTGAATGAATAGGCCTCCTGCTTTCCAACATTATCCAACACTTCATCTGTGAACAGATTTGGGAAAGGATCATGAATGCAAGCATCGTTCAGCTTCCTGAGATCTACGCAAATCTTTATCTCATCCTTCTGCTTCTTTTCTTGAACTACCATAGGACTTACCTAATTAGACTCCTTCACTGGTTCAATAATACCCACTGCCAACATCTTGTCCAACTCCAAGCAGACCTTTTCCTTGTACTTAATATTAAGGCGATATGGCCTCTGCCTTCACAGGCTTCACATTTGGTTTCAACATTATTTTCATCACTCCTAAATCACCTATTATCCCCTTCAAGTCTGAAAACTTTGTAGGGAACAAATCCTAGTACTTGTAGAGCAACTCAACAATCATATCCACTATAGCATCATCCCAGTATTCCCCTATCTTCGCAAACTTCAGCTCCGCCTCTATTCCAATGTTCACTTGTCTAGTTTTCAACGGTGTAGTGATATCTAGATTTTCTATCTACAACCCCTTAGCTTCACGGTGACCTTCTGCCTCTGGGATATTAATGTTCCTTGGATCCTCCTCTTCTTCTTCAGAAGTCACATTGCAGCACTCCAACACATGGCGTAGGTGGGTGGTCCAATATGGTTGAATCAAATCCAAGGGATCCTACGATATTATGAAGATCACTGCCTTGATCTCCTACAATGCTTCATCTGTGCACTCGAATCCATCTTCAAAGTTGAATGGCATTAAGAATCCTAGTCTCAAGATATCCCATTCGTTCATGTCGTGGCGGAGCTCGGTTTCCATGTACCAATTCATTGGTATTACATCTAAAGTATGACAGAACAAATGCATCCACTCCGGTTGCTACTCTACTCCATAAGCATCAGTCCATTTTACTAAGTGATCGCGTGGATCAATCCTCCCATAATATTTCTCTATTGATCATACTTTTTGGCAACCAAACCGCACCCTCATCATCCTCCTGTATTCGCGTCATCCGTCAAAACTGTCTTTATGCGTACCCCACCATCTTGTGGGCGTAGCGCCAAATCTAGTGCTTGGAAGCAATGCTTCTCAGGCACTTCCCTTTCAAATGCATCCAAAAATACATCTACATCAATTAGACCATCATAATAAGGCAAACTCCTTACCTCTGATGATACACAATGCAACGATTTAGTCATCATGTTACAACGCAATGTAGATACTTCATGCAACCTATTCTGCCAGTGTTGCAACTCTTCATCCGAATCTGATGTGTAGGAACTTTCACGGGCCCATGCAATGCATCCATCTGCTGTTGGATTCACCCAATCTTGGTCTCGCACTGCTATTTTGTAAATTTGGTCCAAATCATCATCACTTTCATAATTGCAGACCGTTTCAGTATAACACGGTCCTTTTGCAGGGTCCAAAGGTACTACTACGCGAAGCGATTTCCTCTCAAATGACATTGTCCTCTTGTTCAAATGGATCACCCCATTCATGTCAATAGTCTAGTTGATCCCAAGGAGCGCGGGGTAGGGATTGCTGTCATCAATAATCTCTATCACTTCGAAATTAGCCAATGCACTTGCGCCTTCAATATCTAATGTCACTCCCTGCAATATTCCCATGGGGATAATATTTTGCTGATTTTCCATCCTCAATTGCATCAGATACCATTGCAGCGTAGGTCTCCCCATTCTCTCCCATGTTTGTTTAGGCAAAACATTTGCATCTAACCCAAGATCCAAAATAACTTGGTCCATTTCATATTCACCTATTTACATGATGAGCCTCATCTCATGCCCTATTATTTCCTTTTGCTTACCTATTTTCCTGACCACGTGCAGTCCCTTAGGAGAATTTTCTTTAACAACACATTTATTGATCAACTCCTATAATTATTTCAAGGCATTTCTATCGCGTGGAAACTTCATACAGGTCTCCAAAGAGGTAGTAAGCATGGATGGGTCCATTTCTTCAGACTACTTATCTTGACTTCCTGAGGTAGAAGCCTCTGCGAAGCTTTTCTTCACTTCCATGAAGGTTTCTTTCGAGCACTCTAAATCAAAGCCAACATCCTTTTCTAGAGCTTTGCGGACCCATTCACTTTCTTTAGGCTGCTTTTCCTTATCCTCTCTAGTCATCATTCCATTACGTAGCACAAAATTCACATTAGGATCCTCTTCGTGAGGTTCAACCCTCATCATCTTTAGGTTCTGGGTAGGCTGCTGAGGCTACATCCCCTTTTCCTGCATCTTATCTATTAATACATGGCAGTCTTCTATCACGTGGTCAAACTGAGTACAATATCGGCACGATAGGCACATCGGGTTCATACATTCTCATGCGTAGTGTCCTGGCCCTCCACAATTGTATCAAATGACTTGTCCTTGACCTCTCATTGGTCTTCCTCGGCCTCAGCCTCGTCCGCGCCCTTGATCTGGAGGCCGAGTCTCTATCTACATCTGATACACGGGCATTCTCTCTATCATCAGCTCATATCTACGGCAGTTACGCTCATCGTGACCCACTGATTTGCAGAAGTTGCAAAAGAGTTGTTGTGGTGTCTGTACAAATTTCTGCAACAAGTGATAATTATCTGTCACATGTTTTCCAGCTACCTGACATATAGCACACCACAGTACGGGCCCCGTACTTGGCCCTACTTGAGCTTTCGGCCTCAGAGGCATCGACCCTCCTCCTGCATCATAATTCACGAAGATAGAGCAATGGTCTTTATCATGCCCCGGGCTCTTACATTTCAGACACCAAACTTCTTCAAGCACCTCTTGTCGAGCCGCTCTATTTTTCTTCAGACTTTGGAATTCTAGGCAAATATTCTGCAACTCCACGTGAATCTACTAAAATCCTAAAGCAACATCTTGAATCGGTGTCTCATGCAGTCTCATCACATCTCCAGGGTTTCTGCATGGGCCCCAATATTTTGATGTGATAAAGAAACCCTTAAATGAGGCAAGAGCGAAGCCACAAACCATTCGCGGTGCTGCCCATCCGTAAGATTCATGTTAGCTTCACGGATCTTGCATTTCAATCTCTGATCCAGCTCCTAGAGTGTCTCACCAGGCTTCATCATGATTTCCTTGAATCCCATGATTTATTGCACTTCAGAATTGGGTCTACTGAATTCCTTATTCAACACAGTCTAAATGTATGCTAACGTAGCTGTCGGGTTATTAGTGCAGTACTTAATGTACCACGTTAGTGCGCAATCCTGTAAAGTAGTAACCAACGTTGCTTTCTTCATCTGATCATCTGTAATGTTCTGGGCTGTCCATACGGCCTTCACAATGAACCAAAACTAGTCCAGGTCCTCATTTCCCAAGCCCTTGAAAACTGACAACTTCACTATATTCACCATATTGAACGACGACAGAGGTGGTGGTGATGTGGGCAAAGGGGTATGCTGTGGAGGTGAATATGTAGGTGGTGAGGGCGGATGGGGTATTCGTGGGAACCCTTGCCTTATTAATTGGACAATTCTCTGCGGAGAAGCTTGTGCTACTCCTTCGTCGTCACTCAGAGGAGGCTCAATCAATAGGCTATATTCAGGAACTATTCTCCTTCTATCCCTGAATAGCTTTCCACTTCACGTAGCTCCAAACATTAAGGTAATTGCATAACCCGCTTTTCACATATGAGCATTTTAATCCAAGTATTCAAAGATATTAAATACTTACCTCGTGGTCCCTTGAAGAAGCACCACTCTTCTTCACTGTAACCGATTAAGGTATCGACCATGAACTCTGTCACAAACCCTTCGATGACATGATCAAACCAGTGATTGACAGTGCATGCGATCTTATCTTTAGAGGCTTCCAATCTCCGCCCTAACTCTGAGGTCCACACTATTGGACCGTCAAGCCTCCACCTTCCCTGTCTGTCCGCTAATTTAGCGACCCACTCGTATAGCTCAATCGGGAAGGAACATAAGAAAATTTAGTGTATCTCTGTGTACAGATACCTATCCAACCATTGTTCTTTCGTCAATCGCGGATTCCTATTTTCTTGCGCCGTGAATTCGTGGATCTTTCTATCCAACCACTCCTCAATTTCTTTCTTTGTTGGATTCCAGTGATGCGACATCACACTTTAACCTGTGGAGCGCGGACTGAAGTCTCACCCGAAGCAGTATGGGGGGATGTTGGAACCAAATTTGTGCACCTAGAGATGAGCGTGATGTCATTTTATGCCCTAAACCTACCTTCGCTCAGATCGATAAGCCCCGAGGGCTTATTGATATAAATTTTCTTAATCAGATTCTATACCTCTGCAAAGGTCAATGATTGTCTTTTGCGGACCCTAAATAGGTGAATCAACCTTTTACACACCTTTGTAACTACCCTTACGTCTGTATTTGCCCAGATTGGCTTAAGCGTTTGATAATATTAACATGCAATAAGATATTCTTCGCGTAAAAATTTATTATTACTTGCATTCATATGACAATTTAAACCATGTAAAATCGTGCATCAATATAGTTTTAATTCATAAACCCATCATTCATCATAGCATAAAAGCACATTCATTCATAGCAGAAATAGATAAACAAAACACATATATTTCTAGAATAATCTCTTTATTAATGCTTCTGTTCTTCTTACAGACTCAAGGCTTCCCTTCACACTCAGCTGCAGGGGTCTGCGCACTCAGCTATAAACTCTACTCTAGGCCTTTGTGCACACAGCTATAGAGCCTCTCTTCTACTCCGAGACTTCTTCGTTCTTACACAACACATAACTGCAAAGCCTCTCTTCTACTTTGAGACTTCTTCGTTCTTAGAAAACACACAACTGCAGGTGGTTGTAGTGTATAGGTGGTATTGTGTACATGTGGTACATATGGTACTGGTGTATGTGTGGTATTGTGTGCATGTCATGCATATTGTGTTGTGTGCATGAGGTACTGTGTATGTGCATTGTGTAGTCATGGCATCGTGACATGTGTATTCATTGTGTTGTACTCTATGTGGGTACATGTATTGTGTGGCATTGTACATCGGGTATAGATGTATGAGTTGTGTTGTATATTGGGTGTATGTGTATGCATTTTGAGGTGTCACATGTTGTGTTCAAATGTATATCTTGTGATATACATTATGTATGTATACGTGTTGTGTTGTGTCGTACGCCAGATGTAGGAGTATGTATTGTGTTGTCACTATACACTGAGTGTAGATGCATGTATTACATGGGGTTGTATGTCGTGTATGGTGGTATGGGTGTGGTGCACACTGTGTATGTGCACATGGTTGAGGAGAAGGCACTAGGTGTTTTTCGGGTGTGGCAACCGATCCAGAGTGCATATGGAATAAAGACAAAGGTGGAAGCCAAGAATTGATTAAAGGATAAGTATCAGTATTTTATTCAGTTTTACTATGCATGTGGTTTATGATATTGGTCTATGATGATTACATGTGATCTACGATTCTGGTTTATGATGGTTACATGTGATTTATGATTTTGAGCTATGATGGTTGTGTTTCAAGCTAACTTGATGTGATATGTTTATACATGATGATTTGATCAAAGATGCTAGTTTGACTTGTTGTGACAGGAAGTAAACAAGATTGCAAGTGTACCTTATTGACAAGCCACCAATGAGGTATGATTTGAAGTTATTTACATTTATTTCGAATCTAATGGAAATTATGTTCTTGGAACAAGAATGCATGAACATGCCCAGCTGAGTGGCTGAAATCGATTGCAAGAATTAGCAACAACAATAATGAAAGGAATTGGAACATGCAACAAAATGCTGGTAAAACACTTTAGGAGTAGGGCCATTGTGGGACACTGGTACCCAATAATATCCATTGATTTCCATTAACATGCTATGACTAGTATGATGGTTTTTAGGCATGGATATGCCTTGGTTTTTGTATCTTCTGATGTGAGGAAGCCATGCCAAGGGATGGACAATTTGAGATGGGGGTGCCAACGAAACTTGGAAGGTAAGTGACTACACAAAATGAGTTGATTGGATTGCCTAAGGGACTATGTAATAGACAAGGGAAGACCCGGGATGGATTTGTTTTGGTCATTAGTGTTGGATTAGTGGGTCATGACCTAGGTTCAAAGTTAAGTTTGCCAAAAAAATCCCTACACTACTAGCCCTTTCAGCATCAACCCATGGAGTTCGGACTTAAGTCTCACCCGAAGCAGTATGGGGGGATGCTGGAACCAAGTTTCCTCACCTAGAGATGAGCGTGATGTCATTTTATTCCCTAAACCTACCTTCGTGCAGATTGATAAGCCCCGAGGGCTTATCAATATAACTTCTCTTAATCAGATTCTAAACCTTCGCGAAGGTCTACAACTGTCTTTTGCGGACCCTAAACAGGTGAATCAACCTTTTACGCACCTCTGTAACTACCCTTAAGTCAGAATTTTCCCAGATCAGCTTAAGTGTTTGATATTATTAACATGTAATAAGATAGTCTTGGCGTAAACAGTTATTATTACTTGCGTTCATATGACAATGTGAACCATGTAAATTCACGCATCAATACTGTGTTATTTCATAAACCCATCATTCATCATAGCATAAAAGCGCATTCATTAATAGCAGAAATAGATAGAAAAAACATAGATATTTCCATAATAATCTCTTTATTAATGCTTTTGTTCTTCTTACAGACTCAAGGCTTCCCTGCACACTCAGTTGCAGGGGTTCGTGCACTCAGTTGCAGACTCTACTCTAGGCCTCTGTGCACACAGCTGCAGAGCCTCTCTTCTACTCTGAGACTTCTTCGTTCTTACTACTAATGACCCACTACATTCATCTTCATCCTCCATTTCTTACCTTAGACTCTCTAAGACTCTCATTTTTATACAATCCCATGGTCCACGGACCATGGGTAGGTCTATACAAGCCAACACAACTTACATAACAGAAGGGTAAAACCCTTTATGACACTTTACCATCTACGCGCTCCATGACCACATTTTGCACAAAATTTACACTTTTTACAATAAAACTTGGGATTTTTTCCCCAAAACTTAGGCTTTTGCCCCAAAACTGACCCTAGGGGATCCTGTCCCAACAATTAGCATTGCCGAACGGAATTAGATGCACATTGGGAGTGCACTCTGGAGAAATGAGCCGGTAACTATTCACTGAGAGGACAAGTGGCACTGGATTGTAGCACTGGACATTAGATGCAACTTTGACTTTGACAATGGATTCTGGACTTCCTAGGAAGGAAGTGAATCTTGGTATTACTTTGAGGGTGGAGGTGTGAGCCTATGGATTCCCTTGTTGATTGATACAAGCATTGTATCCTTTTATTTGTTGGTTAAGAAAATGTGCATATGTGTAAATACTGTATCGAGATGGATTTATAAAACTCCATAGACAATATGGTTATTTGCTGGTTGAAGCAAATGTGCATAAGTATATGTGGTTATTATTGTAAATACCGTAATGAGTTGTGTTATAAAGCTCCAGTAAATGATATGTTTGTCATGTTTCAGTAGTGGTCATTGTAAATACTACAATGAGTTGTGTTATAAAGCTCCATGGGTAGTATGTTTTGTTTTCAACAGTCTTGTTGGTTATAGGTGTGATTGAAAACTGAGGACGGTGTTCCCTCAAGGGGGAGGGTTCTGTAACAACCCTCATGAAAATTCCATGTAAAAATATATAAGGCCACAATGATGGGACACATATTCCAATTTGAATGGTGGGGAAAACATCCTAATGGGTGTTGATTCAGTTTATTATGGTTAAAGTAAATTGGAAAAGGCATTGGATAAGGCTTTAGAAAGGAAAAAAGGCATTTTGGCACATTTATTTATGAAAAAAATGGAATTAGGAGAAAAGGAAGGTGAAAGGTCACAGGTCGCATGTGAGGAGGAAAAATGAAGGAAAATAATGTAAAATGAAGAAAATAGAGGTCTCATTAATAAAAAGGCTTCTGAGGACTAGTTGGCTCTTGGCTCAAGCTTGGTCAGTTCAACTTTGGAGCTCTCTGATTATTCTCTCTTTCTCTCATACTCCTGGAGACTTAGAGTTTTCTTGGAGCACTCTTGGAGGGTGTGGAATACTTGGATTCTTGGAGAAAGAAGGCAAAGGAAGAGCAAGAAAGCGCAAGAAGGCATAATTATCAACAACTACATCATATTGTCTTGCAGGTACTGAGATGCATGTATGATTTCCTCACTAGTTTTGGCATGCATGGCATATTCATGTGGATTATTGGTTGTGATGTGTCATAGGCATGGAGAATTCCCTGGATTGAAAGTTGATTGCTTAGCCTTGCCATTTCCTGGATAGCCATGGAGTTTGTGGGTTTATTTCCTTGTAGTGTTTTTGGTTGGTTCTCATGTTTCCTTAGCTTGGTTTGAGTCACTGGTTCCTCGAGCCTTGGTTGGATAAATGCTTTGGAGCCCTGTAACATCTTGGGTTGAGTTACTAGTCCCATAGCCTTGGTTGGTCAAATGCTCTGGAGACCTTTGTGGGTTGAGTTACTAGTCCGTGAGCCTTGGTTAGACAAATGCTTTGGAGCCTGGTGGCAGCTATGGGTTGAGTTACTTTTCCTGGAGCCTTGGTTGGAACAAACGCTCTGGAGCCCTGGATGGCTGGGACAGAGACCGACCTGATGATGGTTTTGTGATGTCCGACCATGAGGTGGAATAACTGTTTGATGGGTTGAGGTGGATGGCCTTTGGAAGCCCTGGATGAGATTTGATTGATGTGTTCTATGAGATCCCACATTCATGCTTGGAATATGGCACAGGGGGTGAATGGCTGAAGAGAGATTTGGCTCAACCATTCTATGATTGGGTGGAATGTGGAAGTCCCATCCCAGGTTTGGATTTTGCATTATTAATGAACAGTTATTTCTCCTTGTATTTCTATGAGTATTTTGATGGATTATATGTGGTCTATATGGTTGTACTTTCATTAGTATTTCTGTTGCTATTATGCTGGTTATGTATGTGTTTTTTGAAAACAACTGTATATGGATTTCATCATGTTTTTACTTTTAATTGAATGATCAATGTATCTATGGCCTAATGGATGGAATGGTAGTTGATGTGTTGAGGCATCAATGGTTCTCAGCGATTCTCAGCTAAGTATGAGACCCCTATGTTCAGAACTTTTATTTACACCTATAGTTTACCTACTCATGAGGTGTTTGACGAAATTCCTATCATGGCTAGTAGGGGTCCAGTTAAGGTCTTAAACAAGTATTTGCTTTAGTACTGTCATTTCCATGTTATTTTACTGATATGAAGAGATGGTTCAATTTTGGCAAGTGACCCGGGCTCATAACTTTTATTTACACCTGTAGTTTACCTATTCATGATGTGTTTGACGAAATCCTGTTATGGCTAGTAGGGGTCTAGTTAAGGTCTTAAACAAGTATTTGCTTTAGTACTGTCATTTCCATGTTATTTTACTGATATGAGGAGATGGTTCAATTTTGGCAAGTGACTTGGGCTTAGTGGGACCCAACGACAAGCTGTATGAAGTGTTGGATTGGTTCCTGAGGGTACTAAAGCTGATGTTGAATGTCTGTATGGTGTGTTTCCTTCGGTTCCACTTCCTTAATGTGACTTAGCATGTAAAATCATACCATAGTGGCCTCTCATCGCATGTTTATCCCGTCCAGCTGGTTGCTTGGGTAGATGTGGGAGGAGGGTGTTACATGTACTTACACATCAATCCCAAGAAGAGTTCCTTGAGGATTGGGTCATGTGCGAAGTTGGCACCTCGACATTGAAGGCCTTTCGAGATACTTGAGAGGATTGGACCAATGGCCTACAGACTTGCACTACCTATCAAAGTGAAAGTCCATGATTTTTTACACATTTAATTGCTTAAAATATATGTAAATGATGTTGATCATGTTATTGATTGGTCTATATTGCACGTGGATCCAAAAGGATAATTCCAACCTAAATATTAGTGCAATTTGTAGTGTAAATGACTCATTCTCCTGAACAAATAAATCAAGCAAGTTAAAGTGTAATGGAAGCACTTTGGGCCCGATGAAGCTACATGGGAGATGGCTGATCAGATGTGGGCTACGTATCCTTCATTATTTGCCTATTGAGGCAAAGAAATTTTTGTTTTACTTACATATTTATGTATGGTTGATATTGTAGATACCACAATGAGTTGTGTTATAATGCTCCAATAAGCGGTATGGTTGTCATGTTGTTTTGTTTATCATTAAAGCTCCTTGGGTAGTATGTTTTCGTTTTTCAGTGGTTTTTCTAGTTGTAGGTGTCATTGAACATTGAGGACAATGTTCCCCTAAGGGGGAGGGGTCTGTAACAACCTTATGTTAAAAGTCCATGTAGTAAAGTTAATAAAGGCAAAATAAGACCAAGGTCATGGGACATGTATTCCAAGATGAATGTTCGGAAAATTATCCTAGTGGGCATCACTTGTTGTTATTATGGCTAAGGGGAAATTGAAAAAGGCTTTGAAAAGGAAAAAAGGCATTATTGGCATTTTATTTATGAAAATAAAGGAAATTAGGAGAAAAGGAAGGTGAAAGGTCAAAGGTTGCACGTGAGGAGGAAATTGTAGGAAAATATAGGAAAAATGAAGAAATTAGAGGCATCAATAATAAAAAGACATAAGAGAATCAATTTGGGGCCTTTTGTTAGTGGAGTTTTGGAATTGGTTCCAGAAAGAAGAATAGCACCAAGAGGAGAAGGAAAACAAGCAAGCGAAGGGAGGACAAGGAAAGGAAAGGAAGGAAAAGAAAAGCAAAGGAAAGCAAAGATCAAGCAAGGAAAGGTTGGATCAAGTGGATTTAGCGGGAATACTTGCAAGTAACAGGTTGCATGTATGATTTCCTAGCTGGTTTGGCATGCATGTTATATGCACATGTGTATTTGGTTCATTTACTATCATTAGCATGAGTTTTCCATGGTTCAACAAGGTTTTAGCCTCGCCTTGCCATTTCCGATAGCCATGGTTTGATGGGATTCATTCTTGGTTGAGATTTGGATTGCCGAAACATTTTGCAGCCGTTTGAGGTGGCCTCAGAAAAATCCCAAGGGTTGGGGGTGGAGATGGTTTTTTCCACGAAGCCCTCAACAGGTGGGTGGAGACAAGAAAATTCCTCAAGGGATGGTGAATTAATTTTGAGGCATCGAAGCTCGGATTGGTTTTGTTATCTCAGGACTGGTTTAAGTGATATCATGGTAGTGTAAGGGTGGAGGTGGCTTATCCTTTGGATTCCCTTGGTTTTTTATGGATTGGTTTATCCCATGAGATCCCATATTCATGCTTGGAATAGGGCATGGGGGTGATTGGATGAAATAAAGATCTGGTCCAGCCCAATCTATGATCGGGTGGTATGTGGAAGTGCCTGACTTGGTTGGATTTTGCATATGGTTAATACGAGCTAATTTCCTCTTATCTTGATGAGTAAATGTACTTGTTGTTATGTGGCTTTAATGTCTGTTCTATCATTGTTGATTATCTGGTTATAAGCATGGTTTTATGATATATTTAATTAGGGTTCTTATCACATTTTAATTGATGAATGATTGATTAATGAATGCATGACCTAATTGGTATCATGGCAACTATTGTGAGAGGGCATTAGTCCTTCTTGGTAAACTTCAGATAAGTTTCAGATCTCTATGTTCAAATATGCATTCATGACCTGTAGGTTGCATGTTCTCAATGTGTTTGATGGAATGAATATCATGGTTAGACCGGGTTAGATCAAGGCCTTGAGTAATTTTTGAGTTAGAGGATTTATCTCTGTGTTATTTATCATATCAGGAAGTTTCATTAAGTTATGGGTAGAGGTCTAGATCCTATCCCTTAAAAGTGGCTTAAATATCGTGGTCATTAGCATAGAATTGCCTGAAAAAGACTATAATTGATGGGAAACAGGCCTGTGGGAGAAACTAGAGGGTTGTAGTCACTTGGAGGCCTTGTCATGGGTGTGAATATGGGTCTAGCTCACTGAAAAAGCAAGTTTACATAGGGTTTGGGCACCTGGAATGGTTGGTTATTTCCTGGGAGTCATGTAGAACCTGAGGGAAGTCGATAAGGTCTTGTTATGTTGGTTACATTTCCTTAAGGTCATATAGGAGGATGAGTCATGTCATAGTAGCCCCTCAGCTCATGTTTACCCCAGGCAAGCCGGTGAAAGTGGGTAGATATGAGAGGAGTCATGTTACAGTTGTTGATTGCTTTGCCTCTTCCTTGCCTTTTTTTTGGATGATTCAACCATGTTTTGATGAAAGAAAATTCATGGCTTTGGTGTTTTCTTAAATTGTTGTTAAGTGCACCAACATAACTGATGGATTACTATTTTACTTTCATGTTGTTGATGAGCTTGACTCTCCTTCATTGTTCTTTGGAATCTCTTCATATCCAAGGTCTGTATTTAATAATGGTGCTCTCTCAAAGTCGAGGATGTGATTTCATGGCTCATAACATTTAATGAACTTCAAGTTTCAATTAAGTTGATCTCAAGTATTTTCTATTTATTTTCTTAGGAGAACATTTTCTTCTTCCAACTTTTCACAATGTTATTCCTTTTCTTTTAATTATTTTGAAATAATCTCTTTTATCCTTTTGGTTTCTTCCAGTTCAATTTTCAAAAGGATGATAGAATCTGCATCACAATATTTATCCTTATATCCTTGTGATTGTTGTTCTAGTTGATCTATCTTTTTCCTTAGTGGTATTAGTTCTTCCAAGGAACTTATCAGTTCTCCTTCAAGATCTACTTCTGCTTTAATTCTTCATTAGGATCATTCAGGGCTATGAATGAGATCTCTTTTCTTGCATCATCAATATCATTTATTTTTGCACAAGGAAATTTAGAAGTATAGTGTCTTACTGTTCCACATCCAATACATTTAAATGGAATCTTACCTTTGAATTTTCCTATTCCATCAAACTCAGGAGCCTTGCCTTAAGATCCCCTAAATTTTCCATGTTCCCTATGATCAATGACATGCCTCAATATCATAACAAGAATGTTGAGACACCCAAGGCTACCAACTTTAATTAACAATCCGAGGTTCGTACAAACTTAAGAGGTGACAGTGCTATATGCACAGTAGGTCAAGTTCTACTCATGCCACATTCAAGCAATGGGCCAGACCAAGGAATACATATAACACTCTATCAGCTAACTCAAGGAAGGAAATTCCATGAAAGAGAAAGTTCTATTCTAATTGTAGGAATGGAAACATTATTCTACTTATAGAAATGAAGATGTTATTTATCCAAATGTAAAGGATAACCCTAGTTGTAGGAATTTAAAGGCTATGCTATTTGCAAAAATGGAAACACTAATCTACTTGCAGAATGTAAACTCTATGCTACTTGCAAGAATGTGATCATTAGTCTAATTGCAAAAGGTTTCTTTGTAAAGGAAATTAACTTATGCAATAACAATGATTGTAATTGAAACCCTAAAGAAGCATAAATTTAAGGAAACAAGCCTAATCTATTTTGCATTGATAAATCACCTTTTAATCACTGTATTCAAATAAACTTAGCTTTAGTGACAAATTTCATAGACATTTCATAAGAAAATCATCATTGTTCTTTAAATTCGGAGATCTGTCCTCTAACCCTAATTGCAAAATTGTTTTGCAGTGAAGAAAAGGAAGGTCTAAAGTGGTCTTTGGTCCTCCTCAATCATGGTTTTAGAGCCTAGGGGTAATTACTCAAGCCTAAGATACAAAAATCAAGCTTTTGGAGCAAAGTTGGACGAGTTTACATGGTGTTACAAGATGCTACATGAATGTTATATGATTGCCCTATTTTGCTACAAGATTGGATCCATGAGCACCCAGAGGGTGGAAAATGTGTTATAAAGGTGAGAAAGGGTAGATGAATGTATATGAAGGTTGTATGAAGAGTTTTCGTAGCCTAGCACCTCTTAGAGGCCCATCTTGTACAAAAACAAATGCACACAATGTTCTTCAATGACCCATAAACGTACTTTCAGTGGCAAAGTTTTGAGGGTTCTATGAGATGAGAAGGAAGATGTTGACGATGATACGAGGAATGTAGGATGAGTGTGACAACCTAGCAAGCCACTAGCAGTACCTGCGAGACAAACAAACAATCCCTTTTGCACTTGGAAATAATGCCAAATAAATAACCAAATTGTAGAAAAATGTACTAAATCAGAAAGGATGAGTTATATTTTATGAAACTAAGTGGAAAGAAGGATGAGTTGAATTTTATTGCATCAAAAGACAATCTCACTTGCAACATGCATCTGAACTACATCCATGAAAACTTATAGAGAAATGTGATTTAACTTCTAAGTATGCAAAAACTGAGTATGTAAAATAACATTGATCTAATGTCTATCAACTACAAAGAAAAAAAACCACATGTTTTTGGCTTGCTAGTGCATTTTATTCAACCAAAATTCCCACAAGAGAGGTGGTTACCAGACCTGCACCAACAATTTCCCCAAGCAAACTTGTACTAAGAAAGAAAGAAATGCTGCTAGAAAAAGCAATTCATAGATAAGATACACAAAGAGAGACTAGAGTCTCTGGGTTGGGCCCTAACCCAAGGGGACTCAACCTTCTGAAAAACTAGAATGTGAGACAAAAATAAGATTTTCATTTCCATAAAATAAAGTTTATGTATATCATGCAAAGGAAATTAAAATGATAGTCTCAAGCTCCTAGCTCTTAGTAGCTCTTCCCTACTCAAAAATTCGAATCCTATTGAGCCCTTTGGCTTGTTTATTTGTACAAACATGACTGAGGGGAAATGTTGTTGGAAAGAGGACTGCTTCCCTCAAAAATATCAAAAAAAGTGGATCTAGTTCCCTTAGATCCTCGTAATTCCTTGAGTGCCTCGGCTGCTAGTAGATCCTTGAGCTGCAGGTGAGTGATTTTAGGGATCGAGTCAAGTTGTAGGAGAATAAATGCAGGGGACAAACCTCCTACATCTCCTCTTAGTTGCCTCCAACATGCTTATGAATAGTAAATGCACTAAAAAATGTTATTTTCCTTCATATTAACCACATTAGGCCACAAAGTATGACAAACATCCTTTAGTCTTCCTACTAGGAACATTATAGCCAAAATGATGTTAATTAATGTGAGAAAATAGGAAGTTATAGGCTGGAGGATAGAAAAATGGGCGTTATAATATACCTATTGATGGGACACATCATCACCCCTTTCTAAAGGTGTTTTTCACTGTCTGAGCAACTTACTCATTGATTTATAGCTCATGCATGGCCTTGGTGGCCTCTCTGACATCCCAGGGCACCTCAAATGGTTTGCCCTCTTATGGATAAAAACCTGCATTTGCCTCTATGGCTGCCCACTCCCTTTGTTCCTATGCTTGATATCTTCTCTTTTGTAAGCCTAATAGCAAGGTAGGAATAAGCTTTAGCCCTATCTAATTGATCTTCGTTCTTTCAACAATTATTTTATAGAGTGGGGTTCCCTCTAGGGAATTCCTCAACATTTCAGGAGAGTGGTACTCCCTGATTTGCAAAATGTGGGGCAGAGCATGCCATATCCTTTGGAAGGCTTGCAAACTCTCAGTCTCCAAAAGCCTAAAATGTCTTCAAAATGGAGGATGGATTGTTCTTGTTTCTCTAGGTAGCTAGGGGCCAATTTAGGGTTTGCAAAGATAATGTTATGGTTTCTTATGACAACCTTGGGGATTTTTAACTCTGCTCTGATGTATAGGGGCTCACATGCTTCCTTGGCCATAACATTCTTTACTTCCTCAACCCTTGCTTATTCATGGACAAGCCAAGAGGCTAGGACCATCAGGTGTGCATCTCCCAACCTTGAATTGGGGTCCCAAAAGTTCATGCCTGTGAAGATCATGTTGTGCATGTAGAATTCAGCCTGTTTGGCCTATCTTCAATGCTTTCTTGTTGGAAGAAGTCAATGAACTTCCTATAATCCTGAAATGGGAGAGAGCCATATTGTGCCAATGTCTTGATTTGAAATTATAGCCATTTTTCTTTGAGGAAGATGGCATATGATTTGGAGGGTTACTTGTGTTGGATGACCTCCATGGATAAGCTTGCCATGGTGGCAAGTTGTGCTTCTGTTTCATGTCGTCTCTCTCTTAACCTTGGATTTTCTAGTTGCGACTGCTACCTCATAATTGATTCCTTAATCTCAAGTTAGCCATTTCTCTACCCATTTGCTTCATCTTCTCCTCCATGAAACCAACTTCCTCAAGTTTATTTTACTTGAAAATGTGCATCCACCGGTAGGTTTGGCTTCTTTCCTTTTCTAACTCAAAGAGGATGGGGATTGCAATTTTCAGGTATAATGCACCCCTCTTCATAAAACTTGTAATAGGACACAAGATTAGGCTATGGATCAATCTCTTGGAGCTCTTTTGGACCTTCTTCTGCCTCTTGAAGTGATATTGTTCTCTCCTATATAATGGTCTCCTTATCATGTAGCAATTCTATCCTTTCCTATAGCAGGGAAGTTTCTTCTTGTGACTGCTTGACTTTAGCTGACCTAGTGGTTGGAATCCTTTGGTATGTATGAGGTTTCTTTCCCTTGGCTTTGAGGGAGGTGACTTCCTCAATTTTCCTTTTTCCTTGTCCCAATTCTCCTTCTTAGTGGTTGACAGATTCCTTAATAGTAATTGGGACTGCTGAGGGAGGTCGAGGTTTCCCTTGTTTGATCCTAGCACTTTTCCTCCTTTTGAAGTATAAGGGGCCTAGCTTGGGCGACCTCATTTTGGGTTTGATGGGTGTGCTAAGGGCTGCCAGGGTGGTAGCCACATCTTGTTCCACATCCCCTCCTGAGAGGCTTATCCACAATTTTTTTTTCTCTTCTTCTAAGGTCTGGAGGGCTCCCCAAGGGTCTCCTTTGATACCTCTAGTTTCCGTTCCTCTTTTTTCCTCTCTTATCCAACTTCTACTTCAATTTCCTCCTTCTTCTCTTCAACCTATTCTTCAAATTCTTCCTTTTCACCTTCTTCCTTAGCAGTACCAGATTTGGTGGTCTCTTCATGTTCTGTCAGAGGTTGGGCTTGAGTCTTGATGAAAGCCTCCCTATCCATGTCTACAAAATGAGTCCATAGAATAGGACTTCTGAGGTGACTTAAGGAATTCATAGTAATGAGCCTTATGAGGCCATGATGGGAAATGCATTGGTGCTTCCCTTCTCTCACCCTCTGGCTCATTTCAATCATAGATTGAAGGAGAAAATGTGGAATACTGAGCTTGCCTGGGATGGGCAACTATACTTGGAACCTCAGCTCATAGATTATCCTAAACTAATAGGCATACACAACAATTATCCTTCCTTCACAAGATATGAATTTTAGGATGTTATAAGCCACTTCATCCCATGGGTAAGGAAGGCTCTCCCTTCTAACTCCATTCTTGTCTTCAATTGGCTTATCTTCAGGGAAGAAGATTTTTTTCTTGGCTATGATGGCTTCTGTCCTATCCTCCTTGCCCCATCTAACTCTTAGGGGTATTATGGTCACTCTGCTAATGATATTTGCATTCAAATGGATGGAAAGTATTCTTACAATAGTTGTGACATTGTCTTCCCCTTGAGAGTGGAGGGCCATGGAAAATTCATGGGTTATCTCATCATCGTACCCCTTTAGTTTTTCAAGGAACCCCATCATTGGCGGCTTATGAAGATATCTCTGACAAGAGGATGGTGATGGATTTGTTTAGTATCTATGGGATCCCTTTTATTGAAAACCCCTCCCATGCTTTCTACTGATGGTTCCTCAAGTGTTCTTAATGAATTTTCCGTGAATGGTTGTGTTCTGATTAGCCTAGGGTTTCATGAAAAAGGCGAGAGAGTTGATAATCTTATTCTAGACAGAGGGAGGAGATTTACATGCCAAACTCCAAGTGAATTAACTCTACTACCACCTTGCTTCCCTCAGGGAAAAAAAAGGTATTTTCAAAAGAAATTCAATTATGTAAGGGTTTGCTATAGGATGTATGTACAGGAAGAATTTTTAACATTTGACCATGGGAGGTGAGGAGAATTCTCTACTTACCATTATGTAGATTATTCCTTCATTGTTGTGGTGGTTTGGAGGAAAATTCTTGTCAATTCTAACCCTCTTTCACCTCTCGGCCCAATCCTGTAGCACTGCTCTACAATCTTGTAGTAGCTTCTTCTGATTCTATAGCACTTGCTATTCAACCCTATAGCTTCTCTGTAGCATCCTAGGGGACCCCTAATCGTAGCTAGCTCACTTCTCACCATTTTAGTGGGCCTCCTTGCCATTTTAGTAATGAGCTCCTTCGTAAAAATGGAATTGGGTCTGTCCTTTTTATTTATTCTTATGGTAGTGGGATAAATGCACTTTCGGAAATGGCCCCTACCTTACATCTACGTATTTCCTCTTTTGAACCGACCACATTCCTCATAATTATCACCCTCTCATTTTTTAATTTTCCCACATTGCATGGATGGGTGAGTTAACTGCACTTTAACTATTTAAGGGCGGCCTAATTTATTGGCCACCTCTAGCCTATAATACTCGTTCATCATTTATTAAAAGCATTTTTTGAGCTATCATGCACTTAAAGGAAGATGCAAGGAGTGTCATACCTGAGCCTACTTAGTGATTTTGAGCTACTATTGATGCCTAAATGTTGCTTCCGAATAATGATCGATTTGCTGGCCTCTGGAGGTTCTATCTATCATGTTGGTTGTTTAATGCATTGGTCTTTCCTCTAAACAAAATAATTTTATAGATATTCTCTGATAGGTGCTTCACTGAGTAAAGTCTATTGATGCAGGTTCTTTAAGTGATGGATTGATTTGCTACTATTGGAGATGAACAATGACCCTATAACAGCTCCTCAAGAGTGGCGTGGCTTCCCAAGATCACAAGGATGGTCCTTCAATGCTTCAAGATGGCTAAGTCTTCACTCTAGTGCTTTCAAGTGTCTTCACTATGGTTCTGTAGGTTTATGAAAGCTGCTACAGGATTGGATCATTTCTTGTAGCAGTCACATAGACCCCTCTAAAATCACAATATACTTCATGAAATGCATTCAGAGGCTTTGATAATTCATGATGATCCCATTGACATGGATTGGAAACTCTGGTAGTGGTGAAAAATGTGCAAGAAGAGGTGGAAACAGATATTTTTCATGAACAAAGATGAAATTTTGGATGTAAAATGGCTAAATGGTGTGGATGAGGGATAATGGAGGTGTGGTGGAATTATTTTTTCATTACCCTAAGGAAAACATGAGATTTGACCCCTTTCCTTATGTTGATCACAATCCTATATCAATTATGGTCAATCTTGTAGCAGTTCAGGACAATCCTGTAGCACTGCAATATTGAGGCAAAATTGAGTGAGATGGGTTACCTGATGATGGAGGAATGTAGGGAGATGGGTGGAATGATGAAGGACATACAAGAGGCTAGCTTGGGAGGTGGAAAAGTGGAATGTAGGGGCTGCTTCCTTTGACTAATGTCCCTTTGACCATAGCTGGAACCCTGCAAAAACTTGTTAACAGAACTAATGTAAGGAATTCTTTGCTTCTGTGTTGCTTTCGCTTCCTTTCTTATATATATATATATATGTATATATATATCTATATATATATAGGTTACTTTTGGGTAGCGGAAGTCCTGCGCAACGGTCATGGAGCACGAAGCCCGCAATTTTGGGAAAGGCGAAGGTAAAGGTTCCGCGAGAAGCGCGGAGCGTGATTTGTAGTAGGTCGAAGTCAAAGGGTAGTCCACCCAAGAATAATGTAAAGAAATGTAAGATGAATCGGCCCGCCCGTGGATCACGGTCCATGGAAAGGTATAAATAGAGCGAGGCTCTATGGGTAGAGGTAGCTAAGTTTTGTTGTACGATCTTGGATCTATAATGTAATGGGTTTTTGAGGAGAACAATCTATAAGCATTTGTAAGTCCAAGTTGAGGGTGTGGGTAGTGGATAGAGGCTCTGCAGCTGTGTGCGCAGAGGCTTGGAAGAGTCCGCAACTGTGTGTGCGGACCCCTACAGCTGAGTGTGCAGAGCGGATCTGGGTGTATTGGTGAAGGAAGTAAATAATGATAAGTTGCTTTGGTAATTTTGTGTTAATATAAAGTATCGCAGATCTAAATTTTGTGTGTGGTTAATAACACTGTTTATGCGCATATGCTTACATTTTGAATACATGTGAATCTGCGTTTAAATTAAGTGCGCAAACTGGATAAACCTGATAAATGTTTTCTTAAAGACCCTTCTAAATAATACTTCATCAATTAGATTAGATCTGTGAACAATGCACTAATAGCTAGTAAAGAGTAGTCTGGATTTGGATCTGCGCGAACCAAGCCAACGCGGCGTTGCGAAACCTCCAGAACACATCTAGACATCCCAAGGGTGGGAAAACCTGGTTCTAGCACCCTCCCCTGCTACCTCGGGTGAGACCTCAGTCTGCGCTCTGCGGACTGTTGCCAAAAGGGCCGGTAGCTACGAGATTTGTTTGGCTAAATAATTCTTTTGAACCTGGGTCAAGCCCACATAAGCCAACAATTGGTTCCGTTGCCAAGACTGGGATCTGCCTAAGGGGTGTCTGATGTTAGAACACTAGAACCCGACAAAGAAAGAGATTGAAGAGTGGTGGGATCTAAAACTCCACGAGTTCGCAATGCATGAAAATATAAATCCGCGGATAACGGAGGAAGATTGGTTGGACCGATATATATACATAGATATTCACAGAGTCTTCTTCGCAATGTTTCTGGTAGAACTATACGAGTCGATCGCAAGGTTGGCTGACAGTGTGGGAAGGTGTAGACTAGACAAGCCTATTGTGTGGACTCCGGAACTAGTATGCAGGCTAGAAGCCACTGACGATAAAATTGCACGCATAGTAGATCATTGGCTGAATAGGGTGATAGGAGGATTTATCGCTGAGTTCGCGGTAGATACAATTGTGAGCTATAGTGAAGTGGAAAGGCGATTTCTTCAGGGACTGCGGGGTAGGTATATCAAATCATTGAATACGTGGATTAAGATGCTATTGTGTGAAAAACACATTATGCGCATGTATTGATGACTAGAATAACGCGAAGCAGAAGAGGTTACCGCGGAACTGAAGGGATAGGAAATAGTCCTTTGACGTCTATTGCAATGGAAAGCGAGGATGAGCTCGCAAAGTTCTCACCTAGAAGTGCAGTCCGGTTGATCAGGGAGCGCTTTCCACTGATACCACCTCTGTCCATGCCACTACCTTCCTCACCTACATCTGCTCCATCCACACCAACCTCGACCCCACCCCCAACCCCACCCCCACTAAAAGTCGGGATGGCGAGTGCAATTAAGCTGCCAACATTTAAGGGTGTAGGAAATGAAGAACCAGGACGGTTCTAGTTTGTGATACGGTCTGTATGGGACACCCAAGGCATAACATATGAGAACATAAAAAATGCCACCCTAGTTAGTGCACTACAGGACCGTGCGTTGACGTGGTACATAAAATACTCGACCGATCATCCGAATGCGGGAATAGTGGAAATCGAGGATGCACTAAATAAAGAGTTTGGTTGACCAAAATTAGAAACCCAGTCAGTTATTGGGTTTAAGGAGATCGTAATGTTGCTTGGCGAACCCTGTGGGATTTGGACTAGAGATTAAAGAGCACTATTCACGAAGCCAACATGACATTGACGGATGCGCAACATTGCGTGTGGTTTGTGGCGTCATTGACACCACATTTGAGGATGGCTCTGTCACAACAAAAGATCTCAACCCAAGCTGAGGCAGTGGAGACAACAATTAGGTTGCACGAAACCCCATACTGGATCCAGGGTTGGGAGTTCAGCAAATCCACATGCAACTTCAAAACCTAAGTTTAGAAATGCAAAGCTTGAAGCAAGAAAGAGTGTCCTGACTAGAGGCACGTGCAAAGGTAGGATGTCTTAAATGCAAGAGCCAGGGGCACGATAAAGACCATTGTCCTGTCTTTGCAAATTATCTGGCAGGGGGAGGCCCCATGGCGTTAAAATTGGAGGTACAAGCAGGACCGAGTGCCGCGCTTGCGCTCTGGTGCGCGATTTGTCAAGTGGGTGGAAAACACGCAATAGATAACTGCCACTTATTACAAAAGTATACCTAGACCCTGCAACAACTATATTGCAATTTTTGTCGATCAGTAGGACACGATGAGCGAACATGTCAAAGTTATGACTTAATGATGGAAAGAACCCCAGCTTACCAAATGCAGACTGAAGTGTGAGGAGGATTTTAAGGACGTAGCTGAGGAAGAGGAATGGGGCCCAGGCGGGGCCGCGGACAACTGATCTGTTATAACTGTGGAGGGCCGGGACACTACGCTCACAACTGCACTAACCTGACCAGGACTTTGTGCCCCTATTGTGAACAATTTGATCATGAGATGGTAGTCTGTCCAACGCTAATTGCCCAAATGTGTGAAAAGGGAGTGCTACAATCTCCGCCAACCCAGAATGTCCAGATGATGCGATCAGAACCTCGCGAAGAGGACCCTAGTATAAATATGGTACTGAGGAGCAATTCAACTATAGAAGGAAATTTGCAAAAAGAGTGTGCAGAAAGCGGAAAGAGGCACGAAAATCTTTAAAGGAACCAGATTCTCAGTCAGAACTAGGGATGAAGATGCCGAGAGAAGCTTAGAGGAGCTTCACGAAAGCCTCTATTCTAGGTAGGAGGGATCAAACGGGGCTAGGAGTGGACCCCTCCATGATTACTACCTTTCTCGAAACATGCATGAAACTGTTGCGAGATAGTAAAGTCGTTCAAGGACTACAGGAGCTGATGACGAGGTGCGCTGGATCGGGTGAGCCGCATGTAGTCTGGAAAATAGGAAGGAAAGCTCTGCACACCAGACGAGAAATGAGACTGACAGCGCAAATCGGTGAGTATGAAATGGATCAGGTCATCCTAGACCTAGGCTCGGATGTGAACGTATTACCTAAGCAAACCTGGGAATGCATGGGCAAGCTCGCACTACAATGGTCCCCGATTCAGCTACGAATGACCAACCAACAAAAGACCTTAGCAATGGGCCGAGTGTAAGGAGTGATCGTGGATATCGACGGTGTAAGTATGCTGACTAATTTCGAAGTCATAGAGATTGTTGATGATAGTAATCCTTACCCTGCACTGCTCGGGATTGATTGGGCAACATACATGAAAGGGATCATTAACTTAAAAAGGTGGAAAATGACATTCGAAAAGAAGTCACTGCAGGTAGTAGTTCCATTGGACCCAGCTGAAGGAGAACGCTACACCGAACCCGTGTGCGATGAACAAAGCGATGACGAACTGGATTGCATCTATCAGATAATAGCACAAGACCAAGATCCGGTGCATTTTGCAGATGGTGGAGGAGTCATGTGGGAGCGTGATAGCACCTGTACAGTGGATTCCGATGAGGAGATTGAGCGATGGTAGAACCGGTTGCAGGAAGCTACGACATTGAACTACAATATGATGACTTGGTCATTGCGACGTGTAACCATTGAGGAACAACAATGGCCGAAAGAAAGCACTGCAACAGAGGAAGGGCAACTCATCCAGCTTGGCACTTTATGTGTAGCACGAGAGCAGTATAGTGGGTCATAAGACGTGTTGCGCGCACCTGGAGGGGGGCTGCGGAGGCTGAAATGGAGGTTGTGGTTCTAGGTATGGACTGAAGGACGTGTGCAGCAGCCAAGTTGGTATAGAACGGTCGTGCCTCAACGACGAAGGGTACAGGTGCTCATCAGGCGACCATCAAACCACTCGGATCTACGTGGATCAAAGGATCGCATGGCCGGACAAAGAAGTCTCGTTACAACCAAACAACCCAGCACAGATATAGCCCACCCTTCTAGGGACAACACTCGTGGAAGGATTCAGCAGCTCTGGGAAGCCATCTTGCGTGGTAAAATGCAAATTGGAAAGTTAGAAGCATTAGAGGCCAGACTTCGCGCACAGAGAGCGAAGCTAGATGAAGCAATTGATAAGCTACAGTTAGAAGTCGCCTATACAAAGGAACTAATGAATGAAACAAACATGGCTGACTCTCCTACCCTGCTACAAGCAGTGGCACCACTAGCATGGTTGCGCCTATACCCGGGACAACAACGATGCACACACCACAATCCGTTAGCCGAATCAAGGGAATGTAACGGGTGCTCGCAGCCTGGGCTAGCCAGGAAATGGAAGACTCGTGCGAGGGATTCACCCACATAACTATCCATATGCAGCCCAGTCCCAGCGCCCCACGTAGTTGGAAGAGGGCATGGGACTATAAAACAGGCTGTTGCAGAGCTGCGTAACATGGCCATAGCATACATACAAGAACCACACTTACATCCCTCGGGATTCGCTACCGCGAAGGAGCGATGGAAAGTGACCATTACCGGTACTGTTCATGATATGATGGCCCATTTAAGACACAATAGAGTGGGTGGTGGGCAATTAAGGCAGAAGAATAACTGCCAAAGTCGCATTTATGAGCTGCCGCATGGGAAAACAATTGAGTTAAAATTTGAAATCATATATAATCATAGTAAGGGTCACACCACCACGATTTACCATCCTGCAAGAAAGCCACCTTGGGTCCAAGACAAGCGCAAGATGAGTGACGAGCAACTTGAAGCAAGTCTGTGGTTTCAGGCATTGCCAAAACATTACTAGGAAGCAATCCTCGAAGCAAGAAACCCTACCACAGGTAGTCCACAAGAAGCCACACCACAAGCAACCGAGCTTCCTAAATCACCCCGGACACCAAAGACCAAGAAGGACCCTCAAGTTCTAGAACCAGTAAGAAGGTCGCCACGACACCTGCACTTTAGCAAGTTTACAATGTGTTATCACTTAGAACTAAAATTGATATATGTAACTTTTCATCCTAGCCCGATGACAAAGGTCAGTGCTAGTTTAATTTTGTTTTAATTTTTTCCCTTAGAATCTGGAGTTTTGAAGAGTTTTTGAGTCAAGTTGTTCTCAGCCCCCATTGGTTCTCCTCCATATACCATTGTTTTATAACCACCTGTTATCTTATATCAGCCACCGTGTCTTTTTGTAATTTCGCAGCGCAATCATGATTAGGCAGTTTCGCAGCGCATCATTCAAATTTAAAACTGACCGCGCTGCGAAATCATGGATTCGTACCTTTCGTAGCGAATCTTTCCCGAAATGTCAAGTCCGTTAGGTGAGTCATAGGCCGTGTCTTCTCATGTCAGCTCATGTACCTCTCTTATCACATTTTACCACTCATTGCCACTATCACCACCACTAGATCTGTTGATACGCACGAATTATCATTCCCAAGAAAGACAACCGTGCATAAATCTTAATGATGGCCGTAAGTCTTGCATGAATGACAAATCTGCAAGATTACATCTTGAAAGATTTTAAACGGAAAAATTTAAAATTCAAGCGAGGCTGATAATCAAGCGAGGCTGATAATCAAGCAAGGCTGAATTCAAATAGAAGTTGAAACGCAATTCCAACAGGAAGCCGGTACTTATTGTTTGCGAGGAATTGGAAGAATCAATGGAGAAAAAGGAGCACAGATCCGGCAAATGTCTAAGGACTGAGCCTGAAGGCCTGGATATAACGCTGAGAAATGAAGAGGTGAAGAAAGCATTTAAAAAGGCCGGGTGCTGGAAGTTTTGCAAAAAGTTACAAGGAGGACACGCACAGGTAACTAAAGAATTTGCACTTAACTTCACAGGCTTGAATTCAAAAGTAGCCATGTTAGAATTGCAGGTTTCGCCAGAAGTGATATCTACTGTGACAGAGATCCCACGAGGACAAGAGGAATGGTTTAAGAACTTCAAATTTGACATGAATCCTTGTAAGGAGTTTTTGAAGGATGAATTTGTAAATGAAGATTTAAGTAAGGCAGTGCCCAAGAATTATGTCAAAGAATATTATGCTCACTTACTCACCTGCATATAGAAATATTTGACTTGTGAAGGAAGGTATAACAAGGTTTACTCTTACCATTTTAAACTCCTTTTGCATTTCACCGGGAAGGTCTCCATAGACTTACCTTTTTATCTGTTCCGTAGTTTGAGTAAGATGTGTGATAAGGTACAGCTGAGGAAAGAGGATTGTGAAACCTCTTTGTTTCATCATGGTTTGATCAAACTACTGGTTTTAGATGGACTCCAAAAGATAGACAGAGATTGGAATTCATTCATTTTTATGGCTGGCTTCAAAAGCCAGACTGGCCTCACTCCTCAACCTGGTAGAGATTCTACAATAGCTGAGCTCCAAACAGAAGTAAGAGCTAAAAGAGTTCCAAAGTCACAAGTAAGAAAACAAGTGAAGCCACTCGTCATCCAAGATCAACCTCACCAATCAACTAAGGAAAAAGCTCGTGGTAAAAAGACTTTACCTGAAACAAGCACATCTGAAGTAGTCTCAAGGATAAGAACAAGAAGCCAGATGAATAAGGAAAAAGGTAAAGCTATAGCAGTCGAAGAAAGTCCAGTGTCCAAGGCAAGTTTAAATGACTTATTACAGGCTATTGAATTTGAGCAGTCTCTACCAGTTCAAATCGAGTTAATACAGTCAGAACAAGAAAGCACGAAGAAATCCAAGGCCTCAAAAAGGCTTAAATTTGATGAGCCAGCTGAAGAGTTCATTTTTAAACCTAGAAGACCTATGACAAGGAGATTCCAGCAAGTACAGGAAGTACTGCCAAGAATAGAGGAAACAGGGGAAGAGACACAGAAAAACGCAGGCAAAACGGTCATTACACCTAAAGAAAATAATATAGCATCCCTGAAGAGCCAATTAGAATCAGCTAAGTATGAGATTGCCAAATTGAAGAAAGCCGTTAGAAGACATGCAGTCATACACGCAAAGTATTATAAAGCTCTATGGAAAGGGAATGAAACTGTAGAAGCCCAGCTGAATTCAGTGGTTGATGGCCATTCACAATTTCACACCTGGACAGTACCAGCAATCAAAGAAGCCAAGTACATCAGAAGAATCAATATGCAACTGAGAGCTGGGAATAAGGCTATGAAGAAACAAATTGAAGATCTGAAGGCACAGCTAAGCCAGCTTAAAGGACCTGCTAAATGAGTTTTCATTTCAAGTAAGATTTTGTTTCAAAAATTTTGACAAGTTTGCTTGATCTTATCTTTATGAAGAAATATAAATTCCTATTCGACCTGTGGAAAGTCTAAAGAAGTTTTTGGAAATCAAGCACTTGGCTAATAAAGGTCTCAGGTTAAAAACAAGCTGTTTTAAATAACTCAGCAGTTTCGTAGCGCGCTACGAAACTGCTGAAAGTGATGATTTCAACGTAAATCAATCAGTTTTGAATTATAAGCGGGAATTTTGAAAGGGAAACGTCTAAAAGGCATACAAGGCATCATCTGAAGCTATCAACAGTCAACCAGGTCAAGACAGGTGGAGAAAATATATATTCAAATCCAACTTTAAATTTTTGCTGTAAAGTGAGCACATTTACCACAGTTCAGGATATATCAAACATTTTACAAGAAACTTTTGCCTGCACACATGTACATGGGAAAAAGCTTACAACGCATCAAGGACGTGGCAGTCTGCTCCATTTGGGGTAATTAAAAGGATAAAGGACATGCTTATTTGCATTCGAATATTTTGGGGAAAACTAAAGATCAGTAAACAGGGGTAGTTTCCTATCTTTCAGGGCATTGGAAAACATGTGTCATTGAAGACAACCATGGAGCCTTGAAGACCATCACAACTAAACTAGAAGGGAACCAGATGTCAAAGAACGAGGAATCATCTTAATTAAAGCCATCATGCATGTAATATGGAGTTAGAGTCATAGTTGATTTAGATCTCTAAAAAACTCCAGTCAACACTTTGTTGTATTTATTAGTTAGTTAAAGGGTTAATAGGTGTCATTAGAAGTAGTTTTCGAATTCCCCTCATGCTGGAGGAGGAATCTCGATCAGTTAGAATAAGAGATCTATATATAGCTGAAACAGAAATGTAATCAGGGTTGGAAAACTTTATAACAAAGCTTGTATTTGGCTTATGTAAGACTCATTTTCAGTAATATAATTTTGACTTTACTTCTCAGGATTCATGAAGGATTTCTTATGTTCAGAATATGTGATGTTGTCATTTTCTTAATTCTTACAGTGGTATAGATGTATAATCACTCAGAATTCACTGAATGTGCTCTGATTTCCTGTATACATTTATAAACTGTGTGGTCCCATATGAGTTGATGTTCTGAATGCCTAAATGCTGAATGCCCTGACTTCTATGTAAGGTTAAGTTCACTGTTATATTGAGGTGTTGTTGACTCCATAAGCCCAATGGATAGTTGTTTAATGTGTTTCCAGCATTCATATTTTTCACAGTTGTTCTATAAGAGTTAGCCATCTTATCTTTAATCAAGATCATTAATCCATCTAAGAGAGAGCCCTCTCAGGTTGAGGAGGCTAGGCCTCAGCCTAAAGTAGGTTTGAAATAGTTACTTAGAGTCAACCTGACCAGCAACCTATCAGGGTCTGATTTTGAGATAACACAATGGAGGAAAAGGGTAAAACTATCACAATTGACAACGATGAGGAAGAGGAAGGTTCTCCCACATATGTCGAAGAAGTAAACCCTGAAGAGGATCCCATCCAGCCAGTGCGATGACCCAAATATGTGTCTCCATGCAAGGGAAAGGTGAAAGTACCTGCAAATCTGGACGAAGTCGACACTATACTTGTTACCCCGGCTCTTCCAAAAGTAGTCCTGGTGGAAAGCTCGGTGGTTGGCTGAATTGCAACAATGAAATTCGAAGACTGGGACCTCACAAATATTGTAAAATTTCCCCACCTGGTGACTGACACACTAATGGAATAGAGTGTCAAAGGGACGGTGACAATGCTACAGCCAAAGGAGTGGCTACAGAAGGTGGACAAAGCCAAGTTTCTCTGTCTCTTGTCTATTCCTCACTTTCACCAGCCCCCTATCACAATGTTGGTCATAAAGCAGTTTCTCTGTTTGGTTCATGAGGAAATATTATGGGTCGGCAAACCTGTCCACATCACAGCTGAACTGGTTCATCGGGTTTCGCACCTTCCCTGGAGAGACCCCCGGAAATTGCTGATAGAAGTGGCGATGTCGCGATGGTAGAGAACCTGAAAAAGAAGTATGCGCTAGCAAAGGGGCAGCGAGGGTACATCATTGACAACATTTTAGATAACGTGGTCTGCGTCGCCATTTAGTTGCTGCTGGAAAAGTAATGAGGAAATGCCGTGGCACTGAGGTTCCGGCAGTAGTCATTGCACTCGCTGAGGAATGTGAAACTGGAGTCCGGTTCAATTGGTCACAGTTTCTTTGTGAAGAGTTTCTGACCAACTGTCGGGAGGTTCAGGAGGAGGGCAAGACCTTCCATTATGCGTGGCTGCTCCTGTCCATTATGCTGGTCGCTACTGACTTACCCGAAGATAGCCAGTTTCCTGTCTTGGAACCGAAGTGGCCGAAAGCAGCTAGATATGCTTCCCTCTCTGCGACAAGGGACATGGGACGAATTCAAAACATCAAAATCTTTTGGATACTGATGGACGCAAATGTGCGCCAATGGATTAATGCGCTACCTTGGCTGTCTGACGAGATCTATGAAAGCATGAAGCATATTGCCGAGTTTAAAGCAGACATGCATCGTATTTACATCAGGGCGCGCAAGGACCCGGCACAAGCATGGACCTCACTTCACTTTATTGCCATTGATGACATTGTAGACGGGGTTGTGGATACCTGGCCACCGGCATGGCGTGGACCAGAGGCAGTAGAGCACAACGAGGCTGCTATCCGGTGGCAAAAGGAGGAAGCTAAGCATGTCGCGCAACAAAAACACAATGAATAGCTTGCTGCGGAAGTTTAGGCAGCTCGAGAGGCGGCGCAAGTGGTAGCAGGAAAGACACCACCTGGAGGGGCTACGTCGACAACAGCCAAAACCAGTCAGAAGCCGCCCACTGAGATGGCCGCGAACGCGCCACCAGCAACTGGCACAGATTCACCTTTGAAGTGGCCAGCGCAACAAGATTGGTCGAAGCCACAAAAGAAGGCAAAGTGTCCAAAATGGATAGCGGAGTGACCACCCTAACTGAGGGGGGCCTAAATGATATAGAAAACACAATGTGGGACATCGCTCGGGATGCTGTCGACAAGGCCATGTTAGAGCAACAGATTGTGTTGGGGGAGCTCTGTACGTAGCTACAAGAACTTGGAACAAGGATCGCGCTAATGAGCACTAGCGCTACTCAGGGGGTTCCTAGTATGATAGCCGCTGAATCATTGTTGAAGGCCCAAATGGCTCATTCCATCATGATTCCAGCAGGAGCACTGATCACCGCAAATGCGGAGGACCGCACTGTGCTAGGACGACTTAAAGGGTTGGGACTAAATGTGGCTGCTCTACCACGAGAAAGTTTGCAGCAGCTCCAGGACAGTGCCACAATGGAGCTCCACGCCAGGGCTAGCCGCGCCGAACAAGTACTCCAGGAACAGAAAATTAATATCGAACAACTGCGCCTCCAACGGGACGAAGCAGTTACACAGAAGCAACAGGTGGAGAAGGTAGTAGCAGAAGCCTGCTCGAGTGCCCTTGACCTAGAGATTGCGGCAAAATTGCCTATCGAGACACAAATCCAGAAATTGGCTATTGGGTTCCGACACGCAAAGGAAGAGGTCGTGAAAATCCAGCTTGAACTCAGCATGCAGATTGCGGACTTAAAACTATAGGTTCCACCGACAATGCCACAAGAGATCCTAGAGCAACGTAGGAACATTATCACTATGGGGAGCACGATGCTTACACATTCAAGGGAAGAATGTACCGAGCTGCTCACTTAGTCGATTGTTACGCTCACCTCCCTTCAGGAGGATCCAACATTTCATCGATTGGAAACCGAGGCCCGGAAACTCCAGCAAGCTTACGATCAGATCAGAGGAACCGCGCAGACCGTTGCTATTACGCAGTGCTTGGCTAAGATACTGGAAGCTCAGGACCTGAAAATCCAAGCCGATGCTGCCAAATAAAAGGAAGCAGTGATTAAAGCCCATCTCCAGCCTTGGATGGATGAGGCATTTGCAGTTTCAACCACTATAGAGCGCAAGGTAGCCCACATGTAGGCCGAGTATGCCACCATGGAGACAGCATAGACATGGACTGAGGTGTCAGCGACAAGAGTGGAATGGATGCAACGAATGATGGAAGAGTTTGCTGCTAGCACCAACGACGCACAGAGGCTGCTAACCGATCTTCATGCAAAGTTGGCAGCACCAGCTGAGTGACTCGGGACGAGTCACGATGATTGTGTTGGGGGACTGTTGGGTAGTGGAAGCCTCGTGAAATGGTCATGGGGCACGAAGCTTGCAATTTTGGGAAAGGCGAAGGTAAAGGTTCCGCGAGAAGCGCGGAGCGCGATTTGTAGTAGGTCGAAGTCAAAGGGTAGTCCGCCCAAAAATAATGTAAAGAAATGTAAGATGAGTCGGCCCGCCCGTGGATCACGGTCCATGGAAAGGTATAAATAGAGCGAGGCTCTATGGGTAGAGGTAGCTAAGTTTTGTTGTATGATCTTGGATCTGTAATGTAATGGGTTTTTGAGGAGAACAATATATAAGTGTCTGTAAGTCCGAGTCGAGGGTGTGGGTAGTAGAGAGAGGCTCTGCAGCTGTGTGCACAGAGGCCTGGAAGAGTCCGCAACTGTGTGCGCGGACCCCTGCAGTTGAGTGCGCAGGGCAGATCTGGGTGTATTGGTGAAGGAAGTAAATAAAGATAAGTTGCTTTGGTAATTCTGTGTTAATCTGAAGTATTGCAGATCTAGCTTTCGTGTATGGTTAATATCACTATTTATGCGCATATGCTTACATTTTGAATACATGTGAATTTGTGTTTAAATTAAGTGCGCGAACTGGATAAATCTGATAAATGTTTGCTTAAAGACCCTTCTAAATAATACTTCATCAATTAGATTAGATCTGTGAAAAACACGCTAATAGCTAGTAAAGAGTAGTCTGGGTTTGGATCTTCGCGAACCAGGCCAACGTGACGTTGCGAAATGGTGCGCAAAACCTCCAGAACACATCTAGACATCCCAAGGGTGCAGAAACCTGGTTCTAGCACCCTCCCCTGCTACCTTGGGTGAGACCTCAGTCCGCGCTCTACAGACTGTTGCCGAAAGGGCCGGTAGTTGCGGGATTTGTTTGGCTAAATAATTCTTCCGAACCTGGGTCAGGCCCATATAAGCCAACATCTACCTCTAAAGAGGTTTTCAATTTGCAGGCCTGCACCAGGTGCCTCAATGGAGGTTTTTTCCTGGGGATATTTTCATTTATTTTTTCTTTTTTTCTCATGGGTAGCCTAACGGGGGTTTTCAACCCTAGAGTTGGTCACAGGTGCCTCATGGAGGTTTTCACCGAGGCCCTTTTTTATTGTTGTTTTCTTTTCCTTCTTTTGCTGATAAGACATTGGATAAACTGGGGGTTGTGAGGCTCCCAATTACATTTGGCTCCTTACCTATTGAGTTGGTAAACTCCTCCTTTTATATAGGCTTCTTGTAAAACTTTAATCAGTAACCATTAACAAGTAATGGAATGCCTTCCTCATCAATTGTTCTTATTTGGACAGCTCCATTGTCATAACTATATATTTTTCTATAGATTCAACAACTTATGTGATTGTCTAAAACACAAGACAAGAATCTACTCTACTCTTCTTAGTGGAAACAAAAATTGACCGATGAAAACAATAAGCAGAAAGAGGAAGAATATCAATAGCACATAACAAAATATTTATCTGGGGAAAGCAACTGCTATAAACCCTGACTATCAATATTGCATGAACCAGAATATCTGAGAAGAAAATACAATTCTTGTTCGTCTTGAACAATTCCTTCACAAGTACAATCTATCTCTCTACCTTGCAAGCTAGCTCGAGCCAACACTTATCCAATTATGATGCCTGCTAAGCCCCTACTTCCTTGCATAATTCCTAGAGGAATCAACCCATATTTAATTGGGAAATCCACTCTCCATAACTGCGCAATCCAAACATAGGTCCTCAACTGATTGCATGCACCATTTGTACAACTCGAAAAATTATACAACTGACAGTACACTGTTCCTGAACTCTAATCTCAACTGGGTCTTCATATGAACTAACATGCATGAGTTATTTGTGAGAGAATATTCAGTTAACTGGTGTGGTACTGGTGATGCACTGGTGCACTACTCCACTACTAGACCTCTACTAGTTCCTCCAACATTTAGAACTAGTTTAACTGACTATAACTTAGTTAGGCTGAGTAATCTAATTACAACTCCAAAGCACTCAACCTAGGCCCCTAAAATTTATGGATCACTCTACATGACTCTAGATAGACTTCCAACTCCAATTTCCCAAGTCAATTATGTCAATTTAACTTAATTAACTATTACAAGTCTCTATGAGAATATAATTTCGATTTAATTCACCATTTAATTCAAGGACAAATTAAATTGGAATTTCTAGATGCCATTTTTAACATTTCTTGTCTCCATTTTCAACACTCCCTCTCAACAAGAAAGGAATTCAACTCTATCCCGATCCAGTACCTTTGGAATGTTCTGCATGCAACTCTTGTCACTGTTGTTGTTGCTACTACAACATTTGCAACCAAAAAACATAAAAACGGAATCAATATGATGCATCTATCACCAGAGTCTCTGACTTCTACTAGCTCTGCCTCTATCGACTGAACTCTGTGGTTATGCTGACTCTGCCTTCGTGCCATCTACACTACTGTCAACTCTGCTCTGCATTCTCTAGTATCTAACTGTTGCTAGACTCTCCCTCTATCACTTTGATATTTGATTGCATTAATCGTCACTGATCCATCCTGCTACCGTGTACTATGGGCTCCCATAACAAGGTAATGATCCATGAAACAAAACTTCTAAATGGACACTGCCCAAATTTCTGCAGTCTTGGGACTAATACTTCACATTGCCCCACCTCTCACATAGAGGTATGGTTGCATGTGCTCCCTCTGCCCACTTGGCTCAAAATTCCCCCCACTGGAGGTCTCTTCTTGAGTGGATGTCTCCACTTGGTCTCCTCTTTGGTTCTCTACTTGTGGCTGCTCCACAAATTTTTGAAACTGCTTCTTCTCTGCTTGAGTGGATCTCTCCACTTGGTCTCCTCTCTGCTTCTCTAATTGTGGCTGCTCCGCAAATTTCTGATACTTCTTCTGAGGATGCTTCCAGGGTTTCATATTGAGAGGTAATTCAATCTCCCTCTCAACCATCAAGTCTCTAACCTTTGCCTTTGCTCCTCAAGACTTTGCATGCATCTTGTACCTCAAGTGCATATAGGTTCTCTAATTGTGGCTGCTCCACAACTTTTTGAGGATGCTTATGGGGCTGGATGTTGAGAGGTAATTCACTCTCCCTCTCAACCATCAAGTCTCTAACATTTTCCTTGCTTCTCAAGGCTTTGCATGCATCTTCTACCTCAAGTGCATACAAGTTCTTGACTCACATACCCGTCGTCACAAAATTTTCTAAAAAAAAGAGTTGATTTTAAATCGACGATATCTCCCTTAACAGAACTCTGATTCAGCCGATTTTTTTTTTTTGATTTTGGGTATTTCTTCGCAAGGAATCCAGATACGCTATTTCTTTTTTTGAAAAATTTCAACAAAATTTTTCATATTTTCTCTGCAAACTCGCCGCCCAAAAAATTCTTGCTTCTCAATCTGCCAATATCTATGATCACAACTCCTTTTTGTGTCACTAAACCTTGGCTCACTGATCTTCCCACTAGCAACCTTCTAGCTCCATTAAGAAGAATTGACATAGGGTCTTCTGGATCTACCCCGAACTAGAGCTCTATAATTCTTCTCTTCTATAATGTCTTCAACTCCGATACCATGTAGATTTTTCTGTAGATTCAACAACTTATGTGATTTGCTAAAACACAAGACACGAATCTATTCTACTCTTCTCAGCAAAAACCAAAAATGATTGATGAAAAAAATAAGTAGAAAGAGGAAGAATATCAATTTCACATAAGACAATATTTCTTTAGGAAAAACAACTGCTAAAAACCTTGACTATTTATACTGCATTAACCAAAAGATATGAGAATAAAATACAATGCTTGTTCGTCCTAAACAATTCCTGCATAAGTACAATCTATCTCTATGCTTCCTAGGCAAGCCTTGGATGAATACAATATGCTTTGCTCGATCTTAAGCTCATCCTGCACAAGTATTTCCTATCCTTGCGCAATTCCTAGAGGAATCAACCCATATTTAATTGGGAAATCCACTCTCCATAACTGCGCAATCCAAACATAGGTCCTCAACTGATTGCATGCACCATTTGTACAACTTGGAAAATTATACAACTGATAGTACACTATCCTTGAACTCTAATCTCAACTGGGTCTTCATTTGAACTGACACGCATGAATTATTTGTGAGTGTATCTTCAGTTAACTGGTGTGGTACTGGTGATGCACTGGTGCACTACTCCACTACTATACCTCTACTAGTTCCTCGAATAGTTAGAACTAGTTTAACTAAGTATAGCTCAGTTAGATTGAGTTATCTAATTACAACTCCAAAGAACTCAACCTGGGCCCCTAAAATTTAGGGATCACTCTACATGACTCTAAATGGACTTCCAACTCAAATTTCCTAACTAAATTAAGTCAATTTAACTTAATTAACTATTACAATTTGCTATGAGAATATAATTTCGATTTAATTCACAGTTTAATTCAAGGATAAATTAAATTGGAATTTCTAGATGCTATTTTTAACATTTCTTGCCATTTTCAATAATAACATTTTTCTATCGGGTGATGACCTAACCACCTTGTCATCAATTTCCCTTTGAAATCATTTAACTTGGAATCATACAGAAGGCCCCAATCACCCTCTTGGAAATTTCTTTCTGTAATGTTTTTATTAAGCCAAATCTTCCTCTGCAGTTGGACTACCTCAGTGTGCATGAAAGCCTACAATCTGAACTCATATAAACCATTGAGCTAGAGAAACCTTTCTTGCTAAGCTGTAGTGATGTCCAAATCCAACTGTGCTACCATCCTCAAGGTGTTGTACTCAAACTCAATGGACAATAGGGCCTTCTTTCCATAAACCAGCTCAAAAGGAGTCAATTCAGTGGTGGTTTTCCATCTTGTATTATAGGCCCAAGTGGCTTCTACAAGTCGATATTCCCAATATCCCTTGATGTTGTTGACAACCTTGGTAAAAATGTTCTCCAAGGATTTATTTGTGACCTCCACTTGCCCATTTTATTGAGGGTGATAGGCAATGGATTTATTGTGTTTGATGTGGTGCTGCTCCATGATGTCTTCAATCAGATTTGAGGTAAACTGAGTTCCTTGATCAGTGACCAACTCCCTTGGAAATAAAAAAATTGTAGAAGATGTTCTCTCTTAGAAATTCAACCACTTTCTTCTCGATTGCTGCCTTTACTTCCTTTGTTTTAGCCCACTTTTTCAAGTAATTAGTGCACACAATAATATAATTCTTTTGCCCATATGGTTAATCAATGGACCTAATGAAATCCATGCCCCATTTCTCAAATGGTTTAAGAGTCACTTGAGTTTGTAGGAGAATTTAATCCTTGGGTGTAGGCTTGCCCATCCTCTACCACTCATCACACCTGATAGTGTACCCTTTTCAATCTTGATGTAGAGTAGGCTAGTAGTATCCCTCTTGTAGAACTTTGAAGGTTGTCCTCCTAGCAGAAAAATGGACCCCACATGGTCCATCATGGCTTGCTAAGAGGATGTTAGAGACCTCCTCCTCTCTTACACATCTTCTCAAAATCTAATCTAGCCCTAATTTGAAGAGGCTACCCCTAAGCCAGGTGAAGGAGGCACTTTTTATAACAATTTTCTCTTCTCCTTGGAGGATTGATTAGGAGGGAACCTCCCAACAACCAAGTAATTTTCTATATCATCAAACCAAGGAGATAACATCGAGATGGAAAAGAGGTGTTCATTTGGAAGTTGATCATCTACCATATCCTCATTTCATGCAGCCAACGTTAGTCTTGACAAAAAAATTGCAACCATGTTTTCTTTCCCTGGCTTGTCAACAATGGTTAGATCAAATTGCTGTAATAATAACAACCACCTAATGATTCTAGGATTGACATCAAGTTTATTTACTAAATATTTAATGACTACATGATCAATTTGAACAAAGAGTTGATATCCAGATATATAATGCCTAAAATTATTCAAGGAGTGGACCTTAGCTAAGAGTTCTTTTTCAGGAACTGTGTAGCTGAGTTCAACTTTAGAGATATTCTTACTGATGAAATATATAACATAGAACAATTTTTCTTCCACTTGTCCTAAGGCTACTACTACAACTTTATCTGATGAATTTGTGTGGATGTAGAAAGACAATGCCCAGTTGAGGCCGCTAAGTATTGGTGCAGTGGTAAACTTCTCTTTGAGTTCTTCAAATGCCTCTTGACACATATCTGTCTAAAAAAAGTCTGAATCTTTATCAAACAATACAAACAGGGGTGAAGCCAACTTACTGAAGTCCTTAATGAATCTTCTGTAATATCTAGCCAATCTAAGGAAGCTTCTAACAACCCTTTGTTTTTGCGGGATAGGTGATGAGCCTTGGTACTGCAACAAGAATGCTACAACTCCCAAGGCTACTAATGTAAATTATCAACCCTAGCTTCGTACAACTCAAGAGGTGTTGATACTGTATGTGCAACATACAATGTGTCATTATTTCATTGATTTGACGCAATGAAGTGAATATCATGAAATCAAGCCTAAACTAATTACAAAATGGAAATTCTACTCTATTTGCACGAAATGGAAATGATGCTTTCCCTAGTTGCATAAATGTAAATATTATGCTATTTGCATAAATTTAAATTCTATGCTACTTGCAAGAATTTAAACACTAGTCTAACTGTAGAATGTAAAAAGTTGCTTTGTAAAGAAACTAATCCTATGCAATGACAACACTTTGTAATCGAAATCCTAAGGGCACGAATTCAAAGAAATAGGCCTAATCTAGTTTGCATGGGAAAATCACCCTCTTAATCATTGTGTTCAAAGGGACTTAGCTAGAGCAACAAAACTCATATGCATTTCATACGAAAATCATCATTATCGTTCAATTTAGAAATCTGTCACCTAATCCTAATTGCAAAATTTTATTTGCAGTGAGAAAAAGGTAGGTTCAAAGTGCTATCAGGTCTTCCTCAATCATGGATTCAGAGCTTAGGAGTCATTATTCAAGTCAAAGAGACAAAAACCAAGTTTTGGAGCAAATCTGGTCAAGTTTACACGTGCTACAGGACTACGACAAGACTGCTACATGACTACTACTCCTCGAGATAACTTGCCGAATTCACAATAAAATCAATTAAAAATGAGATGGGATTTTTTTATTTATTAAGTAGGATGTCCTAGGATTCCATTACAAGTGGAATCACTCAAATACCCCTGTTAACATGTGCTAAAAAATAGCAGAAAATTACTACTTTAAAAAGCGGAAATTCAAGAATTAATGAGCTAGTTAACCTACCAAATACCTAACCTAATCAAGTGCAAATTCTATGGGGTAAATTTTGTTATTAACTTGAATGCTTTTGGGACTTAATCCAAGTGTAATCAACTCAAAATTTCCTTTTTAACACGTGATAAAAAATAGCCTCGTTAACACGTGCTAAAAAATAGCAGAAAATTACTAATATTTTACTACGAGAGACTTCTAGAAATTCTAGATTTGTGAACTAGTAAACAAATCCAAGTAGCTCAATGATGAATATGACTTTTCAAATCTTCTCTAAGGATGAATCATGATTATGACTCTGTAAATAACTTGCAAAATAACTCACTTAAATCATTTAACCAATATGACCTACAACAAAAGAAGCATGAATAGTAAATGCATAAATAAGAGATGCAAGCGAAAAAGACTTTCAAAGAAAATAAAGAGATTGTACAAGAGGGCTCTGAGGCTCTTGGGATGGCCAAGCCCTATAGGTTTTAATCCCATACAAAAATTACCTGCATACGAATTCTAAAACACAGAAAATAAACAATGCGAGAGCATAACACATAAAACACATATACACAGAGATTTTCCCCTGGATCGCAAAAACGGACTACTAGCTTGATTTTTCACTATGTTCCTTTTAATGTTAAAATACATATTTATACATGCTGAAGCATCCAATACCATGGACCGAAAACCATCGCATCCAAAACCATGGACCGAAAACCATCGCGTCCAAAACCATGTGCGAAAATCATGCACAAAACCATAGGTAGGTCCGCCCAACCTAATATAGGGTCCAATTTTTTTTTCCCTAGGCTGCTACCCTAAACCCCATAGAGGGGGCTACCTGCCCCCCTCAAACCCCCTGGACAGGGGGGGATGCCACCCCCCCTGTGACCCCCCTGCTGCGCAATTGGTGCAACGAAGGGGGGGCTCTGGCCCCCCTCTAACCCCCCGGTTAACTACATCAACTAGTCGTGGAGAGAATATAACACAACCCAACAAGCCTAAGGATACTTAGATTCCTATCAAGGAAACTAAATTTTAGAAGCTAAAAATGGCACTAAACTTCATTATTTTAATCAATCCAAATACATCCACGCTAGAAATGGAAGTGGAGCTGCTAAATAACAAGTTTTCTCCACAAAAAGACTAAGAAATACATACCCCTAGAAGAAAACTTGAATTGGTACTTATACAAATAGATGGGGAAGCATCCTCTTTGAAAGGAGCCAATTTTCCCCTCCAAAAAACCTGAAAAAGTGGATCTGGTTCCCAACACTAGGAATCTTCATTAAATGACAGGGAACACATTCATAGATTTTCTCAATTAGTGGAGCTATAGAATTTGTCAATAATTTCATGATATCTAGTTCATTTATTATCCAATCTTGGTCCATCTTGGAGTAGGGAGCAAGGCCCTATATTATCTCATTCAAAATTTACTCAATATTCTCTCAATATTTTGTAAAAATAAATAATATTAAGTAGATAATATGCAATTATATTTAAACCTTTCGAAGAACATATTAAAGCTAAAAACATTATTAAGTGTAGAAGGTGATATTTAATATAACCTTTATGTACCTAAGAAAGGTTATATGGACCTTAATTTATGTCTAATTTAGAGGCCCATCATACCCCCCTATTGAAACTGTTGCTAATCCTCTGAGCATGCTATCCATCTTCTTGCCCTGTTGTTATTCTTTTATGCCTCAGTTGGCTTTTATGATGCCCCATACTGATGTCGATTTAGCTTCTCCTGCTAGATAAGATTTGTGTTTATCTCAATTTCCCATCATTCCTTTGATTCTCCCTCTTGGTTTTAGTATTCCAGAAGTATCCATTGATTCTTCTCCTCTCATGTCTTCAATAAACTTTTATCAATGTGGACTAAGGAGTTTCTCTTTTCTGCTACATGAGTGAGAGTGTTTATGGAAACAAAGGTAGAATAAATGTTCTTTTTACATGTTGGCATTATGACTAATGAGTTTTCCTTGATGGAAGCATAGTTGATAAATATGTCAACCTGATGGTAGCAAAGTAAGTGTATAGGCTAGTACATATGTGACAGAGAGATTGGACAATAGAATATCAGTTTAGAGACAAAGGAAGGATAAAGGTGATGTTTTAAGATGTATACATGAGTCCTATGAACAAAGGCTATGTACATATGCGGGAATGGTGAAGAAAATTCGCATACAGTTTCCGCACCATAGTATTCTCAATACCCGGGATCTTTACCATGGTATTGACCCATAGTAATGAGCACACCAATGGATATTTGATCCCATCAAAGAATACCATCAGAATAACTATAGAATTGGCCTAAGGTATTGGCTAAGGCCTAAGTTATATAAGGAGATGGAGATCAAAGTGTTATGTGTTCATGTATTGGGTTATTGATGATTGGTTTGATTTGAAATAGGTGTGCACCGAGGAGTATGATGATGGATCAAATCTATTAGATCTGAAATGACTATGTATTGAATAATATCCTTATGGTTTGATATATCCATGATGATGACTTTATGACATTTACCTATTATGGTATATGCTGAAATTTTGGTTTGACAGGTCTTTTGGTGTGCAACGAAGGTTTCACTCAGTAATTACTGACGTGTACGTAGATTTTCTTCCGAAAGCTCGCGTACATACACGAATATTCTTCTGGGTAGTCACGTATATATTCTTCAATATGGACAGATCTATACGCGTGTGTCAAGTATGAAAGGTACGTACATACACTGAAGTATTTTCACAAGGGTTGCATACATCTACTATGGTTTTGTAGTATGAGCTGATGATAATGAATTATTTGTTTTATTATGTTTGCTACTGTCTATTGATGGAGCCTTGCATAATAATTTTTGTTTAACAATGTTGGTTGGATTGAATTGATGAATAATAATGACGTAGCTATGTGATGATATGTATGTGGTTTAGAGATCTTTGATGGGGTAAGTATGTGTTTCAGTGATTATTTTAGGAGTGTAGTAATTCAGATTCATATTTATGTGTTTTGAGATTTATACGTAGGTCATCTGAAGGGAAAGTGTGTATATACACGGGTATGCTTCATAAAAATAGCGTATATATTTCGGCATAAGTTTAATCAAGGTTTGTAGTAACATGATCTAGTTTCTGTGATGATCAATATGTAATCTAGAATTTTGATGAATGGGTATATAGTGATATAAGTTGGTTTGGTTGTTTGAATAAGTTATTTCAATATTTGATTTGGTGATCAAGTTGGTTTAGTTGTTTGATACAACGTTGATTTCAATATTGCTATCTGATATTTGGAATGGATCCAATTTGAAATATTCTAAAAAGTGATCCACAAAGAACAGAGGATAAGGGGGTTGTAGCTCCCTTCTAGTAGAAGCTGGAGAAAGAGAGAAGGCTGTAGCCTTCTGAAGGTGGGTGCCTGCGTATTGGTATGAGTTTGAGATAGTACCAGATTGTAATAAGTCTCTCTTTATAATAAAATAAGAAGACAAAGACGACAACAATGGTGGGTTTTTTTCCCACATTGGGTTTCCACCTAAAAATCTTGGTGTTCATGAGTGTTGATGTGTTGCTTATGTATGATGGTTTATTCTGTTCTTACTGCACATGTTTAATGTTTAATTAATGATGAAGTACTGATACATTGGTTCAAGTTAAAAAGTTGATGAATTGACTAATAAGTTTGTTAAGTAGGTATACACTACTTGTCTTCATTACAGTCCCGTACATATGAAGGTTTACTTCATAACCATAGCATACCTAAATATGAATGTGAAAAGCAAAAGGTTAAGTAGTTTAAAAATACTGATTCATCCCCCCTCTCATCATTTTTCCTAACAATTGGTATCAAAGTAGGTCCTTCAGAAGAAGCTTGATCGCTTGAAGGAAGATTCATCAAGATGAGCAACATCTATCAGGCCATCATTGTTTAATGGATCCATTCTGGTTTTCTAAAAAGTCAGAACAAAAGCTTACCTAGAATCACTTGGAGCAGATGTTTGGGGAATCGTTGAAGGAGGCTATCAATATCCATCCTCCATTCCCACAGATCAAGCAGAAAAGAAAAAGTATGAGACCAATGCAAAGGCTGTCAATGCTCTGTTAGGAAGCTTGGAAAAATCACTAATCCAAAGCTATGAAGGTGACACCAAGGTAAAAAATGCTAAACTTCAAACTCTTAGAATTCAATATGAAACTCTTAGAATGCATAATGATGAAAGTATTGAAAGTTTCTTTCTTAGGGTAGATGAGATCGTTAATTCAATGAGAAAGCTTGGTGACGAAATAAAAGAATCATTACTGGTTGAAAAAATATTAAGATCTCTAACCCCAAAATTTGATTTGAAAGTCTCTTCCATTGAATAAATGTAGGATTTGAAGAACCTTACTATTGAATAGCTTCATGGGATTTTAACAGCCTATGAAATGAGAAAAAGGGGTTCCACAGATATCATAGAAGATGCATTCAAAGCTACTTCCAAAGGAAAGTAAAATGAGGGGCTCAAGGAATTAGGGTATGCATCAGATGAAGAAGAGGCAAACTTCGTAAAAAAACTCCAAGTAGGCACTAACAGATTTAGAGGTAAGATTCCTTTCAAATGTTTGGCTTGTGGAAGAGTTGGTCACTATGCTACCAAAATACGTTATAAATAAAACCATGACAAAGAGAAGAATTCAGCAAAAATAAATTCTATAGGAAGGTTAAAAAACAAGAGAATCGTCTACACACACAAAGATAGTGATGGTCTTTCAAATGGTGAAGAATGTGATTCTGATCAAGAATATTAATTACTTATGGTATTTGAAGATAAATGTATTGATGAATCTAATGATGTTTTTATGGATTCCCTATAAGAAAAGGATAATCTCATAGAAGAAATAACCCAGCTTAAAATTCGTTTAGAAGAAGTTAAATTAGTAGAGGAAGCTCTGAAGAAACATATCCTAGAAAAAGAGAGGCATAATGAAAAGATAGAACTAGAATTTGTAAGTCTAAGGAATGAACTTGAGAAAGAAAAAGGTCTAAACCTTATATTTGCTAAATGATCTGAGACCTTAGAAGAAATCATCAAAGTAAAATGCTCTCCTCTTATCAAAATAGGTATCGAATACAATGGAGAACCATCAAAGACTTTAAAATCTTCTGAAATAGGTACAAGAAGCTATGTCAATGCAGTAAAAGGAAGCAGTCAACAAAATTCCAGCTCTCAGCAAAGGAATAAGCGATAAAATGTTTCTCAGGTGAATCACACTTATCACAATAAAAGGGGAAGCCACACAAGAATGTACTACACTCCCAAGAACTTTTACTTTAATGTTCAATGCTTCACTTGTCATAATTTTGGTCATAAGGCTACTTAGTGTGTTCATATAAAACTATCATAATTAGATGAGCAAGCAAACAAAAGAATGAGACCGGGTTAAAGAAATGATCTTACAATACCTTCTCACCTCTTCAAGATGAATTTTAATGTTCCTTTTGAAAAAAAAATGGGCATAGAGAAACTGAATGTAGAAGCAAAATACGATCAACTCTTCAGAATGAAGAAAAAAACAACAACATTTAAGGTATGGAAAAAGAAAACCATTAAATTTGAGAATTGTGGTTTAGATTTATATGCAGGAGATCAAAAAAGTTTGTGGTACATTGACAGTGGATGTTCAAAACATATGATAGGTGATAAAGATAAGTTTATGTCCTTTGAAATAAATAAAGAAAAGAATGTAACATTTGGAAATTATTCACTAACTACTATCAAAGGAAAAGGAACTGTTTTTCTGAAAGAAAAGGTTAAATTTGGAAATGTTTTATTTGTTGACGGATTAAAACATAACTTGTTGAGTGTTCATTATATGTGTGATCAAGGGCATGAGGTGGTTTTCAGATCAAAGAATTGTGTGGTCCGAAATCTCAATACAGGTAAGATCATAATAAAGGGAACAAGAACTCCAGGTAATGTCTATATCTTGGAAGGCATTTTAGAACATTATTACTTGAGAAAATTAGAAGAAATTTGGCTATGGCACAAAATATTGAGACATCTAAGCTTCAGCCAATTAATTAAGTCAAGCAGAATGAGAGTAGTTCGCGACTTGCCTAACATCTCTCTACTAGAAAATACCATATGCAAATAATGTCAATTTGGTAAGAAGACTAGGGTGCAGTTTAATCCCAAAGAAGGTACTTCAAGTAAGCCACTTGAACTTATTCATACTGATTTTTCTGGTCCTATAAGAAAGAAGTCTCCTCGGGGGGAACAATTCTTCATATTATTCATTGATGATTTTACTCGTATGTGTTGGATTGGATTTTAAAACATAAAGATGAAGCATTTGATAAATTTAAAGTCTTTAAAGCTCTAGTCATGATATGATTTACAATATTAGATTGTTGTGCTAAGGTCCTCCTTAGATTAGAAATAAAATTCTTTCATTGTGCTTAAGGATTCATGATTTTTGCAAGTGAAAAATGAGTTTTATGTTAATTTTATGAGCAATTTTAACATAAATAAGGGACTGAACAACAACATAAACATATACATAACATCACCAAAAAACATCACAACAGGAACATGATGAAGGAGTTCACCCCTCCTAGGTTACGCCTCCTTTGTCCAACTTCCAATGGCTTGGGCCTCTCTATTATGCTAAAAAGTGTAAAAATATGTGTTTACAATGCTTAAATTATTCTGAAACTCGCTCCAATGAGTCCAGAATCTTTAAAAATGGCTACCTAGCCTCTTTCTACATCCAATTTGGTCGAAAACTAGAGAAATTATGACCTCTAGTTTCTCCACTATTCGCTCCACAATTTGCACTAAAGCCAGCATCATCCTACAAATTCACCCCATTTTCTGCTAACAGAGCAACAAATTCCCTCGATTTCAGGCGGATTTGTAGGATCATTAATTTGGCCACCTAGGCCTTAGAACAAAAAATTGGGTCATATGGGGGCCATGTGCTAGGGGCTAGCCCTGACGCTGGCTCCCTCCCTCCGGCAGTTAACGTAATTGTTTGAGGAGTAGTCACATACACCGCTTGTTCGATGGTCACAGTGGCGGTTGCAATAGTTGCTGCGGGTAGGCGGTAAGTGTTCACATGGTGGGGGGGGGGGGGATTAAGTCCACCCGTCCCCCCAAATTGGCGGTTAGTAAACAATAACACCAACCAACAACTATAAGATGTTAAGTCATAAAGCGTAGGCGGATTTGTAATATGTTGTGTTGTGCTGTGGGCGGTTGCGGGGTCGAGCCCGGCCTCTGACCTGTCTTGCCATACAAAATTTTAAACGGCTATTAGGAGGACACGTGGCAGCCTCCAACTTAGCCATGTGTCACCTACTGATTTTCCTGTACTCGAACACATGGACCAATAGGACTTTGCCAAACAAACATAATATTTTGAGAATATTTCAAGAATATTCCTCTTGCCACCTGGGCGGTACGGATGCCCAATTAGCATCCCAATCAGCCACCTGCAATTTTTTACCTGTTTGACAAAGTGAACAAATCACGTTTCTGGGAGCATACTTTTTCCATTTTGCACAAATCAATTTGCACTGGATTCAGGATGAAGAGCACTACGCAATCATTTAGGTTCCACACCATTCTGACAACTTTTATTTTTGAGCATAATTTTGAGCACCTGATCACTCCTCCCCATCGAAAGCCTTTTGGACCCCAAAAGTTCACTTTCAGTTGTCCAATAGGTGAGGGTACAGTTCCCTCACCTTTCCAATCTCTATTCATTTGGATTTTGAAGGATTTGTACCCTTGAGCCCCACTCAAAGATAATCGACACTTCCCCTTTTTGATGTCCTTGTTCTTCTATCAAGTATAGTGTCTTGCTGAATCTCTTCAAGAAATTCTAGAGAAAAGTCTTCAATAGATGGAATTTGAATATTCTCTCCTTGATCTTCAACCAAAGGAGGCTCATACAACCTTAAATTCTCAACATTAACAACAACATATATTTTCACATATGAAGGCAAATCCAACCTGAAGGCATTGTTACCAATCTTTTCCAAAACTTTGAATGGACCATATCTAATTGGTTTTATCTTTTTACCTTCTCCTTTGAGCCTCTCTTCGCTAATGTGAAGCCAAACTTCATCATTGACTTGGAACTTGTGATATTCATAATGCTTGTTGTGCCTTGCTTTGTACTTGCTTTGGCTCTTTTTCAAGCTATTCTTGAACCTTTTGGTGTACCAATTGGATTTGTTCAATGAACTTTCTTGCTTTTCTATGTTGTTATGACCATTAATAACAACATCTTTGACAAAAATAAATCCAAAGGAGATTTAGGCAAGTATCCCAAACATGACTCAAATGGAAATGTTTGAGTTGAAGAGTGCTTGGTCCAGTTGTAAGCATACTCAATATAATGCAAATGTTAATCCCACAACTTAGGATTCTTGCTGCAATACCCATGAAGAAGATGTATCACTATTCTGTTCACCACCTCTGTTTGACCATCTGTTTGTGGATGAAAATATGTACTCTTTTTCAATTTGGTGTCCATGAATCCCCACAATCTTGACCAAAAATTCCCAACAAAGCGAGAATATCAATCACTAACAATGGATGTGGGCAATCCAAAATGCACCCATACATTCTGAAAGAATAACTGAGTAGTTTCTTCAACTGTAACTTGCTTTTTACATGGCACAAAATACACATTTTGTTGAACCTATCCACAACTACATACAAACAATCATGACCTCTTTTTGACAATGGGAGACCTCCTACAAAATCCATAGAAACGCTCTCCCATGGTCGTGAAGGAACCAGAAGTGGTGTGTACAATCCTAACTTCCTATTATTGGGCTTACTGATTGCACATAATGAACATCCCTTAATAAAACAAGACACACTTTCAAGCATACGAGGCCAATAAAAATACCTCTGTATATGTTCCACCATCTTACTTACACCGAAATGACGAGCAATAAGAGAAGTATGTGCCTCTCTTACGATGTTAACTCTTTCTCCTTGTGGAATACAAAGCTTGCCAAGATGGTACAACAAGTTATCATGCAAATAAGAATCCAATTCTTCCACTTGGTTACCTTGACTTAAGCTTGCATAAACATCTTGAAAGTCATTATCTAATGCATATTTTTCAATATAACTTTCATGTAAAACATAATTATGCTTGAGTAAGTAGCTGCACTAATAATAGGCCTAGAAAGCATATCAACAACTTTATTGTATATACCTTTCTTATACTTGATTACCAAGTGGAATTGTGAAGAAAACCCATCCATCGGAAGTGCCTTGATTGCTGCAAATTTTATTGAGATTGCAAGTATTGCAATGTTTGATGATCAATGTGAATGATTGTTTCCTTACCCATCAAGTATTGTTTCCACTTTTTCACACTTTGCACCAATGCATACAATTCCTTGTCATATGTAGGAAAGTTAATCATTGCACCATTAAAGGTTTCTGAATGAAAACATATAGGCTTACTATGTTGCATGAGGACTGCACCCATGGTGTAGTCACTAGCGTCAGTCTAAATCTCAAATGACTGTCTCAAGTCTGGAAGTGCAAGTACTGGAGTTGTACTGATATTTTCCTTCAATGCATCAAAGGCCTTTTTTTGTTTGCATCCCCACTGAAAAACCTTTTTCACCCTTGTCAATGCATGCAAAGGAGCTGCTATAAGAGAAAAATTAGCTATGAATTTCCTCCAATATTGGGCGGCTCTTAAAAAACATCTTACCTCATGTGATGCAGAAAAGTGTTCTCTCTGCAGACAGAGGCAACCCCTCTAGCCCTAGAGTGGGTCTAGTCACAGCAAGGACAAAGCAACAACTAATTCCCTTAAATAGTCATCGTTGGAGGCCTACCTCAAACCGGTGGTCGATGAAGTTCCGTTGCGCTGCTCCAACTTTCGTTTCCTTCTCCTTAATGAGTGATCAACTTGAAACACCACAAAGAAACAACAGAGCACGTAACTGAGAAACAACAATGATCTATTTACTCATAAAGTCAAGAAGTCATTATCAAGTCAATTACATACAAGACATAGGAAATCATCATTGATTGTATTAATAATAAACAAGAGCAAAGCTTACAACTAAGTCTTGACGTCGCAAGCCTTCTCGGAGGGTCCAACTAGTGTGTTTCTTTAAGCAATTACCCTCAAAGATGGGTCTCCCAAATAGCAATATCTCTCTCTCTCTTATTCACAAGATTTAACACAAGGTTAAGGGCACTCCACACCTTCTTGCAAACTATATAGCAATCCCACACTTGTCACACTCACACCAAAACTATCTACCAAACTCAAAAGCAACAGCAGCACTGTACAACCAAAAGAACTAGCAAATGATAACAAGGGTGAGTGATTTTATAGGAGAGGGAGTCTCCATGAAATGAGGGAGAGGGAGCTTATCCTCAGGGCAAGCAGCACAAAAGACGGAACTACCATGCCAGAGGAGGAAGGACGACCCAAACTGACCCAACAACCAGGTCTAGAGACATCCAGAAGGCCAAATGTTGGAATGAATTCACCCAATCTAGATCATTGTTGGTCGTTAACTAAGCTTTAGCACCGACATCACTAGGAAGCAATGTATGCAGGCTGACCATCGCTAAAGATAGCTAATAGCCTCGTGCCGGGGCTCGAAATTCGACTGTCACGGGAAACAGGTGTACTCCTGCGATGGGGTCGTGACAGGACCGTTTATGACAGGGGTCCGTCACGTGTATTAAATGTATTCTCGCGACGAGGCAGAAAACTTAGGAAAAGAGGGTCAATTGGAAACATAAGAGAGAATTTGTTTAATATGAGCATGTTTTACTGGACACATGACACAGTAGAAGGACTGGGGTGAAGGCAATGACAAATTACTGTGTAACAGATGCCCCTTAAAGTATGAAGCCTGAGAGAGTGGGAGGGGTGAAATGCTTTACGAAACTGTCTGAACTAGAACACCACCTGGAAGAACCTCCAGGCACAAGTACAACTGATATCTCTGATAGTGAAATACATGTAGTCTAGGCATGGTCGCTGCCATCCAAAAGACATACGAACTTGGTCTGTGGTATGGACGCAGCCATACAACTAGTAAGACCATAATAATGATAAAGTTATGGTCGCAGCCATCCATCAAAGAGTCATGTATGTAATCACAAACCAATCCACGCAGCCAAAACATGTGTCATCTTAGTCCGGGGTCTTGAAACCCAAACGATCATGGTACAAAGTCTAGCATACGAACAGATGTGCTGAAGTCGAGCATGATACAAAGTTGCTTGATTACTGGTCAATGATGAAAACTGTTAATAAGCGCGAGAGAAACCACTAATAATGCCAATGGATCTCAAGGTACGATATGGTACAATCCACTAAGTGTGAAGAATGAGCTGAAGTCGAACATTTCGTGGAATCACCCAATTGACGACCAATGATGAAAGTCAACCGTTAGGCGTTAAGAACTTTCCATTGAGGCATGCAAACTCCAAGGTACCAAAGGGGATCTCTAGATCAGTCTCTTGGATAATGAGCTGGCATCGACAAGAGATGATCCATCACAGGAGGGCCATAATGTTTCCCTCATCAACGACACAAGATAAGGAACAAGTGGGAGATGGTGAAGCAGAGTATTAGAGGAGGAGGTAAGGGTATGAACTGCAGAAGGATTATACTCTTGAACATATCGGCGACACGACTTTGGAGGGTGGTAGCATTCAAGTACCAAGGGATCGGAGGCTCGATGGAGACAACATGGATCAGATGGAATGAGGCTAAATGGCAACCCAAAAGCCTGGAAGGCCAAATGACGATGTATGGATATCCCAACCCGACAAGAAGCAAAAGTGTCGATGTTCAAGAGTGACTAGCTGCCGCAGGTAACCAACAATGACTTCCAAATTTTCCCCCACCATTGCTGGCGAGTACTGTAGAGCCTCTAACTTACACTTGATTATCCATCATTACCTACAGCTTTTCTTCACTTATCCCTCTCTTTTGCCCTATTTTCCTTGTAAACCTACCCAGATCATTACATTTGATGTCTTTAAGCATGATTAAGTGAACTTTGCTAATGTGTGACTGTTTTGTTTAGATTTTGACATATTTACAGAGATTCTGCAGCTGTCTGGCAATTCCGCAGCCATTCAGCGATTCCGCAGCCATCTAGTGATTCCGCAGCCTTTTTGTTAATCTCAAGGTTCCACGTGTCATTTTGCAAAACGAGCCACATGGGCACGTGGGAATAAAGGTGCTCAAGGTTCCTGTGCTATTGGTTCGGTCAGCCACATCATCTACACCTCCGGTCAACGAGGGTCAAGCCACGATCAACAAAGGCAGCTTAAACGGTGTTGCGTAAGCTGTTGGGTCACGTCAATACAACTGGTGATTTGTCCGTGTTACACAGGTTGTGGGAAACATAATCCAACCCTGGATTCAATTCCCATAACGACCAGAACCTCCAGCTCATCCACGAGGCTTATGACGTGTTGCTGAACCTTTATTACGCATGACAGATTAGTTAATTTTCAGTTTCTAGCTTTACGCATTAGGCAATCGTTTAGATGCCTATAAAAACTAGCGTCTGTGTACGCTTAATGTTACTTTTTAGTTGTTGTGTTTTATGAACTTGTTATAATTTTAGTGCATTTCAAGACTCTGTTTTGATAGTGCTGTTCTAGCACTCTTGACTGTAATTTTCTGCATATGGAGTAATAGAAGACAGTGCTGTTCTGACGTTTTCAAATCCTTGAGTCTTCTTTGGGTTGTATGAATGGAGGGCCCCCGTTCATGACCGCCCTTGTATAGTATTTTATGTTCATATTCTTGCTATTTCTTTATTTTCCATTCAACATTTCCTTTTCTTTGAAACATGTACAGCTTGATTCACTTTCATTGTCATTTCATTTGCAGCATTCACTTAAACTGATCAGTATTGTTCTTTTGCAGGTTTTTAACCCGGGATTGTTTTTGTCTTTATGTATTTGCTTTATATCTGATGGCATTTTCAGTTGACAGATTCAAAGTTGCTGCCTTTACTTTATTTTCATAGCTGATTTCTAGTTTAGTTTCTCAAAGTTGTCTGCTAACATATTGATGGTCTCTTTATCACAAATTGTTCATCTTTTAGAGATCAGAATACTAATAAATTACAGCTGGCTTTGAGTACTTTTTAGACTAATCTTTAACTACTTTCTAATCGTGCTTTACATAGTACCATATGATAGAAGCAGAGAGTTAGGAAGAGCTGAACATCATAACTAGTCTTTAAAGTAGATTTTTCTCATTTTTGATCACTTTTTAAACTCATCTCTAGCTACTTCCTAATCGTGTTTTACACAGTACTATGTGTTAGAAGCAGAGAGTTAGGAAGAGATAAACATTATCATTGGTTTTTAAAGTGATTTTCTTACCTTTTATTTGCAGCAGCATGAATGGTGTCTAGTGCCATTAGAAAGTGGTTCTTTGCTTTCAGTTCATTTCAAGTTATTTATTTCTTTCAAGCTTTTCCTTTTCAGCAAGTAGTTAGAAACCACCAATCACACACCCTCACTCATCTAGAATTCACCTTACACACACTATCACTCATCTGTTTATAAAATCATCACTCCATCTTAGGAAGATAAGTTAACCACAAACAACACCCCAAACGACAAAAAGTTCTAAGAGGTTGCTTAAGTACATATAGTACACCTTCACTTCATCAGCTTACGAGCCCCGGGTTGACAATTAATGACATCAATTTAGGAACACTAAATTGACTAAACAAGTACCCCAATTATTTTTGAAAACAAGCTTGAAGGGGATAGCATATGCTTGTAATATAAGTTCGTCGTTCGGATGAATCCAACCTAGTAATGGTTTAACGAGCCCTAGGGAGGAGAAGCTCGAGTCTCGTCATGGTGACGAGTCCAATGTCGTCAAGGTTTAACAAGTTCGACACAGGAAAAACTCAGAGTCTTTTTCATGTTTAGAGAGTTTGAAAAAGACACGGAAAAGAAAACTCCAGGGGGGTCATTTTTCGTAGATTTGTGTTTCTTGAGCCCGAAAAAGTATAAAACAATACTTGAGAGAACTGCTTGACCATTACGATCAAGGAGTACTTTTCGTAATTAGTGGCCTTGATCCGAAAAAGTATAAAAGTGATCGAAGACACGTCGTTTCGTAACTAGTATTGAACCTGAAACAACAAAGGTCCAGTGATCTTTTCACATTTATACGGTAGGAAAAGAGCTCAAAGTGGACCACCTTTTATTCCATTTAACGAGTCAAAATGGAACACTCTGCAATCTTTTCGTCTTTTAAGTTGGAAAAGAGCGTTAAAGAAGACTTTTTATAAAAAGTGGACCAAGTGTATACAAAGTATGACATAATCCCACCCCTTGTAGCTCTGCACAAAAAGTATATGCATGGATACAAGGGAAAAAAACTCAAAAACCCTAACCAAAAACCCTAAAATAAAAGGAAAAACCCAAACTATATAGTGTAATTTTTAAATTTTTTGAAAGAAGCACTATAAAAGGAGGTATGGTAAGTTTTATTTCTACCATTTACCTTTGTGAGTTTTACCTTGGCATTTGGAGTGCAAAAATGAATGAATTCCCGAGCTTGATTCCGGCACCGTTGGTCAGCAACTCTGCCCGAGGTCTTCACCAAGTAAGTACTCTCTCCCCTGCGCTCCATTTCAAAGGTTTTTTTCATGTAATTTGGTGGTAGATAGGTGGTGTTTGGGCGAATTTTGAAACCCAAATTCGCCTCGCGAAAGACCAGCTCGGGTTAGCGACGACCGCGATTGTTAACACTGACTACCATCGGGATCGTCGTGGGATATAGATGTACTCCCGTGACGGTTGCCGAAAAAAACAAAGACTGGCCTCGAGTCGTTGCTACTGTTTTAAAAATAGCAGCGACGGCACCGTAAAGCATTTTTTTTTTTTATAATTTACATGTTTAAGCTCATGAAAAGTATTCTAATCAATCTTTCCTCTGACGTAGGACAAAAATGGCTTTTGTGTGTCAAGAGAGAATTCATGGATGAGAAAGATTTTAATGATGCGAGGTGCCGAAGAGCCCTTCTTGAGAGCGGATTATTAAAATTCTTCCTCACTTCTCATCTCCGGGCACAACTTGACCTTCTAGATCTGATAATCTGCTCCTGGAACCCAACGGACGGAAAGTTCGTCATTCGGGGCAAAGACATTGAATTTGATGCCACAGACATATATTTTCTTACTGGATTGTCTCGCTGCAGCGAGAGGCTGATCTTAAAGGGCCAATGAGTGCAGGTCGAGACTTTAGACATGATGATAGCACTGGTGTGCCCAGGGGCACGCAAATCATCCACTAGCGGGAAATTACAAATCCCGATAGTGGAAGACTTGACTCTTCGTGTCGTACTGTTCATGGTGACAAGGACAGCGGGCTCCCAAGCCCAACATGAGGCCACAAAGACCCACCTTCGGTTAACTCTCGAGTGCCTTAACCCGACCATGTATAAATTGGGCAGAGGCAGTAGTTATCAACATGAAGAGACAGTTGACGAGGTGTCGGCGCGGGGAGGCGAAGTAGTTCGGGTATGGATCTATCCTGATCCTGCTCATGCTGGAGCAGGTACCGATTCTTCAGCTACAGGACATGGACTTGTACATACCTGGACCATGAGAGACTCGCATCACTCGCTGGGCACATGTCATGCCGCGAGGGGGTGGTGGCCGACCGGTATCATGGGGGATGCTCTTCTGAGAGTGGCTAGATCGACAAAAGGTCATAGTCGAGGACTGGCCATATGCAGGCACATATTTTTGTGGAGACCCCAACATGTAGCTTCCTGCGGGCGAGTAGTGGGACGAGGGAGGTAAACACTTGATCGAAACACCACACTATTTATGTTTTGATTTTTTATAATGTTTTTGGATTTTATCAGGCATATGTCTTAATAATGTCTCTATGTTACTTGCAGATGTGGGACCGGAAAGGTCGGTAGGAATAGCTCCCGAGGAATGGAGGGACCTGCAGGGCAACATGGAGTTGGCCTTGGTTCGCCCTGGTGGTAGTGGAGGAGGTGGCCCGTAACCTTGAGGGCCTGACAGACGGGATCCTGGATTATAGGGTGATCGAGGAGGTCCCTATAGAGTACCAGAGACATACTGCCGGAGTACCACCTAGGATGCATAGGCTCCTGAGACGAGTCGCACGAGTAGTGGTCTGCTATAGGGAGCAGAACCCACTGCAGTAGATACCTAGGTTTTACTTTCTGCTGATTTTGGAGAGACATGTGTCTTGGATGTATGGAGAGCACAGACTCTATTTTTGACATATACACTTATTTTTTGAGCACCTCGGTGCGCCACACACTATATATATATATATATATATATATGGTCCATTATTGTGTTTTGAATGCTTCTATATATTATTTTGATTACATGCTGCGTAAATGTTTGTCTAATACATGATTTTCCAATGCATCAGTTAATGTGTTTAATCTTCTTGGAATGTGTTGATATGTAATAAAATCAAAATTTCTTTCCAATAGTTTAACACATAAATACAACCTTAAAATCTGATGATCTCTGACAGAATATTTCCCGTTAAGCTGGTGGACAACAAGTTGAGAATCCAGATTCACAACCAATGCACGAATATCGAGGTTGACAGCCTTGGTCAGTAATTCAATGACAACACTATATTCAACGACATTGTTTGTGGCGCAACCCAGATAAACACCTTGAAGGTCTACTACCTCACCGTGAGGATCGTAGATCACCCACGCCACAGAAGAAAGGTTCCGGGTACTGTGGTAGGCACCATCAGCGAAACCAACGTAAGGTATACCAGACATCGGCACAAGAAGCAAAAGACACAATAAGTGGCCATTATGCCTACACACCAGGCCAAACATGAAAACACACACTGACAACACACCTGCTGAAAACACAGGTATGTACAAATCAGATGCACGAGATTCATGCATAATATTTTTTAGATAAAGCCCATTTTGGGGCTTATCTAGAGGGTTCCCTTCCTAATCAATCAGCTCATAGGCCCCTTTTTGCAAAACACGTTTTACAATATAAGGCCCATGCCACATAGGCTCAAATTTGCCTACCCTCAACTTATCATTTGCTTGATCATAGAGTAGGACTAAGTCTCCTTCAACAAAAGAACGAGGATTGACAGCTTGGTCGAAGTGAGTTTTCACTCTCTTTTTTTGTTCTTCAATGGCTAGAGAGGCTAGTCGACAGGTCTTGTCTAACCGCTCTAAGTAAAGAAGACTTTCTTCTACTAGAGTAGTGTTGGGGAGTAATTCAACGGCTAATTTAAGAGAAGGGATCGCACACTCAATCGGAAGGGTAGCCTCCAGATCGTAAACTAATTGGAATGGGGTGAACCCGGTGGCATCCTTCACTGAAGTTTGGTAGGCCCATAAGGTGGAGAACAACATCAAATTCAAGTTGGACTTGTGTATGCCGATGGTGCGTTGAAGCATCGTGACCAAAACTTTGTTGATGGCTTCCACTTGGCCATTGGCCTGAGGATAGTATGGTGTCGAGCTATCATGCTGCAAGCCCAGCTGGGTTGTTAACTCAGTCATTATATGATTACAGAAATGTTTACCGTGATCAGTGACAATAGCTTGAGGGAATCTGAATCGTGAAATGAAATGATTGAATAAAAACCGCTATCTGACCATCATCGGATAGTGTAAGCGTCGCCTTGGCCCATTTCGTGAAATAATCGACGGTAACGATGATATACCCATGCCTCCCGGCTGAGCGAGGGTTATAGGTCATATAATCAATGCCCAATTTGGCAAAAGGGTCGACAGTAACGACAAGGTGCAAAGGAGCAGGAGGTGCGTGCATCTTCCGTTGGTAGATTTGGCACTCGTGACGAGCAGATGGCAAGAATGAAATCCTTAAAAATAGAAGGCCAAAAATAACCAGCATGGAGGATCTTCTGAGCAGTAGCATACCAAACATATGACCACCACAAGCACCAGAGTGGCAGTCATTTAGAACTCGTTCGACTTCCTCAAACGTCAAACATCGTCGGAGAACAGAGTCGGCGCCGAGACGGTATAGGGTGTCCCCAATAATGCGATAAGGTTGAGAATGATGGCGAATCCGTCACCGAGCATCCTTAGACAAATTTGGATGAAAAGAGGACGTCTGAAGATAGACAATAATATCCCCGTACCAAGGATCGAGGGTACTAATCAAGAATAGAGATTCATCTGGAATATGGTCCTCTAAGTGAGAGGGCGCAGTAACAGATGGTAGGGAGCAAAGCAGCTCAGCGAAGATGAGGGACTTCTTAGACTTGGTTGTAGTAAACTCCAAGTCGAACTCTTGAAGGATGACAATCCAATTTGAGTATTTTCCCCCCAGTAATTGATGTGACAAGATGTACATCATTGGGTTGCAATCAGAAATCACCGTCGTGGTTCGCAATAATATATAGTGGCAGAAACGTTGGACGTCACAAACGACGGCCAATGCCAACTTCTCGACATAGGCATATTGAGTTTCCGTATCAAGCAAATTGCGACTGATATAGTAAACGACATGCTCAATACCATCATAATCGTCTTGGACTAGAACCATGCCGATGGTGGTATCGGTAGTGGCTAAATAAAGAGTGTAGTCACAGTGATAATCAGGTGGACGTAACAATGGAGTAGAAACAAGGAGGGCCTTGAGGTGCTCGAATGACTCTTGTGCAGCGGTATCCCAAAGAAAAGGGATGTCCCACTTTAATAACTGCGTATAGCCTTTGGCCACTTCAGCATAATTCGGAATGAATCGGCGTAAAAAATTTGCTTTACCCTGCAAACTCTGTAATTGCTGCAAAGAAGCAGGGGGAGGGAGATTCAAGATGGCTTCGAATTTAAGGGGATCCAGATGGATACCCTCCCGGGAGATGATGAACCCGAGAAGTCTGTCGGATTCCATGCAGAAGACACACTTATGCGGATTAAGACAGATACATTAGTGTTGACAGCGAAGAAAAATTTTGCGAAGGTGGTTTGGATGGTCTTAGCGTTTCGCTGAATGAGCCAGAAGGTCATCCAGGTAGGGCTGCACAATGTGTCGAATATCATGAAACGCGTAAGACATTGCGCGCTGGAAGGTAGCACTAGCATTTTTTAAACCGAAGGGAAGCTTTTTATAAGCGAAAGTGCCCCAGGGATAGATAAAGGCGGTCTTATGTTGGTCCGCAAGCGCGATATTAATTTGGTTATAACCAGAAAAACCATCCATGAGTGAATATATCTCACTCCCGGCACACTCATCAATGAGCTGGTCAATGAAAGGTGTAGGGTAGTTGTCTTTGGGATAGGCACAATTAATGTCGCGATAATCAACACATACCCTAATAGTGCCCTGTTTTTTAGTCACAGGGACAATATTAGAAACCCAATCTGTGAGCGGGATAGGGTAAATGAAGCCAGCCTTAAGAAGCTTTTCGACTTCCGCTTTAATAGTTGTAGCCTTTCGGGGGTGCATGGGGCGTAGACGCTGTCGAACAGGTTTGGCACCCGGATATGTAGGTATTTCATGCACCACAATGCTAGGATCGATGTCGAGCATCTCTTTGTAAGACTAAGCGAACACATCATGAAATTCGTGAAAAAGATCAGTATAAAGCTGAATCTCCTCCGGAGTACAAGTTACTCCAACATGAATGTGCTCAAAAATCCCTGGTTTAACAGAGATGTCAATTGGCTGAGTTTGCGTAATGTTCCCCATATTCCCTTCAGAAGAAATTTGATGAATTTGGATGGGTTTTTGAAGGGGTGTGGAGGGGAGACAAGGAGCAAACTACTCGAGACAAGTAAGAATTTCCCGATGGGTAGGGAGAAACAAGGAACGATGGTGATGATCAAACCAAGGGGTTTCCTCAAAAACATAGTCTCAATAATCGCTTCATCAGAAGGAAAAAATTCCTTTAAAGGGTCTGAAGAAGTGCTATCTCCAAGCCAAGGGGATTGAACGTACGAGTTGAGAGCCCTGCTCGAAGGAGTAGGTTCAGGGGATGAAGCCGATACGGAAACAATTTCGACATAGTTGAGCTTGGCAGGACTCAATGGAATCTTATCACCCCAGGATTCTATCTGATCAACAGGAGGAAGAACCCAAGGATCAAAGCGAATAGAAATCATATTAACGGGAGCGATGTTGGGAGGTGGGAGTGAAAAAACATCCATAAGGGCAGGATATTTAAAGAGCCCAGCACCCACACTCTCACATGGAATAGAGGTATGCTCCACGAAAGGCATATTGCCATCGAAGGAGGAAGAGGTGAAGAAGGACAACTGGTCTACCGTGACAATTTTCCCTTGATGAGGAAAATGAATAACACGAAATAGAGATGAAGCCACAGCTCGCATGGCATATGTCCAACTTTGTCCTAAAAGGAGGTTGTAAGTTAAATTGGCATCGACAACTTTGACCTCCACTTCGACCGTCTTCCCTTCCAGAGTAATAGGCAAGCGTTGGAGTATACCATAAGGACGAGATTCTCTCCCATCAAAGGCTTCCAATGTCATGGGAGACTAGCTCAGAGTTGGAGAACCAATAGCCTTCCAACAAGCAACAGACATAATGCAAGTAGAAGCGCCTTCATCAATGACCGTGCGGTGAATAGTTTTAGAATTGATGATGACTTGAATAAGGAAGGCAATTTGGTGAGGCAGTCTCGGTACATGACTGTCTAGGTCAAAAGTGATCAAATTCGAGTTGGCCAGGTCAATGCCACCGATGGCCGATTGCAATGACTTACTTTGAGAGGGGCAACTCTGGAGGACCTCTAATGTAGACATAGCTGACGGAGCCTGGGCTAAGTCCTCAACGATGCTATAGTTTTGCGCAGCACGGGCATTAGCGTTGTAAGAAGACTTCCGGAGTACCCCTTTAGGAGGAGGTCGGATGACTGCCTCAGTACTAGGTCGCTCGATATGGAGCAGATTGGAGCTGGACGGAGGGGCACTAAAGGGGACCTCGGTTTCCTTCCCGGCAGGTGAAGGATATTCTTTTGACTGAGTATTAATGTGGATGGGAATCTTCCCAGCCATAAATACCTGAGAATCAAAAGTAGAGGAGGATTGAGATGGATCAACCACCATTTGAGTTTTTTGCGAGGGAAAAGGCTCTTTGAGCACGACAAGAGTCCCAGAGGCATCTTTTAACAAACGACTAACTTCAGACCGCCTCAAGCAGTCTTTAGTATAGTGATCCTCGTCACAAATAAGGCAAGGATACTTAGTCTTGTGTTTGGCACCTTCCTCGGGTGGAGGTTTAGGGGAATCTTGATTCGGTTAATAAGCCTTATTCTTTCCTTTTCCCTTCTTCTTTCCTTTCAAAGCTTTGTCTGCCATGGTGGACTGAACGATGTTAACCTTAGAAGTGTTACCAGAATTGGATATGGCCTGAGAAGCGTTTTCATTCGGAGCGCTCGGCTTTTGCTTCCCAGGGTTCGCGGAAGATTTCTTAGAGGACGTATTGACAGAACCGATAACACCGTCAACAGATGGTGTTGACGGGGCTTCGGAAGTTCCGGGTCTCAGAGCATCAAGCAAATAATCATATAGTGTACTAGACTGAGAGTAAACCAAGTCAAGGTACTGAGCACGCGCAATAGCTTGCTCTTCAGTTACACATGCCCTCATAGCAATGTCTCAGGCTATCGGACCGACAAATGAGGTTGTGAACCAATCAGTCAGAAGCTGATCGGAAATCCAGAACTTAATCAAATGGTGACGTCTCCTCCATTCATGGATGTGATTGGAGATATGTGTGGCCGTGTTCTGTTTTAAGGATGTCAGGAGATGTGTGCCTGTTTCATATCGAATAGACAACTAAAAATGAGTCAAAAATGCCATAGCCAACGAGTTAAAGTCCTGAAAAGATCCACGAGCTAGCTCAATATACCATTTTGAGGTAGAGCCAGTGAGAGTCCATTGAAAAAGGTAGAGCCGGATTGAATAATCAAGCCATGAATTTGACGAACACCATAGGTGATAAGTCATGACATGAGCTTGGGGATCTTCTCCAGCTTTACCATCAAACTTGGGACAATCACCTGGAATTTTAGTTGGAACCGGTGGCCAATACAGATTATGAAGAATGGGATCATTTTTCAGTTTGGACACATCCGGTAATTCCAACGTCGCTAAAAAGGGTAATTGAGGGTTAAAGGACATTTGAGGCCGTGGGTAAGAAGTAGTACTAGAGTTCCATCCAGTTGCTTGTTGCCCCCATTGATTTTGTCCGGACGGATTTGGCCCATAAGGGTTTTGTTCGTAGGGATTTTGTCCATAGGGATTATAACTGTAACTGGACGGTTGACCCTGGATTTGACCCCCAGCATTCCACTGATTACCAACTTGGCCTGTAGGAGCAACATATGGTTGCTGGAAATTCTGATAAGGATTAACCTGCAGCTGTTGATAATTTTGGTATGGGGCAAATTGAGTTTGCCCTTAGGATTGCTGAAAACCATAAGGCGGCTGGGCTCCAAACTGAGTCTGGGGAACAGACTACGTTTGATAAGCAGATTGGGTTTGGGATCCAACCTGAATTTGGAAACTGGATTGGACCTGGAGCCCAGACTGGGGCTGAAAACCGGGTGGAGCCTGAAAAGCAACGAGCGTTTGAGTGCCCGGTTGAGCAGGCCCATAGGGATGTCCTTGAGAAAATGGAGGTTGAGCCATCTGGCTAGAAGGTTGGCCCGGTTGAGGTTGAGGTTGGCCCATCTGCCCAGAAGTTTGGACTTGCTGGGTGTTGGGTTGACCTTGCGCAACCGAAGGTTGTCCAGACTGACCAGATGGTTGAGTAGGCTGAACAATTGGTTGGCCTTGTTGAATTTGAGGCTGACCAACTTGTCCAGAAGGGTGGCCTTGCTAGGTACCAGGTTGGCCTTGTTGAATTTAAGGTTGTCTTGGGTTACCAGAAGGTTGCCCGAAGTATGTGGAAGAAGACCCACTGAAGGCTGAAGGTTGTCCTTGGATGGGTTGTCCTTGTGGGCCGACACTTTGCCCTGAATAAGGTTGCCCGTAGTATGGCTGTCTGTAAGACGATTGACCTTGATATGGTGGACCTTGAAAATTTGAAGACTGTGCTTGGCCACCATGATAAGCTGTGGTACCCCAAGCAACAGATAATGGAACCGAGATCTCAACCACAGGCTGAGATGCTATGGGTTCAGGGTGGTAAATATGGGCTCCTCGAGAATCATAATAATTAAACAGATTTTGTGGATCCAAATTTTGAATAGCTTGGAGATATTGATCATATGCTCCCCCTGCTGGAATGGAACCAAAAGAAGATGGGGCACTAAGGCTAGGGTCAACAACCCCAGATATGGATGCTGAGGGGCCACTATTTGAAGGACCTTATGAAGGTCCGACAACAGTGGTCACAACTGAAGATGCAGTAACAACGGGGGCTAAGGAAGCCACATAAACCACATAAACACTTGGAATAGTCGGGATAGATGTGACAGTTACATTGTGAATCTGGGGAGTGAAAGATCCCGAAGTCAGAGTGACAGTACTAGACCACATGGAACTTGTAAGGGGAGACCTAGAACCTATGATATCAGTCATAGCATTATAGCATAGAGGCAATGTGATACCAAGAGAGGTGACACAGAAGGGTGAAGTTTCCGTAGGTATAGGAATTTCACCACTTGCCATAAAGGACTCTTCACTCGTGATGGGGTTCGTCTCATCCAGGTCAGAAGAAGACATTGGGACCGAAACGCCACGAGGATTAAGGGGAAAGTTTTCTTCGGAAAGCTCCCAAACAGGATTCCAATGAATATCGTAAGACTCATATTCCAGAGTGCGAGAGTTAAAAGTTTGGATACTCGGAATAACATGAAGAGTATCACTAGCAACCGGTACCTCAGGAGCGACAGAAGATGGAGATCCTTGGTCGCTTGGAATGGGAGACGGGATCGGTGATTCCGATAGGATGATTTAACTCAAAATTCATAGGGAAAACTAATCAAGTAAGGAGAAATAACCCTACGCAAACTAAAACGCAACAAGACCTAACAGGGTAAGTGTGAACGTGGCCAAATAAATTTTAAGACACAAGAATAGAACTTGACCTTTTCATCTTTAAAGAGTCAAGAAAAGGATAAAAATATGACTCTAGTTGCCTTCGAATATTTAATGAAACCGAAAGGACAAGTGCTCATATGGACCTTTTCTTTTAAGGAGTCCAAAAAGGAACGAAAGTGACTACTCTGGAGAAACTAGGCAAAAGGTTTACCAAACAACTCGTAAAATTGCATATACACCTTGGCGATCATATGAAAACCAAGGACTTTCCGTATGGCAGTCAATCTTCCCGAATGTTGTGTTCGGTGTGTTATGGTTTGCAAGGCGGTAGACACGGCTTCCTAGGGATATAGGATGATAACCTAGTGGGGTCTCCCAAGATATAATCGACAGTACTGGGAGCACAATTCCGTACTAGACCGCTATTGAGTCACAGAAGGAGGAATCACCCAACCTTAAGTGAAAACAATAGTGACTAGGTTTAATGACACCGGAGCACGTCTCTAGCCTAGACCTCTAAATAGTGTGCGTTATGTTCCAATGCGTTGTTAAGTTCATTCAGTTCATTTTAGAGTTGATCTTGAATTATGTTTCAGTTTCCAGGCCTTACCATATGTATACAAAAAAACCTAGGATGCAGCTAGAATGAGTAAAGCATATTTTACTTCAATGAACACCTACCTACAGGAGGGTAGAGAGATCATTCCCAAACCAAGAAAAACCAAGATAAGCTAAGAGACACAATGCATAAACACATCAACCCTACAGTGCATGGATACTACTGATGATAGATTCTATCATTTGCTTTCCAATATGCAAACTTGAAATGCAAATACACTTTCACTTTTGTATACTAAATGAATGCAGTCTTTTGATTTTGATTGTTTTGAATTTAAAAGAAACAAATAAGCAAGTGTGAAAACTGGTCGATCCAAAAAATTGTGATCTATGTTCGGTAGTGAAAAGAAATTGAATCAATACCAAAGATTGGTTCAATAATTGTCACTAAAAATCAACCAGAAAGAAACAAGCAATGGAGAAGCCTCAAACAAATCGACAAGAAGGTTGTAGATGAACCTTGGGCAAACAAGCAACCAAGTCAAGTAATTCAAAATTTTCAAAAAACTAGGTCACAAAGCCAAAAATGCAAGATCCATTCGATAAAACCAAAAAGAGAGTACCTTAACCATAAGAAATAAAAAACAAGCTAATGGGCAAGAGAAAGAAAACAGGGGATCAACAGGACTGGTGAATTTAAGAGGTAGAATTGAAAAAACAACTCTACAAGAATTTTTGCGGGCATAACACTAGCAACTAGGGACGATCGGCCACTATCTGTAGCAACAGAGCGATGTCATCACGAGAGTACACGTCTCTTCCGCAATGGGCCAATTTCAAGGATCGTCGCCACTGTACGATAGGATCCAGCAATGCACAGAACTTTACAACAGAGACAAAGCAATGTCAGCGCGACTGTTAAACTATTTTCAGTGACGATCTTAAAAACAATGACAGATGAACAAGAAACTCCCAAACAAAACCAGTCAATCTTACAGATAGAGGGATTTCCCAGATTGACCTAGGTAACCCAAAAGACTGATATTTGAACCCAAAATTCAAGAGACACCAAATCAAAACCAAAACAAGAGCAAACAAGAGAAGAAACATGCAAAGGATTCCCCAGTGGAGTCGCCAACTTGTGATGCAGGAAAGTGTTCCCTCTGCGAATAGAGGCAACCCCTCTAGCCCTAGAGTGGGTCTAGTCACAGAAAGGACAAAGCAATGATTAATTCCCTTAAATAGTCATCGTTGGAGGCCTACCTCAAACCTGTGGTCGATGAAGTTCCATTGCGCTGCTCTAGCTTCCGTTTCCTTCTCCTTAATGAGTGATCAACCTGAAACACCACAAAGAAACAACAGAGCACGTAACCGAGAAAAAACAATGATCTATTTACTCATAAAGTCAAGAAGTCATGAGCTATCAAGTAAATTACATACAAGAGATAGGAAATCATCATTGATTTTATTAATAATAAACAAGAGCAAAGCTTACAACTAAATCTTGACATCGCAAGCCTTCTCGGAGGGTCCAACCAGTGTGTTTCTTCAAGCATTCACTCTCAAAGATGGGTCTCCCAAATAGCAATATATATCTCTCTCTTATTCACAAGCTTTAACACAAGGTTAAGGGCACTCCACACCTTCTTGAAAACTATATAGCAATCCCACACTTGTCACGCTCACACCAAAACTATCTACCAAACTCAAAAGCAGCAGCAACACTGTACAACCAAAAGAACTAGCAGATGATAGCAAGGGTGAGTGATTTAATAGGAGAGGGAGTCTCCATGAAATGAGGGAGAGGGAGCTTATCCTCAGGGCAAGCAACACAAAAGACGGAACTACCATTCCAGAAGAGGAAGGGCGACCCAAACTGACCCAACAACTAGGTCTAGAGACATCCAGAAGGCCGACTGTTGGAACGAATTCGCCCAATCTGGATCGTCGTTGGTCGTTAACTAAGCTTTAGCACTGACATCGCTAGGAAGCAATGTATGCAAACTGACCGTCGCTAAAGATAGCTGATAGCCTCTCACTGGGGCTTGAAATCCGACCGTCGTGGGAAACAGGTGTACTCCCGCGACGGGGTCGCGACAGGACCATTTATGACAGGGGTCCGTCGCGTGTATTAAATGTATTCTTGCGATGAGGCAGAAAACTTAGGAAAAGAGGGTCAATTGGCAACATAAGAGAGCATTTGTTTAATATGAGCATGTTTTACTGGACACATGACATAGCAGAAGGACTAGGGTAAAGGCATCGACAAATTACTGTGTAACACCTCAGTAATTGTCTTGGGTCTTGGCCAATTTAAAATGACATCAACCTTGGAGGGATCAATTTTCAACTCACCTCCTTCAACAATATGACCCAAGTAAACTAAAGTTTTTCCAAACTCACACTTTGACATCTTAAGATACAACTGTTCTTTTTTCAAGACATCAAGTGCTTTTCTTACATGCATGACACGTTCATCACAAGATGTACTGAAAATTAAGATATCATCTAATTAGACTATAACAAACTCATCAAGAAATGGCCTCAACACATCATTCATCACACACATGAATATAGCAGGAGCATTACATAAACCAAAAGGCATAACTAGCCATTCAAACAAACCTTGTTTTGTTTTGAATGTTGTCTTCCAAATGTTTCCTTTAGCTTTTCTAATTTGATCGTAGCCACTCCTTAAGTCCAACTTAGTAAAATACTTTCCATCTTTCAATTGATCTAGTAAATCATCTATTCTAGGCAATGGGTAACGATTTTTTACAGTAGTTTTGTTCAATGCACAAAATTCCACACACATGCACCATGTTCCATCCTTCTTTGGCACCAAGAAAATAGGTGAACCACATGGTGAGGAAAATGGTATGATGATCCCCTTATTCAACAAATATTAAATTTGCTTCTTAATTTTTTCACTTTCCATCACTGGCATCGTGTACATGCCAATGTTAGGAAGAGGAAAATCTTGCTGCAACTGTATCTCATGTTGGATTCCTCTCTTGGGAGGTAATCCCTTTGGTTCCTGAAACATCTCATCATATTAGTTAACTACATCAACCAATTCAGATTTCAGTTTTGAATCACAACCTTTAAAAGCTTCATTATCAACATCATTCTTGGGTTTGATCATTAGAAGAACAAAATTCTTGCTTGAATTCACTAGTCTTTTCATCTCCCCCACATTAACAAGTGAAAGATTTAATTTCTTGCTATGAGCTCTCACAATATATTCTACTCCATATTTGAATAAATAATATTTATTTTCATGTCTATGGAAGATAGCTTTTTTGTCATAAAGGTACGGGCTACCCAAAACTATGCCACATATATCTAATGGCACAACATCAGGCTCCACTTCATCTATGACATTTGCAGTAATGGAAAATTTCAGAGTACACTTTCAAGTAACCTGCAGTTGTGTATTGTCACACACCCATCCAAGTGGATATGGTTTATGATGTGGAATGGTTTCCAAGTTTAAACTTTTGACAATGTTTTCAAAGATAAGATTGGCTTGAGAGCCACTATCGAAAAGTGTATCAATCTTGTTATGTTTTGAGATCACCCTTATGTGAAAAAGTTCTATTCTCCTCTTTTCATTTCGAGTTTCATTTTGTGAGTTTGAAGAACTAGTGCTAGAAATGGATTCTTTTCCTTTTATACCCATGGCTGTGATTTTAGTTTCATCGCCCGAATCAGATCCTAAATCTTATTGAGTGGTTGCAGTTGTGTTTTGTTTTCCCTTGTTGTTGATTTTTTTTGGTTTCATTTTGGGATGAAGCTTCCAACAATGAGCTTCATCGTGACCCTCTATGGAACAATGTTTGCATGTTACTTTCTCTCCTTCTTTTTCGATAGATGCATTTTTATTTCCCTTCCCTATGAGACCCTTTTATTTTCCTTTACTCTTAAATGGATTTTTACTACCTTCTTATAGAGTGTTTTTCCCTCTTGAATCAAGATGAGTGGGTTTCCCACACACATCATCTAGATTATTGGGATTAAACATTAAGATAGTATGCCTAAGGTAACTGTATAAACCCCCTATGTACTTCAACAATGTGTCTTGTGATTTCAAATCTACACCTAACATTAAAGACCTTTTTCTAAATTCTTGGGTGTAATCTTGCACATTTTGACCTTTAAGCTGTCTAAAGTCCTACTAATTCATGATGGCTTTCTGCATATAAGATATAGGGTATAATTGTCTTTTGATTGCATTAATGAAATCAATCCAAGAAATTGAGATCTTACCATGTTTTTTTCTATCTCCTCTTGGGTCTTTGATTCCCACCATACTAGTGCTGCACCTTGCATTCTCAAGGAAGCTAATTGAATATTTATGTCATCCTCTTTAAGGTTTTGAATTCTGTAATAAACCTCCAACTGTGAATCCAATTATCAATCTTATCTGCATCCACTTCACCATTATACCTCGACAACTCAAATTTAACGTCAAGTTTTAAAAAAAGTGATTTACCAGTTCCCTTTGAAGTATGATGATGTGTATGAGTAAGGGTTGTGTTAATGGAAGAGGGTGAATATGCTTGTGAGGAAGAAGATGGTGGAGAGTGTGGAGGGTTGTCTCCATTTCCGTTACCTCCTTTTCCATTACCACCTCCTAAAGAACCTTCTCCTTTGGGAGGTTTGGAACTTTCCCCTTGCAGCCTGGTATTCCTCTCTTCATAGAGGACCTTCACCATCTCTGTCATATCAAAGAAAGCCTTTCTGAAGGTCTTCTCATCTTTTGTCATGTTTGTAGGTTCTCCTTCATGAGACATTCTCTCTAGAATCTCAACTGCAACTTGAGGCTGAACTGGTGTTGGAGATTATGGCAACCTTGCTCTCCTTCCCCTTGACCCAACTTCACGGCTTCCAACCAGCTTCCCCTCTCCTCTTTTGAGTTTTAACCTTGTAAGCATGACATAAACTTGCAAATAGTTAAATCCTTCTTTCACAAATAAAACCTAGTGCTATGATACAAAAATGATCTGATTTAGAATATTATATTGTTGTGCTAAGTTCCTCCTCAGATTAGAAACAAAATGCTTTCATTGTGCTTAAGGATTCATGAATTTTGTAAGTGAAAAATTAGTTTTTTATGTTAATTTTATGAGCAATTTTAACATAAATAAGGGACTGAACAATAGCATAAACATCTACAGAACATCACTAAAACCACATCACAATAGGAACATGATGAAGGAGTTCACCCCTCTTGGGATACGTTTCCTTGGTCTAGCTTCCAATGGCTTAGGACTCTCTATTATAGTCAAAAGTGCAAAAATATGTGTTTACAATGCTCAAATTCTTCTGAAACTTGCTCCAATGAGTCCAGAATCTCTAAAAATGGCTACCTAGCCTCTTTCTGTGTCCAATTTGGTTAAATTCTGGAGAAGTTATGACCTCTCCTAGTTTCTCCACAATTTGCACCAAATTCGGCATCCTCCTACAAATTCGCCCCATTTTCTGCTAACAGAACAACAAATTCCCCAGATTTCAGGCGATTTGTAGGATCATTAATTTGGTTGTCGAGGCCTTAGAACAAAAAATCAGGTCATATGGGGGCCATGTGCCCAGGGGCTAGCCCTAACATTGGCGCCCTCCCTCCAACGATTAAAGTAACTATTTGAGGAGCGGTCATATATGCCACTTGTCCAGTGGTGGCGATGGCAGTTACTGTGGCAGTTGTAATAGCTTCTGTGGGGGGGGGGGGCGTGGGGTTAAGCCCGAGCGCCCCCCCAAACTGGCTGTTAGTAAACAATAACACCAACCCGCAACCATAAGATGTTAAGTTATAAAGCGTAGGCGGATTGGTAATATGTTGTGCTATGCTGTGGGAGGTCGCGGGTTCGAGCCCGCCCTCCGACCTGTCTTGCCATACGAAATTATAAACGACCATTAGGAGGACACGTGGCAGCCTCCAACTTAGCCACATGTCACCTCCTGATTGGCTCGTACCCAAACACATGGACCAATATGACTTCGCCAAACAAGCAAAATATTCCAAGAATATTCCTCTTTCCACTTAGGCGGTACAGATGCCTAGTCAACATCCTAGTCAGCCACCTGTAATTTTTTTACCTGTTTGACAAAGTGAACAGATTGCGTTTCTGGGAGCATACAGTGTCCATTTTGCGTGAAACAAGTTGCGCCGGATTCATGATGACGAATAATATGCGACCATTCAAGTTCCACACCATTCTAACAACTTTGTTTTTTGAGCATAATTTTGAGCGCCTGATCAAGTAGAGAATGTGTTAGATTTGAAAATTGAATGTCTTAGATATGATAGAGGAGGATAATTTATATCAGATGAGTTTTTCGAATTTTGTGAATAACATGGCATCAAGTGGCAGTTTTATATAGCTAAAACTCCTCAACAAAATAGAGTGGCAGAAAGAATGAACAGAACAATCCAACAAATGGCACATGCCATGCTTGATGAGTCTGGAACACCTCATACCTTCTGGGGGAAGCAACACATACAACAGTAAATATCCTCAACAAAGCTCATATTCGAGTAAACAGTGACAAAAATCCTCATGAACTATGGTTTGGTAAGCCTCCAACTGTCAATCATTTTAGAGTCTTTGGAAGCAAATGTTACATAAAGAATAATGATGATAAAATTGGAAAGTTTGAAGCTAGAGTTGATGAAGGAATTCTCCTTGGATACTCCTCTAGAAGCAAAGGATATAAATGCTACAATAAAAGACTTCAAAATATTGTTGAATGCATTGATGTTGTGATTGATGAAGCATCCACGTGTACCAAAAAGGAAGCACTAATAGATGACGAAGATACTCCTACAACAAGCCAAAAGGATGTAGGAGAGGGAATCAATGAAGCATCAGAAGAAGGAATTGATAGTACAAAAGCATCATAAAAGACTCCATCAAGGTATGTTCAGAAAAATCATCCAGAATCTCAAATTCTAGGTGATAAGGAAGCTGGAGTACAAACTAGAAGAACTCTTGTTGGAACTTCTAGTTATCTAACCTTACTATCCACAATTAAACCATAAAATTTAAATCAAGCTAGTAAAGATGAAGAACTTGACCAAATATAAAAGAAATACACATGGGAATTAGTTCCAAGACCTCATGATAAAAATGTTATTAGGACAAAATGGGTATTCAAAAACAAACTAAATGAAAATGGAGAGGTAATTAGAAACAAAGCAAGACTTGTATGCACAATAATAAGGAATAGACTTTGAAGAAACATTTACACTTGTAGCCAAACTTGAAGCCATAAGAATGTTCCTTGATTTTTCAAGCTTTCATAACTTTAAATTACATCAAATGGATGTTAAATCTGCATTTTTGAATGAGTACCTAGAAGATGAAGTTTATATTGAACAAGTTGAAGGGTTCATTCTAGGAAATGATAAAAATCTTGTTTGGAAACTCAAAAAGGCATTATATGGGCTAAAACAAGCTCCACGTGCATGGTATTATCACCTTGACAAGTATCTTCAATAACAAGGTTTCACTAAGGGATCTGCAGATATCAATCTATATATAAATATGGATGATGGTAAACTTTTGATAGTTGTTGTTTATGTAGATGACATCATATTTGGAAGCAATGAAGATTCTATGAGTCAAAGTTTTGCCTCAGTCATGCAGCAAGAATTTGAAATGTCATTACTTGGTGAACTAACATACTTTCTTGGTCTTCAAGTTCAACAAGCAAAGAATGGTATCTTTCTCTCACAGACTAAGTACCTTAAGATGCATATTTTGCTCTTCATTCTTACACAGATGTAGATTTTTTAAGTTATGGTATGTTCTATGCTTATAACAGTTTACTTCTTTTCCTTATTATATTCCACAGATTAGAAATCACATTTACATAAAGTAAAGTGCAGATATAACATTAAACGATCGACAGAAAACAAGCCAAGACAAGAAACACAAGATGTGGCGGCTAGCCAGGGACAAACCTCACAATGTGTGGGGAAACCCTTTGATCAAATATTCTTTTATCTTCAATAATTCAGCAAAGAGAAATAGTACAATAAATATGATTCATATCAATAGTAGCAAACCCTAGATCAGCAGCATCAGCATTAGCGGCTTCATCATCAAACTAGGGTAGACGATATCTCACAAACCGACCGTCGGATCAGCTTGATTCCACCACCAAAAGTTGTGGCTTCTAGAGGAGGTTCAGATGAACCTATAGTGTAGTTCAGATGAGGAGATCTTCTAGTCCACATAGGTCAAACTTTACTTTTACAGTTGTAGGTTCTGTTTCGACAGCTTCCGGCTTCAAACTAGGGCAGTCGATATCTTGCAAACCGTCCGACGGATTGACTTGATTCCACCACCAAAAGTTGCGGCTTTCAGAGGAGGTTCAGATGAACCTACATTGTAGTTCAGATGAGGATATCTTATATTCCACGCAGATCAAACTTTACTTCTGCAGTTGCAGCTTCAGTTTCGGCAGCTTCTGGCTTCACATGTGTGAGAGAGAGACCCTTTTCTGCACAGTAGAGAAGAGACTCTTTTCTGCGCAGTAGAGAGAGAGAGAGATGTGATGAGATGAGTGAGTCCAAATGAGGAAAATTCATCTTGTATTTATACACAAATAATGATGTTTGAATAGATGCGACTGTTGGGCTTTTGAGCCTACATGAGTTGTAGGTCGGCTTGATAATAATTCCATAATCAAAATAAATTCATATCTCCATGAATACTTATCGGAATTGAATGATATTTCTATCAATCCTACACCTCTCGATGAGAGGAATCTAATAAAAATATTATCAGCCATGAATAAGATGACCCACATGAAGTTTTCCCTAGTTGCCAATTTTAACACTCCCTCTCAACTAGGGAGAACTTCATCTGCAATTTGTCTATCGATCATTACTATTCATCCATCGAATACATTGCCCTGTACAACCTGACCCTTGCCCTGCTCTGCTCTATTCTGCCTATTTTGATTTGTCTTGTTATGCCCTGTACTGATCTGTACAGCTCTGCTCTGTTATGCACTGCTCTGCTTTGTTCTGTTCTGCTCTACTTTTGTCTGAATTATGAAGAAGAAGAAATGATCAAGGATGTATCATACTAACTCAAAATAAGTCTCAGAGTATGTACCACTGGTCCCAGACCAGTCTCAACCAACCCGAAGTCAGCGTCATAGTGAGTATAACTCCATTGTTCCTAGACCAGTATCATCCTCCACTGACTCAAAGTCAGTCTCAGAGTGCGTACCACTGGTCCCAGACCAGTATCGCAGTCTCAGAGAGTGTACCACTAGTCCCAGACCAGTCTCAACCGACCCGAAGTTAGCGTCATACTATGTACCACTCTCACCGGTCCCAGACCAGTACTGCACTGACACGAAGTCAGTCTCAGAGTATGTACCACTGGTCCCAGACCAGTCTCAACCGACCCGAAGTCAGCGTCATAGTATGGTACAACTCCTACCACTAGTCCCAGACCAGTGTCATTGATCCCAGATCAATGGAGTTCATCCTAGCGTAGGGAGTACAATAGATACATCGATGCATCCATCAGTATTACTATGGTCCCTAACTTCATTTCCCTGCTCATTGATCAGATGAGAGGTACTTCCCATGAGTCCCAGACTGCATGGGTAGGATGCCTCAACAGGAGAACTTAATCAATCATGTCCTCACAGGAGAACACATCAATCCAAGCCTCATAGGAGAATACATCAATCCTGCTACAATCACCATGGAGAAAACATCAATCCAGACCTCACAGGAGAACACATCAATCTTGCTACAATCGCCATGGAGAACACATCAATCCTACTACAATCGCCATGGAGAACACATCAATCCTACTACAATCACCATGGAGAACACATCAATCCAGGCCTCACAGGAGAACTAATCATCCTGCTACACAAGAGAGCGAATCATCCTGTTCCACAAGAGAGCGAATCATCTTGTCCCACAAGAGAGCGAATCATCTTGTTCCAGTGTGCACCTCCAAGGGAGGGTGAGTCACCCTGTGGTCATATGATGCTCTAGTAAGAACCGCAAGCCCTCAGAGCTCCCAGAGCTCAATGTATGCAACATGCAGGACCTTTGTACAAGGATTTCTTGATGACTCCAAGTCGTTTGGGAAAATCACAGATTAGATCTTTCCTTGGGGCTTTGACAAGGTGTATCGACCTGTACATCATCTTAATGCGATGGAGCCTCCTTGCTCATCGACTTACTATATCCCAGATGATGTCTATCTGTTGGAGCAATTGACAAATATGGGATTACTCAATAATCGAATCCCACCTCTGGTTGTTACAGAGAATCACAATGATATGTGTTCAAATAGATCACTGAAGAGCTTCCCCAACCAGGCAGCTTCATACGATATCATACTCGTAGATATGTATCTGGTCTTGGTGGTACTTATGGAAACTAAATTATGCTTCCTGCTCATCCATTATATTGAAGCAGAATCCAAAGAGAAACATCACTAAAAAGTGCTCTAATGATCCTCCACACTACCTGCCTAATCAGCATTCGAATAATCATGCAGTTTCATATTTCCGGCAGTGTATCTCAATCCATGAGATATCCTGTCCCGAAGACATCTCAGAAGATTCTTGGCACCAATCTAGTGAGGCTCAACCAAATATGAGCTCACAATGCTAACTGCAAAACATATGTTCGGATGGAGGTTCACCAAGAACATCAACGCGAATGAGTTTTTGAAACTCAGAGGTGTTAGGGCCTAAATCTACCTCAGGCTGAGAAAGGTAGGATCTAGGGTAACATCAAACCACGCTTAACCTGGTAGCTAGCCCTACCAGGTCGGGAGAGGGCTCTCTCCTCGTCAATCTCAGAAAATATGGCCAATGAAAGCTTGAGATGACTGATGTAATGACTGATTTTAGGCTAGGTATGTATGCAGAAGGGTTTGTTTGAATTTTGATGATGTTTTGTTGGCTCAAATGGAAACACAAATTTTGGGTCTTGGGAATGAGGCTCAGTTTTGCAGAGATCTCAATGGGGAAAGGTAGGCAAGTGATTTGATACTTCAAATTGAATGAAATGGAGATATTTAGAGAGGTGAGGAGTTGAAGAGGGCAATAAAACCTCAGGGATCCTCTTCAAATAGTTGAAAACATAGATAACTAAACAAACCCTAGGTAGAGCACTGCAATTTCAATGGATTCTACCTTTATCCTTGTTTGTTTTAGTTAAGAAGAAGCAAGAGAGATAATGGCATACATAAAACACATATAAACTTACCATTATAGAAGGAAACACAATATCAAAGCAAGATGCCACATGAATCCCATAGAGTGCTGCAAACCCTGGTCTATTCCTTAGCCAAAACTGCTGAGAAATGTATACAATGAAGATCCAAGCTTTCTCAAAAGTCCAACCATGCTAAAGACTGAAAAAACATAAGATATAGGCAAACAACAACTCATCCTAGCCTCTAGGGGTCGAGCTCATGAGTTTAGGAGCTGTTCCAACAAATTCTAAACTGAGAACTAAAAAGTAGGCAGTGGAACAACATGCCTCCAAAAACTAGGGAACTGAAAAGTAGGCAGTGGAACAACATGCTTCCAAAAACTAGGGAACTAGGTGAAAAACAAAGTATTCTTGGTCAAACTGAGCAAAATTTCCCCAATGCGCTGCGCTGATTTCCCTATGCATAGCACCTGTTTTCAGCCCCTTTTGGAGGCCTTCCTGGTGTCCAAATTTTCTCCAAGTGTGCTTGTTGGAAAGGTCTGCCTGTCTACTTTCTAGAACAAGTGGAATTTTTTAATTTGGCCTCCAATTTCCCCTCCAAAACATAGTTCTACCAACACTGCTTCCTGTGTGTCAAAATAGGGGCAGTGAGGTCATTTTTTGGGTGTGTTTGACCTTTTTTGGGGCTCAAAACCTATCAAAATTTCTTGGCCATTGGTAGACATGCATATTTTTCCAAGAAAAATCCAAATATGCTGAGGTTTTGTCATTTTGAGGCCTCCATCAAAAGCGAGCGGCAGGTGGCACGGCGCATTGGGCAGAAAATTCTGTGTTTTAGCCCAAAAATTTCAAAAATGCAAAAAGTGTCCCAAATTTTTTGAAATTTGGGCTGAGTGTTCTCCATCAAGTGTTGTGTTGGGCCAAGGAAGCCTTAGCCAATATCTTAAGTCTATCTTTCTCCTTTCGCCTCCTCAATGCCCTTTTCAACTTTGCCTTCAAGTTTCTGATTCTTGCCTTGTAACTTTTATTTCTCGCCATGTAATGATAGGCCATATGCCTCAACATTGTTTTCTCCCTGTTGGCCTTCTCTAACAAATTTTCCAAGTGGATATTAGCTCTGTCAAGCCAATATTCTCAATCCACATTGATTTCTTGCTTAAGTGATGTGAGCTTCACCTTCCTCCTTTTGGCAGCTTGCCGATTTTCTCGTATGTTTTGAAGCTCCATAATCGTTTGCTGATCCTCTAGCTGCTTGTTTCTTTGCTATAGGTACTTTATTATCCACTTAGCTCTTTCTAAGTTGAGAGACAAAGCATTGATGTCTGCCTGTTGCTCTTGGATGACCTCCTTGAGCTTTGAGCTTTGTGGGCCCAAATCTGTGTCATCATCCTGAATGAGAATGAAATCGGTCTCCTTCTCACTTGAAGGCCCCTCATCATGTAATGGCCTCTTGCCCTTGTCCTGAACCTGCTGTGCTGATGAAGGAAGCGAGACCCCTTCCACCCCGGGTGGAGATAATACTCGCTTTGCTACTGCAAACAACCTTCTAGTGCCCTTTTGATAGGTGACAAACACCAGCACACTAGCGGTCTGTGTCTCATGACCCTCCTACTGATGTGAGGGTCCCCCTGTCTCATGAAAAGTTTATGGAGGTACCTGAGGAGCTGTGAAGAACTCATGAGAAATGAAATCCTCCCATGTGATGCCCTGCAAACCAAGCTGATGCATGACCACAATTTTGATGAGTGCAAAATGATATATACTGTTAAACTGCTGCTGAGGAGTCTTTTGTTGTACTAGGGTGGTCATTTTCTCAATATTTTGGCACATGAAGTGGGGGAGATTCATCATTCTCACCCTGGTAAAGTGCATCAACAATCTGATATGATAAGCATATAGGCGAGAAAACTGGCCCTCACAGCTAAAATACTTCATTATGAGCTTCATCAAGGGAGCATATGAGTCTTTTAGGTACCGAAAGGGAAAAACTCTGTTGAGTTGTCTCAAATAATCGAGCTTGATGTATGGTTCATAATGTTCCCTGTCAATCTATTGCCTTTTATTCCACTACTCTCTGACATTAGGAATGTCGGTTGCTAGAGACTCCAGTGTTAAGGTGAATGTCACACCAGCTAGAGTGGTTTGGCCATTATGTAGATGAAGCACAAACAACCGGGCTAACTCATGATGATACGGGACTCTAGCAACCATCTCACAGAATTGATAACAGGATTGGTGTTGGAAGCTTGTGATAGCAAGAGGGCAGGCTTGCAGCTCGGCAAGTGAAGTAGGCTCCTCTCGTTTATGTTTGCCACCCTTGTGAGGTCTCCTTGGTGCATGCATTTCTATAGGAGAGTCACTGTGTGTCTCTTCATCTCAGTCATATGAAGGATTAGATTCCATGCTTGCTAATGTGTGAGTTTTCTTGATGAGTACGAAGAGATTTATGGTGATTTTAGTTTTCTGCCACCAAGGGTAAGAATGTATGAGGGACTATGAAGGGAGAGGGTATGAGGGATTTTGGGAATATTATGACAAGTTTTTTGGGAAATAGGGGGTTTAGGAATAGTGTGTAAGCTTAGGGACAAAAATTAGGGTTTAGGGATTTTGGAATTAGGATTTGGGAAAATGAGATCTGGGGATAGGGGTGAATGATTTTTTAGGAGTATGGGAGTTAGGGAGTGAGTGGATGAACTAGAAAATAAATGGAGGAGTCAAAGAGTAAGGAAATGGTGGAGTGGACTTGGCAGCAAAATGACAAATGCAAACCCTAGGCAATCGTTTTTTGAGAAATTGCAAGGAATTAGGGTTTGCGTTTTTTCACACTAAACCACCATAATTTTTTAAGAAAAACTCTTTCACTAGCAAGGAAAAGGGCTTGATTTACTTGCACACTAGAAGATTTGAGCAATTTTGGCAATTTGAGGGAGTTTATGATGAAATCGGGCTTGGAAGCCCTATGCGCCACGCCACAAACCGAACGCGTTGCGCCAGTATAAATTTAACACTGTGGAGGGCGGCCCAATGCACCGCGCCACTTGTATGCGCTGCCCCTCCCACCCAATATGCCGCGCCTCCAAAACTGGAACTCTTTGCTGCGATTTTGCTTCCTTTCTCCAACACTACCTTCACTTACTCAATCTTTCCTCTTTGAATGCCAATGAGCTTTTTAAATTGTGAAAATTGATTTATATACAAGAGCTTTTGATTTTTCATTCATAAAACCCACTTTTATAATGTGTGCATTGTGACTTACTTTTTCAACTCTGTTTTTTGGGCAGTTTACCTTATTTGTGCCTTTGATGAACTGAATGACTTGATTTTTTGTTTGCCTTGCAGGAGATGGAGCAGCTGAAGCTTGGCAAGGTGACCAGGGTTGCCACTAAAGTTATTTACATATGAAAGAACTGAAATTACATCAATTTATAATAAAAACCTAAAATACTTTGTTTTTCCTCAAAATAGGGTTTTCAGGAAAAATACATTTCTAAGCATGAGATTATGAATTTTATTAGTACTGGAACTTTATTCAACCTCCTCATGCACCTGCTGACTGTTATTGGACATTTTGAAGACCTTGTTGATGAAACCCTAGACCTAATGAAATTGAAACCCTAGAACCGACTCTTGCAAATTTAAAGACAAAAGGTGATTGCAAATAATCTTGATGAATGGAAATGGGCCAGCAGGTAAAGGACATGAGGGAAAATGTACAACAAGCCACTACTGTCAGATGATCCATGCTCCTAATGGAATGCATGACTGAGCGAGACACCTAATATGCAATGCAACAAGAGAATTTGATCACTGACGAAGGGATGAAGATACCGACACTAACAAGAGGCATTTCCCAAATCCGGTCCGACATCACTACCATATAACTTCTAAAAGTTAAGATCCTCGAGGTAGTCACAAGCTTGCAATTCATCATACCAAATCTTTTCAGAATCTTCACCACATATTTTCCTTGAGATAGGAAAATTTCCCTGGGCTTCTGCCACACTTCAATTCCTTGGTTCTTCATTTCAAATTCAGAAGCCAACTCCCTCTTACATTTGTGAATGAGAGGGTATGCACCTGTTAGAAAGATGTCATCCACATACAACACCAGTATGAGAGGCTTGTCATCTTCAACCTTAAGGTAAAGGTTAGGATCAACTTCACTCCTAGTGAATCCCAGCTTCGTCAAGTAGCTATCGATCCTCTCATACCATGCTCGGGGTGCTTGCTTCAGCCCACAGAGAGACTTCTTCAACCTGCATACATGAGATTTTCAATCATAAATCTCAAATCCTTCAGGTTTCTCCACATAGACCTATTCTTTGATCGTATCGTGCAAGAACACGGTCTTGACATCCATCTGATGTAGGTTCCATCCTTGCGAAGCCACAAGGGATATGATCAAGCAGATGGTTGTATATCTGGCAACAGGTGCAAATATTACATCATAGTCTATACCTTCCTTCTGGGAGAAACCACAACCAACAAAACGAACCTTATACCTTTTCGTACTTCCATCTGCTGCATGCTTTATCTTGTAAAGCCTTTTGGAAGTAACAACTGTCTTGTCCTGGTGTCTGGGAACTACTTCCCAGACATCATTCTTCATAATAGACTCATATTCTTCGGTCATAGCATCCTTCCATACTTGATGCTTGACGGCATCTGAGAATGATGAAGGCTCATTTTGTATGATCGTGCTCATGATGGTTAGGAATATTTAATACATCCTAGACTTTCTAGCCTTCTTGAATGGTTGTCATCTTCCTTGATTCCCAACTCTTCTCTTACCTTTGCTATTGAATTTGTCATTCCTTTGATTGCCATCAGAGGGATTTTGATCATCATCCTGGTGTGAGTCTTTTCTATCAGGGCACTCCCTTGCATAGTGACCTGCTTTATCGCAGATGTAACATCATCCTTAGGTCCAACCTTTCCTTTTGATTTAGTCCTGGAATTATTTATTTTCTTAGCATGAGAAGAAAAGGCAGCAGGAGGGCCTTTAGGCAAGGGCATTTCTTGCTCTTCTACCCTTGATTCTTCTTGAATGCATCTAGCCATTAATTCCTTGAAACCAGGAATTACATGATTGTTCAAAAGAGTAGTCTTGAACACGTACCATTCGGATGGTAATCCTCCAAGTGTTGTGAGTGCCATTTCTCTGTCAGTAATAGTCTCCCCAATAGATAAGAGATCGTTCTTGATCTCAGTGATTCTTAAGAAGTATGCTTGCATACTCTCATCTTTACCCTTCTTGATTTCCCTCAGCTTATTTCTAAGAAACAAAACTTGATTTGCATCTTTAACTTTAAATAAACTCACCAGTCTATCGTATATTTCCTTGGAGGTGTCTAGTTCAGAGATGTAGGCCACCAAGCGCTTGTCAACAGAGTCCCGGATGATCTTCTTCGCTTTAATTTCTCTGTTCTTCCATTTGTTCCTGGAAGCAGGAGGTGCATTTGATGGAGGCTCAATAATATTGCCTCTCACATGATCCAACACTCCTTGATCCTCAACGGTTAGATCGATAGACATCTTCCATCCGTGATAGTCAGCTTTCTCACAGAGCTTGTCTTCGGCAGGAAAGAGTGTTGAGGACCCCATCGTTCTTTTAGGATAGCCTTGCCAATCTTCTCTTCAGTGATTGCTCTTGCTCTTGCTTGGGCTTTGTCTTCACGTTAGCTCTGATACCATGTTAAGTTATGGTATGTTCTATGATTATAATAGTTTACTTCTTTTCTTTATTATATTCCACAGATTAGCAATCACATGTACATAAATTAAAGTGCAGATAGAACATTAAACGATCGATAGAAAACAAGCCAAGACAAGAGACACAAGATGTGGCGGCTAGCTAGGGACAAACCCCACAATGTGTGGGGAAACCCTTTGATCAAATCTTCTTTTATCTTCAATAATTCAGCAAAGAGAAATAGTACAATAAATCTTATTCATATCAGTAGTAGCAAACCCTAGATCAGCAGCATCAGCATTAGCGGCTTCATCATCAAACTAGGGTAGACGATATCTCACAAACCGACCGTCGGATCAGCTTGATTCCACCACCAAAAGTTGCGGCTTCTAAAGGAGGTTCAGATGAACCTAAAATGTAGTTCAGTTGAGGAGATATTCTAGTCCACGTAGGTCAAACTTTACTTCTGCAGTTGCAGCTTAAGTTTCGGCAGCTTCCGGCTTCAAACTAGGGTAGTCAATATCTTGCAAACTGTCCATCGGATTGACTTGATTCCACCACCAAAAGTTGTGGCTTTCAGAGGAGGTTCAAATGAACCTACATTGCAGTTTAGATGAGGATATATTCTAGTCCACGCAGATCAAACTTTACTTCTGCAGTTGCAGCTTCAGTTTCGGCCGCTTCGGGCTTCACATGTGAGAGAGAGAGACCCTTTTCTGCGCAGTAGAGAAGAGACTCTTTTCTGCGCAGTAGAGAGAGAGAGAGAGATGTGATGAGATGAGTGAGTCAAAATGAGGAAAATTCCTCTTGTATTTATACACAACTAATGATGTTTGAATAGATGCGACTGTTGGGCTTTTGAGCCTACATGAGTTGTAGGTCGGCTTGATAATAATTCCATAATCAAAATAAATTCATATCTCCATGAATACTTATCGGAATCGTATGAGCTTTATATCAATCCTACACCTCTCAACGAGAGGAATCTAATAAAAATATTATCAGCCATGAATAAGATGACCCACATGAAGTTTTTCCGTAGTTTCCAATTTTAACAAGATTAGGCTAGTAACATTGATGATCGAAAGAGTACTAGTGGAGGAGCATTCTATTTAGGACCTCACTTGGTATCATGGTTCAAAAAAAAACAAAGCTCCATTGCTTTATCTACTGCTGAGGCATAATATGTTGCTGTTGCATCTTGTTGTACTCAACTTCTATGGATGATGAAAACATTACAATATATTCAAATCACTTTTCCTCAACCTATACCTATTTTGTGTGATAATACTAGTGCCATAAGTATTTCTAAAAATCTTGTCATGCACTCAAAAACCAAGCATATTCCAATCAAATATCACTTTCTGAGAGAACAAGTGCTTGAAAAAAAGGTCAAACTAGAATATGTTCCCTCAAAGGAAAAAGTTGCAGACATATTTACTAAACCACTTCCATGTGATTCCTTTGAATATCTCAGACAAAAACTAGGAGTGGTCTCTGCTTCATCACTTTGTTAATTATTCTGATAGATCTTTCATGTTCAGGAGGAGTTGAGTCTGAAATTACTACAGTTTACTTTTTGTACGCGAATCCCATGAAGGACAGTCACATATATACATGATTTTGGTTCTTAACAATAGCGTATGTTTCTCTATGGAGAAGAAACTATGGGACATACTCAAGGATAGGTTCTATATACTTCAGCCAGTGGTTCTTTGGTCCTCTGTTTCTAATATTGATTGGTTACAGTTTGTTTTTGCTCAAATGAAACTTAGAAGTGATATTGGCTTATGATGGTTGCTAAATGACATTGCTACTTTGATGACTTTACTAGTGAATATGGCCAGTCCTGACAGTGAACAGATGGCACAGGTTCAAGGGGAGAATTTGCTATATTTTTAATTGTGCACATTGTTGGCATTTTATTGCATCAACATTCCTTGTGCATAACGATGTTCATGTTGTTGCTAACATATGATCATCCTTATATGGTGAATGATGGTTACTGATGACTATCATGGTCTTGATAACTTACTATTGATGTCTTTGGTTCCTTATAAATGTCATATTTGTCTCTTGATGTAAAGGTAATTTAAAAACCGACGACATAAAATTGTTATATTTAGCCATGATTGGACTATTGGAGTCAAGCCCATTATGTATGTAATCCCATTATTTTGGGCATTTGATGTAATGTTGAGTCAAATATGTAACCCCACTATGTTGAGTAATAGATGTTAGCATGAGTCCTTGGTGATAGGAAAGGTTAGATTTGGTCGAGTCATAGCATCATGTACTTCTTTGTATATCTTCTAGAAGTTTTAGCATATGCTTAGGGGGAGCATGGTCAGTGCGCATATTCAAGAACATCAGCTTTATGGTGCTCATCTCTACAAAATAAGTCTTCATTCAACGTTGGTCAGCCCTTTGCCCTTGATGTTAAAGGGGGATAGAAGCTTGGTGTTTGGCAATGCTTGGTGACTTGGGAGAGAACCTTGGCATATCTACATATGTGGTTACATGTATCTACATGTGGTGGGGACCAAACACCAAAGTGGTTTCCATCAAGTCCAAAGAGGGAGATTGTTGGCATTATGACTAATGATTTTTCCTTGATGGAAACCTACTTGATAAAGATGTCAACTTGATGGTAGAAGAATAAGTATACAGGCCAATATAGATATGACAAAGAGATTGGACAAAGGAATATCGGTTCAAAGATAGAGGAAGGATAAAGGTGATGTTTTAACAAGTATATGCGGGTCTTGTAAAGAAAGGCTACATACATATGCAAGTATGGTGAAGCAAAGTTGTGTACAATTTCCACACCATAGTATTCTTAATACTTGGGGTCTTTACCATGATATTGGCCCATAGTAATGAGCACGACAAAAAATATTTGATCCTGTTAAAGAATACCATCGGTATAACTACATAATTGGCCTAAGGTATTGGCTAAGGCCTAAGCTATATAAGGAGATGGAGATCAAAGTGTTATGTGTGCATGTATTGGGTTATTGATGATTGGTTTGATCTGAAATAGGTGTGCACCAAGGAGTATGATGATGGATCATATCTATTAGATCTGAAATGACTATATATTGAATAATTTGCTTATGGTTTGATAGATCTGTGATGATGATTTTATGATGTGTATATGTTATGGTATGTGCCGAGATTTGGGTTTGACAGGTGTTCTGGTGTGCAATGAAGATTTGAATCAGTAATTACATATCTATATGCAGGTTTGCTTCGGAAAGGTCGTGTACATACGTGAATCTTCTTCTGGGTAGTCGCATATATATTATGTAGTATGGAAAGATCTGTACACGGGTGTCAAGTATGAAAGGCACGTACATACACTGAAGTATTTTCATAAGGGTCGCGTACATATACTATAGTTTGGCAGTATGAGTTGATGATGATGTTTGATTTGTTTTATTATGTTTGTTGTTGTTTGTCGATGAAGTCTTGCACAATAATCGGTGTTTAACAATGCTGGTTGGGTTGCATGGATCAATAGTAATGATGCCACTATGTGATGATCTGTATGTGGTTCAAAGATCTGTGATGGGGTCAGTATGTATTTCAATGATTATTTCAATAATTCAGTAATTTAGATTCATATTTCTATGTTTTGAGATTTGTATGCAAGCCATCGAAAGGGAAAACATGTATATATGCAAGTATGCTTTTGAACAGTAGCGTATACATTCTGACATATGTTTAATCAGGGTTTGAAATAACGAGATCTAGTTTCTGTGATGAACAATATGTAGTCTGGTATTCTGATGAATGGTTATATGTTGGAATTAACGCAGAAAGCTAAACTTAGATTAATGTTATGATGATGATAGGATTGAGACTCTAATTTTAGATCTCAGATCCTACTATCTAGGGAGTGGTTGAAACCACCCTGATTGTGTGAAAGCCTATATGTACTAGGCTGTTGAAGATATATTGTGTATTGTGTGTAGTGTTTGGGAACTCTCTAGGTATCTCACCTGGAGATCCATTTAGTTAATAAACTCTATTTTTATCATGGTATCAAAGCCCTGTCATTTGACAGAGTGGAAGGTTGCGGGCAGAAGTGCTAAGATCTACACGGAGGTCGCGTCGTGGATGTCTACCATGGAGGATTGCCATGGAGGAACATATGCGGAGACCTGCCGTGGAGGATCGCCGACGTGGGTTTCATCGTAAAAATTGTGGAGGCAGCCACTGATTGGACTGACATGCTATTAATCGAAGGAGGCCGATAGAGTGGTGCAAAGAAGGTGCATGAAGAGGCACAAAGAAGCACCGTTCGTCGAGACAAAAATGTGTTGTTTGCTTCTTCCTTATAACAATTTCTCTCAGTGTGGGACAACATCGCGGATTTAAAAGAGACACTCACACTGATCCACGTGGAGGTTGACCCGTGGAGGTTTAACCAAATTCGAGCTCGGTTGGAAATCCTGGATTTGCAGAAGTGTGTTGGTTCTGCGTACTGGTTGTGACAACGTGGAGAGTTATTGTCTATGATTGAGATCTGATGCTTAAAAGAAAAAGAGATCATGCAAGAGGCCGAAACTTGTTTGAGCGGGGTTGTGTGGATTGAATGCACTCTAGTGGAAGCATTTATCAGTGAAGGCCGACGTCTGTTTTTTGCAAGGTATTGATCTGCTGCTCAATGAAATTGTTGCGTGCTAGTGTGGATCGAGTTGTTGATCATGTGGAGGTAGCCAAGAGTGGAATATCATTGAAACTGGTTCTCTGCCAAGTTGGGAATAACGTTCTCACATGTTTATTTTGCTAATCTACTTATGAATCACAATTGATGAGAACCAATAGTGGAATGTGTCGGTGGCTCTGAATTTTTTTTTTTAAGAATTCTAAATTCTTTATTAAAAAAGGAGGGGCTCTTATTATAAGGGGTGATTATTATTTTTAATTAAAGAAGGAAATGTGGATGTTTATTTAAAATTTTTTTGGTTCTTTAATTAAAGAATTTAAGTTTGCCCATTAAAGAAAAAAAGGAGGCAAAGATCCGACCTCTGCTATGATTGTGTGGAGCTACTTGTGTGATATGTCATTGCACAAGGATGAGAAGGTTGAGGTGCTGAGATTTGTCACAGATTTGTGCATTAAAATTGCCATAGAGAATTGTAAATTAGTGTGCTTGCTTGCTTGCTGGAGGCTTCAAAACTGCCCCGAAGTCGGGTGGAAAGTGCGTGCAGATTGAAAAGGGTTAAGCCTGTGTTGAAGTGCTGATACCTGCACGGTTGCTGTGTGTTGAGCTTGAGCCACCGACATTCGATGCTGAGAAGCCATAGTCTACAAGGTTCTACAGTTGAAGAGCTGCCAAAGGGAGAAGTTTCCCGCCTACATGGTAAAGAGGTTGTTGGAGCTCATTAGAGGACCGTGTGGAGTCGAAAAGGAATCTCGAAGCGATATAAGCTAGAATTTAACAATATGTCTATATTTTTAGATATTTTTGATTCTGATGATGATGATTTTCTCATGTGGGCATTTGGAAGCATTAGCATGGGTAGTATGTTTGAGTCTTTAGAAATTTCAGAGAAACAATATGGTTCTGTTGATAACCACGAGAATCAAGAGGCACAGTCTGTTGTGCGAGATTCACGAGCTGCTCTTCAAGAAGGGTGTGAAGAGGAACAAAGTGTTGAAGATCAATTGGACAAGCCACATGAAGCTGATTGCAAAGACGTGGCAGAAGAAGACAAAGCTGGAGAGAATTTAAATTTAAATTGTGATGATCTCATTAATATTTCTGTGTGTGAAAACGTTACATCAATGAATGATGAAGACATCATAGCTGACTTTCAGATGGTTGACACCAAAAATAGTGAGAGGAAAAATTCTCCTATCCAGCTTGTCATAATCTTGAGAAGGGCGAGAATAAGAATTCAAGCTTTCCATCACTGGGGAAGAAATGAGGTGAAGATACATCACTACCTCATGGTGAGGAAAGAAAAGCTAAAGCTTCGACTCAAGATGAACAAGTATGGGCTCTGCTGCAAGAAGACAAAAATGAAAACCTCTGTTACCAAGTTTTTTTCATGTTTTACTTGTAAGCCTAGCTGAGACTATACCAACAGGCATATGTTATTTTTTCAGTACCGTTTCTCCATTAAGGGGGAATGTTGGAATTAATGGCGAAAGCTAAACTTAGATTACTGTTATGATGATGATAGGATTGAGACTCTAATCTTAGATCTCAGATCCTACTATCTAGGGAGTGGTTGAAACCACCCTGATTGTGTGAAAGCCTATATGTACTAGGCTATTGAAGATAGATTGTGTATTGTGTGTAGTGCTTGGGGACTCTCCAGGTATCTCAACTGGAGAGCCATTTAGCTAATAAACTCTGTTTTTATCAGTATAAAATGATATAAGTTGTTCTGGTTGTTTGAATAAGTTATTTCAATATTTTATTTGGTGATCCAGTTGGTTCAGTGACTTGATACAATGTTGATTTCAATATTTCTATCTGATATTTGGAATGGATCTAGTTTGAAATATTTTGAAAAGTGATCCAAAAAGAACAAAGGATAAGGGGGTTGTATCTCCCTTTCAGTAGAAGGTGGAGAATGAGGGAAGGTTGTAGCCTTCTGTAGGTGGGAGCCTACATACTGGTATGAGCCTGTGCCATTACAAGATTGTAAGAAATTTCTCTTTATAATAAAATAAGAACACAAAGACGACAACAACAATGGTTTTTTTCCTACATTCAGTTTCCACATAAAAATCACAATGTTCATGATGAAGTACTGATAAATTGGTTCAAGTAAAACATTTGATGAATTAACTGAAAAGTTTGTTAACTGGATATACACTACTTGTCTTCATTACAGTTACATACAAACGCAAGTTTACTTCATAACAGTAGAATAAAAATATCTGAATGTGAAAAGAAAAAGGTTAAGTAGTTTAAAAATACTAATTCACCCTCCCACCCCCACCCTCTTAGTATTTTTCATAACATTATGATGTTGAGGAGAAGGGAGAATAAAACATGCAACCCAAGTCACTTTATCCTTAATGATACAAATTCACTGATCTTTCTTACTAAGATTAAAATATGTGGCAGCTAGAAAGTATGATTTTGAGAATTGAGAGAGTTTTAAGGGTTTTCATGCCAAGTGTTGGGGGGGAGGGGTGGGGAGGAATTTTTACTCACCCTTTCCCTCATGATTGTTTCCTCCTTAGGGTTTTAGGGAAATTCTGTCCATTACCACGCTTCCTGTAGCAACCTATGACTTTCCTGTAGCACTTTTTGCAGACCTTGTAGGTTCCTATGTAGTGGAGGTTGTTGTAGAAAAATCATTTTTTGACAGTCTTGTTTCAAGGTTGAGGAAAGAAAAAATTACAACATGCACCCTTTCGCTATTCAACACACCATATTCTTAAGCAAATACTCAACCAATCCAATTGTTTTCTCTTACTAGAATCCAAACTGTAAATTTGCAAAGTGCTTTTTCTTGATGATTGAAGTGCTTTTAGAATCCTTATGCGAAAATGTTGGAGATAGGGAATTTTTACTTACATTTCCTTTGAATATTTTCTTGCTTCCCAAGGCTATAGTGGATATTCTGGGTGAAATTTACCTTCTTGTAGCTCTCTGTTAGCTTCTTGTGTAATTCAAAGAGAAGATTTTTTGAAAGGATTTGTCCTTAGCAGCTTAGGGTATGAAGGTATGAGGTTGATGATTTCTTTCAGTCAGAGAGAGAATTATACTTCCATTCTCAAGAAAATTATCTCTGCTCCCATTTTTCCCTCCTTGTGAAAGAAAACAAATCCTTTTTAAATAAATTCAAGCCTACAGGGGTTTGCTACAGGATTCCTGTAGCAGGCATAACTTACTCAACAACTGTATGAAAATTGGAAGGAGAAGAAGCCACTTACCCCTCTTGGGATGGTTTTATTATGCTTGTGGGGGCTTGGAGGAAATTTCTGGAGGATTTGGACCCTTCTCTATCTCTTGGCCCAATCTTGTAGCACCTCCTCTGCAATCCTGTAGCACTGCTGGAACTCCTGTAGCATTATTGGTACTCCTGTAGCACTTCTACTACTCCTATAGAAGCCAACCCGAATCATGTAGTAGATATTATTTGCATGCTAGGAGGTGGTGGGTCAACCTCTTTATTCTTATTTTTTCATTTTTTTCTTTTCCCATTACATGCAAAATAAAATTAGAGTGCTTTGGGTTTAACTGAGTTGGCCCCACCTTCCCCTTCACACTTCTTGTCCTCTATCATGACTAAATGATAACAACCCAGTTTCTCAAGTATTTTTCACTTTTGTCATGTTCCTCTCCCACACATGTGGGTGTCTTGGTGGAAAAATGAATTAATTTCTAGATAAGGTTGATGTTGCTTTGCTACTAATTTTGGCTATAAAAAACCTTTTCCTTCATACACTTGCAATGTTTTTCAAGCTAAAATAAGTTTGTAGGAAAGGTTTAGAGGATTTCATACCTGAGCCTTACCCTTGATGTGTTTTTGCAGGTGATATTGAGGCTGCTGATATGACTGTTGAAGCTGCCTTTGGTGGTTCTGAAGTTGCTAGTGATGATCCTTTGATGGTTGCATGGACGATCTGGACATGGGTGAGGCTATTTTTGAGTGTCTTATATGAGGTCATTGCTTTGTCTCCCTTTCCTTCTGCAATTTCTTGAGAAGAATATAAACATTTTATGTTCTTTACTGGTTGAAACTCGATGATGCAGGTCCTTTGTCTTTTGTGCAGGTGCTTTTGGAATCAGGTGTTGTTGCTTGCTAGGTGATCAAGAATCTTGTAACAAATGATATGAGGTCATGTTGACAGTGTTGGACCCACCAAAATTTAGGGGGTCTCCTAGATATGAAGTCCCAATTAGACCTCACACTGTTTGGAGTAGAAGCCTGTTGGAAATAATACTAAGAGGGGGGGTGAATTAGTATTATTAAATCAATAAAACTTTTTCATTTCCATATTAAGATTCATATACGCTACTTCAGTTAAGGCAAACCGCGTGTATACGCAACTGTGTGTAATGCAACAAGCGTATATCCAGTAAACTTATGATTCAGTTAGTTGATCCTTAATGAGTGCATCAAAACATTATTAACCATATGAACAGTAAACAGGAGCAGTAAAATAGAACAGATCATCACACACAAGAAGCACACATGAACACCATGATGTAAGGTGGAAACCCAATGTGGGTGAAAACCACCTGCTGCAAGTTGTCTCAATCTTCTTTTTAATAAGAAACTTCTTTATACAATAGTTCTATACTGGTGCAGTCTTATACCAGTACACAGGCTTCTACCTATAGAAGGCTACAACCTTCTCTCATTCTCTAGACTCTCCTAGAAGGGAGCTACAACCCCCTTAGCTCTTGTACTAGCCAATCCATTTACTAGTACGTAGGTGCCGGCCTACTGAATGCTCCAACCTTCACTTGTTTTCCAGCTGCTACTGGAAGGGAGCTGCCACCCCTTAGCTCTTGTACTAGCTGATGTACTAGTACGTAGGTGCCGACCTACAGAAGGCTACAACCTTCTCTTTCTTGCTCCAGGTACCATGTTTCATAAATTTTCAGACTGGATACTCCTGAAGCACAACACCATAATCTGAAGGCCACGTTTCATCCAATTTTCATAATGGACCCATCAACAACATTGAAGCACAAAATCAATCACCACTGCAAAACACTCATCAACTACACCTACATCATCAATCTCTGAATCACCCAATACTGAAACACTGAAACCCTGTCAACAACACAATCACCAGAACACAGAACAGACAACAGAACTCTGCAACAATAACCAGATCCAACTGCAAATTCAAATATCATGTCTCATAATGTATACACTACTATGATGAATCAAACCAGCGTACATACGCGCTTTCACCAAAGCCAACCCACGTACAGATTTGCAAATATTTACTCATAACTTTGTAGCTGTTCTAGACATCATTCATACCCAGATCATAACATTCATACAATAAAACATGCGTCAATAATTTAGATCTAGTCTATACATAATCAAACCATATAATGATAAAACATTCCAAGCCTTAAGATCTTGATCCATCATTCACATGGGTGCATCCTTGGTTCAGATCAATCACAACGTCACAAACCCATAACCAACATACTAGATCTCACACTTCATCAGATATTCATCCCTTCTCAAAATTGCCTTTGCCTAATGATCTTCTTCTCCTTTTATAGTCTTAGGCCTTACTCAATACCATGGTCCAAAACCATTTAGAACCAATATTAGGGACCCAATACCTGGGTTCAACACTTCGGATGCAATACCAAAGACCAAAACCATAGGTTTAAATACCACAGACCCAAAAATAAGCTTTCCCACATGTACGCGCTTTTCCGTGCATGAAAGTGTGTGCATACACATACACGACTTTTGATCAGCAATCCCACGTGTATACGCGCCTTTGTATATAGTGAACTTGCGTGTATACCCTACTTGGTATATACATGACTTGGTACATAGTGAACCTGTGTATAACATGCATATGTACGCGACTTGGTATATAGTGAACCTGCATATATTCTTCTTTCTTCATTTTTGTAGTCTGATCATCAATTCTTTGCTACTAACCTGCTGCACTATAATCTGTCATCTTGGCATCAAGGACAACACTTGTATCATAATGCCAACAATCTCCCCCTTTGGACTTGATGGCAAAGCTAACTTGTCATACTGAGAACTGTCATCTGATTCCTTTGAGCTGTCTTGCATCCCATGTATTTTGTCACATCTAATATCTCTTCTGTAGATTCATCTAGATATATATAAGTGAGTTGTTCTTCTACGAGTGGGTTGCCATCAAGTACAACACATGCATCATAATGCCAACAGAGCCCCATCCAGAATACAACCCGGTTGCCAAAATAATCGGATTTAGTGTTATGGCTTGGCTATGATAACACATACAATGATGTATTTGTGACTTTGGTGAAACAAGTGTATAACTTTGTGAAGGGTCAAGTGCAATGTACGAAAGGTTCTAACATGACGAAGAGAAAGTGAGTGAGCCCCTTATAATCCTATAATAGTACACAGCTTGAAAGGAACACATGAGCATAAAAGGCATCACAAGTTAGTCTGCAAAATAGTTCACAAGTTAACCATGATGGAAATATACAACAACGCACACATTCAACAAGATTCATACTAATGCAAATGAAATAGTTCATAAGCGTTAGCTTAAATGAAATAACATATATTAAAAACATAAAAAGAACAGTCCTACTATATTCACAACATATGCATGAAAACATGTCGGCTCTGAGATTTTATTAAAGTGAAAGTCCCAAGCACATATTGTTACACTAAAATTTGTCACCATGACTATTTGCAGTTAGTATGGCTCCATCAACTGTCATACTATCCTCCTTGGCAAGCCTCATACCTCTGCTCTCCATGTCAAACTCCAAGAAAGAGAGAAAGTCATTAAAAATCTATATATCTCTGGGTACGCAGTTTCTCTTAGCCTTACCTGCGTGTACGCACTCCAAGTTCACAATACCTGCGTACTTGTACACTCTGTATGTAAAGCAATGGGTGCGTACTCCTGTAAAGGTCAAAAGGCGCAAGTTTCACTCCAAAAAAGTTACTTGTGGTCATTTCTAGAGCATTCTAGAAGCTTGTTTGACGTGTATGAAGCGCCTCCAGATGGTTCATGTATCCCTACCAAAGAGGAACTTATCCCATCAAGAGGGGAGCTATCCCATCCAAAGAGGGGCTTATCCCATTGATGGTGGACCTGAATAACTTCCTCTAGAGTACTATAAATACAGGCATTGGGCCAAAGGGAGGGGAGGTTGAAAGCTGAACATTCCTAAGGGTAGATGCTGCTGGAATTAGGACTCCCATTTAGAGCTTGAGAGGAGAGATTCCCATCCTTTCCTAGCCTTATTTGGAAGTGGGTGAGCTGATCAAAGTAAAGGAAAACTCTTGCTGGACCCTAGGAGGGACCTGCACAACACCAAGGCTCAGGTTGTAATGGTTTCTTTTGTTTCCACTTAATGCAAATGAACTCATTTTTCTCAACAGATTGTTATTCATGATTTTTTTCATATACTCCTTGGTCTGTATGATGGATATGTATTGTTTTATGAGTTTCTCAGGTGCTATTTAATCTTTTGGCTTGTTAGTGAATGCAGGTTTCGAAGAGAAGGAGGAGCTCATCTGGATCGGCGAGGCTGGACTACTACAAAGCGTTGGACTAAAGGTATGTTAAAGATCCCCTGATTACTTGTATTCTCAATGCATGTTTAGAGAAAGGTAGTGTTTATTTGTCTTGTTTGTCACTAGAAAGCTTTTGCTTCTAGGGAGGTCGGTTGTGTCCGCACTATCGACTCTTTCCGCATGACACATATACAAATGAAAATCCACTAGTCCCAATAATGGAACATGAAGCCAACAACTGCTCCTCCAATGAAAGATACTCCCTCTATGCTACGGAGAAGCCAAGGCTCAAAAACTCCCAAGATTTTACTCAACCAAAATCTCATCCAAAAGCCTTTTACATGACTAATGAGGGTATATTTATAAAAAATGGGTGATTATTAATCTCACTTTGTGACACTTTGACTTCCCTCATGACCGTTTGACTTCCCTCACGACTGTTTGACTAGTTCCTTCAACCATGACCATTGGACTTCATTTCAAAATGACTCTTAAAATTCCACAATTGAAATTTGGAATTCCATTTACAATTAATTACAAAAAATATTACAATATCGCTCATACTCATGTAAGACAAAATTAAGTAGAGTCAACTAGATAGCCTAATAAGACAAAACAAGTTAAGCTTGAGTTTGGGGAAACTCTAGCTCAACCACCTCAACTTGTAGCTCCTTGGTCACATAGCATTGCCAAGCCTTGTACTATGCAATGAATTCCCCAAACTGTGCGATGGGATCAGACTGGAAGCGGTCTCTAGCCTCCATTGCATCCAGGTAGACTGATTTGGAACTAGTTTGAATTTCTTTCTTCAGCAGGAGCAACATGCCATGTTGATCTGTATACGGCCACCAATGTACTTTTTCATATTTTTCCTATTCACATCTAGATCTTCCTTGGTGGCGATCTTCCTGAGATGGTCCAAGTATTCTTCAACCTCTTGCCTGACTTGATTCTTGTGCTTGGATTTTGTGGGTGAGCCAACTGAAGGGATCTTACGTAATTTCACCATGAAATTTGCACTATTGTATAATCATGCATATGAGGCCTGCATGTTGGCAATGAATGAGGCGAGATTTTTGTTACTCTGGATGATCATCTGAACTTATGGTTTCTCCAACTCTGCCTATTGCCTTATTTTCTTTTGCAATTTGTACGGTGCCCCTTTATGTTGCATTGACCACTCATGCATGACAATGATGGTTGTATGGAAAACCTTGAGGGATTTAGCATTATCCTTGCACTTCTTCTACATGCCATGCAAGTGGACAACTGTTTTCTTCACGGTGACAAGCTCCTCATAAAGGCTCCATATGGTTTCTCCCAATGTCGATACTTCACCTAGTATGGCTGCCTTAAGTTCTTTTAGGTGGGAGCTGCTTTCTAGAACTCTGCTTGGAGATGCTTAATTTGTTGCCTTGCAGCCCATAAGTTCTTTGCCATTTACCTATTCTCTACCATGAGGTACTCTTTGTTTGAATTGGTAGCACCCACGAAGGCCAATTTGGATGTAGCAATGTCTTATAGATTTCTCCTGGTATCCATTACAATCACCCTTTCTCTAATGAATGTAGGAGATGTAAGATCTTCTCGAAAATGTTTCTTTCTCGCTTGTACAATCTTCTTTTGAAGCTCATTGTAAGTTAGATTGTACATATCCATGACCGAACCTTCATAAAGAGGAATAATTTCCTCTTTTTACTTGGAGCTTTCTTTGCTGTTGGAGGAGGGGGAAACTAAATGGTGACGTGTTGAGTGCTCGACATAAGATCAACATCTAGATTTAGCGGCTTTGGTTCCACCTCCATGTCCTAAATCATAATCAGTTCTTCGATTTCTTGAGCAAGTTCCTTCTCCTGTAACTGCTTTCTTTCCTATTCTATTAGCTAGTTCTGCTCTTCTTCTTCGACCTATTTCCGTGTTGCTTCTTATTCTTCTATTCTCTGACTTTCTCCTTCTTCTTGTTCATGCCTTTCTTCTTCTGATATTTTCTACTCTTGTTCTTCCCTCTACTTCATCTCTTCTTCCCGCTTCCTCCGTTTCCTCCTCTTCTATGCTACTATGGCCACTTTCAGGATGACTGGATCTACTTTCATCTTGCTACTTTTCTCTTCCACTGGACTATGTGCAACTTTCCTCTTTCCCTTTCACACAATGGGTTGCACCTTTCTACTAGTGCTGCCTCTAGAGTGATTTCTTTATGAGGAGTAACCTGTGATGTTCCTGTGAAGATGGCTTGTTCACGAGACTTGGAAGCATTGTAACAATTCTTGATCTCTTCCTCCTTGAGCCTGTAATAAATGTCCCACTTTGTTGGCTGAAGGGGGCTTGGACCCAAGTTCAAAGTGTATTGCATACCAGCAAAACCCTCACCCACTAGCCCTTTTGACAACGACTTGCAAGCATATCGCAGTCTCACTCGAAGCGGTTATGGGAGGTTGTAGAACTAGGTTTCTGTAGCCAGAGGGATATCGCACTGTGGAACCCATGTGTTTTCTTATATTTTATACTAATCTACAACTTCACATACATAAAATATTTCATGCTAATGCTTTACTTCACAGGTTTGTGCTTATTTCATAAACATATCAAAGAACAATATAACATGTATTCTTTCGCATAAATAAATAAAAAGAATTAATTTCAGTACATATGAACACAGATGAAGAATACAGATACACAAGACTTCACCAAAACTTCTTCTTCTATATTAATATAGATCTTTCAATACATACAACTTCTTGACATGTGCACCAAGTTGCAGGCGGTTTACGCACTTAGCTGTAGACTCTTCCAAGGCCTCTGTGCACTCAACTGCGGAGCCTTTCTTAAAGGTACAAAATACAAAATAAAGACAAAAGGTGTGATCAATTCATCTATGTGCCATATGATTATCTCCCTTCGACAAAGCATTACATATCCTTATATAGATTTCATTACTACAAAACCGTGGTCCACATATTATGGATTCGACAAAACAATGAGCTAAAACCCTGATGCCTGTTACAGAATAAGGGGCTTTGACTCACCCCAAAGCCCCTAGACATTGCGTGGTGAATATAACTTTGTGGACTCTGTGTGCTCCACTCCTCAAAATGCGGAGTTTTTGACCAAAACTGGACCAAGTTGGACTGTACCCAATAGGCCCCCAACAGTCACATGTGACTTGTGCCAAGTCACTCAGCTGCAGTGCCCCGAATATTTGTTGCGATTCTCATGTAGGCAAAATTATACTACTAAAGTATTTATGATACTTGCTTCTCCTCTCGATGCACTTCTTCCAGCAATGCCTCTATGGTTGGTTCAACAATCTTCTGAAGAACTTCTTTCTCCCTCTATCATAGCTCGTGAGCTTATTGTCAACTTCTTGCGACAATTGGAAGGCTTCATCCTACCACAGTTGAGTCATTTCTATCAAAATATTCTCCTTTTTCTGAAGGTCTTCAATCTTCTTTTGAAGAGTCATTCCTTCTGTGATCCTTGTGAGCCTCTGCGAGACTGGTAAGGTCTTCACAGTTGCTCAAATTTCATCCATCTGCTTTTGGTTTGTTTGGATCTCCTCGTCAATCCACTGAATATTTGGATCCCCTCGTAGTGAGGTATAAATCCGCATGGTTTCATCTAGTAGTCTGGCATAGTCTGCCACTGTATCAAAAATGCTTTTCAATGCAACTTTCAAATCCTTTTCCCTCTGCTCATGTACTTCTGCTGGCTTGATTGGCTGCAACCTCATTTGCAACTCAATAATCTTGACTTCATACTCAAACTTCATCTTTGCGAGCTTATTCTTTGAGTCTTTTATCATGAGGGAAAGCTTCATGACCTTTTCTGTTGGTGACTCCTCTTCACGGACCTTCACGTCCAGAACTATGCTACAAGTATCTGCAATGAATTTTTCCAGCTACCACTATTGCTAGCTTCTTCCTTGGGGAAGTTCTGAGCTCTAATCCTTTAGCTGGCCTCTTTTCAAGTCTTTTCTTGGGCTTTTCTCTTGTAACTACTTATTTCCACGACGACCTCGTGCGCCTTGGGGACATGGGTACATTAGCTGCTCCTGTTTGACCACCCTGGGCTTCCATGACTCCTACTAGCCCTTTCTTTGCAAATGCTCTATAAATTTCCTTAAATCTTCTCTGAGACATACAACAACTCACTTCTCTCAGACTTAGTTGCAAATTCTCAAACTGAATTCTCCAGACAACAAAGTGGAAAATGTGGCGCGAGACATGGCCTTTATAATGAATTTTCATTTCAAACCTCATGATTGGCTTAGATTTTTCTCATTTAATGCAGGTATGGTGCTAGATTCGACCAACTATGCTTCATAAATGTTAGCGCTTGAGATTTCACCCTAGGCTGAGGAAGGTAAACCTTCAAGGCAACATCAAACCATTTCAACTCGTAGCTAGCCCTACGGGGTATGAGAAGGCTCTCTCCGGTCGAACTCGGTAGATTTTTCAATAAGATGAGCTGACCCAATTAGGAACACTGATATTAGGCTAGTAAACTGATAAGGAGGGTTGATTTAAAGTTTTTGGGGTTTTTGGTGGCAATTGGAGGGAGTGCAATTCAGGGTGTGGGGATTGAGCTCAGTTTTTGCAGGTGGGTCTTTGGGGCAAGAAAGGAGTTTGTGCTGATGCTTTAAGCTGAGATGGATGATCAAGGAAGAAAGAGAGGGAGATAAAGAGGGCAAACAATGACTTTGAATCCTCTTTAGACAGTGGAAAACATAAATATTAAACAAAATTGAAAGCTGAGCATGGCATGCATGAATTCAAACTTTATCACTTCTTTTGTTTAATTAGCAGCAATAGAATAAGAGATGGAACACATAAACACACTTACAATGACAAGTAGGAAACACACCATCAACACAATAATCCACAAGAATCCACAATGATGTCTGCAAAACCCTGGCCTTCCTTTTCCTCAAATTGCAGAGATACAAGTAAAATATACAATAGAGCTTCTCCCTCAAGAGTCCAACCTCTCCAACCATGAAAATGATTGAGAAAATACATAATATAGGCAAGCCAACCTCTTTCCCCACCTCTAGGGGTCGAGCTCAGCTTCCTAGGAGCAGTTTGAACTAATTCTAAACTAAGCACTAGATAATAGGCAGTCAAAACAACTTGCCTCTAAAACTTAGGTAACCCATCCATGCATTTAATATTCACTATTTACATCAAGGAAACTTCTAGAAGGGTTAAAGGAGAGTAAATGTATCCATGTGCCATGAAAATTATCCAAAAATCCATCATTTACAAGCATTAAGAGTCAACCATAGTAAAAACTGAGTTTTGCAGGCCGAAATAGTCAAAATGGTAAAATTTCCCTGAGTGGTCGCGCCCCTGCCTTGGAGTGGTCGCGCGCATTGGCAGCTGTGTTTGAGGGCCTTCCTGGTGTCCAAATCAGGTGCAAGATAGCTCATTGGAAAGGTCGGTGAGTCTACTTTCCAACCCAAGTGGAATATTTCAATTTGGAGTTGATTTGACCTGTCAAAAATCAAATCTCCCAAGACTGGTCAAAAAGTGCCCAATGAGGCTGCCTCAAGGAAGAGTGTTGTTGCAGTCAACTTTTAAATACCTTCCTCAACCCAAAAGTGATCTCATGATAGCTCATTGGAAAGCTCTTTGTGTCTAGTTATCATTTTACCCATCAAGCAAGTCATTTGGTCAACCAAGCTAGAAGAAAACTTGATTTTCCCAAGGTCACTTCAGAGGTGCCTTTGATTCTCCTGAGGCAACGGTATTCTTGACATTTCTCTCAAACCATGACACCTGTGCAAAAAGTGAAGGAGGTTTCTCTTCCTTGGCATTTTTTGGACAAAAAACTCTCTCAGCTTTGCAAAATTCATCTTTTATTTCTCAGAACCATCATTTTAGTGAAACTTTCCCCGATGTGTGAAACAAGGAATTTTGTCGAAATGGAGCGAAATGAAGGGGATAAGGGGCTTCTAAATTCTTGAGGAAATTTTTGGGAGTAGGGAGGGATGTTGGGAAGCAGGGGAAAGTGGAATCTCAGAGATTGAGTGAGAGGAAAGGATTCAAAAGAGTGAAACACAGGCCCAACCTAGAAAATTGCCAGGTTGTAGCTAGAAACTAGGGTTTGTGCAAAAATGAGGAATTTGGGGGATCTGAGTGTCGGGAAGTGTTTTATAAGGTACATTAAGGATAGGGGAAGGTGTATGAACATCAGGAAACAAGTTTTGCCGATGATTTGTCCGCCCAAGAGAAACTGCCTTCAAAACCCTAAGAGAGGGAAATGACCTTGCCTGGGCGCAACTGAAGCATGAACAAGGTATCAAATGACCCATTAGACACTGACATGATAATGACTACCCTATGAATGATGATAGACTCATCTGGATAGTGACATAGACTGACATTTGGGCAAACCCTAGACCTAATGGCTAGTGACCAAATTTTGCTTGAAGACTCACTGAAATGACAAAATTTGACCTTGACACTTTAAAATCACTATGTAAGAGCACATTTGATCACTGGAGGAAGGCTGTAAAGACTGACACTAACATTGGCTCCAATGGGGATGGTAGCTCCTTGGAGGTGCCAAGAACCTTAGACCTCTGGGAGAGCAGACCAGTGCTTTATAATCATTGGGCAATGGAGTCAAAAACTCAAGCTGAAGTGCATGACTGAAAACTGACACAAACTAACTTAACCACAAGACTAAAAATTGACTCATAAAGGACTCATGACTCAACTAAAAACTGACTTGATACTTGAACACAACCGACAAACTGAAAATGATGCTCAAAGTGGAGCTTATTCATCACAACCTACTCTAACAGTTTCATTCATCACCTGATCAAGTGAAATGAAACAACCAATGCAACCAAGTAAGTATTCCGTCTGCTGTTTGAATTCTCCACAAGTGTTCGCTTATGAACAACAAGAGAGAACTACTGAAAGGCAACTCTGATGGCAACTTAGAAATAGATCCGTTGAATGATATGAACTCTCTATCCGCCTCCAAAAACACTGCATAAGGATCTTGAAATTCAAGCACATTGGAACTTAGCTCATACAATGGAGTACTTCTCTTTTCCTCATACCATGCATGCAAACTTTGATCTGAGCCTTGTGATGAGACCCCTGCTGAAAATGACGAAGAAACTGGCTGCCAGATCAAATTCATATCAGCATATTTTTCAAGCTCACACATAGTAAATGGAGAAAGACTTTGACTGCAAACCTCATCCAAAACATCAGCTATTGGATCATGAAAAACTTGAAAAGACTGCTGCAATGTATCCATTGAAGATGTATGACATCCTTCTAGATGTTCATCTTTTTCTTGAGAGATTTTACGAAGATTCTGCCTTATAAACTGAAATGTTTCGAAACAAAAGGGAATAGAATCTTCCTGCATCATCAAATCATGTATTTCGGCTACTATACCTTCATCTGTAATCTGCCCTTCAATTTCATTTGGTGGCTGCAAATCTGATGCTACAGGCTGCTCAAGCATTTTGTTATCTGTCTCATCCTCAACATTAAATAATTTACTATGCAATCTACCCTTCAAAAACTGAATTGATTCAAAACAAAATGGTACGGAGTCGCCTTGAATCATTAAATCATGTGTGTCCACTTCCAAGTCTTCAGCTGCAACTGAACAATCAATGGCTTTCGGGGGTTGCAAATCTGAATATGAGAAGTCTGGAACAAAATGTTCGTTGCTCTCAAGATGGTCTAGATCAAGACTTATTGACATTTGATTTCTGATTGCATGGTAGTTATCTCTGATGAACTGACATGAATCAAAACAAAAAGGCAAAGATCCTTCACTTACTTCAAAATTTGCTGCACTTTCCTCGTCACTATCATAGCTGATATATGATGGCTGAACATTGTAGTCAAGCTGCTGAAAATGAACTTCTTCCTCCCACAAACGAGCTGCTGATTTGTCTGCAAGATTAGCTTCTGTTTGGAGAACATAATCATCATCATACTCATCAAACTGAGGCAAATCATCAGTATAAAACACGTCATCAAGCATGCAGGTCATATCAACAGTTCTTTCTTCTCCTAGATGATCTACAAAACAATCACTATGAGTGCTATGACAACTAGGATGGGAAACAAAATGTTTTGGATCAGCAACTTGTTCTTCTTCAATCAGCGAGCCATGAACATCATAATCATTCCTTGCGGTGATCTTGTCCATCATCTCTTCTACTGCACTTACCAAAACGTCAAGCTTTACCTCTAGAGATTCGGCCGGATCTATGTTTTTCATCTCTTCTTCCTTCATCCTTGCCCTTCGGATCAACAGATGAGCCTCTACACTTACTGCACTGTTTTGCATCTCGTGAAGTGTTGCAATATTCCTTTCTCTCAGCTGAAACTCCATCTCCGGATCAAAGGCACCCGGATAGTGTAAGAGAGCAGATCTAGGAGAAGGTCTTATATCAGCCGGCATCGAATAATAAACTTGGTTAAATCTGGCCGAAAACTGTTGTACTGTCTCACCTGGCAGTCTTTTCAACTGGTTATACTCTTCTACAATCAAGAAAAGGTTTTGACCGATCATCCACCTGTCGAGAAAAACTTTGACAAACTGCTGGAAATCTGAGATGCTTGCATCAGGCAGGGTTTTGAACCAACTCTTAACTTCATCTTGCAAAGAAAGAGCAAAAAGCCTTATACTAACATCTTCTTCATCAACTTCAAAAAGATCTAGAAAATTCTCAAAATTCTGGACATGTTGCTCAGCGTTGACATCCTTACTTTCACCATCAAACCTCGGCAAGTATAGATCATAGTTTTTGGGGAAAGCATGAAGAACAGAAGGTAAAACAAGAGGTTTATACCGACCTGGAATTTTACAAGGTATAGGGGTATTTACAGCAGGTATAGGATCAGTCTTGGTCTCTTAGGATTCATCAATTTGAAGATGGTCATCACAAAATTCGGAAAAAGGATCTTGATTAAGCTCAAAGGCATGCAAATCTTTGGTATTCACAATCTTCAAAGGGAAAGAATCAACTGCAGGCCGAGGATCTCTTCTCAAATACAATATAATTTGCAAAACAGTCTTGACATTCTCGGGCAAAGAGAAGAAATAATTTACAACAAAGAACAAAATGTCTTGGATGAAATTCCAACTTGAATACCTGATTTTGCCATATTCTCCTTTCATGTTTCTGCTGGTCGGGATCATCCTCCAGTGGAGTCTTTGGATCTGATCTTGAAAATGATTTAGAGTCGCCAAGTGAATGATTTCAGCCTGTCAAGTGTCTGATCGTTGTTCACCATCAACAATCAGATCTGAACTTGATACATGTACTGGGGTGAAATGCAATCGAAATGGCCGTATTCACAAGCTCACGGAGATTGACTGAAGCAGCGTTTATCTACTAACGCTGATGTAAAACAAGAGCGTTTTCGAAGGCTTCTGGCGTAACTTCAGGCTCCGTCTAAGACTTATGAAACAAACACATCAACCCACAAACAAGTTTGTTCTCCCCAGTATGGTCGCCACTATGTTAGCGCTTGAGATTTCACCCTAGGCTGAGGAAGGTAAACCTTCAAGGCAACATCAAACCATTTCATCTCGTAGCTAGCCCTACGGGGTATGAGAAGGCTCTCTCCGGTCGAACTCGGTAGATTTTTCAATAGGATGAGCTGACCCAATTAGGAACACTGATATTAGGCTAGTAAACTGATAAGGAGGGTTGATTTAAAGTTTTTGGGGTTTTTGGTGGCAATTGGAGGGAGTGCAATTCAGGGTGTGGGGATTGAGCTCAGTTTTTGCAGGTGGGTCTTTGGGGCAAGGAAGGAGTTTGTGCTGATGCTTTAAGCTGAGATGGATGATCAAGGAAGAAAGAGAGGGAGCTAAAGAGGGAAAACAATGACTTTGAATCCTCTTTAGACAGTGGAAAACATAAATATTAAACAAAATTGAAAGTTGAGCATGGCATGCATGAATTCAAACTTTATCACTTCTTTTGTTTAATTAGCAGCAATAGAATAAGAGATGGAACACATAAACACACTTACAATGACAAGTAGGAAACACACCATCAACACAATAATCCACAAGAATCCACAATGATGTCTGCAAAACCCTGGCCTTCCTTTTCCTCAAATTGCAGAGATACAAGTAAAATATACAATAGAGCTTCTCCCTCAAGAGTCCAACCTCTCCAACCATGAAAATGATTGAGAAAATACATAATATAGGCAAGCCAACCTCTTTCCCCACCTCTAGGGGTTGAGCTCAGCTTCCTAGGAGCAGTTTGAACTAATTCTAAACTAAGCACTAGATAATAGGCAGTCAAAACAACTTGCCTCTAAAACTTAGGTAACCCATCCATGCATTTAATATTCACTATTTACATCAAGGAAACTTCTAGAAGGGTTAAAGGAGAGTAAATGTATCCATGTGCCATGAAAATTATCCAAAAATCCATCATTTACAAGCATTAAGAGTCAACCATAGTAAAAACTGAGTTTTGCAGGCCGAAATAGTGAAAATGGTAAAATTTCCCTGAGTGGTCGCGCCCCTGCCTTGGAGTGGTCGCGCGCATTGGCAGCTGTGTTTTAGGGCCTTCCTGGTGTCCAAATCAGGTGAAAGATAGCTCATTGGAAAGGTCTGTGAGTCTACTTTCCAACCCAAGTGGAATTTTTTAATTTGTAGTTGATTTGACCTGTCAAAAATCAAATCTCCCAAGACTGGTCAAAAAGTGCCCAATGAGGTTGCCTCAAGGAAGAGTGTTGTTGCAGTCAACTTTTGAATACCTTCCTCAACCCAAAATTGAGATCATGATAGCTCATTGGAAAGCTCTTTGTGTCTAGTTATCATTTTACCCATCAAGCAAGTAATTTGGTCAATCAAGCTAGGAGAAAACTTGATTTTCCCAAGATCACTTCAGAGGTGCCTTTGATTCTCCTGAGGCAACGGTATTCTTGACATTTCTCTCAAACCATGACACCTGTGAAAAAAGTGAAGGAGGTTTCTCTTCCTTGGCATGTTTTGGACAAAAACCTCTCTCAGTTTTGCAAAATTCATCTTTGATTTCTCAGAACCATCATTTTAGTGAAACTTTCCCCGATGTGTGAAACAAGGAATTTTGTCGAAATGGAGCGAAATGAAGGGGATAAGGGGCTTCTAAATTCTTGAGGAAATTTTTGGGAGTAGGGAGGGATGTTGGGAAGCAGGGGAAAGTGGAATCTTAGAGATTGAGTGAGAGGAAGGGGTTCAAAAGAGTGAAACACAGGCCCAACCTAGAAAATTGCCAAGTTGTAGCTAGAAACTAGGGTTTGTGCAAAAATGAGGAATTTGGGGGATGTGAGTGTCGGGAAGTGTTTGATAAGGTACATTAAGAATAGGGGAAGGTGTATGAACATCAGGAAACAAGTTTTGCCGATTATTTGTCCGCCCAAGAGAAACTGCCTTCAAAACCCTAAGAGAGGGAAATGACCTTGCCTGGGCGCAACTGAAGCATGAACAAGGTATCAAATGACCCATTAAACACTGACATGATAATGACTACCCTATGAATGATGATAGACTCAGCTGGATAGTGACATAGACTGACATTTGGGCAAACCCTAGACCTAATGGCTAGTGACCAAATTTTGCTTGAAGACTCACTGAAATGACAAAATTTGACCTTGACACTTTAAAATCACTATGTAAGAGCACATTTGATCACTGGAGGAAGGCTGTAAAGACTGACACTAACAGGTACATTAGCTGCTCCTGTTTGACCACCCTGGGCTTCCATGACTCCTACTAGCCCTTTCTTTGCAAATGCTCCATAAATTTCCTTAAATCTTCTCTGAGACATACAACAACTCACTTCTCTCAGACTTAGTTGCAAATTCTCAAACTGAATTCTCCAGACAACAAAGTGGAAAATGTGGCGCGAGACATGGCCTTTATAATGAATTTTCATTTCAAACCTCATGATTGGCTTAGATTTTTCTCATTTAATGCAGGTATGGTGCTAGATTCGACCAACTGTGCTTCATAAATGTGTTTCTCCTACGCCTTTTAACAACAACTTTCTTTTAGCGGTAGATTTTTCCTTCCAACGATCATATTTTTCCAATTATCTTCGAAAATCATGCAGTAATCTACCCTCTGTCGCAGTTCTTTCGAACTTCAACATACTCCTAAATATCGCGTAGTAATCCTCATTTGGCACAGTTCTTTCAGACTTCGACATACTTCTGAATATCACACATTAATATTTTTCAGTGAAGTACCCTTTTGTAGAGTAGTTTATAGTCTAGTGCCCACTTTCAAATGAAGATGGCACTAAGGCTCTTCTCCTTTCATTCTTCAATGCGAAGCTTCAGGGATAGAGTCGTCCCTATATATCTTGAATCTGCTACCATTCACCCATCCTAGGATGAGCTGACCATTAAACTTCGCAAGCTGAACTCTACCACCATCAGAGACATGTTTGATGATATACGGTCCTATCATAGAGTACATGTTTGTACTCTATCATATAAGAGTACAAGATTTCCTTCTCAGAATATCTTTTGCTTGATGTGCCTGTCATGACAGGCTTTCTCCCTTGATTTTTATACTTGTTGATGAAAACCTGCTATTAACCTGTCCTCTTCCAAATAAACCAATTACGCCATCCTTGCCTCCATTATATCAGAATTTTCCATATTTGTAAAAGTTGCAATTCTTATGCTAGGGACAATGTATTCCATGGGCATGACTACTTCTTGTCCATATACCATCCTAAAAGGTGTTTGACCTATCAGTTTCTTGCATTGTGTCCTGTATGCCCATAAGACTACTGGAATTCTTAGTTCCCAGTCATTCTTCTTCACATTGCACACCTTCGTGAGTCTATTCTCTATAATTTTATTGAAAGCTTCGATTGTCCCATTCGCTTGAGGGTGATGTGGGGTAATTTTTTGATGATGTACTTGAAATTCCTTAGTTAATGCTTCAATGGTCTTATTCAAGAAGTGTGACCCTTGATCACTCATAAATATCCTTGGACACCCAAATCCAAACATAATGTATTAAAAAATGAACTTCGTAGTGGTATCTGCATTGCAATCCTTCACTGGCTGTGCCTCGACCCACCTCGTCAAATAATCAGTTGCAATGATTATGTATCTTGCGCCAGTCTTCTTTCCTAGTGGGTTAATAGGTCCAACAAATTCAATAGCCCACTTCACAATGTCCTTTTGATTCTGGTATATAAATATTGAGCGGATCTTGATCTTCTTCGGCAGTGATATTATAATATTCCAATGCATTTTGTAACTGCACAGCCCAATCATGTTGCCATGTTAATGGAGGCTCATTCTAAAAAATCTTTACTTTTATTTCTTGAAGAGCCAAGTCTATACATGGGCAATCATTGTCAAAAATGAATGTGAGTATGAACCCTTCAACTAAATTTGTCTAGTTTGCAGTTCCATGTCACAGTTCTGTTTCAAGATACCAATTTAATAGGAATTGTTTCTAGTGTGTGGATAAATCCATGTACCCACTCTTCTTCTAGAATTTCTTTCCAAACCAAAGTGTAGCGATGAATATGCTCCCAAGGATCAACCTTACCATCATACTTTACTTCAATTTCTATGTCGATTGAGCCAAACTTGATGCACATTAATCTTCAACACTGCTGCCAATCTGCTATATTTCTTTTATCAGTACCCCACCATATAGCAGGTGTATACCTCAGGGCTACATCCAAAGCTTGCAACCTTTGTTCTTCTGGTATTTCTCTTTCATATTACTCAAGAAACATGCTTACTTCTCTGATCCCATCATAATAAGGTAGATTACATACCTTGGAAGTTATGCAGTGAAGTGATTTTGTGGTAGAGACTTCATATAACCTATTTTGCCAATTTTCCAGTTCTTCCTCAGAATTTGAAGTACAAGAACTTTCCTAATCCCAAACTAATTTTCCATCTGTAGTAGGATTAATCCAATCGTCCACCTTAGTTTTTAACTGATAAATGTTGTCGACATATGCATCACAGTACTCATTCTCGAGAGGCTCTGGATAACGCACTCCTTCTGAGGGGTATAGAGGGACAATGAACCTCATATCATCTCTTTCTAACACCGTTTGTCTCTTCTTCAGATTGATTATCTCCAAATTATCAAAAGCCCAATCCAATCCAAGCAGTGTCGGATAAGGGTTGCTATCATCTATAATTTCGATCACTTCGAAGTCTGCAACGGTTTAGACTCCTTCACTGTCTAATATGACGCCAGGTAACCTTCCCATAGGGACAATCTTCTGTTGGTTAGCCATCCTTAACTATATTGGCAACCATTGCAACTTCAGTCTTCCCATTGACTCCCAAGTTTTCTTAGGTAACACGTTGGCATCAGATCCTAAATCTAGGATTACCTGATCCATATCATATTCCCTGATCTGCGTAGTTAATCTCATTTCCTTCCTCATTCTCTTCTCGTGTCGATGTAATTTTTTTACTACGCACAGATCACTTCACGGTACCTCTTTATCAGTGCAGGAGTCTATCAAATCCTGGAGTCCTTCGACAACCTTCTGATTCCTCAAAAACTTCATGCAAGTCTATAAAAACGACTTCAAAATACTTGGATCTAATTCTTGCATCGGAGTAGACACTTTGTCACAGTCCTTATTTAGCATTAAATTCGGTTGCGCACTAGATGTTGAAGCCCCAACATCCATGAAGCTTCACTTCACTCCCATGAAAGTTTCTTTTTCCTTTTGGATACTGAACCCAGGGACCTTTTCTGCGGTCTTTCTTACCCATGACTCTTCTACCTTCTTCTTACCTTTATCGTCTCCCGTCGTAGCTCCACTCCTTGTTACGATGTTGATGCGTGGTTCATCTTTCCTTGGCTCAACGATCATCATTTGAATATTTGTTGTGGGCTGTTGGTTCCTTTTCTTCTGCATCTTTGCAATAAGAACTGAACATTCATTTATTACGTGATCAAAACATTTGCAGTAGCTATAGGTTGTAGTAGGGTTTTGATAGTCTCTTGCGAAGTGTCCTACATGTCCATAGTTATAATAGATAATCTGGATGTGTCCTCGACGAGCTCCTCATCCTCGTCCTCATCCTTGTCCTTGTCTTTGGAATCCTCTTCGACCAGCATGTTGACCTGGCTCCTCATGTGTATGTCCTTCAGATTGCAGTCTATAAGAATAAAAAATGTGCTCCATCATCAAGTCATAACTTTGACAATTCCTCTCATCATGGCACACTAACGTACAAAAGTTTCAAAATAGATTCTTTCGGGTCTATATGTCCTTTTGTAATAAATATCAATCTTCATAGCGATGTTGGCCTCTCGTTCTACAAATCTCGCACCACAAAATTGATCCTGGTTTTAATGCATTAGGTGATCCACTTGCCAAGTAATCTCTGAACACAGGACATTGATCCTTATAATGGCCCTCCGATTTTCATTTTGTATACCATACTTTTGATCTAGTTTCTTTACCTTTCTTGAAATCTTGAAATTCCAAGATCAAATTTGCTAGCTGATTCTGAATTTGTTGTACTCCTGCATGAGTATCTCTGATCGATGAGGCTTCTAGCTTCATTGTGATCTCCAATGCCTCAGCTTGAGTCACTATCTCTATTGTGTCAAGGGTAACCTAATATGTGGCAACAACACAACTATAAACCATTTTTTATGCTGTTCTGGGGTATGTTAAATCTTACTTGTCCCATTAATACCTTGAATCGTTGATCTAATTCCTACACAGACTCAGTAGATGTCTGCTTTATTTCCTTAAGCTTCGTAATGCACTGTGATTCTGATTTCGGCTTCTTGAATTCTGATACCAGTGCTTTCTTAATATCATCCAATGAAGCAGCCTGATTAGTTGCAAAATACTTCATGTACCATGTCAGCGATCCTTCTCGTAGCATCGTGATGAGTTGTGCCTTCTTTACATCTTCGTCAGTGATCTTTCTTGATTTCCATACTACATTAGCTACAAACCATAACTGGTTAGGATCCTCTGATTCAAGGCCTCTAAAGATAGGCAACTTAATGTCATCGCACATTTTTCTTCTTGGGGGGTTAGGGGGAGGGGGCGTAAGGGAATTATGGAGAGGGGGATGGGGGGTAAGGGGAGTATATGGATGGGGAATCCCAAACATGCCTTGATTTTTATCAACTCCTAACTTTGACGCACCTTCAGGATGGGAGGGGAAATACTGCGGGGTTACGGGGTTACTTCCTTCGTCTTCACTCTCACACCCACCTAACAAGGGACTATAGTCAGTCTCAATAAATTTCTTTGGCCCGTGCCCTACTCTATATCACTTCCCACTTCATGTAGACCTTGTTCATGGTTCAAACTTATTCCCTCTTCATCCAAATATTAATCTGATTGCATTCGTAGTACACCCTTTTCACACAAAAGCATTTTAATCCACAACTTCAAAGAGTTTAGGTACTTACCTCACAGACCCTTGAAAGATATTTTCTCAGCTTCGTTGTAAGAGACAGTCGTGTGTATTGCGAATTCATTAATAAATCCTCCCATGATACTGTCAATCCAAAAATTAATTGCTCTTGAGATCATGTTGTTAGTATTCCTGAGTCACTATATCAATTCAGGGCTCCATGTAGTAGGCTGGTTGTTTTTGAAACAAGTCTTATGCTCAGTCAACTTTGATACCCATTCATATAGTTTGTTAGCAAACGTTGGGAAGAAGATCTCGTGTTGTTCTGTATAGAGATACTTTTGCAACCAGGCTTCAGTCGATAATTGCGGATTTTTGTTTTCCTGAACTACAAATTCTCGCTCTTTTTGTTCAACCCACTCCTGGGTTTCCTTCTTTGACGAATGCAAAAAAATATCCCTCAAATAGATCCCAGTCCTGACAATGGAACCATTTGTCATTTGAAGGGGCTTGGACCTAGGTTCAAAGTGTATGCGCACCAACAAAACCCTCAACCACTGGCCCATTCGGCAATGACCTACAGGCAGATCGCAGTCTCACCCGAAGTGGTTTGGGAGGTTGTAGAACCAGGTTTCTGCAGCCAGAGGGATATCGCATTGTGGCACCTGTGTGTTTTCTTATATTTTATGTTGTTCTACAACTTTGCATACATAAAATACTTCACACTAATGCTTTACTTCACATATTTGTGCTTATTTAGTAAACATATCAGAGAACAATATAACATGTATTCTTTCGCATAAATAAGTAAAAAACATGAATATCATTACATATGAACACAGAATAAGAATAAAGATATACAATACTTCACCAAAACTTCATCTTCTTTATTAAGATAGATCTTTCAATACATACAACTTCTTGACCTAAACACCCAACTACAAGCGCACTACACATTCAGCTGTAGGCTCTTCCAAGAACTCCGCGCACTGAGCAACGAAACCTTTCCTAAAGGTCCAAAATATAGACTAAATACAGAAAGTATGTTCAATTCATCTAGGTGTCATATGACTATCTCCCTTCAACAAGGCATTACGTCTCCTTATATAAATTTCATTACTACAAAATTTTGGTCCACATATTATGGATTCGAAAAAACACTGAGTTGAAACCCCGATACCTGTTACAAAATTAGGGGCTTTGACCCACCCCAAAGCCCCTAGACATCGCGCAGTGAATAGAACTTCACGGACTCCGTGCGCTCCACTCCTCAAAATGCGAAGTCTTTGACCAAAACTAGACCAAGTTGGGCTGATCCCAACACGCTTGGCCATTGGAAATGAATCCTCGCACAATATTATTTTCAAACATTCCTTGAATAGTAAAAATTGAAGTCCAAATGAACGAATGTGAATTTCTCTATCTCCTTGCGTTTAGTGTTTACAACCTTCAAATTATTAATCTTGTACAATCCAATTTGCAAAGAAAGAACGAGGCAAGGTTCCTTCTTCTTCTTGCGCAAAATTCTTGATAATCCTGTGGAGAGATGATAAGAAACCTCTTGTGTGACCAACTTGTAGGTGGCATACCTCGACAGAAGATGTGGAAACTTATTACCTCCAAACACTCTGAGGAAAGTGCCATTCGTTGAGGAAAACCAATCTGCTAACTCTAACACTGCTTTTATTTCCCCATGGGACATGCAAGGTGGCTAGTCTTGATAGATTACCTTGTACAATGGAATGAGGAAGTGAGTAGTCAAATTTTCAATTACTCCTTTGTAACTACACTCTGAAAGTAGCTTGCAGTAAATATGCACGATAGGTTCTCTTAGTGACCAGGTCCAACTAATGCCAAGAAAAGAGTTATGAGCACAGATTACATCTAGTAAGTAGGCAGACATGTAGAACCTGGATTGCTTACCCATGGGAGGGTTTTAACATTATTTACATGGGTCCTCAATTTTTGAGCCAACAAATCTGACTAGTTGAATGATTTTCCTTCATTCACAACCTAATTAAGCAAGAATGTTGAGCATTCTGGAAAGGTTTCAATACTACTTTGGCCATAGATCCAACAACATAAGATTATCAAGTACTAATAAGCCTTCCTGAGAGATTTGGTCATGTAAGTGTTGTAGGGTGTTTGGCGAAATTTGGAAGGCTCTTTCACCCAACTTTTGACGATATCCTTTGTGCTCAAGTAGATGGTGACTACATAGAAATGGGAATCCATGTCATATTCTAGCAGCATCAAATGATATGTACTTTGAAAATCATATGCCATAAAATATGCAAGCCTCTGTCCATTGACACTATTGAGAGTCATGGTATTGTTATCCATATGGGACAATATCTAGCTGCAAATTTCTGCACATGGAAAAACCTAGTACCTGCATGCAATCTTGTGTACTCCTAGCCTTTGGGCATTGATTTAAACTTGTCGGTTTTCAAGATCTACTTTGAAGCTTTTTGTTGAGAATACTTCATTCACCTTCTACCATGTAATGCCTAACTCCTTTTCTATAAAAAACTGAGTGGTTGAGAAAACTGGAAAATTCATTGTAGCACTCTTAACTGCCTCCCTGATGCTGCTTTATTTAGTGTTCTTTGATACATATCTCTTGGGAGCCTTAATGATAATAACTGATCAAGAGAAGTTCTCAAAATTACAGTACTTGTAGGAGAAAAATTCACTCATGGAAAACATAAATTAGCTCAATAAAATGACTCACAAAGAAAGATCAAGGCAATGAACACAAGACTAAGAGGGAAAACTATGCAATTCCTAGACTGAGGGAAGAGACTAGCCTCACGAGCTATGCATTTCACAATCTCAACAGTCAAAGGAGAGGCTTGTGGCTTGAGACTGCACAATGCACAGTCTCAGCCTGGGTAGACTATGGGAGAGACTGTACATTGCGTAGTCTCAATGGCCAAGGATGAGGCTTGAGCCATGGAATTGAGTAATGTGCAATTTGGAAAGCCAGGGATTGTGCATGACATAGTCTCAGAGGCCAAGCATGAGGCTTGAGCCTTGGAATTGCGTAATGCCCAATTGATCATGGCAACTACTGGCCAAGTAAAAGGGCAGATTTGTCAGGGAAGAGGATGGGAAAGTGGAAGATTTGAGTGATGGTGTAAGTAAGAGTGTAGATATGACTAAGGGAAAGATAGATCAGTGAAGATCAAGTGCAGAAGATCAAAATGCAAATGAAAAAACAACATGCAAAGGACGTCGCCAAAACGACCACCTCTAATGGTTAAAAACAAGAAGCTGATGTGACACTTCTAAAAAGTGAACGAAAGACCGAACCACACTTGTACAAGCTAATATAAGATAAAACACCAAAAAATATGAAGAGAAACAAGTAAAACAACACTCATAGAAGGGAAATGACAAAAAGCGACAGAAAAGTGATAAAATGCGACAAAAGCAAACTCACCTGGAAAAGCATCACAAACTCCACCGAAAGTTCATTGATCTCCTTAGGAAAGCTAGAGATCTAATATCGAATTTGAAAATGATCTCTAGGGGCATATATTATATAGATCTATTCTGATGCACATGCCTAAAATTAAGGAAAAAAATGCCACTTGTCCGAAAGTCATAATTAGTAGCTTAGTGGACTGAACCAGACATCAATTGGGCAACTCTTTTATTTTGGGGATGCCAACTTTGATTTTTCGGGAAACTGTTTTGTCACACTGACAAAGGAGATTTCACAATTCCTAGGCTCAAGGGGTTGGGAAATTCCTTGCCTCAGTGAATTGTACATTTTCTAAGGGGAAGGATAATTTGCGCAATTTTTGAGGTCAAGGTCGGGCTTCCCTCCAGGATTGCACATTTTTTGAGCTCAAGGTTGGTCTGCCTCTCTAGATTGCACAATTCAGATCCTCAAGGTCAGTCTGCCTCTCTAGATTGTGCACTTCAGATCCTCAAGGTTGGCTTGCCTTCCAAGATTGCACAATTTCTGAAGGGAAGACCGACAAGGCTACAAAGTCAAGGCAATAGATAGCTCGTGTTTGAAAATATTCTAGTAGGGATCAAAACAAGACATCACAAGGACTGCATGAAATATAAGTCTTTAAGATAGCATGAATTCTTGACGACGGTGAATGATGAGTCCCCGTGGATAGAAGGGAGGCTCCAAAATCTAAGCATGGGAAAAATTTTGGAGGGTGGTTGTAGTAGCTACAATAGGTCCTATGGTTATTGAAGGATCTAAATTGAAATCCTCAAGTGCTCATGGTGACTGAATTCTAAATCTAATTCTCTAGCTAAGGTTTGACAGGGGATGTACAAATTGGTACAAGACTCCGTGTCTTCCTCTAGTAGTCACGTAGAGTAGAAATTCCTTGTAGATTCAAACTTCTTATGAAATTTTCTAAAACAAAGGAATTGAATCTACTCTACTCATAAGCGGAAACAATTAAATGATCGTGAAATCATGAAGAATACAAGAGAAAGAATTCAATCAACACATTACACAATGATTTCCCGGGGAAAGCCACAACTAAAAACCCCTGCTATCCATATATTGCATTAGTCAGAAAATATGAGAAGATTATAATGGCTTTCTCAAACCCGAGCAACCTCTACACTATCTCTATCTGTCTCACAACTTTGTAGACAAGCCTCAGCCAATACTTAACCAAATTTTGGCTTGCCCAAGTCCCTATTTCCTTGCATTGTTTCCTTGGGATTTATCCCCTATTAATTAGGGAAATTCCTCAATATGAATTGCACAATCCCCATAGAACTTCCTTTGACTGCATGCACCACCTGTACAATTTGAATGATTATACCACTGATAGTACAATGCCCTTGAACTCCAATCTCAACTGGGTAACTCTTAGATTTGACATGCATGAGTTATCTATGAGTGAATCATCAGTTAACTGGTTGAATACATGAAGCAACACGCCACTGTCTCACCTCCTACTAGTTCCTCCATCAGTTGGAACTAGTTTAACTGACTTTAACTCAGTTAAGAATTAGTTAATTACAACTCAAAATAAAATCAATCAGGGCTCCTACAAAGTAGGAGACAATATACATGGCTCAAGTTAGACCCTCAACTTGAATTAATTGAGCCAACCAAGTCAAATTAACTTAGTTAACTCGTACACGTTGTCTTGTGATCATGTGGAATTACAATTTTATTCCTAATTTAATTCAAGGACAAAATTAAATCAAGATTTATTGTTGCATTTTCAACACATAGACCCTCCTAGGATCATTATTTCCTTCAGGTTATACCTTTAAAAATACTTATAATTCATGAGTAATCTATTGACAAGGATCAAAGGCATTTTTTGTAGTGGAAGGGATGGGAGAAGGCGTGAACATGGGTATTTTTGATGGATAAAGGTGGATATTTGGGCGGAAGAGAGGAAAAATGGTGTGGAGGATGGATGATGAGGGTGTGGTGGACCCCCCCTCTTGTTCTTAGATGAAAAACATAAGATATGAACCATTTTTCTATGTCGATCACATTCATGTAGCAATTTTGGTCAATCATGTATCATTTTAGGACAATCTTATAGCAGATTTGTTTTATCCATATCTTTCAAACAATAGATTGGATTGACTTGAATTTTTTTGAGCATATTGCCATCATTCTTATGCATCTCCCCATAAAAAATCGTGTCCAATGGATGCACAAATCTTTAGAAAAAATGAAAAATGGTTATAGGTGATGGAAGTCAATTTCTCGAAAAATGTGCACTGGATTTGCTGAAATTTCTTGAGCATGTTACCATCATCTTTATACATCTCCATGAAACGACTCAGCAAAATGATTCATGGTTTTTGAGATATAGTCAAAATAATTTATGCCCTGTGTGTTTTGACAGTGCTGTAGCAAAACAAAACTTTCCTATAACACTTTACGACAACAAGAAAAATGAGTGGGAAAGGCTTGGGAATGATGGGAAATGTCATGCAAATGGATGTGTGTCATGGATTTACATGGCCTTGGTCCCGTTGGATAATTTTGGCAAAGGGGGAGAAAGCCCAAGTTTGACTTCCTTTGACTAGGTTTCAACTTTTTTCTTTTGGTGTTGAATTATTCTTGTTGCTTGCAAAGGTTGGAGAGCACCTGCATTCATAAGAGAGAGATACATGGAGCAAATATTTTTTTCCTTTTTTTTTTTTTTTATTAGGCCTACTAGCTGCCTCATTGAGGTTTTCCACTAGTAGGTCTGCCTAGGCCCCTCAAAGGAGGTTTTCAATTAGTGAGTCAATATTAGACGCCTCAAAAGAGGTTTTCACTTGAGATTTTATCCCTTTCCTCTTATTTTTCTTTTTCCATTTTGTATTTCTTGTTTTTCTATCCCACTCAACTTGAAATAAACAAAATCTCTTTCAAGTATAGGAATACTTCCATTGGAGCCATGTGCATATCAAGATGACATATAAACTCATGTGTAGGCTCTAAATATATGCTTTAACATGTACCTAAATGTGAGAGACCAACAACTTTGTTGATGTCAAGAATTTTTGAAGAAGAGTGTTTTGCTAAAACTTGGTGATTGTCTGGAATGAGGTTTCAATATAGTTGCGATGCCCTTGGTTCGCTTGCACATTTGGATTACATTTTGTGTCCTCTTCTACCATGAAATTCAAATATTTTTCTTTTTGCTGATTATTATCTTGAACACATAGAGGATCTAATGGTAAACATGATGGAGCTTTCTCAATATTTGATTTATGATGTCTACTCTCCATCAAGTGCAACACATGATTCTTTGGTGTCCTCATTTGAATTTTCCTTTTCTAAATGTTTTCCTTCAATGACATCAAGAGAATCTCCTTTTTTTGAAATACTTTCCTAAGCTAAGATGAATACCATTTATATCAAGAGGAGATGTTGGGAAGTGTTGTACCTCAACATTGTAAGTGGGCTGAGTTACTTCGTTGTCTGGGTCAAGAAATGGTGGTACAAGTAGTTGAGTGGGAATGGACCTTTGAGATGGATGTGGTTGAGGCTATGGTTGTGGTGGAGGTGGATGGTATGGATAACATGGAGTTGGGTATGGGGGATATTGAGGAACATATTGTGGATTTCCCCCATAAGGCCCTTGCCAACCTTGTTTCCAAGATTGGTTTTGGGGTTGAGATGGCCAAGGTTGCCAAGGAAAGGGTGTGTTCCAATTGCTCTGAGATGGATGTGCATAACCTTGAAATTGTGAATTAGGTTCTTGCTTCACACCTACAGGTTGAATCAAATGCCATGGTCTTCTTGGAGCTACATCACAAAGTTTCTTTGGTGATTGACTTGCTCCATTGTCCTCCTGGTAAAATTCATTCAACCTTAGTAACTACAAGAAATATTTAGTAGCATGTGATTATGCATGGATAACACAAATATCAACATCTTATATTTTCTCATTTTGCATTATTAACATTTCTAATTGTTCACTTGGATTGATAAGAATTTATGTTTTAAATTTATCAAGCAAATTCCCAAGTTCAACTTGACTTACCAATCTCGATGTCGATTTACTTACTCTTTCCCTTCCTCTTGATATGCACTTACATAATTCAAAAATTTCTTAAAATGGTAATTGGTATACATTACCTCTACTCATAAGATCAAGGAGATCAATCCACTCATTCCTAATTGTTCTAAGTAAGAGGGCTTTTAGTGTGTCAAGTCCTAAATGATGTAATTTTCCCCTCTTAACATTATACATGAATCTCTCTATTAGATCCTCAAGGCTCTCATCTTATTTTTGAGTCATTTTAAAGATTTCTTCTTAATATCATGATCTTTATATTTTTTTAGAAATATAATTTGAATATCATTCCATGATTTTATTGAATTAGTCCCTAAACTCATGAACCATTTAAGAGCTCTATCCTTCAATGTTGTTGGAAACAATCACAATTTTTGAGTGTTTAATAAGTAACTATAAGATCTAGAAAGTATTTCAAATTCAAAGAGAAAGGTTTCTGGATCCTTCGACCTCATACCATGCAAGTTGGGATGGAATGATGGAGGGATGTTCTTCATATGAACACTAATTAGTATTTTGGAAGGGAAATCCAAGAGGATCTTCCTCATTGTCAACATCTCCATCCATTTCTTCTACCTTCTTTCCACCTCATCTTCTTCTACTGCAAAAGTGGATGGTGATGTGGCTCTTCCCACACCACATGGTCAAATGGGGGGCTTGGTGTTGGAGAAGTAATTTATTATGTTTTTATAAAAAAAATTGAATAAGAATGCTAATGCAATGCAATTTTCTGAAATGAAATATTCCTAATGCAATTTTTTTTTTGTTTTTGCATAAATGGATCAACTGGGGAAGAAAACAATGCATACTTTTACACCTCCCCGACAACGGCCCCAAAAAGTGATGAGCCTTGGTATTGCAACAAGAATGTTGCAAATCCCAAGGCTACCAACTTAAATTACCAACCCAAGGTTCGTACAAACTTAAGAGGTGTCGGCACTATATGTGCAACATACAATGTGTCATTCTTTCATTGATATGATGCAATGAAGTGAATATCATGAAATCAAGCCTAAACTAATTGCAAAAATGGAAATGCTACTCTATTTGCAGGAAATGGAAATGATGCTTGCCCTAGTTGCATAAATGTAAATATTAGGCTATTTTCATAAATGTAAATTCTATGCTACTTGCAAGAATGTAAACACTAGTCTAATTGCAAAATGTAAAAATTTTCTTTGAAAAGAAACTAATCCTATGCAAGAACAACACTTTGTAATTGAAATCCTAAGGGCATGAATTCAAAGAAATAGGCCTAATCTACTTTGCATGGGAAAATCACCCTCTTAATCACTATGTTCAAAGGGACTTGGCTAGAGTAACAAAAATCATATGCATTTCATAAGAAAATCATCATTATCGTTCAATTTAGAAATCTGTCACCTAATCCTAATTGCAAAATTGTATTTGTAGTGAGAAAAAGGTAGGTTCAAAGTGTTCTTGGGTCTTCCTCAATCTTGTATTAAGAGAATAGGGTCATTATTCAATCCTAAGAGACAAAAACCAAGCTTTTGGAGCAAATCTGGTCAAGTTTACACGTTGTACATGACTGCTACAAGATTGCGATAGGGTTGCTACTCCTCAAGATAACTTGCTGAATTCCTAAGAAAATCAAATGCAAATGAGATGGGGAAATTTTTTGTTATTAATTAGGATGTCCTAGGACTCCATTCTAAGTGGAATCATTCAAAAATACCCCTGTAAACATGTGCTAAAAAAATAACAAAAAGTTACTACTGTAAAAACCAGAAATTCAAGAATTAGTGAGCTAGTTAACCTACCAAACTACTAACCTAATCATGTGAAAATGATATGGGGTAAATTTTGTTATTAACTTTAATGTTTTTAGGACTTAATCCAAGTGTAATAAACTCAAAACATCCTCATTAACACGTGCTAAAAAATAGCATAAAATTACACCTATTTTGCTACAAGAGACTTCCAAAAATTTTAGATTTGTGAACTAGTAAATCAATCCAAGTAGCGCAATGATAAATATGAATTTTCAGAGCTGTTCTAAGGATGAATCATTCCTGTGACTCTGTAAATAGCCTTTAAAACAACTCACTTCAATAATTTAACTAATATGACCTACAACCAAAGAAACATGAATAGTAAATGCATAAATAAGAGATGAAAGTGAAAATATCATTCAAAGAAAATAAAGAGATTATACAAGTGGGCTTTGAGGCCCCTAGGATGGCCAAGCCCAAGGATACTCAAAGTCCTATGAAGGAAACCATGTTTGAGAAGCTAAAAATGGCACCAAACTTCATTATTTGAATCAATCCAAGTACATCCTTGCAAGAAATGAAAGTGGTGCTACGAAATAACAAGTTTTCTCCACAAGAAGACTAAGGAATGCATGCCCCTAAGGAAAATTCAAATTTTTACTTATACAAATAGACGAGGAATCATCCTCCTTGAAAGGATGCAACTTTCCCCTCCAAAATCCCTCAAAAAGTTGATTTCGTTCCCAACACTATGAATCTTCATTAAATAACAGGGAACACATTCCTAGATTTTCTCAATTAGTGGAGCTCCATAATTTGTCAATAATTTTATGATATCCAGTTAATTTATTATCCAATATTGGTCCATCCAGAAGTATGGAGTAAGTCCCTATATTATTTCATTTAGAATTTACTCAATATTCTCTCAATATTCGACATAAATAAATCATATTAGGCACATAATATGCAATTAGCTCTCAACCTTCCTAAGAACATATTAAAGCTAAAAACATTATTAAGTTGAGAAGGAGAGACTTAAGATAGCCTTCATGTGCCTAATAAAGGTTATATGGGCCTTAATTTGTGTATAATTTAGAGGCCCATCAATATGGACCCTTTTAATGATGACACCATTGTTGGGGTCAACCTAGATCCCCTCCTTGGTTATGAAATGGCCTAGGACAGTCCCTGCATTCATAAAAAAATCACATGAATGTGGTATTATCTTGGTCCTCAAGGCTGATCTAAAAATGGTTATACCCACTAAATCCAACTAGGAAGGAAAATAATTTCTTCCCTGCAAGGCCACTTGGGACTTGATCAATGAAAGGCAGAGGGAAATTGTCCTTCTTTGTAGCTTTCTTGAGATCCCTATAGTAAAAAAAAAATCCTCCACTTACCAAGTTTGTTGGGTACTTGACAAGAGGGGACACCCACTCACTATTTGAAATACTATAAATGAACCCTACATCTAACAACTTTTACAGTTCCTCCTTTATAATATACTCAAGGGTAGGATTCATCCTCCTCTCGGGTTGGCACATAGATTTTCATTCCTCCTGTTAGAGCCTAGATTTACCTCAGGCTGAAAAGGTAGGATCCAGGACCAACATCAAACCACGCTCAGCATGGTAGCTAGCCCTACCAGGTCAGGAGAGGGCTCTCTCCGGGTCAATCTCAGCAAATGATGATCTATGGGGCTTGAGATGACTGAAATATCTTCTGATTTTAGGCTAGGTATATGTGCAAGAGATTTTGTTTGAATAAAATAGTGTTTTGTTGGCTCAGTGGGAAAGGCACATTTTGGGGTGCGGGGATTGAGGCTAAATTCTGCAGAGATCTCGATAGGGCAAGGTAGGTAATCGTTTTGGCACTTAAATTTCAGTGATATGGAAGGAAAAGACAGGTGAGGGGTTGAAAAGGGCAAGGGTGATCATGGATCCTCCTCAAACAACTGAAAACATCAAACAACTAAAGCAAACTTCAAGTAGAGCATTGCACTTTCAATGAATTCTACTTACACTCTTGTTTGTTTAGTTCAGAAGAAATAAGATAGATAATGCAATCACATAAAAAAATTCAAAATCACAAGGAGAAGCACTGTACCAAGACAAATTTCCACATGTATCCCAAAGAGTGTTGCAAATCCTGGTCTCAATTCCTTAGCCAAAATACTGAAAAATGAATGTACAATGAAGCTCAAGGCTTTCTCAAGAGTCCAACCATGCTAATGACTGAAAAATAACATAATATAGACAAACATATCTCATCCTTGCCTCTAGGGGTCGAGCTCACAAGTTTAGGGGCTGATCCAACTGATTCTAAACTGAGAACTAGAAACTAGGCAACATAACAGCATGCCTCTAGAAATAAGGGAATTGATTCATTCAGTTTCAAACAACCTCTAAACTGATGAATCTACCTATACAAGTGAAAATCCAACATCTTTACATCATAATCCATCAATGTTCATCAAATTACATCATAAATTTTCCATTAGGAAAGTGAAAAAGTCAAACTAGGCGAAACTGGGCAAAAAACAGAGCAAAACTTGGTCAAACTGGCAATTTTTCCTCTATGCGCCGCGCCTGATTCTCTATGCATAGCACCTGTTTGGACCCGCTTTTGGAGGCCTTCCCGGTGTCCAAATGAGTTCTAGATATTCTTGATGGAAAGGTCTACTTGTCTACTTTCCAACCCAAGTGGAATTTTTCAATTTGGCCTCCATTTTCCCCTCCAAAAGTCCATGCTCCCAACATTGCTTCCTGTGTGTCAAAATAGGGGCAGTGAGGTCATTTTTTGAGTATTTTTTTGACCTTTTGAGGGCTCAAAACCTGCCCAAATTTCTTGGCCATAGGTACACAAGTGTAATTTTGCATGAAAAATCCAAAAATGTTAAGTTTTTGAGATTTGGAAGCCTCTAGCAAAAGCGAGCGCCACGTGGCGCGGCGCATAGGGTAGAAAAACTTGTTTTTTGTGCCAAAATTTTACAAAAATGCAAAAATTGCTCCAAATTTCTTGAAATTTGGGCTGAGTCTTCTCTATCAAGTGTTGTGATGGGCCAAGGAAGCCTCAGCCAAGATTTGAAGTCCTTCATCCTCTTTTTGCCTCTTTGATGCTCTCTTTAGCTTTGCTTTCAAATTCCTGATTCTCGCTTGGCACACCAAGTTCCGGGACAAGTAATGATATGACAAGTTTCTAAGCATATTCTTCTCATTTATTGCCTTCTCCAACTTCCTCTCCAAGTGGATATTGACTCTTTCGAGCCATGACTCCCTATCGGCATTGATCTCTTGCTCCAAGGAAGTGAACTCCACCCTCCTCCTTCGGGCACTTTGGCGGTTTTGCCAAATGTTTTGTAACTCCATAACCACCTGCTGATCCTCAAGCTGCTTGTTCCTCTGCTCCAAATATTGTATAGTCCACTGGGCTCTATCCAAGTTGGTGGAAAAGGCATCAATGTCCACCTGCTTCTCCTTGATGATCTCTCTAAGGTTTGCACTTTGTGGGCCCATGTCAGTATCATCACCCTCAATGAGGATGAAATCAGTCTCTCGCTCACCTGATGGTCCTTCCTCCTATAGAGGCCTCTTGCCTCGGTCCTGAACCTACTGTGCTGATGGAGGAAGCGAGGCCCCTTCCACCCCGGGTGGAGATAACACTCACTTTGCTGCTGCAAACAACCGTCTAGTGCCTCTCTGATAAGAGATAAACACCAGCATACTAGCGGTCTCATGGCCCTGCTGATAAGAAGGTCCACATGTCTCATGCCCAACCTCTGAAGGTCTCTGTGAAGCTCTAAAAACCTCACGAGAGATGAAGTCATCCCAAGTGATGCCCTGTAAACCAAGTTGATGAACAACCACAATTTTGATGAGAGAAAAATGATAAATATTGTTGAACTGCTGCTGAGGGGTCTTGTGTTGCACAAGAGTGGTCATCTCCTCTATGTTTCAACATATGAAATAAGGAATGTTCATCATCCACACCCGAGTAAAATGCATCAGCAGCCTGATGTGATAAGCATACAAGTGGGAGAACCGGCCCCCACAGGTGAAATACTTTGTGATGAGTTTCATTAAAGGAGCATACTCATCCTTGAGAAACCGAAAAGGAAATACTCTCTAGAGCTGTCTCAAAAAATCGAGTTTGATATATGGTTCATAGTGTTGCCGGTCAATTTTCTGCCTCTTATTCCATAGTTCTCCAATATTTGGTATGCCGGTTGCCAATGAAATGGTTTTTGGTGTTAATGTGAAAGTAACATCAGCAAGGGTGGCTTGATCACCATGTAAATGCAACACAAATAAGCGGGCCACTCATGATGAAACTGAATATTAGAAACCTTCTCGCAAAATTCATAACATGACTGATGCTGGAAACAAAAGATGGCAAGAGGGTAGGCCTGCAACTCGGAAAGAGTGGTAGGTTCTTCTCTGATATGTCTGCCACCACTATGAGGCCTCCCGGGTGCATGTCCCTCTGTGGGTGAGTCACTTTGGATCTCCTCTTCATAATCATATGAAGGATCAGATGCCATTGCTGCTGATAGACAAATTGGCTTGGAGAAATAGGTGTTGATGTGTCAAATTGTGTTGGACTTCCTTTGATGATCATTTGACCTCTGCTACCAAGGGAAAACAATGAAACAAGGGACTGTTAAGAGAGGGAAAAATAATGGGAATTTAGGGACTATTGGGATAGAGTTTGTTGGGGAAATATGGGATATTTTGGGAGTTTTTGTAAAGGGTTAGGGTTTGGGATTTTACAATTAGGATTTTGGGAAAGGGAACTTGGGATAAGGGATTAGAGAATTTAGGGGGGTGGGGGAACTTAGGGAACAATGAAATCAAGGCATAAATGGGATAAGGAGTAATGGAGGGATGATGAGCTTGGTAGCAAAATAGTTTTTCAAACCCTAGGCAACAATTTTCTTTAAATAGTAGGGTTTGATTGTTTTTTACAAGCACCATAAAACACACACCATCAAACCATCATCAAACTTAGATGGAAAACAACTTTGAAGATTCTACCTACTTGTATCAAGACCGATTGATGCAATTTGGGGCGATTGGAGCGAGTTTGGAAGTTTTTCGGGCTCTTTGGCTGTATGCGCCGCACAGCACGCCCAATGCGCCGCGCCCTTGTAAAAATGAATTGAGTGCTGAGGCCCAGTGCGCCGCGCCGGCTATATGCGCCGCGCCGACAATCTTACAGCGATTTTCACCCAATTTCTCACTTGCTCACCAAAATTGCTCTGTCTTGCTTCTCTTTTGCAAATGAACTTGTCAAATGAAGGAATAGCTTATAAACAAAGAGATTTTGAAATTTTGGCTCATGAAACCCACTTTCATAATGTTTTGGATTTGACTTTATTTCTAAACTCTATTTTTTGGACTTTTCACTGCTTTTTCACTTTGTGATGAATTTAATGACCTGAGCTTTGCTTGTTTTTGTAGGTGTTGGAGCTTCTGGGGTTGAGGAAAGAAACCAGGGTGTAGATGAAGAAATTTACAATGCGGGAAACAAAATTTTTATGATTTTCTACAATAAAAACTAAATACTCTGTTTTTTTTTTCCCAAAACAGAGTTTTGAGGAAAAAAAACATTTTCAAATGCTTGGTGATAAAATTTATTGATGTTGCAACCTCCTCACGGCCTGCTGGTAATTATTGGACACTTTCACACATTTTTTGACGAAACCCTAATGAAACCCTAGACCTAAGTGACAATGAAACCCTAAAAAAAACTTCTGCAATCTTTAAGACAAAAAGGTGACTGTATACAATTTTTGATGAATAAACATGAGCCAGCAGGTAAATGACATGAGGGAAACTGTACAGCAAGCTACTATCGTCAGATGATCCATTCTCCTAATGGAATGTAGCTGACTGAGCAAGACACCTAATATGAAATGCAACAAGAGGATTTGATCTCTGACGGAGGGATGAAAATACCGACTCTAACATTGGCTCCAATGGGGATGGTAGCTCCTTGGAGGTGCCAAGAACTACAGATTCTCTAGGAAAGCAGGCAGTGCCTTTCGTCCATTGGGCTATGGAGTCAATAACTTCAAAACACCCAAAAACCAATTACTACGGAACTTTGACTCAAGACTCATAGTTGAACTAACTAATCCAAAACCGAAACAAGACTCTAAAAAGATGAAACTGGACACTCAGCTTAAACTATCTTTAAACTGACTGAAACAAAAAATGACTCAAGACGGACTTAACTGAAACAAGTACTTACAAAGCTTTTAAATGGCAGCAGACCATCGAGATTTGAGAACTTCAAATCCTGATGAAAACCACCTATCTACTGATGAAATATGTACAATTATGTGTAGTGAGCCTTCCAATGTAACCAATCCAAGAAATGGCTACTCAATGAAATTCTGTTCTCACTTTCCCCGAGCAGGCAGAACGATGTACATGTAGGAGACTCACAATAACCACTGAAACCAAGGCTTATGATAACGAACCAGGAAACATTTATCTTCTCTAATGCTTGCAAAAGAATGTCAAAGGGATCTTGATAATCCTGAAGCACTATTTTGTCTTGAGATCCAACAGCAAAAATACAAGTACTCCCTTCATTCTGATCTGAAAGAACCACTGGTTGCTGAGTGATAGGAAGGCACAGAGAGGTATAAGCTTCTGCCATCTGAGTGTTAGCTGTAAATTCCTTGACCGTGAGAAATTCTGGCATATTTTCTCTCTCAAGCTCATATTCCTCAACTTCATGGTCTAGGTCATTCTTAAACAGAAAACAATCTTCAAGATCATCAAACATGACAGCCTTATCATCTTCATGAAAGAAAATATTATCTGTTTGCTAATCTATAAAGCTAATTACAAGACTGTCATCATTTTCAAAAGAGGAAGAAGTTCCACCATCACCTTCTTGACCATGTGCACACTGCAGATCTGCATTAACTTGAGTTGTAACATGACCTTTCAAGAGTTGACCTATCTCATCTTCAGACATGGGAGATAATACTTTTTGTTTTCTTTTGCTCAAACAGTGATTGTCTTCATTAATTTCAAGCAAAGGAGTATACAAATTTTCCTCATACTGTTGATTCATTTCATGTGTTTCCTGTTGACTATCAAGATGCAAAATTCCTTCATCTTCAAGCAAGGAAAAACCTACTATATGCTGATTATGATCTTGTGTAACAAAGTGATTGGTTTCAATGATTTCCTCATCATCATGACGTGAATCTAAATCTGAATTAACCAACTTGACTCTATCACATTCTAAAATTGAAACTTGACTTTCCTACATGCTGACTTCTTCTATAGACAGATTTGAAATAAAACCTTCTCCTTCATCATCTTCCACTGTTCTTAGATCTTGATCCTGCTGCAAATTTTCCTGCGCATCTTGATAAGTATCCTTTTTATGCTGCTGAAATGGATTTTCATACAGGTCTTCCATGATCTCATCATCCATGAAGTCATCATCTTCATAAACTTTCTCAAGATTTTCAATAAAACTATAAGCATGTTTGCAACAGTTCTGAACTATATTTAATGATGGATAAGATTCTTTATACCTTTCAAAGAACATGTTATGAAAATCTTTAAACAGTAAATACAAGCAGGTGGCAAACTTTCATACCAAGATCAGGCTTCACCTTCCATAGTGGCCATGAATATCTTCATCAAGCAAAATCAACCTTCAACTTGCGAATATGTATGTGAAATCTAACCAGATGTAAAGCAGCATCATTCCTATTATCATCTTTAAACATAGGCAAATTCCTTTGCCAATTTACCTTTGGAATTTTATTTGGAAAACCTGGAATGTGATCTCGGCTCATGGGAGCATACCGTCGAGCAAGCAAATCCATTTTTATAACAATGAATTGACCAAGAAATTCTTCAGGCTACTGGTTCTTGAAGAGTAGAGTCGCCATAAAAATTCGGAACCTTGGGATTCTTCGACATTGGAGTCGCCAGGTGAATGATTTCAGCCTTCCTGTGTCTGACTGTTGTCCACCATCAACAATCAGATCTGAACTTGATACATGTTACTAGGGCAATTTGCAAGTCAGATGTTCAGCTTATAAGACTAGACCGAAGATTGACTGAAGCAGCTTTTATCTACTTTCGCTAATGCAAAGCAAGAGTGTTTCGAAGGCTACCTGGCTAACTTCAGGCTCCGTCTGTAGTCTATAAAACAAAACAATGATAATAAAATTTCTTCCCCAGTATGGTCGCCACTATGTTAGTGCCTAGATTTACCTCAGGCTGAAAAGGTAGGATCCAAGACCAACATCAAACCACGCTCAACCTGGTAGCTAGCCCTACCAGGTCAGGAGAGGGCTCTCTCTAGGTCAATCTCAGAAAATGATGATCTATGGGGCTTGATATGACTGAAATATCTTCTGATTTTAGGCTATGTATATGTGCAAGAGATTTTGTTTGAATAAAATAGTGTTTTGTTGGCTCAATGGGAAAGGCACATTTTGGGGTGCGGGGATTGAGGCTCAGTTCTACAGAGATCTCGATGGGGCAAGGTAGGCAATCGTTTTGGCACTTAAATTTCAGTGAGATGGAAGGAAAATATAGGTGAGGGGTTGAAGAGGGCAAGGGTAATCATGGATCCTCCTCAAACATCTGAAAACATCAAACAACTAAAGCAAACTTCAAGTAGAGCATTGCACTTTCAATGAATTCTACTTACACTCTTGTTTGTTTAGTTCAGACGAAATAAGATAGATAATGCAATCACATAAAAAAATTCACAATCACAAGCAAAAGCATTGTACCAAGACAAATTGCCACATGAATCCCAAAGAGTGCTGTAAATCCTGGTCTCAATTCCTTAGCCAAAATACTGAAAATGAATGTACAATGAAGCTCAAGGCTTTCTCAAGAGTCCAACCATGTTAATGACTGAAAAATAACATAATATAGACAAACATAGCTCATCCTTGCCTCTAGGGGTCGAGCTCACAAGTTTAGGGGCTGATCCAACTGATTCTAAACTGAGAACTAGAAACTAGGCAACATAACAACATGCCTCTAGAAACAAGGGCACTGATTCATTCAGTTTCAAACAAACTCTAAACTAATGAATCTACCTATAAAAATGAAAATACAACATATTTACATCATAATCCATCAATTTTCATCAAATTACATCATAAATTTGCCACTATGAAAGTGAAAAAGTCAAACTGGGCGAAACTGGACGAAAAACAGAACAAAACTTGGTCAAACTGGCAATTTTTCCTCTATGCGCCGCGCCTGATTCTCTATGTGTAGTGCCTATTTGGACCCACTTTTGGAGGCCTTCCCGATGTCCAAATGAGCTTTAGGTGTGCTTTCTGGAAAGGTCTACCTGTCTACTTTCCAACCCAAGTTGAATGTTTCAATTTTGCCTCCATTTTCCCCTCCAAAAGTCCATTCCCCCAACACTGCTTCCTGTGTGTTAAAATAGGGGTAGTGAGGTCATTTTTTTAGTGTTTTTTGACCTTTTGAGGGCTCAAAACCTGCCCAAATGTCTTGGCCATAGGTAGACAAGTGTAATTTTGCATGAAAAATCCAAAAATGCTGAGTTTTTGAGATTTGGAAGCCTCTAGCAAAAGCGAGCACCACATGGCGCGGCGCATAGGGCAGAAAAACCTGTTTTTTGTGCAAAAAATTGCTCCAAATTTATTGAAATTTGGGCTGAGTCTTCTCTATCAAGTGTTGTGATGGGCCAAGGAAGCCTCAGCCAAGATTTGAAGTCCTTCATCCTCTTTTTGCCTCTTTGATGCTCTCTTTAGCTTTGCTTTCAAATTCCTGATTCTCGCTTGGCACACCAAGTTCCGAGACAAGTAATGATATGACAAGTTTCTAAGCATATTATTCTCATTTATTGCCTTCTCCAGCTTCCTCTCCAAGTGGATATTGACTCTTTTGAGCCATGACTCCCTATCGGCATTGATCTCTTGCTCCAAGGAAGTGAACTCCACCCTCCTCCTTCGGGCACTTTGGCGGTTTTGCCGAATGTTTTGTAACTCCATAACCACCTGTTGATCCTCAAGCTACTTGTTCCTCTGCTCCAAATACTGTATAGTCCATTGGGCTCTATCCAAGTTGGTGGACAAGGCATCAATGTCCGCCTGCTTCTCCTTGATGATCTCTCTAAGGTTTTCACTTTGTGGGCCCATGTCAGTATCATCACCCTCAATGAGGATGAAATCAGTCTCTCGCTCACCTGATGGTCCTTCCTCCTATAGAGGCCTCTTGCCTCGGTCCTGAACCTACTGTGCTGATGGAGGAAGCGAGGCCCCTTCCACCCCGGGTGGAGATAACACTCACTTTGCTGCTGCAAACAACCGTCTAGTGCCTCTCTGATAGGAGATAAACATCGGCATACTAGCGGTCTCATGGCCCTGCTGATAAGAAGGTCCACCTGTCTCATGCCCAACCTCTGAAGTTCCCTGTGAAGCTCTGAAAACCTCACGAGAGATGAAGTCATCCCAAGTGATGCCCTGTAAACCAAGCTAATGAAAAACCACAATTTTGATGAGAGAAAAATGATAAATACTGTTGAACTGCTGCTGAGGGGTCTTGTGCTGCACAAGAGTGGTCATCTTCTCTATGTTTCGGCATATGAAATAAGGAATGTTCATCATCCGCAACCGAGTAAAATGCATCAGTAGCCTGATGTGATAAGCATACAAGCGGGAGAACCGACCCTCACAGGTGAAATACTTCATGATAAGTTTCATTAAAGGAGCATACTCATCCTTGAGAAACCGAAAAGGAAATACTCTCTTGAGCTGTCTCAAAAAACCGGGTTTGATATATGGTTCATAGTGCTGCCGGTCAATTTTCTACCTCTTATTCCATGGTTCTCCAATGTTTGGTATGCTGGTTGCCAATGAAATGGTTTCTGGTGTTAATGTGAAAGTAACATCAGTAAGAGTTGCTTGATCACCATGTAAATGCAACACAAATAAGAGGGCCAACTCATGATGAAACTGCATATTAGAAACCTTCTCGCAAAATTCATAACATGACTGATGCTGGAAACAAAATATGGCAAGAGGGCAGGCCTGCAACTCGGCAAGAGTGGTAGGTTATTCTCTGATATGTCTGCCACCTCTATGAGGCCCCCTGGGTGCATGTCCCTCTGTGGGTGAGTCACTTTGGGTCTCCTCTTCATAATCATATGAAGGATCATATGCCATAGCTGCTGATAGACAAATTGGCTTGGAGTGTTGGACTGCCTTTGATGATCATTTGACCTCTGCTACCAAGGGAAAACAGTGAAAAAAGGGACTGTTAGGAGACGGAAAAATAATGGGAATTTAGGGATTGTTGGGATAGAGTTAGTTGGGGAAATATGGGATATTTTGGGAGTTTTTGTAAAGGGTTAGGGTTTGGGATTTTACAATTAGGATTTTTGGAAAGGGAACTTGGGATAGGGGATTAGTGAATTTAGGGGGGTGGGGGAACTTAGGGAAAAATGAAATCAAGGGATAAATGGGATAAGGAGTAATGGAGGGATGATGAACCTGGTAGCAAAATAGTTTTTCAAACCCTAGGCAGCAATTTTATTTAAATAGTAGAGTTTGATTGTTTTTTACAAGCACCATAAAACACAAACCATCAAACCATCATCAAACTTAGATGGAAAACAACTTTGAAGATTCTACCTACTTGTATCAAGACCGATTGATGCAATTTGGGGCAATTGGAGCGAGTTTGGAAGTTTTTCGGGCTCTTTGGTTGTATGCACCACGCAGCACGCCCAATGTGCCGCACCCCACCTATGCGTTGCGCCCTTGTAAAAATGAACTGAGTGCTAAGGCCCAGTGCGTCGCGCCGGCTGTATGCGCTGTGCCGACAATCTTACAGCGATTTTCACCCAATTTCTCACTTGCTCACCAAAATTGCTCTGTCTTGTTTCTCTTTTGCAAATGAACTTGTCAAATGAAGGAATAGCTTATAAACAAAGAGCTTTTGAAATTTTGGCTCATGAAACCCACTTTCATAATGTTTTGGATTTGACTTTATTTCTAAACTCTGTTTTTTGGACTTTTCACTGCTTTTTCACTTTGTGATGAATTTAATGACCTGAGCTTTGCTTGTTTTTGCAGGTGTTGGAGCTTCTGGGGCTAAGGAAAGAAACCAGGGTGCAGATGAAGAAATTTACAATGCGGGAAACAAAATTTTTATGATTTTCTACAATAAAAACTAAATACTCTGTTTTTTTTCCCAAAACAGAGTTTTGAGGAAAAAACACATTTTCAAATGCTTGGTGATAAAATTTATTGATGTTGCAACCTCCTTGTGGCCTGCTGGTAATTATTGGACACTTTCACACATTTTTTGATGAAACCCTAGACCTAAGTGACAATGAAACCCTAGAAAAAACTTCTGCAATCTTTAAGACAAAAAGGTGATTGTATACATTTTTTGATGAATAAACATGAGCCAGCAGGTAAATGACATGAGGGAAACTATATAGCAAGCCACTACCGTCAGATGATCCATGCTCCTAATGGAATGCAGTTGACTGAGCAAGACACCTAATATGAAATGCAACAAGAGGATTTGATCTCTGATGAAGGGATGAAAATACCGACTCTAACACCTCCTTGATGTATATATGATGAGTACAAATTGAGGGATGCACCCCTTTCATTTCCTTATAGTCCCAAGCAAAGGCATTAAGACGTCATCTCAACATAATGCATAATTTCTCTTCTTACTCGGTTGAGAGGGAAGGGTTGATTTTTAGAGTTTTGGATGGATCGAGGTCCACAATATTAGTATGAATTAATTCAAAGTTAGCAGAGCATAATTTAGTCAATGGATTGTTCTCAGTCCGCTCTAATGATTCTTCCATCAGTTCATTAATTGACATGGCATTAGGGGGTTGATTTTGTAAGAAGTGATCAATAAGGTCGTATTCATCTATCTGCCTACTTAATTAATTGACATAGCATTAGGGGGTTGATTTTGTAAGAAGTGATCAATAAGGTCATATTCATCTATCTTCCTACTTCCTACAACAACATCTAGTGTACAAACTAGGTAGAGGGATCACTGATAAAGGTATTATTCTTCCTCGTCTTCTATCCACATGTGAAAATCATGCTTAGTAGAGGGTTGAGCAAGTCGATATAATACACGCTGCTTTGAGAGATGCTCATTCTTAATGGTGATTTTCACAACCCTGCAACGAATGTAAGCATCAATAGTGACCAACCAAGGTCTCCCTAGGATGAGAGGGTACCCATTAAACTTGGTTTTGGGATGGAGGACAAGAAAATATGTGGGATACTCCCAAGAGTCAATAGAGACCATCACATCCTCAATAACTCCATGAGGAGATATTGTGGATCTATTTGCAAGATGTAGCACTATAGTGGCCTTCCTCAAAGCTCCTTGGATGTTCATATTTAGCATGGTTTCCTTGGTCATTTTACATTGATTTCAGCCTCAAGTTCCGTTAAGGTGTTAGGGACCACAATGCTATTAATGTGCACATCCACTATTGAGCTACCATGATCCAAGTAATTTGGGGATATCACCCTCCCAAGCATTAAATTAGACAACTACCCAACAACATTGATAGTGGGGGCATCTCTTTTTATTCTCCTCGGCCTTTTGAAACATTCTTCCTTGATAAGCTTGTTATAAATAGGGACATATTTGATGGCCTAGAGAAGGGGTATCTTAACACACAAATTATTCAGTTTTCCCAAAAGTTCAGCCTCTTATGAGGTGTGTTTTTTAGGTTGGACCAACCTTTTAGGATAGGGGGGTGTATCAGCTTAAGGGGTACCATATTCCTTCTCTTCTTCATTGCCTTTAGGTGGAGAAGGTGGGTGAGCATCTGGAAGTACCTTGCTAGATCCAAGGTTTATCTCTTAGATTTCCATAGCATAAGTAGGATAGGATGTTTCCCCATTATAAACCTATTGTGCCTGCTTATTGTTCGGGTTTAGGTTAGGTTGGGCAAGCATTTGAGGTTTCTTAGGTGGGTTGTTGTGGGGTAGATGTGGTTGAGGTGAAAGAGGAGGAATTAAGGCAAGAGGTTGGGCTTCATGAGGCCTCCATACCTGTGAAGGGTTGCCCCATTGAGGAGACAAAGGTTGATATGGTTGAAAAGGTGGATTGATGGGATGAGGAGGGTACTGAGGAGTATAGGACCAAGGAGGGGGCATGTACCATGATGGGTGAGATGGAGGATACCAAGGTTGGAAGGGTGCATTTTGATTTGGATTATAAGGAAGATATTGTGCACCACGCATTCCCTGTTGGTATGGCTGAGGGCCTTGTGGTCTCCTCTTCTTGATGAAGCAAAGATGATCCAAGCCATTCTCTGCCCCTTGGTATATAACCTTTAGGCATGGAAGAGAGAGACATTAGTTTATTGCATGGCTTTCCTCACAGAAAGAGAAAATCTCCATGGTGTTCAATGGACACTCATTTTTAGGGTGCCTTTTGGTGCATTTGGAGAAAAAGATAGCTAGTGCACTTTAAGCTTCTTCTTGCTTCCTCTTAATCTGCATAGTATCCAGATGTAAGGAAAAAGTGTTCAACATATCGCTCTTGAAGTCTTCTAGAATTCTGCATATCTCATGTTTGATGGTCGAGGTGGAGGGAGAAGAGTTAACTAGGCATTGACTGGACCTACCTCTCTTCCTATCAACCCTAGAATGATTCTTGAATATTGTCTTGATGTCATCATAGGCTAGCTAGTAATTATCTCCACCAAACAACATATTGAGGGTCTCCATTACATCCTCCCTAATCCCTTATAGTAGTACAAGCTTGAGTGATTCAGGGTCAAGGGTACAGTTAGCCATTCTATAGTTCAATTCGAACCTTTTCTCATAATATTCTAGGGACTCATTTGGCCCTAAGGTCATCCAAAATATTTATTATGTTGTCTCCTTAGACCTACAATAATTCCTGTACTTCTCATTAAAGGCTTGTTGCATTTGTTCCCAGGTAGTGATGCTGCTTCTAGGTAGGCTCATAAACCACTGCAAGGCTGCATCCTTGAAGGTGGAGGGAAACAACTTCAACTTTTTCTCATCAGACATATAGTCATGGGTCCTACAAACCACAACAAACTCAAACATGAACATGTCGGGGTCCTTAGAGGCTAGGCCATGGAAATGTGGAAGAGAAGTTGGGCTTATATTATTCATCCTAGCCTCCCCATTAGTCTCTAAGATAGGAAAGAACTCATTCTTCCTGTCTTCGACCATGTTGTGGATAGGTGACATATGTTCTTCCTCCCCTATGGGTTTTTCAAAAATTTCAAGTTGTTCACCTAAAGGATTTTCTAACTCCCCTATGGTTAAGGTGGGAAGTTCAGAGTCACCAAAGAAGAGTGATGGCTTATTGTTGTTAGGTAAACTTGACTCAGGATAGAGTCAAAAGTTGACCAGGGTAAACAGTGATGGTTTTGGGGCACATGCTATTGTGCACCCATGGTATTATGCCCGTGGTATTATATGTAATGGAGCCTATAAAAGGTTGGAAGGACTTCATTGTAATGAAAAGGCCTGGAGGTGTGCGGTGAAGGCTCACTTGGCTAGATTGGCCAGGGTTTTGGCCAAGGATAATGAAATTTCATTATGATTGGGTTTTTCCCCAGATTTGGGGTTTTCCTGGATAAACATGTGTATTTATGTGTTTATGGTTATTGCTGGTTAATTTTATATGTATTCCTCTCAGTATTTATTTATGTTATGCAGTAAATTTCTTAACAACTGGTATCGGAGCCAGATATTGGCTTCAAAGGGATTCTTTGATGCCAAGGGTTTATAGTGCCTGATGAGATCAATGCAGCGTTTTTCCAGATCTGGGTCTGGAAAATAATGGTGGAACAATCGTATGCGGAAGAACCTCGAGGAGAATGTGCGGAAGATAGTGCCATAACCGCAAGGGATCACAGTGCATTTGCGATATTTACCAGTTTAGAACATTTTGACGAATTGTTCAGGGTTCATGCAGCTTCAAAAATTGTTCATTCTCTGCTACGTGAGGACACTGGTGCTGGAATCTACAAGGTTCTCATAGGGCTCGCAGTTGGAGCAGTTTCATAGAAGTTTTTGATCAAATCGAATTGAGAGAGGATGGATCAGAATCGCAGCAGCAAGAAAAGAAAAAAAATTAATGAAGTCAAAATTATTGCATGTAAATGGGCATACTACTGTAAGACCTGGTAAGGCATGTGTACCCCTCGGTGATCATCGGTAAAGTCTGGGTTAGACCTAGGTGATAGGGGGGATATCGGGTTAACAATACCCCGAGTAAAAACTCTAAGGGGGGTAAGAGCTAGAGTGAGTGGGATTAGCTCACTTAGCAGGTTTGGCTGGAGTTAGTCAAGGAACCCCAAGTCAAGTTTAAGGGGGGAATTGTTAGGTAAACTTGACTCGGGATAGAGTCAAAAGTTGACCAGGGTAAACAGTGATGGTTTTGGGGCACATGCTATTGTGCACCCATGGTATTATGCCCGTGGTATTATATGTAATGGAGCCTATAAAAGGTTGGAAGGACTTCATTGTAATGAAAAGGCCTGGAGGTGTGCGGTGAAGGCTCACTTGGCTGGATTGGCCAGGGTTTTGGCCAAGGATAATGAAATTTCATTATGATTGGGTTTTTCCCCAGATTTTGGGTTTTCTTGGATAAACATGTGTATTTATGTGTTTATGGTTATTGCTGGTTAATTTTATATTTATTCCTCTCAGTATTTATTTATGTTATGCAGTAAATTTCTTAACAATTGTTAGAAGGGGTGGGGGCTTTTGGTAGAATCTTCCCTTGGTTATCCCTACTCCTGTGAGGCATGAATGATTTTTGTTTTTTTTTGGATTTTTTAAAATCAAACAATGATGATGCAAAACAAGAGATGAAAAATAAAGGAAACTTCTAAGTAGAACCAACACCTACTTGGAAACCTCTCCGTCAACACTGCCAAAAAGTGATGAGCCTCAATATCATAACAAGAATGTTGAGACTCCCAAGGCTATCAACTTTAATTATCAACCCAGAGTTCGTACAAACTTAAGAGGTGATAGTGCTATATGCGTAGTAGGTCAAATTCTAGTCATGCCACCTTCAAGCAATTAGCCAGACAAAGGCATACAAAGACTACTCTATCAGCACTCTAGGAAGGAAATTGCATGAAAAGAGAGAGTTATATTCTAATTACATGAATAAAAACATTATTCTAATTGTAGAAATAAAAATGCTATTTATCCAATGTAAAGGATATACCTAGTTGCAGGAATGCAAAGGCTATGTTATTTTCATAAATGCAAACACTAATATACTTGTAGAAAATAAAATTTATGCTACTTTCAATAATGTTATCATTAGTCTAATTGCAAAAAGTTGCTTTGGAAAGGAAATTAACTTATGCAATAACAATGCTTGTAGTTGAAACCCTAAAGAAGCATAAATTCAAGGAAACAAGCCTAATCTACTTTGCATTGATAAATCAACTTTTAATCACTATATTCATAGAGGCTTAGTTTTAGTAACTGAGTTCATAGGAATTTCATAGTAAAATCATCATTGTTCTTCTTATTTAGAAATTTGTCCTCTAAACCTAATTGCAAAATTGTGTTGCAGTGAATAAAAGGTAGGTCTAAAGTTGCCTTTGGTCCTTGTCAATCATGGTTTTAGAGCCTAGGGGTCATTATTCAAGCCTAAGAGATAAAATTCAATATTTTGGAGCAAATATGGTCGAGTTTACACGGTGCTACAATATTGCTACAAAATTGCCCTATTTTGCTACAGGATTCGATCCGTGAGCATATAGAGGGTGAAAAAGGTGTTATAAAGGTGGGAAAGGGCATATAAAGGTAGTATTAAGGCTATATTAATATTTTTCCAAGCCTAGCACCTCTCACAGGTCCATCTTTCACAACCACAAATGCACACGGTGTCCTTTAATGACCCAAAAATGTACTTTTGGTGGCAAAGTTTTGAGGTTTTTGCGAGATTAGGAGGAAGAGGCTGATGATGATAGGAGGAATGTAGGATGAGTGTGCCAACCTTGCAAGCCATTAGTAGTACCTGCAAACCAAACAAAATTCTTTTTGCACTTGGAAGGAATGCCAAACAATAATCAAATTGGAGAAAAATGTGCTAAATTAGAAAGGATGAGGTGAATTTTATGAAACTAAGTGGAAAGAAGGATGAGTTGAATTTTATTGCATCAAAATACAATCTCACTTGAAACATACATCTGACCTACATCCATGGAAACTTAAAGAGAAATGTGATTTAACTCCTAAGTATGCGAAAACAAAGTATGTAAAAGAGCATTGATCTAAGGTCTATCAACTGCAAAGAAAAATAACCTCATGTTTTTGGCTTGCTAATGCATATTCTTTGACCAAAATTCCCACAAGAGATGGGGTAACTAGACCTGCACTAACAAATTTTGCAAGCAAACTTCTACTAAGAAAGAAAGAAATGTTGCTACAAAAATTAATGCATATATAATATACACAAAAAAAATACTAGAGCCTATGGGTTGGGCCCTAATACAAGGGGGCTTATCCTTTTGAAACAAACTCAGATGTGAGAAAACAATAAGATTTTCACTGACATAAAATAAATTTAAAGTACATCATGCAAAGGAAATGAAAATGACAATCTTAAGCTCTTAACTCCTAGTAGCTCTTCCCTGCTTAAAAAATCGAATCCTATTGAGCCCTTGGGCTTGTTTATTTATACAAATATGATTGAGGGGAAGCATCCTTGGAAACAGGACTCTTTCCCTCCAACATATTGAAAAAAGTAGATCTAGTTCCCTTAGATCCTTGCAATTCCTTGAGTGCCTCGGTTGCTAGTAGATCCTCAAGCTCTAAGTGAGTGATTTTATGGATCAAGTTGAGTTGTAGGAGAGTAAATGCAGGGGAAAATCCTCCTACATCTCCTCTTAGCTGCCTCCAACATGCCTTTGTATAGTAAATGCACTAAAAAATGCTCTTTTCCTGCACATTAAGAACATTAGGCTACGAAGTATAACAAACATGCTTTAGTCTTCCTATTAAGCACATTATAGCCAAAAATATATTAATTAGTGTGAGAAAAGAGGAAATTATAGGTTGGAGCAAAGAAAAATGTGCCTTATAATATAGCTATTGATGGGACCCCTCAATAAACCTTCCAATGATTAACTATTCCTGAAGGGAACTTGCTCTGATACCAATTATTGGAATTATGATTCCACTGAGAAGGTGGGGTGGATTAGTGTAATGGACGATTTAACCAATTTAAAAAATTTCACATTCTAACATAACTAAAAACATAATAGTGCATCAATAAAATCAATCATCCCATTAATACACATGAACACTAGATATATGTGGAAACCCTTGCATGAGAAAACCACAAATCTTCTTCTTTTCTTCAATCTTTGTTTACATCAATTTGCAAACACCAACCTACTGGTGGTACCTACCCCCAAAATTAGTTTGTAGGCACCAACCTATTGGAGGCATCAAGCACCAAGTATATGCAAGCACCAACTTGCTATTGGCTCCAACCCGATTTAAGCGCCAACCTCTGATAGAGGCACCCACTTCCTTGATGAAAACATAGCGTACCACTTTTCACAATTTTTCAAACTGGATCCACAAGCTCAAACACTGTAAATGAGTCTTACAAATATGATCATATCAATGAAGTCTCAACCTATTCTTTAATCATCAATAGTAGCATTTTCTTCATTTCTTGTACTAATACTAAACCTATTCATAAGCCATAGAATATTTAGACAACAACAAAGGAAATATAACCACTTTCCCTAAAAAACTTTTCTTCGTGACTTTTCATGTCCCCCTTTCAGATTACAAAAAAAAATCCTTTCCATTTGCCCCTTTTCAAAAATCAATTTGGGCCTTAAAATGATCCACAAAACATTATAAAAAATGAATAGTTCAATAGAATGCACCTTTTTGATCCACAATCTACAAAATGCACTTTTTTTGGTACCCGCTTGACAGAATGCACCCTGTTGGTCTAATAAACGGTTCGACAGGGTGCACTCCCAAATCTAATAATTTTTTTTCAAGCCTGATAGGACTTGAACCCGTGACCAACCATGATGCAACTAGACTCAATACCAACTTTGTTATCGTGTTCTTTGTTTATGTCTTGTGTTGTTAAACTATTTTTAATACGAGTCGAACCATATGCCATAATGGTCTGAAACCGAAATCAAATTCCAACGATAAGCCAAGACTCAATATTGTGATAGAGCCAAAAACCATATGCACTTGAACACTATGCCACACACTACATGTTGTGTGATAGACTAGATCATTTCCTTCCCATTGCACCACACCTACACACACATAAACACACACACAAATATATGTGTGTATGGATGCCATTAAACCATAATTGGGGTCAATGTTTAAACTTCTGTATGACTTGTTTTAGTGCTTAGGCCGTGACTAGGGTAGCCCCTTGGGCTCACCCTTTTTCTCCATATGATCGTTCCATATGGCTTGGCCCTTAGGGGCACATGGTTAATCAGATGTTGATGTCAACATGACATCATCATGCCATGTGGATATTTCTTAGTGGTGCCACATGTCACTTAGATTTGGCTAATTGGCCATCCAAAAAATCTGATTGGACCTGCCATATGGCACCCTACAATACTTCCACATCATCTGTCATACTGCCATGTCATCTATCATACTTCCATGTCATCTATCATACTTCCATGTCATCATCCATGTGTACCTATGCACTAGTCTCGTGCCACCACTTGCCACCAATACTGTGTTGCCACCATTGATCAATTCAGTGCCACCACCTATGCATCCACATTAGAGGACCATGCCATCACTCGCTTGCATTGGAGGGCCCACTTGTCATTTGGTTAAGGGGTACACTTGGCACCTACCATGTGCCAACATTTATTTGGTTGGAGGAGACCCATGTGGTAGAGGTTGGAAGGATTTGGGGGGGCGTTACCTCCGTTAACTATCAGGCAAGTGCACACACAATCCACCATTCGTTAACCATAATTCATCCATAACCATCAGATTTTCTTGGAGTTGCACATAAGTTAACCTATTAAACATCACACATGTTTGGGTGCCAATAGTCGTTGATTTCTCCCAAATGCATGGATCCACCTGAAGCTATATGGTATTTAACAAATTTGGCATTTTGATTATCCAACATACCATCTTTCTACTCATTTGATCATCATAAATTCAACAAATTCTCAAATATATTCTAGGCTATCATATCTCCTTTGACATTACTAACATGTCAACAAATTCTCAATGATATTCCAAGGCATCGTACCTCCTTTTACATCCAATACATTATACCTCCTTTGAAAGCAATGACATGACATTGGTTGTCATCAATGACAACAATATGCCCAACATGTATTGCTGCTTGTGGATTGATAATTGTCTTCTTTGTGTTGGCAGGTTCTATTTTATTTTCCTTTGGAAATTTGAATGGTTTAGCCTCCTAAAAATGGATCCATGCTCTTCTCAAGAATGACAACAATATTGTTGCTTTAGAAGTTAACAATATGTTGATTATACCTCTAAATTAGAGCTCTTGGAAATTCTACAAAAGCAAAGTATTCAACTGTAGTAGTTGATGCCAATCTTCATGCAATATCTCTTGAGCACTAATATTATCACTACTCTTGCTAACTACTCTCCTAATATTATCACTCAATATTCATCAGAGGTTACCAACAATTTTGAGCAAAAATGGTACCTTTTTGGGGGATATTTTATTCGAAATTTCATTACCCAATTTATTTGGCTTTCCAATGAAAATTCAAGTTTATGTTATGCTAGAAGCCTATATTTACACCACTAACTTTATACATACATACATATATATTCTCTTTTTCTCTTTTCCTTTTTTTTTTTAATTCTTTTTTGGAAAAGTAAATTTCCTAATGGAAGAGAGGTAGGAGTATTGCTAGTATTACCCACAACTTGCACCTCGACTTGATGAAGTAACATAGACATAAAATTCTCTTGATTAAGGGGCTTGTTACAAAGTTTTAGGATATGGCGGCTATTGACCACAAAAAAAACTCCACCTTCATCAATTTTCCTCATCCTTACTGATCCATTATCAAAAACTTCTTCCACTTCATATGGACCAAGCTAGTGAATAGTGAATTTGCCTTTGAAATCCTTAAATTTGGAATTAAAAAGCAAATCCTAGTCACCAAATTTGAATTCCTTTCTCTTAATGAATTTATCATGCTATTTTTATTTTTGTTGCTAGATTAAGGTATTTTTTTTAGTGCCTCTTGTTTGATTTCATCTAACTCGTTCAACTACATGATTATTTCCTTTTGTGTTTTTGATAGATCTAATCCTAATTCAACTACTAGTTTGAAGGTTTGAACTTGAAATTTGATAGGGAATGATTTGCTTACCATATACTAATTCATAAGGGGTAAATCCATCAATACCTTTCTAGGTTTTTTTATAAGCCCACAAAGCCTTTGGAAGCCTTTCTGACCAATCATTCTGATGTTTCTAGACTTCCTTGGTCATGATTTTTTCTAAAGTCTTGTTACTTGACTCCACCTAATTATTAACCTATGGATGATATGGTGTGAACTTTCAATGCTTTATCTTATATTTTTCGACTATGTTTTTCACAAGTTTAGAGGTAAACTATGCTCCCTGGTTAGTGACAATTTCTCTGGGGATTCCAAATCTTATAAAAATGTCCTCAAAAAGAAAATTTGCAATTGATTGTTCTGTAGCTCTTGCTAGTTCTTTTGCTTCTACCCACATGGTAACATAATCAATACATACTAGAATGCATCTTTTTCCTTTAGATGTAAGATTAACAATTATGAAATCTAGAGCCCATTTTTCAAAAGGTGTTATCGCAAAAAAATGACAGCCTAGCCATTTCTAACTAGGTGGATCGAAATACACCATGTAGAGTTAAATTTACCATAGTGAAATCACTTTCATTGTGGAAAAAAATTTAGTAAACCACTTTTGTTAGATCTTAGAATTTTTTGATCCATATCGATAATAAGATTGTCTTTCGAATTAATCACATTCTTGAGATTTGGTGATGTTTCGAACCAACTAATGTGGTTCATCCTCAGGACAAAGGTGAAAAAATCAATCTTCGCAATTGTTTAAATATCAGAGAAGCATCCTTGCCCAAAATTAGCCATTATAAACTAGTCGTTATGAACTAGCCGTTAGGAAAACGTTGTTAAGAATTTAGTTAATGATATATAAAATTAATTAATTATTTATTTATATATTCAATAAACTAAATTAAAAAAGGATTATAATATAATATAATAATAAATTAATGGGATAATATTTATTTATTAAATATTTTTATTCATTTTTAGGGTTATAAACTAAATAGAGAAGGGAAGCAATATTTATGTTTTATTAATTAAATTGTTAATTAATTTTATTTTCAAAAAAATAATGTAAAATTATTAATTCTAAATAGAATAAGGATGAAATGATAATAAAGTTAACCCATTATTGAAAAAAGAAGAAGAAGCTAAAACTAGTTATTATGCGTTAAAAAAAATGAAAGGAAATGAGACAAAAAAGAACAAAGAAATAAAATAACAAAACTTAGAGGATAGAAATGAAAATAGTCAAGAGGAAAGGGAAAGGATCCAACTCTTGCTTAATTTCCAACCATCATCTCTGTTGAGATTGATCGCATGTTTCTTAATCTCAATGGCTTCTCTTAGTTTCCTATGATGGAAATGATTAACCCTGATGATGGCATGGGTATCCTTAATGCAGACGTGGTGCTTAGATTTCGCCGCATGTTCGGCTAAAGCTAAGGAACGAGAGAGAATGTGTCTAATGTCTATTGCATGTTCTTGGATTTTTTGGTTGATGGATCAACCATTTTCACCAATGTAAGGAACCCCACAAGAGCAAGGAATTGAGTATACCCCTTTCATGTCTTTAGGGTTATCCACGTCTTTAATAGATCTGAGAGAGTTTCTAATGGTGGTAAGGGGCTTGAAAATCGCAACAACTTTATTCTTTTTAAGAATATGAGCAATCTTATATGTGGTCGCCAGGGTTAATCATTTCCATTATAAGAAGCTAAGAGAACCCATTGAGATTGAGAAACATGTGAACAATCTCGACAGAGATGATGGTTGGAAATTAAGCAAGAGTCGGATCCTTGCCCTTTCCTCTTGACTGTTTTCATTTCTATCCTATAAGTTTTGTTATTTTATTTCTTTTTTCATTTCTGTCTCATTTCCTTTCATTTTTTTTTAAATGCATAATAACTAGTTTTAGTTTTCTTTTATTTTCAATATTAGTTTAACTTTATTATTATTTGATCCCTATTCTATTTAGAATTAATTATTTTACATTGTTTATTTGAAAATAAAATTAATTAACAATTTAATTAATAAAATATAAATACTGCTTCCCTTCTCTATTAAGTTTATAACCTTGAAAATGTTTTTTTTTTAATAAATAAATATTATCCCATTAATTTATTATTATATTTTATTATAATCTTTTTTTTTAATTTAGTTTATTGAATATATAAATAAATAATTAATTAATTAATTAATTTTATATTCCATTGACTAAATTATTAACAACCTTTTCCTAACGGCTAGCTCATAACGACCATTTCATAAAGGCTAATTCCGGGCAAGGATGCTTCTCTGCTATTTAAACAATTGTGAATATTGATCTTTTAACCTTTGTCATGAGGATGAACCACATTAGTTGGTTCGAAACGTTGACAAAATCTCAAGAATTTGATTAATCCAAAAGACAATCCTAAACCACTTTTATTAAATTATTTTCTGATTTAAATAAAAAAACCCCATGAGAATAATTAAATAAATCATTATTTATTTAATTTTCTCTAGGAATCATTATTAAATCATTGTTTAAACAATTATTCCTTGTCACATTGGACTAAATCCCCTGGGAATAATTAAATAAGCCACTATTTATTTATTATTCCTCATTGGAATAACTGTTAAATCATTATTTAATAATTAATTCAATTACACATCATTCTTAATTCTCATGAAATAATGAATAAATAATTTTATTTGTTAATTATTTCTAAATAAAGATATTTAACCATTTTAAATATCTTTTCCCTCTCCAATAAATATAATAAAGTATTCCAAGTGGTTAGATCTTGATTTGGTCAATATCATTTTATTATTCTCAAATTTTGAAATTAACTAAATACTTTGTTATAAATAGGGGTGGTTTTCATTCATTCTTCACCATGATCATTATCATCGTCACTATTATCGTCTCTTTTCTTTTGAGCTCCCATTTGAATTTTTCACAATTTTTGGATTTTTCACATATTGACAGAGAAGATCGTTTACTAAAGCATCAAGGACATCAAAAGACCCATCCCACGAAGTGGGATTTGCAGACCCTTTTTGTAGATCTCCTTCACCAAGTGTTTTCAATAAAGAATTTGTTTAATTAAATTCTTTCCATTTGGGTTATTACATTGGATATCTAAACTGTTGTTTGCTATTCTGGATTGTATATGTCTTTGTTGCGAGTTTTTCCTTTTTTATTGTAGATTTGAATCGTAAGCAACCATCAAATTTTTGTTAGGGTTACTTGTCACCTAGTGACTTAAGTGAAGTTAATCGAGTTTAGGCTTCTGTGATCCATATTAAGTTAGAGAAAGATTTCGGCGAAAATCACATGGAATCTCATTTGTCGACGCGTTTCGAACCAACTAGTGTGGTTCATCGTCAGGACAAGATGAAGAAACAGATCTAGCTCCTCATGTTAAATAGTCTGAGCAGAGCCTCCAACAGCTAGCAAATCTAACGGCTAGTTTGACTTAAGGACAATGGTCAAAATTAATATATTAATTTAATTCGTAAAAATAAATAAACTAAGGTAAATGGTACGAGACCTAAAAATGAAACACTATAAGTCAATTAATAATTAGTTAAAATATAAATAAAATATAATTTACAAGTATTAGGAATAAAAGTTAATAATTAAAAATTCTAATTTAATTCATAATTAAAAGGAAAATTAGTTAATTAAATGACCTAATGGATGAATAAAAATTTATATGAGACCTAATAAATAAAAATTTTATAAGTTAATTAAAATAGAAGAAAGTAATTAATAATAAGTAAATTAAAGGATATATAAATAATTTTATACAAAAGTATTATTAAAAATATGTAATTAAGGTAAAAGGTACGCGACCTAATAAATCAAAACTATAAGCTAAATAATAAAAATGACCTTGAAAGGCCTAAAAAATGAAAATAATTTTATTTAAAAGTAAATAAAAAGGTACTAAAGAAAATCAAAGTTAATAATTAAAAATATAATGATTAGAAGGAAAATTAGTTAATCAAATGACCTAAAAAATTTTATAATCGGTATGAGACCTCATAAAAAATTTTATAAGTTAATTAATGATTTAACAAGGAAATTGGTGATCTAAAAGTATTATTGTAAGTTAATTAAAAATTATAAGTTAGTTAATAATTTAAAAGGAAAATTAGTAAAATTAAAATTAGTAAAAATTGCTAAGGTTTCGCATTTCCACCATCGAAAATTGAAGGAAGCGCTTGAGATCGAAAAGAGACCAAGCAATCTCAATAGAAATGATGGTTGGAAAGTCAGTAGGTACTGGGTCCCAGCCCTCTCTTCCTAGTCATTTTTTCGTCCTCTTTGGTTTTTGATGTCTTTTATCTTTATTTTTCACTTATTTATCTATTATTATTATTATTATTATTATTTTTTTTTTAAACTAATTTTCTAATTCTTTACTGCTTATCATCCTTTGTTTTTAAATAAAATTAATTTATGCATTACTCTATTCTTTTAACTTTTCCTTTATTATAAGGTCTTTTGATCCTTTTCTAATTACATTTTATTATTTAACATTCATTTTATTAATACTTTATTAATTTATATATTACTCCACCCTTTATTACAACAACATTTAATTTTACTAATTTTCCTTTTAAATTATTAACTAACTTATAATTTTTAATTAACTTACAATAATACTTTTAGATCACCAATTTCCTTGTTAAATTATTAATTAACTTATAAAAAAATTTATGAGGTCTCATACCGATTATAAAATTTTTTAGGTCATTTGATTAACTAATTTTCCTTCTAATCATTATATTTTTAATTATTAACTTTGATTTTCTTTAGTACCTTTTTATTTACTTTTAAATAAAATTATTTACATTTTTTAGGCCTTTCAAGGTCATTTTTATTATTTAGCTTATAGTTTTGATTTATTAGGTCTCGTACCTTTTACCTTAATTACATATTTTTAATAATACTTTTATATAAAATTATTTATATATCCTTTAATTTACTTATTATTAATTACTTTCTTCTATTTTAATTAACTTATAACTTATAAAATTTTTATTTATTAGGTCTCATATAAATTTTTATTCATCCATTAGTTCATTTAATTAACTAATTTTCCTTTTAATTATGAATTAAATTAGAATTTTTAATTATTAACTTTTATTCCTAATACTTGTAAATTATATTTTATTTATATTTTAACTAATTATTAATTGACTTATAGTTTTTCATTTTTAGGTCTCGTACCATTTACCTTAGTCTATTTATTTTTACGAATTAAATTAATATATTAATTTTGACCATTGTCCTTAAGTCAAACTAGTCGTTAGATTTGCTAGTTGTTGGAGGCTCTGCTCAGACTATTTAACATGAGGAGCTAGATCTGTTTCTTCATCTTGTCCTGACGATGAACCACACTAGTTGGTTCGAAATGCGTCGACAAATGAGATTCCATGTGATTTTCGCCGAAATCTTTCTCTAACTTAAGTGAAGTTTTTTTGGTACACCTTCCAAGAAATTTCACACTAACAAATGGTGAATCCACTAATGTAGTAACAACATTCTTGGGTGATTGAAGTTTCAGTAAATTTCAGGTTTTTATACAACTATTTTTAGCCTCTCAATTTCTATTTATAGTATTATTTATTTATTTTGTCAAATTCTGATTCTGGTGGTTTTTTGGTTCTTTCCGCAGGTCACAGGTACCAGCCAAGCAGGAGACGGCGAAATTTGTACGAGATTTGCCGATTGAGAGTTATGAGAGAAAAATACACTTTTCAGCCCCTGATTTTCATTCCATAGCACACTATTTGGCCCAGAAACTGTGTTTCTACCGTTCCTGGTCAGTACCTAACGGTTTTGGTATTTTCTCGGAAAATTTTTAGAATTTTTTAGAATTTCATAAAGTGTTGTCTGCAGACTAAGTAGGGTACTTCGCCTATATTTTCAGTCTCCCTTAGGCCTAGATACACTTAATTTGTCTCTTTGAGGAAGGAAAAATCCCCCTAGGGTTTAGAGTACACCTCCACATTGTTAGGAAGAGATTTGCTGAGTGAGGAGTCTAGGGTTTTAGCATTTTCAACCACTGATTTTCAGAGTCTGATCCATTACTTTTCAACACTTTTGGATAGGTTTATTTTACCTTTTATTCCTTTAGATTTTGGGTTTTCCTTTCCCCCTTAGGATCCCCTTGAGCATTCTAGGTTTTAGAGTTTCACACCTATCCTTTGCAACATTTTTTTACCTCTGATTTTTGTTGTTTGTCTGCCCCATTTACAACATATTAGTGCCTCTAGATATTAGTCCCTTCACATTAGATCTTTTAGGCATTTCTATGGTCTTTTAGTAACTTGTTTTCCCTCTCTTGCTTAGCTGCTTAATAACCCTTGTGGGTGGGGTTTTGTGTGCTTGATTGGCTTTTTATTTTCTCTTATTTTCATATTTATTTACAGTATTTCAACAATTTATTTTCAGCAGCACATGACATCATAAAAAAATTCTCAATTAACTCATACACTTGACACATTATTTTCACACACTCACACCCTAAGCGAATGTGAGCTTGGTTAACACCGCCAAGCCAAGACTTGAAACACTACACCTTAATAAATCAAAACACATAGATTAATCCCACTTGGAAACCAGGGCCAAACAATCTTTGTAGTGTAGGTGTAGGATCGGTGGGATAGGCTTCCAATAACACCCATCGATCGCTTTCATTGAGACATAGAAGTTGACATATTAGGGAGTTTAAAATCCTTCACCATCCCATGGTCCAAAGCCAGAGTGCGTCAAAAGCACGATTTAGAGGGGTTAGGCTAGATCATTGTGTGAGCGGTTCTCCTCGGGGCTACCCAAACCGTGGTAGGGAATACCGTGTGTTGGATAACTACCAAGAAGCTCAAGAATCGACCACCCCCATGGGACAAAGGTAACCATAGTGACTAATCATAGGAAAACACCCTATAGGACTGGCTGTGGGAAGCAGTTGGTTCTCTACCCTACCTTTCTCTAAACAACTCTGCTTGCGGGGATGAGATTCTGTCAAGTAAGAAGTTCTTTGGAAGACCATCTGAAACAATAGATCTAGGATTGTTTGAGGATTTAGATCACCTACAGGCTAGAGTTGTTTTCCTTTGATAGGACGTGTTTTCTTATATTAGAGTAACATCATTAATATAGTTAGCTTACACTTGGCACCACTGCACTAGGTGTTTGCTTATTTTTTGTTGCTCTTTTTATTCCTATCATCACCCTTTAATTCTTAGATTGTTATTGTCTTGACATCATTGCGCCCCCTGGGCATTTGTTGCGAAGAATTCGAGGTCTTCACCCTCAGTTCCTGTTAGGACATATTACTCCTCCCCGTCGAGTTAGAGTTCATCCTCCCAGTCCTTCATCGAGTCATCATTCTGATTCTGATTCTACTGATTCATCCAGTTCCTCCTTTGATTCCGCGTCTTATCAACCTCGTATCGCCACCATGTTAGGCACCAACGTTGATGCGGGAAACCAGGTTGGTAACCCAAGTACCAACCAGGGTATCCCCACCGATGTGGTCACTCCTACTCCATTGCTTCCTTTTATGGTTGGTTTAAGTCTCCCCGATTTCAGCCAACTCATCAATGATCCTCTTCTCCATGATCCCACTTGGTCAACTATGCCTACCAAACTCCCTTCAAACATCCCAAAGATTGAAGGTAATCTTGGCAAAGATCGCACTAATCATGTTCACTCCTTCCACATGTGGTGTTCATCAAATTCCATTACTGAAGAATCCATTCATCTTCGTCTGTTCCAACACACGCTCACTGGAGTTGCTGCTAAGTGGTATGTCAATCAACCCAGAACCATTCATTCCACTTTTGTGACTCTTGCCAAAGGTTTTCAGTTACCTCTCCGTTATGACATCGGTACCAAGATTTTGACTTCTTTCAGTCAAACTTTTGCCACTCACCTATCTGACCATGTTTAGGAATCGCGTAGAAAGAGGAGCATTTATAGAGATCCTAAATTAAAAGATCGTGTCTATATGGATTGGTTCCTTAGATCGTGTTTGGCCCCCATTGCTAAAGATGTCGCGTCACACTTCCCCCAGTCTGCGAAAGATGCACTCCAAGTAGCCTTAAAATTTGATCTAATCTGTGCCTAGTTAGGTTATGTTTACACTATCATCCCCGATCTGCCTCAACCTGGAGCTGCTAATGCACTGGGGGCATTTCATGCCACAAATGGTATAATTGGAACTCTTTCAAACCCTCAACCATATGCTTCATCTCCGATGATTTATGGTCCACCTTAGGGAGGAACCAGTTCCTCTTACATTTACCCCTCCCCTAATCCTCAACATGGAAACTCTTATCTAGGTCCAAGCACACCCTATGCATATCTCCATCCCCATTTATCCCTAGGGCCAACTCTTGCACCACATGTTTATCCCAATGTTTCCCATTCTCCTTATTATCAGTATGCATCACCTAGCGCTAGAGCCCCTCCGGCACCAGCACCCCAGCCCCCCATGCTTGCTCCCCCTCTGCCACATCAACCACCTCCTCCATAAGGTCAAGTGTACGCTCAACAGAGAGGACCCAATCCCCCTAATCCCAAGAAAAGGAACAAGGGGTAGGGTAATCAGAACTAGCAATCTCAAGGTAATCAAGGCAACTAGGGTCCTCCACACAATGCACCTCAGGGTCCTTATCCTAATCCCACAACCCAACAATAGTGTAGAAAACCCAAGAAAAACAAGGGTTTTCACACGAACAAAAATTGTGCCTGTTGCGGTGTATATGGTCATTATACTCATAAGTTTTCGCTTTTACCTCAAATGTGTCAAGTGTGGGAAGCTCAAGCAGCTGCATCTTGAGGATCAAAACCCATCACTCCTCCTCCCCCTCCTACTTCATCTAAACCATTAGTTATTACCAATCCTTTTCTTCACCAAGGATGTATTGCTACCCAACCTACACAAGGTCAGACAACTCAGCCAACTCCACCATCTCATCACCATGATTATCATATTCTTATGATGAATTACGATGAGGTTAATACCGTTCAAGTCAACCTTCAGAATCGATCGCGCTAATACAACAAGCCATCCGCTAAGTCCACGACTGAGTCCCAACCCCAAGTTTCCACTAAGCCTTTATCGTCACCCAATGGTACCTTATAGATCCCCCAGCCTAAGGTCAATGTTATTCCCAAGATCCCCAAGGTCCATTACATCGAAATGTTTCTTCTTCTAAAGTCGCCCATACCTAAAGCATTGTAGATGACTTGGTGCAGTCTCCTACTGCCATGTCAATGCTAGAAGTCCTCAAGACGTTCCCATCCCAATGGAAAGATCTACTATCTTCTTTGGGTGTCGTGGATCCCCAAGACGATCATATGATTGTCTTCCATGTTGACAAGTGGGAAAATCCTCCCCTACCTTCATCTGTTGCATTTCAAAAACTAGTCTCCATTAGAAACGCCATTGTTCAATAGTGTATCATCAACGAAGGTGGCTCCACCTGTGTGATTCCAGTGTCTGGAAGCAACTTGTTTCCCTTGACCTATCCCCATCCACCATCACTCTTCATGCATGGAACAATCATCCTTCATAACCCTTTGGATTGTATCACAACTTCCCAGTCACGGTTTCCAGCAAGACTGTCTCTATTGAAATTGAAGTCATTGATGCTCACTTAGACAATAACATCCTTTTGGGTCGTAGTTATACCTATGCTATCATGATATATGTTGCATCTACGGTTCACTGTAAGATGTGCTTTCCACACAATCGAAAGATCGTCACCGTTGATCAATTGATGTACTATGATCCCAAAGCCTAGACTTCATCTCAGTCCAACACCTCTTCCGTGGCTGACAATAAGACTGTCTCGTCCCTCACCAATGTCTCTCCTGAAGTTTACAAAGATTCGAATTTTCTTGGTTCTTATTATGGTCCACCACCTACTCCTTCTGAGCCTAGCTCATCTAGTGTTTGCATGCTCCAAGCATCATGCACCGCTCACAAACGGTCTGGTATGCCTTCACAACAGACAACACCTCCACAACCTATTGTTCCTAACTCCACCCAACCTTCCAGTACTACTCCTCAAGGATCATTTCCTTCTGTTAGTGTCTCTCCTATTTCGTTTTCGCTCGAAACCATTCCCTCAAGCCTTAACCATCTCGGAGCAGTTCCTCCAGGCCATTATCCTTTCAGTCAGATATCGTTTTTACCCCCCCCCCCCCTAGAGTTTATTTTACACCTGTGATGGCTACGTTGAGTTTACCCAACATTACCTTTGATTCAGTTCCACAACAACCTCAATAGGAACCTACTCTTGTTGCGAAAGCATCTGGCGAGGGGGGCAAAGCCCAAAAAAATGGAACCAAAGACAAGGCACCTCCAGCAACTCCAACTCCTCCTGAGCTGCCAAAGCCTATTCCTCCATATTCTTTCTGTGATGTTGTTGGTCATGCCACCAATAATTGTCTTGAACTCCCTCATGTCAAGAATGTGGTCTCTGATACCTTCCCTGATTCTGACATTCCTGAGGTCCATGTCACCTTACCTTAGTCAAATAAGAAAAACATATCATTATGCACAAATCACCCATGTTCTTTGTGTGATAATTATGGCTATTATTCTCATCATTGTCCTTGTCTCGAATATTTTCATGATACACTTCAAGTGATTCATGAATTAGAGTCCACTCATAGTGAGTCCACCTCTACTCTACCTACGGATTCTGGTCCTACTCCTACACCGGAACAGGAGGTATCTCAAACACCCATTGTGTTCCCTCCCCTTGATGTCGAGATGGAGGATAGTACCGCTACCATTCTCTACCTATCGTCATCCATGAGATCGATGCATTGGAACTCCCTTCATGTCCCCTATTGTGATCTTGTTGAACCTTCTTCACTAGACACCCCGATCTCAACAACGATAGATATTCCATCTACTTGTCATATGTCTTCCATCCTTGACGATGCGTATGTGAACCTTGTCTCTCATGAAGATGCCTCAGGCAACTATTCTTCATCATATGGTATCTCTTCCTCTAGTCCTTCCATATTCCATTTTGATGAAGACATCATGGAAGCCATGACCACCCTTGATTATCCTTGGGATATGCACCACCGTGCGTACTTCCTTCCGCAACAAACCCATGATGAATATGATGTGGAGTCCAAAGACTTCATCCATGGTAAGGTCGATTGGTTCAATCACCCCTTACTTTGAATCCATGAACTCAAACCACATTCACCTTGTGGCCATTACATTGCCACACAATGTTTGGGTAAGGGCGCATCCATTTTTGAAAGTCCAGGAGAAACAATTCTCCCTAACCCCCCTAGTGCATATGGTAGTGTCGACTCTAGTACCATTATTCTTCTCCATTTAGAAGAACCTCTAGAGTCTCATATCACTTCATATCACTCTTGGGATGATCCACTTACTCATCCCTCCATCTTACTCAACAACCTAGTCCCTTAGACATTGTTGTTGTTCAACCACCATGTTTTCCAGGTGAGCATCCATTCATTATATCCGAAGCCACTCTTTGGAATAGTGACACCATGTATGTGAACCCATAAATTCAGTCCTTTTGATTCATATATGCGATATCAAATGAGATTGGTAATCCACCATTTCCTTTCTCTAATTGTATCTATCTATTCTTCCCATAAGAAGAAAACCATAAACAAATGGTGAACTACATCATCACAATGTGTTTGGAGTCCTCCACTCTAAATGCATCTAACATGCCCATAGCATGCTACATACAAAAATGAGGGGCACACATGCCCCTCCATCTCCTCCTCATCCTCTACAGGATCTTGTGCAAGTAGGACTGAATGCTTGAATCCCTTATTTGAGCACTTAGAACACAAATGTGACACTCCACAAATACATCCAACTAGGGAACATCATTCCCACCTAATCAGTCCCCTCTATCATCATATGCTGGGGGAAGCATCCCATGCTTGGGGGAATGATGGCCCTTGGCCGCATTCTCACTTGATCAACATAAGTCTCGGCCTAGACCCTAATGATCTAGGTATGGTTGATTATCCTTCCATTCATTGGAAAGTTTGTCCTACCGGCCTCTCTAGCAAGCCATATGCACATAACATATCATGGATCCTTGATACCATATCTTCAAACATTCTACTCGATGTGATGATTCACTTACAAATTAGTCCCCATGTTTGACTTAGTGGTCGAGGATGACTCTTGACCATTTCTAGCACATTCCCTCATTCTTCTCTCCTTGATTCTTCATCAGGAACCATCCTTCCAAGAAGCATTAAGTCCATTTTTAGACAAGTAAGGTCACCTACCTGAAATTTGCAGATCCTGATTCTGGTGGTCAGTTTGTCCACTATGATCGACACAAGATTTAGGGCCTTCTCCTCATCTCCAAATTCTCCACAATTCATTATGAAAAGGAATTGGATTTGGGGGCAAAAAGCCCTTTTATAGGAAAAACCCTAGTTTTTTTCGTCTCCCATTGTGACCAAACTGTGGCTCTGTTTGAAAAACCATTAACACTGTTGGAAATATCTCACTGAGGTATATAATGGGTATCTCTTTGTTTTTGGTAATTTTCCACTTCACCAAGAAGCCATTTTTTCCATCAAGTCTCACTTTGCCGCCTATTAAAATCAAATTTCTTCATTTCAGCCACCCGTACTCTAGTACCACTTTATCTTTTCACTAGTTAACTTACGTGTCAATTTTTATCATGAGTAACCATCATTTAATCATGTTTTTATGGTGCCTCCAGGCCTCCTCCACGTGACAGTATCATCGAGTCACCCTTGTTCAGAGCATCCAAGATGAGTCACCCTTGTACCTATGGAGTCTGTTTCGAGTCCCCTTGAGTCCAGTTATAATGTTCCATACGTTGTTGTGCTGCATCCATCCCATTATGTTCATATTTGTCCCCCAACCATATTTCTTTGTCTTTTCCAAATCACCATTTGAGTCATTGATCATCCCCTCCAAAATCAAGTCAGTCATTGCTAGGTCAACCATCCTTATTATGCTCTGACAAGGGAAGTCGTTAGTCTGCCACCCATATTGTTTCCTTCCATCATCATCCCTAGTGTCAATCCATCAATCACTCTACTATGATTCCTCGTGCCTTTGTTAAGGATTCCTTATTGCCTTAACTCTAGCAAGCCCTCTTATGTTGACCTCAGCGCATTTATTCCATAAGAGTGGTCTAGAGGGTGGTGTACCTTGGTTCCAAAGTCCATCTTTGTTTGGTGCCTTGGATCAAGCAAAGGGAATCATCATTGTCCTTTGAATTGGTTATTTCTCACGTGCTCGACACCATCTCCTTATTGCATGATTGAGATTTATACACTTGACGGTTCGGTGATCCAAACGATTGTTCCAGTGATTCTCGGGCATGTGTGAGATGTTCTAGACTTCATGAGGGGGTGTCCTTTCAGGTAGCCCCCCACATGCTGAGATGGACACATATGTTGATCTAGCCTTAGATGCAGTTCCTCAAATGTGATGGGTTTGGCTTCCACCAATTGCAGTGCCCACAACATGCATGTCTCCTTTAGATGATCCATTCAGATCTTCAGAGCCCTTTCCTATTTAGCATGGCTTCTTTGGTTGTAATCCCCCCTCACTATGTTAGCTTGAGGGGCAGTATGTCTTATGTACTTAGATGTTATTATATTCGGTCCTAGCTTGTGTTTTTCTAGGCACATTATGTATGTGGGATCCATTCTATTATTTTCTAGCCCATTGATGCCCATGTATCATGTACTTTGTAGCTCAATTCCACATTGTTGGACTCATCATTATTCTTTGTATGCAATTATCTCGGCATGTATCGATATGCCTCCCCTGCCTCATTTGAGATCATGTACTCCCACATAAAAGGAGGCTTTATCAGTTTAGTAGGTCTCGCCCCTTCCATTATTTGTTTGTCCTTGCATTGCTTCAATTCTTTCTTTCTCTCTTTGACTCCCCTTTGGTGTTTCATGGAAGTGTAAGCTACAACATATTTTGGTCATACAATTTGCTCCTAACACTCATACATTGGGGGGGAAATCTGTTATCACCAAAAAATGATCGTTTAGCCATTTCTAACTAGGTGGATCAAAATACACCATGTAGGATTAATTTTACCATAGTAAAATAACTATGGAAAATAGTTTAGTATATCACTTTTATTAGATTATTTTATGATTTAATTTTAAAAACCCATAAAGAGTAAGTAGATAAATCATTATTTATTTAATTTTCTCTAGTAATAATCATTAAATCATTGTTTAAATAATTATTCTTTGCCACATTTGACTAAATCCCATAGGAAAATAAATCACTATTTATTTATTATTTCGTATTGGAATAATTGTTAAATCACTAATTAATAATTATTTCAATTTTCACACCATTCTTAATCCTCGCGAAATAATTAATAAATCATTTTATTTGTTAATTATTTCTAAATAAAGATAGTTAACCATTTTAAATATGTTTTCCATCTCCAATAAATATAATAAAGTATTCTAAGCGGTTAGATCTTGATTTTGTCAATATTATTTTATTATTCTCCATTTTTTAGATTAACTCAATACTTTGTTATAAATAGGAGTGTTTTCCATTCATTCTTCAACATGATCATTATTATCGTCACCATTATCATCTCTTTTCTTTTGAGCTCTTCACATTGTTTGGGATTTTCACATATTGAGAGAGAAAATCATTTATTGAAGCATCAAGGACATTAAAGGACCCATCCCATGGAGGGGGATTTTCATATCCTTTTTGTAGATCTCCTTCACTAGGTGTTTTCAATAAATAATTTATTTAATTAAAGTCTTTCCATTTGGTTTATTGCATTGGATATCTTTATTGTTGTTCGCTATTCTAGATCATATATGTCTTTGTTGTAGGTTTTTCCATTTTTATTGCAGATCTAAATCGTAAGAAGCCATCAAATTGTTGTTAGGGTCACTTGTCACCTAGTGACTTAAGTGAAGTGATTTTGGTACACCTTCCAAGAAATTTCACACTAACAAAAGGCTCTATGAGAACTTGTAGCTGCAAGGGCATTTCATTGGAAGCTACAAGTCATTCCATCAATTGATAGTTATCACAACTTCTGACATGTTTCTTAATATCCTTAAAAGGGTATAGCCAATGGTAACCTTGATGAAGTATCTTCTAGGTAATTCTCTTATCTGAAATATTCCCACCACAAGGTTCATTATGACAAGCTTCTAGAATTTATAACATTTTATCTTCTCTTACACATCTTCTAATTGCAAAATCATGTCTTGTGTAGAAAATATTTCCTTTAATCTGAGAATATCTAGCAGTCTATTTGAATATCTTTTTCTTTTCTTTTGATGTGAAATGGGATGGTAACTTTGCCGAAGATAAGTAATTTTCCACATCAACAAATCATGGAGTTTTAATAGATATAACGAACACATGTTCATGTAGAAAAGTATCAGACACATGAACAATCTCACTAGGGTTATTTAGGCACAATAGAAAGTCTGCCACTTGATTTTTCCTTCTAGGACTATATATGACAATGATATTGAACTCCTGCAATGATAATAACCACCTTGTTATTATACTTTTAGTAATGGGTTTATTCAATAAATACCTAATGGTGGAATGGTCTGTGTGGAACTTGTTAACTGCATGCATAATTGCCAACATTTTGTTCTCAGTATAGTATAATTGAGCTTAACAAGAGTTAGTTTTTTACTAATAAAATAAATGGCATAAGTCTTCAGCTTCTCCTTTTGACTAATGCTTCCCCTATTGTTGTATCAAATGCATATGTGGAGATATGAAATAGCAAAGTCCATTTTGACCCTCTTAACACTAGTGAGTTTTTATTTAAGTTTCTCAAAAGCAATTTGGTAATTAGCATTCCGATAAAATTCAAATCTCTAGAAAGAAATTTGAACAATGGCAGGGCTATTTTTCTGAAGTTTTCTATGAACCAACGATAATACCCTTCATAACCTAGGAAACTTCTCACTTCTCTTTAATTTCATGGAACTAGTAATTTTTCATTGATTTCAATCTTGGCTAGATCTACTGTCATTCCTGCATCATATACATACATACATACATACATACATACATACATACATACATACATACATACATACATATACATACATACATATATATATATATATATATATATAGATATATATATAATGTCCCTGTATAATCCCTTTTATTAATAGCCTGAAACATTTCTCATTTCTAAGGGATAAGTTGATTTCTATGCATATTTTTAGAACTTTTTTTCTACGTTACCCAAAGATTCTTCAAAATTAATTCCATAAACAGAAAAATCATCCATATAGATTTCAACACATTCATGTATTGAGTTAGGAAGATGGCCAAGTCCGCTCTTTGAAATCTAACTAGTGCATTACAAAAATCAAAGGCTAATACCTTATAGGCATATGTTCTTTAAGGACACATAAAAGTAGTTTTGTCCTAATTCTCCAAAGTTATTTTGATTTGATTATAGCCACTAAATCCATCCAAGAAGGAAAACTATTTTATCTGTGCTAGGGCGTCTAGGACTTGATTGATGAATGATAATGTAAAATTATATTTGAGAGAAGCTTTATTTAATTCTCTATAATCAACACAGACTTGCCATTTCCCAATATTTTAAGGAACTACAACTAAAGGAGAAACCCATTGACTGTCGAAGATAGGGTAGATAAAATAGACATTTAATATCTTATGGAGTTATTCCTCCACTATCCCCTCTGATAATGGATTCATTTGTCGTTGAGGTTGTCTAATAGGTTTTGCAATTTCATCTGCATAGATATAATAAATGTATGTGCTAGATGAATTCCTTGCATATCTATGTAATCCCAAGAAAATGACTTAGAATATTTCTTTAACACTTGAATCAATTGGTTTTCCTAAGATGCTTCTAATGTTGAAGTGATATTTTATCTGAATTGGTCATTGACTTCAAAAGAAAAATAGCCAAAGATAAAGATTGTAAAGAATTTGTTGTACAATCTTCCTTGAAATTTTGTTCTAACAAATTATTTGTAGCCACATACTGAGTTGCTTTTAGTTGTTGTGCAATATCTATATTAGAATATAACTAATGAATGCATCAAATGTAGCCTACCATGGTCTTTCAAGGATGAGGAGATGTCCACCCAAATTAAATTTAGGTTGTATAACTAAACAATCTACTCGATATTCCAAGGAATTGAAGGAGACTATAAGATCTTCAATATCCTCTAGTTTTATTCTTGATCTATCAACTAATTCAATAATTGTAGGTATTGATCAAATATTATATAAATTTAAACATTGCATTGTATCCATCGTCATTACATTAATAACTACACCTAAGTCAATTAATGTATTTGGAATTGAAATTTTGCCAATATTAATTGTTACCATAGGTATTCTAGGATCAACATATTTTTAAGTTTCAATTGTTTTTGACATTAGGCTAGCCAAGTTTTCAATAGCATGAATTGTAGCCATATCTTTTTTTCTTCCACCAGATTTCTTAAACTATGATTCTTTAATGTTTTTGCATAAACTAGTATTTCCTTAATAGCTCACAATAAAAGTATTTTAACAAAAATATTATTTAATTGTCTTAAGAAATCATTCCTAAGAGGGATCATTGGCTTTTCCATAATAAGCCTTTCGAAAAAAGGAAGTGATTTGGTTGCTAGTGATTAGTCTTGTTGAGCTTCTGTGTTTCTTCTATTATTATGGGATATTCCTTTTGTAAAACTTTTCCTGACCTTAAGTGGATATTTTCAATAGAGACAATTACATAGGTGGGAGTTGTTCCTTCCTCATGTTATATATAGATTTTTCCATTTTGCTAATAGGATTTTCCATTGGCTAGACTGGCAGTTGTGTAGGTATAGGTTGAGGTTGGTTAGATGGTAGCTGAAGTTATTGAGGTTGGGTTATTTTTGGTATAGGAATTTTTTGTTGAACATAAGGCGTCAATGGTTGTTGGAATTGTTGAAAAAGAGGGGGTTGTTGAGGGTGTGATGGCTGATAAGATTGTTGAGGGTTTGTAGATAGCGAAAAATATACCACCAACAATAAGGGGATCTTCCTAGTGAAAATTTCCAATTAGAACGCACACTGTTTGGGATAGGATTCTCATTTGGTATGTGGGTCCGTCTGTCACTGTGTTTATTTATTTCTCTTGGGTTTTAGGTGAGAGATTTAACATGAGGGAAAGTATGAAATATTTGGTTAATGAGGATGAAATCAACCCACAATTGATAACTTCCAAAACTTGGCACAAGAATATAACAATAAAACAATAAGAACGAGTATGCCTCAAGAGGAGTCAATTAACTAAAACCATCTAAGACATACACAAATAAGAAAGTATTAGAAGTTAATTACAAATTAGTTGACAACAGGTTACTAGTGTAGCATGGAATGAAAGAGCAAAGATTCAAGCAAACACATGAGCAATAAGCTATGAATTAGTTCATCAAAATATGACCCATAAGAAAGCACACATACACACACAATAGAAGTACTAGATAGTTGTTACAACCACCATGAAAGTGCACGAGAATCGATGCCACAAGTGAAGAGATTCTGATTGATAATGTTGCAAATCTAAGTACGTGTACTACCGGTCCACCAAAATCCAATAATGAAAGACGAGTTGCTCATATAATCTCCAAGATAAACCCTTAGCCTCACCACGACTCAACCTAAAATCTGCGAAGAGCAAGAGCACTCAAAGCTACCTAAGAGCTAACAACTATCTCAATGTTCCAAGACTCAAGTGCTAAAATCCCCATCCCCCTTTACCTTTGAAGGCATGGGATACATTTATACAAATGGGAGGTGACCCTTCACCTTCCCCATGAATCTTCAAATCCCCATGACTTATTCAACTCCTAAGACCTTTTGATATTATTATTGACTTTTTAGCATTTTTTATTTTCATCAAAAAATAATATGCGATAGCTTGGAGGGAATGTATTGTAATTTGGAAGATATTCTGTGGTACCTTGGCCAAACCTGTTATAACACACTTGGAAACTAGTCAGATACCCTTTTGTTGCTTTCCAACTCCCCCAAATCTTGACAATTCCCCAGCATGCAATCTCAATGAAATGAAATTTTCCCAAGTTTCTATAAATCTCTTATTGCAAGCAGATAAAATAGAATAGATATCACTGGAATTCTACTTCAGAGTACTCTGTGATTTGAATTTTTCTTTGGAAATGAAAATTTTCAGTTATGTGGAAGATGGCAATCAAAGGGTGAGCTTGTATGTTGAAAACATGCCCATCTAAAGGGGCATATCAATATCACCAAAAGCAAGTAAAAGTATGTCAGAGTCTTGCCAAAAAATAAAGTCTCCATTTTACCTCTTCTCAAAGTAGCCAAAATTATTAGAAAAAAGACTACATTCTCTAGAAGCAACCTAATTATGGGATCAAAAATTTGAAATATTTTCCAACCCCATTCATGATACTTTTCACCCTCAGTTATGCGATGCAGCACAAATAGCAACTCTACAGTCTCAAGATCCAAAGGATTATGATGATCATATATCTTATTATGACATCATCCAAGAAGTTTGATCTTTTGTTCCTCATTTGTATGGAAATGGGCTATTTAAGGTGCAAGGCCACTGGTAGGAACACCATACATTTCATAACAAGTTTTGCAAGATCCTATGCAAGTTTTACATTTTCTAGGTCCTGAATAGTCACTAAGCCATGTTCCATTTCTCTCTATTTTGTCAGGCCTCTGCTTGCCCGCAATGCAAGTGTGCCTGGCAAGGAACACACCAGATGGTTCATTTTGGGATAGAAATGTTTATCAACTCCATTGAGTAGTTCTCCCACAAATATGAGTGCTTTTGGGAATGCCAACCCCTCACTGTTGAAGCCAAATTTTAATAAGATATTCATAATAGCTACCTCCACGAGATCCCAATTTGACACTTTCTCCATTAAACTATCAATTTTATTATATATTAGAATTCTGAAAACTGTTACTTGAAATTGGGTTGCCATTTCAACTTCACAGGAATTTAGATCAAGCATTCCAACAAATTAAATTTGAATAGATACTACTATATACTACTATAGAGCATCCAATACAGGACTAAATGGTTGAACTGCAACAAAATTCACAACCTTTCCACAATGATAGGATCAATGAAAAAATTCTGAATAGGTTCTATGCTTTGGCCAATTTCATCATAATCCATGGACCTCAAATAATCTATACCTAGATTCAACATTTGGACCTTTTGCATAGCTCTCTTCAAATAATTGTTCATTTGTATGAGAAAATCTTGCAACTATAGTACCAATGTACTAAAACAACCAATGACAGACTTGCAATATAAAATTGAACCACCAATATCAACAATTTTCTGAAATAAGCATTCCCAATATGTCATTCCTTGCAATACTAGACTCTCTGACTTCCTGAAGTTTGAGGAACCCCGTCAACGTGAGATTAGTAGACTAACAATCAAAGAATACTTGCATCTGCTTTTTCCAAGTTCTATGATTATGGATAGCTGCAATTTTCCTTTGAAGATGACCCAGAAAAGATTGGAAGTGCTTTCTTAAGCCATCTTTCAAGAGATGAACTTTATAATATCTAGATGTAATAAGTAGATTTATGGCATCTTTCATTGGACTCACGAAATCATTTGAGGATGTAAATGTTGCATTCAACGACAACAATTTCCTTAGAGGGCCTACTGTTGTCACCATTCCCATTACTAGAGTAACCGAATAATTCAAAGTGTTTCGCTTCTCCTCATGAGGAATTTTTCTTTGCGATGTAGTGAAACAAGGACCACTTCTTTTTGATGTAGCGCAATGAGGACTACTTCTTTGTGATGTAGTACACAATGAGGACTGCTTCTTTGCGGCGTAGCGCCAAAAGCTCCTTTTCTGTGCGATGTAGCGCCAAAAGCTCATTTTCTGTGCGATGAGGACTACTTCTTTGTGATGTTGTACACAATGAGGACTGCTTCTTTGCGATGTAGCGCCAGAAGCTCCTTTTTCTGTGCGATGTAGCGCCAAAAGCTCCCTTTCTGTGCGGTGAGGACTACTTCTTTGTGATGTAGCACACAGTGAGGACTGCTTCTTTGTGATGTAGCGCCAAAAGCTCCTTTTCTGTGCGACGGGGACTACTTCTTTGTGATGTAGTACACAATGAGGACTGCTTCTTTGCGATGTAGCGCCAAAAGCTGCTTTTTCTGTGCGATGTAGCGCCAAAAGCTCATTTTCTGTGCGATGAGGACTACTTCTTTGTGATGTAGCACACAATGAGGGCTGCTTCTTTGCGATGTAGCGCCAAAAGCTCCTTTTCTGTGCGATGAGGACTACTTCTTTGTGATGTAGTACACTATGAGGACTGCTTCTTTGCGATGTAGCGCCAAAAGCTCCTTTTTTGTGCGATGAGGACTACTTCTTTGTCATGTAGCACAATGAGGACTGCTTCTTTGTGATGTAGCGCCAAAAGCTCCTTTTCTGTGCAGTGTATCACTACAATCCTTGCGATGGGGGCACAATTATCATTCGTTCTTTGCGATGATGATTTGCTATTTAGTCTCTCTTCTTTGTGAGGAGTCACACTTAGTCTCATTTCTCTGCGATTGAGTCGCACTTAGCTTCCCTATCTTGCGATGTGTCGCAGTCTTACTTAATTCTTCGTGACATAATCACATTCTTGTTCAATTCTTTGGGACATAGTGATATGAGGACTGCTCCTTGCGATTTCAATTTCGTATTTTCCCATAGATAGGCATGGCTACGTTTTCCTTTCCCTTTTATACTAAGCGAACTAGTTGTGCTTGTTTGGTCCCATGACAGGAAACCTGAGCTTCTAAACTGGCATTCAAGATCATGTTAGGAAGAAACGCTACAAATTTTGTGTCTGCCTCCTGAAGTTGCAAATTAAGGGCCTTATCAACACCAAAACCATGCTACAACATGCATTGCTGCACTTTCCTGCATTGCTTCACTTGCCACAATAATAGTCTTGTGGACTCAGGTGCTCTCGCATTTCAGTTGTTTGGTAACGTTTATGAATATGATCAATCTTAATTCATAACTTGTCCCGCCTGACACTCTGTATTGCGATGAGTCTCCCTTAATTCTTTAAATGCTTGTATAAATGTTGTCTCTCGATGCTTAAGCGCTATTTTATCTTCGCTATTTGCAGGTGCCTCTCCAAGCTCATGTGCATCCTTTGCTTCTTTTAACGCATTTGTGTAGAATTCTCTTGTGCTGCTGCTTGACTACTTTCAACAGTTCCTTGCAAAGCTTTTTATGTTGCTGCCTTATCCTTTTAATACTTTCTACCTATGCTTCTTCAACCTGTAATTTGGAATTCAACTTAATCTAATCTCACAAATTTGTCATTTGAGTTTCTTGGGTGGCTTGCTTTTCTAAAAGCTCCATAATTTGCAAATTCAATGTTGTCAAAACCTCAAAATGAGTGAGAGATAAATGCTCATTTTGTAATGTTTTGATTATAATGTCCCACACACCTTGGAGGAAATTTAGAATCCTCTACAAATATAATGTCCAATGTTTTAAAACTCCGACTCGATCGAGGGTCGATTCTCACTCCGACTCCGACTCGATATCGACTTGGCCGGCTCGATTTCAATGACTTGGTCGTTGTAAAAAATACATTAAATAATTTTTTTATTATTATAAAAAACCATAATTTTAAAGATTTTCATTCATGTTTCCAAATACACAACATTAGAATATAGATAGAAGACAACATATGATCAAAGTTGGCTTATTAATATATCCATTATATCAAAATGGCACCCAGTGCACTCTCCAATACATACATGATGATGATATAGAGATCAAAACAAAAACATATAACCAAGGAGGCTAGAAATGGCCTCTACAACAAAAGTAAACTATGACCAGTACTACTCGCTACTGCTAGAGGAGCCAAGATCATCTCACTCAACCTCTGCATCAAAGTCAAACAGGTCAGCCCATGGCTCCTCCTCATCATCATCTTCAACTGCAACTGTAGAAGTGGTAGCACTAGTAGCCTGTGCAGCAGCTGTAAACTGAGATAGACGAGATATGCGCTTATGTCGTGGTTGAGTAGAGGAAGCGCCTGCAACTAGAGGACTTGCTGGCCCTGAGGCTAGTACAAGTGAATCAGGATCTGCATTCAACCGAACATTATGTTCGAGTGATGCTATTGTCTCATAATCATAATCAATATCCTCATCAGAATGAAACTTTGTTGGATGACTGTCCATTACCCAATCTGATGTTGGATCAATGTCTTCCAACACAATGGGATCTGAATCAGGTCTTTTGTTTAGCAATTGGCCGCATATGAGCCTGAGGTTGTATTGAACATAGACTAGATCATTTAACTATTTTTTATCCAAATGATTTTTCTTCTTCGTGTGAATCCTCTCAAAGACAAACTGATTGCGCTCACACCTAGTAGCACTGCAAGTTTGACTCAAAATATGAATTGAAAACTTCTGCAATTCAGGACAATGGCTACCAAAAGCCTCCCACCATTGTGCTACAAAAAAAATAGGAGTGTAATGAGTTAGCTCAAGTTTTAACAAAATTACAAATTATATCCAACTTTCAAATTATAAACGATTTAACAAAATAAGTATTAAGAATTTGAAAATTGAAATTTTTGTTTCCCTGGCTCATCTGCTTCCCTTGCAATCTTTTCTAGGTTCTTCCCAAAGGTACCTGAAGCATTGTTGAAGGTTGTGACCTGTTGGTGTATCTCCAGCTGATCACACTCCAATGGGATCATGCGATCAATGCAGTCAATCAATCCATCTCTAACCTCCCCCTTTAAAGCTTCATGTCGCCTTAGCTTTATAATGATACTGCGGGTTCAAAAAATAACTAGCTACATGTATAGGGCGATGGAGTTGATTGTTCCATCTTTCATCAATGATTGCCAAAATGGGCCCATACTTAGCCACTTTATCCTTGTATGCCTTCTTTATTTTCTCCTTTGCTTGATCCATAACCTCACAAATGAAGCCCGCAGCCAATCTTTTCCCATCCACCAACTGCAACACCTTAACCAGTGGCTCAGCAAGCTTCACAATCTCTGCTGCCTTTCTCCAAAATATTTCTTCATTAACTTTATTTTTCAATTCTTTGCCTTTTTGTTTGTGAGACCACTGGCTTTGATTCCATTCTTCACTAGAAAATATCTTTTGCAAGTTTCTATGTTGTGAAAGCATAGATTGCAATGTTAAAAAATGAGTAGCAAATCTAGTGATGGCAGGCCTAATAATATCCCTGCCCCCTGTGTGTTTCCTCATCAGGCTCAAAATCCATGAATTATTGTAGATAAATTTTGTTATGCTTTTGGCATGATCTACAGTGTTTCTGACCCAATCTAATTTGCCAATATCTTCAAGCATGAGGTCTATGCAATGTGCAACGCATGGGGTCCAAAATATGGTTTTGTGTTTTTCCTCTAACAGTTTACCAGCAAGAACATAGTTAGAGGCATTATCTGTGATGACTTGAACAACATTAGCCACCCCCACCTCCTCAACAACCTCATCCAATATCTGAAACAATAATTGTCCATCTTTTACCTTATCAGATGCATCAACTAATTTTAGAAACATGGTTCCCTGTGGGCAGAAGATAAGAAAGTTTATGATGGTATGGTTCCTTTGATCAGTCCATCCATCTGACATGATGATACATCATATTCTTTCCCATGAATCCTTGAAATCTTTCAAATACTCATTAATGGGGGCAATTTCTTTCTGCAAATGATACCCCCTTATCTCACGCATAGTAGAGCCTTTCAAGCCTTTTCCAGCAGCATGTATGGCATCAAACATAGGCTCATAATATGGTGAACGGGAAGCATTTAAGGGAATATCAACATCATACCACCATCTACATATGTAATCACAAGCAGTCTCCCTCAATTCTTTCTTCCAATGGTCATCTAAAGTGGGCTGCAAAGTTCTACTAGCTTGAGGACCATGTGCATTTGATGGAGAGGAGGGTGTGATAGTGAAATAAATTTTGATATTCATATCACCCTTCTTTTTCATTTTACCCTTACCCTTTTCTTAAATAAACTCCACAAAGGGAGGAACATATTGGAAGCGGTTGGATGTATCAGTACAAGGGATAGAGGAAGAACCCTCAAAATCAAAATGGGGGCTGGTAGCTAGCATTTTTTGTATACTCCTCTTCCTCCCAATTTCAACCTCTAACTCTTTTCGCCTAGCCTTTTCTTCTTTAAACTTCTCAAAGTTGGCTAACAATTCCTTCCTAATCTCCCCAATTTCATTTGATTCACATGGAGTAATTTGGCCTGTAATCTCCACCAAGTGTTGTTTCAGCCTATTAATGCCCCGAGGACCTTCCTTAATTTTTCTATGGCAAAATTTGCAATGCATTTGACCATCATCCATTTCAACATATGCCCAAGCAACATCTTTCACTCTAGGTGCCATTTTTTGACTTGGAAATGAAAGCAAAAAATCTGAAAATGAAAACAAAAAGAATAGCATTCCTTCAATATTCATTTCTTTCACAAAAAACACTCTTTTCAATTTCCAGATTTTCACATAAAAATTAATAAGCAAAAATAGATTTTTACAAGTGAAAAAAAAATACTTCTAGGTACAAACTGCCTCCTCAACATTGCTCCAACAAACCAACTCCTCAATGTTGCTCCAAATGGCTGCCCAAGAAGCTCCTCACTCCTGCTACAATGCTTGCCGAAGACTCCTCACTGCTGCTCCAAAAACAAACTCCACAACTCCTCACAAAGTCTCACTCAAATTCTCACTCAAATGCAATGAGATGGCTGTGAGGAAATGAGAGGGGTTGGGTGGGTTTTATGGGGTTTGGGAGAGAGGAATGGACCCCAAATAACCTATAGGCAAATAAGAAATGGGTTTGGGGTCCCCAAAAAGCAAGTTTAAAAAAAAATCGTTGTTCTGGCTTTTTTGGGGTCGTTGTCACCGAGTCGGCCGGGTTATTACCAAGCCAGCTGAGTTGTTAGACAACTCAGTCGGCTCAGTAATAACCTGGCTGACCGAATCGGTTCGAAGGCCAAGTCGAGCCGGTGAGGACATGACTTGGACCAACTCAGCCAAGTTAGTTTCGATCCGGTTGTTTTTCAAAACAATGATAATGTCATTCTTTTACCAGTGACTATGCGTTCTTGGATAATTTGAAAGTGTGGACTTGTATAAACACGAACATAATACCTTTGCTTTCACAAAATGTTATGGATAAATTCCCTTGTTGATCCTTGTCCTTTAGTACCAATGACATGTACAATTGTGGTATCAAGACTATCATTGTGTCTATTTGATGCAAATGACTACCAAGAACCATCTCTATGATAATTCATTGATGCTGCTATGAATGATTGAACAATCTCATTATATTGTGGCCAATTGAACCTGCATATGCATATGGAGATGATGATTTGCTAAATAACTATCAATCGAGTAATATCAAATTTCCTTTAAGATCAATGCCTAATGATGGTAAGCTTTATGGTATGATTCCAACTTTGCCTAAAACTTGAACATACAAGGACATGGATGAGGGCGAAAGTGTACTACATGTTTTCAGTAAATTCCCAAATTAAAGCACTTGTATTGAAAGATAACGCAGAAAACTTAGACAAGCGGAAGAACCTATTATGACCATGGTTACCATGGTTTATTAATGAGCAACGTTCAGCGATTCAGTGACGAGTAGGATATTTTGAAGAGTATCTCTAAGAAATGCAATGGGAATATCCATGAAAACTTGTAAAAGCACGGGGACCCAAAATTTAAAGTGTACAAAGTGAAAATTTGGGGGAGGGTTGTAGCCACTACAAGAATTGGTGAATCACTAGTAGAATCCAACATCTTTGAGTTCGTCCCTTCAAAATATGGAGTCTTAACAGTGATGCGAGGAAGTATTTAATGGACGTGGGTACCGCTTTAATCTACTTATCCATTTATAGATGTGCCATCCGTCTATCTCACAGTTACATCATATTAATCTTTATGTACTGAAACAAGAGTTGACACTAGTAAGTTTTTGACGATGACACATATAACATGAAAAAGAGTTTGTTATATTCAAACCTTAAAGTGAGTTTCAGTTGTTGCTCGGCTGCCAGTGAGCATCCATATCCCTTACAGAGTCACTCAAGAAATTACAAGCATTGCTTTGTTGCCAATGGGCATCCATAGCCCGGACGAAGTTGCTTGCTTCATCTCTCTGTGTAGAAATCCTTTCTCATGCATTTATCCTTTTATTTGATTTTCTTTATATGCAATTTATAAGCATTCTTTGTGTCGGGGCACATGAGGGATCCTATCTTATTTTATAGGCAAGAGAGGTTGTTTCTTGTTTTACAAAAACTAACACTAATACACATGGGTGAAAACTCTGATTTTGAAATCTGACGGAATGGATAAAATTGGAAAAACTGTCAAAAGTTAAATATATTTTTTTGTTTATATTTTTTATTTTTTTAAATCCCGATGGTAGTTAGATTTCCAACAAGAGTTCCATATCTGACGATAGTTCCTTAACTTGCAGATATCCGATGGGGCCCCTCTACCATCAAATATCCGACAAATGCTCGGGAATCATTGTATAATGACCAATTGCACCAATATTAATGGTTTTTTCTGTTGGACAATGTCTAATATAGGACCACTTTACTTTGACTAGTTTAATTAATTATAATAAATGTAAGATTAATATTACAATTAAATATAATAATATTAATATATAATTAATACATATAATATAATGAATATATATATATATATATATGCCCAAATATTATATAACTTTCGACATCGTTGCTATATTACTTGCGACTGTTTTCAAAGGTTATAGGCCTATTTTGAGGTTAATTTTTGAAGAAAACCATAACTGGAAGTTTGGTGAGGAAAAATGTCACATATCATTCTTCGAGGAGGCCAACGAGACGTGAGATCGACATCGTGGGCTTCGAAAGATCGAAAATGTTATTTTCCTTGTAGAAGATGCAAGGGCTTGAAGATAAGGAGACTTCTAATAACAACTATTGAAAGGCATTGTAGGGACTATGGACACATTGAAGGCAGGCATGCATATCATCCATTATTAAGTTATTCTTTATATGTCTTTGTATTGTAGATTGTTTTTGTAAATGTTTATATGTATATTGTATTTTAGATTGTATGTCTTTGTATTCTAAATGTTTATATTCTTTTGGGAGATATTTGACCTATGTTGTGATCTTGGTGAGGAGAAATATTATTTTATTATTATGGTTAGGTCAAGTTAGGGGTTAATTAGTTTATGGGTTTAGGGATAAGGGGTTATTTTTAAGGGTTTAGTGGTTAAGGGTTAAGGGCTTAGGGGTTAGGTGTTTGAGGGCTTAGGGGAATGGGGTTAAGGTGTTAGGGGGCCAATGTATGTTTAGGGGGTTAATTAGGGCCTAGAAGATTTAGAGGTTAATGGGTTTTTAGGGAACATTAGTATTAATTAATAAGATTTTAAAGTATATTATGCACATTTGAAAGATGTACAATTAAAATGTTATGTTCCTAACTACAATGTATTTCACTCATAAAAGAGATTCTTTCTCATTTTTTAAGGAAAAATGTATGTGACACAAGCCTTGCACTTGGTGTTTCAAAATGTTTTAGTAGGGGACAATGAACTTTTTAAGCCCAAGTGATATAAAGTGAAGAATTCTCTATATAAAGTCTCTTTTTGTGATAAGTAAAGGGTCTCATTTGTTGTAAATTGTGAGAAAACTTGAAGTAATATCAAAGCTATAATAGTTCTAGGAAATGGTAGATTAATGAAATATTTGATGAATCAGCAATGGTTATTTTTTCCAAATTTATCTTACTTATAATCACTCATGCAAGGTAGAACATTCCATTTTGAATGTCCTTTGAAGTAGGCACAATGTTTTTATTCTATATATAACATTCACTTACCACTAAGTACAAAGGAGTGAGTTTTTGACATTTTGGTCAAATCAACTAAGTAGTCAAAAAGAAAGAATACCCCATTTTGTGTAGGAGAGATTGATGTCGTGCCTTAGTAAAAAAAGGTTTCCTATGAAAATTAATGTCTTGAGTGGGTTCCCAAATCCCTACCACTTGTGGGGATCCCATCTAATTTTCTTACACGGGTTATTGATTTCAAAGTTTATAAGTGAAGACATGCGATGAAAATAGAAAATAAAATGCAACTAATAAGTTAGATCAACAAACACATTGTTGCATTGATTTTGATAAGCCAACCTAGACAATATGAGACCTACCTAACTAGGAGCAATGAAGCAAAATATAGGAAATTAAGAATAAAAGGGTATAGAAAGAATAATTAGAGACAAACACAAGACCAAACAATAAAGAATAAGAAAGGCTTATCTTCGTCTTGTACATTCCTAGACCCATCTAGCTACCAACTAATTTTAGTAGTAACTTTCATTGTGAGAATACATTTCATATAAGGTTAAAAGTCAACATCCTCTTTATAAAAAAAAAAATTAATTAAAAAATATAATATAAGATCCACCCTCCACTTGTCATAATCAAAGATCTGAGAGGAGATGGGAATAAAATACATTTTGTGCCCTTTCCCCTCTCATTCTCTTGTCTTATGGGAGCCATTTTCAACAATATTGTAGTATCTACTTTGAGGTTTTCCTGCTTGAACTTAATTGGTATTGCCTGGATTCATTGGTATTATTGTTTGAGTTAGGTAATTTGAGTACATTTGTAAATGTGATGGAATGGAAAGGATTTGAAGATTGTCAGGTGATTGTTCTTAATTTTTTTCAACATAATCTTAAACATCTTACTAAATTGCACAAGCTTCATGATTGCATTGATTTGTTGTATGTGTTTCTTGCTCTTACCCAAGCTCATTGTTGTTCACCGATCCTCTTAAAACTTCTGGCCTCTAAGTGAAATCATGAAAGAACATGACATTATAATGATGAATGCAAAATAAGATCGATATGTTTTTTATTATGATTGTGACTATATATCTCAGAAAGTGTCTCTCTTCCTACATGTCAAGAAAAGTAACATATTTCCTATATTTTTTCAACATATTATTAAATATAATCTTGATAAATTGCACAAGCATCATCATTGATTTGTTGTCTTTGTTTCTCGCTCTCACCTAAGTTGTCTTTGTCTTTGTATTTGTTGTCTTTGTTTTCTTATATTATATTTGTAAACATTTGTATCGACGTTTAAATATTTTCTATATATACTAATATTACTTTATTGATTGTAATTGTATAGTGGGCCCCTTAGGGCATTTCTCAATGAGGAAGATGTGGTTGTACTACACGTGCATGTTCAAGGACATGGATGATAATGATGCTGATAACACAGTTGAAGAAGATGGGACAAATGGATTGATCTAGGAGATATTTAATAATGTTGAAATGGATGATGATGACAACCAATATGATGGTCATGCTTTTGATTAACCTGTACTTGAGATGGTAATTGAACCTCTTTATGTAGGCTCAAAAACATCTCTTCTCTCTGTTGTATTGCTACTGGTCAACTTAAAGGTTGTGGATGGTTTGTCAAACACGTGTGACACAACTCCTAAGGTATGCAATATATTTTGTGACATTAATTAGTACTATGTACATGATAAAGCAATAATTTTTTCCTTTGCTTTTAATGTAATTAGTACATTGATCATCATTTAATTAATTTGTAACATTTCGATGCAACATGTACGATTAATATTGTTTAGTACATTAACCAGAACTACTGTTTTTCTATGTTGGAGATTGTTAGGGGAATTTTTGTTACCACCGTCAAATGTTTTACCTTATATGTACCGAGATTTACATGCCATTATGAAAAATATTGGAATGGAGTATCAAGCTATTCATGCATGTCCTAATTATGATATTCTCTAATATAAAGAACACGCGTCAAAAGGAAAATGCCCAAAATGTGATGAGAGTAGATATCAAACCGATAAAGTAACAAAAAAGGTAACTTGCAAGGTTTTTCATTATATTCCCATAATTCCATGTCTGCGACAATTGTTCAGGTGCAAAAGCATATAACAACTTATGGATTACCATGCAACGAATAGAATTGAAGATGGTGTTCTTCAAATTCCTGCAGATGGATCAACATTTAGGAATATAGAGGAAACATGGCAAAAGTTTAAAACATAACCTCATAATCTTAGGCTTTCATTAGCAGCTGATGGTGTCAATCCATTTGGAGAGCTCAGGTCTACTTACCCAGTGTGGGTTTTTTTTTAAATCAACAATAACATTCCTCCATGGAAGTCAATAAAGAGGGAGGTAGCACATAATGTTGACAATGATTGTTCCAGGTATTAGTTTGTTTAGAATATATTTTTTTAACACATGAGTATATTGTTCTAGGTATTAATTTTTTTACTCATATATGTTCAATTATGTCTTATATTTTTTTTATTTACTCATATATGTAGTAATTATGTATTGTATGTTCAATCAATTAGGTAAGTACTAGGTCAAAGATATGAATGTATATATCGAGTCTCTTATCGATGAGTTAGTGAAGTTATGGAACGATGTCACTATGTATGATATCTCTAGACCAATAGATGCACAAAAAGAATTTGAATTCCATTCAATGCTTGTATGGACAATTTATGATGCCCCAGGGCTAACACATTTATGTGGTATGTTATAATGTTACGCTGCAATTTAATAGTGTTTAATTTTATGAATTTCACTTCATGTATGTTTTTTAAATAGTCCCTTCATTATACATACTTAAAATAATTGATATAAAATTTATTCCAACTCTTGCAGGTATTCAAACAAATGGTAAATTTGCTTGTCCAGTTTGTGGTCCTAAGATTAAATCGCGTTGTTCAAGAAGCTTAGGAAAGGAGGTGTTTGATGAGTATAGGCAGTTCCTTTCTTAGAACCATAGGTACCGAAGTACCGAAAAACATTTTTTCAATGGGAAAGAAGAGACTGGATTAACATTACAGAGAATGACACCTCATGCATGGAAGTCGCAATATAATGGGGTCTCTCAAGGTATGGATTGAATTGTCTATGTATCAATATACATGATAAGTTTGGATTATTTTATATTTTTATTGCATTTTCTTCACTGTACTAATTGACAGGTTATATTGTTGTTATAATATCTTTAATTATGATTCACCTCATAGGTCGTCAAGGCATTAATAATAGGGCACTTCCATGAGGAATGAAAAGTTATCCTGAGCAATTCAATAGACTCCCCTACTATGAGCACCTAGAAATTGTTCATTTGTTTGATACAATGCACATAAGGAAAAATGTAACATAGACCTTATGACGAATCTTAGATGGAAAGAGAGATAAAGAAAAAATTGTCAAGACTTGTAATGACATTAAGCAAGCCGACCATGCAATGCAAAGTTTTATTCATTCAAATAACGATGGAGACGACCAAAAATATAAGCGCCCTTCCATGGATATAGACAGAGCAACAAAGCAAGGATGTTAAAGAGGTTATTGAAAAAATTAAATTTCCAATTGGATTTTCTTCAAACATAAAAAAAATATCCTAACAAAGAAAGGTGAATTAGGTGGGTAAAAACTCATTATTGACATATGTTCATTAAGGTAATTATTTTGGTGTATATATTTGTACATTGGTGAAACATCTTGTTAGTGTTTTTTTTCTACTAATTTGGAATAAATAATGATCGATCATTATTTTTGTTATAGTATGTTCTACCTCTATCTCTCCCAAACAACTTTGACAACAATGTCAAACAAGTTATATATGATCTTGGCAAATACATGAGGTAAGTGGAGATTTATGTGAAAAGTGTAATTTGTTCAATAATTTGTTGTACAACTTATATTTGACTACATGTGTTTTACTTGTCATCATGTATTATATACTTTTTTGTTGAAACCTATGATTTTCTTGCTTCATTTGTAGATGGTTGTCATCTAAAGAAATCGATAAAGAATATATAAAGTATTGGAGGAAACAAATTCCTCATCTAATGTGTGAAATGCAAAAGTATCTACCTTTGGCATTTTTCAATGCACAAGAACACTACCTCATACACCAAGTCAAGGAGATTGAAAAGTGTGGACCTGTACACACAAGATCAATGTGGATGGTTGAGAGGCACTTGAAATCACTGAAGGCTTTGGTCAGACAAAGAACACGTCTTGAGGGTTCTATGGTAGAGGGATATATGGTATATCAAACCATGGTTTATATTCGTCAATATAGTCTTGCAATAAGAAAAAGTATTAATGTATTGGATTGCATTTGGGATGTCAATTCCATGAACAAATTTGAAGGGGAGCACCTGTTGGGGAAAGGTAGAATGAGGAAAGTGAGATGTAAGTAGACAGTGGAGATTTACAGTACATTTGACTTTTTTTCTTTTATGTATATCGTACTTACTTAATTTTTAGTCTTCCTGCATAATCCCTTATTATGAAGGTATAACAGGGTAACTAATTAGATATATGTGAATTGTTTTATTTTAATACAACCGACCGAGAGTGGGATGCAATACATTTATACATATGGTAGGCTTTCATGGTATGGTGTGTCTACATTGGTCAAAGAAGCGTAGTGGAGATACCAATATTGCACAGAGGGAAATTGATTTAGCATTTGGTTTAAAAAATTATCAGGCAAGCATATTCACCCATACTACTAAGTTTTTTTTTTTACAATTATATTGATGCATATGGCATGGTTTTTTTTTTTTTTTTTTGCAAAATTTTCAAGTATAAATATGCTTATCAATTGACAATGCATTTTTTATGCTTTTGACATATTGTAGTTGAAACTCCACAACAAAATGTGCTGTGATTAATTTCGCATCAAAAGGTTAGATGAAAAGATGAAAGCTTATGATAGTGAGATAACCACAATATTTCAAGTTATCAATGTTGCCTCTAGAGGTGATAAACATCCAAAAGTCTCTAATAATCGATACTATGGGTATCTACATGATATTATTGAGTGTGACTTTAAATCCTTCAAAATAGTTGTGTTCGATGTCAAATGGTTTAGGCTACGAATCCATGAATTTGACCTTGATAGACTTGTTATTGAGCATGCTAACAGATTTACATGGTTGATACAAGGAATGCTGAGCCAGAATCAGAGCCCTATGTTCTTCCAATCCAATGCGAACATGTATTTTACATAGAGGTTCTAGGTAAAGCGGGTTGGTCACACATTGTTAGATATGATCCAAGAGGAAGGCCGATCAAGTATAATGTAGCGGAAGAACTAGATGAAAATGAAGAAGAAGATGATGCAGAGGAGCAAGGAGTTCATGTGTCAGATGAAGATGTTGAAGAAGTTCAAGGATATGTTAATCGAGGCAATGCTAATTTAGATGAACTATATGATATATTTGACGTTGTGTCGGAAAAAGAACTTGAAGAAGTCGAACCAAATGTAGAAGAGCATTTCCCGAATGATGATATAAACAACGATGATGATGTTGATATGGAAAATTATTTGAACATGAATTTTGAAATGGATCATACAGATTATGAGTTGGATGAGGAAGAAGATCAATGATATCAAAATGTTGAAATGTACAAGGTATGTATTTTTATGTTTTCAGTTGGTTTGTTCTTTCATTTACCTTAAGTTTTTATTTTCCTAGTTTTAATGTTTGATTGGTACTTTGTTTCTTTCAAAAATATTATATTAGAAAGATTGGGTATCGAGGAATTGATAGTGATGTGGGGGGTAGGGGGGATGGCGGGGACGTTGGAGGGTCCATATGAGCTTCCACGTTCATGTGGTTTCCCTTCTTTAGTAGAGAATATATTATTCTTGAAATGAAGAGAAGCTCATTTGGGTTTATACCATCATCTCCAATTTTAACTTTGGTTCGTCTAATAATTTCCAAGGTTTTCCATTTATTAATTAGTGGAAATTATGGTGTGACCTTGCATAGAATGGGGCAAAAGACAAACCTAATTTCAAATTACTAATTCGTAGAGTTCATAAATGACAAACCTGTGTTCAAATCATCGTCGTAATCGCCATCATCATCATCTTTTTCATCAACACCATTATGAAAATCATCATCATCATTGCCACCATCATCACCATATAATGATGCATTTATCTTCATCACCATCGTCATTTCAATCATCATCCATGTCATTGTCATCATCATCATCGTCATCGTCGTCATCGTCATCATTAATGCCGTCATCATCATATTTTTCATCAACATGATCATGATCATGATCATCAACAACATCATCGTCGTCCTAACCTAGCACTTAATTCATATTAGTCATACCCCTAACACTTAATTCATATTATTCATGGTTATTAAAATTACAACATCCATATTTGTGGTGAATTGCTAAAGCAATTAAATAATGAGGTATTTCCAGTATTAAGTTCGGGAAAATACAAATGACAATATAACCTAGACCCATATGGCAATGAAATTTTAAAAATTAAAAAACTGACCCCTAGACCTAATCATCAGGAATCTTGGTCCTACTACCTGGTATGCCTTCGAAAATTTGTCCTTTCACACGTGTGAAATCAACTGCAGTGAGGAATGCCACAAGAGAGAGAGAGCTTGGTCTTCTTCTTCTTCTAGGCAAATTTAGCCTTCTATTTCTTGCCTCCATTGCAGAAGATACTTGGTTATATGTGTGATCTAAATTGTGCTAAGGAGAGGAGGTCAAGTGCCTTATATATACAAGTTTGAATGGTTGAATGGGTGCCTCTTTGACTGGGGCTGGCTTGGCTTGATTGGAGCTAAAAATTCGAATTTTATCTTTTGTAAAAGACATGAAGAACATGCCTTAAAATTTCACTTTTGATAATTAACATGAAGAACATGTTTTGTATTTATCATTACAAATATATTAAGGGCTAAAATATTAATTATGAAGACCTACCATAGTTATAAAATTCAACACTCCCTCTTAGCTATGGAGGTAATGACTATCTAGATGTTCTCATGTTGAAAAAATTCTCTAAGAAAATGTTATAACAATTTATGATCAACATCGACATCATCCAATTACCATAATTTTGGTCAATGACTATGACACATGGTAATTCATCAACATCAACAAGTTACCATAATTCCAGTTGGTACCTCTGACCTATGGTGTATCCTTACCATAATCCTGGTTGGTACTCCTGATTCATGGTACATCATTAGCATCAACTAATCACCATGATTTTGGTTGGTGTCTCTGACCCATGGTATACTGATTAATCTTGGTTCACCATCATCCTGGTCAATCTCTTTGACTTGTGGTGAAACCCTAGGGACACACTCAATCCATTTGAGTAATCTGGTCCCAAATCGAAAGACCTCTTTCTAGACCATGATGCTAAACGAGCTCACTCTACCTATCTGGAGAGTAATTTGAGCCTGATGTTGAAAACCACCCACTCAACTAAGTGATCTTGGGCCTCTAGGACCATTCTTCCTAATTCTGGTCAATATACTTGACACAGGAAGAATGGTTGTCCTTTGTTGGGCCATTATCCCTAATTTGGTCATATTTGACACAGTGAGAATGTTTGTTGGAATTTTCCCTGATCTTGATCAACTTGACCCAGGGAGAATGGTTGTCGTGTATGTTGCAATTTCATCACTCCCTCTTACTAAGAGAGACATGTTCAATCACTCCAAGCTTGTCCTCGAAGTATATAGTCTTCAACCCGGGATAAAGTTTTCGTCAACAATTTGCTTGATTGTAGAATAGTACTAAAGCTACATTGCTTCCTTATGTACCATGTCTTGATGCTAGATATCACTATGCTTTGACCTGTCATTGTGGTTGTCACCTGCACTTGATCAAGCTAATCATGCAAGTAGCCTTTAAAGCCTTACTGCTTCTCAAATTTCTAAACAAGTTGCATTGTACTCGGCCTCTACAATATTGATGGAAACAAATATTTGCTTCCTACTCATCCAAGAAATCATCATGGAGCCTAAACTGAATCAATACCTTGATGGAAATCTTTTTGTCTTTTGCATTTTCTGCCTAGTCTAGATTTTTGTATTCCTACAACTGAAATTCACTGTTTGAGACATATCTCAAACCATCACTGATTGTGCCATAATCAATTGTACCTGTTGACCACTAAAGGTTGCATCTAATTTTTTTTTTAAGACTCTATGCTCGAGGATATGCCAAAGGCTTCATGTACCATCAAAGTTCATATATCATTTTTAACTCTAACTTCTTCTTCTCATCTTCTTCTATATTATACTCAAATTTCGTAAGGCCTACAAGGATGATGTAAAGTGATGTTAGTGTGATAAATTGAGTCATGTAACATGCCTAGGTAATTTTGACATTGTCATCAAGTGAGTTTACTCTGGGATTTTCTTTTTTACTTGGCTAATTATTAGGTACTTTCGGACATTTAATAATTAATTGAGTTTTTCCCTCCAAGCATAACCCCAAAGCCAGAGTGCAGCTTGATGATAAGACCTTGGGTGAGTCCTAGTGTCTAGAGTCATTATAAATTACCATACTAGATTACTCGTAAATTTCACAGAATTTGATTAGGTCTAGGGTCAGTTTTTTAATTTTTAAAATTTCTTGCTAGACAAATATTTTAATAAATTCTGATTGTAAAATGTAATAAGTGATGTCTAGAGAATTTGTATGGGGTATGTGTTCTCAAATCACACCTCTCACCCTCAAATTTTTACTAAGACACACTTTGAGGGGTAAAAATTAAGTTCTAGACCCTCAAAACCCACTTTTCCTAAGTTTAGTGGAAAATGTGGCAATAAATTAGCCCAACAATTAAATAAATGGAGAAAAATAAATATCCACACATGCTAAAATGATGTGGAAATGAGGTGAAAATTCATTTAAAGGTCAAAGTCAAGTTAGAAAATGATGTGGACTCCACCTAAGCCACAAATCAAGGGAAATCAAATTTCTTGGAGGGGACCATGAGTTCCACTGGGCAAATCACATTTTTTGAGGGAGATAGCTCGAGTTTCATGGATGAGTCACCCACTTGGTGGGCTTTGACTTGAGTTACACCAAGAGATCAGTGGAGAGTGGTCTCCCACTACTCCACTCTAGTATACACATGTCCCTCCTCCAGAAATGCGTGGAAGCCTCCAAGGATTGTGTTGGGCTAGCTAGAGAAATTCGAATTGCATGAGGATACACTTGGCTCCTCCACTCAAGAGTTTGATTTTTCCTTTGGATATTCTCCAACTCCACTTGTCACATGATTTTCTCATTGGGATTTTCTCCCATTTTTCTATTTAAGTGAGCTTTGGGCTCTTACTATGTAATTCTTGATATTATCTATTGCTCTTGCAGAAGCGCTGCTACTTTGTACACTTTCAAAATATCAATAAAGACTTTGGGTTTCATCATGAGAAGTTATCCTTTCTTGGAGCATGGCATGTTCTCGTGTTTATTTTCCTTCTATATGTGCCAATTATTTTATGCTTCCATATACATTTAGGAGATGCTTTGATGTAGAGTTATCTTGCATCAATACATGATTTAGAAATTGTGCTCTAAATTTAGATAGTCCTAATAGATTTCACATAAATATCTAGGATTCCTTTTCATTGTATATTTTTTAAATCTACATGTGGAGCTAACCTTTTGATTGAGTTTTGTAAAAAGAAAATATTTAGTTGGTTCAACAATCAAGCATGAGGGGAAGTCTTTGGAGAGACCAACCAACTCTTGATATGCTTATGAAGGAACTCTCATTTGTTCTTTGAGCCTCATAGTATAATCCTACACATTGTATTGTAGGCATGCTAGCCATAGCTTGTATACAAGCCAAGCTACTCTCAAATTTAAAATCATTTCTTTAAAAAAAAAAAATATTGTGCTTCATTGATATCATTTTGTTATTTTAGAGCTAAATCATGGTTAAGCAAAGAGGAGAGTTTACTCATACTCTTTAGCTTAGCCTTTGTAGATTATATTGTATATATATTTCATTCTCTTGATTGAATTTTTTAGCTAACTTTTGATTTGTTTTGCAGCCATACTAACTCATTTTGTGGCAGCTTGAAGGAGCATCCATTTGAGACATCTAACACACTTTTTTGCATGACCTATTGGCATGGTATTTGCACCCCTCTTGTGACTATTTGCAGCTCTTTTTGTGGGTGTTTGAAGCCTCATTTTTTGCTGTCCAAAAGGTCCTAAAGGCTGCCATTTATCTCAAGCAAAATCGTGGGCTTGAGGGAGACTTGCCCTCTCCTCCTTGCACATTTTTCTTGATTGTTGAAGGCTGAAATTTTTGGGACAAAATTCAGAAATTTGTTTCCAATTCAATAGAAAGGATCATTGGAATCTTGTAGCCATCTCCTTTTAGCAAAATTTTGTTCCTATTTCCTGAAGGAAGGATCCTAGTGACTAGAAATTAAATTTTATTGGAAAAAGTTCCAAAATATTGAAGCCTTCCTCTCACTTATAAAGGAGGCCCAACTTTGTAATTCTCTCTTTAATAAAGATTTATTTTCTTGTGAGGGAGCTTGGGAATTATCTCATGGCATTCCACCTCTTTATTTATAAGGAGGGCTTTCTTGGGTGGATTGATTTTCTTGCCTTAATTTATAACTTACTAGCATGCTTTTGCTCTTGTTAATCTAATCTAACTTGTGCATGATTTAAAGCATAATTTCAACGCATAGCACTCACAGCTTCTTAGCTTTGCAATAAAACTTGTTATTTCATTTCCTAGATCTCGTGTTGGGCAATTTACTTTCATGGTTATTTATGCAACAACATTTACAAATCTTTTTGGACAACTCATTTTATTTGCTACAACATATCACAAGAAAGCATTTCACATTAACAATTTTGATTGGTCTAGTTTCATTTACTTAGCATTTGCTTCATATGTTTTACGGATACATGCTTTACTACTTTTAGGTCAACTTGTGCTTGAATGTCATATTAATCATATTGCTCATTGAGGAACAAATTTTCAAAGTTAACATTTACTTATTTTTGGGCAACTTGCGAAGCTTATATTCACATGCAATTTTCTTTTTCAAAGCTTATGAGTTGATGTTAATTTCCATTCATTGTTCCCATTGAATGACTTTGAATACATTGAAATTTTTTTCTCTCATTGCACTCTCTTTCCAAACAATAACATTTAAGCATTTCATTTAGGCATTCTAGTTTAGATTTGCAAATCTAAAACTTACCTCCAAGCATAAGCTTGGTTGTATAGACATAATAGGACAAAGTTTTCCTTGAAAATTTCTTCTATTTAGTACGAAGTAAGGTAAAGTGCATGACCCTGCAATTATGAAGATGGCTTTGTCCCCTAGTAGGAACGACGACACACATGCTTTGTAAGGATTAGGGGAAGGGTATCATTAACGATAGACTTAGTGCCTCCTCAGCCCCTCTTCCTTGCAATTCACCCCAATCTTTACCTCTTGGTAAGAACTTGAAGAGAAAATCTCTCACTTTAAAATAGGCATATAGAGTAAAATTAACCAAGATAATTCCATCTCACATTAGATAGATTGCATATCATTTTAATTCAATCACTTTAGAGAACTTTAAATTTCCTTGTAAAATTTATTTACCTCATGTACTTGTCGTGATGGATGACCTCATTGCCTATTGATGTTATTATCTCTTATTATTGAGTCCTTTCTTTAGCAAGTGTGACATCTACTTATATTTTGCAAGTAATACTTTTGCATCCATTGAATCTCATTTGCAAGTTAAAGTTGTCTTTTCTTCAAAGTAGCATATTGCAAGTACTGTGGATTTTCATCTTGCCATCTTTTCTTTACTTGAAAAAATTGCTATCACATATGCTTGATGCTTATGCTTATGATCACGGAATGATATTATCTTTTACTTGAGCATTTCCTTACAAGTACAATATTCCATTTGTATCTTGCAAATGATATTTTATATTCCATCTAACATTATTCTCTTTTGCAGGACTACTTGTCATTTTACTTTGAATGTCCATTTGAGCAATTATTTATTATTTCATTTGATCAATTATTTACAAGCCACTGGTTTACATTCTTATATCTTGGGTGTTGCATTGATTAATATTGAATATACATCTTTATATTGCTCATATATTCACAAGCTTGCTCATATCTTGAAGTAGTTCCACTAACCTAAATCTCCTAGAAACTCACATTTCACCCACTAACCTTCATCAGGGACCACCTCTCTTAGCTTTAACTAGGAGAGAGCTTTAATGGAGAGAGTTGGGAATAGGTGACAACTCCATCTCTTAGTTTGCCACCAAGTCACACCTTGTGGGGTTGAGGATTTTTCCCACACTAACTTAGGTGTACAAGTCATGAAAATCTCTTAATCTAACACATCAAAATTCCCTACTGCTATTTTTGGTTTATTATCTCCTACTTGTTCTTTACATTAACAAGTTATTTAATCATATAAACATCAAAATAAACACAATAGTATCCTTCACAAATATACAGATCATCAAATGAAATAAACCGAGACAACACAAGGGACACCATTATTTTTGAACAATCATCCCCGAAAAAACCCAATGCGGGAAAACCAGTGCAGCAAATATGATGGTTTTATTATTATGCAGTTTTCTGAATACAACTAGGGTGCCAGAAATGGCTCACCCTTCAGAGATTTTCCTTGGCAGAAATACCTTGCTCTGGAGATAGATATCCTAGCTGATCAACAACCGGATGATGAGTCCCACAGTGACTTCGACCTGTTCCTTAGCTAGACAACGAAAGCTACTCCAAGCTTCTCTCTGGAACTGTGTCACCCTCTATGGCTCTGCGTCTACCTCTCAGCTCTCAGTCTACCCCACAAAAATACCATAGTGCAGCTCTTTCTGGCCAACGTCAACTCTGCTAGCCTTTGTGTTTGCCTGCATCAGCTTTGCGTCAATTTCTCGGCCTCCTGTGTCACCAGCACTGGCCCTCCAAACCTTCGCGTCAACTCTGGCTACCTTTGTGTCAGCCCAAGCTGCCTCTGCTATGTATTCTTGGCATTCTGTCGAACTGCCCCTCGCTGCAACAGATCACTAACTCGATTTCTTAGAAAACCCTGCCCTAGAAAATCGAATTGATTGATCAACTTGGTGTATCTCTAACTGACTCGCAAGCCTCCTCTTATAATTTTCTTATTGATGGTTCAACGACCGAGATTAAGTCCCTAATCAACGGCTAAGATTAGATCTTGCTTGATCCTCATTATTTAGAACTTTCTCACCCATATTATATTAATACACATTAAAATTTTAATTTTCCTAAGTTTAGACTTAGGGTCTCATTAAAAATATTAATTATTTTAATATCTCTCTATCCGGGTGGAATTTCCCCAAACGATTTCTAGGTCTTGGAGATCTCATGTGCCTTAGCCTCTCTACCAATTTTCATGGCTAGAGCACATCCAATGCTACCAAAACTCAACACTCCCTCTTAGCGAGGAATGTGCTCTAGTAATGCTTCACCATGGAAACATCACACTAATCTTTTGCATCGGTACCTGTGTTGATGCTTGGCTTACTGCCTCATAGCCCCTGGCCTGCTTCTTCCTGTACTGCTGCCCATGACACTGCCACTGCCACTGCCACTGCCACATCTGTACTGCATCTCCCTCTCAACATGCTGCATTACGCTGCCCACAGCAATGCCATTGCTAACTGCTGCACTGCAACTCAGTTAATGAGAAGTAAGTAACTGACTTCACCCAAGTACTGACATCCCAATCAGTCTGGAGCTAAAATAAAGCGTTATGGCTGCTCCCACTATTATAGAAGCAATTCTTTTTGCCATAACTGCTCCCTCTAACAGATGATTACTTCTGCTTTTGTTAGAGACAAATCAAATAGGATCAATCTTGATCCATCAATCCAAAAATACCAAGCCCAACGTGTTTGATTGTGATCGTACAAAGCCTTCTTCAATCATGAAACTTATTTTCGTGTACAAAGCCTTGAGGTAGCTCTATGTTACACTTCTTCCTTGTCAATTACTCCATTGAGAAAAAAAAAAAACGACCTCTGCATCCACCTAATGCTATTTTCAAAGCAATGATAATAGTTCTAATAGAAGTGTGGTTGACCACTGGAGAAAACGTTTTGTCATGATCTTCACCCTCTTTTTGGGAGAACCTTCTATTCTCGACTCTTGCTTTGTACTTATCTATCCTGCATGCTATATCTTGTAGATCCATTTAGAATTCACCATTGACTTTTATTCAACACAATCATGATATACTTTATATTCTACTTGCTCCCTCTGGAATCAAATATCATTTAGTACAATATCTCTCAATATCATGGAGTCTAGGTAGCCTGCAATCTTCACTAGGAGGCCATGGAAGAAAAATTACAACCAAGCAAAGAATACAAAGACAAGAGACTAACTAATAGTAAAACAATAATAACAATCAAGGAAGAGAGATATAAGATACTTATCTTTTGATGATAGTAGGAAATGTCAACTCCCTCTTGATCTAAGCCTTCTTGCATCTATCTCACAAATTTTTCTATCTCATCCTTATTATGTCACTCCTCCCTTGCAAGAGCTAGGGTTTCTTCTTTGAATGGAAATGTTGATCTAGATCTAGGATTTTAAACCCTAGGATTTTTACATTCAATACTTTTAGTCTTCTAGGATAAACCCTAGTTCCATTTTACAACTCTTTCAAGTTCAACAAACTTTGTAATGTGCCAATTCTCCTTTCCATATCCAGATGTCCAACAGTCATAGAGTCCCAATGCCCATAGAATACTTGGTTACTGCTTCAACATTACTATCAATTCTAGTAACCATGTATTTTTGACTAACTATTGATTTTGATCCTTTCAATTCAAGTAGCCTATCCTTCATAATAAGAATACCTCCAAATTTGCAAATGACTTAGTTTTCTCAAGAGATCTTTGGTCTTCAAACTTGAAGAGGAACTCAACCTCTTTTTCACTGTAAGATTGTCATATCCAAGGTGTGCTTTCTTCAAATGACAATGATCCACTTTCTTGATGTGCAAAGAATAGATTTTAGGACTGATAGGTCACATTCTTTAGTACTCAAATACCCTATCAACCATCAACGTATGTAATGTAGAATTCATGACAACAAATGTCATCAATACTTCAAGAGTCTTTTAAAACATCTCGCTTCTGAATGCAATATCTCCAAATAAAAGCACATATTTATTATATCACACCTTACACGTTCAGATCACATATTTTCCTTATGTGGCTTTCTCTTGTTTAGAGCCACAATCCGAATTGTGATACTGTCATTACTTCTAGAGATATCAAGAAGATTTTTCTTGCAGATGCATGAGCATGATTGAAGATCATTTGTAATACTCGGTAATGAACTTGGTGAAGGGACATCTCCAACATTCATATCCATTATAACTATGCTTGATGGTTACTTCAACGATCCCTTTATTGTAATAGATCAGACCTTTGACAGTCGTATGATCTTACTAAGTGGTAGATCATAGTCTTATTTGGTCTTTCATAAGACAATCTTGATACAAACTTTTCAACCAAGCATATAAATGATCATTTCCTCTAGTTGCGATCTATAAGAGCTTTGATCCAAATGAAATCATTGAAGAAAAAATAGTGATGATACATACCTTTCATTCCAAGCATTAAACTGCAGACTAGTAGCTTCGCTGGTTTATTTATATGTCTGTACTCCTAGGCCTCATACTTGCCTTTGAACATCTCATCACTGTAATGTGTAATGCATGGAACCAAAGTTCTTCAGATTAGACAATATATATGTTGTATCTTATATCAGTCCTAGCAGCTATAATAGATCTTCAAGGAGAACTGAGCCTGAGATTCATGAAACATTTAAGACATTAGTCCCATCTCTTCTTTTATGTATAGTGCCTTCCATAAGGATTAAGGGTAGACAAAATATTTCTTTGTTGGCTTGTCCTTTTTTGACACCTAATCTTCATGATTGGGGGAATTTTGTGTAAATAAATAAATTAGGAATGTGAACAGTCATCAGGAGATGAACTGAACAATCACTCCTATTGTATATAACAATGACCTACCTATGGAATAATAAAGGAATCAGTTGTTTGTTTTGTGGAGTTACAGCCTGGCCTGACATGGTATCAGAGCCAACTCTTTTTAGCCTTTGTGTCCCTTGTAACTCCCTGTCTGCTCTCCATATAGCTGAGCAGGTTCTTCATAAAATTAGCTGCCCCACTGTCTGACTGTTCAGCTCTCTGTTTGATTCATAAACGTTTCTGACATGGTAGCTGCGCTTGCCATGGACACAGGTTTTGCCAGAGAATTGCAGTCTACGAGCCCTTTCTAGATTCCAATCTCTGCGTAGTTTATTCGTCTCTCTCATTCTGTTGTTTGATATGATTATGAGGCTTTGAAGTCCATCGCATACAAACGAACTGCTGTCTTCTTCCCGATTCAGATTACAAAAGTTCTGAGTTTCCATATTTTCGTTTCTCCTTTGGAAATCCTCTGAGAGCGAGACTGTAACAGAATTATTAAACGCAGGAATTTTTAAAGTGTTTGAGTTCGTATTTCTCTGGACTGACATGGTATACGAGTGGTATATGTTTGCATAACGTTTGGTAACGTTGTCAATAATGTTTGGTATTGAACCGCTTGTCCATAACGTTTGGTATCGCTGTATATGTTGTGTTGTTGTTTGACACAGCATTTGAGTTTTGAATATTGAATGCGTTTGAATTATTGGACGTTGTTTGAATATTAACGTTGTCCCATTGAACTGTGTTGAATGGTTCTAACGCTATCCAGTTTTCCTGTTTTAATGCTATATGGTATTGAACTGTGCGGTTGAAATGGTATTTGAAACCTTGACATGGTATTTGAACTGCAGCTTTATTGAGTGATATACACCGCTTATGAACTGCATTTGAATCCATTGAATGGTCCAGTGAATGGTCTAGCGTATATATATTGAATGGTTTCCATTTGAATCCTTTGTTGACTTTATATGTGCATGGAGCTCTTGTTTAAAAGAAAAAAAGGGAGGTGATATTATATGAGGATGTTTTTATAAACATTGGAGGGATTTGAAGAAAACATAGTGCATAAAGTATTTGAAATCTTTTTGCCCTTTTGAGTACAATTTCACTGTATATCTGCAGAAGTATTTTTTCTATCAGCAAAAGTTTTTTTTTACAGAATGCATTCAATCATCTCTATGGTAGGAATAGTTCTCACTGGCAAGGAGAACTATCCTGAATGGTCCCGGATGATAAAACACACCCTCATCTTCAATGAGTTGTGGAAAGGAGTGTGTGTCGGAGAAGGAGACAATGACCCTGTACAGCCTACCTCGGACAAAGAGCTCGTCATTTGGGAAAACAAGAACAGCAAAGCCTATGCATTAATTGCAGCATCTGTAAATGAAGAGGTGAGTCGTCATATTTCATCATATTCAACTGCCTTTGAAGCCTTACAAAAGCTAAAAGAACTCTATGACTCACATTCTGCACTTGAAGTTGTTCAGCTCATGATTAAACTCTTCACTCTTGAACTGAAAAATAATGATCCTCTTGCTCTTGCATCTGAAGTAAAGTCTATAATGCATGATATCAAATCCACTAAGGTTGAGCTAGATATCCCTCTTATTGCTTTTCTCAAGGCACTCTATCCTACTTACTCCAATTATCTTGAGTCTTTACAAGCAAATGGAAATCTTAAAGATATAACCTTTGACTCTCTTGTGAAAAAGTTTTCTGAAAGAGAGAAAGCCTTTGGAAAGAAGACAACCCCTGAATCTTCTGAAGAGACTGTGTGCCTTGCTCATAAAGAAAAGCATCCTGCTCAAGATTCTACAAGAGGAAGAGGTGGACGAAGAGGAAGAGGAAGATATTTCAGAGGCAGGGGGGGCAGACATTCTCAAGGAGAAAAGGCAGACTTACACTGCATTCGCTGCAAAAGAAATGGATCACATGATGCCTCTACATGAAAGCTACCATGGGACAAAATTGAGCAGAAAAGAAACCAACAGAAAGGTAAAACTGATGATACAGACAAAGGTAAAGCACCTGAATCCGCTCACTATATTGAGGCACAATGTAACATTGGAGTAAATGAAGATTTGTTTAATGCTTCACTTGCTTCTTCGAAAAATGATTGGTTGCTTGATTCAGGAGCAACCTGTCACATGACTCATAGAAAAGATTTTTTTGAAGATTTCACTGATAATGTTGATGGAGTAGTATACTTTGCAGATCAGTCAAAAATCAAGCCATCAGGGCTTGGCACAATCAGGCTTAAACTGCCTGGTCTTCCAGACTTTCTTCTGGATCATGTTCTATATCTCCCACAGCTCAAGAGAAACTTGTTGTCCTTGGTCCACATCCGCCAGCAAGGTCACTCCATTCATATGTTTGATGGCAAGCTTGAGGTAAGAAAAGCTTCTGACCACTCACTTGTCATGAGGGGAATAGAAGAAGAAAGGCTTCTCAAACTGCAAGGAACCTCTACTCATGCACAACATTTCTCATATATTTCTCATCATGAAGAAGGTACACTTCCATCAAGTTTATTATGGCATGCTAGATTTGGACATTTAAACTATGACAGCCTCTGCTTATTGAAGAAAAATGGTGTTACTGGTTTGCCTACAATTCCTAGGAAACATAAGCAATGTGATGCTTGCATTCTAGGAAAGCATAGCAAACAGTCTTTTCATGATTCACATTCAAGAGCACATATGAAGCTTGAACTCATTCATTCAGATTTATGTGGTCCAATGCCTGTTCCTTCTGCAAATGGAAATAAATATATCATGACATTTATTGATGATTACACCAGAATGTGTTGGGTTTATTTATTGAAGAACAAATCTGATGCCTTTCAAACATTCAAGAATTTTCATAAATGGATTGAAAATGATGCACGATCTCATATTAGGTTTGTTCGCACTGATAATGGAAAATAATATACATCAAATGAATTTGAAAACTATCTTCGCCAACATGGGATCAAACATCAAACAACTCTGCCTTATAATCCCCAACATAATGGTGTAGCTGAAAGAATGAATAGAACAATCTTGAATATGGTACGATCCATGCTTTTCTTCAAAAATGTAAAGATAATGTTTTGGGCTGATGTTGTTCTATGTGCTGCATATATAAAGAATAGGTGTCCATCTAATGCTATAAGAAACAAGACTCCTTATGAATTATGGTATGGACATGTTCCTTCGGTAAAACATCTCAGGATCTTTGGTTCCACCTGTTATGCTTTGATACCAAAGGTACATAGAAACAAACTTGGTGCTAGAAGTCATAAGTGTATCTTCCTGGGGTATAAACAACCTCCAAAGCATAGTGCCTTTATGATGAAGTAAATAAAAAGTTTGTTGTATCTAGAGATGTAATTTTTCTTGAATCATCCAAATCTGACAATGTTGTTGAGCAGCAACTTAATCGCTTGGATAGATTCGCAAAAACGAAATCATTTCAAGAATTTGATAATCAGATTCCACATCTTGGAGGGGGGATTCCTATACTAGATCAACATGTGGAATCTTCTTCTGAAGAACACTCTCCCCCGACTGAAACTCCAACAACGAATGATGCTTTAAGTGATGTAATTGATAGAATTAGGAGACTCAATCTTGATTCTGTCCCAACTCAATCAACAGAGCAGCCTGGACCATCTCAGAAAGGTCCCCCAAAGTGGCTAACAAAGACACTTGAAAGTGTTCATCTTGATGAAATTGGAAAAACAGGAACCAGAAATTCAAACCGACAAAATGGAGGTGATGTAGATGACTCTAATTCACCTGTCAATATGGATGTTTCTTATGATTGTGAATTGAACTTGTCTACAGATTTGAACCAACTTCCTTTAAAGAAGCTGCTTCTCATGATGAATGGAAAGAAGCGATGCAAAAGGAGTATGATGCCCTCATAAATAACGACACTTGGAAGCTAGTTGATCCTCCATTTGGAACCAAACCAATTGGATGCAAGTGGGTCTACAAGAACAAGTACAAAGTTGATGGCTCACTTGACAAGCACAAAGCTAGGCTTGTGGCAAAAGGTTTTGCACAGAAGGAAGGGGTCGATTATGAGGAAACTTTTGCCCCCACAGCAAAATGGGCCACCATCCAAACACTCTTTGCACTAGCAGATCAGAACGGTTGGAAAGTCCATCAAATGGATGTAAAAACTGCCTTCTTGAATGGAGATCTAAAAGAGAATGTTTTTATGTCCCAGCCTGAAGGATTTGCTGTGAAAGGACATGAACATAAAGTATGCAAACTTGTGAAGTCCTTGTATGGCCTCAAACAAGCACCACAAGCATGGTATGAAAAACTAACTGAGCATCTTCTGAAACTCAACTTCAATCATTTTGATCTTGATGATGCAACTTTATTTGTCAAGAAAGTTGGCAAAACAGTTGTATATCTTGTGGTATATGTAGATGATCTTTTAATGACAGGGAACAATGAAAGTTACATTGCATCCATAAAGAAGGAATTGGGGAAAAGTTTTGAAATGACTGATTTGGGCTATGTTCATTACTATCTTGGCATTGAAGTAACCCAACATCCAAAGTCCATATTTCTTTCTCAAAAGAAATACATTGGAGATTTGTTGAACAGGTTTGGCATGACAGAGTGCAATCCTCTTACTACTATTGAACAAAACTTGAAGCTCACATCTATTGAAGGAAAGGAATTTGAGGATGCAACAAAGTATAGACAGCTTGTAGGAAGTCTCATCTACCTCACTACTACCAGACCAGACATTTCATTTGCTATTGGAATCCTCTCCAGGTTTACGCAAAAGCCTTGTGAGGGACATTGGTCTGCTGCAAAAAAATTTCTAAGGTACTTGAAGGGAACTCAAGACCTTGGAATCAAGTATACACATGTGGACGACTTCAGCTTGATTGGATACTCTGATTCAGACTTCGATGGAGACAAAGAAACTGGGATATCTACTTCAGGATATGCTATGAGTCTTGGATTAGGAGCTGTCTCCTGGAGATCACGCAAACAATCAGTTCCAGCAGATTCCACAACAGAAGCAGAATATGTGGCAGCAGCTGAAGCAACGAAAGAAATTGTGTGGCTTAGGAAAATTCTTGAAGATTTGCAGGTAAAACAAGTACAATCAACTCCACTCATGATCGACAACGCCTCTGCAATAAAGTTGGCCAAGAACCCAAAGTTCCATGATCGAACAAAGCATATCAATACTAAATATCATCTGATTCGACATCATGTTGAGGCCAAAACAATCCATCTCCATCATGTTCCACAAATGAGCAAATTGCAGACATCTTCACCAAAGCACTTGGAAGGGAAAAGCTTGAACGATTCAGAATGATGCTTGGACTCACCAACATCCCTTCATATTAAGGGGGGATGTTGACACCTAATCTTCATGATTGGGGGAATTTTGTGTAAATAAATAAATTAGGAATGTGAACAGTCATCGGGAGATGAACTGAACAATCACTCCTATTGTATATAACAATGACCTACCTATGGAATAATAAAGGAATCAGTTGTTTGTTTTGTGGAGTTACTGCCTGGCCTGACATCCTTAGATAGAGATATTCAGAACTTTTTTTAAGTGCTTTCTCCAAAGTGACATCAACTTGGCTGCTTAAGAAATTAAGTGACCCGGCTTCTTCAGTTCAACCTTTCAACAATCACTGTACCAACAATTTATTCTTCTTCAAGAGTTCACATTGAGATCTTAATGTGGTATCATTAGAGACTTTAATACAAAAGTGCAATTATTTTGCTTTGGCTCAAGGCTTCTCGGATTGAGACAAATTGCAACCATATTCGACCTCCTGCAACCATATTCGGCCTCTGAGGAATTTCACACTTCTAACCTCATATAATCTTGGCTTGAGTCACTTCGGACTGAGGCCTAACCTCAGATAATCTTGACCTTCCAACTTTCTCGGCCTACCTAATTTGCCAAACTTCTTCGGTCCTTATCTAGATGGATTGAGGCTTAGGGCTTCAGCCTCCTTTCAAAAATCACAGACAGATCTTTGATCTTTTTGTAAACAATGATATTGAACTATGCCTTCTTTCTCCACAACAGACTTTTCGACCTAACAGTATATGATGATTTCGTGATTGACTTGGCAGAAAAAGAGTGTAGATTTTCTTCAGGCAAGAAGTCAGATGTGCTACTTGAATTCTAGGGTTAGAATAGAGCAAGCCCTAAAGGATGGATTGAAGGCTGCTCTTCGTCTTCTTCAAGACTGCTCATATACCATAGCTCGAATACCATGTTGATTTTCGTAGGTCTTATAACTGATAATTACTTCTAATGATATTCAATTTAAATTATTTCATATTCACATGAATCATTAAGCAATTATACAGAAGATCTTCAACAATAGACATTGGATCATAAAGAGACAACCAAGCAAAAAACACAGGCATTTACCTTGGGAAAACCCACATGGGTAAAACCTAACAACCTTTTCCTTAGAAAAAATGTTCACTTCAACAAAAGACACACCTAGATCTTCTAGTCAATCACACGATTAAACTAACCAACAAAGTAGACTTGGTCAAACCTGGTCCAACTCCCTCCTAGTCAAGCCAAAGTCAAACATCTGCCCAAGAACTTCGGCCTGATCTGGTCTGCTACGGCAGAATTTCGGTCTGTTTTTTCCCCCAAGAATCGCAGTCCTGCTGCGCTGGTATGCCTCAGAAAAATCGTCCTTTCACACGCGTCAAAGCAGCTGCAGTGAGGAATTCCACAAGAGAGAGAGCTTCTTCTTCTAGACAAATTTGGCCTTCTATTTCTTGCCTCCATCGCAGAAGATACTTGCTTATATGCGTGATCCGAATTGTGCTAAGGAGAGGATGTTAAGTGCCTTATATATACAAGTCTGGCTGGCTTAATGGGTGCCTCTTTGACTGGGGCCGATTTTACTGGGAGGAGGATTGACTTGGCTTGTTTAGAGCCAAAAATTTAATTTTCAAAAATTCAAATTTCTTCTTTTTGAAATGGACATGAAAAACATGCCTTCAAATTTTTCTTTCAACAATTAGCATGAAAAATATGCTTTATATTTATCATTTCAAATATATGAAAAGCTAAAATATTAATTATGAAAACCGACCATAACTACAAAATTCTAACACATGGAAAAATCTATTTCTATGTTATGTGTTTATGGTTCATCTGGTTACAAAATTCTAACACATGGAAAAATCTATTTCTATGTTATGTGTTTATGATTCATCTGGTTTTTAAGAAAGATACTGCTACTACTGGTGGCAGACCAGCGAATTAAATAATAATAATTAGTTGACCTACCTTTCTTTATTATCTATCTCTCTGTCCTGTGCTCAACATGAATGAATAGAGCAACTTCAATACGTTCAGAAAATATTGTTTGAATTAATGCAGTATTTTATGTCACTGTTAATTATTTCTTAGCTCTGCTATTCTAAATATAAGCACAACTTCATAGATGTAGACATAGATACTCTGTATACAAGTTAGTTTAAATCCAAATCATTAGTTTGGTTTGTATCTATACGTTTGCTCTATTAAATTTATTTATTCTCCACTCTGGTGTTTCAGAGAACATCTGAGATTGTTACGCCTCCTTAAATTAAGGCATCAAATTCATATACTACAATATAATGCTTGTAATTATGTGTTCCTCTAGCTTCCTGGAAGAGTCTCTGTCTGTGTTGTCGTTTAGAGTCTCCGTCTGTGTTGTGTGTTTATGGTTCATCTGGTTTTTGAGAAAGATAATGATACTACTGGTGGCAGACCAGCGAATTAGATATTATAATTAGTTTACATACATTTCTATATTATCTATCTCTCAGTCCTGTGCTCAACATGAATGAACAGAGCACCTTCAATACATTCATGTTTATATATTTTCAAACATAGTAATATATATTTTTAAAGCTTAGTCGAAACAGGTCATAATTTTATCCAGAAAACAATAGAAATTTGAAAATCTAGTGGAATTTTTTGGAAATCCGAGTTATAGCTGTCAAGCTTTAGGATTTTGGGTGTTCCAGGGGTTTTTAATGGTGCTGAATCCATTTCTGCTATTAAAAAAAGATTTAAACACTCCCACAATCAGATTTCTTGAAGAAATTTTCACTAGAATTCAGCGAGAAATTCGCTATCTAGATAAAATTGTGACCTCCTTAAACAACACCTATTTTTTAAAGTTTAAAATATGTTCGTTTATTCCCACTATTAAAAAAAATTATTTAAACACTCCCACAATCAAATTTATTGAAGAAATTTTCACCAGAATCCAGCAAAAAATTCGCCATCCTCCTTTAACAACACCTATTTTAAAGTTTAAAATGTGTTCGTTCGGAAGTGAAGCATATAATTTCTCTATCAAATCAATTAGCGGACGACCGTAGAATTCCTATGCTTTTTTGTGCTCAGTGTGAGGATAGGGACATGACACTGTCCGAAAAAATTTCAGATATAAATTCTTTCTGTATTAAATCAACAACCAATTGATTATTGCACAATTTCTTTGCTTTTTTCATCCTCACGATTCTATTGGGATTCAGGAATATATCCTCCTTCTTCTTTCCCTATTATGTTAGTCATATACATTTTCTAGATATGAATAATGGTTACATACTGTAAGTAATGCAGATGTATAATCTGGTTGTAGTGGTACAGGTTTACAAGTAATGCAGATGTATAATCTGGTGCAGATGTATAATCTGGTTGTAGTGGTACAGCTTCACATCTCATAAGCTCTGTAGGATAATTTTAGAGGTAAATTTCGATCAAAAGTCCTCCCAAAAAATTAGGCGATTTTTCTTAAGCAGATTCTTCATTCTCGTATCAATTAAAAGTCAATCTAGACTCTTCGTATTTGTTCAGAGAACGAGATATGCCATTATTAAATCCAAAGGACGTCATAGGGAAGGCAATCTAAGTTGATCAAAATGAAAGAATTACATCAGTTCTGGACCTTTGTCATTATATAACCCTACCCAATCAAGTTAACTTCCCCTTCCAAAATGATCCGAAAATTTTCCCGCCTTGACTCAGAAACTGGAGTGGAATTACTCACAGCTCTCCAAGCTGAGTGAGTTTTGACAAAAAGTGTCTTTCTTCTTGGTTTCTGTGGCATTGACCTTCTGTTGTTTAAAAGTTAGGCGTAGATCCAACTCTGGCAAGGAAGGAAGCCACCTGGAGGGGAGTGGAGTGGAGGGATCAAGAACTAGTATACCATCCAAAAAAATCTAGTATCCCATCATTTATTTTCTTGGTACAGCACTCTCCAATTTTGACCTGAGCTGAGATAGCTGAGATATAATGCTTCAGATTGTTAAACATTATTCTTCTAAGGTGGCCAACTCTAAGCCAGTATCGGGGAAATGAATTATAAACCCGGAAATTGCAGTTGAATATTTTCAAGAGGAATTCTTGATTGGTATAAAATTCAGATTTCTCTGTAGTATGGCCACCTTAAGGGCTACACATTTACTGTGTTTAGGCGTCCAGTCTTTAACTACATTTTCAGCAATAAGTAGCTTCAGATCTCTCCAGAAACTAGTGCTAGTGTGATCGAATGAATTCACCTCTTGCAAATTCCCTCGAGATATCATACTATTCAGGTGGAATGTATCGAAGGCAATACGGCTATTTCAACCAGGTCACCATACATTTTGGACAAAAAGTTTTCACGAAACTCGGAACATATTTAGGTTTTCCTACTTCAAATCTTTTACGTCTGAACTCTGAATGTCTTAGATCTCAATGTAGAAATCCTCTTGAAGAGCTTTTCGACTTTGACCAGATGCAATTTTAGAACCTGCGTATGCTTGCATGAAGGACCAACGAATATTCTGAACCTGTATAACAAATTCAATAGAACTGTGAGTTCATTGTAGATTGGGATTTGATTTCACATGGAAGTGGTTTTTTTTGGGAAAGATTAGGCTGATCCTAGGCATGGGCTAGTTTTTTTATTCGATGGAAGAAGAAAATGTTAAAACTATCCTGCTTTTTGTTTGCTTGATGAACTGAATAAAAACAAAGGCTTCCGGGAGCTGTAGTCCCTACCGGTAAAAATGAAAAATTTAACAAATATAATTTTCAGAAAAATATTTTATGTCTATTGCACGACATTAGCAATAAATGATAGTTTAAACAGTACAAATTGACCTACTTAGCATATACATGTATTGCATATGCAATGAGCGTTTGAAACTAACTGCAGATTCCTAGTACTGCCTGAAAAACACCAACACAAAATGTTGATGTGATGATAAGCTGGTGGTAATCACCAGAATCAATACCGTCTATTTCATTTTTGACCAAAATGGAAACAACAGCTACTAGCTTAATGGCATTATCCCTTTTAAACGATACACTTGGTAAACCATATTTTCTTGGAGGAACTTGAATCTAAACCAGTGTGAAGTTAGGATCCATCTACAAATAGCCTTTGATTGAAGAATGAACTCATGGTCTCTGAGATATCTATCTTCCATAGATGATCTCAAATTTCTTGATAACAAGATAATGATATGTAAGCCTTTTAAATGATACACTTTGTAAAGCATATTTTCTTCCTTAAGAATATTATAGAGATACCAGACTTGCAACATATTTCCGAGAGAATGAAAAATTAGGAAGAATACTCCAATCAAAATAGCTGGTCAATTCCACTGCAAAACCATAGGATGTTGTAAACTATAATGAGTTGAAGAATAGAACTTCCTGATTTTTTTATTGTAACAACCTAGCAAAACAGTATCAAAGAAGAGACTTGTCATTTTCAGCTACAATTTAATAAAATAGGAAGCAAACAAGAAAGAAAATGTAATGACCTGTGACCTATAGATGATGACAATTTCACAATAAAATCCATTAGCACTGCTAAGTGTATATACTCCATGATGGACTACAATTTGTCAATTTCACAATAAAATTCATTAGCACTGGTTGTTAATTTTCCATGAAATTCTGCAACTACTTAGTGAATAACTGAAAACTAACGCAACTACAAACTTTCTTTCACAAAGATACAGAATTTCTTAACTGATAAGCAGCGGAATATAGACACAGATAAGATAAGATAATTATATTTATTTCCAACTAATGACCACAAAGTAGGTCATAAGGGACTGTTGAGTACACTGATGTATATACAAAGCGGGAGAACCAAACGGTCTCCTATAAAAGATATAATGCATGAAGTAAATCAAAGATACAATGCATGAAGTAAATCAACATCTGGCCCTAGCGGAGAAGATCTAGGAGCTAATAGGTGATACAAGTTTGCACACTTGATTTCTTGGGAAACCCAATTGGGAAAACCCTCTTCTTTGTTGTAGTATTTTATTGATAGAGTTTGAGCAATTGAATCTCTTACAAGGCAATCTGTCACGCTGAGAACAGACTTGTTCTCTCATTGAACTAGCTTGGACTCACCCAGAAAACACTTGATTCCTGCTCCTAAACTTTTGTGCACCAGTAGCTCTATTTCCTAGTGCACTAGGACCTATTTCTGTGCACACAAAAACTTCTATTTTGTAGCACAATAGGCTCCTATTTCTGTGTGCACCATGTCTCCTATTATTTAGGACGCAGCTCCTAAATCTTTGCACAAGTCTGCTCACCAAACTAGTGTATGCTTGCTCCTCAAGGCTACACACACCACAAGCAAAGAGATCACACACCAACTCGTGCACACAACAATGAATTAACTTGTTCCTTTCGTCCTTCCTTTATAGATTCTATCCACGCTATAATAGGCAAATTACAAATTTGGAAGTTAAGTTGTGACTGACTAGTTAACTGAGTCGAACTAGTTCTCTTCCCCAATCATCACTTAGAGTTATAACACGTCCTACTTCAATCAAACACTGAAGTTCCCAACTCGTCTTTTTCTAAACTTGAACTACCATCTATCCTGCAGTTAAATGAAGAAGGATCCACGTGACTGATCCTCCAACACTACGCATGGACTTACGAACTTTATCCCGCAAACTAGAAGATAAGCTCACCATCTCCATGAACTCGCTCCATGGTCAAGGAAAGACAACTTGTGGTCTTTTTGGCTAAGGCATGAGCCAAAGAAAACCTTCACTCACTACCATTTTCAACACTCCCCCTTAGCGAGGAAGGGATTCTGTACAACTCCCAACTTGTCACTGAAATAGACAAAACTGCTTCTTGCCAATACCTTGGTTAAGATATCTGTTGTCTGTGCCTCGGTTAGAATGTACGGTAGATTCACTATCCCTTTCTGTGCACTTTCTCTTAGATGATGATACATGATCTCGATTTGCTTGGAGCGATCATGAAACACTGGATTTTGAGAGAGCTTAATGCAACTCTGATTGTCACAATGTATCACAGTAGGCTCCATCCCCTATCTGAAAAGTCCCACAAGCAACTTCCTCATCCAGATAGCTTCGCATGTTGCCAAACTGGCAGCCATGTATTTGGCCTCTGTTGAATTGAGTGCAACTGATCTCTGCTTCCTGCTAAACCAAGAAACAACTACTGACCCAATGCTGAAGACGCAACCTGAAGTACTCTTCCAATTTGTGGAGCACCCTACCCAATTTGCATCTGTGAAGCCCTCAAGCCTCACCCCATCAACTTATCTGTACCACAATCCATACTCTGTTGTGCCTTTGAGATACCTCAAAATGTGCTTCAGAGCAACCCAATGAACTCTGGTCAGTTCCATCATGAACTGACTCAGCTAGTTTCCTACAAAATAAATACCAGGCCATGTGTTGGCCAAATACACCATTGACTTGATGAGCTGCCTGCATACTGTAGCATCTATTCGCTTTGTCTACTAGCATCCACCTTCCTCTAGTTTGTGACTAGAGGCATGGCCATGGGACTGCAATCCTGCACATGAAACCTCCTTGAATCTCTGGTGTGTACTTGCCTTGTCCCAAGAAGATCTCACCATCACCCTGCCAAACCTCAAATCCGAGGAAATAGTGCACAAGCCCTATATCCTTCATCTTAAACTCACTTACAAGGTTTTCCTTGCAATCCTGAATCAAGTTATCTGCTCCAACCAATATGAGTTCATCAACATAGAGCACTAAAATTGTCACACAAAAATATCGTCACCATAATTATTTGCAATCAGTATGGGTCTATCATCACTTGTATTGTCCTCCTAAGCAAGTCTCAGACCTCAGCTCTTCAAGTCAAGCTTTGAAAATGAGAGAAAGACATTGAAAATCAACAAAGCTCTGGTTCCGCACTTTCTCTCACTGTTGCCTGCGGTCCCGCACCTCCTGTTCACAAAAACTGCGGACCTGCCCGTTTTGTCCCTAAAGGAGTGGGTGCGAACCCCTGTGAAAGTCAAAAAGGCGCAAGTTTATTCTAAAAAACTCACTTTGGGTTAATTCTAGATGATTCTAGAAGGAATTTTGACGTGGATTGGTCGCTCTTAGGTGGTTCATGCATCCCAAAAGAGAAGGAGCTAATCCCTTGATGAGAGGAGCTATCCCTTTGAAGGAGGACTTTATCCCTTTGAAGGAGGACCTAGTAACTTCCCTCCATTGCACTATAAATTAAGGCATTGGGCTGGTTGCTAGAGAGGTTAGAAGCTGAACATTTTTTAGGGTAAATGCTGGTGGAATTGAGACTTCCTAGTTAAGCTTGAGAGGAGAGATCACATACTTTTTTGGCTTCATTGGGAAGAGAGTGAAACTTGTCAAAGTAGAGGAGACTTCTTGTTGTACCCTGGGATGAGCTTGCACAGCATCAAGGCACAGGTTGTAAAGTTCTTCTTTGATTTGAATTACTACAATCAAATTCATTTTTCTCAACAAATTGTCTTATGTCATTTGTTTCATGAATTCCTTGATCATCATGTTAAGTATGCTTTATGATATTGGTTTTTCAAGTGTTATTTAATTTGTTTGCTTGTTTGTGTTTGCAGATTCGCAACAAGGGAGATCATTTGGATCAAAGGAGCGAGGCTTCCACAAACTTGCATCGGACCCAAGGTAGGCCTAAACACTTGTTTGTCTTTGTTTATAAATGCATATTTAGAGAAAGATAGTTTTTGATTGGCTTGCTTGTCACTAGATATCGTTAGATTCTAGGAAGGTCTATCTTGTCCGCAAGATCGACTCATTTTGTGTGACAAAATGGCGACCATACTGGGGACTTGATTTTTTCCTTGTTTTTACTTTGACCTGAGAAACTGTGTTTTTGTTTTTGTTTTTGGCTTGTTGTATGTGGAATTGGGTAGATTTAGTAGATCTAGGATTATTTTTTGTTTTTCATAACTTTGGGAGAGGACCGCACCCTCGACTTGGGACACAGTGCGGACCTATCCGCACTTTTGCTTTTAGCACAGAGCGGTACCGCACCTGTGTTAACTGTGGGCCTGCGGACCCTGTCAAAATTTTGGAAAACCTAAGATTTTCTCTGTTAGTCAGCTTAGTTTTTGTTTAGATGTTATTATCCCCTGCCCAGACCTGCATATAACTTGTCAGAAGCTTTTCTTAGGTTAATTCCATTGGTGTTAGGGTTTTAGGTGAAATTCCTAGAAGTTTTGATTGTTGGGTTTGGTTTTCATTTTGGTCTTGTAGTAGCTCTGAGCTTAGAAGCTGTAGAAACCTCAGATCACCTTGGTTTTTACTAGCCTTCTTATGAGTCTGACCATTTGCAAAATCTACCTTTGTTGAGGAATCCACCTTGTGTTTTCTCTTTACGAAACTTCGAAAAAGCTTGTGTTAAAAGTTTGGATTTCATTTTTAGAAAAGAAAACAAAAATTGGTTGTTTTTTGACTGATTTGTGATTCTGGACAAATTAGTCCTTAGTTTTCTTGTAGCTAAGTAAAACATCCTTGAAAAAGACATCTTGTAAGTTTTGACTTCAAATAGGTTTTTATAGTTTATAGATCTCAAGATTAGTCATTTCCATAGTTTTGAGTGTTTTATAAAAAAATAAAAAATCTCTTTTGGAAAAAGTTTGTTTTTGTAGTGTTTGAGTGTTTTGAAAGAAAAGGGAAATTTTTATGAAAATAACTAGTTGTCTCGTTTTGAGTGCATTGGAAAAGACAAAAAGCTCTTCTTTTAATTTGTTTGTTAAGAAAGATTTGTGTTTATAAGTATTTGCATTCTCAAACTCTTTCCTAGCTAGAAGTTCATTGAAGGGAAAATATTACTTAATCATCTTAAGTGCATTTTTTAGTGATTTCGAGTCGAGTCTTCACATCGCGAGTTTCGTCTCCGCACCTCTTGACTTAAACAAAAACCAATAAAAATAACGCTTAAAGTAAAATCTATCTAGTAATATTTTTGTTTCTAGGGCTCTGATACACCAACATAGCTTAGGCTAGTGTCTTGGAGTAGGGAGTAATTAACTCTCCAAGACAGTAAAACAAACAAGTAGCTGTATCTTGCGGTAGAAGAAAAATCCAATTGTTGCATCTGTACTCTGGGAAAGCTCCTCTTAAAGGAGAAGCACGAGATCGTGTCCGAACCAGTGTGGGAATCAATCCTTCCTCATTGGGAACGACGCCAGATATTCACGTATTAAAAACGGTAAACCTCAGATTAACCATTGTCGAGGAGCCTGGGGTCACTTGTTGGTAAACCTTGGATTATGTCAAGGAGCCTTCAAGGGGATTGAGCTTGTTACTCTGCCCTTGCGTGCGTATCGGATCGTAGACTGTTCCCCCAGGTATATTTGTTTCTGTTGGTAACCTTAGTGACCATATTCTATAGGATTCTTCCTAAGGTGACAGTGGTGGGAAGATCCCACTGTACCTGGAGCAGACGTCGGCTAGACTCACTTGGATTTTCTGGGGGGTTCTCTTCACTCGAGACGGTTTAGTGGAGGAACTTGTGCCAGTCTATTCATTAAGCAGGTTGTCGGGGTAACTGTTCCAACCGCCATTTCTGTATTGAACTCTGCGACGTTGGGCTTCATCACCAACTAGTGTTTTCAGTACGGAAAGTTACTGTTTGTGTGTGGTTTGATCTCCTAGATTCTTTAGGCGTGTGATTCAAATTTGTTTGGTTCTTTAGAGGCTTTAGGTGGTTTTCATTGAGATTTTACTTTGTTTGCGTGTGAAGTAGTTAAAATTTTTTAATCGTGGCTGAATTACCGAGGAAGTCCCGTAGACTTCGGGGCCAACCTCTTGAGTTTTCACCGAGCCAGCCTGAAGGGTTAAGAGCCCTCGTAACTCCTAGAGACAGTAGAGTTGGGTCACCTGAAGAAGGAGAGTCTTCTTTGGTGGTACATCTTGATTTTCAAGCTTTAGTAGCAGATTATAATCCACAATCAGTGTCTGTTTCCGAAATTACTGGTAGCTTTTCATCTACTAGTGATATAGGTGAGGAACCTGAAATATCCGAACCTGAAAGTGAATTTGCTGCTACCCCAACATCGGGGTTTACCTCTCCAACTTCTAATGGTCCTGGTTCACCCAGGGTAGAAAGAATAATTACCCAAAACCTTCCTTCTGGACTTATAGCTATCGAAGAACTTGCTACTCCGGAAGAAGAAGTAGGCATCCCTATCCCTGAAAATCAACTCGTTATCGAACTTAGGGAGCGTGAATCAATTTTTTACAGTCCACCTAGGAGCAATGCTTGGTATCTTTCATTGACTAATTTTTTGAAAAACCCAGGGCTAAGTTTTTCACCACCTCGTATTCCTTATCACCCAACACCTAGAGGTTACTATCCTCCGTTAAATATGTCAAGACAGTCGTCCATGTTTACTCAATCGCCAGAATCCTTTTTGTACGGCGGTCCTTCTATTCCCTCTGGGTATCAGTCACTTTCTGGTACTTTTGCGGGAGCATCTCCTCAACCCATTGAACAAGGGTTATTAACTGGAAACAATGGTACTAAGTCGTTGAGTGTAGAAGATATTCTCATGATGTCAGGTACTATTCCTAATCCTCAACCTCAAGGTGGCCAGTTACCGCTTGGGGGCAGCCTCAAAATCCTCAATTATCGCCTGGGGGGCAACCTCAAGGTACCCAATTTGCGCCTGGGGGGCAACCTCAAGGACAGTACATACCTACGGGACAGTACGTTCCTCAAGGTCAACCCCAGACTCAATATGTACCTCAAGGTCAACCCCAGTATCAATATGTACCTCAAGGTCAACCCCAGTATCAGTACGTGCCTCAAGGGTATCAACCCCAAGGTCAGTACTCGAACCAAGGTTTCCAACCACCCTCTGGTCAATCATATGTTCAAGGAATGGGAAATGTACCTTTGAATTATCAACCCTACCCTCAACCCGGTTATGGTCCTCAATATTCTCAACCTATTATGGGTCCGTACCCCGGAATGAACTTAGTGTGGGATCCATCGCAAACTCAACAGGTCTTGCAACCGAATGTACAGTTGTCATCTCAAACTGGACAACCCTTAGTTTCTGGTTCACCCCAGCAACCTGTCTAGTCTACTATTCAAACTTCTGTACCTTCGGTAGTTTCTTAGCCTGGGCCTAGTACGCCTCGTACTCCGCCTCAAATGGCTATTGCAACTGCTGCAACATCTGTTCAATCTACCCCACCTACTTCTGGAGTATCAACAGGTCCGGTTTCTACTGTTCCTGTATCTACTCCTCAGACATCTTTACCTCGGTCTGAATCCACAATTCAAACTTCGGTTCAGAGGCCTGTAGGACAACCCGGTTCAAGTACGGTTGTCACAAGTCAACCACAATTTACTTATCAACCGTACTAGGGACAGTACCAATTCGGTCCTGCTGTGCAGCAGCCAGTCTATCAGTATCAACCGTACCCTGGGTATACATATCAACAACCTCAACAACCCCAGTACGGTCCGGTTAATCCTAGTTTTCCGGGAGGATACAATATCCCAAATGAAATTCCTATTCCTAGTTATCCTGGATATCCTCCTCCTGGGGCTAGTCTCATGACCCAGAGTTTTAGGGACCCTAATCGTCAGTTACCGTTTATCGCAACTTTGGACTTGCCTGACTTGTCGCGCCTAACGAACGATCCCATTAACTATCTTCCGTTTTGGTCGCCAATGCCGAATAAGTTGCCTAGTGATATTCCTAAGTTTGAAGGCAAATCAGGAGAGGACCCTTCGAACCATGTGATGACTTATCACCTCTGGTGTGCGTCTAACTCCATTTCAGATGATTCAATCCGTCTAAGGCTTTTCCAGCGCACTCTAATTGGTCTTGCAGCCAAGTGGTACATTGAGTTACCGCGAGCCACTTTTTATAACTTTAGTCAGTTAGCTACCTCGTTTTTAACTCATTTTTAGTTTCCAGTCAGATATGACGATGGCACGGAATTACTAACTTCATTAAAGCAGTCGATGTCCACTTACATTTCAGATCACATTCATGAATGGAGACGTCGACGGCGTTTAGTGAAGGTTTTTATTCTGGATCAGATCTTAGCTGAATGGTTTGTAAAATCTTTATTGCCAAAGATCACTGTGGATGTAGCTAAGGCCGGAGTCGTTACTGAGGAGCAAGTAATTGCTCAAGCGCAGTACCTTGACTTAATTTATACTCAGTCAGGTACGTTACACGAGAAAATCCCCGATCTTCCTAAGCAAAATCAAATCGTTGCAACTCCTTCAGGGTCTCATGCCGCTGATGGTATGATTGGTACGGTTAACACCAAAAGTAAGAAGAAGTCTTCCAAGAATTCTTCTCCTATCATAACCTTGCCAGATTCCCCGACAGGAGATTCTTCCGCGGAGATTTCCGCCGATATTCATGTTGTAGAGTCATCTACAACCAAATCAAAATCCGGTGGTAAGAAGAAAGGGAAGAAGAAAAATAAAACAGATAAAAATTCAAGAGAAACCAGAAAAAGCGGAATAAAATGATGAGAAACGCAAACCTCGTTATCCTTGTCTCATTTGTGACAAAGAGCATTTTACAAGAGACTGCCCTCATCGTGCAGAGGTTGCGAAGATTGTCAAAGGTTCCCAAACGCCTGCTGTTTTGAAGGATCCTTTTCCAGGTCAAGACAGTAAGATGATAGGTTCTTCCTCGAATGCCAATGAAGAACCCATACTGATGATGTCCCATGTTAGGATTGCGACTCGATCGCATGATTATGGTAGTAAAAGTCCTGTTGATGGTAAAGAAGCAGAATTCTAACCCATCAACCTCTGCTCTCGGTTCCGATCCACTACAGATCGAGAAACCTAGTCCAGACTTAGTAATCAAACCGTCCGCCAAGGGTATACTTCGAAAGTCAGCTTTCAATCCACATGTGAGAGCGGCTCAGAACTATAACATTGTTGAGGATTTAGCTGTTTCACCTTTAGCAATGTCGGCTTTGGAAGTGCTGCAATCATGTCCAGCACAACATAAATTACTTTTTTCGGCTATAGGAGCTGTTGACGTTTAGGACTCGAACCTAATAATTTTCGATCTAGAAAATAGTACACGGTGCTTACCTCATCAAATGGCTTTCCAGATTCCAGTGATAGTCAAAAACAGGCCTATTCATAGGACTGTGATTGATGAGGGAGCCTCAATATGTATTATGTCGATACAGTGTTGGAGATCGCTTGGTTCTCCTTCACTAAATCAATCCACGACGATTCTAAAGGCCTTTGATGGCCGTGGGTTTCATCCTTTTGGCATTCTACAAGATTTACCTATAGGGGTTGAAGGAAAAACTGTTAATCTAGATGTGGAGGTGGTTGATGCCCCTCTAGATTACAACCTTCTCTTGGGTTGTAGTAGGTCTTACGCTATGACAGCTGTCGTTTCATCGGTATTTCGGGTTATACAGTTTCCTCATAATGGAAAGATCGTAATAATGGACCAGCTGACTTACTTTTCGTCCGACCCAGCCTCTTCGGAAAGCATTCAGCATGTCGGTAAAACGACTATCCCGTATAAAGATGTTGGAGTAGGACTAGTTAAAGATGCCAGTTTACTAGGAACTTTTTCTTTTCCTTCGATCAACGCATCGTCTTCTTTTGCAACCATTCATATGATTTCGTCAGACACCATTGTTTATGATGATCCTTGGATCGTACCTTCTGAATCTGAGATAGACTCATTTGGTGATGTCATGCCTTTGAGTCCATATGAAATTGTGTATCAGGCCGTGCAGTCGTTTTCCGACCCATCTTCAACCAAAATTGACTTAATGAATGTGGTCCATGAGGAATCACTTTTCACATCAAACTTGGATTCAACAACGTTTTCCGAACTTGTTCACTCTGATGAGCAAATTCGTGAAATCCTATGTGTAGATGATTTACCATGGGAAGATCTCCATCACAGATCTTCGTTCTTACCCGAGAATGATCGTTTTGAAAATGATTTTTCATCAATTTTTACGACTGAATATGTCAAGGAACCTCAGAATCCAATGAAAAATCCTAATTCAGAGTTAAATTTGGGAAACATTTCTCGAACTATTCCTATTGACGGTTAAGCTTGGAATTGTTGAAAACATTCATATAGGTGCCTCATGTACAGAAGATGAAATTCAAATATATAAGGCCCTATTTCAAGAATTCTGCGACATGTTTTCCTGGTCATATGAGGAAATGCCAGGAATTGACCCCGCAATTGTTGTTCATGAAATCAAGACTTACCCGGATGCTAAACCCGTCCGACAACGTTTGCGTCAGATTCACCCAAGAAAAGCTGCTGCTATTAAAGCAGAAGTTGAAAAATTACTCAAAGCAGGTTTCATTTATCCGATTCCGTTAACGGATTGGGTATCGAATATTGTTCTGGTTAACAAAAAGCAAGGGACAATAAGAATATGTATCGATTATAGGGACATTAATCGATCCTGTCCAAAGGACAATTACCCAACTCCCTATATCGATCAAATCATTGATGATTGTGCCGGCAGCGAAATATTCTCCTTCATGGATGGTTTTTCCGGATACAATCAAATCAATATTCTACCTGCCGATCAACCAAAAACGGCTTTCATTTGTCCATGGGGGACATTCGCTTATTGCAAATTACCTTTTGGGCTCAAGAATGCCGGGGCAACTTTTCAAAGGGCCATGTCTTATGCGTTTCATGACATCAAGCACATTGTGCAACCCTATCTCGATGATTTGCCTGCTCATTCATTACATCGAGCTGATCATCTCATCCATTTACGAGCAATCTTTATGAGGTGTAGGCATTATCGGATTAGGTTGAATCCACACAAGTGTGTTTTCTGTATAGAAACGGGTCGATTGCTGGGGTTTGTTGTTTCGAAAGCCGGCATTCGCGTCGATCCCTCGAAGGTTGAAGCTATTGTCAAATTGCCTCCTCCTTCGAGTCTTCGCCAACTCCAAAGTTTGCAAGGGAAAGCAAACTTTTTACGACGATTCATTCCTAACTATGCCGAGGTTACAAAGGGTTTTACCCGGTTGTTGAAACAGAATACTCCATTCTATTGGGATGAGATAGCTCAGAAATATTTTGATGCACTAAAACACGCGTTGACCCATGCACCGTTATTGCATCCTCCCAACTACAACCAGGACTACTTCTTGTATCTCGCCGCCTCTCATTCCACCATTGGAATGGTCTTAGTTCAGGAAGATGAATTCAGTACTGAACATGTGATATATTACCTTAGTCGAACTTTAAATCCAACTGAGCTAAAATACTCACATGTGGAGAAATTGGCATTGGCAGTTGTTCAAGTTGTCCAACGTTTTCGTCACTACATTTTACTACGTAAAACTACAGTAATTTCTGATTGCAACCCTATGATCTACATTTTGACCAAGAAATTGCTAGGGGGCAAGTACTCCAAATGGATTGTGATCCTGCAGGAGTTCGACTTGGAATTTGAAAAATCTAAGTCTAAGAAATTTTTAGTTTTTGCGGAGTTAATGCGTGACTTCCCGCGTGCTGACACGGAAACTGTGGCGGAGGAGCCCATTGCGGACGAATCCTTGTTTCTAATCAGCACTTTAGATCCGTGGTATGGGGATATCATTGTTTATCTCCAGACCCAATCCTTTCGGCCAGAAATTTCAAGGTCAGAACGTCAAAAAATACGATTCCAGTCCCAACAATTCAGAATTATTGGAGATACTCTTTATCGTCGTGGGGCGGACTCTGTTTTTTGACGTTGCTTAACTCACGAGGAAGCTGAAAGGGTTCTAAATGACTGTCACTTTGGAGCGTGTGGCGGTCATATGTCTGGGTATGCCACAGCCCAAAAGATATTGCGCGCTGGCTACTTCTGGCTGTCTTTGTTTAAAGATTGTATTAACGCGGTCCGAAAATGCCACAACTGCCAATTTTTTGATCGAAAGATGCGCGCTTCACCTGCTCCTCTCCACCCTATAATTTCCGTTGGTCCTTTTGCCAAATGGGGTATCGATTTTATTACATGTAACCCTCACTCGGCCAGGGGGCATGCATATATCATCCTTGCGGTAGATTATTTTACCAAGTGGGCCGAGGTGATGCCTACATTTGAGGCAGACGGCAAAACAGCTGCAATTTTCGTGTTCAATCATATAATTGCTAGGTTTGGTGTTCCACAAGCAATTATCACTGATCATGGGCGTCATTTTCGAAACGTTATGATGACCGAACTTACAGGCCAGCTTGGCTTGCGTCACGATAGTTCAACTCCTTATTATCCACAAGCTAATGGTCTGGTTGAATCCATCAACAAAGTTTTAGTCATCATGATTCGACGAATCATTGGGATTCATCGGTCGAATTGGCATAACATGTTATTTTCAGCGCTTTGGGCGTATCGAACCTCAGTAAAAACGTCAACAGGGTTCACTCCTTTCCAACTAGTTTATGGTCTGGAAGTTGTGTTACCCATTGAATGTGAAATCCCGTCATTGCAAATGGCCATCGAGTTACTTCCAGCCACTTCCGAAGAGGAAAAACGTTTGTTATACTTGGCTCAATTAGATGAGAATCGACGTGATGCTGCATTGGCGATCGAAACTCACGCAAAACGTATTAAAACTCAGTATGATCGAAATGTGACCCCTCGAAATTTTTCGAAAGGAAACCTAGTCTTATTGTACGATCAAGCTAATGATAAATTAGGCGTTAGAAAATTCGTTCCTATGTGGCATGGTCCCTATGTTGTCAAGCGAAAGCTAGCAAAAGGGGCCTATGAATTGGTAGAATTTGACGAGGACTCTTTAGGTAAACCCAGAAATGGTCTTTACCTGAAGAGGTATTATGCTTAAGGAATGGGTATGGAGATTTTTAGTTAGGATAGTTTTCTTTCTAGCTGGTGTGTTTTAGTTTAAAAAGTGTGCTTAGCTTAGAGAGTGTTTTTCGTCATTATTCCTACTTATCTTGGTTTTACTCTTGATATTGCAGATGTCGATGCCTCTCCAAACATACATTGGTTTCGCTGATGGTGCTTGTCGTAATACATGGAACATTTCTTCCGCAACTTGGGTTATCTATTCGCCCTCTGACGAGTTGGTATCTATGCATGGGGTAAGCCTCGGTCAAACAACGAACAACATTGCCGAGTATAGTGCAGTGATTGAGTTATTATCTGAATCTATTTCATTTGGGATTCGGAGTTTGATAGTGAGGTTAGATTCTGAACTCGTTGTATTACAGCTTAATAGAGTGTATGCCATTAGAAATCCAGTGTTATTGAGATTATTTTTGAGAGTGCGTCTCTTGGAACGTGAATTTGATTATATTGAATATCAGCATATTCCAAGATCTTTAAATACATTAGCAGATGCAATTACTTCTCGAATGTTAAGTAGACATTTGCAATAATCATACATATAAATTTAAAAGCATTCCATAACATGATTTACAAGATAAGCCGGTAATAGTGATATATATAGGAGTGTGTCAAAATATACATCGTCCTCGATCATAGGTTGAAAAACACCTTATGATCGGCAAAAATGATAAGTACAAAAAGCAAAAATGTCATATGTGTCTACAATAGGCGATCATCCTATCACTGGTGATGATCTTGATAAGAAACCACTGTAGGGGCCACCTTACAAAGGAACCTCCTAAAAGGTCTTGGGACCCCAATCACATAGCGCTGTAGTCGACGAGGAATGTCATCTATGCCGGTCTCTGGAATGTCCCCTGTCAAGCGCTCTAGATGACTCTCCAACTCGGCCAAGGTCTCTGCTAATTCGTCCTGTGGGGCTGGCGTCGCTGCAGCTGGTTGTTTCCTCTCGTAAGGCCGGAGAGCGGCTGGTCGCTGTGGACCCACATCTGCATTGAAACTTTTACTATCAGTTTTGGGACGACATAAAAACAAAAACAAAAATTAATAGGAAAATGTTGAAAATGATTTTACCTGAGTCATCCCATTGCTCTCTTGGTGGAAGATCCATGTCTGGGTCACCGCGAAAATCTACCCCAGCGTAAGGGAAGTCCTGAATAGCAAAAACCTAGTTTTCCAACCAATGGAAATACTCAGGTTTGAATCGAACGACCTCTGTCCCCTCGTCAGGATGACGAGCCATAACTGCAACCCATCGCATCAATTTGGGCTCTCGAGGAAGCCCAGCGCCAACAGTAAGGTGCTGTGGGACCAACATTAGGACCCTCTCCAGACCAAAGCTCACAACCAAAGCCCCATAACCAAAGGTCTTCAGTTGTCCGTTCTTGGCTCTGGTCAGTTGGCCTTTTACATTAGCCAACACAGCATCGCACCAGTTGAAGATGGTGCCTCGAAAGCAGTCAACTGCCATCTGCATCTGGGATCCGGTGGCAATATGTAGTGCAGCACTCCCGCAAAGTCTGGTAACAGTAAACGCGATCACCATGAGTTCAGGACGGGATATGGTTTTAATGTCTATCCCTTTGTCTCTAGCCTGGTTGTTGCAGAACTCTAGCCGGAGGCTATCGACAGACTGGCCACCTGGCCTAGTCCCGAAAAGAGTCAAGTCTTCGCCTCTCTTAGGCAAACCAGTCAAAAAGTATATGTCTGCCAGCTCAATTTCGAGCTGGTGGCCACCAATGAAGAAACACTGGTCCTGTATGCTCCACCTGTCTACCAGCAACTGCAAGAAGTCCACCTGGGCCCTCATGCCAAGTATGGCCCAAAATTTGTACAAACCGCATGCCTTCAATGCATCGATCGAAGGTTGGTGATTTAACGCGGCAAGATCTACGTCCTCATGCTCCCGTTCTTGCCAATCAAGCATGATGTACACCCTACATCCAACAAAAAGGCAAATTAGAATGCAAAAAATTAAATTGTTTGGGTCAATTTTGAGAATTTTTGGGTTAAAAACCCTTGCTGCGGGGAATGCACCCTCTTTATTAGAGACAGTGCATGGGTCCACACCTTGCCTTCATGGAAGGTGCGGACCCCTGACTTTTTCCCCATTGAGAAAAAGTCGAGGTCCGCGGGCTGCCAGTGTTATGCCTGCAGGCCCCCGCGCGCGGGTTTCTAGCCTAAAAACCCTCTAAAAAATGAAATAAAACCCTAAAACACAAATTGAAACGGTTGAAATTGAAGAGTAGGATGATGTGGATTACCTGGAGGAGACGGCGTTCGATTCCGACGGATGGATTTTCCGCAATCTTCACGGGAAGTTTCTGAACAAAAGCACTATTTTCTCACCCAAATCTTAAACGGTAAAAATGAATTGACAAAAGCCCTTTTTATAAGTTTTTTGAATAAATGAATTGTAAATTTGTTTATGTTTCACTTTAGAAATGTAACTTTTGCAGCATTTTTATCCATCTCAAACAGGTATGAGTAATGTTTGCAATTTTTGTTTAGGATAACGGATTGTTCAGGCGAAATCGATCATTTTTTACAGAAAAAACATTTAGAGTCACCTTTAAGCTCTTTTCTGACTCCTAAAACATGAAAAGATCGCTGAGTTTTTCTTTTTAAACTCGTTAAAACGGAACTAAAAAGATGGTCCACTTACAGCTCTTTTCTGACCGTAAAAACATGAAAAGATTGCCGGATTTTTGTCGTTTCAAATTCGATATTGGTTATAAAACGACGTGTCGTTGATCGTTTTTTTTAATTTTTCGGATCAGGGGCACTAATTACGAAAAGTACTCCTTGGTTGTAAAGATCAAGTGGTTCTCTCAAGTATTATTTTATACTTTTTCGGGCTTGGGAGACACAAATTTACGAAAAAGGTCAACCCTGGAGTCTTCTTAAGTTTTTTCAGACTCTCTAAAATTGAAAAACGTCGAGTTTCTCCTATACTGGACTCGTTAAAATTTAACAGTAAAGGACCTGTTCAATTACAAACACGAATGAACCACTCCTTCTTAGGGTTCGAATTTAAACTAAGTTGTTCGGATGAGCTTATAATCAAGCAAATGTTATCCTCCTCAAGCTTGTCAAAAATAAAGAGGTACTTGCCAGAAATGGTGGGGGAAAAGAGAGAAAAATGAGCCTGTTTGTCATACTTTGTAACCACTCTTGAACACGACACTTTTATTCACCTGGGTTGGGAAATCCTTTGCCTAACAGTTGATCAAACCACATTGAAAGGCTTCAGTCGGTTTCTGGGTATTAACTTTGGGTTAATTGTCACCAAACCATCTGTTGTGTCGTTATGTGTTCAAGAGGTCAGTGCCAATAAGCCATTCATCAGCAAAATATCTGTCATCCATCTTGACCATCCCTAAGTCAGTCCTTGCAACTAAATTTCTTCAACTTGATCTATGATTTCGTGTTGTGGGCTTGCCTGCGACAGATCGCTTTCTATCGACTTCAGCTCATTATCTAGAAATATGATCTAGAAATCGTCAGTACCTTGGGATCTGCATGCCTCAATGGCAGGTTTCTCGCCTTTGACGACAGGTTGCATCATTGACCTTCAATCAAAGGATTCCGTGACATGTTCGACATCAACACATCTATTCATATCTCATGGATTGTACTGGGTACTTTGAGAGCCATTGACATCACTGGTGGTTTCTCTCACACTTGTTAACAGTTTACATCATTGACTGGTAATCAAGTGGTTTCTACCATGTTCGACTTCAACACATTCATTCGCATGGATAGAATCGTATTATTTCGAGAAGTAGAAATGAAGACCCTGGAGCTAGTTTCCGCAATCCAGGTTGCGAGGAATTTTGTATTCATTATATGGTGGACTATTCATAAACAAATGACTGCGTCCATACTATGTCTACATGAGTCTATACTTGTGATGTATTACAAGATCATTCCTATATCAGAGCAGTAGTTAGTTTTCTAAGTCATTTTTGATCTGAGTATGGGAATGCCTACCTCAGCGATGATATGATCTCATATATATATCTTGCATTGAATGTTTTTACAGGTTCCGACCGGGCTCTCCACAAGATGATCCTCGAAATGATAAAGTACTTCACTCTTCCTAAATGATAAATAAAATCCTCATCTACTACAGACTTCGCACATTAGGGGGCAATCTGTTACACAAAAGTATCGTCACCATAATTATTTGCAGTCAGTATGGGTCTATCATCACTTGTACTATCCTCCTAAGCAAGTCTCAGACCTCAGCTCTTCAAGTCAAGCTTTGAAAATGAGAGAAAGACATTGAAAATCAACAAAGCTCTGGTTCCGCACTTTCTCTCACTGTTGCCTGCGGTCCCGCACCTCCTGTTCACAAAAACTGTGGACCTGCCCGCTCTATCCCTAAAGGAGTGGGTGCGGACCCCTGTGAAAGTCAAAAAGGCGCAAGTTTATTCTAAAAAACTCACTTTGGGTTAATTCTAGATGATTCTAGAAGGAATTTTGACGTGGATTGGTCGCTCTTAAGTGGTTCATGCATCCCAAAAGAGAAGGAGCTAATCCCTTGATGAGAGGAGCTATCCCTTTGAAGGAGGACTTTATCCCTTTGAAGGAGGACCTAGTAACTTCCCTCCATTGCACTATAAATTAAGGCATTGGGCTGGTTGCTAGAGAGGTTAGAAGCTGAACATTTTTTAGGGTAAATGCTGGTGGAATTGAGACTTCCTAGTTAAGCTTGAGAGGAGAGATCACATACCTTTTTGGCTTCATTGAGAAGAGAGTGAAACTTGTCAAAGTAGAGGAGACTTCTTGTTGGACCCTGGGAGGAGCTTGTACAGCGTCAAGGCACAGGTTGTAAAGTTCCTCTTTGATTTGAATTAATACAATTAGATTCATTTTTCTCAACAAATTGTCTTATGTCATTTGTTTCATGAATTCCTTGATCATCATGTTAAGTGTGCTTTATGATATTGGTTTTTCAGGTGCTATTTAATTTGTTTGATTGTTTGTGTTTGCAGATTCGCAACAAGGGAGCTCATTTGGATCAAAGGAGTGAGGCTTCCACAAACTTGCATCGAACCCAAGGTAGGCCTAAACACTTGTTTGCCTTTGTTTATAAATGCATATTTAGAGAAAGATAGTTTTTTATTGACTTGCTTGTCACTAGATATCGTTAGATTCTAGGAATGTCTATCTTGTCCGCAAGATCGACTCATTTCGTGTGACAAGAATGAACGAAAGCCCTCCAACCATGATGTAGTACAGGTTGGGATCCACCTCACTCTTAGTGAAGCCCAATCCTTGAAGATAGCCATCAATACAAGTGTACCATGCTCTCAGAGCTTGCTTGAGCCCATGAAGAGCTCTCTTCAGCCTGCAGACATGTGTGTCTTTGCTGAACTGCTCAAACCCCTCTGGTTGCTCATATAGATCTCCTCAACACCCCCCTTAAGAAATGTTGCCTTCACATCCATTTGGTGGATATTCCACCCCATTTGTGCTACAAGTGCCAGAATTGTCATGATGGATGAATACCGTGCTACTGGGGCAAACATCTCATCATAGTCTATGCCCTCAACTTGTGAGAAGCACTTGGCCACAAACCTGACCTTTTACTTCTCTACACTCCCATTTTCTCCATGCTTCACCTTGTACACCCATTGCAAACCTACTATTGATTTTCCCTCTAGTCATGGCACAATATCCTAGACAACGTTCTTCATGATGGAGGAATATTCCTCCACCATGGCATTCTGCCAAACTTGCTGAGAGGTTGCCTGATAATAAGAAGGCTTTGTGTCCAACAACTCTGTCATTAGTGCCATATACCCGGTGTACCTTTGTGGTTGCTTGCTCTACCTAAACATAGAGCTAGGAGCTTCAACATGCTCCTGGGCCTCCTGAATCAACCTGTTGGCCCACTTGGCTCTCTTCCTTCCTGTGCCAAGAGTCTCTAACTGATTAGTTGCCTGCTCTTGTCCTAGTCTCTCCTCCTCATCATCCTACTGTGTGGCCCTTTTGCCACCTGGCTGAGACTCAAACTGTGATCCTAGCTGAGGCTCATCCTTGGGAGTGAGTAGCTCCTCCTAAGATACTCCAACCTACTCTCGCTCCAAGGACTCCCTCAGAGATCTGTCCTCTTCAAACCTCACGTCCCGCTTGATAACTGTCTTCTTGAGTGATTGAATATACACCCTGTACGCCTGAGCTATCTCATTGTAACCCATGAAAATGCCTTTCTCTGTTGTGGGCTCCAACTTCTTCCTACTATCTTTGGACTAGTGTTTTAAACCAGTCGGTTTGAACTGGAAACCAGTCAAACCGACTGGGTCAAACCAGCAGAAAAACTAGGTTTGACCTCCCACTTCGCCCAGAAACCACAAAAACTGGTCCTAAATGGCCATTTATGGTCAAACTGGCTGGTTCCGTCCTGAATTGACCAGTTAGCTGCCAAGGCCATGGAGGACCCACACAACGCACTTTAGGAAGGTTCCAGGGTATTTTGGAGGGAAAATAAGGGTTGTTTCCCTCTAAAAATGCCCTCTCCAAGCCTTTAAAAGGAGCTCACCCCCCTCATTTGCCTCACACATCTCATTTGGAGTTTTTGTGAGTTTGATTGGGAGCTTGGAGAGTGTTGAGTTTTTGCTGGAGTAGTGGAACGACAAAGAGTTTGAGCTAAGTAGTAATCATCATGCCTCCAAAATCCAAGGATATTACATAGGCTCATTATGATATGATTGATAGCAAAATGATCTGCAAATATTGCCAAAAATCTATTGAAGGAGGGGGCATTAACAGGTTCAAGCAACACTTGGCTGGGATAGGAGGCCATGTAAAGGCATGTGGAGCACCAAATGAAGTAATAGGGAATATTAGGGCAGAATACCTTCAAAAGTTTGAGACTCAAGTCACTGAAGCAATAGAGAAGTTTGTGGCTCAAGCAGTTGCAAAGTTTGGGAGTTGAAACTCAACCAACTGAGTTTGATCCTGATGAGAAGTTTCAAGTGATAATGCTGATCACTGATATCATATATATAGATTTGTAGTAGGCCAGTGATCCCATAGTTTGTAGGCTTTGCTTTTGAACTCTAAAGGCCATTTAGAGCCTCATTAATTATATATTTTGTTGCTGATATGTATTGCACTTGCTGCCATTTTGATATATTCACCTTTACATGGTATATATATGAGAAAACTTTGCATATTTTGTGTCTAGTGGTTTGAAATTATGGTTTTAAATCTTAAAAATAGTTTCTTTCATTAAAAAGTAATTATTTCATGTGTTTTTTTAAAACTAATTCATGTGGATCTAACCAGTCCCATTTGAAACCTAGTTTATCAGGTGGACTGGTCCGATCACCGGTTTCAGTTTTTAAAACTATGCTTTGGACACATGGCAATGAAATTATTTGCCAAAGATACGAAAGTGCGAAACAACAGGCTTCTAGCTTGTGAAAGCCTCCTCTAGTGTAACTCGTCCAAGCACCTTGTGTGGACTCCTGTTTTGCAGAAATACTGAATGTTGCATGCCTTTTCCCACAAGAACATAGGCAGTCCTTGATCATGCAACATGGCCTTGGCTACTCCAACTATACTGTGATTCTTCCTCTCAGCCACCCCATTCTACTGAGGGTTACGAGGTGTTGTCATCTCTCTCCTAATTCCCTCCTTGGCACACAAGTCCTTGAAGGCATTGGAGATGTATTCCCTACCATTCTCACTTTTCACTGCTTTGATCTTCATCCCGGTTTGGTTTTCTACCAAGGCCTTAAACTCCATGAACTTGGTTAAGACCTCATATTTCTTCTTCATAAAAAATATCCAAGTTTTACAAGAATGATCATCTATGAAAGTAACATAATACCTGTGTCTCATAAGTGATGGAGAAGAGAAGGGCCCGCATACATCTGAATGCAACAACTCCAAAATCCCTTTGGCTCTGTTGTCTCAGCCCCGTAAATATGCCTTGGAATACTTTCCAAGTGTGCACCCCTTGCACACTCCATTCTTGTCAAGACTGTACTATGGTAGCTTTGTGGCTATTTGTTGTAGGATCTTCAATGCCTCATGATGCAAGTGTCCCATGCGCTTGTGCCAAAGTTCTCCTACATCTCTACTTTGCCCACTTGCTGCCTTGTTGCTCAAGGCTGTGCATGTCTCAACCTGCAACCTGTAGAGATTCTTCATCCTCACACCTATCTGCTTCACTAATCCAGAAGCTAGATGCTTGAGGTAAGCCTTACCTCTGTTGAAGATAACATCATAACCCTTGTCCTCTAGGGTTGCCACCAAAACAAGGTTCTTCTTTAGGCCTAGAACATAGAGGACATCTCTGAGATGGAGAGAGCTCCCATACTCCCTCTCAAAGCTGACAGTACCAACTCCCCTAGTTGCGTACTTGCCATTATCTCCTAGCTCAATATGAACTTGCATGTCCTTCTCCTCCAGTTCGCTGAAATGCTCCTTATTCCCAGTCATATGGAAGGATGCTCCAAAATCAATATACCATGTGCTGCTCCCTACTGAGCTTTCCATGCAAGTTATCAATGAGAAGTCTTTCTCAAACTGAGAAGCAAACCCATCTACCTCAGCTGATGCAGCAACATGATCCTTACTGGACCCCTTCTTCATGTTAGGACACTTGGTAGCATAGTGCCCGAACTTGTGGTAATGGAAGCACTTGATCTTAATTTTATCCTTCTTCTTCTTCTCGCCCTTCTGATTGGTCTCGGCCTTGCCTTTTCCCTTCTTTCCCTTGGCCTTTCTATCTTTGCCTGCCAGGGCAAAGTTCTCCTCATCCTCTGTCTTTACCGATCTACCATCTCTTGTCCCTCTCTGGATTTCTTCTTGAATGCAGTCACTTCGAAAACTTTCCCAACAGGGAACATTTTCTCTCCCACTCACTACATCGTGGAAGCCATACCAAGACTTATGGAGTGCCGGGACTGCAAGACTCACAAGGTCTCTCTTTGCTACTGTCTCCCCCACACCACCTAGTGTTGGAAAATCTAACTAGGTTTGGTCTTCATAATTGTACTTGAAGTCAAAATGTAATATATATTTGTCAAAAGAAAGCAAAACGAATTTTTATTATTGATTTAATTGACTTGTTAAAGCACGGTTTCATGCTTGGGTAAATTGTTATAGGTCAAACCTCCATTGTAGGCTTTAGGATTATTTATTTGGGTCAAAGTCAATATGTTTGTTTGGTCAAAGACTCCTCCATCAAGTCTCCTTCAAGTCAGCTTCAAATAGATTATCCTCAAGTCGGCTTCACTTAACAAAACTCAAGTCAGCCTAACCATAAAATGGAGACACAACTGTTCATGATGATCATGTCGGCTCATTTATTATGGACGTACCACTATATATACAAGCCTGGGAACTTCGCATTACATCAACTCAGAAGCTCGCATTTCAGAGAAAGTTTCGGGTATCTCTGTGGAGAATTTCGGTGATCTCAGGACAAAAGTTCGGACAAGGTATTTCAGAGTTTCGGTGGCATTACAGGGATGAGTTTAGATGATTTCAGTATAACCACAGTTCGAGTGATGCTCCCACAGTTCGGTGTTCTCACAGTTTGCTATTATGTTCAATAGTATGTTCCCATAGTTCGGTGCTACTTCAGTTTGGTATTACCATAGTGAGGTCTCTATGTAATGACAATGTTGAAATCTCAACGATGAAGTCTCGGTGCAGCAAAGTGACAAGAAACCAGAGATATTACAGTGACATGGATCATGGTATGCAAACACGGTGAAAGGAGGATGACTTGATGGAGGTAGTCTCGAGTCTAAACTGTAAGGGTCTTGGCCGTCTCATCTTGAATCTACTGAAGGAAGAAATTTGATTGGGTTTTCCCCTAGAGAGGGGTTTTTCCCTGGCAGCGTGCCTACATCTTGTATTCTCTTTTATCTGTTGCTTGGCATTAGTCTTGATGACAAGAAAAGATAATTCAAAAGAACTAATAATAATAATGAAAAACATTACAAGATAATGTCATTAATAAGGGAAATTGTTTAACTCCCAAATCCTTGGATTTTCCAACACTTAGCTCATCCTGAACCAGAGTGAACTTTGAGAGATATGTGACGATGGGCTCTCCTTTGCTCATCTTGATACTTGTTAGCTTCTCTTTCAGAGCTAGCTTTCTGACATCACTGGAACTCTTATACAAATCTAAGATGGCTTTAAACATATCATTTGTTGTCTTCTTACCATGGATATGAGGAATTATATGGTCCTTGACCCCTTCTATAATGACCCTCCTCGCCTTGGTATCATTCTTAATATGTTGGGCCAATTGTTGTGGATTTTGAGGTGGCACTTGAATGGTTTTATAAATTTGAGCACCCCATGATCTTCCAACACTATTGATATTCACTCATTCCATGAGCAGAAGTTAGAGGCTACCTCTAAACAGTAATCTGCTCTTAGTCCTTGAAACAACATCTTGCTTATCCCAAGAATTGCTTCTTCAAAATTTTGATCTGCACTCTTCACTAATGATAAACATGGTGTTGGTTTTTATACTGATCTCTTTTCTGATACCATGTTAATTTTCCATGAAATTCTACAACTACTTAGTGAATAACTGAAAACTAATGCAACTGCAAACTTTCTTTCACAAAGATACATAATTTCTTAATTGATAAGCAGTAGAATATAAACGCAGAGATAAAAACACAGTCACACAAGTTTTCACACTTGATATCTTGGGAAACCTAACTAGGAAAACCCTCTTCTTTGTTGTAGTATTTTATTGATAGAGTTTGAGCAATTGAATCTCTTACAAGGGAATCTGTCACACTAAGAACAAACTTGTTCTCTCACTGAACTACCTTGGACTCACCCTGGAAAACACTTCATTCATGCTCCTATTTTTCGTGCACCAACAACCCTATTTCCTAGTGCACCAGAGCCTATTTCTATGCGCGCAAAAACTCCTATTTTGTAGTGCAATAGATTCCTATTTCTGTGTTGACCAGGTCTCCTATTATTTAGGATGCAACTCCTAAATCTTTGCTCAAGTCTACTCACCAAACTGGTGCATGATTGCTCCTCAAGCGTACGCACACAACAAGAAAAGAGATCACACGCCAACTCGTGCACACAATAGTGAATTAACTTTGTGCCTTTCGTCCTTCCTTTATAGATTTTGGCCACGCTATAATAGGCAAGTTGCAAATTTGGAAGTTGTGTTGTGACTGACTAGTTCACTGATTCGAATTGGTTCTCTTCTCTGATCATCACTTGGAGTTATAACTTGTCCTCCTTTAATCAAAGATCAAAGTTCCCAACTCATCTTTTTCTAAACTCGAACTGCCATCTATACTGTAGTTAAATGAAGTAGGATCCACATGACTGATCCTCCAACACCACGCATGAACTTGTTAACTTTATCCTGCAAATTGGAAGATAAGCTCACCATCTCCATGAACTCGCTCCATGGTAAAGGAAAGACAACTCGTGGTATTTCTGGCTAAGACACGAGCTAGAGAAGATCTTCACTTGCTACCATTTTCAACACTGGTAAGTGTACATACTCTATAATGATCCATCTTTAATATAGAGAGCACAAGAATATTAGCATGCATACGATGCATGCATATGATAGCTACATATGCATGTATCGCATGCACTGCACTAGTATTTATATTCTAAAATTAACTATAAACGTTGAATATCATGACACTCCTTCAAATAGAAGTTACCTTCACCCATCAACACGCATATTGCTTAATGCATCATAATTAATGAGCAAATACCAATGATATAAATTTAAAAAGTATAAAGTAAAAAGGGTTATAAGGAAATAGATGTAAAAATTAAGTTAATTTTTAAATATGGTTATATAATTATATATCCTAGAATATTAATAAATTATATTAATAAATTATTAAAATGATAAAGTAAATCAAAATAAAGTACCTAGTATGAACCTAGGGCATTTATATTAAACAAACAAAAATCCTAACTATAATATAACCACACCTTTAAAGGAATATGACTCACGTTACACAGAGGAAAAAGGTGTCACTACGAATGGAAGCGATGGGTTCGCTTGTGGAGAGAGCGATCACCGCTAAGGAAGGATACATATAGAGGTCGAAGGAGTTTTGGAGGGGATCTGAACCGGGGGAAAAACAAAACAATGGAGAAAGGAGGAAGAACGAAGAATCGGAGGACGAAGGGAAGAAGCACAGTGGGAAGGAGCCTTGCTTGTTCTAAAGTTTTTGGGCACGGGGGAACAGATTGTAGAAATTGAAAAGTATTATGGACTGAGTACCCAGGGTGTACTTGGTTTGGCTGGGAGGTTATGGTCTTTTGGTAATAGGAACGAGCTGGGAAATCCTGAAGCCTCTTCATCCGCAGGAAAGTAGGAAAATAGGTAGGTACTCTCATCAATTCTGTCAATTAGATTTGTAAAATTTTTATGTAATTTTATCATAGGTTCATGATGATTTTAAGAAATCCTTTACTATCTTTATGATGGTTGTTAAATTCTATATAGTCCTTACATACTCTGTGATGGACTACAAACCATACAGACTTCATTACAGAGATTCTATATGTTTTAGTGGAATTATCTCATTTTCTTCTTGGAACATGGGTGGTTTGTAACTCTTCTTAAACCATTCATTCTCTAAAATCTTAGGTATTGTAGTACGCTACCCATGGAGGATAAAAATGTGCATGTCAATTTGTTGCAAATCTCATTCCCAAAAACAAGTGTAGTGTTATCACATAAAAATCCATGATTTTTTAATCTTTTGAAATTCCATTGTTGTGAAGTATGAGATGGATTCAAATAATAGTGAAGGTAATCCATGGGAAAAGATGAACATATTTGCGACGTTATAGAATTGTTGTAGCCACTACAACCACCCTCCAAAATTTTGCCTTAGCTTCATTTTGGAGCCTCCCTACCAACCATCCTTAGCTGCATGTCTTGCACTATCAAGTACATATGCTTCAGCTGAGTTTCAAAGGCTTGCCAACCTGTGCATATCAACTTGCTTGACTCCCTTCACAGGCTACCATTCCGGACTTAGGTGATTTTTTGGCTGAGATGTTCACTCAGAAAATTGCGCAATTCTGGAGGGGAACTAGCCTTCCCTCCAGAAATTGTGCAATCCTGTTGGGCTATCTGCTGAGCTCTAGAATTGCACAATCCATCCAAGCTGACCTCCCTCAGAAAACTGCGCAATCCAGCCAGTCACTAGGCTTCAGCCCAGAAATTGCGCAATTCTGGGACGCAGTGACCTGCTGACCACAGAAATTGCGCAATGCCTGAGGGACATGCAGCCTTGCTCAACCTAGAAATTGCACAAATTCCTTCCCCAGGCTTGCAGATTGCTGCATGTGCCTTTATGTCGATCAGTTCCCTCCGGGACTGAGCAATCCAAATTTGCATGCATGGGTTGCTTTTTCTCGAAATAGCAAAAATCAACATGCAAAAAGCATCCCTAAATTTTAGGGATCTATTTTTATCAGCTGGAGGTTACATGCAAAGATCGCTTTAGAAACTTCCCTCCAAGTGTCGCTTTTTCCCAGATTTGTGGCATGCACGTCATAAGCCTCAAAGTTATCTATTCGAGGTTGCAGAGCTCATTCCTCACATCTATCTTGGAGCTCTGACATCCCACAACTCATCTAGGATTCTTCGGCACATTCAACTCAGCTATTTTCGGGTAAGTCTGCATTTCATGTCATTTGTTGCTATTCTAGCGCTTTTCATATTTCGCTTTGTACGATTGTTGTTTGCTTGGTTTTGTTGAACGTCTGCTGTCATTTTAATGTATATTAGCTTGTAGAAGCACCGTTTCAGTTTTTGTTTGCATCTCATTGCTGTCGCATGCATGACATTATTCTGCACTAAAAGTTGTCGTTGCGGCGACTCATTTCACACACATGCATGCATTCCCGTTTTCTGAGTCCTACATTTATTTTTGCATGCATGATCATTCAGTCTTTCTTACATTCAGTCTCGCCATGCATTCAAACCTCTTCATGTTTTCAGTCGCCCATCGGCAGGTCTGGGTTGCCTTGGCCCGGACCTTGCCTTGCCCAGACAGAAATGCGCATTTCTGGAAGTGAAGGCTCTGCCTTCCCTCTAGAAATTGTGCAAACCTACCCAACACTGACCTCCAGGCTTGCATTGCGCAATTTGGGAGGCAATGCTGACCCAGAAAATTGCGTAATATAGTTTCTGGGCATGCATGTCCTTGCTGACTGAAATTGCACATTGCACAATTTCAGTCCTCAGCAAGCAGGCTAGACTGCGCATTACATAGGTCCAGCAGTCAGTCAACCTCCAAACAGCCCAGACTGTGCTTTGTGCAGTTTTGGCAGTCAGTGTCCCGACCTCCCAGTGAAAATTGCGCAATCTTTACTGCCAGTCGTCGAGGTATGTTGCATGTCAGTCCTCAAATTTGTTTTGGTTTTTAAATGACAGATTGCTTGCCATGAGTGTCGCTATGTGTGCAGTTATAGCAGGTGTTCGTCCATCTCTCAACAGTACAGGTACAATGGCCTCTAAGAGAGCAGGGTCAAAGGACACTGTTGGAAGTGACACTGGAGATGCAGTTGAACAAGTGTCTATGGGCCTGCCCGTTTATGAAGACATCAAGTTGGTCATAGACAAAGACATCAAGATGAAAAGGTAGGACATCAATGATACATTGTTAGGCACATTTGAGGAAGATTTGGAACACTACAGGGTCTATGTCCTGTTATCACTCAGGTTGTTCCCTTTGACTGCTAAGGGAATACGGCCGAGGTAACCACAAACCAATCTTTGGACTACAGGTCCTAGCCTACCTGCAGTCAGAGAGGGCTCTCTCTTTATGATTTAGCTTTGTTTAGGGGTGATTTTAGGCTAGATATGATGCACATGGGTTTTGTTTGAGTTTGGTGGGATGGTTGATCTATTCAAGCAATGTTGGCATGCAAAGTGTAAGAAGTTCAAACCATTGGGCATGGAGTCGATGAATGTGAACTGAAGGGTGTGTTTTCTTTGGCAGAAGAGGGGAATATGGAGCAGGATAGCTACACATGGCACAATGATTAATGCTAGAACAAGGATGAAATGGAGGTCAGGGGATGAGAGGCAGTTAAGGATCTCTCATCCCGCCAAAGAGGGAAAGTGGATGAAGGCTAAATAGGAGCAATGAAGAGTTTCCTAGACAACATTCATATGTGAAGGAAATAGCTTAAACATGATCAATTAAGTATGCATATTCATCACTAATTCAGAGGAAAACATAGAAAAGTTACAAGAATTGAGGACAGAGGGCATGAAAACCAGTTCTGAACTATTCCTTCCTCCTGCAACTTAGATTATGATATATAGATGACACATATACATATAAACTGATAAACAGATGGAGGAAAGACTTATTGGACCATGAGAAAGCAGGAGAATTCCATATCAAGCTCTTCAGCCATTGAAAGCACAACCAACCAGTTCAGATGCAAATATTCCAGCAATCTTTGATTACAGAAGTTCTTAAGCTTACAGCACAAGTCTCGAATGAGGAAATCAACCAACCAACCCTTTTCATAATCCAGAGGGAGGTTTTTATAGAGAAAATATCTAAAAATATCTGCAACAGCAAATCTGAGACAGATCTGAAGAAATGAATGATTCTAACCTAACATTTATTGAAAATAAATGTAAAAAATATCTATCAGCTGCGCAGGAGGCAACAGCCATAAAAATGAATAAATATTGGTCCTTGCTGCAATGTGCTGGCATTTTTGCCATAACTACACCTTGAATACTGAAGCGCTGCCCATATGTTTCTTAATACACTGCTTCTGCAATATCTGGGCCTTAAATCTCCTATCTGCTCCCTTTAGGCGGTTCTGCTGTTGTTAAGAGGCATTGGAGCGCATTAACTCTGCTTCAGTGAGCTTTGATGGCTCTGAGCTGCTTCATTGACTTTGAGCAATCCCTTTATTGCTATCTGCTTTGCAATAAAGTCCTTTGCTGCTCATCATGACTGATACACTTTGTCGCATTTTGGGGTTCATATGGGCTTGGAGCGATCAAAATTGATTGAAGAATGACCCTTATCCCTTGAAGAAGAGGCGCGCGGCAAAAATATGAATAATATGAAAAATAGCCCATTTTCCTTTATAACAGGCAAAATGCCCATTTACACACAAAAATCACGAAAAACATGGGTGGGCGCGGCACTGTTCAAAATATTAAATCGTGGCCGTTGGATCCGGCGCGGGCCGATCCAATGGTTGGCGCTAACTCGGCGGTTCGGCAGATCGGCGGTCCCAACATACAAAACCTCCGACGAGCGATATGGAGGGCGGACCCGTGTATTAAGGCCCTCTTTATTTGAAATCGGGTCCGACCCATCGGCGGAACCTAAATCGGCGGTTTTATAATGGAACGGGTCCGCAGACCCAAAATCCTTTAAGTGCTGCTTTATTTTATTTCGGCTCCGCCATATCGGAGCATTCCCATTCGCTGTACAACAGGCTCCTTTCGGACCCGAAATATATACATGCCGTGCCTTATAACATTTCGGCTCCGCTGGTCGGAGCCATATATATGGGAACGATGCGATAGAACATGAGCCGTTGGATGAGCGGGCCCGAATGGGTGGCCATGATTTCATCGGCATTTCGACAATCGACGGGGCGGCGGGTATATATACATGGCACAAAACTTTGCGATACGCCGGGGGAACACATATATGGGCCAATATTGAACGCTGCCCCCTCCCGACTGCGATATCGCATCGGAGGGGGTACAAAGGAACCCTTTTTGCATCGGAGCAAGGTTTTTGTGACAAAGAAAAACTTTTATGAAATCGGAGGGGCCTCTTTAGTGATTCGGAAGGGTTTCTAAGGCATTGGAAGGGGTCCGATAGCCTAAAAAGATGGGTTTTAATGCTTGGAAGGAGTCCAAAAGCATTTAAGAGGAGTTTTATGTGCTTTGAGAAGGGTTTAAGGCCAAAAAAGGGGTTTATGCCTTGAGAAGGTAAAAACAAAGCAAAAAGGATGGTTTTTATACATTTGAGGGGAAAACTATGCTTTGGGAAGGAGTCCAAAATGCATGAGAAGATGGTTTGAGGGGTACAATGAGGGTTCTTGCTAAGTTTCAGGTAAACTTAGCAATTCCCAAGTGTACTTATGGTTATTTTTCAACCAGGGGGAGGGGATAAGTATATAGGGGAGTTATTAACATTGTTATAGTAAGGGGAGGGGAGATAGATAGGGAGTTACATAGTAAAGTTAGTAGTTAACCTGATAATGATAAGAAAAAGTGCTAAGTATGAGATCTTGGGCTATTAAGGGGGAAAATGACTGATAGAGGAAGTATGGACATTCCTTGAGTAAAGCAGATCTTTACCAAGGCACCTGATATGAAAATGATGATACTAAGAGATATCAAGCAGATCTTGACCTCTTTAGGGGAAGTTAGTGAGTGATTTGGGGAAGAGGAAGAAGGGGAAGTTAGACATGCCTCGCTTGAGCTCCTTCAAATGGAAAACTGCCTCATGCTATCACAAGCCATGATTCTGCAACCAGAAAGCTACCTACTCGGCCTACTCACCTAGCATTTTCTCTTCTTTTTGGTTTGGGTGCACTTGAACTAGCATACCCAGCTTTTCATTCTTTTCTTCTTGCTGTCCTCCTATCTAAATCTACACTTATTGCATCCAGGGGCTCAGATTAAGCTGTTGAGCACCCTTGTTTCTCTACCTATCTACAAATCTGCCAAGATTAAGCTGTTTGGACAGATATTCATTCTCTATATTCTACAACAAGAAATTGAAACCTAGGGAAGCCAAGATTAAGCTGTTTGGACTTCCCTTAACTGAAAACTCATCAAAATGGATTAACTCATCAAAATTTGGAATACAGCAGTGGCATTTAGACTAGCACACTCTCATGGCCTCTTCTTTGGCCTCTTAAGGAAATATGGAACATTGCAGTATGCAAAGTATGACATATTTGGCATGTAAAAATGTCAATCATGAAAGATGAATACCTGTTGCAACAGGAGGCTAACAGTGGCTCCACTTGGGGATGGCTTTTCCTTGCGAAAAGTCAAGAACAGCAGGTCAGATGGCCTTGTATTCAGTTGTTGTTGTATTCTACAAAATTCCCTTTGATGGTTGCCTTATTAATCCTACCTACCTACCCTAACCAGCACTTTCTTTGCTGTTAGGTGAAATGAAACAGCCAGTGCAGCCACTTAAGTATTATAAACATCAATGAGCTTTGCTGCTTGCGCCTGCTGATGCTTGAATTGGAGATCTTGGAATCTGATATAGCTTTGTTAACCATTAAGAAGATCAGGAAACTGCTGACCTCCTTTGCTGAATCTAAACACTGTACAAAAGGGTCCTGCAACATATATATACAATTGCTCGGCTGAATTAAAGAACTGTACAAAGGTTTGGGACAACTATCATGCTTTTGAATTGGGAAATCACCATCATCTTGATTTTGAGCCTTACAGCCTGCTAATGGAGAAGAGCACTGATTTATTTCATCACTCAGTCTGTCTGTAGATGGTTCATACAAAACATGGATGGATACTTGCAATTTGTTACCTACAAGCTCAGATGGAACCTGACAGATCTCCACAGGCTGCTCCTCCTCTTCTTTAAAAAACTCAGATGGCTGAAAACAAAGAGGTAGGGGATCCACTTGGATCATTTGGTCACATGCTGCTGCTTCTGAGTTGTCCTCAATCTGATATTCAATGGCACTTTGGGGCTGCAAATCTAGAGGTAATGCATTATAAGCAAGGATTTGACTCTCCTCTAGATGGTCAGTATCAAAGCATGCTGACACTTGATTATTAATTGCATGATAATATTCCCTAATAAACTAAAAAGATTCAAAACAAAATGGTAAAGTTCCTTCGCTGAAATCAAAATTCTCTGCATTTTCCTCCTCCTCTTCATAGCTGAAATGAGCAAGCTGATCACTGGGTTCAGGCTGCTGAACCTGAACACTGCTTTCTGCCAAAATAGCACCTGATTCCTCTACACGGCTGATTTGGATTTGAGGTGCAAATTCATCATCATACAAATCATATTTGGGCAGACAGTTGAAAGAAGAAAAGCTACCATATTCACACAGTATATCAGCAGATTGCTCCTTCACATATGGCTGTATGAATATGTCATCTGTTTTGTGGCAGGTTTGTTCGTGAATATCACTACTTTCCTGTTGTAAAACAGATCTGTTCTTGTGCTCTAGACATTCAACTTTCATTGCGATCTTCTGCATCCTTTCCTCTATTTCTTCTAACAAATAAAGAAGTCTTTCTTCTTGCTCTTCTTTGCGCTGTTCCTCCCTCCTCTTCAGATTTGCCTCCACGTCCACAGCCATGTCCTGCATCTGTTTCATAGTGGATGGGCATCTTTCTCTCAAACGAAATTCAATCTCTGGATCAAAAGCTCTTGGAAAATGCAGTAGAGCTAAATCAAGGGGGGGTCTTATATTCAGCGGCATAGAATGGTAGACTTGATTGAATCTGTCAGAAAATTGCTGAACTGTTTCATCTGGATGCCTTCTTAACTGATTATATTCTTCAATAAGCATGAGGAGACTGACTTTGATCATCCATCTATCAAGGAAAAGTTTGAATAACTGCTCAAGATTAGAGATGCTAGCCTCAGGCAATGCTTTAAACCAAGTCCTAACTTCGCTTTGCAAAGAAAGGGCGAAAAGCCTAATACTAACATCCTCATCCTCTACTTCAAAACTGTTTAGATAGTCTTCAAAAGCCTGGATATGCTTTTGCACAGTAACACCATTCTCTCCATCAAATCTTGGGAGATACTCAGGGTGATCTTTAGGTAAAGGATTGAGCACGGGAGGCAAAATGAGTGGCTTATAGCTATCAGGAACCTTACGAGGCACGGGATTATTTACAGGGATTTAATGACTGGGCTTGATATGAGCAAGGATAGGATGATTTGCTTTGATACTTGTTTCCTCCTTGGTTGCATGATGATCTTCAGCAGCATTTAAAGGTTGATGTTCTAATGTGCAAGGAGGGCTTTCCTCAACATTTTCAAAAGGCAAATCATAAAAATCAAATTTAAACTCGTCTTTAAAATACAATATACACAGCAACATTTTATGGAAGAGAAAGAACATGACCTCTTGGATAATAATCCGGGTCAACAGGCTGATCTGCTCATATATTTCTTTTGGGTTCATTTCTCCAGCGGAGTCTTTATTATGAGGATTATGTGGAGTCGCCAGGTGGATAAATTAACTTTGAAGGGTCTGATCTCTGTCCACCAACACAGACCAGAGCTAAATATGAAATAAATTTGAAGAAAAAGGGGAATTTTCTTCAGGAAACAAAATATTTTGAGATTTTTTGATTTTTTGGGATTTTTCAAAACAAGTTTAAGACTTATTCGAAAGGCAAACTGATAAAAAATGGGGATTTACAGCAATAAACAAATGATTCATCCCCAGTGGAGTCGCCATTATGTTATCACTCAGGTTGTTCCCTTTGACTCCTAAGGGAATACGGCCGAGGTAACCACAAACCAATCTTTGGACTACAGGTCCTAGCCTCCCTGCAGTCGGAGAGGGCTCTCTCTTTATGATTTAGCTTTGTTTAGGGGTGATTTTAGGCTAGATATGATGCACATGGGTTTTGTTTGAGTTTGGTTGGTTGGTTGATTTCCTCATTCGAGACTTGTGCTGTAAGCTTAAGAACTTCTGTAATCAAAGATTGCTGGAATATTTGCATCTGAACTAGCTGGTTGTGCTTTCAATGGCTGAAGAGCTTGATATGGAATTCTCGTGCTTTCTCATGGTCCAATAAGTCTTTCCTCCCTCTGTTTATCAGTTTATATGTATCTGTATCATCTATATATCATAATCTAAGTTGCAGGAAGAAGGAATAGTTCAGAACTGGTTTTCATGCCCTCTGTCCTCAATTCTTGTAACTTTTCTATGTTTTCCTCCGAATTAGTGATGAATATGCATACTTAATTGATCATGTTTAAGCTATTTCCTTCACATATGAATGTTGTCTAGGAAACTCTTCATTGCTCCTATTTAGCCTTCATCCACTTTCCCTCTTTGGCTGGATGAGAGATCCTTAACTGCCTCTCATCCCCTGACCTCCATTTCATCCTTGTTCCAGCATTAATCATTGTGCCATGTGTAGCTATCCTGCTCCATATTCCCCTCTTCTGCCAAAGAAAACACACCCTTCAGTTCACATTCATTGACTCCATGCCCAATGGTTTGAACTTCTTACACTTTGCATGCCAACTTTGCTTGAATAGATCAACCATCCCACCAAACTCAAACAAAACCCATGTGCATCATATCTAGCCTAAAATCACCCCTAAACAAAGCTAAATCATAAAGAGAGAGCCCTCTCTGACTGCAGGTAGGCTAGGACCTGTAGTCCAAATATTGGTTTGTGGTTACCTCGGCCGTATTCCCTTAGGAGTCAAAGGGAACAACCTGAGTGATAACATGTCCATCCACAAATCTCGCTTGTACCGGATTACATGCAGGTATCCCGCGTTTCATGCGAAGACATGATACATTGGATTGTCTTGCACACTGATCCTGAGATGATGATGTTGAGTAGTGTCAGTAGGACAAAGCTTGCTACCTTCAGGGCGAAGGACTATCAGGAGATGTACCACTTGCCACAACCAGTGATCACAATGGAGAAACCCTTTAGCACATGTAGCAACACAAACTCTAGAGATATGTTGAAGAGTGGGTGAAAGAGCCAGCCAAGTTCAGGACAACACCCAGTATGGTTTACAAGACGAAGATACCGCGGAAGGAATATTAGTACTTGGTCATCTTTTCATGCCACTTATACGGCCAAGAAAGCACAGAGACCTTCCCGCAGAGCTGGGTGATTGTGTTGGACCAACTAGCCAATGAAGGAAGGCCATGCAACTGGTCCGACATGTTGGTTCTCAGGTTGAAGGAATAGGTGACAGGAGCTCAGCATCCGCCCAAAGGTCAGCAAGTAGAGATATACATGTCCACTTATATTCTGGATGCAATATGTGCCTGCTAACAGTTCCTAGGTTTGAAGTGGGTATGGATACCTTTGGAAACCATTGTGCACACCTATTGCAAATTGTTCTCCAAATGTAGCTTCCGCAGAGTCATCACACAGTTGTTAGACCACTTTGTCACCCTGATGTACAAAATGATATTTGAGTAGGATCCACCCTACATGTCGCAGGCAATGATGGAGGAATTGATCGACATAGAAAATTTGTATGACTCACCCCTTGGCACCTTCATACGGATCTAATACGCGGAGAAGCCTCCGCACGTTTTACTGAAGTTTGCCATGGACAAGCTCGTCATGCAAGAAGTGTCGTATCACATCTCGACAGGGTTGTTAGCTAGACTGCACAGGAAGAAGAAGGCACCTTGGCCCACTCTTCTTTTGCGGATCGAGTTATACGAGATACAAAATTTCAAGCACACTGATGCCGAGATGGAGGAGTTCAAAAGATTCACTTTCGGCACCAGAACTTTCAACCTGTATGACCTGCATTGCTTTATAAAGGACCACTGTGCAAGAGTGAAATTTCCATGGATCCATGGGGCATATCATTGGCCTGAGGAAGACCCATGGAGATATTGTCACAACTTCTCCAGGCTCAATGAACCGGTCGGCATAGCTGTGGAATGGTTAGCAAAGCAGCGCGAAGCAACATCTCAAAGAGCACCATCATCAGCAGCAGCAGAGGGTAACAGACCTACGCATGACAAAGGCAAGAGAAAGGTTGTCGACAACGCAGAGGTAGAACAAAGCCGCAAGTTCAAAGCAAATCGACTTGTGATGAAAGCAGCTTTGGATATTGAGGCTATGAGGTGACAACGAGAAAAGAGGAACGCGCAAAGGCAAAGAGATAAACAGAGAATGGAGGAAACAGAGAAGGAGTTGCAAGAGCTAAAGCGGCAACTCCGGGAAGAACAGGAGCTGCCTAGAAGAGAGAAGGAAGCGCAACAAGGACAAATACAGTAGGAGGCGCAGCATGCACAGATTGCAGAAACTGCGCCCATACAGGTTATAGACTCATCCGAGTAGTTGACACAGAGTATATAGGGTGAGCAATCGCAGGAGCAGGACTTAGCTTAAGAGGTTGAACAAGTGCTAAAGAAGACGGATACGAACATGGTGCAACCAAAGTTAGATCAGGATACAAACCTCATGCCTCATAACCAAGTGTTGGAAATAATACTGAGAGGGGGGGGTGAATCAGTATTAGAAAGTTAATAATTTTTCATTTCCATAATCAGATTAATATACGCTACTTCAGTTAATGGAACTCGTGTGTATACGCAACTGTGTTTAAGCAACTAGCGTATATCCTACAGACTTATGAATTAGTGAATTCATCATATGTTGACCTTTAATCAGTGCGTCAGAACCATATAAACAGTAACCAGGTGTAGAAAAAACAGAACAGACAATCACACACAAGAACACAAGATATAAGGTGGAAACCCAATGTGGGTGAAAACCACCTGCTGCAATCATCTCTATCTTCCTTTTAAAATTAAAAACTTCTTTTTACAATTTTTGTAATGGTGCAGTCTTATACCAGTACGCAGGATTCTATCTGCAGAAGGCTACAACTTTCTCTCATTCTCCAGTTTCTCCTGGAAGGGAGCTACAACCCCCTAGCTCTTGTACTAGCATATATGTGGACTAGTACATAGGTGCCAGCCTACAAAAGGCTCCAACCTTCTTTTTTCTTCCAGGGACCACGTTTCATAAATTTTCAGACTGGATCTATCAATAGCTTCATTCCATCATCTGCATCAATCAATCTCCTTTTGCACCAACCAAAACTGAATCAACCAATCACTTTGACAAATATTCATAATGTTGTAAGCAGAATATAATAACCAAAATACAGTAACTAAAACCCAAGCCAGAACCCAGAACACTGCACCAGCAAATAGAAGTAGCTAAACTATATTTTGGGAGATACACGCTACTTCCTTTCGTTGAACTTGCATGTATACGCACTTTTCTCAAGGCAAACCCGCATATAGATCTGCAAATCAAAATTAAGATGTATACATTGTTTTTATATGCCGAACCACTGTGTATACGCTCCTTTTCTAAAGTGAACCTGCGTACAGATCTGTAAATGATGATTTAAACTCTACAACAATTTTAAACTTCAGTTATACCTAGATCATCATATTTACAAACTACAACATGCGCCAGTTATATAGATAAATGATCAAAACCACATAAAGATACTTCACTTCTAGCCTTAAGATCTTGACCCATCATTAGATTTTATCCTTCATCAAGCGCTAAGGTTCATCCTTGGTTCAGATTCAGCGATGCACCATATCCCAATAGCCTGTATATTAGATCTTGCTCTTCATCAGATATTCAATTCATGAGTGCCTTTGCCTAATGATCTTCTCCTCCTTTATAGTCTTAGGCCTTACTCAACACCATGGACCAAAACCACTTAGAACCAATACCTTGGACCAAATACCTGGGGTCAACACTTCAGACAAGATACCTTGGACCAATACCATGGATCAAAATACCATCGACCAAAACTAAGTTTTCCAACTTGTACACGCCTTTCCTTCCGTGAAAGTGCATGTGTACGCTATACGCGCCTTTTGGTCAGTGAACCTGCGTGTACACGCGGCTTGGTCAATGAGGAACCTGCGTATACCTCTTTTTCTTCATTCTGTGAGTCTGAACTATGATCTGTCATCTGAGTGAGTTTCCATCAAGTACAACACCTGTATCACTTGTATCATAATGCCAACAATCTCCCCCTTTGGACTTGATGGCAACAACAACACCAATCACTCTCCCCCTTTGTCATCAAGGGCAAAGGGTCATGCTACCCCTGAGTACCAGCTGAAATCTCTGATATGTTGAAGTGTTGATTGAGCTCCTATGATCAAGTCCATGCTCCCCCTGAGCATAAGAAAGGTCTGCAAAAAGATAACATGACTCTATACATAGATCACCAAGGACCTTCCTATCACCAAAGACTCATACATACATCCATCTCACAACCAAGTGGGGATATACCAATTGTTTATACATGTCAAAACATGAGAATTACATCATCCATCCCATGCATAGTGGGGTAACAAAATCTGACCTTTACATTGAAATATATACATGACATATAAAATAGAGACCAAACATCTGAAATAAGATAACAATCAGCATTGAAACCAGCAACCATGTTCTCTCTTGAGCTTCTTCTATCTTAATAAAAAACAATAGTGAATTTGCACCAAGATCTTCTAAGGTAATGCCAACAATGCATTATTAGAAGTATATGCTCCCCCTGAACCTGTGCCAGATGATTACTGTCAGACCCATATCGGACTCCTTTCATCCTGAGTCTGGCCCATTTCTTCAAACCAACAGATACACGGTTGTCTCCACCGAAACCGGCATATGTACACGACTACGCTTTAGGAAACTTGCGTATAACCACATTTCTCTGAAACAGATAAATTTTAATAGCAGGATGATGCATCAACCACTCCCACCTTCTGTCTGAGATATTCAAATGTCTATTTTGGGCAGTCGTTTGGTGAATATATCAGCAACATGTTCTTTGGAGGGAACATACTCCAATTTGACCTTTTTTTCATGCACTTGTTCATGTAGAAAAGGATATTTGATGGATATGTGCTTGGTCTTGGAATGCATGACTGGATTCTTTGAAATATTGATGGCACTTGTATTATCACATAAAATGGGAATGGGTGGAGTACATGTGATTTGTATGTCTTGCAATGTTTGCATCATCCAAAGGAGTTGTGTGCAGCAAGATGCAACGACCACATATTCTGCTTCAGCTGTCGATAAAGCAATTGAGCTTTGTTTCTTGCTAAACCAAGACACTAATCTGGAACCCATATAGAATGCACCACCACTAGTGTTTTTTCTGTCATCAACGCTTCCTGCCTAATCTGCATCTGTATATGCATGAAGTGTAAGATCTGTATCTCTAAGATAGCATAAACCAAAATTCTGTGTTCCTTGAAGATATTTGAATATCCTTTTGACTGCCTGAAGATGTGATTCCTTTGGATTTGCTTGGAATCTTCCAACTATTCCTACTGCATGCATGATGTCCGGTCGGGTACCTGTTAGATAGAGCAAGCTGCCAATCACGGATATGTAAGTTGGTTGATGCACTGTTGCTGATTCATCATTTGAACTGAGACTGCATCCTGTTACCATTGGAGTACATATTGGTTTAGAATCTTCCATGCTGTACTTTTTCAGGATCTGTTTGAGATATTTGGTTTGTGACAGAAAAATACCATCTTTGTTTTGTTGAACTTGTAGACCAAGAAAGTATGTAAGCTCATCAAGTAGGGACATTTCAAATTCTTGTTGCATTATTGAAGCAAAATTTTGACTCGTGGCTTCCTCATTACCACCAAAAATGATATCATCAACATACACAACAAGTATTACCAATTTATTATTGTCAATCATTGTGTATAAATTTCTATCAACTGATCCCTTTGAAAAACCTTGTTGATGGAGATATTTGTCAAGACGGGAATACCAGGCCCTTGGAGCTTGTTTTAGACCATAGAGAGCTTCTTTGAGTCTGCATACAAGTTTTGCATCATTTCCAAGAATGAAGCCGTCTAGTTGCTCAGTATAGACTTCTTCTTCTAAGTCTCCATTACGAAAAGCAGAGGTTACATCCATTAGATATACTTTCAATTTCTGAAAACTAGACAGAGCAAGGAACATTTTTATGGATTCAAGTCTAGCAACAGGTGCAAAAGTTTCTTCAAAATCTTTACCTTCTTGTTGATCATATCCTTTAAAAACAAGTGTGGCCTTGTTTCTAATAACTTCTCCATTTTCATACAACTTGTTTTTGAATATCCATTTAGTTCCTATGATATTCTTATCATGAGGTCTAGCAACTAATTCCCAAGTATGATTCTTTTCAATTTGCTCAAGTTCTTCAATCATGGCTTTGACCCAACATTCATCTTTACAAGCTTCAATTACATTTTGAGGTTTGGTGGAGGATAGTAATGCTAGAGAGCTTGAAGCTTCTGAAATAGTTCTTCTTGTCTGTACACCTGCCTCTTTCTGTCCCAAAATTTGAGTCTCTGGATGATTTTTCTGAACATACCTAGACGGAGTCTTTTCTTCTACCGTTATCTCTTCTTCTGGTGCTTCATTGGTTTCTTCTTCAGAATTAGTTTGATAATCCTCATCTTCTTCATGCTCTTCAGTTTTTATTTGCCTTGGATTTTTGCATGTTTCATCAACCACAACATCGATACTTTCAATAATTTTCCCAAGCCTTTTGTTATAACATTTATATCCTTTACTTCGAGAAGAGTAACCAAGGAGAATACCTTCATCTGCTCTGGGTTCAAACTTGCCAAGTTTTTCATCAGTCTTTTTGATGTAACATTTGCTTCCAATAAATTTGAAGTATTTTACAGTAGGAGTTTTACCATACCAAAGTTCATGAGGAGTTTGAGTGTTGTTTACCCAAACGTTTGTTTTGTTGAGAATAGTGACGGCAACGAATGCAGCGTCACCCCAGAAGGTTACAGGAGTTACAAACTCATCCAGCATAGCATGAGCCATTTGTTGAACAATTTTTTTCATTCTTTCTACAACTTCATTTTGTTGAGGTGTTCTTGCAGTGGAGAATTCCCTTTTTATTCCATGTTCTTCACAAAAGTTGAAGAATTCATCCAAGGTAAATTCCCCTCCTCGATCAGATTTGAGGCATTTGATTTTACGATTTGATTCATTTTCAACGAAAGCTTTGAAGGCTTTGAAATTTTCAAATGCCTCATCTTTATGTTTTATAAGTCCTATCCAACACATTCTAGAAAAATCATCAATGAAAAATATAAAATATTCTTCTCCACAAGGTGACTTTTTCCTTGATGGTCCACATAAATCCATATGAACAAGTTCAATAAGCTTACTAGCTAATCCTTCCTTTTTAGGGAAATGTGCTCTGGTTTGCTTACCAAATTGGCATGATTTGCATATTGTATTTTCTGGAATGCTGATATCCAGAAGATCACGAACAGCCTGGTATCTGCATGCTTTTCTTATTTGAGGGAAACTTAGATGCCCTAGTATTCTGTGCCATAGCCAATGTTCATCATTTTTTCTTAGATAGCATTGTTGTTGTCCTCCCTTGAATATGTATAAGTTGTTTGGAGTTCTTACACCTTTGATCATTGTTTCTCCTATATCAAGCTCATGAACAACACATCCATTTGATCGAAATACTACTTCATTTCCTTGATCACACATTTGACTGACACTTAACAGGTTATGCTTAAGACCATCAACATACATAATATGCCCAGCTAACCTTTTCTACAAAGGATTTTTCGGCGAAGATCACATGAGACATCATTTGCCGACGCGTTTCGAACCAACCAGTGTGGTTCATCGTCAGGACAAGTTGAAGAAACAGATCCAGCTTAGCAGGTTAAATAGACAGAGCAAAGCCTCCAACGGCTAAAAAGACAACAACTACTTTTGACTAGGCCCTGGGATCAAAAACCTATTTACTAAAAATGTTAACCTAGGGGGACTAGGTTAACATTTTTAGTAAATAGGGTTTTTGATCCCAGCGCCTAGTCAAAAGTAGCTGTTGTCTTTTTAGCCGTTGGAGGCTTTTCTCTGTCTATTTAACCTGCTAAGCTGGATTTGTTTCTTCAACTTGTCCTGACGATGAACCATACTGGTTGGTTCGAAACGCGTCGACAAATGATGTCTCATGTGATCTTCGCCGAAAAATCCTTTGTAAACTTGATATGGATCACAGAAGCCTAAACTCTACTATTTAACCTTTTCTTTTAAGAGAACAGAGCCTTTACCTTTTATGACAGCAGGAGTGTCATTTCCAAATGAGATCTTCTTTTCCTTTTCTAAGGCATTATATGGCTGAAGTTTTTCTTTGTCACCTGTCATGTGTTTTGAGCATCCACTGTCGATATACCGGTGATTTTCTTGTCCTTCTGCATACAAGGCAATACCATATCTTTCTGGTTGCGGCTCTTTCTTTTTCCATATTTTGGGACTTAATGAAGTTTGCTCCTTTTGAGATGTTTGCCGAAATTTACTCCTGCATTCAAATTCTTCATGACCGAAGTTGTTGCAAATAGAGCATTCTATTTCATTTTCAAGAAGAGAAAAGTTATTGTAAGTCTGTTTCATGATACCTGTTACATTCCTTTGATTTTGTGCTTCTCTAGTCATGATGGTCTTGTAAGCAACACATTGAGCAGCTTTGTGTCCAAAGTTATGACATGAGAAACATTGCCCATTGAAGAAGTTCCTGCGATTAACGAATCTATTGACCTGGTGATTGTAGTTTCTATTGATATTCATTCTTGAAGCAGATTGAGTATGATTTACTTGAGGTTTGTAGCTTATGTTCATCCTTGAAGTAAATTGAGCCTGATTTACCTGGTGGTCTTCTTTATGCCTTTGCTGACGATTGTCAAACTGTTCACTGCTCTTTGCTGCATCAAGATAGCTTTTAGTGGAGGTTGACGGCTTTAGTGACTAATATGCTTCTTCAGTATATCCAAGACCTGTCTTTATTAGAGGAGAACGCTGCACTTTGATAATTTCATTTAATGTTTCTGATCCTTTAGCAAATCTAAAATTGAGAGCTTTTGTTTTCTTAATATCCTTTCTTAGACCCACAATTTCACATTCCAGTTTTTCATAGTGTTTTATTCTTTCATCAAGTTGGAATGTCAGAGTATCTATAATCATATTCTTTTCTTCTAAACAAATTTTGAGTTTAGAGATTTATTCATAAAGATCATCTTCATCTAAAGCATCCAAGAAATTATCATCTTCAAAAGCCATCAAAAGTCTATAGTCTTTACTATTTTCATCTTCATCACTATTAGATAGACCATCGTTATCTTCATGCATACAGTAGCTCTTCTTAATTACACTTTGTTTTCTATTCCATTTTGTTGATTCCTTACCTTTATCAACCTTACCTTTATGAGGAAATTTGGCAGCATAATGACCGACTCTTCCACAAGCAAAACATTTGAAGGGTAGTTTACCTCTAAAGCTTCTGGAACCCCGTTGAAGGTTCTTGACAAAAGTTTGCTTCTTCCTCTCCTTGTGAAATATGTCCTGATTCATTGAGTTCTTCTCTTCCTGAGGCTTTGAATGTGGCTGCTTCTCATATCTGATGGACCTCCTTTTCTCATTTCGAAAGCAGTTAAGATTCTGTGCAGCTGTGTCATAGTAATGATCTGAAGATCCTGCTTTCTTTTATGGCAAATACTTTTGATTCAAACGTAGTAGACAAGGATCTTAAAACCTTTTAAACTAAAGTAACTTCTTTTATCTCTTCACCCAAGTTCTTCATGCAATTAACAATCTCATCTATACGTAAGAAGTAACTAGCTATACTTTCATCATTGTACGTTTTGAGAGATTCATATTGAATTCTGAGAGTTTGCAATTTTCCACGTTTTACCTGATTGTCTCCTTCATAGCTTAGAATGATCTTGTCTCATATTTCTTTGGCGGTTTTGAGTTGCATAACTTTGACAAATTTTGATTGTGACAGACTCCCCAATAATGTATTGACAGCCTTGGCATTGGTTTCATATTGCTTTTTACCTGTCGTATCTATAGGAATTGTTGATGGAAATGTATATCCTCCTTCCACGATTTCCGAGACATCTGTTCCAAGAGAATGAAGATAGGCTAGGGTTCTTACCTTCCAATAAATGGAGTTGCTCCCATCAAAGATTGGTGGTCTAATAGATCCCTCTCTTTCGTAGTTACTCATGATGATGGATCTTCCTTCAAGCGATCAAGCTTCTTTTGAAGGACCTACTCTGATACCAATTGTTGGAAATAACACTTGGGGGGGTGAATTAGTATTAGCAAGTTAATAATTTATCATTTCCATAATCAGATTAATATATGCTACTACTTCAGTTAATGGAACTCGCGTGTATATGCAACTGTGTTTAAGGCAACTAGCGTATATCCTGCAGACTTATGATTCAGTTAATTCATCATATGTTGATCTTTAATCAGTGCATCAGAACCATATAAACAGTAACCAGATGTAGTAAAAACAGAACAGAGAGTCACACACAAGAACACAAGATATAAGGTGGAAACCCAATGTGGGTGAAAACCACCTGTTGCAATCGTCTCTATCTTCCTTTTAAAATTAGAAACTTCTTTTTACAATTTTTGTACTGGTGTAGTCTTATACCAGTATGCAGGCTTCTACGTGCAGAAGGCTACAACCTTCTCTCTTTCTCCAACATCTCCTGGAAGGGAGCTACAACACCCTAGCTCTTGTACTAGCATATATGTGTACTAGTACGTAAGTGCCGGCCTACCAAAGGCTCCAACCTTCTTTTTTCTTCCAAGGACCACGTTTCATAAATTTTCAGACTGGATCCATCAATAGCTTCATTCAATCATCTGCATCAATCAATCTCTTTTTGCACCAACCAAAACTAAATCAACCAATCACTTTAACAAATCTTCAGAATGCTATAACCAAAATACAGTAACCAGAACCCAAGCCAGAACCCAGAACACTGCACTAGCAAATAGAAGTAGCTAAAATATATTTTGAGAGATATAGGCTACTTCTTTTCGTTGAAGCTGTGTGTATATGCACTTTTCTCAAGGAAAACCTGCATACAGATATGCAAATCAAAATTAAGATGTATACGTTGTTTTGATATGCCGAACCAGCGTGTATACGTGCCTTTTCTAAAGTGAACCTGCGTACAGATCTGTAAATGATGATTTAAACTCTACAACAATTTCAGACTTCAGTTATACCCAGATCATTATATTTACATACTACAACATGCGCTAGTTATACAGATAAATGATCAAAACCACATAAAAATACTTCACTTCTAGCCTTAAGATCTTGACCCATCATTAGATCATATCCTTCATCAAGCGCTAAGGTTCATCGTTGGTTCAGATCTAGCTATGCACCATAACCCAATAGGCTGTATATTAGATCTTGCTCTTCATCATATATTCAATTCATGAGTGCCTTTGCCTAATGATCTTCTCCTCCTTTTATAGTCTTAGGCCATACTCAATACCATGGACCAAAACCACTTAGAACCAATACCTTGGACCAAATACCTGGGGTCAACACTTCAGACAAGATACCTTGGACCAAATACCTGGGGTCAACACTTCAGACAAGATACCTTGGACCAATACCATGGATCAAAATACCATCGACCAAATACCATGGACCAAAAGTAAGTTTTCCAACATGTACGCTCCTTTCCATCCGTGAAAGTGCATGTGTACACTATACACGCCTTTTGGTCAGCGAACCCGCGTGTACACGTGGCTTGGTCAATGAGGAACCTGCGTATATCTCTTTTTCTTCATTCTGTGAGTCTGAACTGTGATCTGTCATCTGAGTGAGTTGCCATCAAGTATAACACCTGTATCACCTATATCATAATGCCAACAATCTCCCCCTTTCGGCAAAGGGTCATGCTCCCCCTGAGTACCAGCTAAAATCTCTGATATGCTAAAGTGTTGATTAAGCTCCTATGATCGAGTCCATGCTCCCCCTGAGCATAAGCAAGGTCTGTAAAAAGATAGCATGACTCTATACATACATCACCAAGGACCTTCCTATCACCAAAGACTCATACATACATCCATCTCCCAACCAAGTGGGGATATACCAATTGTTTATACATGTCAAAACATGAACATTACATCATCCATCCCATGCATAGTGGGGTAACAAAATATGACCTTTACATTGAAATATATACATGACATATAAAATAGAGACCAAACATCTTAAATAAGATAACGATCAACATTGAAACCAGCAACCATGTTCTCTCCTGAGCTTGTTCTACCTGAATCAAAAACAACAGTGAATTTGTACCAAGATCTTCTAAGATAATGCCAACAATGCATTATTAGAAGTATATGCTCCCCCTGAACCTGTTCCATATGATTACTGTCAGACCCATATCAGACTCCTTTCATCCTAAGTCTGGCCCATTTCTTCAAACCAACAGATACACGGCTGTCTCCACCGAAACCAGCGTATGTACGCGACTACGCTTCAGGAAACTTGCGTATAATCACATTTCTCTGAAACAGATAAGTTTTAACAGCAGGATGATGCATCAACTACTCCCACCTTCTGTCTGAGATATTCAAATGTCTCTCTGGGCAGTGGTTTGGTGAATATATCAACAACCAGTTCTTTGGAGGGAACATACTCCAATTTGACCTTTTGTTCATGCACTTGTTCACGTAGAAAAGGATATTTGATGGGTATGTGCTTGGTCTTGGAATGCATGACTGGATTCTTTGAAATATTGATGGCACTTGTATTATCACATAAAATGGGAATGGGTGGAGTACATGTGATTTGTATGTCTTGCAATGTTTGCATCATCCAAAGGAGTTGTGTGCAGCAAGATGCAACGACCACATATTCTGCTTCAGCTGTAGATGATGCAATTGAGCTTTCATGTTTTTTGCTGAACCAAGACACTAATCTAGAACCCATATAGAATGCACCACCACTAGTGTTTTTCTGTCATCAACGCTTCCTGCCCAATCTGCATCTGTATATGCATGAAGTGTAAGATCTGTATCTCTAGGATACCATAAACCAAAATTCTGTGTTCCTTGAAGATATTTGAATATCCTTTCGACTGTCTGAAGATGTGATTCCTTTGGATTTGCTTGGAATCTTCCAACTATTCCTACTGCATGCATGATGTCCGGTCGGGTACCTGTTAGATAGAGCAAGCTGCCAATCACGAATTTGTAAGTTGGTTGATGCACTGTTGTTGATTCATCATTTTAACTGAGACTGCATCCTGTTACCATTGGAGTACATATTGGTTTAGAATCTTCCATGCCGTACTTTTTCTAGATCTGTTTGAGATATTTGGTTTGTGACAGAAAAATACCATCTTTCTTTTGTTGAACTTGTAGACCAAGAAAGTATGTAAGCTCACCAAGTAGGGACATTTCAAATTCTTGTTGCATTATTGAAGCAAAATTTCGACTCATGGCTTCTTCATTACTACCAAAAATGATATCATCAACATACACAACAAGTATTAGCAATTTATTATTGTCAATTTTTGTGTATAAATTGCTATCAGCTGATCCCTTTGGAAAACCTTGTTGATGGAGATAGTTGTCAAGAAGGGAATATCAGGCCCTTGAAGCTTGTTTTAGAGCATAGAGAGCCTTTCTGAGTCTGCATAAAAGTTTTGCATCATTTCCAAGAATGAATCCATCTGGTTGCTCAATATAGACTTCTTCTTCTAAGTCTCCATTAAGAAAGGCAGATTTTACATCCATTTGATATACTTTGAATTTCTGAAAACTAGAAAAAGCAAGGAACATTCTTATGGCTTCAAGTCTAGCAACAGGTGCAAAAGTTTCTTCAAAATCTATACCTTCTTGTTGAGCATATCCCTTACAAACAAGTCTGGCCTTGTTTTAACTTCTCCATTTTCATTCAGCTTGTTTTTGAATATCCATTTAGTTCCTATGATATTCTTATCATGAGTTCTAGGAACTAATTCCAAGTATGATTATTTTCAATTTGCTCAAGTTTTTCATTCATGGCTTTGACCCAACATTCATCTTTATAAGATTCACTTATATTTTGAGGTTCGGTGGAGGATAGTAATGCTAGATATCTTGAAGCTTCTAAAATAGTTCTTCTTGTTTGTACACCTGCCTCTTTCTGTCCCAAAATTTGAGTCTCTGGATGATTCTTCTGAACATACCTAGATGGAGTCTTTTCTTCTACCGTTATCTCTTCTTCTGGTGCTTCATTGGTTTCTTCTTCAGAATTAGTCTTATAATTCTCATCTTCTTCATGCTCTTCGGTTTTTATTTGCCTTGGATTTTTGCATGTTTCATCAACCACAACATCGATACTTTCAATAATTTTCCCAAGTCTTTTATTATAACATTTATATCCTTTACTTCGGGAAGAGTAACCAAGGAAAATACCTTCATCTGCTCAGGGTTCAAACTTGCCAAGTTTTTCATCAGTCCTTTTGATGTAACATTTGCTTCCAAAAACTTTGAAGTATTTTACAGTAGGAGTCTTACCATACGAAAGTTCATGAGGAGTTTGAATTTTGTTTACCCAAACGTTTGTTTTGTTGAGAATAGAGACGGCAGCGAATGCAGCTTCACCCCAGAAGGTTGCATGAGTTCCAAACTCATCTAGCATAGCACGAGCCATTTGTTGAACAGTTCTATTCATTATTTCTACCACTCCATTTTGTTGAGGTGTTCTTGTAGTGGAGAATTCCCTATTTATTCCATGTTCTTCACAAAAGTCGAAGAATTCATCCAAGGTAAATTCCCCTCCTCGATCAGATCTAAGGCATTTGATTTTACGATTTGATTCATTTTCAACTAAAGCTTTGAAGGCTTTGAAATTTTCAAATGCTTCATCTTTATGTTTTAGAAGTCCTATCCAACACATTTTGGAAAAATCATCAATGAACAATATAAAATATTCTTCTCCACAGGGTGTGATGGTCCACATAAATCAATATGAACAAGTTCAAGAGGCTTACTAGCTGATCCTTCCTTTTCAAGGAAATGTGCTCTGGTTTGCTTACAAAATTGGCATGATTTGCATATTGTATTTTATGGAATGCTGATATCCAGAAGATCACGAACAACCCGGTATTTGCATGCTTTTCTTATTTGAGGGAAACTTAGATGCCCCAGTCTTCTGTGCCATAGCTAGTATTCATCATTTTTGCTTAGATAGCACTGTTGTTGTCCTCCCTTGAGTATGTATAAGTTGTTTGGAGTTCTTACACCTTTGATCATTGTTTCTCCTATATCAAGCTCACGAACAACACATCCATTTGCTTGAAATACTACTTCATTTTCTTGATCACACATTTGAATGACACTTAACAGGTTATGCTTAAGACCATCAACATACATAACATTCCCAGCTTTAACCTTTTCTTTTAAGAGAACAGAGCCTTTATTTTTCATGACAGCAGGAGTGTCATTTCCAAATGAGACCTTCTTTTCCTTTTCCAAGGCATTATATGGTTGAAGTTTTTCTTTGTCACTTGTCATGTGTTTTGAGCATCCACTGTCGATATACCAGTGATTTTCTTGTCCTTCTGCATACAAGGCTATACCACATCTTTCTGGTTGCGGCTCTTTCCTTTTCCATATTTTGAGCCTTAATGAAGTTTGCTCCTTCTGAGATTTTAACTGAAATTTACTCCTGCATTCAGATTCTTCATGACTGAAGTTGTTGCAGATAGATCATTCTATTTCATTTTCAAGAAGAGAAAAGTTATTGTAAGTCTGTTTCATGATCCCTGTCACATTCCTTTGATTTCGTGCTTCTCTAGTCATGATGGTCTTGTAAGCAACACATTGAGCAGCTTTGTGTCCAAAGTTATGACATGAGAAACATTGGCCATTAAAGAAGTTCCTGCGGTTATCGAATCTACTGACTTGGTGATTGTAGTTTCTATTGATTCATTCTTGAAGCAGATTGAGTATGATTTACCTGAGGTTTGTAGCTTCTGTTCATCCTTGAAGTAAATTGAGCCTGATTTACTTGGTGGTCTTCTTTATGCCTTTGCCGACGACTGACAAACTGTTCACTGCTCTTTGCTGCATCAAGATAGCTTTTAGTGGAGGTTGATGGCTTCAGTGATTGAGATGCTTCTTCAGTATATCCAAGACCTGTATTTATCAAAGGAGAACGCTGCACTTTTATAATTTCATTTAATGATTCTAATCCTTTAGCAAATCTAAGATTGAGAGCTTTTGTTTTCTCAATATCCTTTCTTAGACCCACAATTTCACATTCCAATTTTTCATTGTGTTTTTCTCTTTCAACAAGTTGGAATGTCAAAGTATCTATAATCATATTCTTTTCTTCTAAACAAACTGAGTTTAGAGATTTCTTCATAAATATCATCTTCATCTAAAGCATCCAAGAAATTATCATCTTCAAAAGTCTATATTCTTTACTATTTTCATCTTCATCACTATTAGATAGACTATCGCTATCTTCATGCGTATAGTAGCTCTTCTTACTGACACTCTGTTTTCTATTCCATTTTGCTGATTCCTTGCCTTTATCAAGCTTATCTTCATGAGGACATTTGGCAGAATAATGACCGACTCTTCCACAAGCAAAACATTTGAAGGGTAGTTTACCTTTGAATCTTTCGGAACCCCGTTGAAGGTTCTTGACAAAGTTTGCTTCTTCCTCTCCTTATGAAATATGTCTGATTCATTGAGTTCTTCTCTTCCTGAGGCTTTGAATGCGACTTCTCTCATATCTAATGGACCTCCTTTTCTCATTTTGAAAGCAGTTAAGATTTCATGCAACTGTGTCATAGTAATAGTCTGAAGATCCTACTTTTCTTCTATGCCAGATACTTTTGATTCAAAATTAATAGACAAGGATCTTAAAACCTTTTCAACTAATGTAAATTCTTTTATCTCTTCACCCAAGTTCTTCATGCAATTAACAATCTCATCTATACGTAAGAAGTAACTAGCTATACTTTCATGATTGTGCATTTTGAGAGATTCATATTGAATTCTGAGAGTTTGCAGTTTTTCACGTTTACCTGATTGTCTCCTTCATAGCTTAGAACGATCTTGTCCCATATTTCTTTGGCGGTTTTGAGCTGCATAACTTTGACAAATTCTGATTGTGATAGACTCCCCAATAATGTATTGACAGCCTTGGCATTGGTTTCATATTACTTTTTACCTGTCGTATCTATAGGAATTGTTGATGGACATGTATATCCTCCTTCCTCGATTTCCTAGACATTTGTTCCAAGAGATTAAAGATAGGTTGTGGTTCTTACCTTCCAATAAACAAAGTTGCTCCCATCAAAGATTAGTGGTCTAATAGATCCCTCTCTTTCGTAGTTACTCATGATGATGGATCTTCCTTCAAGCGATCAAGCTTCTTTTGAAGGACCTGCTCTGATACCAATTGTTGGAAATAATACTTGGGGGGGGGGGGGTGAATCAGTATTAGCAAGTTAATAATTTTTCATTTCCATAATCAAATTAATATACGCTACTTCAGTTAATGGAACTCGCATGTATACGCAACTGTGTTTAAGGCAACTGGCATATATCATGCAGACTTATGATTCAGTTAATTCATCATATGTTGATCTTTAATCAGTGCATCAAAACCATATAAATAGTAACCAGGTGCAGTAAAAACAGAACAGACAGTCACACACAAGAACACAAAATATAAGGTGGAAACCCAATGTGGGTGAAAACCACCTATTACAATCGTCTCTATCTTCCTTTTAAAATTAGAAACTTCTTTTTATAATTTTTTTACTGGTGTTGTCTTATACCAATACGCAGGCTTCTACCTGCAGAAGGCTACAACCTTCTCTTGTTCTCTAGCATCTCCTGGAATGGAGCTACAACCCCCTAGCTCTTGTACTAACATATATGTGTACTAGTATGTAGGTGTCGCCCTACAGAAGGCTCCAACCTTCTTTTTTCTTCCAGGGACCACGTTTCATAAATTTTTAGACTGGATCCATCAATAGCTTCATTCAATCAACTGCATCAATCAATCTCTTTTTGCACCAACCAAAACTGAATCAACCAATCACTTTGATAAATCTTCAGAATACAGTAACCAGAACCCAAGCCAGAACCCAAAACACTGCACCAGCAAATAGAAGTAGCTAAAATATATTTTGAGAGATATAAACTACTTCCTTTTGTTTAACCTGCGTGTATATGCACTTTTCTCAAGACGAACCTACGTACAGATCTACAAATCAAAATTAAGAGGTATACGTTGTTTTGATATGCCGAACCAACGTGTATACGCGCCTTTTCTAAAGTGAACCTGCGTACAGATCTGTAAATGATGATTTAAACTCTACAACAATTTCAGACTTCAGTTATACCCAGATCATCATATTTACAGACTACAACATGCGCCAGTTATACAGATAAATGATCAAAACCATACAAATATATTTACTTCTAGCCTTAAGATCTTGACCCATCATTAGATTTTATCCTTCGTCAAGCGCTAAGGTTCATCCTTGGTTCAGATCTAGCTATGCACCATAACCCAATAGCCTATATATTAGATCTTGCTCTTCTTCAGATATTCAATTCATTAGTGCCTTTGCCTAATGATCTTCTCCTCCTTTTATAGTCTTAGGCCTTACTCAATACCATGGACCAAAACCACTTAGAACCAATACCTTAGACCAAATACCTGGGGTCAATACTTCAGACAAGATACCTTGGACCAATACCATGGATCAAAATACCATGGACCAAATACCACGGACCAAAATTAAGTTTTCCAACATGTACGCGCCTTTCCTTCCTTGAAAGTGTGTGTGTACACTATACGCGCCTTTTGGTCAGCGAACCCACATGTACACGCGGCTTGGTCAATGAGGAACCTACGTATACCTCTTTTTCTTCATTCTGTGAGTCTAAACTACGATCTGTCATCTGAGTGAGTTGCCATCAAGTACAACACCTGTATCACCTGTATCATAATGCCAACAATCTCCCCCTTTGGACTTGATGGCAACAACAACACCAATCATTCTCCCTCTTTGTCATCAAGGGCAAAGGGTCATGCTCCCCCTGAGTACCAGCTAAAATCTCTGATATGCTGAAGTGTTGATTGAGCTCCTATGATCGAGTCCATGCTCCCCCTGAGCATAAGCAAGGTCTGCAAAAAGATAACATGACTCTATACATACATCACCAAGGACCTTCCTATCACCAAAGACTCATACATACATCCATCTCCCAACCAAGTGGGGATATACCAATTTTGACTCATCCACCCAACCAAGTGGGGATATACCAATTGTTTATACATGTCAAAACATGAACATTACATCATCCATCCCATGCATAGTGGGGTAACAAAATATGACCTTTACATTGAAATATATACATGACATATAAAATAGAGACCAAACATCTGAAATAAGAAAACAATCAGCATTGAAACCAGCAACCATGTTCTCTCTTGAGCTTTTTCTACCTGAATAAAAACAACAGTGAGTTTGTACCAAGATCTTCTAAGATAATGCCAAGAATGCATTATTCGAAGTATATACCCCCCCGAACCTGTGCCAGATGATCACTGTCAGACCCATATCAGACTCCTTTCGTCCTAAGTCTGGCCCATTTCTTCAAACCAACAGATATGCGGTTGTCTCCACTGAAACCAGCGTATGTACACGACTACACTTCAAGAAACTCGCGTATAACCACATTTATCTGAAACAGATAAGTTTTAATAGCAGGATGATGCATCAACTACTCCCAACTTCTGTCTGAGATATTCAAATGTCTCTCTGGGCAGTGGTTTGGTGAATATATCAGCATCCTATTCTTTGGAGGGAACATACACCAATTTGACCTTTTGTTCAAGCACTTGTTCACGTAGAAAATGATATTTGATGGGTATGTGCTTGGTCTTGGAATGCATGACTGGATTCTTTGAAATACTGATGGCACTTGTATTATCACATAAAATGGGAATGGGTGGAGTACATGTGATTTGTATGTCTTGCAATGTTTGCATCATCCAAAGGAGTTGTGTGCAGTAAGATGCAGCGACCACATATTCTGCTTCAGCTGTAGATAATGCAATTGAGCTTTGTTTCTTGCTGAACCAAGACACTAATCTGGAACCCATATAGAATGCACCACCACTAGTGCTTTTTCTGTCATCAACGCTTCCTGCCCAATCTGCATCTGTATATGCATGAAGTGTAAGATCTGTATCTCTAGGATACCATAAACCAAAATTCTGTGTTCCTTGAAGATATTTGAATATCCTTTTGACTGCCTGAAGATGTGATTCCTTTGGATTTGCTTGGAATCTTCCAACTATTCCTACTGCATGCATGATGTCTGGTCGGGTACCTGTTAGATAGAGCAAGCTGCCAATCATGGATCTGTAAGTTGGTTGATGCACCGCTGCTGATTCATCATTTGAACTAAGACTGCATCCTGTTACCATTGGAGTACATACTGGTTTAGAATCTTCCATGCTGTACTTTTTCAGGATCTATTTGAGATATTTGGTTTGTGACAGAAAAATACCATCTTTGTTTTGTTGAACTTGTAGACCAAGAAAGTATGTAAGCTCACCAAGTAGGGACATTTCAAATTCTTGCTGCATTATTGAAGCAAAATTTCGACTCATGGCTTCTTCATTACTACCAAAAATGATATCATCAACATACACAACAAGTATTAGCAATTTATTATTGTCCATCTTTGTGTATAAATCGCTATCAGCTGATCCCTTTGAAAAACCTTGTTGATGGAGATATTTGTCAAGACGGGAATACCAGGCCCTTGGAGCTTGTTTTAGAGCATAGAGAGCCTTTCTGAGTCAGCATACAAGTTTTGCATCATTTCTAAGAATGAATCCGTCTGGTTGCTCAATATAGACTTCTTCTTCTAAGTCTCCACTAAGAAAGACTAATTTTATATCCATTTGATATACTTTGAATTTCTAAAAACTAGAAAGATCAAGGAACATTCTTATGGCTTCAAGTCTAGAAACAGGTGCAGAAGTTTATTCAAAATCTATACCTTCTTGTTGAGCATATCATTTACAAACAAGTCTGGCCTTGTTTCTAATAGCTTCTTCATTTTCATTCAGCTTGTTTTTAGTTCCTATGATATTCTTATCATGAGGTCTAGGAACTAATTCCCAAGTATGATCCTTTTCAATTTGCTCAAGTTCTTCATTCATGGCTTTGACCCAACATTTATCTTTACAAGCTTCACTTACATTTTGAGGTTCAATGGAGGATAGTAATGCTAGATAGCTTGAAACTTCTAAAATAGTTCTTCTTGTCTATACACCTGCCTCTTTCTGTCCCAAAATTTGAGTCTTTGGATGATTCTTCTGAACATACCTGGATGGAGTCTTTTCTTCTACCGTTATCTCTTCTTCTGGTGCTTCATTGGTTTCTTCTTCAGAATTAGTCTGATAATCCTCATTTTCTTCATGCTCTTCGGTTTTTATTTGCCTTGGATTTTTGCATGTTTCATCGACCACAACATCGATACTTTCAATAATTTTCCCAAGTCTTTTATTATAACATTTATATCCTTTACTTCGGGAAGAGTAACCAAGGAGAATACCTTCATCTGCTCTGGGTTCAAACTTGCCAAGTTTTTCATCAGTCCTTTTGATGTAACATTTGCTTCTAAAAACTTTGAAGTATTTTACAGTAGGAGTCTTACCATACCAAAGTTCATGAGGAGTTTGAGTGTTGTTTACCCGAACATTTGTTTTGTTGAGAATAGTGACGGCAGCAAATGCAGCTTCACCCCAGAAGGTTGCAGGAGTTCCAGACTCATCTAGCATAGCACGAGCCATTTGTTGAACAGTTCTGTTCATTCTTTCTACCACTCCATTTTGCTAAGGTGTTCTTGCGTTGGAGAATTCCCTTTTTATTCCATGTTCTTCACAAAAGTCGAAGAATTCATCCAAGGTGAGTTCCCCTCCTCGGTCAGATCTGAGGCATTTGATTTTGTGATTTGATCCATTTTCAACTAAAGCTTTGAAGGCTTTGAAATTTTCAAATGCTTCATCTTTATGTTTTAGAAGTCCTATCTAACACATTCTGGAAAAATCATCAATGAACAATATAAAATATTCTTCTCCACGAGGTGAATTTTTCCTTGATGGTCCACATAAATCAGTATGAACAAGTTAAAGAGGCTTACTAGCTGATCCTTCATTTTCAGGGAAATGTGCTCTAGTTTGCTTACCAAATTGGCATGATTTGCATATTGTATTTTCTGGAATGTTGATATTCGGAAGATCACGAACAACCTGGTATCTGCATGCTTTTCTTATTTGAGGGAAACTTAGATGCTCCAGTCTTCTGTGTCGTAGCCAGTGTTCATCATTTTTTCTTAGATAACACTGTTGTTGTCCTCCCTTGAGTATGTATAAGTTGTTTGGAGTTATTACACCTTTGATCACTGTTTCTCCTATATCAAGCTCACGAACAACACATCCATTTGATCGAAATACTATTTCATTTCCTTGATCACACATTTGACTGACACTTAACAGGTTATGCTTAAGACCGTCAACATACATAACATTCCCAGCTTTAACCTTTTCTTTTAAGAGAACAGAGCCTTTACCTTTTATGACAGCAGGAGTGTCATTTCCAAATGAGACCTTCTTTTCCTTTTCTAAGGCATTATATGATTGAAGTTTTTCTTTGTCACCTGTCATGTGTTTTGAGCATCCACTGTCAATATACCACTGATTTTCTTGTCCTTCTGCATACAAGGCTATACCACATCTTTCTGGTTGCGGCTCTTTCTTTTTCCATATTTTGGGACTTAATGAAGTTTGCTCCTTCTGAGATGTTTGCCGAAATTTACTCCTGCATTCAGATTCTTCATGACCGAAGTTGTTGTAGATAGAGCATTCTATTTCATTTTCAAGAAGAGAAAAGTTATTGTAAGTCCGTTTCATGATCCCTATCACATTCCTTTGATTTCGTGCTTCTCTAGTCATGATGTTCTTGTAAGAAACACATTGAGCAGCTTTGTGTCCAAAGTTATGACATGAGAAACATTGGACATTAAAGAAGTTCCTGCGATTATCGAATGTATTGACCTGGTGATTGTAGTTTCTATTGATATTCATTCTTGAAGCAGATTGAGTATGATTTACCTGAGGTTTGTAGCTTCTGTTCATCCTTGAAGTAAATTGAGTCTGATTTACCTTGTGGTCTTCTTTATGCCTTTGCTGACGACTGTCAAACTGTTCACCGCTCTTTGCTGCATCAAGATAGCTTTTAGTGGAGGTTGACGACTTCAGTGATTGAGATGCTTCTTCAATATATCCAAGGCCTATTTTTATCAGAGGAGAACGCTACACTTTGATAATTTCATTTAATGTTTCTGATCCTTTAGCAAATCTAAGATTGAGAGCTTTTGTTTTCTCAATATCCTTTCTTAGACCCACAATTTCTCATTCTAGTTTTTCATTGTGTTTTTCTCTTTTAGCAAGTTGGAATGTCAAAGTATCTATAATCATATTCTTTTCTTCTAAACAAATTTTGAGTTTAGAGATTTCTTCATAAAGATCATCTTCATCTAAAGCATCCAAGAAATTATCATCTTCAAAAGCCATCAAAAGTCTATAGTCTTTACTATTTTCATCTTCATCACTATTAGATTGACCATCCCTATCTTCATGCGTATAGTAGCTCTTCTTACTTACACTTTGTTTTCTATTCCATTTTGTTGATTCCTTACCTTTATCAAGCTTATCTTTATGAGGACATTTGGCAACATAATGACCGACTCTTCCACAAGCAAAACATTTGAAGGGTAGTTTACCTTTGAATCTTTCAGAACCCCGTTGAAGGTTCTTGACAAAGTTTGCTTCTTCCTCTCATTCTGAAATATGTCCTGATTCATTGAGTTATTCTCTTCTTGAGGCTTTGAATGCGGCTTCTCTCATATCTGATGTACCTCCTTTTCTCATTTCGAAAGCAGTTAAGATTCCGTGCTGCTGTGTCATAGTAATAGTATGAAGATCCCGCTTTTCTTTATGGCAGATACTTTTGATTCAAACTTAGTAGACAAGGATCTTAAAACCTTTTCAACTAAAGTAACTTCTTTTATCTCTTCACCCAAGTTCTTCATGCAATTAAAAATCTCATCTATACGTAAGAAGTAACTAGCTATATTTTCATCATTGTGCATTTTGAGAGATTCATATTGAATTTTGAGAGTTTGCAGTTTTGCACGTTTTACCTGATTGTCTCCTTCATAGCTTAGAACGATCTTGTCCCATATTTCTTCGGTGGTTTTGAGCTGCATAACTTTGACAAATTCGGATTGTGACAGACTCCCCAATAATGTATTAACAGCCTTGGCATTGGTTTCATATTGCTTTTTACCTATCGTATCTGTAGGAATTACTTATGGAAATGTATATCCTCCTTCCACGATTTCCCAGACATCTGTTCCAAGAGATTGAAGATAGGTTTTGGTTCTTACCTTCCAATAACCGAAGTTGCTCCCATCAAAGATTGGTGGTCTAATAGATCCCTCTCTTTCGTAGTTACTCATGATGATGGATATTCCTTCAAGCGGTCAAGCTTCTTCTGATGGACCTGCTCTGCAGTGCATCAGAACCATATAAACAATAACCCGGTGCAGTAAAAGCAAAACAGACAGTCGCACACAAGAACACAAGATATAAGGTAGAAACCCAATGTGGGTGAAAATTGAAAACCACCTACTGCAATCGTCTTTATCTTCCTTTTAAAATTATAAACTTCTTTTTACAATTTTTGTACTGGTGCAGTCTTATACCAGTACGCAGGCTTCTACCTGCAAAAGGCTACAACCTTCTCTCGTTCTCCAACTTCTCCTGGAAGGGAGCTACAACCCGTTAACTCTTGTACTAGCATATATGTGTACTAGTATGTAGGTGTCAGCCTATAGAAGGCTCCAATCTTCTTTTTTCTTCCAAAGACTACGTTTCATAAATTTTCAAAATGGATCCATCGATAGCTTCATTCAATCATCTGCATCAATCAATCTCCTTTTGCACCAACCAAAACTGAATCAACCAATCACTTTGACAAATCTTCAGAATGCTGTAACCAGAATACAGTAACCAGAACCCAAGCCAGAACCCAGAACACTGCACCAGCAAATAGAATTAGCTAAAATATATTTTGACAAATATATGCTACTTCCTTTCATCGAACCTGCGTGTATACGCACTTTTCTCAAGGTGAATGTGCGTATAGATCTGCAAATCAAAATTTGTAGAAATTTTGAATAATAAACACTTATTCACAGAGATTATCCCGATTATACACTATTGCAGAATACATGCATAATACATAACCTCCTCTACGTTGATCATCAATTTAGCAGCATCAAAAATAATGAAACATCAATCGCATGCGCATATTAACACAGTATGTAACCCAGGGAAAGCTTACAGCTGAAAACCCCACACTATCTGTATATTATAACGATTGAGAACATGTAGCAATACATAGTACAATACTCCTCACAAGTACTCAGTACTATATCCACCTGTTACACACAAACTAGCTTAGGTCTGAATCCTCAAATCTCCTCCATTGTTTGCCTGCCTCCACTGCGCAATCCTGCAAGAGAAATCACGTGAGCACAAGCTACAATTGCCTTCATATTTGCCCACACTGCGCAATCCTCATTGGCATTACTCAATCCATGCATGTGCAAAATCTCATGCACAACTGACAGTCACAACTCACCCTTTCACTTACCTCTAACACCTGTCTCTGTTGAACTGTCCATGCATTGAGTTAACTGATGTATTCTTTAGTTTCTTTATGAGTTAATAATTAGTGAATTAATTTAACAATTAATTCACACAACTCATCACTAGTGTATTCTTTAGTTAGACTAAATACAACTAGTTCAACTAAGTCAAACTGAACACAACTCCATCAACTCCACATCCAACTCCACAGAACTCACATGCATGAGTTATAACTAAAGTCCTCCATGCAATAGCTCAACTAACACATAAGAAACCATGTGATTCCTTTTTTCAATTGCATGTGCCACATCTGTAGCTCGAACTGAAGTGCTCCAAGAGAATAAGATAATGTTTAGAGTCCAAATATTATTATGAGCTAATAATATTTGACTTTTCTATTTTTGAACTGGCAGTCTAAAAATAGACTCTGATCACTCCGTTGTGATCCAAAAATAGAAGTCCATCTATTTTTTCCCAACATGACCAATCATCCATAAATAACATCATGCAACTCATAGGCCATGATCCATATGTCTAAAAATAGACTTTGCGCCAAAAATAGCCTGCGGGCCCACTTAGTGAAGGCGACTCCTTTCCACTAAGATCCATCATCTTGTTGCATTTTCAACACTCCCTCTCAACAAGATATGGATTATCTGCAACCCCTATCCTGCAACTTTGGAATGTTCTGCATGCAACACATTTGCCCGGTCCATTTGCTCCAACAACACTTGGAACAAAAACACTCCCAACTAACCACTCTATTGGGCTAGGAACATACACTGATGCTGAAGCTCTACCTGCTGCTGACAAGTGCTCCCTCTCTGACATCTACGCTACTACAACATCTCCATGCATCTCGCACCATTGCACACTTCTCTGTGCCACCTAGCACTGTGCAAAACACTTGTGCCTCTCGCATTGCTGCAGCCTGCTAGTTATGCGTTGTCCTGGGTTTCCCTACACCGTCGCTCTCTCTGTCGCTCCATCCGCATCTGTCTCTACCCAATCAATCAGTTCCTGCTACTCCACATCGGGGCTCCCATAGCAAGGTCTCATCCAAGAGGTTGGGTACCTCAAGGATCCTGCCCCTCCTCCTTGGGACGATCAATCCACATCACCCCACCTCCTACCTGGAGGTATGGCTGCATGTGATCCCTCAGCCCACCTGGCTCAAATTTTCCCCATACTAGAGGTCTCTGCATGAGTAGATGTCTCTACTTGATCTCCTCTCAGCTTCCCTTGTTGTGGCTGCTCCACAACCTCCTGAAGCTGTTGCACCAATCATGGCTCCTCCACAATCGTCTGAGACTTCTTCTGGCTCTGCATGTTGAGCGGTAATATACACTCCCTCTCAACCACCAAGTCTCCATCAGTTGCCTCGCTGCTCAAGGCTTTGCATGTATCTACATGCAATTGATAAAGGTTCTTGACTCGAACCCCTATCTTCCGGGTTTCTCCAGTTGTCTTGCTGCGCATGAAAGCCTTTCCCTCGCCGAAGACAACACCATATGCCATGTCTTCTAACATCGCCACAGAGATAAGATTCTTCTTCAATCCTGGAACATGCATCACTTCCTTCAATCTGAAGGGTTTACCAGACTCCCTCTCAAAGGAAATGGTACCGATACCGGTCACACTGTATCTACCATCATCGCTCATCTCGATGTGCACTCCAAGATCTTTCTCATCCAGATCAGAAAACAAATCTCGATCTCCTATCATGTGAGAAGACGCACCACTGTCCAAGAACCATACTGATCCCATCACACTTGAAACCAAGCATGCGATCAGCGAAAAATCCAGCTCAAACTGCGAGGCTAAGGCCTCTCCCGCTGCAGATCCAACAGCTTGCTTATTTTTCTTCTTCTGCGGACAATCTATGGCATCTCCATTCTCAGCTTTGATGTTTCTGAGTTTATCCTTGAGCGCCATTCCACCAGCTCAAAGCTCAACCGCTTCTGATCTAAAATTTGTGAGAACAAAGTATTTCTTGTACAGAGATCGACTGTATGGGCATTCACCGGATATCTCACCTTCCAAAAGAAGGATGAATCCAGAAGCTACCTGGCCCGATTACAGACTCTGCCTGAAGAAATAAAATGTAAACACTTTTTGAATAATAGATCTGATGATCAATCCTGCTTTGATATCCTATAGAACTTTTTCTATAAATCAACCAGCACCGATATCATGTAGAACTTTTCTACAAATCAACCAACTCTGATACCATGTAGAAATTTTGAATAATAAACACTTATTCATAGAGATTATCCCAATTATACACTATTGCGGAATACATGCATAAAACATAACCTCCTCTACGTTGATCATCAATTTAGCAGCATCAAAAATAATGAAACATCAATCGCATGCGCACATTAACACAGTATGTAACCCGAGGAAAGCTTACAGCTGAAAACCCCACACTATCTGTATATTATAATGATTGATAACATGTAACAATACATAGTACAATACTCCTCACAAGTACTCAGTACTATCTCCACCTATTACACACAAACTAGCTCAGATCTGAATCCTCAAATCTCCTCCACTGTTTGCCTGCCTCCACTGCGCAATCCTGCAAGAGAAATCACGTGAGCACAAGCTACAATTTCCTTCATATTGGCCCACACTACGCAATCCTCATTGGCATTACTCAATCCATGCATGTGCAAAATCTCATGCACAACTGATAGTCACAACTCACCCTTTCACTTACCTCTAACCCCTGTCTCTGTTCAACTGTCCATGCACTGAGTTAACTGATGTATTCTTTAGTTTCTTTATGAGTTAACAATTAGTGGATTAATTTAACAATTAATTCACACAACTCATCACTAGTGTATTCTTTAGTTAAACTAGATACAACTAGTTCAACTAAGTCAAACTGAACACAACTCCATCAACTCCACATCCAACTCCACAGAACTCACATGCATGAGTTCTAACTGAAGTCCTCCATGCAATAGCTCAACTAACACATAAGAAACCATGTGATTCCTTTTGTCGGCTGCATGTGCCACATCTGTAGCTCGAACTGAAGTGCTCCAAGAGAATAAGATAATGTTTAGAGTCCAAATATTATTATGAGCTAATAATATTTGACTTTTCTATTTTTGAACTGGTAGTCTAAAGATAGACTCTGATCACTCCGCTGTGATCCAAAAACAGAAGTCCATCTATTTTTTCCCAACATGATCAATCATCCATAAATAGCATCCTGCAACTCATAGACCATGATCCATATGTCTAAAAATAGACATTGTCTAAAAATAGACTTTGCGCCAAAAATAGCCTGCGGGCCCACTTAGTGAAGGCGACTCCTTTCCACTAAGATCCATCATCTTGTTGCATTTTCAACAAAATTAAGATGTATACGCTGTTTTGATATGCCGAACCAGCGTGTATACACGCCTTTTCTAAAGTGAACCTGCGTACAGATCTGTAAATGATGATTTAAACTCTACAACAATTTCAGACTTCAGTTATACCCAAATCATCATATTTACAGACTACAACATGCGCTAGTTATGCAGATAAATGATCAAAACCACATAAAGATACTTCACTTCTAGCCTTAATATCTTGACCCATCATTAGATCTTATCCTTCATCAAGCGCTAAGGTTCATCCTTGGTTCAGATCCAGCTATGCACCATAACCCAATAGCCTGTATATTAGATCTTGCTCTTCATCAGATATTCAATTCATGAGTGCCTTTGCCTAATGATCTTCTCCTCCTTTTATAGTGTTAGGCCTTACCCAATACCATGGACCAAAACCCCTTAGAACCAATACCTTGGACCAAATACTCGGGGTCAACACTTCGGACAAGATACCTTGGACCAATACCATGGATCAAAATACCATGGACCAAATACCACAGACCAAAACTAAGTTTTCCAACATGTACGTGCCTTTCCTTCCGTGAAAATGCGTGTGTACGCTATACGCGTCTTTTTGTTAGCGAACCCATGTGTACACGCGGCTTGGTCAATGAGGAACCTGCGTATACCTCTTTTTCTTCATTCTGTGAGTCTGAACTGTGATCTGTCATCTGAGTGAGTTGCCATCAAGTACAACACCTATATCACCTATATCATAATGCCAACACCAAGAGGTCACCCCACCAGCTTCACCAGATCCAGAAGCAAGGCTAGTCCCAAGCAATCAAGGAGACACAGAGATCCTTGAAGACTATCCGGAAGCGGAGATGCACAACATATCTTTCGACGAGTCACAACATAGAGTTATGCAATGGCGCAGAGTGCCTACTCTGGATGTCCACACATCTCCTACGCAGTTTGCAGAACGAGTGATTGTATTTGATGCGCGCAAGCATCCAACAACATTGGTCAATGCTACCAAAGCATATACCGAGGCAACCAACTCGAGTGTTCGATTCTTGGTAGCAGAGAACGAGCACATGGCTAAGGAGTTACAAGTGACCAAGCAAGGAGGAGAGCAGGTTACGTCTTCTGCTAGAGCATAATTGAAGAGAGCGATACTAGATGAAGTATCATCCCTTGAAATAGTCATGCAGATGTTGTATTCCAGATTCGGCACCATTCATAAGGTAGTTGTCCATCTCAACGGTTGGCAGAAACGTTGTGCTAGGAGAGCATCCATCTTGTCAAATCTCCACATTGTTGTTGACCACATGCAGACATGGACAATGAGATACAAAGGAGCCCCATTGCATTTGCCAAAGATGATGAAGCCGAAGGCGGTAGAGTTTAAGGCACGCATCTGGAGTTAGATCCAGAACTATGAGGAACTCCCGCAGGTCATCACCAGTTTGTAGCCTTCGCATGCATGGGTATTCAGAAGCATGGATGTCATAGTGTGTGCGCATGCGATCCCATCTATTGGCATGCTCACCAAAGCGAAGTCGAATTACCAAGTTCGAACAGAGCTAGACATGTATTTTGATGAGTTGATGTGTGTAGCCACCAGCACAGACTTGGAGATCAGTGCACACACTATGCATCAGTATGTTGCTGGTCTGGTTGCACTCAAGACTATGATGCACATGTTAGTAGACGAGTTGGACAGAGGTGCCAGATCAGTGTACTCGAATGCAACAGAGGCGAGAGTTCGCTTTCAGCAAGATGTCACCATTGAGCACGTAGACACCATCACGGACTACCAAGCTTGGCATCAGTTCGCCACTGTCGATCATCGCGAGGATGTTGAAGAGTTGGTCTTCCCATAGTTTTCTGAGTCTTAGTGATAGCTTGCATGGCTTGCTCAAGCCTATTTTGTCTCACATGGGTACATGCGTAGATTGTAATGTAACATCTTGTAAAAGTGAAAGACCAAGTCTCAATGGTCGAATGTAACAGTGATGTAGTATTTGAAGAGTCATGAAGGTAGGTGAAGAGTCACAAAGGGGAATGTCAAGGGTCACCCCACCCTTTACTATTTATAGAACATGATAACTCATTGTACAGGCTTTTGGGAACCAAGCTTCCTATAGGTGTATCTTAGATAAAGCTTGGACTGTATTGTAACGAGCCTTGGCTTCTCCACAGTGTAGAGCTAGTACATCTCTTTGGAGGAGAAGTTGACATTGACTGTAACGTTCTGCTGTTGGAACTAGTGGCTGTTCATGGTTGTACTGTATGATTGGATCTTCCACTCTTAATATAACAGAGCCAATACGTTTCATGCATATGTTGTTATTGTATTTTAGCTGTCTTGGTTACACTAACGATATATGTAGCTGTTGGTTTAACCATCATTTTAGATCGTTGGTTTCCCTTCCTTCCAGCTAGTGATGTAACTTTGCTCGTGTGTTCCCTTCCAATCCGCATGTTTCCACAGGTTTCCAAGGGGCACACTTATTCCACCTTTCGTGTGTTAGAACCCTTCATGCACCTTCTTTGGCTTGCCGCGCCGGCCACACCCTTGCTACCAATAAGGACATCTTGTTTGCCTATGCATGCAACTGCAATCAAGGCGATACTGTATGGCCCACTGCTGGGACTCCTACACCAAATGGTTTGAGGTCTAATTGGGACTTCTTACCAGGGAGATCCCTTGACATATTAGCGGGTCCAACACCGTCAACATTTCTGGCGCTAGAAGGAGGGTCATATGACAAGCTGAGCCCTTACATCTTGTTTTGAATCTTCGCATATCTGTCATGGACACTATTAGACTCATCCCTCCACGATGTTTCTCTAATGCTGAACATCTCGACATCACGAGGGAGTTTTTTGATCTCTTATCGGAATTCACGTATGATGGTGAAGGAAAAGTGGCCTGGCCTGAGTACTTACAAGACTTCTATGCATTTATTTATGATGCAGATGACTTCTCTGATGAAGAGGCCAGCTTGTTGTTTTCGCGAATCCCCACAACGATGGTGCCACAACCTGCCTCCCGGCAGCGTGCACTCACTTGACCAGTTTTGTGATCTCATTGAATCTACTTTCCATCATTTTGATCTAGAACCTCTTGACAAAAAAATGTTAAAACAACGGAAGACTCCGAAAGAATCGCTTATGGATTTTTGGCAGTGCTTCCGTGTATTGCAGTTTGAAGCTCCAAAAAGCCAGCTGAAGTTTCAATATCTTTGGGATAGATTCGAGTATTGTCTTAAAAAATCAATCAATCCCAAGATGAAGTTGAAGTTCAAACCCCGCTCAGCATACTTCGGTGATGGAGCTGTGCAATTACAGATGGACACGGTCGCTGTCACAGGCGACTGTCCGCCTCTCCCTCATCAAACAGCTTCACCACCGCAGAGTGATGTGGGAGAACATGCACACACGTCTGTTCAACTGTCATATCCTCCCAACATCACTTCTCTCAATTTTTACACAGATTTGGTTACAAAGCCCAGGGGTTGTCACATGCCTTTGTTACCTCAGCCTCCGTCTTTGTGTTCTACTGATCCTCCAGATTGCCTTGTCTTGTGTTCTTCTGTTCCGAACTCTACACCTGTTGTGAACGAGGATCAAGCCATCGACGCAGTTGGTGTTGCACAACCAACCTACATTGTCATTTATGATGAGTATGACTGGGAGCCTAAACATCAACCCGCGGCGAAGGATGATCTCCTTCTGTCTGTGCCTCCTCTGCTTTTCCCTGACATATTTTGTGATTCTGCCATCTCTGATTTTCCTTGTGTAAATCCACCAATGGATGCACCTATTGCTGATCATTCATAGAATGCACTGGATGTCAGACCATCATTTGACAATGGAGAGGACAAGTGCTTCATTGAAAATCCACTTGATTTTTCATTTGTTTTTTCCGGAAATGCAAACGGTGAACATTCTTGCTTCTCATCTACCCCTCTGTTTGATTTATTTGAGCATGAGGATGCTGACGAAATCATTGATTTTTCTTATCGTAGCTGTTGTGATCCATTTACTCCCGTATTTGATCACGATAATGATTTTATCGTTGTTGATTTTTCAAAGCCACCTGTTTATGATGATCTATCTGTCGACGAAGTCGAGACCCCGCAAACTGTCGAGGCACTTCAGCTCGAGCTGATGGTTATGTCAGGCCCTCATTGTCCCGAGGTTAGTTTCACTTCTAATTAGGAAATTGTTGAAACACCCAAGCATCCTCATCACTCATCTGTATGCGTTGAAGATCAATCTCACAAACAAATTTCACTTCCTCCACTCAAACTACATGATCCCATCGCTCATGCATTGGAGGAATCTTACACAACAAGCACACGCGCGGACACAAGTTGTCTTTGTTTCTCTCGTTTGCTTGCATGACACAGTCAAGAGAATGCGTATGCCTAACATCTACACATAATGTCGCACAACACCATGGTAAGTCCACAGGTTACATGTCACGCACATACACTCATCTATGTTCTGTGGACGCATTTAAACTTGGAGTGTGTTTGTCCATTGTTATGTCTTTCAGGTTTGCTGGTTCGCGCAACTGCGATGTTTGCAAACCATGCCTTCACCAAAATGGGTCGACCAATGCGTCGATGGTTGCTTTGGAAATATCACTTCACGTGATCAGGCCCATGCACCATTAGCATAGGAGTAGGAGTAGTGTTTGCTTTACCTTGTTTTCTTGCATGCATGTTTGCTTTCTTACTTTGTGTGTTTGTTCGCTTGCTTGCTTGTTTGCTTACTCGCTTTGCTTTCGCATTTTGCTTCTGCTTTTCGCTCTTTAGTTTTTTGTTTGCTTATTTACGTTGTAGGTTAGTTTCACATGAAACCGTGGTGACTCTTGAAACAAGCAAGGTAAAGTACAAGAGGACTCATGCAGTTATCAATACTTGGTTATTTGTTGTCTTGTCTCTGTATGTAGAACTTGTTATCTTCAGTCCATGATACGCCAATGGAAAATACGTGTTGTTCGAAGTGAACCTTGATGAAAACACAACACTTGCACGCTAATTAGTATCACCTACTCTAGTCAGTTGTTATGGGTTAACCCATGTCAGCTCAGTCAAGTAGAGTAAGGTGAAGGGGAAAACCTTAACAAGTATGTTAGAGGTATATAGAAAATACTTTTATGAAGGAACAACCTCTTCTGCTCTCAATAAGTCGGGATCCCTCTTCCGCCTCTAAATGAATAAGTGTTATGCACAATTTTGAAAAATGAAAAAGTGAAAAAATGAAAATGTGAAAATTTTTGAAAAATGAAAATTAATAAGGCGAAAGAAGAGAAAGGCTTCCTACATAGAGAGGTGATGCAAGTAACTCCGCCGGGATACTGACTAGGCTTGCTGGTAGTGGAGTGATGCTTGTGTTCCTGCATGACTCCGCCGGGGTACTGTCCAAGCTTGCTGGCAGTGGAGCAACACTAGAGATGAAACTTAAACTCTAACTATCATATTGCTTGTGTACCAATATACCCCTCATCCCAATCGAAACAACTATGTTGACTTGACTTGGAATGTGTGCAGACTGACCAGGAGCAAGGCATATGTTACATCTTTCAATCAAGCTAGTGTGGGAATCAAGATGATCTAAGAACTAAACAATACTTCCAGAGGTGTTAGACTTGCTTTTCACGAAACAAGGTCCATTTAGAGAGTTGGAGTTCTCTTAGTGTGTCGCCAAGTGTTGTAGCGGCTACAATCACCCTCCAAAATTTTGTTTTAGCTTCATTTTGGAGCCTCCCTACCAACCATCCTTAGCAGCATGTCTTGCACTGTCAAGTACATAGGCTTCAACTGAGTTTCAAAGGCTTGCTAGCCTGTGCATGTCAACTTGCTTGTCTCCCATAACAGGCTGCCATTACGGACTTAGGTAATTTTTTGGCTGAGATGTTCACTCAGAAAAATTGCACAATTCTGGAGGGGAACTAGCCTTCCCTCCAGAAATTCCGCAATTCTAGAGGGGAACCAACCTTCCCTCTAGAAATTGCGCAATCCCGCTGGGCTGCTTGTTGAGCTCCAGAATTGCGCAATCCAGCCCGTCATTTGGCTTCAGTTCAAAAATTGCGCAATTCTGGGAGGCAGTGGCCTGTTGACCCCAGAAATTGTGGAATGCCTGAGGGATAGCCAACCCTGCTCAGCCTAAAAATTGTGCAAATCCCTTCCCCAGGTTTGTAAACTGCTGCATATGCCTTCAGGTTGACCGGTTCCCTCTGGGACTGAGCAATCTTGATTTGCATGCATGGGTTGCTTTTTCCCGAAATAGCAAAAAGCATCCCTAAATTTTAGGGATCTATTTTTAGCAGTTGGATGTTACATACAAAGATCGTTTTAGAAACTTCCCTCCAAGTGTTGCTTTTCCCCAAATTTGTGGCATGTGCATCATAAGCCTCAAACTTATTTATTTGACGTTGCAGAGCTCATCCTCACATCAATCTTGGAACTCTGACAACCCACAACACATCTAGGAGTCTTCGGCACATTCAACTCAACTATTTCCGAGTAAGTCTGCTTTTCATGTTATTTCTTGCTTTTCTAGCGCTTTTCGTATTTCGCTTTGAACGAATATTGTTTGCTTGGTTTTGTTGAACGTCTCCTGTCATTTTAATGTATATTAGCTTGTAGAAGCACCGTTTCAATTTTTGTTTGCATCTCACTGCTATCGCATGCATGACACTGTTTTGCACTAACAATCGTCGTTGCGGCAACTCATTTCATACACATGCACGTGTTCCCGTTTTCTGAATCCTGCATTTACTGTTTGCATGCATGATCATTCACTCTTGCTTACATTCAGTGTCGCCATGCATTCAAACCTCTTCATGTTTTCAGTCGCCCATCGGCAGGTGTGGGCTGCCTTGGCCCGGACCTTGTCGTGCTTGGACATAAATGCGCATTTCTCGAAGTGAAGGCTCTGCCTTCACTCCAGAAAATGTGTAAACCTGCCCAACACTGACCTCCAGGCTTGCATTGTGCAATTCTGGGAGGCAGTGCCCTACTGACCCAAAAAATTGCACAATGTAGTTTCTGGGTATGCATGTCCTTGCTAACTAAAATTGTGCATTGCGCAGTTTTAGTCCTTAGTAGGCAGGCTAGACTGCGCATTGCGCAGATCCAGCAGTCAGTCAGCCTCTGGACAGCTCAAACTGTGCTTTGCACAATTTTGGCAGTCAGTCTCCTGGCCTCCCAGTGAAAATTGCGCAATCTTTATTGCCAGTCACCCAGGTATGTTGCATGTCAGTCCTCAAATTTGTTTTGGTTTTTAACTAACAGATTGCTTGCCATGAGTGTTGCTATGTCTCCAGGTATAGTAGGTGTTCGTCTGTCTCTCAACAACACAAGTACAATGGCCTCCAAGAGAGCAGGGTTAAAGGACACCGTTGGAAGTGAAACTGGAGATGCAGTTGAACAAGTGTCTATGGGCCTGCCCGTTTACAAAGACACCAAGCTAGTCATAGATAGAGACATCAAGATGAAATGGCAGGACATCAATGATACATTCTCAGGCACATTTGAGGAAGATCTGGAAGACCGTAGGGTCTATGTCAACATCCACAAATCTGGCTTGTACCAGATTGCATGTAGGTATCCCGTGTTTCCATGCGTGGACATGATACATTGGATTGTCTCGCACACTGATCCTGAGATGATGATGTTGAGCAGTGTCAACGGGACAGAGCTTGCTACCTTCAGGGCGAAGGACTATCAGGAGATGTATCACTTGCCACAGCTGATGATCACAATGGAGAAACCCTTCAGCACACGTAACAACGCAAACTCTAGAGATATCTTGAAGAGCAGGTGAAAGAGCCAGCCAAGTTTAGGACAACACCCAGTATGGTTTACAAGATGAAGATACTGCAGAAGGCATATCAGTACTTGGTCATCTTTGCATGTCGCTTATACAGCCAAGAGAGCACAAAGACCTTCCCGCAAAGCTGGGTGATTGCGTTGGACCAACTAGCCAGCGAAGGAAGGCCATGCAACTGGTCCGACATGTTGGCTCTCAGGTTGAAGGAACAAGTGACTGGAGCTTGCCATCTGCCCAAAGGTTAACAAGCAGAGATATACATGTTCGCTTATATTCTGGATGCAATCTATGCCCGCCAGCAGTTCCCAGGTTTGAAGTGCGGATGGACACCTTTGGAAACCAGTGTGCACACTTATTGCAGATTTTTCTCTGAATGCAGCTTTTGCGAAGTCATCACATAGTTGTCAAACCACTTTGTCACCCCGGTGTACAAAATGATATTTGAGCAAGATCTACCTTGCATGTCGCAGGCAGCGATGGAGGCATTGATTGACATAGCAGATTGGTATGCCTCACCCTTGGCACCTTCATACAGATGTACAGTGCGGAGAAGCCTTTGCACGTTTTACCAAAGTTTTCCATGGACAAGCTCGTCATGCAAGAAGTTTCGTATCACATCTCGATAGGGTTGTCAGCTAGACTGCACGGAAGAAGGCACCTTGGCCCGCTCATCCTTTGCAGATAAGGTTATATAAGATACAAAATCTCAAGCACATTGATGCCGAGATAGAGGAGTTCAAAAGATTCACTTTCGGCACCAGAAGTTTCAACCCGTATGACCTGCATTGCTTTGTAAAGGACCACTATGCGAGAGTGCAATTTCCGTGGATCCACGAGGCCTGTGATTGACCTGAGGAAGACCCATGGAGATATTGTCACAACTTCTTGAGGATCAATGAACAAGTCAGCATAGCTGTGGAATGGTTAGCAAAGCGACGCGAAGCAGCATCTTAGAGAGCACCATCATAAAAAACAACAAAGGGTAACAACCCTGCGCATGACAAAGGCAAGAGAAAGGTTGTCGATAGTGCAAAGGCAGAACAAAGCCACAAGTTCAAAGCAGATCCACTTGTGATGAAAGTAGCTTTGGAGATTGAGGCTAAGAGGCGACAACGTGACAAGCAAAACGCGCAAAGGTAAAGAGATAAACAGAGAATGGAAGAAACAGAGAAGGAGTTGCAAGAGCTGAAGCAACAACTCCGGGAAGAACAGGGGCTGCATAGAAGAGAAAAGGAAGCACAATAGGGACAAACACAGCAGGAAGTACAACATGCACAGATTATAGAAACTATGCCCATACATGTTATAGACTCATCCGAGTAGCTGACACAGAGTATACAGGGTGAGCATTCGTAGGAGCAAGGACTTAGCTCAAGAGATTGAACAGATGCTAGAGTAGATGGATACGGACATGGTGCAGCTAGAGTTAGATCATGATACAGACCTCATGCGTCATAACCAAGCGGTCACCCCACCGACTTCGCCAGATCCAGAAGCAGGGCTAGTCCCAAGCGATCAAGGATACACAGAGATCCTTGAAGTCAATTCGGAAGCAAGGCTATTCCCAAGCGATCAAGGAGACAATCCGGAAGCGAAGATGCACAACATATCTTTTGACGAGTCGCAACACAGAGTTGTGCAATTGCACAGAGTGCCTACTCCGGATGTCCACACATCTCCTACGCAGTTTGCAGAATGAGTGATTATATCTGATGTGCGCAAGCATCCAGCAACATTGGCCGATGCTACCAGAGCATATGCCGAGGCCACCAGCTCGAGTGTTCGATTCTTGATAGCAGAGAATGAGTGCATGGCCAAAGAGTTACAAGTGGCTATGTAGGGAGGAGAGTAGGTTACGTCATCCGCTAGAGCAAAATTGAAGAGAGCGATACTAGATGAAGTATCGTCCCTCAAAACAGTCATGCGGATGTTGTATTTCAGTTTCAGCACTGTGCATAAGGCAGTTGTCCATCTCAACGATTGGCAACAACGCTGTGCTAGGAGAGCACACATCTTGTCAAATCTGCAAACCTCTGTTGACCACATGTAGACATGGACAATGAGATACAAAGGAGCCCCATTGCATTTGCCAAAGATGATGAAGCCGAAGGTGGTAGAGTTGAAGGCACGCATCCGGAGTCAAATTCGGAACTATGAGGAACTCCCGCAGCTCATCACCAATTTGCAGGCTTCACATGCACGGATATTTAGAAGCATGGATGTCATTGTGCGCGCACACGTGATCCCATCTATTGGCATGCTCACTGAAGTGAAGTCAAAGAACCAAGTCTGAACGGAGCTAGACATGTACTTTGATGAGTTGATGTGTGTAGCCACCAGCGCAGACTTGGAGATTAGTGCACACACTATGCATCAGTATGTTGCTGGTCCGGCTACACTCAAGACTATGATGCGCATGTTAGCAGACGAGTTGGACAGAGGTGTCAGATCAATTTACTCAGATGCAACGAAGGCGAGAGTTTGCTTTCAGCAGGATGTCACCATTGAGAACGCGAACACCATCACAGATTACAAAGCTTGGCATCAGTTCGCCACCGTTGATCATCGCGAAGATGTCGAAGAGTTGGTCTTCCCACAGTTGTTTGAGTCTTAGTGATAGCTTGCATGGATTGCTCAAGCCTATTTTGTCTCACATGGGTACATGCGCAGATTGTAATGTAACATCTTGTAAAAGTGAGACCAAGTGTCAATGGTCGAATGTAACAATCATGTAGTAGTTGAAGAGTCATGAAGGTAGGTGAAGAGTCACAAAGGGGAATGTCAAGGGTCACCCCACCCTTTGCTATTTATAGAACCTGATAACTCATTGTACAGGCTTCTGGGAGCTAAGCTTCCTATAGGTGTATCTTAGAGAAAGCTTGGAGTGTATTGTAACGAGCCTTGGCTTCTCCACAGTGCAGATCTAGTACATCTCTTTGGAGGAGCAGGCGACATTGACTGTAACGTTCCGCTGTTGGAACTAATGGTTGGTCATGGTTGTACTGTATGATTGGATATTTCACTCTTAATATAACAGAGCCAACACGTTTCATGCATATGTTGTTATTGTATTTCAGCTGTCTTGGTTACACTAACGATATATGTATATGTTTGTTTACGCATGTATGTGTGGACTCTTCTATATATGAATGTATGAATCTTATTGAGATGTGCTGTTGGTTTAACCATCACTTTGGATCATTGGTTTCCCTGCCTTCCAACTGGTGATGTATCTTTGCTCGTGTGTTCCCTTCCATTCTGCGTGTTTCCACAGGTTTCCAAGGGACGCACTTATTCCACCTTTCGTGTTAGAACCCTTCATGCACCTTCCTTGGCTTGCCGCACTGTGATGAGCCCCAGAAATGGGTAATTATATGGGCTCATTTTGACGACTTAATCCACCATTCTCATTAGTTTATTGCATGTTTTTAAACATATTTATGCTAATAGAGTGAATTGGGTTAGTCATTTTGCCATGTAGTCTAATGTGTGCTTTATGCAGATTTTTTGGTCAATTTTTGGACAAATTCAAAGGATTAATGAGCATTTGGCAGCCAATATTCGAGGGAATCAAGGGAGAGGATTTGTAACAGGGTGTCCCTCTCATTTAGGACTCCCTACCTCGAATCCTCCATTAGAAACTCGGAGCACAAACAACCACATTGATGCATCCAAGGGGGCAACTGAGCAAGTCAATAAGAACCGCTGTCTATCTCTAGTTCCACAAGCCGAGCCCCTTGATTTTAGGAGGATTGTTGGAGGACTCCATTTGTATAAATAGGGGGGCTTAGAGCCTCAGTAGGTTAGTTGGATTTTAGCCATTCATTAGTAGAATTTTTGCACTTTTGTGTAGCACTTGTTCAACGCATTTTAGAGCTTCTTTTTCGAGAACAGTTTATGTAATGTGACTTTCATTTTTGATAATGAAGATGAAATAGTTTTTGACCCAGCACTGATCTCTTTCAGAGCGCTGGAGCTCTTGGGTTAGGGCCCAACCCAAGCTGCCCAACACTTCTTTCTTTGTACTTATATGTTTTTTTTGCTTCAGTTCATGAGTTAATTTCTGTTACATAGATTCATTTTACCTTGTTTAGAATAGGTTTCTTTTGATGGTTTGCATCGCTGTTTTTGTTTCAGTTGCTCAAGTAGATTAAATCAGTGATAGACTAAGATTCAAAAAGGCCAACCGCAGGCCCTGATCTCCTTTCTCCTTTTCTGGGACTCTGATTTGAGGTCAAGGCACTACTGCTGCCACCAAAAACACAATTTTGCTCTCCCATGCAATTTCTAGTGTGATGACTTGATTTGGAAAGATTAATGTATTGCTTCAAATTCAGTTGCCTAGATCATTTCCTGTTTTTTTACAATAGATCTCTCTACATGCTTTTTTGTTCAAAGGTTACTTTTCAACATTTTCTGTTTGTAGGTCAGAAATTAGGTCAAGCTAGAGAAATTTCTGTTTTCATGGTATAGTTAGTCCTTTCTTTGATCAGTTTTTGTAAATCAATGTGCAGATCTCTTGCAGGACACATCAGCTCACCATACATCCATAAAGCGGCCAGCATCAACTCACTTCTCACAGATTTCCCAAGTCATTCGCAACATTTCACCAATCTGCGCTAATTTCTACATTTTTCTCCATGAGCTTCTCTCTTGCCATTTGAACAAATCCAACTATCATGTTCCCTCTCGATCTTCTTTGACAAGCTCCAGACACCTCAACACCTTCATCTAGCATTCAGTTACCCTCTCCTATCATCTTCCACCTTCAAAACCTCCAAAAACAACACTCGGCCTCCTCCTATAGATCTTCCTGTAGATCCCCTGCAGCCTCCTATAGAGTTCCCTGTAAGTGGTTTTTCGAAATCCGATTGCAATGGAAGTCTTCAGAAGAGTACTAGGGGTTTCGTAGGACCTCTCCACACCTTCCTCCACCTCTGCAAAAACCAAGTCCATCTTCCTTCGCCACCAAACCTCTGCACAATCACAATCCGATAAATTGCAAGCATAATAATTTCATATAAAAACACTCAAAAAAATACAAAAAGATGTTCTTTTCTTATTTTCTTCTGGGAATAGCTTAAGTAGATGTGATTTACCTTTTCAGTAGTCAATGGCACTCATTTCATCAGTTTTCATCTCTTTTCCTGCAAAAGTAGGGTTAGTTGGATAAATTAGGGTTTGCTAGGGTTTGCCTTACATTCCAGTCTTCTTTCTCTTTCTGCAAGTAGAATAGCCCTCGTAGAGTTAGCTTTCTTTCATCACAGTTAAAAGCTTCTTTTGAGAATTCATAGAAGTTGGCTTAAGCTCCTAGTGATCTTGCGCCAGCTGACCAAGTGACAGCCTGCAGTAAGAGCTAGTACTTGTGCATACAGCACCGTCGCTTCCAAGTTTGTTACGAACTACCGGGTTGATAAAAGTAAAGTAGGAAGCCCTAGGAGTTGCAGCATTATTGCTGCAATATTGGTGCTCACCAAGCTGGTCACACTCTTGCTACCAACAAGGCACCTTGCTTGCCTCTGCGTGTAACCGCGGTCAAGGCGATACCGTACGACCCACTGCTGGGACTCCTACACCAAATGGTCTAAGGTCTAGTTGGAACTTCTTACCAGGGAGATCCGCTGACATGTTGGTGGGTCCAACACCGTCAACAAGAATACAACTCAATACCATTTCACTTACTGTCTTTAGCTTTAGATCCAAAATTCTCGAAATCAATATTTTTGCACTAGAAGAAAGCCATGGAGGGTAGGTGAGATCAACTTTATAAATCTACAGTGCTGTAGCATCACGTCAACGATTAGGTTTTATTTTTATAGAAGTGCTAAAAAGAAAAGTAAATACAACAAAAGTATGTAACTTTGGGTTGATTTGGAATTTTGTAATGTTCCCCAATGATTAATTGGCCCAAGAAACGAAGTAGCCTATTGATCCCCGTAGGCTATAGTCCTCGATAGAGGGCAAAATGTCAAAATACCCAATATTTAGGCAAGTTTGGGGCAACCGAGCAAATAAACCCAAAATTGGGGTTTTGAGTAAGAGTTGCTCAATCATTCAAGAAGATGAAACCCCTTAAGAAAATCTATAAATAGAGGAGGACTAAATTCATTTTGATCATCATTGTGGATGTTTTTCTTGAGCTTCAGGCTTTGAGGCTTTTAAGACTTTTTTCACTATCAATTTCGGTGGCGAAAGATTCCACCCTCTTTGATAAAATCTATTTTTCCTCTTTTATTTTTCTATTTTCTGTTATGGCAAGCGTGGACACTTCTGTCTGATTCTATCAAGGATTTATTGAGAAAAGAAGGCTGAAGTAAGAAAACCACATTCCTCCTAAAGAGTAGAACACTCGTTAAGGCAACAAGGCATTATTCTGAAGCAGATCGAATCTGTTTCTAAGCAAGAAACCTCTTTTCGGAGATGATTGAGGGTATCTAAGGTCAGTAGAGCAAGTTCACGAGGCAGCCGTAGGTCTCTTCAAGTTAAAAAAATCGACTTTCTATGAGGTCGAAACCACAAAGATCCACCCTATAATAGACTGATTTCGATGTGACTATCCCAAGGACGGTTGCGGAAGGATTGAGGAAGAGTTCTGATGCGTTGAAAAACAACAAGGAGAGATAAAAATTGATATATCTTTGGGTAGGCGAGTTCCTTCGGTGGAGAAGATGTTGACTGTTTTGGTAACGAATTCGAGCACCCCTACAAAGTGAAGTTACAGCCCTTTGTGTTGGTGAGGACCCCTATTGTGGCAAAGAATATTCTTTGTTAATTCTAGAATGAATGCGAGAATTCTCCGAGGCTTGAAATTTTCATTGAAGTTCGGGTTCTGTACGAAGATAAGAGCCCAAACCATCAACACCTCCCGAGTCATCACGGAGGCCTAAACAGGGTATGCGAAGGCATTAACTAGAGCCGTTTGTACTACAAGACATTGTTTTATATTTTAACTATGAACAGTTACCCCTAGTTAAGGCATTTCCGTACATCAAATTGGTCTTTTCTGTTGAACACAAATTATATTGTACCAGTGGAATTCTGAATCGTGGAGATTACCTGCGAAGTGAAGTTACAACCCTTTGTGTTGGTGAGGACCCCTACTGTGGCAAAGTATTGTTCTATGTCAATTCTAGAATGAATGCGGGAATTCTCTGAGGCTTGAAATTTTCATTAAAGTTCGGGTCCTGTACGAAGATAAGAGCCCAAACCATCAACACCTCCGGAGTCATCACGGAGGCCTAAACAGGGTATGCGAAGGCATTAACTAGAGTCGTTTGTACTACATGACATTGTTTTATATTTTAACTATGAACAGTTACCCCTAGTTAATGCATTTCCGTACATCAAATTGGTCTTTTCTATTGAACACAAACTATATTGTACCTGTGGAAATCTGAATCGTGGAGATTACTATTCTGTGGTTTTAATTGCTTGTTTGAATTTGCTATAGAACAAAAGTGGGCCACACTGAACATTGTGTTAATTATTGTATGGAATTTAATTGTTCATTACACTGTTGAAAATTGTTCATTACCCTGGTTTATTACAGTGGTATCATAGCCACAATTATTTTAGCTGTAAAAACCAGGTAGGGCATCCAATTCTGTTGCTCAGGAATCTATACATGAGTATCTGGGTCATTTCTGTCTTGCGGCGCTGAAATTTTATATTATTGATTACACAGTGTTCGTTATATCATTGGAAGACAATTTGACTGTTCAAATAATATATCGAATTTGATCACGGTACTGAAAAAACAAAATTGTAAACCCTAGACCAAATTGCCCTAGACTACTATAGTGGTATCAAAGCAGAAATCCTTCCAACCTAGATGGTATTTGAAAAATTGGAAAATGGAACCACCGGAAGCAAATTTTTGGGAAAATAATGCAGAGTTTTGGGAGTAGCAAGCAAAGTATTGGACGAAGTTGGAAGTGAGGGAAACAAAAAATATCAGAAGATTAGAAGAATTTAACAAAAATGCCACCGCTGAAGCAAAGGCAAAAGCATGGTCATGGCTATACAAGAAGCAGACAAGTGGCCGCAAGGATCTAGTAAAAGAAAAAAGGAAGCATGATGATGAGTTGCAAACATCTGCTTCAAACACTGAATATGGAGAAGGTACAGGGAATGGTCAACAACCCTCTGGTCGACTTGCTGGAGGTGGTGGACAACTCCGATCTACACCATATATGCATCCAGGGAATCAATTTGTGTCTAGTGTGCATCTACCACAACCAACTAGTATTGTTGGATCTACATCACAAACAACAGGATCTCTGATTCATGGAACTACACAGGAAATTTATGAGAATAAAGATGGCATGGATTCCATCAAGAAACCTATTGCAATTGGTATATCAACTTTACATGCCAATATAATGAAAAACAAGATTGATCTTGATGCCATTTCAAAGATAAAAAATGCTACCAATAAGAACCTCGAAACCAATATGAGAAATAAATGCAAATCTAAAGTAGATGCATGTGGGCTCATTAAAGCAACTGCTGATTACAGTACAACAACTGCCTCCAATCATAAATATGGACAAGAGATTAAACTTTCACAACCCAATGGACCTACAAGTATTAAACATCCATTATTGGTGGAAGAAATGGAAATTCCTAATGATAGGATTGCTAGAGCATTTGGATCGGATAATTTGTCAAAAGATGACGAGCTTAGTGTAAAGGACATGATGCCTTCAAAAAATAAATTGTTAGTATATTCAAATCATAACACTTTTGTTGAGAAAGTATTGACTGTATTGAACAATGGTTGCAGTGGTAGTCTTGAGAATAGCGCAAGTAAGCTGCAAGCTCAAAGTTTGTCTGCTCTTAACATGAACAGGCTTACATAGGATGCAGTGCTATGTTGCCAACTGGACAAAAACAGAAAAGAAGCGTCTATTTCAGGGTTTTTGAGTCACATAGAGAACTGGGAAAAATCAATTTCAAAACCCTTGGATACACCTACAGAAACTGCTACTGCATTTGTGGCTTCTGTTCAGGGAGAGCCTGTTTGGTCAATTGAAGGTGTTGGCATTTCTTTAGCTGTAATTGCAGACACTTCAAATTATGGTGATCCTAAGAACTATAGTCTTAGAGATTCTTTTAAAAAAAGGACCACAGATGATGACAGGACCACTCTATCTGGAGACAACAAGGACCATACTGTAGCAAGGATCAATGCGGAAATTTCTCTAGGCACTAGTTTCAATGAAGCAAATGGTACACCTGATACTGATAACGAAAGTATGGCCTGTAGGACAGAATCCTTCCCATACCAAGCCACCGGAATTAATGTCATTACAAAGGAAAATATTAGTGGGGAAGGTAAATTTTTCATCAATTTGTTCTATGCTGCAACTATCACTTCAACAATATCCAATAACATCGAATTTAACAATTTACTTCGTCAATTATGCAATGACAGTAGAACAATAGTAGATAGAGCAATTAAACAAATGCACAATGAAAGACAACCAAGAGACGAGACACAAATTTGGTCAATGACCAGGGAAACACCCCACTAGGGGGAAAACCCTTGCAAATCTTCTTCTGTTAGATTGTCTTCAAATGTTCAACAGAGAGAGTACATCATCCAAGAGTCAAAGTCAAACTTTGACTAGCCAATATCCAATGTCAATATCCAATATCCAAACAATGTAATGTCAAATCAATATACTAATGTCAAAGATGACGAGGAAGAGTCAAATTTGGTCAACTATCAAACTTCAACAAGTCAGCAATAGTTGACTTCCCTAACCAGTCAAGGCAACAACAGTGAAATCAAGGTCAATTTTGCTCCAATTTAATTTGGTCAATGCCCAGTCAATGTGGCCTCTTTTGCTGGTCAAGGGTAAGTCAAAACAACTCCCAAACCTTCAGTCAAACTCAGTTAATGGAGGGAGAAAAAGTACAACTTTGTTCTCACAGTCAACAGTAGTCAAACTCCTCAAACGACCTCGATCTTAGTGCCCAAAAATGTGGCCTGATGAGATAGATCTTCTCTGAGAAAATCGAAGTCAGAAGGCTTCTTTTGACCCTTGGTCAACATTGGTCAAACTTCCACTGCAGAAAGGTCAACGCCTAGAAACAGTCCTATAATTTGGCCCAGTCAGAATTAGCCACCTGTCCTTCACATGAGAGAGAAAAACCTTCCACTTCTAAGCTGTATGAACCAATAGGAATAGGAGAGAGAATATGTGATGTGAGGTGATGAAGTGCCAAATGAGGTTTGAGGTCTCTTGTATTTATATGAATCTATGAGGGTGAAAAGACATGTCATTTGGGCTTCATGAGCCTACATGATGTTGAAGCCAACCTTGACAATTTGCACATGTGTGGGCTTTAATTAAAAAACACACTTTTCCTTGCCCGATTTGAGTGATCTTTAGTTTGGTTTTGGTCCTCTCGAAAAGAGGAATTTAATGCAATAATTATCTCCATCAAATGAGTTGTCCAAAGTGGAATTTGACTCTAGTTGCATAATTTAACACTCCCTCTCAACTAGGGATAATTCCACTTGTCAATATATGCCTGTCGATCATCATGTGATCTTGTCATCATGTACCATCTCTGCTTGTCTCCACTTATCTCATGTTGAACATGCTCAAATCTAAAGAAGAAGAAATGCTGCAGGGGAGCTCCAACTACCACCTTGTCTCTATCACCATTGGGAAGACTCAGCTACCACAAAATCATCATCATCATTGTCGTCGGGGAGCCATGGCTATCACCCGGAACCAAAGGCAATAGGAGAGACCAACATACCCCAAGCGTAGGGATCACATTCTATCCCAAAGTCCTTGACAATAGGTGAGATCAACGTAAGGATTACACTCTACCCTATTGTCCTTGATCATCCATCTTAACCTTGAAGAGTTACATGGTAGAACGCATGCATCCACCAACTTGGGCGAGATCCACCTACTGCAAGGGGTAGGGATCACACTCTATCCCAAGTCCCTCAACTCGTTGGCCAGATGGGATAGGTTATCCCATAGAGTGGGCATGATGCTAACTGGGGCATACTCTGATTAGAGGATATCCTAGGTCTCAACATCCTATTGGTCAAAGGTCTCTCATCCCTAAGAGCCCTATAACTCCATTCCACACCCTGGGAGCTCAAACAAGGGGGAAGAGCACTGGTCAGTGTTCTTGATCAACTCGAACCCTTATTCGAAAGGGACATCTCAACTAGTCCAAGCTGCGCTCTGAAGACCAAGAACTTCTCTTTTGGCAAAGCCTTGGTGAGGATATTGGCTATCTGCTCATCTATCGGAATGTGGAGGAGTCTCACGGCTCCTCTCTGCACCATGTCTCAGTGAAAATTATATTTGATCTCTATATGCTTGGACTTGTCGTGGAAAACAAGATTCTCTGACAAATGAATCCCACTCTTGTTGTCACAATAGATAACTGTCGTGTCCAAAACCTACTCAAATAGCTCTCCAAAGAGCTTCCTCAACCAAACTTCTTCACAACTCACGAGGCTAGTTGCAATATACTCAGCCTCAAAAGTGCTAAGGGCTACACAAACCTGTTTCTTGCTCATCCAGGATATCATGGCAGATCCCAGACTAAAACAACATCTGGAAGTACTCTTCCGGTTGGCAACATTGCCGGCCCAATCTACATCTGTATATCCATATAGTCTAACATCTCCAACGACATATCTCAGTCCAAGGTTAATAGTTCCATGTAGATATCTCAATACATGCTTGGCAGCGACCCAATGTACATGGTGTTAACTGCAAAACATATGACGGGGCGAGTATTTACGAGGAACATTAGAGCACCAACCAATTGTCTATACTCAGAAGGGTTTGCTAGGTCCGGTCCAACAGCTTCTTGAAATTCATCTCCATAGGTGTATGTCAAATCTCTCTAGAAGTTTCACAACATATTTTCCTTGTGAAAGGAAAATCTCACCCGATTTTTGCCATACTTCTAGTCCTAGGAAATAGTGCATCAAACCAAGGTCTTTCATGTCAAATTCGGAAGCCAACTTCCTCTTACATTCTAGAATGAGAGGCTCTGCCCCTATCATGAATAAGTCATCGACATATAATACCAAAATGACAAGCATATCTTGGATTGTTTTGAAGTACAAGTTTGGATCAACATTGCTCCTTGTGAATCCCAACGTTATCAAGTAACCGTCGATACGAGCATACTAAACACGGGGGGGCTTGCTTCAATCCATAGAGAGCTTTCTTCAATCAGCATACATGGGTCTTCCTGTCATGAACTTCAAATCTTGGAGGTTGTTCAACGTACACTTCTTCTTGAAGCAAACCATGTAAGAAAGCGGTCTTCACATCCATTTGATGGAGAGTCCATCCCTGACTTGCAACAAGGGCTACTATTGAATGAATGGTTGTATATCGGGCCATTGGAGCAAATATATCATTATAATCTTCTCCCTCTTTTTGAGAGAATCCACGGGCTATGAACCTTGCCTTGTATTTTTTGATGCTTCCATTAGCCCCATGCTTGATCTTATAGAGCCATTTGGAGGTTACCACAGATCTTCCCTTTGGTCTCGACACAATATCCCATACATCATTTTTCATAATAGACTCATATTCTTCGGCCATTGCATCCTTCCAAACTTGTTCCTTCACTGCTTCTTCAAAGGTACTAGGTTTAACTTGGATCATATTGCTCATAGCTACAACGTATGCTTGGTACCTGCATGGCTTCTTGCTTTCCCTGAAAGTTCCACGAGCAGTAGCATGTTTCTCGGCATCTTGTAGTGTGTCTTTGAGGCAAAGTGGTCTTTTCCTGGTAGGAGGATCACTTGGAGGAGGATCCAAGGGGTCCAGACTCCATAGGCTCCATGGGATCATCAACAATGTCCTTCTCGATGTCCATAGCCTGTAAATGAAAGCTTACTTTTGCAGACAAGATGTACACCTATTGAAGTGAATGAAATGCCACATTCTGAGTTGGAATTGCATTTTACTGATAAATTGTATTTCGATACCAGATCTACTTCAGCTTACAGTCTGCTTTTGGGTGGTGTAAATACTACTAGAAGTAACAAGAGTGTGTTTATAGATGTTCATAGTGACAAGAGAGCATCTCTTGATGTTGATAATGACAAGAGTCTTGCAGATGCTGAGAATGACAAGAATTTGCTAGTCCCATCATCTGAGTTGGAATTTCATGCAAGTAATGAATTGCCAGCAGACGATGTGGTTACTGTAGCTTACAGTCCCTTTATGGGTGCTGAACCGGATATTAGAAATGAAGAGTTAGGATCTGTAGATGTTGTTATTGACAAGAATGTGTGGCTCAACATTTGGCCAATTGAAGTTTGGGGAAATGATTACATACAGACTGCTGGGAAGACCATGCAGCAGGATGCACTAAGGACAATTTTGATAAAGGGATTTCCTGGTACTGAAATTTTAACTGATAAATGTTGGGGAACAATCACTGATGATGATTGGGTGTTGACCCTGACAGAGTCCTGCCAATTGCCTAATTCCTGTGGACCCTATGTTGCCTGCTGTGGTAACCAACAATATGAATGCCCTCATGTTTTGAGTTCTATGTATGTATCTAAATACACCCCACCGCCTTTGCCACCTTGTAGCAGTTCTAATCATTTTGCAAGGTTACCTAAAATAGGAGATGAATTCAACTACCTTGCAAATCAGTTTGTGGAGCTTCTGAAAATGTCTAGATTGGTAGACTGTCAACAAGCCTGCAAGAGGAATTTCTCTTGCAATGCCCTTTTCTTTGATAACAAAACAGTTGGTTACTATTTATACAATGAAATCGAAAGCTTCCAGGTCTCTGAAAATGATTCCACTTCCTTAACTGCATATTTCAAGGTTCTTTGCAGCGCAACAAATGACTCAAGCACAGATCAAGGTATGGAAAATAACAATGACTCAAGCACAGGGCAGGAGGATGAAAAATTCCTAAACAATATACCTGGACTGCCCACTAGGTTCTCTTACAGGCAGTTTCCAAGTACCACAGACAATTTTAGCAGGAGATTCGGAAGAGGGGGTCTTGGGTCAGTTTATGAGGACACACTAAAGCAGTTGGAGAGTATTGGCCAAGGTCAGAAAGAATTTCATGCAGGGATGGCTGCCACAACTAGCATACATCATGCTCATCTTGTAAGGGATCGAGGATTCTGTGCAGAGCACATTCACCGTTTGCTTGTATAGCTGAAAGGTCTCTTGGCAAATCTCTATTCAGCGATAAGAAGCAAGGAAGTACAAAATCTGAAGTAGGGAAACTGGCCGAGGAATGTTTTCTTCTGCCTTCTTCTAGGAGTCTAATTTTGTCATCTTCTATTACAGAATATGAAGAGGCCTTGAATCAGGGTATTCTGACACTTACTGAAATGTTCATCAGTATTCGTAACAAAAAATATTGTGCAAATTTTTGCATCTATTGGAAGATTCTTGGGTCTAAAGGTGTCTAAAAAGGATCTTTCTACAGTCAAAATGCCAAAATCAATTATTTTAGGATCAGATTTGCTGCTCATGGATTTTCCAAACTATGGCAACTGCACTGTGGAAAAGACAAACTTGCAGAATCAAATTTTTGGCAGCAAGGAATTGATGCAACACCCAGACATGCCATTGCTCGAGGACAAGCAATATCGAGAAGGGGGACTATACTAGTGATTAATTGGTCCAAGGTACGAAGTAGCCTATCGATCCCCGTAGGCTATAGTCCTTGATGAAAGGGAAAAACCCCAAAATACCCAATATTTGTGTAAGTTTGGGGCAACTGGGCAAATAAACCCAGAAGTGGGGTTTTGAGTAAGACTTACTCAACCATTCAAGAAGATGAAACCCTTTAAGAAAATCTATAAATAGAGGAGGATTGAATTCATTTTGATCATCATTGAAGATTAATTTGTCTTTGTTTTTCTTGAGCCTGAGGCTTTGAGCATTTTAAGACCCCTTTTTTCCTATCAATTTCGGTAGTGAAAGATTCCACCCTAGGTTATAAAATCTACTTTTCCTCTTTTATCTTTCTATTTTCTGTTCTGGCCAGCAGAGGGGACACTTCTGTCTAGTTCTATCAAGGATTTATTGTAAAAGAAGGCTGAAATAAGGAAATCACATTCCTCCTAAGAGTAAAACACTCATTAAGGCAACAAAGCATTATTATAAAGCAGATTGAATCTGTTCCTAAGCAAGAAACCTCTTTTCGAAGATGAATGAGGGTATCTAAGGTCAGTAGAACAAGTTCCTGAGGCAGCTGCAAGTCTCTTCAAGTTAAAAAATCAACTTTTTTTGAGGCTGCAACCACAAAGATCCATCCTGTAATAGACTGATTTCGGTCTGGCAATCCCAAGGACAGTTGCGGAAGGATTGAGGAAGAGTTTTGACGCGTTGAAAAATAGCAAGGAGATAGATCAAGATTGATACATCTCGATTCTCTCGGTAGGCGATTCCTTTGTGGAGAAGACGTTGACTGTTTTGGCAAGGAATTCGAGCACTGAGGCCAGGAAAGGCCCTGCAAAGTGAAGTTATAGCCCTTTGTGCTGGTCAGGACCCCTACTGCAGCAAAGTATTGTTCTGCATCAATTCTAGAATGAATGCGGGAATTCTCTGAGGCTTGAAATTTTCATTGAAGTTCGGGTCTTGTCTGAAGATAAGAGCCCAAACCATCAAGACCTCTGAAGTCATCACGGAGGCCTAAACAGGGTATTCGAAGACATTTTTTATATTTCAACTGTGAACAATTACCTAGTTAAGGCATTTCTGTACATCAAATTTGGTCTTTTTTGTTGAACACAAACTATTTTATACCTGTGGAAATCTGAATCGTGGAGATTTCTGCTCTGTGGTTTTAATTGCTTGTTTGAATTCGCCATAGAACAAAAGTGGGCCTCACTGAACATTGTGTTAATTATTGTATGGAATTTAATGTTCATTACACTGTTGAGAATTGTTCATTAGCCTGGTTTATTACAGTGGTATCGTAGCCACAGTTATTTTAGCTATAGAAACCAGGTAGGGCATCTATACAAGAGTATTTGGATCATTTTTGTCTTGCGGAGCTGAAATTTTATATTATGATTACAGAGTGTTCGTTATATCATTGGAAGGCAATTTAACTGTTCAAAAAATATATCGAATTTGATCACTGTATTGAAAGAATAAAAATAAAAATTTTGTAAACCCTAGACCAAATTGCCCTAGACTACTACAAATTCTTACTTTTTTATATAGTGTCAGAAGATTTGATTCATCAAAAGGCAAGTAACCTGCCATCAAAACAAACAGCATAAACCCCACATGACTACAGAGCCTTTACTATTTATACAATGAAATCGAAAGCTTCCAGGTCTCTGAAAATGATTCCACTTCCTTAACTGCATATTTCAAGGTTCTTTGTAGCTCAGAAAATGACTCAAGCACAGGTCAAGGTATGGAAAATAACAATGACTCAAGCACAGGGCAGGAGGATGAAAAATTCCTAAACAATATACCTGCACTGCCCACTAGGTTCTCATACAGGCAGTTTCCAAGTGCCACAGACAATTTTAGCAGGAGATTTGGAAGAGGGGGTCTTGGGTCAGTTTATGAGGACACACTGAAGCAGTTGGAGAGTATTAGCCAAGGTCAGAAAGAATTTCATGCAGGAATGCTTACCACAGCCAGCGTACATCATGCTCATCTTGTAAGGGATCGAGGATTCTGTGCAGAGCACATTCATCATTTGCTTGTATAGCTGAAAGGTCTCTTGGCAAATCTCTATTCAGCGATAAGAAGCAAGGAAGTGCTAAACCTGAAGTCGGGGAACTGGGCGAGGAACGTTTTCTTCTGCCTTCTTCTAGGAATCTAATTTGGTCATCTGCTATTACAGAATATGAAGAGGCCTTGAATCAGGGTATTCTGACACCTATTGAAACGTTCATCAGTCTTCGTAACAAAAAATATTGTGCAAATTTTTGCATCTATTGGAAGATTCTTGGGTCTAAAGGTGTCTAAAAAGGATCTTTCTATAGCCAAAATCAATTATTTTAGGATCAGATTTGTTGCTCATGGATTTTCCAAACTATGGTGACTCCACTGTGGAAAAGACAAACTTGCAGAATCAAATTTTTGGCAGCAAGGAATTGATGCAGCTCCCAGACATGCCATTGCTCGAGGACAAGCAATATCGAGAAGGGGGGCTATACTAGTGATTAATTGGCCCAAGGTACGAAGTAGCCTATCGATCCCTATAAGCTATAGTCCTTGATAAAAGGGAAAACCCCAAAATACCCAATATTTGTGTAAGTTTGGGGCAACTGGACAAATAAACCCAGAATTGGGGTTTTGAGTAAGACTTACTCAACCATTCAAGAAGATGAAACCCTTTAAGAAAATCTATAAATAGAGGAGGATTGAATTCATTTTGATTATCATTGAAGATTAATTTGTCTTTGTTTTTCTTGAGCCTGAGGCTCTGAGCGTTTTAAGACCCCCTTTTTCCTATCAATTTCGGTAGTGAAAGATAACACCCTAGGTTATAAAATCTATTTTTCCTCTTTTATCTTTCTATTTTTTGTTCTGGCTAGCAGGGGACACTTCTGTCTAGTTCTATCAAGGATTTATTGTAAAAGAAAGCTGAAATAAGGAAACCACATTCCTCCTAAGAGTAAAACACTCGTTAAGACAACAAAGCATTATTATGAAGCAGATCGAATCTGTTCCTAAGCAAGAAACCTCTTTTTGGAGATGAATGAGGGTATCTAAGGTCAGTAGAACAAGTTCCTGAGGCAGCTGCAAGTCTCTTCAAGTTAAAAAATCAACTTTTTTTGAGGCTGCAACCACAAAGATCCATCCTGTAATAGACTGATTTTGGTCTGGCAATCCCAAGGACAGTTGCGGAAGGATTGAGGAAGAGTTTTGACGCGTTGAAAAATAGCAAGGAGATAGATCAAGATTGATACATCTCGATTCTCTCGGTAGGCGATTCCTTTGTGGAGAAGACGTTGACTGTTTTGGCAAGGAATTCGAGCACTGAGGCCAGGAAAGGCCCTGCAAAGTGAAGTTATAGCCCTTTGTGCTGGTCAGGACCCCTACTGCAGCAAAGTATTGTTCTGCATCAATTCTAGAATGAATGCGGGAATTCTCTGAGGCTTGAAATTTTCATTGAAGTTCGGGTCCTGTACGAAGATAAGAGCCCAAACCATCAAGACCTCTGAAGTCATCACAGAGGCCTAAACAGGGTATTCGAAGGCATTAACTAGAACAGTTTGTAGTTTGTACTACAGGACATTTTGTATATTTCAACTGTGAACAGTTACCTGGTTAAGGCATTTCTGTACATCAAATTTGGTCTTTTTTGTTGAACACAAACTATTTTGTACCTGTGGAAATCTGAATCGTGGAGATTGCTGCTCTGTGGTTTTAATTGCTTGTTTGAATTTGCCATAGAACAAAAGTGGGCCTCACTAAACATTGTGTTAATTATTGTATGGAATTTAATGTTCATTACACTGGTTTATTACAGTGGTATCGTAGCCACAGTTATTTTAGCTGTAGAAACCAGGTAGGGCATCTATACAAGAGTATCTGGATCATTTCTGTCTTGTGGAGCTGAAATTTTATATTATGATTACACAGTGTTCGTTATATCATTGGAAGGCAATTTAACTGTTCAAAAAATATATCGAATTTGATCACTGTACTGAAAAATAAAAATAAAATTATGTAAAGCCTAGACCAAATTGTCCTAGACTACTGCAAATTCTTACTTTTTTATATCGTGTCAGAAGATTTGATTCATCAAAAGGCAAGTAACCTGCCATCAAAACAAACAGGATAAACCCCACATGGCTACAGAGCCTTTACTATTTATTCAATGAAATCGGAAGCTTCCAGGACTCTGAAAATGATTCCACTTCCTTAACTGCATATTTCAAGGTTCTTTGCAGCTCAACAAATGACTCAAGCACAGGGCAGGAGGATGAAAAATTCCTAAACAATATCCCTGGACTACCCACCAAGTTCTCTTACAGGCAGTTTCCAAGTGCCACAAACAATTTTAGCAGGAGATTCGGAAGAGGGGGTTTTGGGTTAGTTTATGAGGACACACTAAAGCAGTTGGAGAGTATTGGCCAAGGTCAGAAAGAATTTCATGCAAGAATGGCTACCATAGCCACCATACATCATGTTCATCTTGTAAGGGATCGAGGATTCTATGCAGAGCACATTCACCGTTTGCTTGTATAGCTGAAAGGTCTCTTGGCAAATCTCTATTTGGCGATAAGAAGCAAGGAAGTACTAAATCTGAAGTCGGGGAACTGGGCGAGGAACGTTTTCTTTTGCCTTCTTCTAGGAATCTAATTTGGTCATCTGCTATTACAGAATATGAAGAGGCCTTGAATCAGGGTATTCTGACACCTATTGAAATGTTCATCAGTCTTCATAACAAAAAATATTGTGCAAATTTTTGCATCTATTGGAAGATTCTTGGGTCTAAAGGTGTCTAAAAAGGATCTTTCTACAGCCAAAATGCCAAAGTCAATTATTTTAGGATCAGATTTGCTGCTCATGGATTTTCCAAACTATGGCGACTCCACTGTGGAAAAGACAAACTTGCAGAATCAAATTTTTGACAGCAAGGAATTGATGTAGCACCCAGACATGCCATTGCTCGAGGACAAGCAATATTGAGAAGGGGGACTATACTAGTGATTAATTGGTGTTAATTTATGGTATGTTCTATGCTTAGAGCAGTTTACTTCTCTTTATTATTACTATCCACAGATTAGCAATCACCTGTATAGTAAGTAAAGTGCAGATAGAACATTAAACAATCGACAGAAAACAAGCCAAGACAAGAGACACAAGATGTGGCGGCTAGCTAGGGACAAACCCCAATATGGGGAAACCCTTTGATCAAATCTTCTTTTATCTTCAATAATTCAGCAGAGAGAAATAGTACAAAAATCTGATTTATATCAGTAGCAGCAAACTCTAGATCAACCACATTAGCGACATCAGTCAATATCTGTCAGATCACCTAGATTAGCGACATCAGTGGCATCAGTCAATATCTATCAGATCACCTAGATCAGCGGCATCAACGACATCAGTCAATATTGGTCAGATCACCTAGATCAACGACATTAGCGACATCAGTCAATATCTGTCAGATCACCTAGATTAGCGGCATCAACAACATCAGCGGCATCAGTCAATATCTGTCAGATCACCTAGATCAGTGGCATCAACGACATCAGTCAATATCTGTCAGATCACCTAGATCAGTGGCATCAACGGCATCAGTCAATATCTGTCAGATCACCTAGATCAGCGGCATCAGTCAATATCTGTCAGATCACCTAGATTAGCGGCATCAGCGACATCAGTCAATATCTGTCAGATCACCTAGATCAGCGGCTTCAATGACATCAGCGGCAGCAGTCAGATCACCTAGATCAACGGCATCAACGACATCGGTATCAAAACTAGGGCAGTCAATATCTTGCAAACCGATCGTCGGATCAGCTTGATTCCTTCACCAAAAAATGCGGCCTTCTGAGGAGAGTCTGATCCACCTACAATGCAGTTTAGAGAGGGAGAAAGATGGTCAACTATGGTCAAACTTCCGATTTGCAGTTGCAACCCTAAATCTGCATCCTTCCTTCCATACATGTGAGAGAAGAGTCTTTTTCTGCGTAGTAGGAGAAGAGCCTCTTTTCTGCACAGGGGAGAGAGAGAGAGATGTGATGAGAGAGTGTGTTCAAATGAGGAAATGACCTCCTGTATTTATACACAACTGTTGATGATTGAATAGATGCGACTGTTGGGCTTATGAGCCTACATGAGTTGTTGGTAGGCTTGATAATTATTCCATAATCAAAATAAATTCATATCTCCATAAATACTTAATGGAATCGGATGATCTTTAGATCAATCCTACACCTCTCGACGAGAGGAGTCTAATAAAAATATTATCAGCCATTAATAAGATGACCCATATGGAGTTTGGCTCTAGTTGCCAATTTTAACACTCCCTCTCAACTAGGGAGAACTCCATCTGCAATCTATTTGTCGGTTGCTACTATTCATCCATCAAATGCACTGCCCTGTACAGCTTGACCCCTGCCCTGCTCTGCTCTATTCTGCCTGCTTTGCTCTATCTTGTTCTGCGGCCTGCCCTGTACTGATATGCACTGTTTTGTTCTGTTTTCTTCTGCCTTGTACTGATTTGCACTGCTCTGCTCTGTTCTGCTCTACTCTGTTTTATTCTGTTTTGCTCTGCTTTTGTCTGAATTATGAAGAAGAAGAAATGATCGAGGATGTATCATACTGACTCAAAGTCAGTCTCAGAGTATGTACCACTAGTCCCAAACCAATCTCAACCGACGTGAAGTCAGCGTCATAGTGGGTACAACTCCTACCACTGGTCCCAGACCAGTGTCATCCTCCACTGACTCAAAGTCAGTCTCAGAGTGTGTACCACTGGTCCCAGACCAGTCTCAACCGACCCGAAGTCAGTGTCATAGTATGTACCACTCCTACCACTAGTCCGAGACCAGTCCTTCACTGACCCGAAGTCAGTCTCAAAGTATGTACCACTGGTCCCAAACCAGTCTTGATCGACCCGAAGTCAGCGTCATAGTGGGTACAACTTCTACTACTGGTCCCAGACCAGTATCATTGATCCCAGATCAATGAAGGTCATCCTAGCATAGGGAGTACGGTAGATACAGCGATGCGTCCATTGGTACTACTATGGTCCCTATCTTCATTTCCCTGCTCATTGATAAGATGAGAGGTACTTCCCATGAGTCCCAGACTACATGGGTAGGATGCCTCGACAGGAGAACTTAATCAATCCCATCCTCACAGGAGAACTAATCATCCTGCTACAATTGTCATGGAGAACACATCATCCAGACCTCACAGGAGAACTAATCATCCTGCTACATTTTGTCATGGAGAACACATCATCTAGACCTCACAGGAGAACTAATCATCTTGCTACACAAGAGAGCGAATCATCTTGTCCACAGGAGAGCGAATCATCCTGTCCACGGGAGAGCGAATCATCCTGTCTCACAAGAGAGCGAATCATCTTGTTCCAGTGCGCACCACTAGGGGAGGGTGAGTCACCCTGTGGTCGTATGTTGCTCCAGTAAGAATCACAAGCCCCCAGAGCTCCCAGAGCTCAATGTATGGAACATGTAGGACCCTTTTGCAAGGGTCTCTCGACGACTCCAAGTCGTTCGGGAAAATCACAGATTTGATCTTTCCCTGGGGCTTTGTCAAAATGTCAGCGACCTGTACATCAGTCTTAATGCGATGGAGTCTCCTTGCTCATCAACTTACCACATCCCAGATAAGGCAGCATCTGATGTTTATCTGCTGGAGCAATCATCAAATATGGGATTCCTCTATAATCGAATCCCACCTTTGGTTGTCACAGAGAATCACAATGGTATTCATCATGTGTACAAACAGCTCACTGAAGAGCTTCTGCAACTAGATTGCCTCACAGGAGGCCATGCTAGCAGCAATGTATTCTGCCTTGGCGGTGCTCAAAGCCACCGACTTCTTCTTCCTACTCATCTAGGATATTGTGGCAGATTCCAAAGAGAACCAACACTGAGAAGTGCTCTCCACACCGCTTGCTCGCTCAGCATTCGAATAATCATGCAATTTCATATTTTCGGCAGTGTATCTCAATCCATTAGAGATTGTGCCCCGAAGACATCTCAGAAGATTCTTGGCATCAATCCAGTGAGGCTCAACCAAATATGAGCTCACCATGCTCACTGCAAAACATATGTTCGGACGGAGGTTCACCAAGAACATCAACGTGAATGAGTTTATGAAACTCAGAGGCATTTCTCAAATCTGGTCTGACATCACTACCATATAACTTCTGAAAGTTAAGATCCTCGAGGTAGTCATAGGCTTGCAGTCCACCATACCGAATCTTTCCAATATTTTCACCACATATTTTCCTTGAGATAGGAAAATTTCCCTTGGCTTCTGTCAGACTTCAAGTCCTAGGAAATAGTGCATCAGTCCTAGGTCCTTCATTTCAAATTCAGAAACCAACTCCCTCTTACATTTGTGAATGAGAGGGTCTGCACCTGTTAGAAAGAGGTCATCCACATGCAGCACCAGTATGAGAGGTTTGTCATCTTCAACCTTAGAGTAAAGGTTAAAATCGGCTTCACTCCTAGTGAATCCCAACTTCATCAAGTAGCTATCGATCCTCTCATGCTATGCTCAAGGTGCTTGCTTCAACCCATAGAGAGCCTTCTTCAACCTGCATACATGAGATTTTCGATCATGAATCTCAAATCCTTCGGGCTGCTCCACGTAGACCTCTTCTTTGATCGAACCATGCAAGAACACTGTCTTGACATCCATCTGATGTAGGTTCCATCCTTGTGAAGCCGCAAGGGCAATGATTGAGTGGATGGTGGTATATTTGGCAACAGGTGCAAATATCTCGTCATAGTCTATACCTTCCTTCTGGGAGAAGCCACGAGCGACAAAACGAGCCTTATATTTTTCCATACTTCCATCTGCTGCATGCTTTGTCTTGTAAAGCCATTTAAAAGTGACAACTGTCTTGTCCTGGGGTTTGGGAACTACTTCCCAGACATCATTCTTCATAATAGACTCATATTCTTTGGTCATAGCATCCTTCCATACTTGATGTTTGACGGCATCTGAGAATGATGAAGGCTCATTTTGAATGAACGTGCTCATGATGGTCAGGTATCCTTGATACGTGTTGGGTTTCTTACTGTCACGGAAGGTTCCTTGGGGTGCAATGTGTCATTCAGCATCATCGAGTAGCCCCCTAATCCAAGAGGGCCTCTTCCTGGAAGAGGAGGGCTCAGGTGGATCAATAGGATCCATGGGTTCTTCCACATCAGGCATTGTTTCATCATCCTTTTCTTTCGGTTCCCTAGTGTCGGCTTCTTGAGAGCTCCTCACTGTAGGAAGATTGTTCACCTTGCTGAGGGCCATATCTTCGTCAAAGGTGACTTCATGACTAATCACGATTTCCTTTTGACCGACTAGATAGATTCTATAGCCCTTAGTATTTTCTCCATAGCCCACGAAGATTCCTTTCTTTCCAGATGCACCCAATTTATTTCTTTTCTCTTTCGGCACATGAAAATATACAGGGCTTCCAAAAATTCTAAAATGAGATATGTCAGGTTTCTTACCAGTGAACATTTCTTCAGGAGTCTTGGAACCCAATGCTTGATGAGGGCATCGGTTTTGTACATATACGGCGGTGTTTGCAGCTTTGGCCCATAGAAACTTCGGAAGTCTTTGATCATGGAGCATGGCACAGACAGCTTCCACAATCGTACGATTCTTCCTTTCCGCCACACCATTCTGTTCAGGAGTATATGATGTAGTAGTCTCCCTCTTAATGCCAGCCTCTTTACAAAAGTCATGAAACTCGTTAGTTTCATATTCAGTCCCCTTATCAGTCCTTAAAATCTTGATCTTCTTTTCGGTTTGATTCTCGATCAAGGCTTTGAAGTGTCGAAACCAAGAGAACACTTCATCCTTCTTTTTCAAGAAGTATATCCAAGTCTTTCGAGAATAGTCATCTGTAAAAGTAAGGTAATATGAATATCCTCCCAAGGAGTTCACAGGCATCATACTAGATATGTCTGAGTGAACCAACTGTAATATATCGGAGGTCTTGCTTTGGCTTGAGGGGAATGGTCCCCTTTTGAGCTTTTCTTCGGCACATCCGGACATACACCTTCTTTCTCTACTCAGAATTCGAACATCCCTGTCACCATTTGTCTTACATTGGGTAGAGCTTTATAATGAAGGTGGGCAAGCCTCCGATGCCAAAGTTCGGATTGAAGAGATGTGTCACAAGACATGACACCTAGCGGACTTCCATCGACCTGATATAATGAATCAACTCGAAACCCAAGAGTAAAGTCATCTTTAACTTTAAATAAACTTACAAGTCTATCGTAGATTTCTTTGGAGGTGTTCAGCTCAGAAACATAGGCCACCAAGCACTTGTTGATAGAGTCCCGGATGATCTTCTTTGTTTTGACTTTACCAGTTTTCCATTTGTTCCTGGCAGCAACGGGTGCATTTGATGGAGGCTCAACAATATGCTTCTCACATGGTCCAACACTTTGATCTTCTAAGGTTAGATCGAGAGACATCTTCCATCCATGATAGTCAGACTTCTCACGGAGCTTGTCTTCGGCAGGGAAGAGTGTTGAGGACCCCATAGTTCTTTAGGATAGCCTTGCCAATCTTCTCTTCGGTGATTGCTCTTGCTCTTGCTCAGGCTTTGTCTTCACCTCAGTCTGATACCATCTTAATTTATGGTATGTTCTATGCTTAGAGTAGTTTACTTCTTTTTATTATTCTTATCCACAGATTAGCAATCACCTGTACAATAAGTAAAGTGCAGATAGAACATTAAATGATCGACAGAAAACAAGCCAAGACAAGAGACACAAGATGTGGCGGCTAGCCAGAGACAAACCCCAATATGGGGAAACCCTTTGTTCAAATCTTCTTTTATCTTCAATAATTCAACAGAGAGAAATAGTACAAAAATATGATTTATATCAGTAGCAGCAAACCCTAGATCAGCGGCATTAGCGGCACCAGTAGCATCAGTCAATATCTATCAGATCACCTAGATCAGTGGCATCAGTCAATATCTGTCAGATCACCTAGATTAGCAGCATTAGCGACATCAGTAAATATCTGTCAGATCACCTAGATCAGCGGCATCAGTCAATATCTGTCAGATCACCTAGATCAGCGGCATTAGTCAATATCTGTTAGATCACCTAGATCAGCGGCATCAGTCAATATCTGTTAGATCACCTAGATCAACGACATCAATGGCATCAATCAATATCTGTCAGATCACCTAGATTAGCGGCATCAGCAACATTAGCGACATTAGTCAATATCTGTCAGATCACCTAGATCAGCAGCATCAGCGACATCAGTCAATATCTGTTAGATCACCTAGATCAGCGACATCAGTGGCATCCGTATCAAAACTAGGGTAGACAATATCTTGCAAACCATCCGTCGGATCAGCTTGATTCCTTCACCAAAAATTGCGGCCTTCTGCGGAGAGTTCGATCCACCTACAACGCAATTCAGAGAGGGAGAAAGATGGTCAACGCTGGTCAAACTTCCGATCTGTAGTTGCAGCCCTAAATCTGCGTCCTTCCTTCCACACATGTGAGAGAAGAGTCTCTTTCTGCGTAGTAGGAGAAGAGCCTCTTTTCTACGCAGGAGAGAGAGAGAGATGTGATGAGAGAGTGTGTCCAAATGAGGAAATGTCTTCTTGTATTTATACACAAATGTTGATGATTGAATAGATGCGACTGTTGGGCTTCTGAGCCTACATGAGTTGTTGGTAGGCTTGATAATTATTCCATAATCAAAATAAATTCATATCTCCATAAATACTTATCGGAATCGGATGATCTTTAGATCAATCCTACACCTCTCAACGAGAGGAATCTAATAAAAATATTATCAGCCATGAATAAGATGACCCATATGGAGTTTGGCCCTAGTTGCCAATTTTAAGAATTGGCCCAAGGTACGAAGTAGCCTATTGATCCCCGTAGGCTATAGTCCTTGAAAAAAAGAAAAACCCCAAAATACGCAATATTTGTGTAAGTTTGGGGCAACTGGGCAAATAAACCTAGAATTGGGGTTTTGAATGAGACTTACTCAACCATTCAAGAAGATGTAACCCTTTAAGAAAATCTATAAATAGAGGAGGATTGAATTCATTTTGAGCCTGAGGCTTTGAGCGTTTTAAGACCCCTTTTTTCCTATCAATTTCGATAGTGAAAGATTCCACCCTAGGTTATAAAATCTATTTTTCCTCTTTTATCTTTCTATTTTCTGTTCTGGCCAGCAGGGGACACTTCTGTCTAGTTCTATCAAGGATTTATTGTAAAAGAAGGCTGAAATAAGGAAACCACATTCCTCCTAAGAGTAAAACACTTGTTAAGGCAACAAAGCATTATTATGAAGCAGATCGAATCTGTTCCTAAGCAAGAAACCTCTTTTCGGAGATGAATGAGGGTATCTAAGGTCAGTAGAACAAGTTCCTGAGGCAGCCGCAGGTCTCTTCAAGTTAAAAAATCAACTTTTTTTGAGGCTGCAACCACAAAGATCCATCCTGTAATGGACTGATTTCGGTCTGGCCATCCCAAGGACAGTTGCGGAAGGATTGAGGAGGAGTTCTGACGCGTTGAAAAACAGCAAGGAGATAGATCAAGATTGATACATCTCGATTCTCTGGGTAGGCGAGTTCCTTTGTGGAGAAGACGTTGACTGTTTTGGCAAGGAACTCGAGCACTGAGGGGCCCTGCAAAGTGAAGTTACGGCCCTTTGTGCTAGGTCAGGACCCCTACTGCGGCAAAGTATTGTTCTGTATCAATTCTAGAATGAATGCGGAAATTCTCTGAGGCTTGAAATTTTGATTGAAGTTCGGGTCCTGTACGAAGATAAGAGCCCAAACCATCAAGACCTCTGAAGTCATCACGGAGGCCTTAACAGGCTATTCGAAGGCATTAACTAGAGCAGTTTGTACTACAGGACATTTTTTATATTTCAACTGTGAACAGTTACCTGGTTAAGGCATTTCTGTACATCAAATTTGGTCTTTTTTGTTGAACACAAACTATTTTGTACCTGTGGAAATCTGAATTGTGGAGATTGCTGCTCTGCGGTTTTAATTGCTTGTTTGAATTCGCCATAGAACAAAAGTGGGCCTCACTGAACATTGTGTTAATTATTGTATGGAATTTAATGTTCATTACACTGTTGAGAATTGTTCATTAGCCTGGTTTATTACAGTGGTATCGTAGCCACAGTTATTTTAGCTGTAGAAACCAGGTATGGCATCTATACAAGAGTATCTGGATCATTTCTGTCTTGCGGAGCTGAAATTTTATATTATGATTACACAGTGTTCGTTATATCATTGGAAGGCAATTTAACTGTTCAAAAAATATATCGAATTTGATCACTGTACTGAAAAAATAAAAATAAAAATTCTGTAAACCCTAGACCAAATTGCCCTAGACTACTACAAATTCTTACTTTTTTACATAGTGTCAGAAGATTTGTTTCATCAAAATGCAAGTAATCTGCCATCAAAACAAACAGGATAAACCCCACATAACTACAGAGCCTGTTGGAAGCCCGAAGTTTGTTGTAGGTATTTTCTTGCCAATAGATTTGAGTTGATTCTGTGATTTGATAGTTTTTCAATGCTCAGGAAATTATGATATATAGTGTTTGATTGAGAGATTTCAATTACTGTTTCAGAAAATAAAGTGACCTACTGGCTTATTATTGTAGATGGTGTTTTCTTGCAACTGTTCTTTTTGTGGTGATAAGAAAACTATTGATCGTCCCACTGAGGACTGTGGAAAAGTTTCCACGCATACACCAAATGGTGAGTGCCCATTTGAATACCTTTTCAGCAAAGCATTATAAAGATAATTGCATCATTAGTATTAAATAGCACTTGTCTGAATATATTTGACTTGCATTAAATAGAAATCAATTACTAACATAAGAAAAGACGCTTTGAACAGATACTTGCCTATTTCTATTTGGAATGTTCCTTATCATTAGTGTCGTTCTGGCCCTGGGGTTGTTGGATACGCTTCAGCTGCATCGAAATCAAACTGTGAATTAACATGGCTGCCATTTCTTCCGTTGTGTGCTCTCCATGCAGCAGAACCAGCAGAAGGCCTGCAGCCATTGCCAATGGAAGTCTTGCTTGAATGCTCAGACTTCATATATGAAACGTTACCTCATCTTCTTCCAAGCCCACTATCACCTTGGCCAACCCCTACTTCGCCAATGCCCATGTGACCTTGGGCATTGCTTTCTTCTTGGGTATCTGTAGCAAGAACATATGAGGAAGCTGGAGTTGGCTTGGTACATATTTCTTTGTCTGGATTCCAACTTTGCTGTTGCAGGTCAGCAATATTTGGAAGTTCAGCAGCACTTGGCATAAATGTGGCTTTCTGGCTTTGGCTTCTCATGTGACCTTGGCCACTTGGTCGACTGAATTCTATTTTAAATCGCCTCCCGCCAATATCTTGACCATCCATTTCTTTTAGCACACGAGGAACATCCCGCACATCAAAGAACTCAACAAACTTGTGGTGTCCTTTCCATGAAGTCTCCCTCATCTCCTTCACAGCTCCTGCCAAACAAAAGCCTAAATTATTAAGAAAACCTTTCAGACAAGTTAGAAAAACATCAATTTGATGACAGAAAAAATTATAGATACCATAGGAATCAGGATTGAAAGACTGATCTTAGTGTCTCCATTGAGATGTTGGAATCCAAATTGAAAACCACCAGTGTGCCTTGGTTTACACTGTCATCCTGATGGATAAACGGTATTGTATATTGAGCCCAGACAACTAAGCCTCTGATCAATCATTTGGAAAATATCCGTGTTCCACTGCTGAGTCCTTCATGGGGGAATTGATAGTAATTCCACAGTTTTCTCTGTTGCACCATATGTTGTTCTTGGATATTTGTAAGTGCATCTTTGATATGTCTCAGGTCATTGTAATGAACAGTTACTAGACCTTGTTATCTTTTGAAAAGCTCCATTTCTCGAAAGGGACCCCATGCACTCAAATCCTTTTTCAGGAATGCATCACTAATGTCTGTGGGTACCAAGCTCAAAATAAGAGCTCAAGGTATCTGTTTACTCCCAACAACGCTCAACTGAGCACACATAGATGGTGCTGTAGAACTGGCATAATATGTAGTAGACTGTTAGACAGGGTGAGATACTAGAGGAATTGTATTGACTTGAATGGTGATGCTAGGATCCCATGCAACTGGAGGAAATCAAACTGTGCTTTGTGCCAGGTTGCAAATATATTAGGACCAGTAAGGAATGTTAAGAAGACCAATGCCATCAATCATTTTCTAAAGAATTGGCTTCTAGGCCTCCTGAATGAAAAGGGCCACAGTCTCTGACTCCAACCTTGACCAGAAGGAACATTAAATTTTTTTTGTGCTTTTGTTTCTATGTCTTCTACAAGGGTTATACCCTTGAGTTCAGCAGGATCTACATGCATTCCAACCAGTGTGATGCAACTCATCAACTAAATGAGTTACACACACCTGTCTTTTGTCAAATTATCAAAATGCAAATACACTTAAATTTATCAATAAACTAAACTGTAATTCCGTAGTTTCAAGGCTTTAAAAACATTAATCTGTACAAAAATAGAAGAACGAACAATAGTAGAAACTAAAGTGCAAAAGAACTGCCACTATCATACAACTACATAGTAGCAAGGACAGAAATCATTGCACAACAAAACATTGCATTTAAAAAAGATGAACGACAATTCAACAAACGCATAGCCAAATAAAAACAAAAGTATGGAAACCACTACATCAGCTGGAGTACCTGGACTCTGAGATCCACTTATCACTGAGGGGTGCCCATCTCATCAATTCCAGCACGTCCAGAGCCTGGCCAGTCTGCAACATGGACAAGCAACAACATTAGGATATGGGGAAACAGACCCAAAGTTTAGCAAAAAGTATGACAAATAACAACCTGCCTGGAGTCACAGAGCACCTATATTAACCCACACATACATTGGCTCCAGCTCTTGATGTACCTTAAAAATTTTCAGTTTAATTTCTCATTAAAATAAGGCATTGAACTGATCTTGTTTGACTGGATGGCAATTTTATTAGCACCAGACTATAAATTGAAACCGGTTGCCTTGTTTTATGGAGGTCATCAATGATAAAGGTTATGATTCTGCAACTGCACACTTGTGGTCATGCAGGGTTATCCAGCTTGATTTGATGGCAGGTTACTTTCCCTTTGATGAATCAAATCTTCTGACACTATACAAAACAGAAAGAATGCCAGATGAATGTGAAGTTACATCCTTTTGTTGTATTTACTTTTCTTTTTAGAAATTGTGTAAAAAATATAACTGAATGAGTAGCGTGATGCTACTGAACTGTAGATTTATAAAGCTTATTTCACCTCCATTCCATTGTTTTCTTCTTGTGCAAAAAAACTAATTTGAAATTTTTTTGTTCCAAAGCCAAAGACAGTAACTGAACTCGTATTGAGTTGTATTCTCTAATGTTGCAGATATGCTCATCTTGTCCATGGATTACCGTCACTTTTATTTGAATCCATCTCATACTTGACAGAAATAGAATTCAAAAAGATTAAAAAGTCGTGGTTTTTTGAGCGATGAGATTGCACTTCTTTTTGAAATGAACTTTGGAACAAACTTACATGCACATTTATAACCTCCATTGGCAGTGTATAACAGTACCTGAGAGTTTAGAGAAAGCCGCCCAAGTTGCAAGAAGACAAGGAGATAAATCTGGACGACATAGATGATGTTTTTAATGACTCAGAAGTAAGATCTTGTATGTGAAATGTCGTTTTCCAATTTCTCAGAATACAAGGAACAATCTTTTGACTAAATTTTTTGCTAATTTTTTTAATCAGGATAATCTTGTCAGAGAGAAGAAAGAGACAACCTATGTTAATGAATGCATTTGAATTTATTTCCATGCCACAAGGTCTCAAACTCACATTTCTTTGAAAAACATATGGTATGTTACAGAAAATCGCAAGTTATACTGAGGTTTTAAAACAACTTTCTTTTCTTGAAATGCAGATTCACATATGAATTTCATGCATTTTCAGGTAGGATCAGTTAATTAGTTTGGAAAAATTAATGGTTTTCATTCTCAAGCAAGAGTCTTGAATGCATCTTGGGATCTCATATATCTTGGCCTTCCAAAAAGCAAAATTACCAACACAATGACTAGGCTTTCCCCTACTAAATGTGAGGCACAAAGTAAAGACCTAAGCCACACAAAACATATACTAGTTTTCTAAATGAGAATACTAGGAAACGTAACCTCACCATGGGTCCATCAGGGGAAACACAATCTGTGTGTGTGTGCACACGCAGTTTAAGAGATTCATGCAATAGATGTAGAGACTTGGTATAATGTTGCAGATTCGGAGAGAACCTCCTCTCCTTGGAAAATAGAGATTTATCCTTGGCAGGGAATGCTAACAGTCTATTCATTCATATCTGCCACTGTACCTTTGCTGTGAAATAAAACCCATCCAGTCTATTCATTCATATCTGCCAATGTACCTTTTCTGTGAAATAAAACCCATCCTGGTGATGCCTTCCTCTTTCAGGTTGTATAAAACCCAATCCTCTTTTCCTGTGAAATTGCAAAGAATAGGGTCTGAACTAGAAGACTCCCCTTGCCTTCACCAGTCCGATGCTAGTAGAATTGGGAATGGAAAGACCAAGAAGATGAGGTAAAAGTAAAGCAAGTGCTAGTGTCACTCATGATCCTGGGAAGAATCAGCTGATTCAGAACTAAACTTGTTTGTTCCTTTACGGACTCATAGGAAGACTCACAAATGAGGCCAGTAGCGTTTCTTTGACAATTTTACATGCTTATATACATCATTCAGACTTGGACATGCGGAAGACTATAATAGCAGGGAAGTACATATTGCAACCAATTTGGGCTATGGGAACAACTCCGCTCATGCTTCAATGAAGTCTTATAATCTTGGAAAGATAGGTAAGTCTATGCCAAGGGTCTTGACATCTTTCTCCATTTGGCAGATTGATGAACAAAGTGCTTCCATCTTCGACTAAGAGGAGTTATGCTAACGATCGAAAGAGAAAGCAAAGCATAAACAAAAAATAGAGGTAATGGAAGGACATCTTGGATTCATCAGATACTAGCTCACATGGCTAAAAGAGTTTCTTGAGACATGTAAATCTCTGCCAAGGGTGTTGACAGCAACCACATTCTCCCTTTGGCAGCTAGTTGAACAAAATCCCTCCCATCTTCAATGAGGAGTTATGCTGATGATCAGAGGAAGAAAAAACAAAAATATGGGTAATGGAATGGCATCTTGGATTCATAAGGTCCTACCTCACATGGATTCAAAGATGAGACAACTCCGCTTGCCTTGACAGTTTGATGCTTGTCGAATTGGGAGAGTGGAGAACCTAGACAGGGAAAATATATTCAAGTCCTTGTGTCACTCATGATCCCTGAAACACTGAGATCCAAAGCAACTCATTTGTTCCTTTTCAGGCTCGTACAATGCTAGTAGAATTGGGAGAGTGGAAAAACCTGGAAGATGAATAAAATATTTAGTGAAAGTCCTAGTGTCACTCATGATCCGAAGATGACTGAAATCTACATTAACTTGTTTGTCCATTTTTAGGCTCATAGGAAGACTTACATATGGGTCCACAGATGTTTATTTGACAATTTTCCATGCTTGAACACAGCGTTACCACTTAGACATATCGAACACTATAGAAGTAGGAAGTACATTGTGCAAGCAATTTGCGTGAGAGAAAAGACTCCACACGTACCCAAATGAAGTTTCATAGTCTCAAGAAAAGAGGTAAATCCCTCAAGGGCCCAAAGCTGTTGACAACTTTCTCCCTTGAAGAACTTGTTGAATAAAATATATCCCATTTTGGACTCAAAAGATCAGAAGAGAGAGTGAAGTATAAATAAGGATACAGATAATAGAATGGCATCTTCAATTCATCAAGTACTAGCTTCTGGCTTCAAGAGTTTCCACAAGCAATGAGACAATCCCCTTCTTTAAGGACATCTTGAATGAATTGAGATATATTGGGGGGGAAGGGGGAGGAGGGTGTTGATCGCAATTGGAAGATTACTGGTGCATAATAGTTCGCTGGAGGAAGCAAAGAGTGAAGAATTCTGGAATTTTGGCACCTGATGGATGTGTAACCAAGCATTGATAGGGGTTTCTTCTTTATCTTTAAACTCTATTATGGTCTAAGATGATGAGGAGGATAATAGAGAGAAAAGACGGTTATTCAACAAACCTTCCAGAGCATTATCCACTATCTAATAATAACGTAATGGTTTCTCCTAATATTGAATGTACATGACACAATAGTTTAGAAGGAGAGCTTAGCCTCTACACACAAACTCAAATTATGTGTGACCCTACTGGTCATGTTAGATGCGACCTCAAAAATCCTTGTAATTGTTGGTTCTACAGTAATACAAACCTTCTTCTTGGGCAACATATGTGCGTGTGTGTGTATTTGATGGCTTATTGTATACTATTAAATATCAATAGTGGAAGAAGACAATCATTATGCCAAAAAAGTGGATGAGGTTGGTGTCTAGTAAATTAGCAATAACCATTCATTTGCATGCAATTGACAAAAAACCACTATTATGAGGATGCTCATGGATTGACATAATAGAATAGTCTTTGACAATTTAGTACCAAAAATTAAATTACCTCTTTATCTGCCTCAAAAAACTCACTTTGGGTCGTCTTCTTCTTAACAACCTCCCTTTCAAATTACTTTTCTATAAATTTTCTCACATCAATAATGCTTATATCAATCTTGGTGGAGGTTGCAATGACATATGCTTGATTTACCCTTCTGATTGGAACAACATTCAATTTAAAGGGGTTTGGAATAAACCGACACAAAACAATACAAAATAAGCATAACATAGAAACTTTGAAAATACTAAGAACCCACAAGGAGATATACAGATCCCAATTCACAAGAAACTCAATAGACCCATCTATGGTAAACCCATAGCAAGCATGAAATATAGCTGAACCCAAATTCTATGAGAGAATGAAGCTGAAAAATGAGGAATTTCACTAACCATGCAAGTTGTGCTTGCCCTTATCTTTCGCCTCAAGGTTCCTTCACAACTTCTAATTGAGGCTTTTCCTTTCCTTGTTTTTTGATTGTTTATGAAACAAATTTGTGTTTTTGTCCCCTCGCTGGAGCCACACACTCTGATACTTCAATCTCCAAAATTCTTCTTCCTCTTTCAACAATGCATGATATTTATCAAACAAGATTCTATCTTGTCTCATCATTTCCTCTATTATAGGTTCCTTTTCCAAGGTGGAGTGAAGGTGACTAATAGTTTCTCCATATCTTACATACCTCCTTGGCTAGTTGTCTTCTTGGATCGAGCCCAAGTTTTAATACAAATTTTCAATATTTTTATCTTTTTTTCCCAAATCAAAATTAGGTAGCCCTTTACCTAGGGGCACCAAGATTGAGCAACCACCTCATGGAAATCAGGATCATGAAATCCAAATGGGGCTGAATCTGAAAGGGATGGGGCCATAATTCACAGGAGGGGCGAGGTCAAGTCTAATTGGGTGATGGTCAGAACCATTCCAAGGGAGGGTGGAGGATTTTATAAAGAGATTGTAGCGGAGAAAATCATCATAGATTAGAAATTAGTGTAGTTTGGGAGCTATATGATTGGGGCCCACATGCCTGTTATCCCATGTATATTTGAGTCCAGTTGGTTTGATATCCAACAATTTGGCCTAAGACGTGAAATCTTCCATTTGTTCTTGGAAGGGGTCTTTGACAAGTTGTTATCCATGATAACCCCTAGAAATAATTTTCAGTTTGGTTAGTCATTTTAGATAGGGTTTTTATGTTTAGGTTCATGTAGAATTTGTCATATGGTACATTTAGTGTTTGGTAGGGTCATCATAAAAGGGTAAAGGTCATAATTCCATTTGTATAGAGGTCATCGTTTCATAATTGAGTCATTTGATAGTTTTACAAACTTTCGCAGCAACTCTAGTTCAACAAATCGAGGGTTTGCTACGAAAGTTTCTGACAGTTCTGTAGCAAAACGGTCCATCCTAACACTTGTCTCGCTACGAAAGTTTGTTCCTGTGTAATGGTATTATTTTAAACGAGTGTTAGTGAGTCAGAGTTGTGCTGAGTCATAAACACCTTTATCCCCGTGCCATCCACTTCTTTCCATTCATTCTTACCTTTCCTTTTTCCACTTTATACCGTTTGTTGCTACCAAAGTTCACAAGTGTTGTCACTGTAATAGGGTTTTATGCTGTCAAAATGAGTCTAGTTGTGGTCTAGGTGTTCTTAAGTTGATTTGCAGGTGAAGAGGAAGCAACTCACAAGCAGCTCCTAACGTGTTGCTAGCATGGCATCTAGAAAACAGTATAAAGGAGGTGTTGTGGTGTGTTATGAGCCCACAGACATGAAATTACTTGAAGAAGACCCTGCTTTTGTACAATCATTTGCCAACGTGGGATGTCTATGTTTTTTGCCAAAAATTGTAGGGTTTTCATGCACAAATTACTAAAAACTTCGCCATCAATTTCACCAAGATTGGTATGAAGGTTGGCATCTTGAGTTTGGCTATCTCTCTTGACACCATTGCTCATGCTACTGAAATCCCAAGGTCAGGGGAGATGTGGTTTAAAGTCTAGAAGTTCCAGTTATAGAATTGTGATGAATTTTTGAACGAAGAACATTGAGGAATTGATATGATAGCAGGCATCTCGAAAACCTGCGTTAAGGAGCATTATTCCAAGTTGTCGATGGTAATTCAAAAATATTTTACATGTGAAGGAAGGTTCCATATGGTCTACTAGTACCATTTCAGGATGCTGCTCCACTTCATAGGTAAACAACCCTTAGATAGCCCTTTCTATCTCTTCAGAAGTTTAGGGAAAATGGCTGACAAGGTTCAAGCTAAACCAGATACAAACAATACTTCTGTTTTTCATCACGGACTTATCAAATTGTTGGTGGTTGAAGAGTTAAACAAGTTAAACAGAGATTGGCTCACATTTTTGTTTCTGAGTGGTTATGAACTAAATGCTGCCACTCCTTCTAGAAAAACTCCTAAATCACAGCCAGTAACTCCTAAAGAAGACAAACCACTTGTGTTAGAGCCTAAAGCCGAAACCTCTACACTTGTGAGAGATCCTAAAGCCAAAGCCTCTACACCTATGATAAAGCCTAAAACTAAAGCTTCTACAAGTTCAAAGAGGAGGATGACTAGGAGCTAGAGCAAGAAAAAGGGTAATCTAGCTAACATCCTAGAGGTCATAGAGATAGAGGAAAGTCCAGAAGTAAGGCCTAAAGAAACATTACCTAAAGAAACAATACCTGAAGGATTGTTGCCTATGGATATAGCATTTGAAGAGGAAACCAAAGAAAGGACTCCTGAGAAGAGAAAAAGGGCTAAAAAAATAAAATTCTCACAAGATGATTTAGGTTTCATTTTTAAGCCTAGAAATCCTATCACTAGATCAATGCAAATTGCTACAGAGATACCAAAAATACCTCTAGAGGAGACAAAGCCAACAAAAAAAAGAAAAGGCAAAGAGCCCATTCAGGAGGAAAAGTCATTGAGAACAAACTACAAGTTGAAGACTTTAAGAAAGAGATGGCACATCAAATAGACTTTTATGATGAAGTGACAAAAAAGTCTAGGAAAATGGTGAAGAAATCTTTATCTCTGCACAAGATGCTAAAGCACACCTATAGGAGGAATACTTGGTTGCAAGCAGATAGGAGAAAGTTGTAGAATAGGGTCAAATTATTGGAAGAATTGATTGAGAAGATTAAAGATGAGCTTTTAAGGAAGAACCTCAAGATTATAGCTGTAGAGGAGGACACTCATTGAAAGTGGTCAAAGCTGATCAAATCCACATTTTTGCTTATTATATCTCTTAACTAACCTTTTTCAGCATTATACATGGTGGAGTAGACTTCTAGAGGTGATAAGAAAGGATAAAAATCAGGAAAAAGTCAATACACAGAAAACTTAGAAATTTTGTAGCAACTCCCCATAATGAAGCAGGAAATTTGCTACGAAACTGCTGTAGCTTTCCATGGAGAGAAAATCTAGCAAAATTTTCAGTTGGGAGAGTTTTGATAGCATGAGTTTAATGAAAAAACATTACTAAACACCTCAGAATCAACAAAGGCATCAAAATGACAACATAGGGGTGGTTTTTGAATTTTCTACGAAAGTATGCTACCGAATTTGAAAGAACTTTGTTTTCTCTGTGTTCTAACAGTGTTTGTCTTAATAGTTTGACAATAATGCCATCAAGGGATTACTACACATCAGAGAGTATTTAATAATGTCCACTTCATCATGCAAAACTCCTATTTTTCAGAATGCCAAGTTAGCACATAGTCACATCAGCATAACAACCAGCTCATCAAAGAGGATAGTCAACAAAAAGAAATCAGATCATCATCAACATGTCGAAGGTGTAATGACACTCCAACAAATTCAACAAATAGTTGGGCTCAGTTATCTTCATCAACAGAAAGTGGTTAAAGTCTTAAAAGCTAGTAGAGTCCTAGTTGAATTCAAACTATGTAAAACAGAAAATCCCTACGAGGACTCTGTCAGTTAGAAGAAAAATAGGAATAAGTCTCTTAGATAGTGGATCGAATCTGGCCCAGGTGGTAGGTTGATGTAAAGAGATCTTTTCTCTATAAATAGATAGCTTTTTGACTTTGGGAAGGGTTGATCAAGGATGTGAAGAAGCTACCATATGTAAATTTTCTCAGTTAATATACATTTACTGGCATACTCTGTTTTCATTACCTGAGATACAAATTTTGGTTTATATGTTTACTTGTTCTGTCTTTTACATTGATATCAGTGTTTAAAGAATTATGATAACTTGGAATTTAGTATTAAGGTCTGTTCCAACTTCCTTCATATGTTTTATTTGTTGTTAAAGGGCTTTATTCACTTTGTTTCTAAGCCAAAAGATGCCTTAGTTTCCTCAGAAAATAGTTATGTAAGTAATTGAGTTTCTTGTAATTGATTCCATGCCCAATGGTTGTAGTACTCACTCCCTTTCACCTACATAAAATACAAGAAAAATTAGAGTTAGTCAGTTGAAAATCTTGAGCCTCACACAGTTAATATCATAAGTTATATTCGAGATAGCCCTCTTTGATTGGAAGGGCCAACTTCCAGTCAAAAGTAGGTTGAAATGGTTGCACTAGGTTAGAGGTTGAGACAACCCAACCTATTCTAGCCCAATGATAACGCAAGTGATCCCCATTTTTTTATCCCAGTTATATAAGGTAGTATTGAAGTCCCCCCCAAGAATATTGTTATGCAGAATTTACAATTGCAGACAAAAGTATCTTCCCTAAACCTAGTGGACTGGTTTAGAACAACAAAAAGCAAAGTATATAGAGTTTCCCTTAGAGATTGAAGAATAGGAAAGAGGCTTACTTGGAATCCGTTGCAAGCTTTACTTTCCTCTCAACTTGTAAGCTCCAATTGTAGCTCTGATTTCTATAATTAGAACCTGTACACAAATTTATAACAAGCCAAAGATCCACAACATCTATGTAGCATAATTCAATTGATCAGCGAAGCATTGAAACACGTGAATGTAAATGTAACATAACACATATAGGAAAACGATATATTCTTTGAATTGATAGAAATAGGAGAGAGTTTACAACCAAAAATAGTAGCTGATCTTGTAGAGATCTCCCCAAGTTGACTTTTCCTTCCTTGTCACAAAGCACACCTCAATGTCACCCTAATGCCTAAAGATGATGACACTCTTAGATTCAAGGCAACAACATGAGGGCATGATTAGTCTCCAAAAGCCAACCCTGATGTTGTAGATGACAGTAAATTTATAGGAGAGGGATGGTAGTTTAAGAATTCTTCTCCATTTACCAATTCAGGCTTGAGATCCTCTTCAGACGGGAGGATGAGCTCAAGGGATAAGAGATGAAATCTCCAAGGTAGGATCGGATAGGATTCAAGCTTCTTATCCAAGGTAAATGGTTAAAAAAAACCCTTGGAAGCTTTTAGAAGAGGAAACTTCAAGATCCTTTTTAATTTTCCTGAATTTCTAGAATCAACGCACCCCCAACAAGGAGCAAGTTGCTACTAATCAACGCTGGTGCAAAAAGGAGAAAATTGCTGCTAAACGCAGGTCTCTAAAGGGGAAAGGTGTGTTGGGGCTTAAAAGCTCTAATTTTTGGTAGTTAGACCCATAAACTCAATTATTTGGAAAGGTCATGCTTAGGGCTTTGTGTAGGGATGATGACAACATGTTCATGAACGATTATTGATTCGATTTGCAGGCCTATTGACCAGATGCGACAAAATGACCTATAACAAATACAATAAGCCTTGAATTCATAATTGAAAAGATTGTGGAGAGAGACCCAACAATCATGCTTTTCTCTAAGAGCAGGCATGTAAACATTAGCCACAAAGCATACCTCATTTGAAGAGAGATCAAGAAAGGAGGATGCAAGCCAAATAACACTTGACTTACAATTGAGGAGGTGAACTTGAGAAGGATCCAAGAGAGTGCAAAGGCCTCCAGATGCCCCTCTTGCGCTGATTGAGGAGATTCCATTGCCATACCACATTTGAAATTGTTGTGATATTATTTATTTTTCCTCTAATTTGGTCTCCTAGAGTAGGGAAATAGAGGGCCTTTCTTTTCTAATTAAAGAGTTCACTTTCGATCTCCTTTTTATATGATCTTAATCCTTTACAATTGCAAGAGATAACTATCATTATTTACTTTTGGAGAGGGGATCCCCTTTAAACGAGGTTGTACCATCACTTATTATGGTTCCTTTGCCTCCCATTTCTCCCATTTGGATGTGTTTGAGGGTGGATTGATGACCCAACTCTTTTTCCTTTCTTTATTTCCCTATTGGTTTTTCTTCCTGAGCAGCGAGTGTGACGTTCTTTCTCAATGGATTTATCAACTTCCGATTTCTCATTTGCTGAGCTTGTAAAAGGGGCCCCAACCATACCATCTCTTGGTGAAAGAAAGTCTTCGTCTTCTTTTGAAGATTCATCTTGTGTAGGTTTTGTTTCTTCATTGGATCTAGTTGCGATGTTGCCTATAACCAAGCCTTGAGATGCATTTTAATTAGAGGACATATATGGATGTGGGGTATCTAGTTGTGGGATCTCCCCTTCTTCTGTTTCATTGGCCAGAATGTCATACCTATTACCAATAATTCCAAGGGTAACTGATTTACTTGTGGCTTCCCCGATCTTAGCTACTTTGTTCTTAAGGGAGGATGGCCTGGATCCCTTCGAGGGGGCTTTCTTCTGCTACTGGGAAGAGGGGGGTTGCTTCTTTTGAAGACCTTTTCTCCTTTTAGCCCATTGCCATTGATCTCCCGATTCACCTTGCTTTTCAGGTTCCTCTGGTTTCTTAAGGAAGTTTCTGGCAAAGTGCCCATAGTCATGACATATTTTGCATTTGAAAGGGAGTTGGTCATAGTCCATCTTTTGAATGTGCAACCAAATATCCACACTTAAGTTGATCATGACGCGTAGACTCTTTTCCAGATCTACATCTACACATATTTTGGCACAGGGAAAAATCCCATCATGAGGCATATTTCCCAAGGGCATTTACAGTGTTTTTGAAGGTGTCATCAAATTTCCAACAATGAAGGGGAGAAATGACAACTTCACCCAAATCAGGACAGTGGAGGGGACATAATAGTCCAGATTGAAGTTGGGGCTCCAGCAATCTAGGTAAATCCCTTCCGCAACCATGAAGTTTGGACCACTTCAAAAGATGTTCCTTTGTGGAATGATTTTGGAAATATGATGAGTAATTCCCCGAATATAAGGAAGGATGACTTTGGCTAAGGGAGGATAAATGGACATTTTTTAGGATTAGGTTGAGGGTGGAGAGTGAAGGGTGGAATGGAAAGCCCTTTTAATATGGGAGGAGTAACCAATAGCCTTGAGGGCTTTGGTAAGATGAGTTATTTCAATGGGAATTGATTGAGAGGAAGAAATATGAATAACACAAGTAACCAGGGTTTTTAGAACATCAACCTTTTGTGAAATATGATGGTGAGAGGTGGCATGGAGGTATCTGTCAGTATGGGTTTTCTTACGATAGACTTGGTGGGTAAGAGGACCATCGGGGAGGCGAGATACAAGAATGTTGAGAAAGGGGATGGAATGGTTATTCTCAATTTCCATAGTGAATTGGATGTGGGGAGAAATTTGATTAAGACGGGTAAGAAATGCATGGAGTTTAAGTATACCATCGGACCAAATAACAAAGGTGTCATCAACAAACTACTTCCATAGTTTTAGGTTTAACTAGTAGTTGTCTAGGTCTAAGGTCTAAAAGTGCTCCATGAGAATGTTGGCAACAATGGGGGAGAGCGAGGAACTCATAGCTGTGCTCTTAGTTTGCTCATAGAAAACTCCATTTTAAGTAAAGAAGGTGGTAGTAAGGCATATCTTGATAATATTGAGGGTTTCAAAGTCTACAAGCTTGGAACTAAGGTTAATGGCTAATGGGATAGGGATTTTAGTAAAGAGGGAAACAACATCAAAACTAACTAAGATGTCATTTTCATCAAGTATAAGGTGTTTTGTTTGCTCAATGAAATCAGAGGAGTATCTAATGAAGGAAGAGGTTTGGCCAAAGAAGGGACGAAGCTTCTTGGCAAGGAATCAAGAATGGGCATGAGTGGGGCCTCAAGAAGTGTTCACCCAAAACGTCGGGCACCTCACTGATACTACACAATATTCCAGAAGAAATTCTCAACATCAAAGTAACATGTAAACCAAATCCTAACTATATAAGCTTATTAAAGTTGTAAACCTGATCCTTTGATATGGATAACATTCATTGCTCAAGAAGGCCTGGCTAATTAAAGTTACTTATTTTTAAGAAAAGTGAAGAAAAACAATAATATGAAGTTTAATTTCTATTTCAAATTTAGTAATTATATTGATAGATGTGTTTATTTTAAAATACTTCTAAATTTTAATTTAATTATCAATAATTATTAGGTGGATCATAGGGATTTAAAATCCACCTAATATTCTAAAATATTCTTAGTAGTATTATCAAATTAAAGTTGAGATTTATTTCAACTAGAATTATATCTTTTTTGTCATTTTCATGAAATTGATTAATTAAAAAAATGTCATATGAAATGCGTTATGGTATTTCATGCACGTGGCAGTGATAAACCATGGTATTGGCCCAAGATATTGTAACAAATCCTATTTACAAATAAAAAATTTCCATGGTAATGGGCTGAATCTCCATGGTTAAAAATCTTGCTACATGTTTATATATATATCTATGTTTAATTTATTTATTGGTTCTTTTTATAATTAATAATTATAATTTAAAATAAAGCTATAATTTAGTTATTTTTTATGGCTTTTAAAATTTTAGCAATGTGAGATGTATGATGAAGTAAATGTTTTGATGTTTATTGTGGATTGGTATTTATAGACGTTTATTAGTCATTTCTATTTATATTGCTACAATTGGTCTTAGTAAGGGAAATTATACTACTTGAAATAACATGTTAGAGGCTTGTAAGGGGGTAGATTTTCATTCATGCCAAATGTCTTTGGGCATGAGACCATTTCCATGTTTCCTTATGTTCAAGGAAAATGAGCTCTTAGCCAATCGAAAATATATTTAGGTCTTACTTTATTTTTGTTTGTTAAGTTGTCTGTGTCCTTCAGAGATGACTATAAGCTTAACCTTTGGCTTGAAAAACTGCGACCAAGGGACATTTAAGCTGTCAAAATCACTTGGGGATCACACTTGGTTTGGGATGATGAAAAGTAACTAAGTTCGGTCTTCATAATGACATGTAATTATGATTTTATGTAAAGAGATGTAAATAAGAAAAAAATAATTATTATGTTGATTTGCTTCATGGGTTTCATGAGCAAGGGATTTTGTTTTTGAGTCAAGACTCCCATTGAAAGTCTTTAGGGTTTATTCATCTAGACATAAAAGCATCATTTTCATGTAAATGAAGTCATATTACACTTTGTAATAGGTCAATATTTTCTATGTAAAGTATCCTCCAAGAACTTCTCACCAAACCCCTTCAAGTCGACCTACAAACTATGAAGAAACTGCAAGATGAAGTCCGCCTAAACTCCTACTTGTCAAGTCGGCCTAAAGGGAAAGCAAAGAAGAGTATATATGGCCCTACTCGGCCTCATTTGGAGACATACAATTTAGACAAGCATTCACAAGAAAGGTGTGAAGAAGAAGGCAAAAGAAAGTCGAAGAGAAGGCTAAAAGAAGGACAAAGAAGGAACAACAAAAGATAAATGTGAATTCTCTTTTGCGACATCATTTTTTGGGTAAAACAAAGATTCTTCTGGGTAGTGTGAAGTATGGGTAGCAGATTCTTCTGGGTAGTGTGAAGTCTAGGCAATAGATTCTTCTGGGAAGTGTGAAGTTAGGGTAGTAAAATTCTTCTGGGGCAGTAAAATTCTTCTCTTCTAAGTGATCAAAGTAGAGATTGAGTTTCTCTCAAGAAAACCTAGAGATTGAGATTCTCTAGGGAAGTTGTGAAGGAGTAGTATAAGAGGTAGAGACTGAGTTTCTCTAGGAGGAAAGGCAAAGGAAGGAAGAGGTAGAACATCAAGGTGGGTGATAAGGTTCTTGGGTGGATGCTATAGTCAAGGGTCCATGTCATGGTCTTGGTACTTATCAATTGAAGATCTAGAAGAAGAATTTCATCAGGTTTTCCTCTCAAGAGGTGAGAGGTTTTGGCCCTGGCTGGAGAAGCCTATATACTGTGTCACTTATCTTTATTTACTTTGATAATTGTCTTGTTGAAGAGAACACACTAATGAGATAACTAAGAAAGGTCCATAAGATAAAAGGTAAAAACATATCACAAGCAATTATCAAACAGAGAAATTGTTAATATTGCATAAATTGTTAATATTGCATGCCCTAGATTTCTCAACATGGTTTCAGAGCTAAGGTGTTGAAGTCAAAGGAAGGGCATCTAATCAAAGAGACAGTCAAGGATCAATTTTCAATGAATGCATCAAAGAAAGTTGAAGGTTATCCAAGCAATAGATCAAGATCTACATTGAAGAATCAAACCCTAGATCGAAGAATCAATCTGCAACAACAAGAGATTTTGTTTCTATAGTTATCGTCAAAAGGCCACAAACACCCTCATCAAGTTGTCTACAAGGCAAGATAGCTTGAAGGACTTTAAAGTTGAAGATCACATCATCTTGGAGAAAGTCAAAATCCTAGAAGCATTTCTGATCCACACTATAAGAAAAGTCAAAGTATATTGAAGGCGAGAAGGCATTGTCATCATCTTCAAGGTTATAAAGAAAGCAAGGATATTCTCCTTGTTCTTGAAAAAGTCCATTTGAAGAAGCAACAAATTGTTGGGTTGTGTTATATTCTTTCCACGACTAGCTCCCCTATTTAACTAAGGGGTTAGAGGGGGGGCCGAGCCCCCCCTGTTGTGCAGTGGGGGGGTCACAGGGGGTTTGAGGGGGGCATGTTGCCCCCTCTACGGGGTCTAGGGCAGCACCCTAGGGAAATTTTTTTTTGGACCCTATATTAGGTGGGCGGACCTACCTATGGTTTTCTGCATGGTTTTCACACATGGTTTTGGGTGTGATGGTTTTCGATCCATGGTATTGGATGCTTCAGCATGTATATATATGTATTGTAACATTGAAAGGAACATAATGAAAAATCAAGCTTGTAGTCCCGATTTTGGGATTCAGGGGAAAATCTCTGTGTATATGTGTTTTATGTGTTATACTCTCGCATTGTTTATTTTCTGTGTTTTAGAATCCATATGTAGGCAATTTTTGTATGGGTTTAAAACCTACATTTGGTATCAAAGTTGTTTGATTTCAAGGGGATGCCTTTGTTGTTGAGGGGTTTCGCTCGGGTCTGTGGTAAACCTCGTTCAGTGGGATATTTGCAGGATCAATTCTAGTGGTGAAAGAAGATGGCGAGTAGTGGAAAGATAGAGATCGAGAAATTTAATGGTCAGAGTTTTGAGTTGTGGAAACTCAAGATGGAGGATCTGTTAGTGGATAAAGATCAGTGGATTGCGGTAAATCCAGGTACTAAACCAACGAGAGTGTCCGATGAAGAATGGAAGAAGTTGGATCGGAAGGCAAAGAGCACAATATGATTGTGTGTCTCAGATTCAATATTGCTGAATGTATTAGGAGAAACTACGACAAAGGCTTTGTGGGACAAGTTAGGGACTTTGTACCAACCTAAGTCTCTGGTGAATAAACTGTTCCTACTAAAAAAGCTGTATAACTTGAGGATGAAAGATGGAGACTCGATGACAGAGCATTTGAACACATTTAATACTGTGGTAAGCCAGTTATTATCTGTTGATATTAAAATTTCAGATGAAGACAAGTGCATCAATTTGTTGTGTTCTCTACTAGATTCGTGGGATAGTCTGGTTATTGTAATAGGTAGCAATGCAACTACCTTGCAGTTTGATGAAATAGTCTCATCCTTGCTAACGAAGGAGATGAGACGGAAAAATATGGAGAGGCAGAATGGTGATGCCTTATTTGTACGAGGACTGTCCTAAAACAAAAACAAAAATAAGTCGAGTGGGAGATCTAAATCTAGAGGGAGATCTAAATCTCTAGGAAAACCTGTAAAGTTGGTGTGCTAGAAATGCGGAAAGGAAAGGCACTACAAAAGGAACTGTAAATATAAAGCTCCTGAAAAAGGAAATGGATCTGATGATTCCCCTTATGCAGAGGCAAAAACCACCTCAAATGAAGGTGGGGATGTGTACTTGGCTTCTTCAACTACACATGTAGATTATGAGGCATGGTTGATTGACTTAGGTGCATCCTTTCACTTCACTCCCCATAGAGAGTGGTTCTGCGAGTATGAGAAATATGATAGTGGTGATGTCTTCTTGGGGGATGATAGGAAGGCTAGAATCGTTAGTCGCAGAAAAGTCAAGTTGAAGTTGCAAGGTTGAAAGATTATAATACTTCCAGGTGTTTGCATATTCCTGCATTAGCCAGAAATCTGATTTCTGTAAGAAAGCTGGATGATGCATGTGTAAAAACAATGTTCGAGAAAGATACTTGCAAGATGGTTTGGGGAGCACTGGTATTGATGCTGGGAGTTCGAATTGGAACTCTGTACAAGCTGCAAGGTAGCATTGTTATTGATGGGTTCAACAGTTTTGTGGTTCTTGAAAGTGGAGCAAAAAATCTAGTGGTATCTAGAAAAAAGACTGTTGTGGCATCAAAGGCTTGGACATATTGGAGAGAAAGGTCTTTGAATAATTCATGGTAAAGATATGGTAGAAGGTATAACTAATAGCTCTTTGGATTTTGATTTCTGTGAAAATTGTGTATATGGGAAGCAGAATCGAGTGAGTTTCCCCTCTGGTGGTAAGAGGGTGAAACAGATATTAGAGCTTGTGCACAATGATGTGTTTGGACCTGTGAAGGTTCCATCATTGGGTAAGTCTGTGTACTATGTATCAATTATAGATGATTTCTCAAGGAATACATGGATATATTTCCTCAAGAAGAAATCTGAAGTCTGACAGGTTTAAAGAATTTAAGGCTCTGGTGGAAAACGAGACAGAGAAGAAGATAAAGGTGCTGAGGACAGATAATGATGGAGAATTTTGCAACAAGGAATTTGAAGCATTCTGTAAGAAGTGTGGTATAGCACGACAGAAGACTATTGCATACACACATGAGAAAAATGGAGTTTCAGAAAGAATGAACAAGACATTGATGGAAAGGGCAATAAGCATGCTCAGTGGTGCCAAGTTAAGACATGAATTCTAGGCAAAGGCGATGGAGACAGCATGTTACCTGGTCAACAGATCACCTTCATCAACGTTGGAGGATAAGACTCCACAAGAGGTATGGACTTGTAAGAAACACTCTCTTTCACATCTGAGGATATTTGGATGTGATGCATATGTACATGTTCCAAATGAGAAAATAACCAAGTTGGATAATAAATTTGAAAAGTGCATTTTTATTGGGTATATGGATGGTTTAAAGAGTTATAAGTTTTGGAACCCAGTAACAAGGAAGGTTGTGTACAACCGAGATGTGGTGTTAAGAGAGGTGAAAGATGTTATTAAACATGAAGTCCAACCAAAGGAACCTGAGAAGATAGAGTTTGAGGTTAAGGAGGAAGAATCAAACTCTACAGTAGAAGAGGAATCATAAGATGAAGAACCACAAACTCCAGGTGTGAGAAGATCAGTTCAAGAAAGAAGACAACGAGAAAGGTATAGTCCATCTGCTTTCTGTTCAAATTTTTCTTTATCTATTATTGATGATGATCCCAAAACTGTGAAGGAAGTAGTAGATTCAGAGGATGACAAACTCTGGAAAGAGGCCATGGTTGATGAAATGGCATGTTTGCACAAAAATGAGGCATGGGATCTGGTGGAGTTGCCGATTGGAAGGAAACCCATTGGCAGCAAATGGGTGTTCAAGAAGAAAACAAATGCAGAAGGAAAGTTGGAGAAAAAAATCTCGGTTGGTAGAAAAAGGTTATTCCCAGGTGCCGGGAATTGATTTTGGTGATACTTTTTATCTTGTTGCCAAGGTAGCTTCTATTAGATTACTTTTATCTGTTGCTACTACTTTTGATTTTGAGGTAGAACAGATGTATATGAAGACAACATTTCTTCATGGAGATCTGGAAGAGGAGATCTACATGAAGCAACTTGAAGGCTTTGTGGTGAAGGGTAAAAAAGAACTAGTATGCAGGTTAAATAAGTCTTTGTATGGGTTAAAACAGTCACTAAGGATGTGGTATTAGAAATTTGATACATCTATACGAGGACTTGGCTTCACCAGAACCAAAGCAAATCACTGTGTGTATTTTAAATTAATTGGTGACCATGTTATTTATCTGGTCTTGTATGTGGATGATATGTTGTTGGTTGGAAATGATAAAGAAATTATCCAGGATTTGAAGACCCAATTGTCCTCCAAATTCGACATGAAAGATCTTGGTGCTGCAAACTATATTTTGGGCATGGAAATTAAAAGAGATCGGAAAATGAGCAAGCTCTGGTTAAACCAGAGGAAGTATGTCGAGACAATACTGCAAAGGTTTAATATGCAAGATAGTAAACTCGTGAAGGTTCCTATTCCTGTTGGTGTAAAGTTATCTGCTGAACAGTGTCCCAAGACACAAGAAGAGGAAGAGGACATGTCCCGTGTTCCATATGCAAGTGCGGTCGATAGCCTGATGTATGCGATGGTCTGTACTAGACCAAACATTGCACATGCAGTGGGAGTATTGAGTAGGTTTATGTCAAAACTAGGAAAGGAGCATTGGACAACAGTGAAACGAGTTTTTAGGTATTTGCGTGGGACTAGTGATTATGGTTTGTGCTACCAAGGAAGACCAGGATTAGACAGAGTTTTGGATATCCGTGGCTTTGTTGATGCAGACTGGGCTGGAGATCTGGATCAGAGAAGATCTACAAGTGGATATGTTTTCAATCTATTTGGAGGTGCAGTTAGTTGGATGAGTAAGAAACAATCTGTAGTGGCATTATCAACTACAGAGGCAGAATACATGGCAACCACTCATGCAAGCAAGAAAGCAGTTTGGTTGTAGAGATTGTTTTCAAGTATGGGGTTTGTACAGGGAGCTATAAGGATAGACTGTGACAACCAAAGTGCAATTTTCTTGGCAAAAAACCATGTTTATCATTCAAAGACAAAGCACATTGATGTTCAGTATCACTCTGTGAGGGATATGATAGAAGACAAAAAGGGGTTGTTGGTAAAGGTGGACACTTTAAAGAATATTGCAGATGCACTGACAATATCTGTGAGCTTTGAGAAGTTTTCTTGGTGTAGAGAAACAATGGGCGTTGCAGGGCTGGATAAATGACTAAGCTCTCTTGTGGCTCCCTGTGGAAAGAAAACAACAAGTGGGAGAATGTTGGGTTGTCTTATATTCTTTCCATGACTAGCCCCCCTATTTAACCAGGGGTGGAGCCCCCCCTTCGTTGCGCTGATTGCGCAACGAGGGGGTTTGAAGGGGGCAAATAGCTCCCCTCTACAGGGTTCAGGGTAGCGCCCTAGGGGATTTTTTTTTTGGACCCTATATTAGGTAGGCAGACCTACCTATGGTTTTGTGCATGGTTTTGGGCGCGATGGTTTTCGGGCCATGGTATTGGATGCTTCGGCATGTATATATATGTATTGTAACATTGAAAGGAACATAATGAAAAATCAAGTTGGTAGTCCCGGTTTTGGGATGCAGGGGAAAATCTCTGTGTATATGTGTTTTATGTGTTATGATCTAGCATTGTTTATTTTCTGTGTTTTAGAATTCGTATGTAGGTAATTTTTGTATGGGGTTAAAACCTATACAATCATCCTCATCAAAAGGAGCAACCTTCTCTATTAAAGAAATGCTTGTTCATTTGGAAGAAGATCATCCAAGAGGGAGCACTAGTAGATCTTCTTCAACCATCATCAAAGTGATCAAGGTGAAGATTTCATCTTCACTTGTCAAGTAAGTATCTTTCATTCTTTAATCAATTTGGTAAAATGATTTTGTGCTTGCAAGATCTATAAATTGCATGGGTAATCGAAATTCCTTGCATGGAAAAGTTGGATAGATATAGTCCTTGAAAAAAGTGAAGTCATTGAACATATCAATTGATAAGTCTCCTCTGAATTCATGGAAAGGGATTCTTATTAAAGGTTCCCTCATATAGCAATATTGGAGATATCAAAGAGATTTATATGATAAACTCGTAAGAAAACTCTTTGAAGGTGCGATAAAAAAGGTCACATGACTTAGATATGATCTATACAAAAATTAAAGGTATCAAAGGATGAAGGATATCTTCATAACATCTCAACTACAAGATCTGGGAGAGATAAGAAGATAATCATCATTGATCTATAATGCACTAGATGATGGACAAGGTAACAAATATCCATGAGGATAAGAAAGTTACCTCATTCAACAACTTGTGATTTCTATGCAAGATAGAAGAAGACAAGTTGAGGGCAAAAGTGTTGAAGGATCAAATGAAAGGATTTAGACACTCTGTCGAAAGGAGAGAAGAACATAGCTAAGATTCAATGCTATGAACATTACAGGAAAGTCTGTCCTTAACTTAAGAAGGACAATAAATAGAAGGATAGAGAAGAAGTCCATTTCACCAAAGAAGTAGAGGAAGATGAAAGAAGGAAGTCCAAGGAAGATAAGCATTAGAAGCAAGAGCTCGTGGCATCACCATAGGGAAACATGAAGGATCACTGGAACAAAATCTATGGTAGTCAACTTTGGAGGATATAGCTCTTAGTGACCTCATTGGAAGATCAAAGGAAGAAGTCATCCAGGACAAGTCTCATCATAGATCAGTTTAAAAGGGAAACATCTGCTGAATAAGGATATGCGAGATGGAATCCTTAATGGAGGATTCGCCGATCTAGAGAGGAAGCAAGTGTTTCATCAAGAACTCCAACTTTTGGAGTTCATGGGATGATGGTATGATGACATGAGAGATGAAGCAGATCAAGGGGTTGACGATCTTTTCAATCAAGGAAGTTGTTGAAAGAAGCCTAGATGACCTAAAGGTAAAATGAGGTATGTATGCTTGTATTTAATATTATAAAGTCATGTCGTATGGTTGTAGGTAACAAGGATCACTACTTCTATTTTGCGATGCATGATCAAAGGAAATGAATCTCCTCTTATGAAAGAATGTCGGGAGGCATGAGTCGCACTAGATGAAATCAACATAATATGTCATTATATGAAGTATGAGGTGGTTGACTACGATTGAGGAACTCTGATTGGAACCCCTTGGGAATGAAGTGTTTGAAAAGGTCGGAAGAGATTGTGATAATATGCAACGAAGGAAGAAGGCATTCAACATTCGACGTCCAAGAAGATTTGAGTAGAAGATCTGCCGGAAGGATGTGAAGACTCTGATGGAAGTAAAAAAAAGATAGAGACCCTTGACACTGAACATTTGTGGGAAATGTTTCAATCTGCATGTAGAATGCTAATACTTTACAGGAAGATGTCATGGTGAAGGATCATCACAAAGGTAAATCTAATTTGAAGTGTTCAGTGATTATTTTGAACTAACATCTAGTTGAGCTTATGTAGGACTGTCAAAGGAAAGATTTGTGAATGACTTCCAAGCAGACCATATAGAAGGATGTAATATCCTTCCGAGAAATATGGCATGAAAGAAGAATGACATTAAGCAAAACCAGATGGAAAATCTGATGGATCACTTTTTGATGAGTTAAGGACATGACTAAATCATTGATAAAAGTGATGGATGATCTATGCCCTATATATAGAAGTTCCCAAAAGCTGAAGACTCTTTAAAGAAATTCATGACATCGAAGAAAGGAGCTCTTCATGCAACTGATTGTTTTAGGACCTCCACATGAAGAGATGCTATAGGTTCCTAGTTATGAGGGAGCCTGAGAAGAATTTTCTTACTTGGAAGAAACTTAGAAATTCCTAAGTCGAAAGTTTAAGTATATTCCTCTGTGATAGGAATGAGCACATTCCTTTAAACGAATGAAACCTCCTAGTATAAGGAGTAATAGACATGTTGTTATGTGCTTCACTTGAGAAGGCAGAATGGAGGATTGTGTAATCATTTGGCTTCTAATGCTCTTGTGGGATGAGATAAGGAATCCCATGAAAGAGTAGTTGTGGAGAACCGATATTCTTTTGGGATTGGGGAGTCCAAGAAAATAATAGTCTTCATGGAGCATATCTTGAGAGAACCCAGGAGGGGTATGTTTTGAGAGAGACAATGATGAGTATGTTTATAAATCATTGGTCTCGTCAGGATTTTGTTCTGATCTTGTGGAGAGATAGAGTTGTTAGTGAAGGCCTTGATATATAAATGTTGGTTGGTATGAGGCTATACAAATGAGTTATAAATCTAAATTCTTCTTATGAGAGATTCTTCAGACTGAGAAAGTCCAAGGTACCATTATGAATACCTCCATAGTTAAGAGGGAGTGTTGAAAAATGTAACTAGGTTCGGTTTTCATAATGACATGTAATTATGATTTTAAGTAAAGAGATGTAAATAAGAAAAATGTAATTATTATGTTGAATTGTTTCATGGCTTTCATGAGCAAGGGATTTTGTTTTTGAGTCAAGACTCCCATTGAGATGCTTTAGGATTTATTCATCTAGACATATAAAAGAATAATTGTCATGTAAATGAAGTCATGTTACACTTTGTAATAGGTCAATATTGTCTATGTAAAATATCCTCCAATAACTTGTCACCAAACTCCTTCAAGTTAGCCTACAAACTATAAAGAAACTACGAGATGAAGTCGGCCTAAACTCCAGTTGTCAAGTTGGCCTAAAGGGCAAGCGAAGAAGAGTATATATAGCCCTACTCTACCTCATTTGGAGACATACAATTCAGACAAGCATTCACAAGAAATGTTCGAAGAAGAAGGCATAAGAAAGTTGAAGAGAGGGCTAAAAGAAGGACAAAGGATTAATAAAAGAGAAGTGTGAAGTTTCTTCTAGGACATCATTTTTTGGGTATAGAGAAGATTCTTCTGGGCAGTGCGAAGTTAGGGCAGTAAAATTCTTCTGGGGCAGCAAGAGAATGTCTCTTCTAAGTGATCAAAGTAGATACCGAGTTTCTCCCAAGAAAACCTGAAGATTGAGATTCTCTAGGGAAGTTGTCAAGGAGCAGTATAAGAGATAGAGATCGAGTTTCTCTAGGAGGAAAGGAAAAGGAAGGAAGAGGCAGAACATCAAGGTGGGTGACAAGGTTCTTGGGAGGATACTATAGTTAAGGATCTGTGTCATGGTCTTAGTACTTATCAATTGAATATCTAGAAGAAGAATTTCATCAGGTTTTCCTCTCAGGAGGTGAGAGGTTTTGGCCTTGGTTGGAAAAGCATATATATTGTGTCACTTATCTTTATTTACTTTGATAATTGTCTTGATAAAGAGAACACACTAATAAGATAACTAAGAAAGGTTCATAAGATAAAAGGTGAAAAAATATCACAAACAATTATCAAGCAGAGAAATTGTTAATATTGCATGCCCTAGATTTCTCAACATGGACCACACCAGCCCATAACATCACTGAATTTTTGCCTGTGGAGTTTCGTACTGGTGACCTTCACTCTCAGGTCATCTCATCTTTGTCTATTCTGCAAAATATAAGTAAATAAATAATAAACAATAAAGAAAAGATAATAATAGTAAATAAAGAAAAGATAATAATAGTAAATAACAAAGAAAGAATAGTAATGGTAAATAAATAATAAATAATAAAGAGAATATAGTAATAATAATAAATAAAATAGTAAATAAACTGAAATTCTAAATAAATAAATATAAAAGTAAATTATAAAAATAGTAAAAATAAGTAAAGTTAACAAAAATAAAAAGAATAAAATAAGAAAGAGTTAACTTAAGAGAAATATTAGATTAAAGAAAACTTAAAGCAAATAAATAAAATTTACATGTTAACACATGGGTTGTGTGCATGCGGATCCCTTTCCAATTTCTTTTAATTGATAGAATTAATGTATGTTTTAATTTAAAATTGTTATATATTATAAGTTGTTAAAATTGGCAACCATGGCAAAACTTCATGTGGGTCATCTTATTCATGGCTGATAATATTTTTATTAGATTCCTCTCGTCGAGAGGTGTAGGATTGATATAAAGATCATCCGATTCCGATAAGTATTCATGGAGATATGAATTTATTTTGATTATGGAATTATTATCAAGCCGACCTACGACTCATGTAGGCTCAGAAGCCCAACAGTCGCATATATTCAAACACCAACGTTGTGTATAAATATAAGAAGAATTTTCCTCATTTTCACTCACTCTTCTCATCACATCTCTCTCTCTCTACTGTGCAGAAATGAGTCTCTTCTCTATTGCGCAGAAATGGGTCTCTCTCTCACACATGTGAAGCCGGAAATTGCTGAAACTGAAGCTGCAACTGTAGAAGTAAAGATTGAACTGCGTGGTCTAGAAGATCTCCTCTTTGGAATTGTGTTGTAGGTTCATCTGAACCTCCTCTGAAATCCGTAACTTTTGGTGGTGGAATGAAGTCAATCCGACGAACAATTTGCAAGATATCCACTGCCCTAGTTTGAAGCCGGAAACTGCTGAAACTGAAGCTGCAACTGCAGAAGTAAAGATTGACCTGCATGGCCTAGAAGATATCCTCATCTGAACTACGTTGTAGGTTCATCTGAACCTCCTCTGGAAGCCACAACTTTTGGTGGTGGAATGAAGTCAATCCGACGGTCGGTTTGTGAGATATCGTTTGCCCTACTTTGATAATGAAGGCGCTAATGCTGATGCTGCTGATCTAGGGTTTGCTACTGCTGATATGAATCAGATTTATTGTACTATTTCTATCTGCTGAATTAATGAAGATAAAAGAAGATTTGATCAAAGGGTTTCCCCACACATTGTGGGGTTTGTCCCTTGCTAGCCGCCACATCTCGTGTCTCTTGTCTTGGCTTGTTCTCTGTCGATCGTTTAATGTTCTATCTGCACTTTACTTTATGTACATGTGATTGCTAATATGTGGAATATAATAAGAAAAAGAAGTAAACTGTTATAAGCATAGAACATACCATAACTTAACATGGTATTAGAGCTGAGGTGAAGACAAAGCCCGAGCAAGAGCAAGATCAATCACCAAAGAGAAGATTGGCAAGGCTATTCTAAAAGAACTATGGGGTCCTCAACACTCTTTCTTGCTGAAGACAAGCTCCGTGAGAAAGCTGACTATCACGGATGGAAGATGTCTATCGATCTAACCTTGGAGGGTCAAGGAGTGTTGGGTCACGTGAGAGGCAATATTGTTGAGCCTCCATCAAATGCACCTCCTGCTGCCAAGAACAAATGGAAGAACAAAGAAATTAAAACAAAGAAGATCATCCAGGACTCTATTGACAAGCACTTGGTGGCCTACATCTCTGAACTGAACACCTCCAAGGAAGTCTATGATAGACTGGTGAGTTTATTTAAAGTAAATGATGCAAATCAAGTTTTGTTTCTTAGAAATAAGCTGAAGGAAATTAAGAAGGGTAAAGATGAGAGTATGCAAGCATACTTCTTAAGAATAACCGAGATCAAGAATGATCTCCTATCTATTGGGGAGGCTATTACTGACAGGGAAATGGCACTCACGACTCTTGGAGGATTACCATCCGAATGGTACGTGTTCAGGACTACTCTTTTGAACTATAATGTAACTCCTAGTTTTGAGGAATTAATGGCTAGATGCATTCAAGAAGAAACAAGGGAAGAAGAGCAAGAAATGCCCATGCCTAAAGGTCCTCCTCCTACCTTTTTCTTCTCATGCTAAGAAAAGAAATAATTCCGAGTCTAAATCGAAAAGAAAGGCTGGACCTAAGGGTGGAAGAAAAGGACAATGTTTCATTTGCAATAAAGCAGGTCACTATGCAAGGGAATGCCCTGATAGAAAGGACTCCCACCATGATGATGATCAAAATCCCTCTCATGGTAATCGAAGGGATGGAAAATTTAATAGCAAAGTTAAGAGGAGAGATGGGAATCGAGGGAGAGGACAACCATTCAAGAAGGCTAGAAAGTCCTGGATGTATTAAATGCACCTGACCTCAAAAAGAACCTAGTGTCCATCTCGGCAATGGAAGACAAAGGCTACAAGGTAACCTTCAGCAATGGCAAGGTACATATATGGAAAAATAATTTTAAAGATGCCTTTACTCTTGGGTTTAGAGTTGATTATTTATATCAGGTTGGTGGAAGTCCGCTAGGTGTCATGTCTTGTGACACAACGCTTCAGTCTGAACTTTGGCATTGGAGGTTTGCCCACCTTCATTACAAAGCTCTACCCGATGTAAGACAGATGGTAACAAGGATGCCTGAATTCCAAGTAGAGAAAGAAGGTGTATGTCCAGGATGTGCTAAAGGAAAGCTCAAAAGGGGACTGTTCCCCTCAAGCCAAAGCAAGACCTCCAATGTATTACAGTTTGTTCACTCAGGCATATCTGAGGCTGGCATTAAGAGGGAGACTACTACACCACATACTCCTGAGCAGAATGGTGTGGCGGGAAGGAAGAACCGTACGATTGTGGAAGCTGTCCGGGCCATGCTACATGATCAAAGACTTCCGAAGTTTCTATGGGCTGAAATTACAAACACTGTTGTATATGCCCTCATCAAGGATTGGGTTCCAAGACTCCAGAAGAAAAGTTCACCGCAAGGTGAACAATCTTCCAACTTTGAGGAGCTCTCAAGAAGCCGACACCAGGGAACTGAAAGAAAAGGATGATGAATTGATGCCTGATGTAGAAGAACCCATGGATCTGATTGATCCTCCTCCACATGAGCCTTCCTCTTCTAGGAAGAGGCCTTCATGGCTTAGGGGGATACTTGATGATGTTGAAGGACATGCTGCATCCCGAAGAACCTTCCGTGAAAGTAAGAAACCTAATAGGTATTAGGGATACCTGACCATCATGAGCACGATCATACAAAATGAGCCTCCATCATTCTCAGATGCCGTCAAGCATCAAGTATGGAAGGATGCTATGACCAAAGAATATGAGTCTATCATGAAGAATGATGTCTGGGAAGTAGTTCCCAGACCCCAGGACAAGACAATTGTTACTTCCAAATGGATTTACAAGATAAAGCATGCAGCAGATGGAAGTACGGAAAAGTATAAGGATCGTTTTGTTGCTCGTGGTTTCTCTCAGAAGGAAGGTATAGACTATGATGTGATATTTTCACTTGTTGCCAGGTATACGACTATCTGCTCGATCATAGCCTTTGCCACTTCACAAGGATGGAACCTACATCAGATGGATGTCAAGACTGCATTCTTACACGGCTCGATCAAAGAAAAGGTCTACGTGGAGAAACCCGAAGGATTTGAGATTTATGATCGAAAATCTCATGTATGTAGGTTGAAGAAGGCTCTCTATGGGCTGAAGCAAGCACCCCAAGCATGGTATGAGAGGATTGACAACTACTTGATGAAGCTTGGATTCACTAGGAGTGAGGCTGATCCTAACCTTTACTTTAAGGTTGAAGATGATAAACCTCTCATACTGGTGTTGTATGTGGATGACCTCTTTCTAATAGGTGCACACCCTCTCATTCAAAAATGTAAGAGGGAGTTGGCTTCTGAATTTGAAATGAAGGACCAAGGACTTGAAGTGTGGCAGAAGCCAAGGGAAATTTTCCTATCTCAAGGAAAATATGTGGTAAAGATATTGGAAAGATTCGGTATGATGGATTGCAAGCCTGTGACTACCTCGAGGATCTTAACTTTTAGAAGTTATATGGTAGTGATGTCGGACCAGATTTGGGAAATGCCTCTAAGTTTCATAAACTCATTCGCATTGATGTTCTTGGTGAACCTCCATCAAAACATATGTTTTGCAGTTAGCATTGTGAGCTCATATTTGGTTGAGCCTCACTGGATTGATGCCAAGAATCTTCTGAGATATCTTCGTGGTACAATGGGTTAAGATACACTGCCGGAGATGTAAGACTACTTGGACATACTGATGCTGATTGGGCAGGCAGTGTGGTCGACCGTAAGAGCACTTCTAGGTGCTGTTTCACCTTGGGATCTGCTTTGATATCCTGGATGAGCAGGAAGCAGAAGTCGGTGGCTTTGAGCACCGCCGAAGCAGAATATATTGCTGCTAGCATGACCTCGTGTGAGGCATTCTGGTTGCGAAAGCTCTTCAGTGAGCTGTTTGGATTTACATTGGATACCACTGTGATTCTCTGTAACAACCAGAGGTGGGATTCGATTATTGAGGAATCCCGTATTCGTCAATTGCTCCAGCAGATAGACATCATCTGGGATATGGTAAGTCGATGAGCAAGGAGGCTCCATCGCATTAAGATGATGTACAGGTTGATACACCTTGTCAAAGCCCCGAGGAAAGATCTAATCTGTGATTTTCCCAAACGACTTGGAGTCGTCAAGAAACCCTTGTACAAGGGTCCTACATGTTGCATACATTGAGCTTTGGGAGCTCTGAGGGCTTGCGGTTATTACTGGAGCAACATATGACCACAGGGTGACTCACCCTCCCCTGGTGGTGCGCACTGGAACAAGATGATTCGCTCTCTTGTGGAACAAGATGATTTGCTCTCTTGTGGAACAGGATGATTCGCTCTCCTGTGTAGCAGGATGATCAGTTCTCCTGTGAGGCCTGGATTGATGTGTTCTCCATGGTGATTGTAGCAGGATTGATGTGTTCTCCTGTGAGGCATGGATTGATGTGTTCTCCATGGCGATTGTAGTAGGATTGATGTGTTCTCTTGTGAGGACAGGATTGATTAGTTCTCCTGTCGAGGCATCTTACCCATGCAGTCTGGGACTCATGGGAAGTACCTCTCATCTGATCAATGAAAAGGGAAATGAAGTTAGGGACCATAGTAGTATCGATGGACGCATCGTTGTATCTACCGTACTCCCTACGCTAGGATGACCTCCATTGATCTGGGATCAATGATACTGGTTTGGGACCAGTGGTAGGAGTTGTACCATACTATGACGCTGACTTCAAGTCGGTTGAGACTGGTCTGGGACCAGTGGTACATACTCTGAGACTGACTTCGTGTCAGTGCAGTACTGGCCTGGGACCAGTGAGAGTGGTACACACTATGACGCTGACTTCGGGTCGGTTGAGATTGGTCTGGGACCAGTGGTACACTCTCTGAGACTGCGATACTGGTCTGGGACCAGTGGTAGGAGTTGTACCATACCATGACGCTGACTTCAGGTCGGTTGAGACTGGTCTGGGACCAGTGGTACATACTCTGAGACTGACTTCGTGTCAATGCAGTACTGGTCTGGGACCAGTGAGAGTGGTACATACTATGACGCTGACTTTGGGTCAGTTGAGACTGGTCTGGGACCAGTGGTACACTCTCTGAGACTGCGATATTGGTCTGGGACCAGTGGTAGGAGTGGTACTTACTATGAAGCGGACTTCGGGTCGGCTGAGACTGGTCTGGGACCAATGGTACGCACTCTGACACTGACTTTGAGTCAGTGGAGGATGATACTGGTCTAGGACCAGTGGAGTTGCACTCACTATGATGCTGACTTCGGGTTGGTTGAGACTGGTCTAGGACCAGTGGTACATACTCTGAGATTGACTTTGAGTCAGTATGATACATCCTCGATCATTTCTTCTTCTTCATAATTCGGACAAAAGCAGAGCAGAACAGAGCAAAACAGTACCGATCAGTATAGGGCAGAACAAGACAAAGCAGAACAGGTAGAATAGAGCAGAGCAGGGCAAGGGTCAGGCTGTATAGGGCAGTGCATTTGTTGGATGAATAGTAACGATCGATAGACAGATCGCAGATGAAGTTCTCCCTGGTTGAGAGGGAGTGTTAAATGTGGCAACCATGATAAAACTTCATGTGGGTCATCTTATTCATGGTTGATAATATTTTTATTAGATTCCTCTCGTCGAGAGGTGTATGATTGATATAAAGATCATCCGATTCCGATAAGTATTCATGGAAATATGAATTTATTTTGATTATGGAATTATTATCAAGCCGACCTACAACTCATGTAGGCTCAGAAGCCCAACAGTCGCATCTATTCAAACACCAACGTTGTGTATAAATATAAGAGGACTTTTCCTCGTTTGTACTCACACTTCTCATCACATCTCTCTCTCTCTACTGCACAGAAATGAATCTCTTCTCTACTGCGCAAAAATGGGTCTCTCTCTCACACATGTGAAGCCGGAAACTGCTGAAACTGAAGCTGCAACTGCAGAAGTAAAGATTGATCTACGTGGTATAGAAGATCTCCTCTTTGGAATTGTGCTGTAGGTTCATATGAATCTCCTCTGGAATCCGTAACTTTTGGTGGTGGAATGAAGTCAATCTGACGAATGGTTTGCAAGATATCAACTGCCCTAGTTTGAAGCCGGAAACTGAAGCTGCAACTGCAGAAGTAAAGATTGACCTGCGTGGCCTAGAAGATCTCCTCATTTGAACTACGCTGTAGGTTCATCTGAACCTCCTCTGGAAGCCGCAACTTTTGGTGGTGGAATGAAGTCAATCCGATGGTCGGTTTGTGAGATATCGTTTGCCCTAGTTTGATAATGAAGGCGCTAATGCTGATGCTACTGATCTAGGGTTTGCTACTACTGATATGAATCAAATTTATTGTACTATTTCTCTCTGCTGAATTAATGAAGATAAAAGAAGATTTGATCAAAGGGTTTCCCCACACATTGTGGGGTTTGTCCTTGGCTAGCCGCCACATCTTGTGTCTCTTGTCTTGGCTTGTTTTCTGTCGATCGTTTAATGTTCTATCTGCACTTTACTTTATGTACATGTGATTGCTAATTTGTTGAATATAATAAGAAAAAGAAGTAAACTGTTATAAGCATAGAACATACCATAACTTAACATAAGTGAAGTTTCAACTCTATTAGATCTCTGAATTATCTTCTTTTTATATATATATATATATTATAAAATCTATATTTTCTTAAATAAATATCTTTCTTTTTTATTTAAATAATAATAATATTCAATTTGGTATCTACTTTATTTATTTAATTATATATTCTTTTAATTCACAGTTTTTTTAACTTTTCCATTTCGTATTTTAATAAATCTTTCTCTACATAATGCCTTTTAAAGAACACTCTTTCTTAACCAGATATTTTCAACTCCATCTGCTAAGCGTTAGATCATTTAAAGGCCCATTTTGGAAAAAAACATTGAATTCATAAACATTCTACCAATATGGTTTATTTTCTTTGCAAATACATAAATTCAATTGACCTGATTTAATCAAGTTCTAACTTCCGAGACATATTAAGAAGAAACCAATGTTAACTGAATTTGACTAAAAAAATTTTTTTACTTTAAAAATTAGCTGTAAATAATTTTTGTTTATAATATAATTGTTCATTTAGAGATGATTGTTTTCATTATTGGTTTGACAACTGAGTAATGATACATTTTTCCACCTATGTAAAAAAAAAACATAATTGTAAAAAAAAAACATAATTGTTCACCTTCAAAGGTGCACTCAGTTTTGACTTTAATGACGAGCACATGCCATAAATGGAAAGGCAACAAAGGTGTACACAGGGACATGGACTCTTAATAAATATTAAAATTAAATACAAATTTAGAAAATGTGAATATTTAACTTTCTTTTAGGATCATATCATGTGAATTTTACTTTTTTTGGGGCTCCACTTAAGGGAATAACATTTTATAATTATAATGTTAATTTTAAGAAATTATAAAATAAAACCATGGAAGTTGCCCAGCAATAATTTTCTCATTGAAGGTTAGAAATAGATAAGAGGCGGACCCTCTTTGCTTTTCGAAACCCAAGAACGCGCCTCACTTCTAATGAGGAAGACGATAACTTCACTGGGGGCGATACATATTTTCCAATCTATAAATTTATTAATGTAGTTGAGTTGTATATGCCCATCGTTAGATTTAAACAAGTATATTATCTAGCAATGAGCATATACAATCCGACCACATTAATGAGCTTATGGCCTATTAATTATTGATTGCCTTCACTGAAAGCAACAAGTCACAACTGGACAACGTCAGCGCTGACAACACCAATGACAAAGAAGATTTCAACAATAAAACTAGATGGGACTTCTTGGTTCATGTTACATTTCAACTTAGGCATGTTCATGGATCTAATCTCAAGCGCATGCCCATCAACACTAGCGGATTTTGAGATCGCAAAATCAACATGCCTAAGTCAATGTTAATGTTAACCAACCATACTCACTATATTTATTTTTAGATGTATTATTATTAACCATATTGATTATATTAGTTTAGTAATAAAATAATTGTTATTTATAATATATGTATTTATTTGGATCTTTAATTTTAGAATTACTTGGTGGCTGGTTTGAAATAGGATTGTCATAATAGTGCATGTGGGCTAATTAAAAGATGTTATACATGAAAAGCGTGCACATATATATTGGAAGCAAAATTATAATATGGAAATTATATATCGATTTAAAACTTTCAGAGAATGACGTTTAATATGAGAAGGGAATACTTTTTTATAATTTACAAGTTATGCATGTAGTATTATGTTATGCTAAATAATAAGTCAATGTGTAGAGAGTCATATTCAATTATTATTTTTTAATTATATATTTAAAGTTTATTTTATTAAAAATGATTTTTTTTAATTAATAGTAAGTTAAATATTTTGAATATGATAATTGTTTTATATATATATATTTGAGTCGAGAGACTTATTCTATAGCCCAGTGTGATGTGTAATTTTGTCTGTTCATGATTAAAGTTGAAATTTTGCTCATGTCACTCCATATATATCTATATATAATGTCGGTTCATAAAAAAAATTGCACTTGAAGAAATTGGATCCATCTCGGCTCTACAACCCAGTGTGATGTGTAACTCTGTCCATCCGTGATCAAAGTTGAAATTTTGCTAATGTCACCCCAATATAAATTTTAAAAAATAAAAAATAAAATAATTAAATAACTATACAAAGTATTTAAATAATGTCGGTTCATAAAAAAATTTGCACTTGAAGAAATTGGATCCCTCTTGACTCATGTTAGATCCGTATTTAAGATGGATTTATGCTGATTTTGTTAATTTAAATACATTTATTGATGTGTGAGTCAAATTAATTGTGGATGTCATTATTGCCACAATTATTAAACTTCATCAATCACTTTTTAAAGAGCCATAGAAGCATGATGGAACTAGACCAAATCAACAACTATAGGATGGTAACAAAAAGGAAGTTTTTAGTGTATTGTGCAGCACCGTATTAACTTCTTTTCTTTTCTCCTTCACCTCATAGCTACTTGAACTCAAGACATGTTCACAAGAAATCATAAAGATCACCAAAACATTGTCTAGGCAACAAGAAGACAAAATAGGGAAAGATGAAGCGCTTTAGCATAAAAAAAATTATCTCCTACCTAGTCAACTAATATTGATAGTTAAGGAAGGTGCCCCAATGAACAATAACAATATGGAAATTCTTAGATTAAAGAAGTCGATTAAGCTCATACAACTTTCTTGGGGTGTATACCTAGTGAATAACATTGAAGTGATAGGTTGAACTATGAAAATGTAATAAAGCTTATGAATAGCTTATGTGATGATAGTGAAATTATTGTTAAGCATACCAAAAAAAATTAAAAAAAATCATAGACAATAATGGTAGTAATGTTTCAAATTCCAAACTAAATATATTAATTAATGAGTGAAAGTTAATGAAGTAAACTAATCTCTTATCCAACTTAAAGAAGGGTGAATTTATGATAAGAGAGATTAAGTGGTATTGAGATAGGAACTTCAGGAGATAAGAAAATATTTTAAGGGTAAACAACAATAATTACCAAGAGATGGATAAACCACTAAGGACTGACCTACCCTTTGTGCATCTGAATTAAACATGATAGAAATAAAACCATGATGACCTAGTGTTTATATGTGTTTGCATACATAAGTCTTGGAATGGGTAAGCCAAAGGTATAAAACTAGAGGATTTTAAATTTGGTAATGGTGATGTTTCATGATATGATGGTTCTAGGTAATTGGACATAGTTTTGATGAGGAGATAAATATGCACATTTGGTTCTTATTTATTTATTTTGTTATGATAATGATGTTGTATGCTCATGATGGATATGATATGCATATGGATTATGATGCTATGATATGATGTTATATTGACATGTAGTTAGTTTATTATGTGATATCATGATATGTCTTTGATGCTGATATGTTGATGTTATAACTTATGAGGGTATTTTATGTGGTAATTGCATGCAAATTTTATGACATGCATGAGCATGTAGTTCGTTATTATTCAAAATGTTGTGGTTAACAGTGATGTTCTGTTCTCATGATGACATGAAATACCTGGCATGTAGATTATTTGCTATGATACTATGATGGTATAACTAATGCATTGGTTGCATGTTGAGATGTGGTGCTTGACACGAAATCCACAAATGGTCCGAGAGGGCCAGTTTTTTGATGATCTCGTGGGAGCACATACCTACGAGAGAGAATATGAAACACCATATGGGTCGAGGACATACTCAATCAACACTACATATGCTAGTGGTTCCTATGTCTTGTATAGCTATTGATGGATAGCTCTTGAGGTGTTATAGGACCATCTTGAGGAGGCTAAGTGCCTGATAATGGATTGGGGTGTTGAAGTCTGGTGGGGGCGTAAGAACTTCGATTCCTGGGGATTTGCACCTTAGTGAGTGTGGAGGGAGTGGGCTAGCCTTTCGAGATTCCTGGAGTACTACTACATGGAGTAGTGAGTCGGTTGTTTGCCTTGGGGCAGATGAGGTATGAGCTGAGCGCGATCCTTGGGGCCAACCTTGGGCTATGGTACAGACTAATGAGGTTTTATTCCTAGTTATGAAAGTTGGGAAAAATGACAGAGATTCCTTGGGATTTCTCGGGTATTGTGGAAACTTTCGATGCTTGCTGGTTATACTAGTTCAATAGAGGATGTAGGGCAAATATGAAGTAATAAATAACTAAATAAAATAAAATGTTAGATGATTCAACTTAACTTCAAGAGGAAGTTCCTTAAAGAGGGGGAGTATGTAATCCCCCCCTAATAATAATAAAAATAACAAATAAATAAAATATAAGTAAATAAATAGTGAACAATAAAAAAAGATAATAATAGTAAATAAATAGTAAACAATAAAGAAAATATAATAATAGTAAATAAATAATAAATAATGAAAGAATATAATAATAATAAATAAATTGGAGTTCTAAATAAATATATATAAAAGTAAACTATAAAAATAGTAAGACTAAGTAAAGTTAACAAAAAAAAGTAAAAAATAATAAAATAAGAAAGAGTTAAATTAAGAGAAATATTGAATCAAGTAAAACTTAAAGAAAATAAATAAAAGTTGCATGTTGACACATGGATTGTGTGCATGCGGATCCCTGGTGAACCACTTGCCCTGGTGAAGGAGTTGGCCTGCTTTGAAAACTCGATATAGTTGTATCCTCTGTTTTCGAGTGTCCATGATCTGATCAGTTGTGGCTTGTTCCATGTATTCCAGGTTGAGATCTGTTGGTGTGAGTTGTTCTTCAATGCCAGATGTGTCCAACAATGGTGGAAAGTATGGCCGAAGGCAATCTATATTGAAAACTAGGTGTAGACCAAAGAACGATGGGATGTTGAGCTCAAAGGCATTGTCACCAATGGCCTTGGTGATGGTGTATGGCCCATATCAGAGTAGTCAAAGCTTGTGGTGGGGTCCAGCAATGCACTGATTCTGCAAATGAATCCCAACTTTGTCGCCCACCTGGAACTTGTGCGACACTCGATGCTGATCATGGCGCTGCTTGTACTTAACATTGGTTTTGTCCAATTTATCATGGACCTATTGGTGGATGTGTTGAATGCGCTCAATGAAGTTGTTAGCCCTTTCAGCTTCGGATTTCACGTGAGCCGAATCTACCTGAGTGGTTGCAAATGGTATGGCCACATCAATGGGGCATAATGGCTGAAATCCCAGCCCTACCTAAAAGGGGCTGTGCCCTGTTGAGTTGTGGAGAGCTCTGTTGTAGATGTGTTGGACATAGGGCAGACTTTCATCCCATGTTTGTGGATGCTTCGAGTTGTACATGTCCTCTTTTATATTTTTCCTCTTAGAAATTTCCTTGAATCACAATGTATAACTTCTTGCAGAAATAGTAATGTATGTTTTTGTTTCTATGGCAGGCTCCAATATTATAGTATACAATGGCACTATGTTCACTTGGGTTGTTGAATTTTGCGACTGTGTCTACTATGAATGACTTTGATTTTAGTGACCCGTTCTTCTTCTGTCTCTTTTTTAAAATTTTTGAATCAAGGATTTTTCCCTTGTGCAAATGAATACAAAGAACTAAGAGCACAATATGCAATATGATAATTGAGATACATACAAAACATAATGTAACCCCAATGTACTTATTATACCATCTTATATTTATGCACATCTTCCTTTCTCCTATGTTGCATTACTAACTTGAATTTTCATTTGCTACAAATTATGCAATTCTATGAACTGAATGCAAAAAAAAGGAAACAAAAAAAGAACTATATGTGTCTGTGTTTCTATATTTTTGAATGTACTTAATGAACTCCACTTGTGTAAAAGGGAAGAAAAAAAATGTGTTTGCAAGAAAGTTGAAACTATTGTGTTGTCCTCATTCATATATATATATATATAAACTATTTGTAATATTTATTTTCATATTAGTCTATCATTGTTCAAAATGTTTCTCTTTTTATTGTTAAGACTTCTTTCTTTTTTTGCAATTGATTTTTTTGTTTAAATCTAGAGGATGTCTCATTGCTAATACATACAATTACACACTATTCTCTTTCTCATTATAGGCTCCAGTTATTATCATCGCTAAACTGCCATAAATGCTATCAAACTTTTTTTCCCTTGTACTTTTAAAACTAGTTAATCATAGAATCTAAAGTATTGTTTAAACTACATGAAGGTACATATGAGCTAAATGACATGTTATTATCCATTGTACATAGAAACTTATGCAAGGATTGTATGCTCTATTTTCTTAGTGGGTTGATGAACCATTAATGGTCTGGTTGATTTTTATATTTCAAATAAGAGCTCCCTGTCAAAGATCTTGTGCTTGCTAGTGATAATTGTAAATATATAATTTCTTCTGCATCTAAATGTTACAAAGGTATTCAATATTACAAATGCTTTGTATATATGGTCTTTGTTTATAGTTTTCTCCTAGATTTCAAATATTTTGTTATAATGTTTCACGGTAACTAAAGATTATTGCATATTTTGCATATTTGCTTACTTGCTTAGATATGTCTAAACAATAAAAAGCATGTCCCGCTCTATTGGAAGAATTGATAATTGGTTACTTGAATATGCTTCACAGATAGAAGACACTACTTGTTCTACCAGAAAAAGGAGTGCTAATATTGTTTAGTTGGAATACAAAATACAATTATGCTCAATACCGAGAAAACTGAAACTCATAACAACTCAGTGCTCATTGACATATTGATGCTTGTGAATCTATAGGTTAACTTTACTTCCCCTAGAACAAAATGAACATCACACTCTTGACATAACAAACTTGATATATTCATAGAGTATAACATGTTTGTAATGAATGTAGTAAAATAATCATGCACATATATAAGTAATCGTTGTGCTTGTCACTAATTAATAAGAAACCATAGAGCTTCTCAATCTAATCTCTATACTCATTGAGCATGTTGAAACTATCACATGAGTCTTTTTTTTGAACCTGACATATGTTCTCATAATTTTATTTCTTTTGGATTTTATAATTAGCGATTATGCATGAAAACATGTTGTGCTTTTAAAATTTTGATGCTAGCTACCTTGAATTTTGCCATTGACAGGCATGTAAGATTTGTATCTTGTTTTGTACATAATATGTTAAGTACACAAAGATTATTTTCATATGATTGTAAATATAGTGAGATTGTTTGCTCCATAGGCATTATGAGCATTGATGTAAAATGATGAACTTATCTTTAACTTGAGCTTAATATCTTTTTAATTTTATTTATAAGAGTACTCTAAAGGTTAAAGAACACTATCTATAAATGTTCTAACATGTTGATAGAATATATATTTCTTGTTAACAAAGATAAGAAAATTAGTATCAATGAAAGTTGAGAGACAAATGTCAATGATGGATCACAAAATTAAGCGATATATCAAATATAAAGAAAAAAATATTAGAGAAACTCAACTGCCCTCTAATGTTTTTCCTGATGAGCGATAAACACATTTTGTTTTTGCATTGGTTTTTCCCTTTCAAACTAATTTTAATTTATACTATTTCATCCATATGAATTTAGAGAAGCAGGTCGAGTTAATTAATTCACTGCTACTTTTGTTCTTATGTGTAACCCAATAGATCATTTTTCCAAGTGGCTTGTGAGGGCTCATAACTACGTACTAGTTTTTTTTCTTTTTGTTCATATACACACATTGCCTTTTTTTGCAATCAATTATGGAAGTATATAATGTACAATTTTTTGATATAGTAATGTAGAGTTTTGACCCTTCAGTTATCCATTGCATGTTTGGACTCCGCGGTTCTTTTGAAACAATATACCTGAACATTCATTCTCAAGGCATTGAAAGCCTCTCAAATTCTAAACAAGATCTTGTGTTTGAGAATTCCTTCCAACACATATTCCATCAACGAGATTATTGCTCTATGTGAGGAGAAGATTGACAAGTCTCTGGAGAACACCTATATAGCACAGAAAGAGGTATTGAAAAAGGTTGAAGTTAGAATTTTGAATACTTTTGTTGCTTCGGAAAGCATTTGCAGACTTAATGACAATTTCTTTTTTCTAAAGACTTTTATGAGTCTATTCGCTTGTATTTTGTGTGTATACCACAAACCACAAACCACCACCTTGATGCCATTAGAGCCTCAGGTGCAAGATTTGAGGATCATTGTCGCGTCTGAAGGTTCCACAAGGTAATCGATCGTCTTCTCATACTGCAATAATTAGATCATGTAAATACAATAGAACTACTCCCAAAAAATCTCTTAAAGTCAATTATTTCTTTCCCTGTCAGGAATATGTTTCCATTGTTACCTATTGCACTAGTCCTCGATAAAATAAGTGTTGGAACCCCAGATGCAAGTCTCCCTAGAACTTAGTGTTTAGTCAATTTAGTGTCCTAAATTGCTGCATGAATTATCAACCGAGGTTTGTAGACCGATGAAGTGTGATGCACTATATGTGCTTAGTTAACTTTTCTCTTACTTCTTTGTTTTGTATTTTATGTTTGTTTTGGGGGTTTCTGTTCTTTGATGTCTAAGAATATACAATCTATGAGAAATTTAAATGGATCTAATGAATTTTAAAGGAAAGGAAAGGTTCCTAAGTTAGTCTAATCTCCTAAAAATGGACCAAGAACTGTTGACTAGTTAGAACCTAATAAGAAAATAGAGCATCTATCTTATCTTATCATTAGTCCTAATCCATGGATCTAATTCTTAAAACCAAAAGTGATATTGATGCAGAAGGTAACTCAGTAATTGCATTCATTTAAACATTCAACCATTCAATTTTGGAATATGATGAAATAAATCTCCTTGAAATGATTTTTTGGAATGTCAAGTGGTGCAACTAAGTAAGGACCTGAAAGCATAAAAGAAAAGTAAAAACATGTAAACTAACAATGTACTATGTAAATTCAATCACTATATGAATTAGATATTTAACCATTTAAGTTAGGATCGTCATCATTTTGAAATGGTTTTTGAGATCATCTATTAACATAGTTAATTGCCAGTTCTGTTCTAAGAAAATGAATAACAAAACAGTAAGAAAACTAAGCAATTGTGTATTCTTATTACTTCAATCTTCATTTAGTTTTGGAAACAAAGTCATTTTTTCATAAAATATCTCAGAAGAACAAGGCTGCACAATTGTGATTTTATCCTTACACTATTGGTTAAAAATTGAAATGAAACATCATTCTAAATCAGAGAAAATAGACTTGTTGAAAATAGAGTAATAGAAATTAAACTGAAAACAACAAGTGAAAAACCTCCTTCAGTGTAGGGGCCCTCTGCAACTGATGTGGTTGGAATGCTAGCTAGTTAAAGATGCACTTTAAACCATCATTGACAAAATGAAGTTTGTATTATGAACAAAACGAAGTTTGAATACAAAATATCAACAAAAGCCTGTAATTCCTTCTAGTTTCTAACTGCTTCTCGGTTTCATGCAACCAATATTTATAGGAAAATAACATAACTGTTTTAAGAGAAAAACTTTTTACAGGTGGCTAATTCGAATTAAATCTAACATCACTGTTTATGAGAAAAACTTGCTACAAGTGGCTTAATTCAAATTGTAATAGGACTGTTTAACTTCTTATCAGTTACAGGTGGCTTAATTCGAATTAACTCTTCAACATAACTGTTAGACTCTTGATTAGCTACGAAAGAGCAATTCAAGAGTCCTATTGCTTCTAGATAACGTAATTGACTCCATCTTTGACCATGACTTTAGGCACGCTTTTTTGTCGATTTGGACCGAGTGAATAGGATAGAATCCATGTGGAGATGATTCTGGAAATGCCCATGTGGTCCAGTTCTTCATTTGACACCTGTAACTTGCCAAACCATGAGAGTAGCTACGAAATCCACAGTTAGATGTAGAATAGGTTGCGTTCTGTAGCTAAGTTGTAAAAATCTATTAAAATAACAAGAACATAATATTTTAATGCTTTCCTAAGACAAAACCTAGCATTTATCATTGATTGGGTATGTAGTTTAATGAGAAAATAAGAAAAATGTGAGAACAAATGTCAAGGAGAAGGTAATTCCGAGGTTCAACACTTAGGTATGGGTGTTCCCGCAGATTTCATCCAGGAACATCTCCACTAGGATTAAATTATTCTCACTGACTAAACTTCTCATGTGTCTCTCTCCCAATCATTGTTGGAAAACACTTACGTGACCTCATCATCTGTGTCATCCCAGCTAATTCTCGCATTAGAATATGTTTCCATACTTAACTGTTGCACCAATCCTCGATAGCATAAACCCCAAAACCATGCATGCAGGTCTCCCCACAACTTAGGTATGGGTGTTCCAGAGGGTTTCATTTGAGAACGCCTCCTCCGCGATGAAATTGTTCTCGCTCACTAAATTGCTCATGTTTCTATCTGCCAATCGTTGGTGCACCGCACTTACTTAACCTCATCATCCACATCATCTTGGCTAATATTCCTGACATATTTTTTTTGCAAATACTTCACAACTTCGTTCTAGTCTAGTTTCCCCTAGCTCACCTCATCATGCACATCATCACAACAACGTCCCCTCGACACTTTATTCCGAAATACTTTGCGAGTTCCTTCTGGTTTAGTTTCTTCTGGGATGGAGAAATTTCCACATTATCACATGCAACTTCAAACCCGCTGTCTCACACATTCCATCTAGCATATTCACATGGGAAATTTGTTTCCATACTTAACTTTCGAGCGAATTGTTGTTAAAATAAGTTCTGGAACCCCAGATGTAGGTTTCCCTAGAACTTAAGTGCAACTTCTCCCCGTGATTTTCATCTGGGAACATACCCTCTAGGATCAACTTGTCATGAGTTCCATCCAGTCCATTTTCTCTGACCATGGTGCCTTTGTCACTGTTAGAGTCTTATAGTCACAATGATCAAAATTACTCTGTTCACTATTGGTTATAGTCTTAGGTCAAATTATAATATTTTCAAATTAAATTTGACATCTCTCTTGGTTGGAAAAGGATCTTGAGTCAATGTCTAAATGTATAATGTATACACTCTCATCAAAAGCCTAAGGTCATGGTCATCATCAAAAGTATCATTAGAAAATCTCATGGGCCTTTTGAGGTCATTTGCTGCACACATAGACAATTTTACTTGAAAATCAGTTTCTGAAGTAATGGACATGAATTTTACAAAAGTGAAAGAGGTTTTTGTCAATCACAAAGAAAGGAATGAAAACCTCCTTCAGTTTATACACAAGTGTTATTATTTGGTATATATGCAACGATATTTGAGGCTTATGTTCAAAAAATCAAATTTTGAATTTGTTTCACTGCTTTAGCCATTGTTTTTTTGGTGCGCTTTTCTAAAATATGGAAAGGAATTTTGAGAAACCCAAGGAGGTTTTTTTCAGGCATGAACCAAATATAAAAAAAACTCTTTCAGTTTATTCACAGGTGTTGTGTATTTGAATATTTGACTAGATATTTACAGCCTAGTTTTACAGATTTAAACATTTAATGATTTCCTGTTTTAGTCATGATTTTGAGGCACATATTACGAGGATATAGAGATGAATATGAGACAACAGGGAGAGGTTTCTCTAAAAAACAAGGTAATATACAAAAACCTCCATCAATTTTGTAATAGATGTCATGATTCAAGGTATACGAGTTAATATTTCACCCCTATTTTCAGAATTTTGGTCCCTATTCCTAGCAAGGAGTGCCAAATTTAATATAAATGCTTTTATCTTTAGGGAGATGCTTGAGCTCAAATCCATTAGTCCAGGGATGAGCTAATTGTATATATTTCATGAATTTCAAAGTGCATCAGGTTGGGTACTTGAATATCTAACATTTTGGAACTGGTGTACTTGATTTTTTGGCAGAATTGATATATTGTTGCAGTTATTTTTATGGGAATCATTCATGTGTTGTGGTCAGTGACATTATTTTCTTCAGTTATTCTTATGAATTTGATTGTTAGATGTTTCTAGAAGCTATCCATATTTATGCTCATGTCAATCTCTTAAGTTTTAAATAGAATTCAGTGCTAGAAATGCTTTGTTTTGTTTGAGATTATCATTTAAGTGTTTTTATCTTCGAAACAAGTGAATTCATGCATGTATGCTCACTTAGTTCCTTCTATCTAATTTCCTCATCACCATACTACTATGAAAGATCCATTTGTGTCATTGATTACATCTATCTTGCCTCATTTAAATGAATGCAGTTGATCTTTTGATATATTTGGCCTGGTTCCTAAACCTATTGCTTCATATCCAACAAAACTTAAATCAAAACCCTCATGAGCTTAACTAGCCTAAAACCATCATATTCTCCAGTCACTTCCATTGGCTGTGAGGTTGATTTAAAGAGAGCCCTCTCTTTAATTTGGCAAGGCTAGCTTCGAAGTCCAAATTTGGTCTGTGGTTACCTCTTTGGTTTCCTTTCTCAGCCTTGGGAAAACTAAGGTCAAGAGGAGTCTAAGATCACTTTGTTGGCATGGATTCTCCCTCTATGGTGAAATACATAAGATTGGGTTTCAAATATGCTGGAAGATGGATCAAGAAGATCATCTACTACCTATTCAATAAATTCAAGAGTCATGGATTCTTGGCTGCCCTTACATGATCTCTTACTGATGATAATGCATGGATCATTGATAGTGGAGCATCAAGACATATGACAGGTGAAAGTATGAAACTTCACACACTATCAAAGGAGTCATCCCCCCATTCGAGGTCCAATCTTGATCCAAATCCTCCATCAGTAGTTGACGACCCTTAAAATTTTTTGAGAAAGAAAAGGTCACAGCCTGAAGAAGTCGAAAATGGTACACCTCTACTGGTAAGATCTGCATCTTTGCCTGCAGAATTGGTTGCTCTTCAAGATTTATCTTTTGATATCAAATTTGAGTTGTCTTTATTCAAATCCAAGTCAGAGTCTTTCCTCTTAGAAATAGTTTTTGATCCCTCTAAGTTTGAATCATACTTTCCATCTCTTGAGTCTCCATCTGTTGAGTTTGATAAGAAACTTTTGTCACAATTCTATAAACTTCAGAATTTGGTTAATCAACTCTAATTAACCTTTGAAAAGGCTTATATCCAGTACCAACAAGAGATTTTATCTACTGCTATATCTACTGTTACACCTCCTCATACAACTGCTCCATCATCCTCCACTGTCAATACATTTCTTCCTCCAAAATCATCTCCTTCATCAACACCTCTTGTTGTGACTGCTATACTACCTTCTGCAATAGTTATGGCAATATTTGCTCCTTTAGTTTTACCTGCACAACTCACGTCTTTGCCTCAAAATTATGGTTAGAGATTGCCTTTGTTTTAAGGGACAACCCTGACCTATTAGCTGATGCATCATTGTTGAGGGCAAGATAGAGAGCAAAGAAAAGGAGACAAAAATTTGTAATTTTGAAGTCTTTGTGCACACAGGCAAAAAATATCATACAAAAACACAACAACTATTTGCTGCACCAACTTCAAGCTTGGATTTTGAACAAATGGGAAAGTATTTTTGAAACCTGGAGGAGGTTTTTGTTCATAACATACCCAAAAACAATAAAGTCTCTCAGTTTTTGAAAATACTTTATGATTTGGGAGATATGCCTAAAATACAAGTTGCAACAAGAGAGTCACTGCGCTTTTGACTTTGTTTTTATCATCATTTTAAAAAGAGATTTATGAACAAATGGAGATGAACTTTGAAAACTTGAAATAGGTTTTTGTTAAGAATTAGATAAATAACAAAAACCTCTCTCCGTTTATTCACAGTTGTCATGGTTTGGGAAATATACAATGATATTTGGGGCTTATTTTCAAAAAATCAAATTCTGCATTTGTTTTCCTGTTTTAGTCATGTTTTCTTGGCACGCTTTTCTAATATCTGGAAGGGAATTTTGAGAAATCCAAGGAGTTTTTTGTCAAGAACAAGCCAAATGACAAAAACCTACTTCATTTTTTGCACAAGTGTAACTTATGTTTAGAGAGATATCAGTTCATCTTTGACCCCAATGTTTCACTGCGTTTCTGGGTAATTCGCTGCATTTCTGGACACTTAGTTTTGAGATCAAGTTTGAGGAGGTAAAAATCATGTTTTTTGATGACTTAAGGGCCCCAGGGTGTAGAGGAAATCTGTTGGGTCCCTATAATACTAGTGATTACCCCATTACTATTGTAGTTATACCCCTTATTTATATTGTTGTGCCCCTATTACCCCCATATTGTTACTTCTGTGCCCCATAGAATCCCTCTATTGTTATTTTTGTGGCTTTATATTATTATTGTTAGGTCGGCTAGATTATATTGTGACTCCTTAGACTCCTATATATAGAAAGGAGGTTTTGTCATTTGTATCATCCAAGAATTGTTCATTTATGTAATGTAAAGGAGGTTGCCCCCTCGAAGAGGCTGAATTCTAAGGCGTTGATCTATCATTTCTATCTTTTCTTGAGTTGGTTTCATAACAAAATCCTTAGATTTCCATCCATGTCTTTAATAGCAAAAATTCATTTGGGAAGGTCTCCAAATCATCTTGCAAAGAGTTGTTGCGCTTCTGCTGAACTTGCTGGGCTTTTGTTAAGTTTGTTGCGCTTCTGTGAATTAAGTTGTTTTACTCCATGTAATGGTGAAAGGTCAATTAGGTTGATGTAAATGGTTGTTACATAAGTTATCTGATGTAAATGGGTTTGTTAGTGGTTACTATAGTAAAGAATCTTGTAATTAATGCCTTGAGAGATAAGCTCAATTAGTTAGCTAATTGGGGAAGGTTGTTTTTTATTCCCCTAGGATTTGGTAGTAGTTAGAGAGGATCATGAAATCAATTCCTATAGAGCAGGATTCGACCCCTTAGAGGGGAAATCTTGTTTTTCATATATATGTAGTCAGAATCAAGTCATTTAGAAGGGTTGGATACTTGAAGCTCATACTTTTTGAACTAGTGTATTTGACATTGGCAGAAATAATATAGTTGCAACTATTTTTATGGGATTCATGTGTTGTGGTCAGTGACATTGTTTTTCTCTAGTTTTTCTTATGGATATGATTATTAGATACTTTCAGTAGCTATTTATATTTATTCTTATGCTTTATCTCTTGAGTGTTAAACAAAAATCATTATCTCAATGTTATGTTTTGTTTGAGATTAGCATTTAAATGTTTTTCTTCCAGATAAGTGAATTCATGCATCTGCTCACTTATTCTCTTTCATATGATTTCCTCATTACCATACTACAATGACAAATCATTTGTGTCACTGGTTACACCTACCTTGCCTCATTCTATGTCTGCAACTGATCTTTTGACCTACTTGGCCTAGTTCCTAAACCATGTGTTTCTTATCCATCAAACCCTAATCAAAACCCTACTAAGCTAATACCTAGACTAAAACCCTCATATTCTCCAGTCATTTCCATTGGTTGTGAGGTTGATTTAGAGAGAGCCCTTTCTGATTTGGCAGGGCTAACTGCAAAGTCCAAAGTTGGTCTGTGGTTACCTCTTTGGTTTCCTTTCTCAACCTTGGGAAAACTAAAGATTGCTGACAGTCACATCATCAGATGTCACTTCAAATCCGTCATTTATCACATGTCATGTGGCATATTCACATGGTCGATGCCATATTTGGAAACCAACATACGGTTATGATTACTTTGACTTTTCTCATTAGTTTGTATTTACTATGACTTTTATATTTAGTGTCATTTGGTTAATTTTTTTTTCATGCACTCATCGTAATTCTCGCTTTTCTGTGGAAGAGGCCAGCTATGCAAATAAAATTAATATTGTAAAAATATCGTTGTGAAATACTTCATGATTTCCTTTACGACTAGTTTGTCCTAGAATCGCTGCATTGCCACATCACCACATGTCACTTCAAACCCATCATTTGGCACATGCCATTTGGCATATTCACATGGTCAACAATACGTTTTGAAACGAGCAGACACTTATTATTATTATGTCTTATTAAATTGTATTTACCATCCTCTTTCTATTTTATTACTATCTCTTTTCTTATTAAGTTGTGTTTACTATCCTCTTTCTATTTGGTAACAATTGCTAGATTATTTTTTATCCTTAACTCATAGTAATTCTCATATTTCTTTCCAGTAGGCCATTTCTACAAGTAATATCAATCTTATAAAAGGGGATTGTCTTTCTCGTTTTGTGAAATCATAAATGATGGGTAGACCAAGAAAATGTCGCCTCCTCCAAGAACTATGGCACGAATCATGGAATAATTCGATGATAAAGTTTCTGAAAGTAGCCTGTATTCAGATACAACGATTACTCAAGATGGCAGAATATCAACCTAGGATGGAATTTACAACTTAAAGAAAGATGAATTAGAAGATGCTTCAGACAAAGAAATTGGTGCAACAGTTCCTAACAATGCACCTGAGAGAAATAATGAACTGAAGTATAGATTAGTCAACTCAGCGACGTACGAGTTACATAAATTCGCTGCTAGACTGAGATTGATGCCTTATATAAAGCTAATTCGATAGGACATCGACTTCGGAAACATTCCAAAATGCCAGATTATCAATGCAAAGGGTACAATATTTGGGTCTTTCACGCCAAATGATATCTAGATCATGTACAAATTTCCCACTCTTGATTTAATTTTTAATCATAGCTTTATTGATGGTTTCATGTGAACAAAATGTAGAGACGTTGATAGAACCCTTCCCGCTTTAATAAAGTATTTGAGAAGCGTCCCGAGAAAAATAGGCAAGAACATTCTCATGATTATCCCATTTCTTCCCTTACCCCTCCTTTTGTTATCTTGCTTCCATGTTATGTCATCTATTTGGTTATAGGAATGTTAATCATTTTCCTCTTGATTGGGTTCCTATTATTCAAAGAGCCACCAAGGGTAACAATTTTAATTGGGCTAAAATGTTGTCAAATAACATTTCCCAACATGTCCTCACATTTCGAGAAGACAAAACGTCAAGTCTTAAACCTCCATTCTATATGTTTGCTTTTACCATGGATGTTATCTGTTGGTCAACAACCTTTCCAGCTATGGGTTGGAAATGGACACCTGTCGAACCTACCCCTATCCACATCTCAATTAGCTTAGGGAGGAAAATTACTTTTAGCATTTTTATGCCATTTTTCACAATGTTATGATTCATGTTCACGAAGTCCTTTTAATGGGAAACCCTCCAGGATTTCTCAGATAATTATTGATTGTCTTCAAAAAAAAAAATGGAGATTGGTGCTATGAACATAAGTTTACCTATATCAGGATTGTGGGATGTCTTGCTCCCCACCATGCTCTTCTTGTATATTTTCCAGATATACTCATATGCAGGGAGGTTGCTTATCAGATGGTTGGCATAGGGATTACTTATGTATAAAAAAAGGTGTCCAAAAAGGTTTGCCTGAATTTCCCATTCAAGTTGACGTGTGCTTTATTATGAACTATCATCATGGTGAAAAATAAATTATTCCTTTTGAAGGTCTTAAGTTAGCTACAATTCCTCTTAAACGTCATGACCGTAGGAAAGAAGATAAAAAATTCATTGCATCCTTTGGACTTAAAAAGTATATTCATGATAATTTTGTATTTGATGATCTATTTAAATTTACATCCTCTTATCAAGAAGTGCTCGCTAAGAGTGAATGAATTACCAACCAACCTATGATATGATTTTATAGTGTACAGGCAAAACAAGAGAGCCGCATTGCCTCCTATTTTACAATCAACTCGAAATGAAAGACTTGTAGTGTAGGCTTCTAGTTCAACCATGTAATTGAGGGCAAGTATGAAGCCCAACACCCCAAAGAGTACTAAACAAAAATATCTTCAGCAAGAGGTTCTTGTGAAGAACGCTCAGCCTAAAGAAATTGGTACTCACAATATTACTAGTCAGTTAGCTCTTGTGCACAAGAAATATCTCATTAAGAAATCTAAAGATATAGCTTTTGATCCTAAAAAGGAAAACACTCCTGAGAACATTGTTCCTTCAAAGCAGAATATTTTATAGAAGATTTTTCCTCATAAGGAAAACATTCCTGAACTTATTATTGATCTCGGAATGTAGGAAGAATGGAAATTTCATAATCAAATACTCTCAATTTATTTTACTCAAATTGAAATTCAATCCACGACAGAGACAGTTTACAGTTCTTTGTCCATGAAAGTTTCTGATGAAGACCCTATGCAAATGGACTCTCCAGTTGTCACAAACACTGTTGTCTCTAATCCCGATCTTATTATCTCAATTCCTATTAATACTTTCCTTGTTCTTGAGCATATATCTCAACATCCTAATGATTTTGAATTTAAAATTCAACAAATGCCTCCAATTGAAGTGTTTTACAACACCAAGCAACAAGTCATTTTAAGAAAGAGTAGTAAAAAAAGAAGGATTTAAGAAATAGAGAGTTTTTGTGGCACCTCTGTCTCAGCGTTAGCATTAGAAATCGTTTGGGTAGCCTCTTCTTGCATCCCTGATGGTGATCTTGAAGATTTAGGAAAATATTTTGGAGCCTATGCCAATGTAAGCATCCATAAGGCCATCAAAGTCAAAGAATATATATATCTATCTATCTATCTATATATATATATATTTTTAATCTAGGATAATTGGTAACTGGTGAGAGTTATCCTGAACAAACTCAGGGTCAAATCTAACTGGCTGCCACTATAAACCTAGGCTACGTGCAACCGCCTGCAAGCCGCACAATAGCAGGGAACTTATGCCTCAACAAGAGCCGAGACTTCCGCTATGGGGTCGCCTAGCCAATACACAACAGGTCATATATATACTCAATGAGATTTGAACCCTCATCTCGTGGGTTTCACCCAACAAAACTTACTATTAAAACCAAAGTCAAAGAATTCATCAAATAAAAGAATGAGAAGGTAGTCCTGCTTGAACAAGATTGTTCAATATTTAAGGCACAATTAAATGACCAAATTGCTGAAGTGAAAAGTAAGATAGAATCAAACATAAAGCAAAAAGAGGCTCAAGTTACCCACTTGTTAAAAAAAAATAAAAGCCACAAAAGCCAATGTAATTAACCTGACGAAATTCAAACACAAGACACTCAGTAATAATCAAACATAGGTGCAGTTTTGTGATCATTTGGAAAAAATGCAGACTATGGAAAAACAATTTGATGTTTTAATCAGTGAGTTTTTTGACATGAAAAATCTATTTAAATATTCAAGGAAAAAACTTAAAGAATTGTTGGAATGGAAACGATATCTAGACATGAATTCTATTTGAAGATTCAAGGAAATAACTTAAATAATTGCCACAATGGCAGCGAGATCCAGACAGGAATTCCTCTGGCCTACCCATTATTAGCAAGTTTCAAAATTCATGAAAAGCTTAGTTGCACATTCTCAAACCATGACAGAAGATGTAGAAAGGCTCCAAGACTCACTTATCCAATCGACTATACAGTCACTGAAACACACTAAAATGCCAATTGTATATACAAATAGTCCTCTTCTTCAAGCTGAAAAAGTAGGACTTGAAGTACAGGAAAATAGAGGAGTTCAAGAACAAAATTGATTTTTTGACATCTTTTGGCTTTGATAAAATCTGGGAGTTCCTCATTGAATCCTTCGGTGAGTATCGAAGCACCAAGGTCCTGGAAGAACAGATTATTAAATTATTGCATGTGCTGGAAGCTTGCGTTGTGTGATGTCAGGTCAAAAATCATCCACAATTGTCTGTTGAGTTGGATAATATTCTCAGAATTTATTCTCGGTGGCAGTGTTTCAATCAGTCTTTCTCATCCTTGTCACCCACTTAAGGATGATTTGTTTCTAGTCTTACTGTAGCGACAATTTACTATTTTCTTTTAAACTGTTTTACTAGTTGTTCCTTTCATGTTTTGAAACAATGTTAAAAGCTCTCTTGAACCAATGTTCAACGGTTCTTAAAATTTGAAAAGTTATTCCTTTTATATTTTGAAGCACTTTGAATTACTCTCTTAGAACAAATGTTTAAGGGTTCTGGAATTTTGAAAAAAAATAAAATTCTTTGTTGCAATGTTGTCCATTGCTCTTTTAATCCGAAGCATTGTTATTTTGATTCCATGTATAGAAAGAGTGGAAAGAAACTACTTTTATTATTTTTATTTTCAAATTGATATTAGGATAGCATGTCTCCCAACTTAACCTCCTTCTTAGATCTGTATTTTCATCTTGTCTTGAAGATGAATCACACTTGCTTGTTCCAAACTCGTCGACCAAAATCTTCAATGTGATTTCTTCCAAAAAATATTTTATACATCATTATGCTTCTCCTTTCTATTCTTGAAAAATTTATTGTGAGCACCAATGTATTTTTTTCTTTGAGTATACAAGGTGTTGAAATTGAATGTGAATGAGTTAACATAAATTCAACTTCTCTATTAGCAACAGCGTCTTAATCTTAACTCTTGGATTATTTTGTCAAAATAGAATATTTGTTCTGTTTATACAAAATTTCATTTAATTTTTGAATTTGTAATTTTTAAAAATTTATTATTTCAAGTAGTAAATGTCATTTTTGAAATAAAAAATTTAGATATTGATGTAATAAGTGTATGGTTTTTATGATTGTCATTCTTAAAGACAAAAATTAAAACATTGATGTAGTAAGTATTTGGTTCTATAGAAAATTTTATTTTAGTTTCTACTTAATTTTTTTTGTGAAATTGGACTAACCTTATAAGTTCATAGTAATAATAATAAATAATTACAATTTCTAAACCTATGTGAATAAGATAAAAATAAATATATGGACGCAAATAAATTACAATTAAGAATGTTAGTTTGTTCTATGTATGTAATCAAAGCTTTTGTTGAACAACAATGATTTTTCCATTATATATATATATATATATATATATATTTTGTTTTATAGTTTTTTACAATTTCATATATAAATTTCAAAATTAAAAAAAAATGAATGAATGAATGATATTTTAACGCCCATCAGACTAAAAATAGTTTATGGGACTACCAACCTCTCTTTTTTATGCATTTTGCATTTCAATCCTTTTCTTACTCAAATTGGTGATGAGTTGACCCAAACTTCTAATAATCCCCTCATTGAAAAGACAATGCCAAGGAATTGAGGCTAACATACTGCCATAACTGTCTCTGATGTCTCTGAAAGCATCACATTCCAAAATGAAATGTTTTTCCGATTCCACTACCCCAAAAGTGCAAAAAGTACACACCCGTTCTTCCCAAGCTTCTTTAGGTCTCTTCCACTGTTCCATTTCACACTGAAGTTGATGTAAGTTAGTTCTTAATTGAGCAACCATAATCTTTTCTCTCCACGGAATGCTCGCTCCAATGTACTCTTTTTGTTGGAGATCACAAGTGGGGTTGAATTCCTGAACATAGTACTTCTTCAATCTACCCAACTCTTTTCTCCATATGCGCTTACGAAACTTCTCCATAACAAAATTCTTTAACTCCTTGTTATTTGTGGGACATGCATTGAGGTAAATATTCCATTTTTGCATCTATTTGTTGTTTTGTCTCATCCATGATTCTTTCTTTCACTCATGCCTTCATTGAATATAACTTTTGGCCATCTAACTACTTCTATTCGCTGAATTCTTTTTAGATACCTTATAAGATGCACCATAGCAATTATTCGATGAGAGTTGCTCCTGTTTCACTCAACATTATCTCATAAGTAACTATATTTTTTGTTTTGAACTTGCTCATGATCAAACATTTTTATATTTTCTCAATTTGTTTCCATTTTGAAATAGGGATGCTGCTAGCTCACAATTCACGCCCATATAATATCACTGGACAAACTAGGAATCCAAAAAGCACTTTAATCGTTTTCCAATCCCGTAACTTTGTGTCTCTACATCTACTTTGAAGTGCATATAATGCTTTCCACCCTCCTAAAATTCTCTTTTTTAAAACTAAATACATGTAATGTAATTCATGTATACAAAGAAAACAATGACATACCACCACACAATTCTTGTTAAACAAATAACTCTGTTTTTTCAAACCTATGTTCCAAATATTTATAATTACAAACTCTCAAAACTTATTATAATGAAAGGTTGAAAAATCCATTCAATTAATATAATAACAAATAACTTAACACAAGATCTGTGATCAATTAACGAATGCGAATACAAAACCTATGTGAGCAATTGAAGGAAACAAAACTCACTACACAACTTAAAATTATGTACAAGGTTTCCATTAAATCTTGCAGCTTGACATGGTTAGCCAAAGATTCAAACATAGTGGCCAATAATCTTGGAACTAATAAAGCAATTCTAATTAATATAAAGGCCATTCTAAATAATATATTATAAAGGTGTCAAGCCCAAAATTAGTTAAACTGCTTAGCATTATAAATAGTTAAAGTAAGTTCAAGAGATCAAACAAAATGTGTATCAAAAGCTCTATGTGTGTCCATAAAAGTAATCACTCCAAACAATATAATTTTAGAACAATGCAAATATTCAAAAAATTATATAGATCTCACATTGAAAGCAATTAATCTAATCAAGGCGAATGACAATATTCGGTGATAGTTAAAACATTATTTTGGTTCTTGAAAATAGCACTGGTATCTGTAGAGTAGTAATATATGAACATCCAGTGAATAACATCAAACCATTTCATTCTGTATCATTAAAGTTCAGGCCCATAAATGCTCTGAAGAAGCTTTGTCACATTGAAACTGATTAAGCATATTGGTTATATTTCAATATTTCATGAGAACCAATGTATTGGAATATTTCAATATTTCATGAGAACCAATGTATTGTTTCAACCAACAATCTTGAATCCAAACGTGTTCATATTCAAACTTCAATATCATTGAGGGACATGATAGTCTAAAAATCTAAATTTAATAACTTGATAATTCTGCAATCTAGGCCTATGGAATTTTTTTTTTTTTAAATTATATTAAAAAATATTTTTTATTTTTTAAAATTTAACATTATTATGATGATCAAAAGCAAATTAATAATAGTCAAATTAACAAATCAATGGTTATAATTTATAACCTTCTTGTTAGGATAGAAATTAAATTATAGTTATTATTAAATTTCTTTTTAATCATCTTATATATATATTTTAATATATTTAATTTTTATTATTTTTAATCACAATTGCGTTTAGAAGTGTTTTCCATTTTAATATGGTAGAAATGTTGTAATGTGATGTTTAGTTAACTATTTTGACTTTATCAAATTAAACAAAATATAAAAATATAAAATTAATAATTATATTTATAATTAATAATTAATAATTAAATTAGCCTAAATCTATCTTAACTTTCGATCTATTAAGTGGAAAGGAATCAAATCTCTTTTCACTTAAAAAAAAATTACGTTTTAAGAAATTGAATTCTTCTCATTACTTAAGAGACTAAATTAAATATATTTAACTTATTAAATAAAACCATTATTTATTATCAACATTTTCTTTAATTATTCTTTTTTAGGTGAATATCAAATTCATTTTAATTATTCTCATTGAATTGAATATCAAGTCCACTTTAATTGGAAATGAAATTCATGCACCTGTCCATATCATGAGCAAATTGAATATGAAGTCCATTTTAATTGAAAATGAAATTCATGCGCTTGTTCAAATCATGAGCATAAGATAGATAAGATAAGATAATTATATTTATGTCCAATTGATGACCACAAAGTAGTTCAAAGGGACTGTTGAGTACAATGATGTCCATAAAATGCGGGAGGACCAAACGGTCTCCTACAAAAAAATACAATGCATGAATATAAAAGGTACAATGCATGAACATAAAAGATACAATGTATGGAATGCCCTGATGAAGAGGATCAGACCCATCTCTCAACTCCAAGAAGTTCTCAACGTAGAAGACCATCTTTTGGCGCAACCCTCCTGGAGGATTGACCCAGGTGACTTGGATGAATTGCCTGTAGATGTCCTCCCTGATGATCTTGTTCAACTCTTGTCTAGTAGGTAGAAGGTGACCAGGGGAATCCAAGGAATATCGGAAAGGAGGGAGACGATCCAACTAAAGGCCCACTGACTCTAAGAGATTTGTTTTGTGTCCAAATTAATGGAGTTTTTCTTATTAATTTTATGAGTACATGTATAATAAATAAATTAGATAAATTAATCTTGTAGTTTATAGGATTTGTTTTTATAGTAATATAAGTTTTTTTTCAATTTAATTATGTATAGTTTTTTTTATTAGTAATTTTTTTATTCTAATAAAAAAAGTTTATATTCTTTAATTTGTTGGAGTCAACGTGGGTAGACAACTCACAATATTCAAATCAAAGTCATTTGGTTGATACACTATGTAGACCCGTTGTATTTGTAATAGTGGGTGCACAATAAGCACATATACAAAAATAAGTGCCATTGGAGAGACTTGAACCTTGTAGGGGGCATTAGAAACACTCCACTTTCACCAACCTAACAAGCAACCATTGACTCTTATTAGAATTTGATCTCTAAGATTATTTTGTTTATGCACAATTGAGTTACATGTGCCATTTTTTTGTGTCTCTTCCCTTGAACGAGAGGAAATGGATATTACATCAAGAGACATATTGTCACAAACCAAAGTGTCTTGCCCAAAACTTTTCTTTTCGTCATATATTTCATGAGGTGTTACCTTGTTGAGAAATGGCAACAAGAAATTCCAGTTTAATTTGTCCTTGAATTAAATTTTGAATTTAATTCGATTTCGATTCTCATAGCAACTTAAAATAGTTAAATTAAGTTTATTAAACTTACTTAACTTAGGAACTTTGAGTTGGAAGTCTTTTGGAAGTCATGTATATGTTCTCCCTACTTTGTAGGAGTCTAGTGTGAGTTTATTGTGAGTTGTAAAATAGAAGACTCATTTTCATGAGTCAATTCAGTTAAATTAGTTCTCAAACTGATTGAGAGAACTAATAGTGAGTTAACAGTTAGTGGTGACACTAATGAACTCCACCATTGCTACTCTAGTTAACTGAATATTTACTCATCAGAAACTCATGCGATTCTGAGAAAGACCTAGTTGAGACTAGAGTGTAGGGACAATGTACTATTTGTTTAGATTTTTCTGAGTTGCACTGATAGTGCATGAATTCAGGAACTGATCCTTATGGGATTGCGCTATTTTTAGAGGCTTTATCCTTCATAGGAATTACACATTGGAATAGAGACTTGGAGAGCTTGTGAATTGGCTAATCTTTGGCCTTGAGCTTTCTTATGAGTTGGAGATTGAATTTGCTGAGTGTTGGTATTGTTCTAGAGAGAACAAGCATTGTAATTTCATCTTGATTTTCCTTATTAATACAAAACAAATAGTGGGGTTTTGAGCTGTGGCTTTCCCCAAACATTTATTGTGTTATGTGCCTTTGATTCTCTTCCTCTATTAATTATTGTTTGCTGGATGTGTGTGGGCTTCCGTTTTAAAGAGTAGAAGTAGATTCTTGTCTCTTGCTTTAGCAAATTGCATTAGCTTGTGAATCTATAGGATTTTCTACATTCCTTGCTTCACCCATAGGGGCTTGACCAACTTACACATACTGCCACCAAATTATGCCTCTTCACTTGAGGTATTCCTTTAATAATGCCTTAAGCTACAATTTGTTAGATATGAAACCAAGTTTAACACAACCAAGTTATTCTAACAATAGTCACATGTTCAACCATGGCCTTAAAGCATCTTAGCAACACTTTTACACTTAGCCAATTATTCAATAGTATTTAGCCAAATAATGCATCTCAAGGAATAATGACACTCATGCAAGTAAAGAGTCCATAATGTAGGTATATGGGTAGCACCCAAGGTGGATGCCTAAAATTTATATGAAGAACATTACAATGATATAACAAGGGAGTATAGCCAAATAACTATGGCCTTTTTACATAATACAAAGATCAAAGGCACAACTACATACAACACTTGTCAATCTATCCCTTGAAACATATGTAGCATTTCTCTTATAGGTATTTTCTCTTCAATATTCACTCAACTAGTGTCCAAGTAGTCTATTGAGCCAAACCTAAAAATTACACAACTGTAGAACTCCTTACACTCTTTATGCACCTTTTGAACAAATTCTCACACTTGAGATGTCCTCTTTATATAGTAGTTTGTTTTGTCTTTGTCTCCTTCTAAGGTGCCTTGCAATCCATTCCATAGTGGACCCAATCTCCATTATATCCACCAACTATGGAACACTCATCCCCTTGCGTATACATGTTTAGATCATGCATCCAAGGTATCATAATATCACATAAATGCAACATGGGACCATTCACCACTTTGTCCAACAATCATGCAAGAATCATCTAACCTTGCAACCTTACATTCTTACCATGATCGATTAGACAAGGGCGCCTATCACCATCCACAGGCAAAGGCCTTACATCCTCCCCCACTAAGCATGTTTTCATCTCAACAACATGTAACCAACACTTCTCTAAGTGCTATGAGATTCTACTTCTTGAACTCTTAGTTCATGTCTTCATACTACCAAAACACCTCTTTCTTTTCCTTACTATTCTCCTCATTATGTTTGTATTTCCAACTGTCAAAGTACCCATGCCTCTATTTATGTCGAAGTGAGAAAATTCCATATGATAGTATCTTGTCCACTTCCAATATTGGTCTATTTTGCAACCAATATAGAGGCTTTAAATGGGTTATATCTACTAGGATTACCTCCATCAATCCTACAAGGATTCAAATCATTGATATGAAAAGCTAGACAATGAGGTTTCATGTATTTTGGAGGTCCAACCTATAAGCTACATTCCTAATATTCTCAAGTATTTTTAAAGGTACTTAAAACCACTATAAAAAATAACCATTCATGCCACTTGGTGGATTGAAGTTCTTTATGGCCAACTTAAGTAAGAACTAGCCACCAACTTGGAATTATTACTCCCTTCTATTGCGATCTCCCCAATACTTCATTCTTTTAGCCACAATTTTCAATTAAACATGAGTCATCTCCAATCTATCCTACCATCCTTTGATGAACCCTAAGGTTGATGGGTTGTAATCATAATATCCTTGTAAAAAATTGTGTGGGGTGCCAATGATTATCACTTGCTTGCAAACTCAAATGGATTCTACCTCATTCTGGAACTCTTATGCATGTTGTAACTGGACTAGGCTACATCCAACAACTGTAGCTAGTTCAATTGGTCTACATGAACAAAATTCCTTAGGTAGGCCTCTAGAAAACTATCGATACATTACATCTACCCATTGGTTAGTGGATGATAACTTGAACTCATCTACAACTTAGTTCTAACAAGTTTGAATTTTTTGTCCAAAACTGCCACATGAACCCAATATCTCTATTTGACACAATGCTTAAAGGGAACTCCACTAGGCTTCACAACATGCTTAAAGAGTATCTTTACAACATCTTCTATTGCGCAAGGCCTCTTATATTAATCCTTAAGACAATACCCCATTTTAAGCATAAAACCCCTTCTTAATCCCTAGTTATTGAGTCATTACATTTCTCATGTTGATATATTAGTAGGTCGCATAGAACCTTGCATTGTACCCTTTGTCTCCTATATATACCAAGGAGACCTAGTGTTAATATCGTCGTATCTTGTATTATACATTGTATTAATTATAAAAGCAGGTTTCCCCCTTAGATGAATTCACTAGCTTTTAATCATTTTCAAGGTGCTTGGATCATAACATTTGGTATCATAGCTATTATCCTAAGTTTTGCTTCTTCAATAAAGACATCTTGGCATTTTCGTTCTCACTATTTTCTAGGAAGTTTTAAAGAGTGGAATTTTTAGGATAAATGTTTAAAAAATATCAAGGTTTAGGTGGTCAAAACTTTAAATTTTGGCTCATTATACTTCGGAGATATAGTCTACGAAAGATAGGATTTATGATTAATCCTAAAATCAGTTTTCAATAATTCATCCTAAAATTCTTGTCATAACGTTTTTTGGGTAGTTTCAAACAATGAAATTTTATAGATATTGAAAAAAATATCATGTACATATACTAAAATTTTTAGGTTTTGCTTCTCTATACTATTGGATATATTGTCTACAAAAGATAAGGTTTTTGACTAATCCTAAAATTAGTTTTAAAAGAGTCGCCTTGGATTTTTCGCTATAAAATGTTTTTTCACTGAAGTTTTAAACTTGGAAACTTTCATAATCTTGAGATTTCATAGTGAATTAAATGCGAAAAAAAAAACCAAATTTTAAATCAATGTATTTTATGATATATATCTTGTGGAAGTTAGGGGTTTTAACTAGTTGTTTTCTAGTGATTTTAAGAGCTTTTTCTAGGGTTAAAATGCTCGTTTTAAATTTATTTTAAGTGATATGTTCCAACATATTTAAATAACATAGTGATATTTTGTTCAACGGGTAAAATTGTGGTTAGGGAATAGTACATGTGGGAACTACACATGGATTCACCTAGTTGGAACCCTTGTAACCCTTGTTGGTACTCCTTTGAGTAGTTCCACATCAAATAGTACATATATACAAAATTTCACTTCCATGTATATAGAAATTTCCCTAGGTATACATAAAACTAACTTAAAATAAACTAATTGGTCATCTTGTTGCTATAGTACACCAAGAACAACACTTAGGGAGACAAATTTGTAGTACCTAGGTAGTCAAGTAGTACAGTTAAGGGCACAATTGAGCCTCCTTAGTTAATGACCTGAGATATTGGGTTGAGTATTAATGTTGAACCCCTCACATATATTAGAGAATTATATGACTTGACAACATTTTGTCATTAAGACCCTGTAACTTTTTTCCAATGAGCTCATACGCATAGGTCAACAATACAGATAGTCTCCAAAATAAGTATATCTTTTGATTGAAAGATCTATTTTTGGTGGTTCAAAATTTGTGATAAAGAGGAAAAAAGAGGAGTATCATTATTTTATCACATGGCTCCAAAGGGAGCTTCAAAATTTACTTCACCAATGAAACATCCAAAAATATCAACCGTGACTTAAAAAGAAAGGGAAGATTTTTTTCATCAAAATGCGTGACAAATGAAAAAGAAAATGGATGGAAATAATAAATATATGGAAAAGAAGATGGATGAAAATAGGAAATAGATGGAAAATAATATGTAAAAGAAGATTCCAAAATTTCAAAAATCCATCTTACAAACCCTAGATGAGAGACTCCCCAAAAACGATATCAAGATGCATGAAAAACATGAAAAGGTAGGAAAAATAAAGATTGAGTCCCAAAATCATTTTTATTCATCACTTACAAATCCACATCATAGGGGGTTTAACGTGACACCAAGGAATTACTTAATCTCCAATATTGATATGGGGATGTTTGATGGAAAAATTCCTATAACATGGATATTCTAGTTGGAGTTGTTAGTGCCAGATTTACCTCAAGCTGAAAAGGCAGGATCTAGGACCAACATCAAACCACGCTCAGCCTCTTAGCTAACCCTACGAGGACAGGAGAGGGATCTCTCCGGGTCAATCTCAACAAATGATGATCTATGGGGCTTGAGATGACTGAAATATTTGCTAATGTTAGGCTAAGTATGAAGTGCAAGGATTTGATTTGATTTTTTGGGAGTTTTATTGGAATCAAGGGAAAGACAATTTTGGGTCCGGGGATGAAGGCCAGTTTTGCAGAGTTCTGTTTGGGGCAAGAAAGGCAATCATTTTGATGCTTTGATTTGTAAAAGCAGAGGGTTCAGACCGGTGAGAAGCTGAAGAGGGCAAGAGAGTACCAAGAATCCTCTTCAAACTGAAGAAAACATTGAACATTAAACAAAACTAACAGGCAAAGCACAACAAGCTAATGAATTCTACCTTTGTCACTCATTTGTTTAATTTCAGAAGAAAAAGAGAAAAGGAAATGATGCACATAAATATAAGTGAACTCACAAATTACATAGAGAGGAACACCATCAAAATACAGAGCCACAGGAATCCCAAAAAGTGCTACAAAACCCTGGTCTTTCCTTTACCAAAAATGCAGAAATCAGATGTACAATGGAGTGCCAAGCAATCCCAAGTGTCCAACCTTGAAAATGATTGAGAAATTACATGATATAGACAAGCCTAACTCCTTCCCATGACTCTAGGGGTCGATCCCATCATTCTAGGAGCTGTTTCAACCATATCTAAACAAGGAACTGAAAAATAGGCAATGAAACAACTTGCCTCTATATGTTAGGAAACTGATTCATTCACTCACATTTCACCTTTTGGTGAATGAATCTACTAAGACAAGTAAAAATGTGCCAAAATTACATCATGGTCATGAAATTACATCAATTTAGATCAAGAGTAACGTCAAAAAGTAAAACTGGTCAAAACTGGCCGAAATTCTGAGCTGAAGAATGAAAAATAGGCCAAAATTCTCTATGCGCCGCGCCCAAAACTTGTATGCGTACCACAACTTTGAGGCTGATTTTGAGGCCCTTCCCGAAGTCCAAATTGAGCTCAAGATAGCTTGTTGGAAAGCCCTCCCTGTATACTTTCCAACCCAAGTGGAATTTCTAGATTTGGATGTCATTTGCCCCTCAAAAACTTCAATCTCCCAAGATTGCTTCCTGTGGGTGCAAAAGGTGGCAGAGAGGTCATTTTTAGGGTGTTTTTGACCCTTTAGGCAACCTAGAACTTGATGAAATCCTTAGCTAATCCATGAGCACGCATAAATTTTGATGAAAAATCCAAAAATGTAAAGTTTTCGTCCAGAAGATCTTCCAATTATAAGCGCGCGCCAAGTGGCGCTACGCATTGGGCAGGAAAATATGTTTTGTGACCAAAATTTTCAAAATGACAAAATTTTCTCCAAATTTGCTGAAATTTGGACTGAAGGTCCATCATCGAGTATCATGCTCAGCCAACGAAGCTTCGACCAAGATCATGTCCCTTCACGCCTCCTTGATGCCTTCTTCATCTACGTTGCCTGAGGTGAATATGAAGAGTTTGATGTCTTTGTCTCCAATTGCCAAGTGTGTCAAAGTCAATAAGGGATTATGGGAAATAAGGCAGTGAGAATAATGTGGTTTTGTCAAGTGAATTTAAAGTGTGAGGACAATCACTTGACTGTGTTTGGGAATTTGGGATTTTATAAGTGATATGAGAGAGGAAGAGTGATAAGGAATGATAGGGTTTAGGGATAGGGAAAATAGGACTTAGGAGTGAATGACCTTGGTATGTAAGAGAATGGTGTATTGAGGATATAATGGGATAATGAGATAACAGAGGATGGGATATGTGGCACAAAAATGTTTAAAAACTTCAACACAAAACCTTTAAGGAGCAATCTTTAATAAGAGATTAGAATTTAAGGTTTGACATTCAAATTCTCCAAACCAACCTTCGAAACCACACCAAACACTATTCAATGGCATTTGCAAGATGATTTGACTTACACAGAGCAAAAGAGATTGAGTTATTTTGAATTTATGGAATAGTGGCAAAGTTTTTTGTGTGTCGGTCCTGTGCGCCGTGCACACAACCCAGTGCGCCGCGCACACTGTATGCGTCGCGCACACTATATGTGCTGCGCACATTGAAAATTTACACTGCGTAGAACGGCTCTGTGCGCCGCGAAGACCATGTGCACCGCAGCTTCCATCCAGTGCGCCACACCTGCAATTTCACCAACAACCAGCCCTTCAAAAATCTGTTTGGCCCTCCAACTGATTTTTCCATGATTTATCTTGGCTCCACTAATGTCTTTGGCACGCAATTGGATTGTTTAAACACCAAAATGTCTTATACATCATGGACTTTGATTTTTGATCTGAAAAAATGACGAAACTTGTTTATTTTTGCAAGGAGGGTTGGCATTGGATTTCGGCAAAGGCAACCAGGGCTGCGCCTGAAGAATTTCAAAACCAAAAAACTTTGAAAATTACATGGCTTTTATTACAAAAGACGAAATTTGACGATTTTTCTTCAAAACAGAGTTTTGAATAAAAGTCACAATCAATCATTTTAACGAAGAAATTTTGCAATGAAAACTTATTTCGAACCTCCCTCATGTGCCTGCTGGCATTATTAGACATTTTGAAGACTAAACTTGCGAAACCCTAGACCTATTGACTAAAATGACTCTTTGCTGACCACGAGACCAAACAAGACTGTACATGACTTTAAAATTGACTTTGATGAGCAGACACGGACTAGCGGGTACATCACATGAGGGAGATGAGTGACAAGACCCTTCCGTCAGAAAATCGATGCTCCTAATGGAATGCAAATGACTAGATTGAACGAGACACCTAAAAATGAAATGCAACAAAAGAGATTTTGATCGCTAACGGAGGGATGAAAAGACCGACTCTAACATTGGCTCCAATGGGGATGGTAGCTCCTTGGAGGTGCCAAGAACTGCAGATCTTTGGGAGAATAGACAGTGCCTTCATCCATTGGGCAACAGAGTCAAAACACGAAAACTGACATTATGTAGACTGACTCTGACTCAAGGCTAAAACTAAAAACCATAATAAAACCAAACATGACTAAATCATAACTAACAAACTGGAAAGATGCTCATATTTGAGCTTATTCATCAAACCTACTCTAATTGTTCTTTTCTCCACCCGATCAAGTGAAATGGAACAACCAATGCAACCATGTAAGCATTCTAGCTGGTATTTGATTTCTTCCCAAATGCTTTCGGATGCGCAGGAAAAGGGAAGAATCGAAAGGAAACTCCCATGGAAACTTGGAATCAAGTTGACTACTGATAAGTTTGCAAAGCATGAATTGACTGGATGACTTCAAGAATATTGCGAAAGGATCTTGATAAACATCACTATTAGTTTCCATTAACACATTACTGCTCTGGTCCTAATAGTCTTCATAGCTGGATATTAAGATTTTCCTCACATCTGTGCTGTCTTTCTTTGGTGATAGTAGCAGGCTGTCAAAAGGATCCTGAATTTCATGAATAACCAAACTCTGTTGCTAATTCCAAACAGAACAAAAGTCTCCTTTATCAATCTCCTCATATAACTGCAAACCTTGGTATGGGGTAAGCAATGAACAATTTGTTAAACAAGACAATGAAGGCGACTTTTGAATAAGATTATTATCAACATTCTTATCTGGCACATGGTTAGCCAATGGGGAAGAACTTTTACAGGAAACATCATCCAACACACGAGCGATAGGATCATCAAAAATTTGAGAAGATTGCTGCAATGTATCCATTAAAACTGTATGACATCCTACTGGCTGTTCATCGTTTTCTTTAGAGATATTATGAAGATTCTGCCTTATAAACTGAAATGCTTCGAAACAAAAGGGTACAAAATCCTCTTGCATCATTAGATCATGTATTTCAGATTCCACGCCTTCATCTATAATCTGACCTTCAATTGCGTTTGGTGGCTGCAAATCTGGTGCTAGGGAGGGTTTTGTATTCAAAATGATTACATCAGTCGTTTCAGGGGAAGATTTCTCATTAACAACTTGCTCAAGAATTTCGCCATCTATCTCATCCTCAACATTAAAACTGAGAAATTGTTGACTTCCTACAAGCTATTCATTTGAAGATTTACTATGCAATTTACCCTTCAAAAACTGAAATGATTCAAAACAAAATGGTATGGAATCATCTTGTATCATTTGATCACATGTGCCAACTTCCATGTCTTCATCTACAACTTGACAAGCAATGGCTTTCGGGGACTGCAAAGCTGAATATGAGAAGTATGTGTTACACTAAAATTTGTCACCATGACTATTTGCAGTTAGTATGGCTCCATCAACTGTCATACTATCCTCCTTGGCAAGCCTCATGCCTCTGCTCTCCATGTCAAACTCCAAAAAAGAGAGAAAGTCATTAAAAAACTATATATCTCTGGGTACGCAGTTTCTCTTAGCCTTACCTTCGTGTACGCACTCCAAGTTCACAATACCTGCGTACATGTACGCTCTGTCTATAAAGCAATGGGTGCGTACTCCTGTAAAGGTCAAAAGGCGCAAGTTTCACTCCCAAAAAGTTACTTGTGGTCATTTCTAGAGCATTCTAGAAGCTTGTTTGACGTGTATGAAGCGCCTCCAGATGGTTCATGTATCCCTACCAAAGAGGAACTTATCCCATCAAGAGGGGAGCTATCCCATCCAAAGAGGGGCTTATCCCATTGATGGTGGACCTGAATAACTTCCTCTAGAGCACTATAAATACAGGCATTGGGCCAAAGGGAGGGGGGTTGAAAGCTGAACATTCCTAAGGGTAGATGCTGCTGGAATTAGGACTCTCTTGTAAAGCTTGAGAGGAGAGATTCCCATCCTTTCCTAGCCTTATTTGAGAGTGGGTGAGCTGATCAAAGTAAAGGAAAACTCTTGCTGGACCCTAGGAGGGACTTGCACGACACCAAGGCTCAGGTTGTAATGGTTCCTTTTGTTACCTTTTAATGCAAATGAACTTATTTTTCTCAACAGATTGTTATTCATGGTTTGTTTCATATACTCCTTGGTCTGTATGATGGATATGTATTGTTTTATGAGTTTATCAGGTGCTATTTAATCTTTTGGCTTGTTAGTGAATGCAGGTTTCGAAGAGAAGGAGGAGCTCATCCGGATCGGCGAGGCTGGACTACTACAAAGCGTTGGACTAAAGGTATGTTAAAGATCCCCTGATTACTTGTATTTGCAATGCATGTTTAGAGAAAGGTAGGATTTATTTGTCTTGTTTGTCACTAGAAAGATTTTGCTTCTAGGGAGGTCGGTTTGTGTCCGCACTGTCGACTCTTTCCACATGACAAAATGGCGACTCCGCTGGGGACTCCATTGATGTGAATGTTTTTTCCTTTGTATCAACTTTTGATCTGAGAAAAGTTATTTGTTTTCTGGTTTTTGGCTGTCTGACTGTGTTTTTGGGTGGGCTAGCTTAGGGTTAAATTAGATTTTAGTTTTTCTTTGTTTTGCTAGAAGTATGCAGCCTCTGAGTTGAGCACAGTGCGTACCTGTACGCACTGTCGCTTTGTGCACAGAGCGTACCCGCACCTGTGCAAACAGGTCGCCTGCGTACCCTGTCAAAATTAAGAAAATATCAATTTTCTTCTTTTTGCCTTTTATATTTTGTCTTTAATTTGTTTTTTCTGCCCAGATCCACTGGTTTTCTGCCATAAATCTTCACCTAAGCTTGTTTTGTCAGTGTCGAGGGTTTTAGTGAAATTCATAGGGATTTTGCCTTAGGGTTTGAGTTTTAACTGGTCCTGTAGTGACTTTGGCGTTAGAGGTTATCAAACTTCGGATCTCCCTGGTTTTGTTCAGTCCTCTTAGGAGTCGGGCCTGTCATAGAATTCACCCTTGTGAGAGACCTACCTTTGTGTCTTCTCTTTGCAAATCTCGAAAAGTTTGTTGTTTGAACTTTGAATTTTATTCTTGAGAAAAGAACAAAAAGTTTGATTTTTGTTGTGACTAGTTTTTGGTTCTGCATTAACTAGTCCTTAGTTGCATTTTAACTGAGTAAAACATCCAGGAATCATCTTTAGTAAGCTTTTGACTCGTTAGATTTACTTTTAGGTGCTTTTCTCTTAGATTTGCTTTTGAGTGAAATTGAGTTGATTTGATTGCCATAGCTTTTTAAACTTTGATTTTTGAAAAACTCCACAGTTAAGCGCGCTTGAGCCAGAGGAGTTCTGGGATGGGTGACCTCCTGGGAAGTCCTGGTTACCGGGTGCAAGCCCCGGAAGTGATGATTGATGCTATGTGATTCGTTCTCCACATTTCACTAGTTTCAATCCCACTTCTTCACCCCTGTGAGCATCACCCGATGCAATGAGTGCTAAGTGAACTATTCAAAAATCATGAGAAATTAGTCAGTTACGACTACCTCTCATGGAAATGGTCATACGTTTGAATGACTTACTTAACGCAGTTGAATCCCAAAAAAAATGATATCTAATATAATGCACTGCGTAAATCCCCCATACTTAAATTCAAAAAGAGTCAAGGGATCTCTACTTGAATGGTTCATGAGGCACAATACTTGCTAAGGTTTTGCAAATGGGGTAGCAAGCTAAGTGGGCTTGATTGTGGGAAAAACTCCACAGTTAAGCGCGCTTGAGCCAGAGGAGTTCTGGGATGGGTGACCTCCTGGGAAGTCCTGGTTACCGGGTGCAAGCCCCGGAAGTGATGATTGATGCTATGTGATTCGTTCTCCACATTTCACTAGTTTCAATCCCACTTCTTCACCCCTGTGAGCATCACCCGATGCAATGAGTGCTAAGTGAACTATTCAAAAATCATGAGAAATTAGTCAGTTACGACTACCTCTCATGGAAATGGTCATACGTTTGAATGACTTACTTAACGCAGTTGAATCCCAAAAAAATGATATCTAATATAATGCACTGCGTAAATCCCCCATACTTAAATTCAAAAAGAGTCAAGGGATCTCTACTTGAATGGTTCATGAGGCACAATACTTGCTAAGGTTTTGCAAATGGGGTAGCAAGCTAAGTGGGCTTGATTGTGGGAAAAACTCCACAGTTAAGCGTGCTTGAGCCAGAGGAGTTCTGGGATGGGTGACCTCCTGGGAAGTCCTGGTTACCGGGTGCAAGCCCCGGAAGTGATGATTGATGCTATGTGATTCGTTCTCCACATTTCACTAGTTTCAATCCCACTTCTTCACCCCTGTGAGCATCACCCGATGCAATGAGTGCTAAGTGAACTATTCAAAAATCATGAGAAATTAGTCAGTTACGACTACCTCTCATGGAAATGGTCATACGTTTGAATGACTTACTTAACGCAGTTGAATCCCAAAAAAATGATATCTAATATAATGCACTGCGTAAATCCCCCATACTTAAGTTTTACATGCTTGATTAATTAGGAAAAAATACAAAAATATCTTTTGAAAGAAAGTTTGCTTTGGTAGCATTTGTGTCTTTGAAAGAAAAAGGAATTTTCGTGAAGTGATTAGTGGTCATGTCTCGTATGTTTTGAAAATATAAAGAGTTTGTTTCTTTGTTTTCATTGCCAAGAAAGTTGTTTTTATATCAAGTTTGCATTCTCCAACTCTCTTAGCTAGGGAATTCACTGAAAAAGGAAAAATTAGTATAAATCATCCTAAGTGCATCTTTTTAGTGGATTTCGGTCGAGTCTACACACCATCAGTTTCATCTCCACTACCTTTTGTCTTAAAGAAAGCCATAAAATTAACGCTTAAAGTAAAATCAACTTAGTAACTTTTTATTTACTAGGGCTCTGAAACACCAATATAGATCAGGCTAGTGTCTTGGTAGGAGAGTAATTAACTCTCCAAGACAGCAAAACCAAACAAGTAGCTCATCTTGTGGTAGGATAAATCACATGTTTCATTTGTACTCTGGGAAAGCTCCTCTTAAAGGAGAAGCACGAGCTTGTGTCCGAACCAGTGAGGGGATCAATCCTCCCTCGTTGGGAACGACGCCAGACACGCACGTATTACAAACGGTAAACCTTGGATTAACCATTGTCGAGGAGCCAGGGGTCACTTGTCGGTAAACCTTGGATTATTGTCAAGGAGCCGGCAAGGGGATTGAGCTTGATACTCTGCCCTTGCGTGTTGTCGGAGTGTAGAATGTTCCCCCAGGTGCATTTGTTGCTGTTGGTAACCTTAGTGACCATTATCTTTAGGATTCTACCGAGGTGACGGTGAAGGGAAGATCCCACTGTACCTGGAGCAGACGTCGGCTAGACTCACTTGGATTTTCCGGGGGGTTCACTTCACTCGAGACGGTTAAAGTGGAGGAACTTGTGCCGGTCTATTCATTAAGCAGGTTGCCGGGGTAACTGTTCCACCCTCCACTTCTGTACTGAATTCGGCGATGTTGGGCTTCATCACCAACTAGTGTTTTTGGTCCGGAAGGCTACTGTTTGTGTATGGTTTGACGCCCTAGATTCTTTAGGCGTATGATTCAAATTTGTTTGGTTCTTTAGAGACTTTAGGTGGTTTGCTTTGAGATTTTACTTTGTTTGCGTGTGCAGTAGTTAAAAGTTTTTAACTGTGGCGGAATTACCGAGACAGTCCCGTCGACTTCGGGGCAAGTCTCCTGAGATTGTTACCGTGGCCGAATTGTTGAGGAAGTCCCGTAGACTTCGGGGTGAACCTCCTCAAGACGTCCCGAGTCATTACGAAGGTTTAAAGGTCCTTGTAACTCCTAGTGGCAGTAAAGTAGGTTCACCTGAAGAAGGAGAATCGTCGTTGGTAGTCCATCCAGATTACCAAGGTCTAGAAACAGGTTATAATCCCGAAGTAGTTGCAGTTTCCGAGCTTGCTGGTAGTTTTTCATCTACTAGTGATATAGGCGAAGAACCTGAAGTATCTGAACCTGTTACTCCAACTTCTAGTGCACCTGATTCACCTAGGGTAGAAAGAGTCATTACCGAAAATCTTCCTGCTGGTTTGATAGCTATTGAAGAACTTGCTCCAGAGGAAGAAGTAGGCGTATCTATCCTTGAAGATCAACCTACTATTGATCTAAGGGAGCATGAATCTATCTTTTACAGTCCTCCTAGAAGTACTACTTGGTACCTTTCGTTAACCAATTATTTAGACAACTCAGGGATAAGTTTTTCTCCACCTCGAACTCCTTTTCCACCTGGAGGTATTTAAACTCCTGTAAATATGTCTGGTCAGTCGTCCGTGTTCACTCAATCTCCTGAATCTTTCTTGTATGGTGGTCCTTCTGTTCCCTCTGGGTATCAGTCATTGTCTGGTACTTTTGCGGGAGCATCTCCTCAACCCATTGAACATGGGTTATTCGCTGGAAACAATGGTAATAGACCGTTGGGTGTAGGAGACATTTATATGATGTCAGGTTCAGTTCCCGGTTCTCAACCTCAAGGTGGCCAATTACCGCCTGGGGGGCAGCCTCAATATGTACCCCAGGGTCAACCTCAGTATCAATATTTACCTCAAGGGTATCAACCTCAAGGTTAAGGTCAACCCCAGTATCAGTATTTACCTCAAGGGTATCAACCTCAAGGTCAATACTCGAGTCAAGGTTATCAACCACCTCAAGCTCAATCATATGTTCAAGGTACGGGAACTGTGCCTTTCAGTTATCAATCCTACCCTCAATCTGGTTATGGATCTCAATATCCTCAACCTGTCATGGGTCAATACCCTGGAATGAACATAGTGTGGAATCCATCGCAAGGTCAACAAGTGTTGCAGCCAAACGTACAGTTGTCATCTTAAGCTGGAAAACCCTTAGTTGCTGGTCCATCCCAGCAACCAGTCCAGTCTAATGTTCAAACTTCTGTACCTTCGGTAGTTACTCAGTCGCCAATTGCACCTAGTACTCCATCTCAAACGACTGCTGCAACTACCGCAACATCTGCTCCTTCCACCACACTTACTTCTGGAGTATCGACAGCTCCGGTTTCTACTGTCTCTGCAACTACTCCTCAGACATCTTTACCATTGTCTGGATCTACGATTCAAACTACGGTTCAGATGCCTGTAGGACAACCTGGTTTAAGTACGGTTGTCACTAGTCAACCACAATTCGCTTATCAACCGTACCAGGGACAGTACCAATATGGGCCTGCTGTCCAACAGCCGGTTTACCAGTATCAACCGTATCCTGGGTACACTTATCAACAACCTCAGCAACCCCAGTACGGTCCGGTTAATCCTGGTTTTCCAGGAGGATATAATATCCCGAATGCGATTCCTATTCCAAGTTATCCTGGATATCCTCCTCCTGGGACTGGTCTTGTGACCCAGAGTTTTAGGGATCCTAATCGGAAGTTACCGTTTATCGCAACTTTGGATTTACCAGACTTGTCGCACCTAACGAACGATCCAATACAATATCTTCCGTTCTGGCCGCCAATGCCAAATAAGTTGCCCAACGATATACCCAAGTTCGAAGGTAAGTCTGGAGAGGATTCGTCCAATCATGTGATGACTTACCACCTCTGGTGTGCTTCAAATTCCATCTCGGATGATTCGATCCACTTACGTCTTTTCCAGCGTACGCTCATTGGTCTCGCGGCCAAGTGGTACATTGAGTTACCACGGGCCTCTTTTTACAATTTTAGTCAGTTAGCTACCTCGTTCCTAACTCATTTTCAGTTGCCGGTCAGATATGATAATGGCACGGAGCTACTAACTTCACTAAAACAGTCGACATCCACTTATATTTCCGATCATATCCATGAATGGAGATGTCGACGGCGATTAGTGAAATTGTTTATTCCGGACCAAATCTTAGCTGAATGGTTTGTTAAATCATTATTACCGAAGATTACTGAAGATGTAGCTAAGGCCGGAGTAGTTACTGAAGAGCAAGTAATTGCTCAAGCGCAGTACCTTGACTTAGTTTACACTCAGTCAGGTACGTTACTTGAAAAGATCCCAGATCTTCCAAAGTCAAATCAAATCGCTGCTGCTCCTTCGGGATCTCATGCTGCTGATGGCATGATTGGTACGGTAAATACTAAAAGCAAGAAGAAATCTTCAAAGAATTCTTCGCCCATTATAACCTTACCAGATTCCCCGACAGGAGAGTCTTCTCCTGAAATTTCCGCCGATATTCACGCTGTAGAGTCATCTACGGCTAAATCAAAAAACGGTGGGAAGAAGAAGGGTAAAGCAGACAAGACTCCAAAGGAGAAAACATAAAAGTCGGAAACCAATGACGAAAAGCGCAAACCTCGATATCCTTGTCTAATTTGTGAAGAGGATCATTTTACGAGAGATTTCCCCCATCAGGCCGAGGTTGTGAAAATTGTCAAAGGTTCCTCAACTCCTGCTGTTTTGAAAGATCCATTTCCAAAGCAGGAGAGTAAGATGATAGGTTCTTCCTCGAGTGCCACTGAAGAACCCATATTGATGATGTCTCATGTAAGGATTGCGACTCGATCTCACGATTATGGTAGTAAAAGTCCTGTTGATGGATCAAAAGAAGCAGAATCTTCTCAATTAAATCCATCAACCTCAGCTCCCGGTTCTGATCCACTACAGATCGAGAAACCTAACCCTGAATTAGTAATAAAACCGCCCGCCAAGGGTGTACTTCGAAGGTCTGCTTTCAATCCACATGCGAGAGTGGCCCAGAATTACAACATTGTTGAGGATTTAGCTGTTTCACCCTCAGCAATGTCGGCTTTAGAAGTGCTGCAATCATGCCCAGCACAGCGAAGATTACTTTTGTCGGCTATAGGAGCTGTTGATGTTCAGGACCAGAACCTGATAATCTTTGATTTAGAAAATAGTACACCGCGTCTCCCTCATCAAATGGCTTTCCAGATTCCAGTGATAGTAAAAAACAGGCCTATTCATCGGACTGTAATTGATGAGGGCGCTTCCACGTGTATTATGTCGATTCAGTGTTGGAGATCACTTGGTTCTCCTTCGCTGAACCAATCCCCGACAATTCTTAAGGCCTTTGATGGCCGTGGGTTCCATCCGTTTGGCATTTTACAGGATTTGCCTATAGGGGTTGAAGGAAAAACCGTTAGTCTAGATGTGGAGGTGGTTGATGCCCCTCTAGACTACAACCTTCTTTTGGGTCGAAGTTGGTCTTACGCTATGACAACGGTCGTTTCATCGGTCTTCAGAGTCATAAAGTTTCCACATAATGGCAAGATCGTGACAATAGACCAACTGGCTTATTTTTCATCCGACCCAGCCTCTTCAGAGAGTATCCAGCATGTCGGTAAAACGACTATCCCTTATAAGGATGTTGGCGTTGGATTAGTTAAAGATTCTGGTTTACCGGGAACTTTTCCTTTTCCTCCAATCAACGCAGACCCTTCATTCGCATTCATTCATATGATTACGTTAGATACTATAATTTACGATGATCCTTGGATTGTCCCATCTGAATCTGATATAGACTCGTTCGGTGATGCAATGCCTTTGAGTCCATATGAAATTGCCTATGAAGCCGTGCAGTCTTTTTCCGACCCGAGTTCAACCCAAATCGACCAAATGAATGTGGTCCGTGAGGAATCCATTTTCGCGTCAACCTCGGAGTTAATAACGTTTCCCGAAGTTGTGTCATCTGACGAACAACTTTGTGAAATCCTGTGTGTAGAAGATTTACCATGGGAAGATCTCCATCATAGATCTTCGTTTTTACCTGAGGATGATCGTTTTGAAAACGATTTCTCATCAATTTTTACGGCTGAATATGTCACGGACGCTCAGAATCCCATGAAACATCCTGATTCAGAGTTGAATTTGGGAAACATTTCCCAAACTATTGCCATTGACATTTCAGTCAAAGCCGGAATTGTTGAGAACATTCATATAGGTGCCTCGTGTTCAGATGACGAAATTCAGATATACAAGGCCCTATTTCAAGAATTCCGCGACGTGTTTGCCTGGTCCTATGAGGAAATGCCAGGAATTGATCCCTCTATTGTTGTTCATGAGATCAAGACTTACCCGGACGCTAAACCCGTTCGGAAACGTCTGCGTCAGATACACCCTCGGAAAGCAGCTGCAATTAAAGCAGAAGTTGAGAAGCTATTGAAAGCAGGTTTCATTTATCCGATCCCGTTAACGGATTGGGTATCGAATATTGTTCCAGTTAACAAAAAGCAGGGAACAATAAGAATATGTATCGACTATAGGGATATCAATCGTGCTTGTCCCAAGGACAACTATCCCACACCCTATATCGATCAAATAATTGATGATTGTGCCGGCAGTGAGATATTTTCCTTTATGGACGGTTTTTCCGGTTACAACCAAATCAATATTCTACCTGCCGATCAACCAAAAACGGCTTTCATTTGTCCATGGGGGACATTTGCTTATTGCAAATTACCTTTTGGGCTTAAGAATGCCGGAGCCACTTTCCAAAGGGCAATGTCTTATGCATTTCATGACATCAAACACATTGTGCAACCGTATCTCGATGATTTGCCCGCTCACTCCTTACGTCGAGCCGATCACCTTGTCCATTTACGAGCAATCTTCATGAGGTGTAGGCATTATCGTATACGTTTGAACCCACACAAATGTGTCTTCTGTATAGAAGTGGGACGATTGCTGGGATTTGTAGTTTCAAAAGCCGGCATTCGCGTCGATCCCTCGAAGGTAGAAGCTATCATCAAATTGCCTCCTCCTTCGAGTCTGCGCCAACTCCAAAGTTTGCAAGGGAAAGCAAACTTTTTACGCCGATTCATTCCTAACTACGCCGAGATTACCAAGGGTTTTACCCGATTGTTGAAACAAAATGCTCAATTCTCTTGGGATGAGATAGCTCAGAAATCTTTTGATGCGCTAAAGCACGTGTTGACCCATGCACCGTTGCTGCATCCTCCCAACTACAACCAGGATTACTTTTTGTACCTCGCTGCCGCTCATTCCACCATTGGAATGGTCTTAGTACAGGAAGATGAATACGAAACGGAACATGTGATATATTATCTTAGTAGGACGTTAAATCCCACTGAGCTAAAATATTCGCATGTGGAGAAATTGGCCCTGGCAGCTGTTCAAGCTGTCCAGCGTTTTCGTCATTACATTCTTCTCCGTAAAACTACAGTCATTTCGGATTGCAACCCTATGATTTACATTTTGACTAAACAATTGCTAGGGGGCAAGTACTCTAAATGGATTGTTATCTTGCAAGAGTTCGACTTAGAGTTTGAAAAATCTAAGTCTAAGAAATCTTTAGTTTTTGCGGAATTGATGTGTGACTTCCCGCGTGCTGACACGGAAACTGTGGCAGAGGAACCCATTGCGGACGAATCTCTGTTTCTCATCAACACTTTAGATCCGTGGTATGGGGATATAATTGTCTATCTCCAAACCCAATCCTTTCGGCCCGAAGCTTCAAAGTCGAAACGTTGGAAAATTCGATTCCAGTCCCAACAGTACAAAATTATTGGAGATACTCTTTATCGTCGTGGGGCAGATTTGGTTTTTCGTCGTTGCTTAACTCATGAAGAGGCGAAAAGGGTTATGAATGACTGTCATTCTGGAGCATGTGGCGGTCATATGTCTGGGTATGCCACAGCCCAGAAGGTGTTGCGTGCTGGCTACTTCTGGCCGTCCATGTTTAAAGATTGTATCATTGCGGTCCGAAAATGCCACAACTGTCAAGTGTTTGATCGCAAGATGCGCGCACCACCTGCTCCTCTCCACCCTATAATTTCCGTTGGTCCTTTTGCTAAATGGGGTATCGACTTTATTACATGTAACCCTCACTCGGCCGGGGGGCATGCGTATATCATCCTCGCGGTTGATTATTTTACTAAGTGGGCCGAGGCGATGCCTACATTCGAGGTAGACGGCAAGACAGCTGCGATTTTCGTATTCAATCATATTATTGCTAGGTTTGGTGTCCCACAAGCGATAATCACTGACCATGGGCGCCATTTTCGAAACATTATGATGACAGAACTTACAAGCCAGCTTGGTTTGCGTCATGATAGTTCTACTCATTATCCCCAAGCAAACGGTTTGGTTGAGTCCATCAACAAAGTTCTAGTTATCATGATCCGACGAATCATTGGTATTCATCGGTCGAATTGGCACAACATGTTATTTTCAGCGCTTTGGGCGTACCGAACCTCAGTGAAAACATCAACAGGGTTCACTCCTTTCCAACTAGTTTATGGTTTGGAAGCAGTGTTGCCCATTGAATGCGAAATCCCATCACTTCAAATGGCTATCGAATTACTTCCAGCTACTTCCGAAGAGGAGAAGCATCTATTATACTTAGCTAAATTAGATGAGACTCGACGTGAAGCTGCATTGGCAATCGAGACTCACGCAAAAAGAATGAAAGCTTAGTATGATCGCAACGTGACCCCTCGTAATTTTTCGGAAGGAGACCTAGTGCTATTATATGATCAAGCTAACGATAAATTAGGTGCTGGAAAATTCGTTCCTATGTGGCATGGGCCCTACATTGTCAAGTGAAAGCTAGCAAAAGGGGCCTATGAGCTGGTAGATTTTGATGGGGACTCTTTGGGTAAGCCCAGAAATGGACTTTACCTAAAGAGGTATTATGCTTAAATGATGGGTATGGAGATTTAGTTAGGTTAGTTTTTCTTTCTAGCTGGTGTGTTTGTTAGTATAGACAGTGTTCTTAGCTTAGAGAGTGTGTTTTTCGTCGTTATTCTGGCTTATCTTGGTTTTACTCTTGATATTGCAGATGTCGACGCCTCTCCAAACGTACATTGGATTTGCTGATGGTGCTTGTCGTAGTACACGGAATATCTCTTCCGCAGCTTGGGTTATCTATTCGCCCTCTGACGAGTTAATTTATATGCATGGGGTGAGCCTCGGTCAAACAACAAACAACATTGCAGAATACAGTGCAGTGATTGAGTTATTATCTGAATCTGTTTCATTTGGGATTCGGAGTTTGATAGTGAGGTTAGATTCTGAACTCGTTGTATTACAGCTTAATAGAGTATATGCCATTAGAAATCCAGTGTTATTAAGATTGTTTTTGAGAGTGCGCCTCTTGGAACGTGAATTTGATTACATTGAATATCAACATATTCCAAGGTCATTAAATACATTAGCAGATGCAATTGCTTCTCGAATGTTAGACAGACATTTGCGATAATCATAAATGTAAATTTAAAAGCATTTCATCACACATGTTTAACAAGATAAGCCGATAATAATGATATATATATAGATAGGAGTATGTTAAAAATATACATCGTCTTCGATCATAGGTTGAAAAACACCTTATGATCGGCAAAAATGATAAGTACAAAAAACCAAAATGTCACATGTGTCTACAAAAAGTGACTAGCCAATCACTAGTGGTGCTCTCTATACGAGACCACTGCCCGCGCTACCCTACACAGGAACCTCCTGAAAGGTCCTGGGACTGCGACCACATAGCGCTGAAGTCGGATAGGAATATCATCTATAGTTGTCTCTGGTATGTCCGCCGTGAGACGCTCTAGGTCCTGTTCCAGCTCGGCTAAGGTCTCTGCGGCCGCATCCTGTGGGGCTGGTGCTGGTGCAACTGGTACTCTTCTCTTGAATGGCCGGAGATTGGCCAGACACTGTGGACCTACATCTGCATTTTGAAATTTGTCACTGTCAGTTTTGAGACGATATAAAAAACAAAAAAAAGGTAAATAATTTAAAAACTTGTGAAGAATGAAGTACCTCTGTCGTCCCATTGTTCTCCCTGTGGAAGAACCATGTCCGGATCACCGCGAAAATCTACTCTGGCATAAGGAAAGTCCTGGATCGCAAAGACCTGGTCCTCCAACCAGTGAAAATAACCCGCAGGAAATCGGACAACTCCCGCTCCCTCATCAGGATGTCGGGCCATCACCGCAACCCATCGCATCAACTTTGGCTCCCGAGGAGGCCCAGCTGGAACAGTGAGATGCTGTGGGATCAGCATCGGAACCCTCTCTAGGGCAAAGCTCACAACTAGAGGCCCATACCCAAAGGTCTTTAATTGCCCGTTCTTTTCCCTAGTCAGTTGGCCCTTCATATTGGCCAACACAGCGTCGCACCAGTTGAAAATGGTGCCTCGGTAGCAATCTATCGCCATCCGCATTTGGGACCCGGTGGCAATATGCAAGGCGGCTGCGCCGCAAAGTCTGGTAACTGTAAAGGCAATTGCCATAAGTTCAGGCAGGGATATGTATTTGATTTCTATCCCTTTCTCCTGGTTCTGATTGTTGCACCACTCTAACCGGAGGCTAGCAAGGGATTGGCCACCCGGCCTAGTCCCGGACAGAGTCAGTTGCTCGCCCCTATTAGGCAAACCAGTGAGAAAATATATGTCAGAGGGCTCTATCTCGAGCTGGTGCCCTCCGATGTAGAAGCATTGATCCTGAACGTTCCACCTTTCAACCAGCCATTCTAAGAATCGCACCTGGGCCCTCATGCCAGGTATGGCCCAGTATTTGTAGAGACCGCATGCCTTCAAAGCATTAATGGAAGGTGGATGATCTATTGCGGCCAAATCGACATCTTCGTGTTCTCTTTCGCGCCAATCAAGCATGGTGGGCAATCTACACACCAAAAAACATTCATTAGAATTCATTAAATCAAGAATTGATGGTTAGGTTTTGAGTTTGGGGTTTTGAAAATCACTTTGCGCGGAGTACGCACCCCGCGTTCAGAAAACAGAGCGTGGGTACGCAGCTGTTCTGAAGGTGGGCTGCGTACCCCGACCATTTTCCCAATGGAGAAAATGTCGGGGTACGCAGGTCACCCATGGGGCACCTGCGTACCCCGAAAAGCGCATCTTGAAACCCCAAAGCCCCCAAAAAATCAAACTAGGGCTTAAAATGAAATTCTAAATGGATGAAAACAAAGAGGAGGATGTTGTGAAATACCTGAAAGAGACGGCGCTCGATTCCGACGGTCGGATTCTCCGCAAAGTCCACGGGAAGTTTCTTGTCAAAAGCCCTTTTCTCTCCCTCAACAGTAAAATGGTAAAAATGACATGGTAAAAGGTCTTTTTATAGGTTTTTTGGATAAATGAATGCTAAGTTTGTTTATTTTTCACCATGGAAGGATATTTCTCAATGCATTTTTGCTTATCTTAAACAGGTATGAGTAATGTGTCGTTTTTGTGCAGGACAAAAGGATTTTCAGGGAGAATTATCATTTTTCACGAACCAAAACATCAGAGTCATCTTTTAAGCCCTTTTCTGACTCCTAAAACATGAAAAGATTGCCGAGTGTTTCTTTTACACTCGTTAAAACGGAATTAAAAGACGGTCCCCTTATAGCCCTTTTCTGACCGTAAAAACAGGAAAAGATTGCCGGGTTTTTGTCGTTTCAAACTCGATATTGGAAATAAAACGACGTGTCCTTGATCGCTTTTTACTTTTTAGGTCAAAGGCACTAATCATGAAAGTACTCTTTGGTCGCAAGACTAAGCGGTTCTCTCAAGTATTATTTTATACTTTTTCGGGCTTGGGAGACACAACTTTACGAAAAAGTTCAACCTGGAGTCTTCTTTAGTTTTTTCAGACTCTCTAAAAATGAAAAACGCCGAGTTTCTCCTATACTGGACTCGTTAAAATTTCACAGTAAAGGACCTGTTCGATTACAAACAGGAACGGACCACTCCTTCTTAGGGTTCGAATCAAAACTAAGTTGGACTCATCCGAAGGATGAGCTTATAATCAAGCATATGTTATCCTCCTCAAGCTTGTAAAAAATAAAGAGGTACTTGCCAGAAATGGTGGGGGAAAAGAGAGAAAAATGAGCCCATTTGTTATCCTTTGTCTCAGAAGAAGCCTTATTACCACTCTTGAACACGACACTTTTCATTCACCTGGGTTGGGAAATCCTTTGCTTCACAGTTGATCAAACCACATTGAAAGTCTTTAGCCGGGTATTAACTTTGGGTCAAATGTCACCAAGCCATTTGTCGTGTCGTTATGTGTTCAAGAGGTCTCTGCAATAAACATTCATCTACAAAATACTCGTCATCCATCTTGACCATCCCTGAGTCAGTCCTTACAGTTACATTTCTTCAACTTGATCTATGATTTCGTGTTGTGGGCTTGCCTGCGACGGGTCACTTTCTATCGACATCAGCACATTATCTAGAAAGATGACATAGGAATCGTTAGTACCTTGGAGTCTGCATACATCAATGGCAGGTTTCTCGCCTTTGACGACAGTTTACATCATTGACTTTCGATCGAAGGATTCCGTGAAATTTTCGACATCAACTCATTCATTCACATCTCATGGATGGTACTGGGTACTTTGAGAACCATTGACATCACTGGTGGTCTCTCTCACGCTTGTTAACAGTTTACATCATTGACTGGTAATCAAGTGGATTCTACCGTGTTCGACATCAACTCATTTATTCGCATGGATAGAATCGTACCTGTTCGGGAAGTAGAAATGAAGACCCTGGATCTAGTTTCCACCATCCAGGCTGCGAGGAGTTTTGTATTCATTATACAGTAGACTAATCATAAACAGATGGCTGCGTCCATACTGTGTCTACAAAAGTCTATGATTATGATGTACTGCAGAATCATTCCTGTATCAGAGCAGTAGATAGTCAATTAGTTAAAGTTTTCAATCTGAGTATGGAATGCCTACCTCAGCGATGATATGATCATATATATGTATTTTGTGTTGAATACTTGCAGGTTCCGACTGGGCTCTCCACAAGATAATCCTTGAAATGATAAAGTACTTCACCCTTCCTAGATGATATGAAACCCTTATCTACTACAGGCTTCGCACTTTAGGGGGCAATCTGTTACACTAAAATTTGTCACCATGACTATTTGCAGTTAGTATGGCTCCATCAACTGTCATACTATCCTCCTTGGCAAGCCTCATGCCTCTGCTCTCCATGTCAAACTCCAAAAAAGAGAGAAAGTCATTAAAAAACTATATATCTCTGGGTACGCAGTTTCTCTTAGCCTTACCTGCGTGTACGCACTCCAAGTTCACAATACCTGCGTACATGTACGCTCTGTCTATAAAGCAATGGGTACGTACTCATGTAAAGGTCAAAAGGCGCAAGTTTCACTCCCAAAAAGTTACTTGTGGTCATTTCTAGAGCATTCTAGAAGCTTGTTTGACGTGTATGAAGCGCCTCCAGATGGTTCATGTATCCCTACTAAAGAGGAACTTATCCCATCAAGAGGGGAGCTATCCCATCCAAAGAGGGGCTTATCCCATTGATGGTGGACCTGGATAACTTCCTCTAGAGCACTATAAATACAGGCATTGGGCCAAAGGGAGGGGGGTTGAAAGCTGAACATTCCTAAGGGTAGATGCTGCTGGAATTAGGACTCCCTTGTAAAGCTTGAGAGGAGAGATTCCCATCCTTTCCTAGCCTTATTTGAGAGTGGGTGAGCTGATCAAAGTAAAGGAAAACTCTTGCTGGACCCTAGGAGGGACTTGCACGACACCAAGGCTCAGGTTGTAATGGTTCCTTTTGTTACCTTTTAATGCAAATGAACTTATTTTTCTCAATAGATTGTTATTCATGGTTTGTTTCATATACTCCTTGGTCTGTATGATGGATATGTATTGTTTTATGAGTTTATCAGGTGCTATTTAATCTTTTGGCTTGTTAGTGAATGCAGGTTTCAAAGAGAAGGAGGAGCTCATCCGGATCGGCGAGGCTGGACTACTACAAAGCGTTGGACTAAAGGTATGTTAAAGATCCCCTGATTACTTGTATTTGCAATGCATGTTTAGAGAAAGGTAGGATTTATTTGTCTTGTTTGTCACTAGAAAGCTTTTGCTTCTAGGGAGGTCGGTTTGTGTCCGCACTGTCGACTCTTTCCGCATGACAGTATGGAACAAAGTTTAATCGCCCTCAAGAGGGTCCAAATCAAGACTTGTTGACAACTGATTTCTGATTGCATGAATGTTGTCTTTGATGAACTGAAACGAAGCAAAACAAAAAGGCAAAGATCCTTCACTTACTTCAAAATTTGCTGCACTTTCCTCATCATTTCCATAGCTAATATGTGATGGCTGAACATTGTATTCGAGCTGCTGAAAGTGAACGTCCTCCTCGCACAAACTAGCTGCTGATTTGTCTGCAAGATTAGCTTCTGTTTGGAGAAAATAATCATCATCATACTGATCCAACTGAGACAAATCATCAATATAAAAGACATCATCAAGCATACATGTCATATCAACTGATCTCTCTTCTCCAAGATGATCTATAAAACAATCATTATCAGATCTATGACAACTAGGATAAGAAAGAAGATGTTTTGGATTAGCAACTTTATCTTCTTCAATCAATGAGCCATAGGCTTGAACATTATACTCATTCCTTGTGATGATCCTTTGCATCATCTCTTCCACTGCACTTACCAAAATGTCGAGCTTTACCTCTAAAGATGTCGATTCCTTCGGATCTATGGTTTTCATCTCTTCTTCCTTCAACTTTGCCCTTCGAATCAGCAAATGAGCCTCTACATCTACTGCACTATTCTGCATCTCTTCAAGTGTTGCAAGATTCCTTTCTCTCAGCTGAAACTCCATTTCTGGATCAAAGGCACCTGGGTAGTGCAAGAGAGCGGATCCAGGAGGAGGTCTTATATTAACCGACATCGAAAAATAGACTTGGTTAAATCTAGCAGAAAACTGTTGTACTGTCTCCCCTGGCAATATTTTCAGCTGGTTATACTCTTCTATAATCAAGAAAGGGTTCTGTCTTACCACCCACCTGTCGAGGAAAACTTTGACAAACTGCTGGAAATTTGAGATGCTCGCATCAGGCAAAGTTTTGAACCAACTCTTGACTTTTCCTTGCAACAAAAGAGCAAAAAGCCTGATACTGACATCTTCTTCATCAACTTCAAAAAGGTCAAGAAAGGACTCAAAATTCAATACATGTCTCTCAGCAGTGATATTGTCGCGTTCACCATCAAATCTTGGTAGATATATATCATGATTTTTAGGGAAAGCATGGGATATAGGAGGTAAAATCAGAGGCTTGTATTGATCTGGAATTTTACAAGGTGTAGGGGTATGTTCAGAAGGTATAGAATTAGTCTTGGTCTCTTGAGGTTCATCAATTTGAAGATGGTCACCACAAAATTCGAAAAAAGGGTCTTGATCAAGCTCAAAGGCATGCAAATCTTTGGTATTCACAATTTTCAAAGGGAAGGAATCAAATGCAGGCTGAGGATCTCTTCTCAAACATAGTATACTTTGCAAAGCCTTCTTAACATTCTCGGGAAAAGATAAGAAATAATTTAAAACAAAGAACAAACTGTCTCGGATGAAATTCCAACTTGAATACCTAATCTGTCCATATTGTCCTTTCATGTTTCTGCTGGCTGGGTGCATCCTCCAGTGGAGTCTTAGGACCTGATCTCGAAAATGATTTGGAATCGCCAGGTGAATGATTTCATCCTTGCTGTGTTTGATCGTTATCCACCATCAACAATCAGATCTGAACTTGATACATGTTACTGGGGCAATTTGCAAGTCAGATGTTTCAACTTGTAAGACTAGACCGGATATTGACTGAAGCAACTTTTATCTACTTGCGCTAATGCAAAGCAAGAGCGTTTCTAAGGCTACCTACCTAACTTCAGGCTCCATCTGTAGTTTATAAAGCAAGAACACTAACAAATAAATAAGCTTTTCTTCCCTAGTGGAGTCGCCACTATGTTAGTGCCTAGATTTACCTCTGGCTGAAAAGGCAGGATCTAGGACCAACATCAAACCACGCTCATCCTCGTAGCTAGCCCTACGAGGACAGGAGAGGGCTCTCTCCGGGTCAATATCAGCAAATGATGATCTATGGGGCTTGAGATGACTTAAATATCTGCTAATGTAGGCTAGGTATGAAGTGCAAGGATTTGATTTGATTTTTTGGGAGTTTTATTGGAATCAAGGGAAAGGTAATTTTGGGTTCAGGGATGAAGGCCAGTTTTGCAGAGTTCTGTTTGGGGCAAGAAAGGCAATCGTTTTGATGCTTTGATTTTTAAAAGCGGAGGGTTCAGACCGGTGAGAAGCTGAAGAGGGAAAGAGAGTACCAAGAATCCTCTTCAAACTGAAGAAAACATTGAACATTAAACAAAGCTAACAGGCAAAGCACAACAAGCTAATGAATTCTACCTTTGTCACTCATTTGTTTAATTTCAGAAGAAAAAGAGAAAAGGAAATGATGCACATAAATATCAGTGAACTCACAAATTACATAGAGAGGAACACCATCAAAACACAGAGCCACAGGAATCCCAAAAAGTGTTGCAAAACCCTGGTCTTTCCTTTGCCAAAAATGCAGAAATCAGATGTACAATGGAGTGCCAAGCAATCCCAAGTGTCCAACCCTAAAAATGATTGAGAAATTACATGATATAGACAAGCCTAACTCCTTCCCATGCCTCTAGGGGTTGAGACCATCATTCTAGGAGTTGTTTCAACCATATTTAAACAAGGAACTGAAAAATAGGCAATGAAACAACTTGCCTCTATATGTTAGGAAACTGATTCATTCACTCACATTTCACCTTTTGGTGAATGAATCTACTAAGACAAGTAAAAATGTTCCAAAATTACATCATGGTCATGAAATTACATCAAGTTAGATCAAGAGTAACATCAAAAAGTGAAACTGGCCGAAATTTTGAGCTGAAGAATGAAAAATAGGCCAAAATTCTCTATGTGCCGCGCCCAAAACCTGTATGGGTAGCACAACTTTGAGGCCCTTCCCGAAGTCCAAATTGAGCTCAAGATTGCTCGTTGGAAAGCCCTGCCTGTCTGCTTTCCAAACCAAGTGGAATTTCTGGATTTGGATGTCATTTTCCCCTCCAAAACTTCAATCTCCCAAGACTGCTTCCTGTGGGTGCAAAAGGTGGCAGAGAGGTCATTTTTAGGGTGTTTTTGACCCTTTAGGCAACCCAGAACTTGATGAAATCCTTAGCTAATCCATAAGAACGCATAAATTTGATGACAAATCCAAAAATTTAAAGTTTTCCTCCAGAGGATCTTCCAATTATAAGCGCGCGCTAAGTGGCGCTATGCGTTGGGTAGGAAAATCTGTTTTGTGACCAAAATTTTCAAAATGACAAAATTTTCTCCAAATTTTCTGAAATTTGGACTAAAGGTCCATCATCCAGTATCATGCTCAGCCAACGAATCTTCGACCAAGATCATGTACCTTCACGCCTCCTTGATGCCTTCTTCATCTATGTTTCCTGAGGTGAATATGAAGAGTGTGATGTCTTTGTCTCCAATTGCCAAGTGTGTCAAAGTCAATAAGGGATTATGGGAAATAAGGCAGTGAGAATAATGTGGTTTTTTCAAGTGAATTAAAAGTGTGAGGATAGTCACTTGAATGTGTTTGGGAAATTTGGATTTTATAAGTGATATGAGAGAGGAAGAGTGATAAGGAATGATAGGGTTTAGGGATAGGGAATATAGGACTTAGGAGTGAATGACCTTGGTATGTAAGAGAACGGTGTATTGAGGATATAATGGGATAATGAGATAACAGAGGATGGGATATGTGGCACAAAAATGTTTAAAAACTTCAACACAAAACCTTTAAGGAGCAATCTTTAATAAGAGATTAGAATTTAAGGTTTGACATTCAAATTCTCCAAACCAACCTTTGAAACCACACCAAACACTATTCAATGGCATTTGCAAGATGATTTGACTTACACGGAGCAAAAGAGATTGAGTTATTTTGAATTTATGGAACAGTGGCAAAGTTTTGTGTGTGTCGGCCCTGTGCGCCACGCACACTGTATGCGCCGCGCACGTTGAAAATTTGCACTGCGTAGAATGGCTCAATGCGCCGCGATGACCATGTGCGCCGCAACTTCCATCCAGTGCACCGCACCTGCAATTTCACCAACAACCGGCCATTCAAAACTCTGTTTGGCTCTCCAACTGATTTTTCCATGATTTCTCTTGGCTTCACTAATGTCTTTGGCGCGCAATTGGATTGTTTAAACACCAAAATGTCTTATACATCATGGACTTTGATTTTTGATCTGAAAAAATGACGAAACTTGTCTATTTTTGCAGGGAGGGTTGGCATTGGATTTCGGCAAAGGCGACCAGGGCTGCGCCTGAAGAATTTCAAAACCAGAAAACTTTGAAAATTACATGGCTTTTATTACGAAAGACAAAATTTGATGATTTTTCTTCAAAACAGAGTTTTGAATAAAAGTCACGATCAATCATTTTAACGATAAAATTTTGCAATGAAAACTTATTTCGAACCTCCCTCATGTGCCTGCTGGCATTATTAGACATTTTGAAGACTAAACTTGCGAAACCCTAGACCTATTGACTAAAATGACTCTTTGCTGACCACGAGACCAAACAAGACTGTACATGACTTTACAATTGACTTTGATGAGTAGACACGGACCAACAGGTACATGACATGAGGGAGATGAGTGACAAGACCCTTCCGTCAGAAAATCAATGCTCCTAATGGAATGCAAATGACTGGACTGAACGAGACACCTAAAAATGAAATGCAACAAAAGAGATTTTGATCGCTGACGGAGGGATGAAAAGACTGACTTTAACAGGAGCAATGCTTTGATCTATACCAAGTATTAACCTTACAAAATGTAATTATTGCATCATTGCATTTATAAAATGATCAATTTGATTGTTATCGATGAATTTGTGAAAGAAAAATGATTTTATTATATCTTGGTCCACTTGGAAGAATAGATAGGACATTATGGGGATATTAAGAGAAATACATTCTTTACCCATTTGATAAATATTTAGCAAAAGGGACCAATTACAGAGCACATTCAACAATTCCAAAAAATAAGTCTCAGGGTGGATTTATTTATGGTAACTTTAAAGGAGAGCATCTAACATGAGGTGTGTCTCTTTGAACTTGAATCCCTAGAGCATGCTTTCAGTTTGGCAAGAAAAACTAAAATTAAAAATATGGGGTACTAGAAGAGTGGTTATTAACAACTATAGAGAGCACCATGTTGCCTCTTCTAACCTCACTCAACCAACGAGGTTGACACCTCAATAAATGGATGAAATAAGAGAAAAGGGATTATGTTTCAATTGTGACAACAAGTACAGTATGGTGTATAAATGCGATGACATTAAATTATTTTACATAAATTCTGAAGACGAAGAAGATAAAAAAAATTGAAACCATAACAAGATCTAGAGCTAGAAGAGACCACTGCAATGATATCTTTTCATGCATTGGCTAGCATAATTAATCCATAGACCCTCAAGATAAAAATATATATTAAAAATAAAAATGTAATAATGTTGATTGATTGAGGTAGTACCCATAAGTTCATCAATTACAAATTAGCAAAATTTCTCAATTTCTTTGTATTTCCAGCTCCAAATTTTCAAGTAATGATAGTATATAGAGGTAACATAAATTGTTCAAGGAAGTGCCATAGTATTAAGCTCAATATGGGGGAGTATTTATTGAATACTCCCATGATTGCAATCCAAACCGCTAGTATTGATGTTGTGTTAGGGATTCAATGGAATAGCGGCCCTTAATTTCGAGATATTTTCATGAAATTTTTATCAAAGGGAAAGGAAATTGAGCATAGAGGTATCCAAGGTAAACCCTCTAAAGTGATGAATTATAACAACATGACAAAATTACTCAAAAAAGGATGTCATAGCGTACTTTCACAAATTTTAGATGTCCAAACATCTATATCTTTTGCTACTGTTGGATTCCAAATTATTTGGAGATATGTCAAGGGTCTTCCAACTACTTGAGATCATGACCATGCTATTATTTGTACCTAACAAGTGTACCACATAACATTAGGCCTTACAGTTACCCATATGCATAGAAGATTGAGATTCAATATATGATTTAAGAAATTTTAGATGTCAACATCATTCATCCTAGCCAAACTGATTCTCTTCACTAGTGGTGATGGTTACAAAAAAGGATGGTTTGTGGCATATGTGTATAGATTATAGACAAATCAAAAAATTTATCATTAAGGATAAGTTTCCTATTCCTATCGTTGATGAATTGCATGGATAAATTTTCTTTACTAAGTTGGATCTTCGTTCAAGATAACATCAAATTAGAATGAGTCAAGAATACATTCCCAAAACAATCTTTAGAACACATGAAGGCCATTATGAGTTTTCAGTTATGCCATTTAGACTTATTAATGCACCTTCATCATTTCAAAGCTTGATGAATTATATTTTCAAACCCTTCCTTAAAAAGGTGTGTTAGAATTTTTTGATGACATATTGATCCATAGAAAATCTTTGGAGGAGCATGTACAACACATTGGCAAGGTCTTAAAACTATTAGAAGAGGAACAACTATATGCAAAGCCTTCCAAGTGTGCCTTTGAGGTTCAAGAAGTGGAGTATTTGGGTCATATTATATCTCATAAAGGCATCAAAATCGACCCTAACAAAATTAAAGCTATGATGGAATGGCCAATTCCAAAAACCTTGAATAAGCTTAGAGGATTCTTAGGATTAATATGATATTACATCAAATTTTAAAAGAAATATTGTCAAATAACAACACCTCTAACATCATTATTCAAGAAGGAAGTATTTTCTTAGACTCAAGAGGCAACTAAATCATTTGAAAAAATTAAGGAGGCTATGCATACAATTCATGTCCTAGACACACCCAACTTCACAAAGACCTTTATTGTAGAGTGTGACGCTTCAGGCCATGGTTTTGGTGTAGTTTTAGTGCACGAAGGAAGGCCCCTTGCCTTTGAAAGCAAAAAAAATATAGGAAATAACTTACTAAGACCCATTTATGGAAAAGAAATGTCGGTCATACTACATGCAGTTAAAAAAGGTTGTCATTACCTAATAGGAAGACACTTCAATGTAAAAACGAATCATGATAGTTTCAATTAATTCTTGGAGAAATAATTATATTCAAAAGAGAAACAAAAATGTGTGATAAATATGTCAGTTTGTGACTTTGAAATTATCTACAAAACGGAGAACATAATATGGTGGCAAATGCACTTTCAAGGAAAGAAGAAGAAATAAAGGCTTTACTATGTGTCATTTCTATTCCACCACTTGATTTGGCACAAGAAGCAAGGCCATAATGGAAGTAATATTAGAAGGTATGCAATATATTTCAACATCTACAATATTACCTTACTTCATTAGATAAATTTATGTGGAATAATGATATATTATGGTATCAAGATCATCTATATTTATGTCATAATTCCCAACTCAAGCAAAATGTCCTTTTGGAATTGCACACTTCTCCTACAACATAACATTCTAGGTTCTTAGCCCATGGGGGTAGCTCAATTGGTGATCATAGTGTTGTGAAGTATAATGTAAATGATGAAATTCAAGGTTGAAATCTCCCGCGGGTCAAGCCAACTAAAAAAAACATTCAAGGTTCATGAAAACTTAACATAGGATCAAGAAGGATTTTTTCGGGGGGAGGCCTTAAATTTGATGTTCAAAAGTTTGTGGCTAAATCTATGGCCTACCAATATAATAAGAGAGAGAAAATCAAGACCCCAAGTCTCCTACAACCATCAAAAATATCAAGTTAATGCTAGGAATGAGTTTCAATACATTTTATTACAAGTTTACTCAAACCTAAAGGAAAGAATGTCAGCATGGTAGTAGTGGATCAACTAATAAAGTAAGCCCATTTATTCTCTATTTATCATCCTTTAAAGAAATTGCAGCAGCTGCAACATTAATGTATTAACTCAAAAGTTACATAAGATTATTGTCAGTGGCTGAGATCTAATTTTAGTAGAATTTTTTGGGCTAAATTATTTTCTTGCTTGGGTGTTCAATTGGATCGCTACTCATCTTACAACCCTTAATATGATGGGAAAACTGAGATTGTGAATGAATTTTTAGATTGATATCTTCATTACTTTACATTTGATAAATAGATACAATTTTTCATGTGGTTTCTCTTGGCATAATTGTGGTACAACACATCCTTCCAAACTTCATAAAAAATGTCCCCATTTATAGCACTTTATGGATATCATCGTCTATCCATCACGTCACCCTTGAAAGGGATTGAAAAGGTTCAAGTAATGGAGGACCACATAGTACACCAACGAGAGGTTCTCAAAATATTGAAGAACAACTTGCTTATAACACAAAATAGGATGAAAATAAAGTTGATCAACATCATAGTGTAAGGGAATGGGGGATTGTGTATTTTTGAAGGTATAACCATATAAAAATATGTCCCTCAAGTAAAAAAAGAATAAAAATAAATTAGCATTCAAGTATTATGGCCCCTATAAGGTTTTGCATAGGATTGGAAGTATGGCTTGCAAATTGGAGTTGCCTCCATCTTCACATGTAAATATAGTCTTCCATGTTTCTTGCTTAAAGAAGGTAATTGGTGATAAGATTACAATCCAAATTATTTTACCATAGATTAAGGAATAAGGGACAAGCATATTAAAACCAGAAACAATCCTTGAAACAAGGATTAAGTAGTTGTGAAATCGAGCCATTATTGAATACCTCATTGAAAAAACCTAATAATGGAAGAGGTGACATGGGAAGATGAGTTATTCATGTAGATAAACCTACGATTAGTAAAGTATTGAGGACAACACTCGTTTGAATGGGAGGTTCATGTTAATCTCTTAGATAAATCCCCATGTTAAGCATTAAACCCCTTATTAATCCCTAGATATTGAATCGTTACATTTCTAGTGTTATATTAGTAGGTTAGCTAAAACATTTCATTGTACCCTTTAATTACAATCGTACCTTTTGTATCATATATATATGCCAAATAAGCCCAGTCTTAAGATTGTGATAGGTTATCTTGTAACTGGATTGATTGTAAAAGGAGGTTTCCTACTTGAAGTGGATTATAGCGATTGGATTCTTATCATTTTCAAGGCATTTGTATCATAACATCTTCATTCTAATGAAGATGGAATACTTGGAAAATTGGTTAACAACAATAAATATTCCATTACATCCTTATGAAATAGGAAGCTGCATGGTGGATTCCATAGAGACACTTGCCCAACATCTCTCTAGTATTGGCAAAGACTAGAGTGAATTATCTTTCATTTTGGTGTTTTTATTGTCTTGTTAGCGCACAAGATAGGCTTGGACGTATGCTACTATATATTATTGCACACTCCTAATAGTAACATCATTCCACCAATGCCATTGTTCTTCGTGGTCCTTGGTGGATTTACCAAAATGGATCATACACCCCCTTAAAAATTCCTTTTGAAGGATAGATGAATTGTATGGATACATGCAATCACCAAAGTATGTTATTAGTCTTACCTTCCTTCACCTACTCGATGATGTTTAAAGTTTCAGGATCCTTCTATAAGCCCTCTTTGATATTATCTTGCAAGTCTAAGAAAACCTACACCTGACTTCCCATAGGCACCAACAACATATCCTCCTCTAAGGATACAGGCTATGCCTTTTAGCTCAATTCATATACTATTGTGTTCAACTTATTTGGTTGATAATTAATGGTCATTTCAAACTTTTCCAAGAAGTCTTGTCACCATGTTTTCTTAGTTGACAACCTTGGTTAAGTGGCAAAGTAACTTATTTCCACATTTTCCATCTTCATATAAAAATGACTTACCTAACAAGCAGTGCATCCATGCTTATAACAATGTAAACAATGATCATATCTTTCTCATGATTAGGGTGCCTCTAGTTATGATTTTTCATCTTTTTGATTTCATATTCCATTGGAGGGCCTTCCTACGAAAAACTCCTTAAATGGAAAAGTTTGAAATATATGTTTGCACTCCAAACAATTGATTAAAGTTGGGAAGCTTTAGCACAAGTGTCATCACAATTCTATGCTCCAATTCACATAAGGTTTCTTGGGAACTTTTCTGACCAATTTCATAATTTGTTCTTCTTCAACAAGTCATTAAGTGTTTCCAAAATATTATAGTAACCTTTAATAAACATGTAGTAGAAGTGAGCCAAAACCAAGGAAATTCATTCCCTCATGAATTGTTCTCAATTTCTCTAATCCTCAATCACACTTGTATTTTCAATACCCACATAGATGCATGTTTTTCCACTCCAATGGCCCAACAATGTGATTTTGGTCTTCCTAAAGACAAACTTGGACCTCTTCAAGTATATTTGATTATGCCCTAGTGCCTTAAAGACTTCTACAAAATGCCTCCTATGATATCCCATGTTATCATTCTTCAAGGTGCAAAAAGCAGTAAGGTACGCAACCTAAAAGGTATGATATGAAATTAAAAATTTTCATACATTGTCACAAGTTTCCTTCTCTCCTTCCATAATTATTATGTGGTAGTATCCTTGCCTCAAGTATAACTTTGAAAAAACCCTTTCCTTAGCAAAATTGTCAAAACAATCTACTACCAAAGGTAAGTGATATTGGTTCTTGATAGTTTAATTGTTTAATGCATGATAATCAAAGTACATACTCAGTTTTGGTCTGTGCTTCTTATTTTGGAAGAGGACTAGTGTGTAATTCATGGGCCTATAAGGATTAATGAAGCTGGAACCATGATCTAAATGAGCTACTACTTCAATTCTTCTAACTTAGGTCTAGAAATTTAATAGGGAGCCCTAGCTAGAGGTTGCAACCTTGGTTTAAGCTCAATATGATTGTTAATAATGCACTTGGATAGGATAACTTTAGGAAAGCACTCAAGCATTTGATTTGAAAACTCATTGAACACATTGACAAGTGTTGGAAAAACATGCATACCCACTCCAGCCTCGTCCACTTCGCCAATCAATGTTGCAACATAAAGCTAAGACTCTATGCACCTAGATTCCATATTCATGCTCAATGTAGATATTATCCATGCCTTTTCATTTGTCTTCCTTGCTATTGTGCACACAACATAAGTATTTCATCCACCAAGTATCACCAACTTATCAACAAATTGCATGAGAACTAACTATGTTATCCTTAGGAACTCTTGCCTATGGATGATTTCAAAGTCATCTGTCTATACTATGAAGTTTGCATGACCCTTATATTTATTCAATTAAATGTGAACTATGGATGCAACCCCAATTGTTATGTTAACCTTATAATTGACCACATTGATGGAAGCACTACATAATCCAACTCTATATCTGAATTCACTTTGCAATTCCTTCTTTAAGAAGTTGTGAAAAGGCACCATAATCCAGCAATGCTCGTACCATTCTTCCATTGACAATCAAGTCCACATAATAAAATTGATTTAGGCTTCATCCTTTGTTGTCATCCAAGACACCTATTCTTTTCAAAGTGTCCCCCCAGAAGAGTTGCTCCCTTCCATAGAGCACATAAGCCAATAATGTACAACTTATTAAAGGAATTGAATTGAAACAATGTTTTACCTCTACTTGAAGTGGATTACTAATGGTTACCATACAATGCCATCTTTAGAAGGTTAATAGTGGAAGGTTAATATTGGAACCTCTAGGCTCAATGGCTCTTGAACTGAAGACAATTTGAAGTGTGTCCTCCTTGATTGTTGCATGCACATTACTTATATGAAATGCACACTAAAGAAAAAACACTTGGGTGGATTTCTATTGAACTGACCACAACCTATATCAAAAAATTTATGCTATCATTCTCCATCTATATTTGATCTCTAGCATTTGTTGGCATTGTTCCATATGATTGCTAGAATAAAGGTCATTCCAACACTTTTGTTGTTGATTGTTGTCTCCATGAGTGACCTTCCTTTCCAAGCAATGAACTTGCTAATAAATTATTAGGAAGCTATTTAGAATAGGTCATACCACTCTCCCAACCAATTTATCCCTTCTCGAACATGGTGGAAAGTGTCCAAAAAAGCTTTGAAGCCAACATTCTACAGAAACTACACTCTAATACCACCATTCCTCTAAAAAGGATGTGAAAAGTAAGCTTTTATACCACTTGTCATGAACCTAAGAGTCTTTGTTGAAAATTTTATTTTCATCATCTCTAATTGTGTAGCACTACGTTGTCTTGGCCAAAGGGGTTTGGGGTCAACTCATTGCAACTAGACTATGCCCCTTCACTTAAGGTCTACCCATAACTATGCCTTAGCCTACAATTGGTTAGATATACAACTATGTTCAACATAACCAAGTTCTTCAAACAATAAGCACATGCCCAATTGTGGCCTTAAAGCATCCCAATAATTATTTTACACTTGGATAATTATTCAATAGTGCTTAGCCAAAAAATTCATAAGAAGGAATAATCACAGTCATACAAGTAAAGACTCCACAACATAGATGTTTAGGCACTACTTAAATAAAATGCCTCGAATTTTTTATATATGAAGAACATTATACTGAAACAATAAGGGAATGTTGGAAACTACATATGGCTCTTTTGTAGAAGATAAATATTCAAGGCACAATTGGCAACAAAGCTTATTAATCCAACCTATGGAGAATCTAGAGGCATACCTATTATAGGTCTTATCTCTTGAATAATGATTGAGATGGTGTCCAAGTAATCTATTGTGTCAACCCAAAATTTTGTGCATTCACATAACTCCTTGTCCATCATTTTTTTCCAATTGAAGAATGACTTCTGACACTTGTGGTGTCCTATTTATATGGTGGATGTGTTTTTCCTTTGCCTTCTTATAAGGTATCTTGCAATACACTCAGCGTCCAAAGTGGACCCAATGTGTGATCCATCTATCAATTATGGAATTCTTAGTCCCTTGGGATTGCATGTCCCAATATTTCATAAAGGCAACTTAGGATGGTTCACCATGCCATCTAATGACTAGAAAAGCATCATATAGCCTTGCAACTTGTGGCTACAACCTTTCATGCTTGCTTTAGTTGATTATGCAAGGGTGTTTATTGTCATTCATAGGCAAAGGCCTTACACTAATTCTCAGATGGAGTACAAGGTAGATGTGTCATGTTTGTTTGTAACATTGACATGAAATTTGTTGTCAATAAATATTATTTTAAAAGAAATAAAAAATAATAACAAAAAATATAAGTTCAATATATTATTATCAATAAAATAAGGTCAATTGGGTCTAGCCCAAGTGGTTATTGGATGGAGCATTATTCTCCCCACTAAGGTTCTATTCTTGTTAGTGACATGTTGAACTCATAGTGAGTATATTTTTGTAACAATTTTGAGTCATTTTTCTTGTGTAGGATTGTGCCCTAAAGAATCCAGGCTTTAACCTAGGTAACATCCATGAAATGAGGAGAAGTGTTAAGGGTATAATCAGTCTAAATCCATATTAAACACAAAGATATTAAGTATGAAAAAACTTGAGATGCTTGATATAATTGAAGATGCTTGATGTAATTCATATTCAATTGAATATTGATACGAACACATTTCAAAATCCTCACAAGAGTGATATTTCATAAAAGATATCCATAAAGTTGACACAACTAAATGTTTTTCTTCCTTAGTAGAGGGTGTATATGTGTATGTCTGTGCACGCACTTCACACATTTCAAAATCCTTACGTGAGTAATATTTCATAAAAAAATTGATAAGATTGACACAACTAAGAGCCAAATAACACATCATTACAAAACCTTCAAAAATGTCATCACACACATAAAAGCTACTATCTAATAATGCATTGATATGACACAAACATAAAAGTCACTATCTAATAATTCCCTTAATACATATCAAGAACATAGCATAAAAATTGACTAGATTCTAACCAAAATATCCCATATATATTTTCAACGTCTATGTACATTCTTTTAAATAGAACAAAAAATTAATAAAAACATTTTTAAACATCAACAAAATATTAATTTAAATCTAACCACAAGATAAATCATGATACACTCGAATGATCTCTCATAAAAAATATTAATAAATTGGCATAACTAAATATTTATTTCCTTGAAAAAATACATTTTGTATTCATTAAATAATAATAATAATACGTATGGTTCACACATTTCAAAATACTTATGAATACAATAATAATAATAATAATACGTATGCTTCACACATTTCAAAATACTTATAAAAATAATCTTTCATAAAAATATATCAATAAAATTAACATGACTAAGAAACCTGTAATATATTATTACAAAAACTTCAAAATATCATCACAAACATAAAAGTCAATATCTGATAATTCCTCTACGCATATTAAAAACATATCATAAAGTACACTGGAGTCTTTCAAAATATCATTTATGAGTTTTAACATATGTTTATATTCTTTCAAATAACAAAGAGCCAAATTTATATATACAATTAATTAATTTAAATCTAATCATGATGGAGATAAATAATAATACATGAAAATAATCTTTCATAATTTTTTTTATCAATAAAGTTATCACAATCCAGAGCCAAATAATATTCCATATAAAAACTTCAAAAGTATCATCACAAACATAAAAACCACTATCTAATAATGCTTTTAGACATATCAAAAACATATCATAAAAATAGACTAAAGTCCATGAAAATATCCCTTATGAAGTTCTAACAACTCTTTACATTCTATCAAAACAACTCGTTACATTCTATCCAATAACATAGAGTTAGAAATTAATAAAAATATCTCTAAACATAAATAGTAATTTAAATATAATCACAATAAAGATAAGCAATAATGCATGAAAGTGATCTTTTATTAAAAAAATGTGAATAGGGTGTTGAGACATCCAAATGTTTTTTTCTTTCAAAAAAATCATTATTTTCATCTAAATCGTTATTATTTTCTTTTGAATAGAGCTAAATTTAATAAAAACATGTATAAACATTGACAATAAATCAATTTATATTTAATCACAACAAAGATAAATAATAATAATAATAATCTAATTTTAAAGTCTTGACCAAGCTAAATATCAAATTAATGTATGAAATCCTCTTATTTGTGAAGAAAGTATCTACCTTCATGTGACAATTTTGACTACTAAACTCTACATAAATGAATACAGGTTGGTCATCTTTTGATTCCAAAACATTCTAAGGCTCTGATCGCTAATGAAAATATTTCTTGAAAAAAACATCTACATCCCATTACATAAACCTTTCTTGAAAAGAGTACTTACATCCCATTGCATAAACCTTTCTTGAAAAGAGAATCCACATTCCATTGTATTCTTTGTACATATAGATAAAAGCAATATAAAAAAAAAAGGAAAAAAAGAAAAGAAGAGAAGATAATATAATCATTTTGTTATTAAATCACAAATGTATGTTTAAACATATTTTCATTGACATTTGTTATGGATGAAGATAAACATTGTTGGAAAAATTCTAACATTAATGTAACTTGCATAATTTAGCAATCTAACCTACTACGAATATTAACAAATAATTATCATCTTATTCTTACCATATATCATAACATCAACATCTCATAATGTCATCACAAATATAAAAGCCACTCTTTGATAATACTTTTATACATATCATAAAGGTAGATTAGAGTCTATCAAAATATCTCTAATGGAGTTTCAACATCTCTTTACATTCTTTCAATTAACACATCTTTAAACATTAGTCAAATATTAATTTAAATGTAATCACAACAAACGTAAATAATACTAATAGTAGCAATAATAATAAGGTCATGGTTAAGCTAGACATTAAATTCTTGTATGAGATCCTCTTATTTGTGGGTTTGTGGGACAAAGCATCTACCTCCATGTAGCGATTTGACTACTAAAGTCTACATAAATGAATATTAGATTGGTCATATTTTGATTTCAAAGCTTTTTAAGACCCCGATTCATAATGGAAAACTTTATTTGAAAGAGCATCTACATCCCATTGCATTCTTTGTACATATAAATAAAAACAAGTGAATTAAAAAATATATATATAATCACTTTTTTATTATCTCAAAAGTGTATATTTGTACCTTTATTTCATTCATTTGTTGTGGATGAGTGTTGGTGTCCAGGTATGAACAATTTATTCACCCGTTTTCCTACATTAATGTATCAATCTGGGTGCGTCTTATTTTCAAGGCAGCATGCAAGGTATATGCAGGGGTAAGGTTACAATCTGTCATTGACCAAGGGTTCATGATTACCAAATCAAAGCATTGCTGAAACAAAAATAGAAACTCAACTGCAGAACTTAAAAAGGTATTCACAGTGATCTAAAGAATCTGCAGCAGCAATCAAGAAATAAACACAACAATGAACAATACACACATAACAATAAAACATGCAGCACCTCTGGTTAGGGCTGCGTTACTCACAGCGAAAGATAGAACAACAAAAAGGGTTGTATTTTATTCTGAACAATGTTGTTACAATACAATGCAGGGTTTGGCTAAACCCTTATATAGGAATGACCTGCCTTTTATATAGTACAAAGGGGAGTAACATCTCTCCCCAAAACCTGGAAACTATATGCCCAAAGATATACATCAGTTCAACACAGCACTAGCGCCGAGAGAGAAAGAACAGGAATGATCCAAAACGGGTTGAGAACAACTACAAATCAATTATGTTGTTTCATCGTGGTCGATCAACTACTGTGAATCGCAGAACTGTTGTGATATGCCGTGAGGTCAACACCTGCGCTCCATAATCTGCGGTCATAACATGTTTTAGTGGTTCGCATAGGTAAAACCCTCATGACTCTACTTCATTAATTAAATATCCCAAGAGACAATAAAGGGGAATTACCTCATAGTTTTACATAGTAAATATATGCAAATGAATACAAAAGGGATGAAAAGAGGAGTGGAAATGCAGGAAAAAGATAGGCCGATTTGGTGCCCAACATCTCCCCCCAACTAGCCTTCTGCACGCCCTCGTGCAGATCACCATCTCCACAGGTCTGGGTTGGATAGGTTGTGTGCTTCATGAAGCCAGGCGAGATCATATTCCTCGACCATTTATGTTCCTGGAACCTTAAACCCCTCTGAGAGAAGAACTTCCTTCCACCAATCATTTGGTACATTATATGCTGGGGTGTAGTGCTCTGTTGGCAACCAAAGGACAGGGTACTAAAATCAAATTCCCATCCACTGGACCCCACATGTTTGGATGCATGCCATGTATCTTGGCACCCTACTGAGTGCTCGTGCAAAATTTGGTGCTCCAAACGGTTCTCTGTTCCAGACAGATGTGGGTGACATCATCCACCTTTTTTGACAACTATCCAGGGCCTCAGCTTGAAACGTGACTAATTTCTTGACATAGAGATCAATGCACCACTTTTGTGTCCTCAGCATCCATTCCTTATTTCCCGTAATTTCTAAAAATGTAGTGTGCTTATTGTACATAGTCACTGATCTCTAGGGTTCTCCTCTTATCATAAAAGGCTTCGTGAGTTAATTTGACTCAAACATATTAGAAGCCTTCTGCCAGCTTATCTGATTGAAAGTGTAAGAGGTGAGGGCCCTTAAATGAATGTCCCCCACATATGGAACCAGATTAAATTCTCTATCAACATGCAGGAGATACCCATGCATGTAAAGCTCACACATCAAATGTTGAGTTGGCACATCATGGGCTCTCAATATTCGGAGGAACTATACACCATCCTCAATCTCGTGACTAATTTCTTTCTGGATGCTTTCCAAACAGAAGAAAATAAAATTTTCATGCAAAAATAAAGAATAACTGGAAGCAGGAGGGCAACATGCCATCACCTCCTGTGCTAAATGGAGCATCTGTTCTTTGTTGGTTTTCAATTCTGCCACTTTCCTTTCTAGCCGCTCCACCTTGAGTACTGCTTTCTATACCTCAATCACATTATATCTATGTGCTCCAGATATTCAAAGATAGTCGTGGATGCTCGTTCTTGGGCTTTCTTCACTTCGTTCTGATATCGCACCGCGGTGGATTTCCAGGTTTGTACTTCAGCCATCAAAGAAAACTCACGGCCTTCAAACAAATACTCGATAGGGTCTGTCTGAGTGGCAACAGAGGTTGTTTCCACTTCATCTACCTGTGTCTCTGCTTCGGCCATCGTGGCTTTGGGCTTCTTAGCCTGCCACTTATATTTCTTCACCTGTTTCTTCAACTGGTGCACCTACCTTCTCAGCCTCTTAGCCTCTGTTTTGAGCCGCATTGTTTCTTTGAATTGTAGCTAATATTTCTGCTTAATAGGCAGCCTCCATTCCTCACACAATTCTACCCATTCTTGTTTGATCACCACCTCATCTGGTTCTACAGTCGGTTCGATAGGTGGTGGATTACTTGAGGGAGCAACCGCTTCCTTACTGACTCCTGCCTCGACCCGCTATGAAGCTATCTCGATAGGTGTCAGACTCACTTAATGGGTGTCCATCGATGTTTCAGCCAAAATTTCCCCTCTAGGTTCCCTTGTTTCAGAAACACCTACCTCTTCCTCTCTTCTGGGTTCTTGGGAAAGGTCTCTGTGGAAGTCTGCAGCCAACAAATCGGTGGTAGTTGGTTCCTTATTCGACCCATCAAACTTCAAAATCGGTGGAATGGCAACATCCTCCTCCGCGTGTCAGGAAGAGCGAGACACCCTCGCCCCTTTTGGAATGGAGAAGTAAGAGGAAAATTGAAAGAATTTTCCTACCTGATCTATCTCGGCCCCGGTTGTGGCCTCAGGCTCTTTCCCTCTGTCTGCAACATCTCTACTCTGGGTTGAAACCCTTGTCTATGCAGTCCCTCGTTCCGAGGTTGACGCTGGTTCTTGTGGAGCAGCGTTAGTCTTAGCATCTAATTCCTCTACAATCTCCAGGGTTGGATGGGTTGATGGTGGTTCTTGTGTAACACCACCTTTCGTATCCAACAGTTCTTGAATAGACGATGCTGGCACTGTTTCTTCTAGCACGACATTGATAAAAATGGATTCTTGCATCATTATGTCAATTCCATCCATTATACCCATAGCCTCTCCTTCTGTTGGCCCCACAGTTCTTTCAGCTTCGAGCCCCTCTCGTCCTGGTTCATCTTCCTCCATCAGTTCCACGGTTGAGGGTGGTTCTTGTGGGACACCCCTGACCGCAATATTAACGAATTCTTCCACCTCAGCCTGATGTGGTACCTCTTCTCTTATTACCATGTTGCTAATTTTCTCCATTGGCTCCATAGTTGAGGTTGGTTCTTGTGAGACAACCTCGATCGTGATGCTGGTGACCCCTTCTATATCGGCCCCTTTCTGTAGCACTTCTTCCATCGGCTTTGCAGTCGAGGTTGGTTCTTGTGGGGCAGCCTCGACTGTCCTCTCTGGTTCACGCTCCTAATTTTTTTCCAGCTCCTCGGGTTCCATCTCCATTTCTTCTGGTTCTTCTTGGTCTACGTGTTCGTCCTCTACTCCGGGTTCTTCCTCCATCGCTTTCGGCTCTTCTTCTCTACCGGCTCTAGTAGCTGCTATCTCTTCCTCTGTAGAATCCCGGAATGTTTCCCACAGGATTTGAAGTCGATCGATTGCATGCATGACTAACAGCCAGACCAACCCATGGTTGGTAATGACTGTCGCAACTTGTCGTGAATGCCGAGCAGATTGTGCCATCAGCTGGAGACTTTTTAACAGGAAGAAAGGCATATTTAATGAGAAGGCTTCCAACTGTGGGAACTGGAGGTGAGCCAACATTTTGAAATGATATTTAAACACGGTGTTATACCTCCCCTCGTAGGTTATGTGATGAAAGGAGATTTTGGGGTATATCAAAATCCCTTTCATTTACAAATTTTGATCCTGAGGCCTGTGGGTTATGGCGCACAAACCTATGGGAAGCGTTTATTTGAGGCCTTAAGCCTTTAAACCTGGGACCATTCAACTATTGGGATACACAGGATTACTCGGGAAACCCTGCTTCGAACACATAAGACGGACTTCAAAATTATACATCCTCATCTATAACTTCATCGGGTCCGCTCCTCCAATCCTTTCCATAGCGCTCTCCGACCTCTGCATTCTCCAATCTTCGATCTCTGATCACTCTTCATCGCTATCGGCATTCCATCGTCGTTGCTTAACCTTCCAGAAACGCGATCAGCGATTAAATCTTGACCGTTGATCTGGCGCTCGATCTGATGGTTGTCGCTTAGCCTGATCAATCAACTTGTGTGACAATCCTCCACCGCCGATCTTCCTCCATCAGATCCGACAATTGACATTGAATTCAGGTAGACAACAAGCACGGAGATTAATCCCCCGATAAAGTGGTTTCCTCTCTCCTCTTCACTACTACGTGTCTTCCGCTGAATGGAGTCAGTGTTGAAAATGCAACAAGATGATGGAGCTTAGTGGAAAGGAGTCGCCTTCACTAAGTGGGCCCGCATGCTATTTTTGGCGCAAAGTCTATTTTTAGACTATGTCTATTTTTAGACATATGGATCATGGTCTATGAGTTGCAGGATGCTATTTATGGATGATTGGTCATGTTGGTAAAAATAGATGGACTTCTATTTTTAGACATATGGGCGGAGTCTATTTTTAGACTGCCAGGCTAAAAATAGAACAGTCGAATATTATTGTCTCATAATAATATTTGGACTATAAACATTATCTTATCCTCTTGGAGCACTTCAGTTTGAGCTACAGATGTGGCACATGCAGCTGTCAGAAGGAAATACGCTTTTCTTGTGGGTCAATTGAGCTATTGCATGCAGGACTTCAGTTAGAACTCATGTGGTTGAGTTTGGTGGAGTTGATTGTGGAGTTGATGGAGTTGTGTTTAGTTTGACTTGGTTAAACTAGTTGTATTTAGTCTAACTACAGAATACACTAGTGATGAGTGATGTGAATTAATTGTTAATTAATTCACTAATTATTAACTCATAAAGCAACTAAATAATACATCAGTTAACTCAGTGCATGGATAGTTCAATGGAGACAGGTGTTAGAGGTTGAGATTGCTATCAGTTGTGACTATAGTTGTGCATGATATCTTGCACAATCAGTGGGATTGAGTAATGCCAATGAGGATTGCGTGGTTCAGCCAAGGAAATACGAGTTTTCTTAAGCCACTCATCATTATTCTCATGCAGGATTGCGTAGTGGAGGCAGGCAAGCAAGTGGAGGAGATTTGAACCTGTGATTGTTTCAGATCTGAGCTAGTTTGTGTGTAACAGGTGGAGATAGTACTGAGTACTTGTGAGGAGTATTGTACTATGTATTGTTACATGTTCTCAATCATTATAATATACAGACAGTGTGGGGTTTTTAGCTGTATGCTTTCCCCGGGTTACATACTGTGTTAATGTGCACATGCGATTGATGTTTCATTGTTTTTAATGCTGCTAAATTGATGATCAACGTAGAGGAGGTTATGTATTATGCATGTATTCCGTAATAGTGTATAATCGAGATAATCTCTATGAATAAGTGTCATATTATTCAAAATTTCTACATGGTATCAGAGCAGAGTTGATCATTAGATCTATTATTCTGAAAGTGATTACATTTTATTTCTTCAGGCAGAGTCTGTAATCGGGCCAGGTAGCCTCTAGATTCATACTTCTTTTGGAAGGTGAGATATCTAGTAAAAGCCCATACAGTCAATCTATGTACGAGAAATACATTGTTCTCACGAATTTTAGATCAGAAGCGTTGAGTTTTGAGCTGGTGGAATTCGAATTTGCAGCAATGTTTTCTTGGTGTCAAAGTTGAAATGTCTTTCAACGGATTGCGATTGGAGTATGCTCTTGAAGGTAGCTCGAACTATATTGCATGGAAAGACAGGATGGAGGCGGTGTTAGATGACAATGGGTTGAAGGATTTCATAGATGCTGAAGTCCCAAAACCTACTGATGCTGTTGAAGCTGTGGTTTGGCAAAAGAAGACAGCAAAGTGTCGAAGGATTCTGTTGGAGGGCATGAAGGATCACATTGTATCCATCCTGCATGGAAAGGCTTCTCCATACTTGATGTGGAAAGCGTTGACAGATCTATTCCAAAGCAAGAGCGACCAGAGGAAGTTGGCACTTAAGGATAAACTCAGAAACATTAAGTGTGAGAATGGAGACAGTATTCCCAAGTATCTCATGAAGTTCATCCAATGCCGGGATGAGCTGGGAAGTGTGGGGGTGACTGTCGATGATGAGGACTTGGTGAGTTTGGCTCTCCTTAGTCTTCCGAAGAGTTGGCATTCCTATTAGGACTCTGTCAATGGTCGGGAGAAATTGCCAGGATGGGAGAGACTTTGGTCAGATCTTGTGCAAGTGGAGATCAGGCGAAATACCAGGGACGGATCTTCATCAAAGGAATCTGATGAAGAAAATTGCGCTTTGGCTGCCAAAGCAAAGAAGGGGAAGGAGAAGGGTTCTCTTTCCGAATGCAGTTCTTCCAATGATGGGAAGAAGGTTGACAAATCGAAAGTGCGATGCTTTTATTGTCATGAGGTGGGTAATTATGCTGCAAATTGTCCATGGAGGAAATCCAAGAAGGGATCCGGGGAAGGATCTGAAGGTGAGGCACTTGCTTCATAGTTTGAGTTGGATTTCACACTCTTCGCATGCATGGTTTCATCCATGGTGGGAAGTGGTTGGTTTCTTGATAGTGGAGCTTCTTTCCACATGACTGGTGACAAGAGTTTGTTCAATACTTTGGAGGAGAAAGATCTCCAGATACTCATAGTGATGGGTAATGATGAGAAGTATAGTGTCTCAGGTGTAGACACGGTTATTTTTTAGAGGGAGCATGGAGCTTGCCTTACCTTGACCGATGTCAAGTATGTACCAGGACTGAAGAGAAACTTGATGTCGATCGCGATGCTGGAAGACAGAGGCTATGATCTAGTCTTCAGTAAGGGAAAGGTTTTCCTTAGACACATCATCACTAGACAGGTGAAGTAGATTGGTTCATGGGTCAAGAACCTGTATGCTCTTGAGGTTCAAGATGCATGCAAAGCCTTGAGCAGCGAGGCAACTGATGGAGACTTGGTGGTTGAGAGGGAGCGTATATTACCTCTCAACATGCAGAGCTAGAAGAAGTCTCAGACGATTGTGGAGGAGCCACAATTGGTGCAGAAGCTTCAGGAGGTTGTGGAGCAGCCACAACAAGGGAAGCTGAGAGGAGATCGAGTAGAGACATCTAATCATGTAGAGACCTCCAGTAGGGGGAGAATTCAAGCCAGGTGGGCTGAGGGATCGTATGTAGCCATACCTCCAGGTAGGAGGTGGGGTGATGTGGATTGATCGTCCCAAGGAGGAGGGGCAGGATCCTTGAGGTACCCAACCTCTTGGATGAGACCTTGCTACGGGAGCCCCAATGTGAAGTAGCAGGAACTGACTGATTGGGTAGAGATAGATGCGGATGGAGCGGCAGAGAGAGCGACAGTGTAGGGAATCCCAGGACTGCGCATAGCTAGCAGGCTGCAGCAATGCGAGAGGCACAAGTGTTTTTCACAGTGTTAGGTGGCACAGAGAAGTGTGCAATGGTGCGAGATGCATGGAGATGTTGCAGTAGCGCAGATGTTAGAGAGGGAGCACTTGTCAAAAGCAGGTAGAGCTTTAGCATCAGAGTATGTTCCTAGCCCAACAGAGTGGTCAGTTGGGAGTGTTTTTGTTCTAAGTGTTGTTGGAGCAAGTGGACCAGGCAAATGTGTTGCATGCAGAACATTCCAGAGTTGTAGGATAGGGGTTGCAGATAATCCATATCTTGTTGAGAGGGAGTGTTGAAAATGCAACAAGATGATGGAGCTTAGTGGAAAGGAGTCGCCTTCACTAAGTGGGCCCGCAGGCTATTTTTGGCGCAAAGTCTATTTTTAGACTATGTCTATTTTTAGACATATTGATCATGGTCTATGAGTTACAGGATGCTATTTGTGGATGATTGGTCATGTTGGTAAAAATAGATGGACTTCCATTTTTAGACATATGGGCGGAGTCTATTTTTAGACTGCCAGGCTAAAAATAGAACAGTCGAATATTATTGTCTCATAATAATATTTGGACTATAAACATTATCTTATCCTCTTGGAGCACTTCGGTTTGAGCTACAGATGTGGCACATGCAGCTTTCAGAAGGAATACGCTTTTCTTGTGGGTCAGTTGAGCTATTGCATGCAGGACTTCAGTTAGAACTCATGTGGTTGAGTTTGGTGGAGTTGTGTTCAGTTTGACTTGGTTAAACTAGTTGTATTTAGTCTAATTGCAGAATACACTAGTGATGAGTGATGTGAATTAATTGTTAATTAATTCACTAATTATTAACTCATAAATCAACTAAAGAATACATCAGTTAACTCAGTGCATGGACAGTTCAGTGGAGATAGGGGTTAGAGGTTGAGATTGCTATGAGTTGTGACTATAGTTGTGCATGAGATCTTGCACAATCAGTGGGATTGAGTAATGCCAATGAGGATTGCGTGGTTCAGCCAAGGAAATACGAGTTTGCTTCAGCCATTCATCATTATTCTCATGCAGGATTGCGCAGTGGAGGCAGGCAAGTAAGTGGAGGAGATTTGAACCTGTGATTATTTAAGATCTGAGCTAGTTTGTGTGTAACAGGTGGAGATAGTACTGAGTACTTGTGAGGAGTATTGTACTATGTATTGTTACATGTTCTCAATCATTATAATATACAGATAGTGTGGGGTTTTCAACTGTATGCTTTCCCCGGGTTACATACTGTGTTAATATGCGCATGTGATTGATGTTTCATTGTTTTTAATGCTGCTAAATTGATGATCAACATAGAGGAGGTTATGTATTATGCATGTATTCCGCAATAGTGTATAATCGGGATAATCTCTGTGAATAAGTGTCATATTATTCAAAATTTATACAGTCAAGTGACTACTCTTTTTTACCACTTATGGTTTTGAGGCCGCCCGAAATACCACTTTGTCTCAAGAAACCACCTATTCACTGGTTATCTTCTGCGCTCTTCCACATGCGATGACCATTGATTTCTTTGATCTGTTGATCGGATGGTCGACATCCAATTCCTCCGCCATTCCTCTTTCGCCATTAATATCCATCGATCTGAATGATCCGACGGTTCCCGTTCTTTTTTGCCTACGCCATTGATCCTCTGTGTATTGATGGATCTCTGCTCTTAATACGGATTTGCCACATTCTGAAAACGCATGACATTCATATAATTAAAATTTTAGATCTCCATTGATCCATATGGTGATCGATGGTCGATCAACACACTTACAAACATTGGATTCAACTCTATATATGAAATACACACACAGGGTATTTATACAGTCATACACAGGCACATAAATCAACACTGAACACACACTTTTCTATTACATACAGAATGATTACAAGCTAAGGCATTTCAGCCTTAGGACAAAATCCCTCTCGACTACATTGTATCTATCTTTGTTACACAATTTCTATTCTACGCTCTTTGTCTCTCTGTCTCTCCCCTATCTGTCTCACAATATATATATAGAACACGCAGGTTCATTGTTACAGGAATATTGGATTGGATCACTGAAAGGATCCGATCAATCCTCTCCTTGATTTCCTCAACAACCCCTAAATCTCTCTATTCATATACATATGGCAGATTACATTTAATTAAGTCTTCTAGAGACTTATCACTTCCATCAAACTAGCTCTATTATAACAGAATTTGTCCCCTGTTTTGCTCCGATGGTCCACATCTCCTTGCTCCGCTTTGGATTCCTTGTTTAATGAAGAGTGTCGGATGCTCCTGCATCATTATGTATCTCACTACAAAACCTGCTGCCTCACCCCATGGGTGTGGTAATGAATTCCGGTCATACCCTTGGCCTTTCTGAACAACATTTTCTCTGGCTTGCAGAAATGCTTCGGAAAACTTTGGGAGGGAGGTTCTTCACGAAAACCATATCTGCCCCTACTGGGGTAGCCTGCTGACCTCTATAATGGTTTCCTCTGTAATAGGGATTTCTATCCCCCGGACCCAATAACTCCCTTCCTCTAAATTGAGTGCAAATTTAATAGCAATCGCCTCGTTAAACCCCTGCAACCTGTCGAAATAGATGTTCCACCCTGCATTGTCAAAACTTGACATACTTCCTAATTATTTCGGACCATTGTCGTATCCTCTGGCTCATGGCGCACAACTAACCCACCCATCATTGTAGGAACTGGATCAACACGATGGATACAGTCGACTGGTAGGGGGAGAGTAACAACAATCCAATTGACGATGGCAATAATGTTAGCATGGTGGCCACAGGGTAAAAGAATGGTAATAATGGCTGGTACACCTCGAAAAACACAAAAAATAATGGCAGGGTATGGCAGTATAGGTGAATGATTATGGTGATTGAATAGAGCGTACTGGGGAAATGACCGGTAAGGTTTTTGGCGTACGATTTCAAATTCCAATGCATCAAAATCATGATTACAAAATCGCAATATTTTTGGTTTCCGTTCGCATTAGATTTGATAATGATGTGATATGATTACAATTTTAGGTACGCCATCGTTTATTTGTGACGGGACCCCCACCCCAACTTAAATGCGGCCATCCGCGGCACGTACTAGTCTCTTCTTTGGAATATTTTAATTAAATCCGTAAGAGTCAATGAAGGCGTACCTAGCGACCTACCTGGCGGTGGAGTAACAAAAAAAATAACCGGTGGAGTAACAATGCTAATAGACTAACAACACCAGCGGATTAATAGCACGACGAAGTAACAACATCGACGAATAACAGAAACGGTGGAGTAATAGAAACAATGAAGTAACAACACCGACGGAGTAACAGTAATAGCAGAGTAACAACACCAGCGGAGTAACAACAATGGCGGAGTAACAGCAATGGCGGAGTAATAGCAACGGCGGAGTAATAGCAATGGCAGAGTAACAAAAATGATGGAGTAACAACAACGGTGGAGTAATAGCACTGGTGGAGTAACAACAACGGCAGAGTAATAGCACCAATGGAGTAACAGCAATGGTGGGGTAACAACACCGACGGAGTAACAACAACGGTGGAGTAACAACACCGATGGAGTAACAACAACGTCGGAGTAACAGCACCAGTGGAGTAACAACAACGGTGGAGTAACAACAATGGCGGAGTAACAGTGACGACGAAGTAACATCAACAACTGTTACTTGGAAAATTTCTTAGTTTCTCCTTGTCATAATTCGGTTCTTATTCTTGCAAAAAGACAAACAAGTAAGTATTAACAACATATTATTATTATTATTATTATTATTTTTAACGGAAGGTAGAGGGAGTATTCTCTAAACCAACAACCATCAAACCAGATGTATCAGAAAGATGTTTGATGAAGACATCCTTAGAAGTTGGACGGTGATATAACTTCAGACGGTGTCCGTTCACTAGCAAGGAAGTACGATTTTCATCTACTGTAACCAATCTGATTGTTCCATTTTCGAATATAGTGTCCACTTCATAGGGTCCCATCCAATGAGTGCGAAGCTTTCCTTTAAAATATTTGAACCGGGAGTCATAGAGCAATGCCCAGTCTCCTGTATGAAACACCTTATTCTTGATAAATTTATCATGCCATTTCATTCTCTGTTGTTGGATAGCAGTGGTTCTCTGGACAGCTACTGAATGAATCTCATCTAACTCATTGAGTTGTTCCAGTTAGTGTTTTTGGGCCTCTGATAAGTCTAATCCCACTTCCAAATCCGTTCTGAGCGTACTGATCTCGAACTCTACTGGAAACAAGGGGGATTTCCCATAGACTAGCTCAAATGGTGAAAACCCAGTTGTATTCCGCCATGTCATCCTATACGCCCAAAGAGCTTCTGGAAGTTTCTACGACCAATCCCGGTGATGACTTGCTATAGTTTTTGTCAAGATATTTTCCAATACCTTGTTTGTGCTTTCTACCTGTCCATTCACTTGGGGATGGTAAGGAGTTGTCACTCTGTGTTTAACCTTGTATTTCTGCATAAGCCTCTCTATCATGTGGGATGTGAACTATGCTCCTCCATCTGAAACAATTACTCTTGGGGTACCATATCAGGAAAAAATCTCTTCAAAAAGGAAATCTGCAACCACATGTTCTGTTGCTTTCGCAACTGCTCTGGCTTCCACCCACTTAGTCACATAATTAGTGTAGACTAGGATGTGAACCTTCTGGTGAGAAGGTGGGTTGAAGGGCCCAAAAAAATTGATGGCCCACTTCTCAAAAGGTTCAAGGACTATCTGGGGCTATAATGTCATTTCATCCGATTTCCCAGGTTGTCCCATCCGTTGACAATGGTCACATCTTCGGACATAATCTCTAACATCGCCAAAGATAGAAGGCCAGTAGTATCCCATTTGCAGCACCTTGTGGCCTGTTCTTTTATCTACAAAATGTCCTCCACAAGGTCCACCATGGGCGGCCTTCAATATCTCATAGATATCATCCTCTGATACACAACACCGAATCTATTGATCAACCCTTGTATGAAAGAGGTATCCTGCCATCCATGAATATCGGGTACTATGATGAATAATTTTTCTTTGATCCTTATATGACAAATGACAAGGTAACTTCCCTCTAGCAAGATAGTTAGAAATATTTGCATAGCACGGAGTGTTAGCGGAAATTGCAAAAAGATATTCATCTGGAAAGCTACCTTCGATAGGTGTACCTTCGGCATTATTTTCTAGCCTAGACAGAAAATCAGCAACCACGTTGTCCTTCCCTAGTTTATCTACTATGGTAATGTCAAATTCTTGAAGTAGTAAAATCCATATTGTAATACGACCAGGAGTAACGAGTTTATTCAATAGGTACCTCATGGCTGCAAGATCAGTATGTACAAAGGTGGGGTAACCAGTGAGATAGTGTTGGAACTTGTTGATGGCGTAGATGACAGCAAGGAATTCTTTTTCAGTCACCGTGTAGTTTAACTCAGCAGGAGCCAAGTTCTTACTAACATAGTAAACTGCATATGGTACCTTATCCACTTGCTGCCCCAAAACTACCCCAACTATTGTCTAGGAAGCATCAGCATGAATATGGAATGGTAATGCCCAGTCTGGCCCTCTAAGGATCGGAGCGCTACAGACCAGTTCCTTGATCTTCACAAAGGTTGCATCACAGTCTGTCCACACAAAGTCTACATCTTTTGTTAGTAATTGAAAAAGCGGACGTGCTGTCTTAGAATTTTTTTTTATAAAGCGCCTGTAATAACCAGCGCAACCGATAAAGCTATGTACCTGAGTGGGTGTTCTGGGTATTGGAAAATGTTTTATTACCTTTATCTTAGCTGAATCCATTCGGATTCTACAGCCGAAAGCAAGTGTCCCTGGACTATTCCTTCGTTCATTATCATATGGAATTTTTCTGTACTTAAAGAGACATGTGCCTGCTTGCATCTTTCAAGAACTTTTTCTAGCTTCCCCAATGCTTCTTCGAATGAATCTCCATATGCCGTGAAATCGTCCATATAAATCTCAATACTATCATCCATGAGATCAAAGAAAATCCCTAAAATTGCCCTCTGGAATGTTGCAGGTGCATTACAGAGACTAAATGGGAGGACCTGGTATGCGAATGTTCCCCAAGGAAATGTGAAAGTGGTCTTATCCTGATCTTCAAGAGCTATCTGGATTTGGTTGTACCCACTAAATCCGTCCAGGAAGGAAAAAAAACTTCTTCCCAGCCAACGTATCCAAGACTTGGTCAATGAATGGTAACGGAAAATGGTCTTTCTGAGTTGCCTTATTTAATTCTCTGTAATCCACGCATATCCGCCATTTACCATTTTTCTTAGGGACCATTACCAATGGGGAAACCCATTGGCTGTCTGAAATGGGGTAGATAAATCCCACGTCCAGCAGCTTTTGAAGCTCTTCCTTAACAATGTTTTTCAGAGTAGGGTTCATTCTCCTCTGGGGTTGCCTCACAGGACGACAGTCCTCCTTAATGTATATGTGATGGGTGCATAGATTAGTAGGAATCCCCTTCATATCTAAGTAGTCCCAGGCGAAGGCTTCTTTGTGTTTCTGAAGAACATCCAAGAGTTGTTTCTTCTGGGACTCTGACAGATCTGGATTGATATTCAAGGCTTTTCCTGGTTCTATTTCCACGGAAATACTGTCATGGGGCGCAGTTGTAGGTAGCTCATCAAATCCATATGTTGTTCCAATACTTTCCTATGTCTCACAGCTCAAGACGGACTCTAAGATTTGCTTATTTAAATCTGAAACAGAACAGGGATCACAAACAAAGGTAGTAATTGTGTCATCTTCCGTTTCGGTTTTCATCTGGAGGGCCTATCCAATAGTAAGAATTGGTCTTAACTCCTCATTTTCTGATTCAGACTCTTTCTTGGGTAAAAATTTATTGCGGCCTGTTGATTTCGCTGATGGGTTAGGTTCTACGAGAGGATATAATACTAGATTCTTAGTGTTTTGTCCATTTGAAATGATCATATGTCCAAACCGACACCCAATATAAGCGTATGCGGTTGCCAGCCACGGTCTTCCCAGAATTAGGGGATGGCCTCCAGTTGGAGATTACGTTTGGAGTACTAGGAAGTCCACAGGGTAGTGCCATGAATCAACTGAAATCATGATATCTTCTAACTTCCCTACCGGTTGCACTGTAGATCGATCTACCAGCTCTAACACTGTAGGTGTGTGTTTCAAGTTACGAAGACCTAATGCACACATAGTTTTAGCAGTGATGACATTTATGGCAGCACCCAAATCTACCAGTACATTTGGAATTTCTACCCCATTAATTTGCACGGTTAAAATTGGGTTCTCGGGATCCCCATACTTTACAGGCATGGACCTTCCCATCATAAAATCTAATAACTTCCCCATTACATGAATGGTGAGCAGGTCTCTTGATTTCTTTTTAGGCTTCTTAGCACAATATTCCCTAAGAGTTTTTGCATATATAGGTACATCCCTCATAGCTTGCAACAGGGGAATCTTGACAAATAAATTCCGTAACTCCCCTAACAGGTCAAACTCAGCTTGAGGGGTTTGTTTTCTCAAATAAAACCTTTCTGGATAGGGCAGTTCAGCTTGGTATTTTTGAGTAACTAGCGGTTGAGGAGGCATATGATTTTTGTTGACTCGGTTTGATTCCTCTTCAACCATTTCTGGTTCTTTTTCCTCACTGTCAATTTGTTCAATGATAACTGGTGAGTGTTGAGCATCTATTCTCTGCCCAGATCGTAAATTCATCTCATAGAATTTTGCCATAGAGATGCTGTATGAAGGTAGGTTGAGGGTGTCATCTTGTCGAGCCCCTTTATTTTTAGGATTCGGATTGGGTTGGATGGGAAGTTGGGGATGAACAGCCTGATTACCAGGAGGCACATTAGAGGGTAACTTAAGTTGCTATTGTGGCATTGAATGGGGAAATTGACCAAGAGGAGAAGGTCCCTGCTAGTTGAGAGCCCACGAGGAACTCGAACTAGCTTGAGGAGCCCACTGCTGCCAAGGTAGAAGATGGTATTGGGGCCACATGGGCGAATAAGGCATGGACTGGTGACCCATATTAAGATTACTAAAATATTGAGATGGATCCAGAAATATACCTTGATTTCCCATTGACGATCAAGGTTGCCATGGCTTTTTAGGTTCCATAAAGTACAGCTGCTCCATCTCTTCACATGTCCCTTGAAAAATCGCTTTTAGTCCTGGCAAGGATGGGTATGAACTTGTCGCATGATTCAACTCACATATTGCACACTCCTCTATAGAGTTTAATGGACATTCCCTCTGTGGGTGTTTCTTCCTGCATGTTGGGAAAAATACAACCATAGTTATTTCCAATTCTAGTTGTTTCTGTTTTACCTGCAGCGCGTCTGTTTGTTCAGACAAGGTACTCAAGATATCAGTCCTCAGGCTGTCCAACAGATTCCCAACTTCTACTTTTGTAACACCTCCACCAGATACTTTTGTTGATCAAATCCCTTGTTTATTCCTTGCAACTCCCCTTGACCATTGGATGCACAATTCACAGATGGTGTCAAAGTTCTCCTTTGATATATCTCCCTTTCCGACTATATCTAACAATTCCAAAGAGTCCTCTCGGAAGGCCTGGAGAAGGATAATTTTCAAAATGTCCTTATCCAGGTCAGAGTGACCTCATATCTGCAATGTGTACTTAAAATGTTCCACATAGTCTTCCATATTTTCGCCCTCTTTCTGTGTAAATTTGAAAATTTCTTCTTCAATATCCCATGATTTACAGTAGTCCTGGTACTTTTCCAAGAAAGCAGTTCTCATCTCCTCCCATGTGGTGATAGACCTTCCCCTAAGTCTCATAAACCACCGCAGGGTTGTCCCTTTTAGCGTAGCATGGAATATTTTCAATTTATGAGCATCCGTTATATAATCATATCCTCGACACACAATGTCAAATTCAAAAAATAACATGTCGGTGTCTTTTGAAGTAATCCCATGGAAACTGGGTAACACTGTTAAAGGAATGGGCTTTGTTGGTGCACCAGTCCCAAGATCCCCAATTGGGAAGTCAATAGTAGAAGTTGTAATTGCCATGAATATCCTCCAATACTCACTGGGGATTTCAGCAAGCTCGTAGGAAGGGCTTTTATCATAGGGGTTCGAGTTGCCTTAACAACACTCCCTCTATCCTTTGGTGATAGAAGTGTCTCTACAATTTCTTCCTCCCTGTCACGGTGGCTTGACCCTTCAGATTTCCTCTCTGCAACTTCTTCTTCCCTATTGGGATGGATCGTTTCCTCAGATGTTTTTCTTGCAACTTCTTCTTCTTTTGTTATGAGCAACAGTACCCCTTTATCAAGCGTATTGTTGCTTGTCTCTCCAGCTGGTGGAAGGGCATGTTGTATCGAATCACTAGGGGGTGTTGTGGACTACACTGGTTGATCTATAGATTGTCCCTCAGATCTTTTCTGTGCACCTAGCCTCATTGCTGCACGGGAAGATGCCTCAGACTCAGCTTTTGCAATGATTTGTTGGATATAAGTGTTCCTTCCCAAATCTTGTCCTCCCTTCTTTAGGGCTCTTCCTCTGCCCCTTTTATTTGGCTCTCTGTTCATACAAGTTGGTGTGACGAAAGATGTTGATACCAAATCACAGTGCCCAAGACCTGGAGTAGGGTGTCAAAAGACCATTCCCTCCCTAGGATGAGAGATCACGTTGAAAAGAGAATAGTTAACGGAAAAAGAAAAGAAAACAAGAACCTAGGGTTCAGGGCCTGGAGCAGGGCATCAAAGGACTCCTCCCTCCCCAGGACAAGAAACCCAATCAAGAAAAATAACACACACACAAGAAAACCTAACACTTCAAGATCTGAAGTAGGGCGTCAAAGGACCCCTCCCTCCCCAGGGCGAGAGATTGGGTTTCTTAAAACCAAACAAGAAAAATGCTAGGGAAATCTAAGCTCAGGGCCTGGAGTAGGGTGTCAAAGGATTCCTCCCTCCCCAGGGCAAGAGATCAGCCCTAATAAAATAGGAAAATAATAAAAGCACAAAACAAATGAAATACCTATGCTCAAGACCTGAAGCAGAGTGAGAAAGCTCGTTCTCTCCCCAAGATGAGAGATTGACCCTCTGGTTGATACAGATCATATCTTGCACCTTGTTAACCTCCCCGACAACAACGCCAAAATGTTGGTGTCCAGGTATGAACAATTTATTCACCCCTTTTCCTACATTAATGTATCAATCTGGGTGTGTATTATTTTCAAGGCAACACGCAAGGTATATGCAAGGGCAAGGTTACAATCTGTCATCGACCAAGGGTTCGTGATTACCAAATCAAAGTATTGCTGAAACAAAAATAGAAACTCAACTGCAGAACTTAAAAAGGTATTCACAATGATCTAAAGAATGTGAAACAACAATAAAGAAATAAACATAGCAATGAACAATACACACATAACAAGAAAACAAGTAACACTTGATCAGAAGAGCGGGCCCAGCTCTCTGATTAGGGCTGCATTACTCACAGTGAAAGATAGAACATCAAAAATGGTTGTATTTTATTAATTTGAACAATGTTGTTACAATAAAATGCAAGGTCTGGCTAACCCCTTGTACAGGAATGACTTGTCTTTTATACAGTACAAAGGGGAGTAACATCTCTCCCCAAAACCTGGCAACTATATGCCCAAAGATATACATCAGTTCAACACAGCACTAGCGCCAAGAGAGTAAGAACAGGAATGATCCAAAATGGGTTGAGAACAACTGCAAATCAATTATGTTGTTTCATCGTGGTCTATCAACTGCTGTGAATCATGGAACTGCTGCGATATGTCGTGAGGTCAACACCTGCGCTCCATAATCTACGGTCATAACATGTTTTAGTGGTTCGCATAGGTAAAACCCTCATGACTCTACTTCATTAATTAAATATCCCAAGAGACGATAAAGGGGAATTACCTCATAGTTTTACATAGTAAATATATGCAAATGAATACAAAAGGGATGGAAAGAGGAGTGGAAATGTAGGAAAAAGATAGGCCGATTTGGTGCCCAACAATGAAGATAAACATTATGTTGATCAATTTAATTTCTTAAATTACGGACATTAAATTATCAAGCAGGAGTTCGTAAACTTAGAAATGGTACACTGTATGTGCAGAGTTCAGGGCATCAATAGGATTTATATCATATCATTATAGAATGGAAACAAAAACAAGTAACACACAAACCAAGGCTATAGGGAACTTGTTAATTGGATGGTAGGCTCAAAGGCAAGTTTTTCAGGACACTGGATATAGTATTTCACTCAGCTATGTTTGAGCATTCCTATCTCAATTGTAAAACAATCTTTAGCCTCATCGTCAATGAGACCTAGTCCACTACAACTGTAATCAAAATAGGTTGCTCAGAAATGAAACCCATGTTGTCTTTACGTCTAATGTGGTGTCCTTGATGGAAACCTACTTGATAAATATGTCAACATTGTGATAACATGATGATTATGTAGATTGTATAGATGTTGCATATGATGTGGACAAAGAAATGACAGTTGGATGACAAAAGTAAAAAATTGAGGAATTATACGTGGGCACTATGAAGAAGGGCCGCGTACATACGTAGGTATTGTGAAGAAAAGTCGCATACAAAATCTACAAAAATGGTAATTTGGATACAACGGGTCTTTACCATGGTATTGGCCCATAGTAATTGAAGTGAAAATGGTTATTTGATCCCATCAAATAATACTAAAGACATTACCAAGGGATTTACCTAAGGTATTGGCTAAGGCTAAAAATATATAAGGATATGGAAAACTAGGTGTTATGTGTGCAAGTAATGGGTTATACATGTGTGATCTGATTTGGAACAAGTGTGCATCAGGAAGAAAGGAGAAGATTCAGATCTGAAAGATATAAAAGCATGTTGACATATATGCTTCATTGATTTACTTGTTGCAAATGTCAAGTAGCTAATAATGATGAATTTGTAATTATAATGATGTTGTGATCTAAATGAATTATTCAGAAGTCTGTATTTTTTACAATGAAGGTTGTGGAGAGTGAAGTTGTGCTTACTGTGAAAATTTTCAATTATGTACGCAAGTTTGTCTCTAGATATTCGCGTACATATGTGAATCTGGTTCCATATAGTTACATATAAATTCTACGAATTTATTTTGTATGTTGAGATTTGTACGCAGGTGTTCTGCATGGTAGTCGCGTACATACACTGATATGCTTCATGGATGTTGTGTATATATTCTAGGGTTTGTAGTATGGCTTGAAGATGACATTTGATGAGTTATGCTATGTTTTTTATTGTCTATCAATGATGTCTCTATCTTAATGATCTGTGTCTGACAGTGTTGATTGGGTTGAATAAGGCTTGGTATATTGATTAGTGATGATGATGCATTATGATTGGGTTTTTAGTAAGTCAGTATTGTTGTATCTGTTGTGATTCAGTATTCAGTGACTGACCCAATGATTCAATTTGACAGAGATTTCAGTAGTCAGTGATTTGAGATTTGTACGCAGTTCTTCTTTAGAGGGAGCACATGTATACATGGGTTTTATTCTTAATAGTAGCCATACAATTTGAAGTTAAGTTTGATCAGGTTTGCAGGAACAACTTTGTTTCTATGATGATTAACAATATATGGTTTAGTATATCGATGAATGTTTGTGGTATGATCTGATGGTTTATATATGATATGGATTGGTTTGATCTAGTTTCAATGGTTGATTGAGATTTAGTTCAGTGATTTATGTTACAGTGATTCATTTGGTTCAGTGATTTTCTCTCATATTCAGTGTTCAATTTGGTATTGATCTTAATGACGGGTGTGGGTCTAGTTTGAAAATATGATGAAAGGTGGCCTACAAGTTTTGATGTTTTGAGTCAGGTGGATCTAATATGAAATATTATGAAACGTGGTCCACAAGAGGTTTTGGGGGTTGGAGCCTTCATTGAGGGAGTCGAAGCTTCCTTCCAGTGGTAGCTGGGAAATTTGTTCAGGGGTAGGTGCTTCCTTCTGATAGGAGCTGGTAAACGAGATCAGGGGGTTGTATCTGCCTTCCAGTGGGTGCTAGAGAATGAGAGAAGGTTGTAGCCTTCTGCAAGTGGGTATCTGTGTGTTGGTAAGAGTCAGTGCCAACACAATATTATAAGAATAGTTTCTTTATATAATAAGAAAAAGACATAGACGACAATAACGATGGTTTTCTCCCACATTGGATTTCCACCCAAAAATCCTGGTGTTCTTGTGTGCTTTTGTGTTTCTCATGTGTGATGGTTTATTCTTCTCTTACTACTCATGGCTATTGTTTAATTAATGAATAATGAAATAATGAAGTACTAGTTGAAGATGAATATCTAATGAAACGTATAAAAATTAGTTATATGGATATACACGGTTTTCATTGACCACAGTCACATACATACATACATAGTTTTCATGAATGATAGTAGCATACATAAATCATAATTTGAAATGAAAATTTAAAGTGAGTTTAAAATATTGACCACCCCCCCCCCCCCCCAACTATTTTTCCTAACAATTGGTATCAGAGCAGGTCACTCCAGATAAAGCTTAACCGCTTGAAGTGGATCAGGGACAATGGGAAAGAAGAAAAAGAAGAAGGAAACTCAAAGAAAGAAGTCAATTCAGGAGAGCAATGACAATGATGCATCTGATGTTGTGGAAATATTTGCATTTATGGGTCAAGGAAAATCTGCAACAAAAGAACAAGGCAAGTCAGAAACAATGGAAAATAAAGGTATGCCTATGCTAAGTAATGATAATTATCAAGAATGGAAAGAAAATATGAATTCTATCCTATTGGAAATTGGTTTTGATGTTTCACATTTAGTATGCAATGGTTACAGTAAAACTCCCCTGTTAGGTGAAGAAGCACAAAAGAATAATAAGGCATTAAGTGAAATCATTAATAACATACCTGATTCAACATTAAAAAGGGTTATGCTTTATGCAACTGCAAAGGAAGTATGGGATGATCTACAGGCAATCCATGAAGGAAAAACAAGTGATATTATTCATCAGGAGAACCAATCTTGTTTCTAAAGGAAATAATGATGTATCAAAAGAAGAGTATGTTATGTCAAATGGAGTTATTGATTCAGAAGAAGACAAGTTAGAGGAAGTTAGAAGAAAAATTGATTTTTCCTTGAAAAGAATTAACAATCTTAAGGATAAGTTACAAACATATGATAACAAGGATTATGTTAAATCGGTAAATGTTGTGGTAGAATATAAATAATATTTTGAAGGACTTGAAGATGAAATCATCTCTCTAAAAGCAGATCTTGAAAAGTCAAACAATTGAAATGAAGAGCTACTTCAAGTATTTGAAAAACAAGAAAATGAGTTGAAGGAAGAGATTATCAAATTAAGGGAGCAAGTGGAAGAAGGAAGAAATGTTGAAGAAGAAATGAGGAAGCAATATCTGGAAAAGGAAGAACAATACCAAATACTGGAGGTTGAGGTAAACATTCTAAAAGGAAAATTAGAAGAAAAGGATAAACATTTGATATTTAAAGATAGTACTAAGATTTTGGATAACATTCTTAGTAGTCAGAGGTCTCCTTCCATGAAAAAAAAAAAAATCTAATTCATAAGCTCATGCAAGGAACTTGAAGGATAAAGAGATAAGAATTCAACCAGATAAACATCCAAGGAAAACAATTTTTCAAAGGAAATTGTTTTCTCCCAATAATAGAAATATTAATCAATTCTCTCCTCTTATCAATGATGCTGAATGTTTTACATGTCATAACACACATTGCAGCAAATTGCAGAAGTAGATTTTGATCTCAAGCAAATAGCCACTTCACAGGTTGATCGTCATCTCCCAGGTACTCAAGTTTCTTTAAGGGATATTTCTTTTCTTGCAAAATTTTTGGTCAGAAATCTATTGATTGCAATAGGAGGAATATGAAACAAAAATATTATAATTCCTCTACTCGATTTTATGGTCATATAAGATGTTATACTTGTAAAAAGTTCCGGTATGTAGCAAAAGAATGCAGGAACAAGTCAATAGATCTCCACACACAACATGGAAAGCAAGTAGATAAGAATAGTGTTACCAAAAGACCTGAGAAAGATGGATCCACCAACACTTCTCATAGTAAGCAGAAAGAAAAAGAACAAATAAGCTATGGCCTAACTCTTTGTTCATTTGAATATGAAGATGAATGCTACATAGAAATCAGATGCTCTAATCACGTGACTGGGGATAAGGACAAGTTTGAGTCTCTCAAGAAAAACAAATATGGTAAGGTTATTCTTGGAAATAGTGTTCCAACAAAAGTTCTAGGAAAAGGTAGAATCAAACTTCATAAGTATGCAAAAGCAGCTGATGCATTATTAGTTCAAGGGCTAAAATAGAATATTCTAAGTGTAGGTCAAATGTTTTACAAAGGACATATAATTGTATTTACATCAACTACATGCAAAGTTATAGACGAAGAAATTGGGAAGGTTATAGCAATAGGATACATAAATCCATACAAATTATATGTGCTAGCAAAAAAGAATTCAAGAAGAAATAAGAGGTATAATTCCTTTTCTTCATATTCAAAGTAAAAGAAGATGGTCCCCTACTGTGGTCCATTTTTCTTAAATCATACTTCTAACAGTGACTGCAGAAGTAAATATGAGGCACTAACCTCATGGAGAACATGTGATGATTATTAGGTCCACAAGATCAGTGATGTATGATCTCAGGGGGAGATATGCATGTATATATTGATTCCCTATGTTGTTTTGATATCCATTTGGTGATTCTTATACTACTTGTTAGTTCCAGTCTTCGCAGCCTGTCACCAGAGATCAACATGAGCTCTTACTATGTCTGGTTTTGTTAGATGTTTTGCACATGATTTTCAATACAAAACATGTCACAAGTGTGTCCATCAGAAGAAGCTTGGAAAAATCTTTCCAACGGTATATCACACTTCCATAACCGGTTTCTAGATTAGAAGATATGATCAAAATGAATGAGTGATTCTTGGTTATGCATGTTTTGAGTTCAGTTGCTGCGCACAATGACAAGTTTAGTAAAAAAACAGTTTGTGAAATAATGGTAAGGAATTTTTCAAAAGTGAAAGAGGTTTTTGTTTATCACATACAAAATAACAAAATCCTTCTTCATTTTATGCACAGGTGCTACTATGTGGGAGATATATAGTGATATTTGGAGCCTACATTAAAACAAAGCAAAATTTTCATATTTTTTATTGTTTTAGTCATTTTAGTGCGGGGCCATTTTACAACACATGGAAAGTAATTTTTCAAAACCCAAGGAGGTTTTTATTAATCACGAGCCATATAACAAAAACCTCTTTCAGTTTATTCAGAGGTGTCACGAATTAGGATATGTGACTATATCTTTACAGCTCATTTTCACATATTTAAATTTTTAATGATTTTCTGTTTTAGAGATGATTTTGTGGAATAGATTACGAGCAACTGGAAACGAATTTCCCAAATTTGAGAGAGTTTTTTCTCCAACATGATCTTATCTACAAAAACCTCTTTCATTTTTGTAACAGGTGCTATCATTTAGGAGATACGAGTTCATCTTCAACACCTATTTTCAGAAATTCGGCCCAAGTTTAATGTAACTGATTCTATTTTGAAGAAAATGGTTGAGCTCAATCCCTTAGTACAAGGATGAGAAAATTTATGTATTTTATGAATTTCATAGTGTAGGGGTTGGAATTTGGCAGAAGGTTGGACTTTTGAAAAAGCCTTGAGCTTCATTGTACACTCATATCAGCATTTTGGCTAAGGAATTGAGACCAGGGTTTGCAACACTCTTTGGGATCCATGTTGCAATTTGTCTTGGTACAGTGCTTTCTTTTGTAATTTTGAATTTTCTTATGTTTTATGTACTCCATTCTATATCTTGTTTCTTCTTAACTAAACAAACAAGAGTGTAAGTAGAATCCATTGAAATTGCAGTGCTCTACTTGAGGTTTGCTTTAGTTTCTTGATGTTTTCAGCTGTTTGGAGAGGATCCATGACTTTCCTTGCCCTCTTCAGCTCCTCACCTGTCTGATCCTTCCATATCACTCAAATTGAAGTGCCAAAAACAATTTCCTACGTTGCCCCATTGAGATTTCTGCAAGACTGAGCCTCGATCCCCGCACCCAAAATCTACCTTTCCATCTGAGCCAACAAATACATCATTTTATTCAATCAAACTTTTTCACACATATACCTAGCCTAAGATCAGTATTTCTATCAGTCATCTCAAGCCCTCGTTGATTATAATTTGCTAAGATTGACCCGGAGAGAGCCCTCTCCCGACCTGGTAGGGCTAGCTACCAAGTTAAGCATGGTTTGATGTTGGTCCTGGATCCTACCTTTCTCAGCCTGAGGTAAATCTAGGCACTAACACTACTGACATTGCTTTAATAAAGTAGCAGCGAACATGAACATACATGCCATGTTCAGGGGGATTTGTGGCTATGAAAGTTCAACATTTTGCTTTCTGGAAGTGAATCTTATGAAGGAAAGTCATGTGTATATGCAGTCTTTGATCTAGAAAGTCATGTATGTTTCTCTGAGATGAAGAAAAAGTGACACAAATTTAGGGGGAGCCTCTTATATGCTTCCATCAGTTAGTACTAGCTTTTTGGTTCTGACATTGATAGGTTACAGTATGTTGTTGATGCTCAGATGTTTCTTAGGAATGATGTTGGTTCATGATGGTTCATGAGTTGTTGCAAAATGTTATTGATATTGTGGTTCTTTGATGAATTTTCTAATTAATGAGATGGATATGTGTTATCGGGAAATCTAGTGTCTATTCAGAGCTGCTAGTCCCACTAAGATGGGTAGCTATCTTAGAAACAAACAGATTAAAGTTACTTGTTTTTTCCTTTATGAGAGAGAGATGAGAAAGAAGTAGAGAGTACCAACCTCAGTCTTCCGCTTGGCTCGCTTGTTTCCTTTCCCCTTTGACAGAATCTCGCCACTGCTTCCTTACTTTTCCAGCTTCAAAGAGCACCTGTAAATTCACAGCAGCGTAATACCATCAAAGCATAGAGATCTTTGACTATAAACAATATAGGATCAGATATATATTGACCATACAAATGTATATAACAAACACAACATTCAGAGATACACAAGAATATGGAGGAAAACTCAAATAGATTTATTAGTAAAAGTCATAAAAGAAAGGATTACAACCACTTGGTCTGACCCAGCGCCATCCTCCCAGCTTGAAAGCCCTCTTCACCTCACACAAAGCAAGATCACCCAACAATGTCTTCAAAGAGAAACCAACATCACCTCTTTGCAAATTACCAAATTCCAACCTTTGGATCTCTTGGATGAGGGATCCATTTATAGATATTTGCAAGGGGGTGAGTCAGCTTCTGGGATTTTGATTAGTGTCATCTCTCTGATATTTCTTGGTTCCACATGGAGATTTTAGATCTCTTACTCATCTCTGGGCGAACTCAGAGAAGCAAGTGTCAAATGAGCAGCTTCTAGAAGATTCTCTAGGTTTCCACCTAGCGTACTACTTGTGCCATTTGTTTGCTCTTGCTCATCACACCCTATAGAAGGGCTTTCCAGTATGCATCGCACTTTTTGCACGTGGCAGGTGAGATGCATCACACCTTTAGCACTGGGCAGTCTGTATGGTCCTTCTTTGACCAGTTCTGAGTAGCTTTTCATGGAGAACTTCTAGGAGATGAGGTGATCAGCTGACCTTGCTCCTTTAGGGTATGAAACAACACTTTTAGGGACTTAAAAGCCCTTGGTTTATGGACATATGTGATTGGGGTGCAATGCCCAAATATGTCTATAACAATATGATCAGTCTTGAGAGTAAATAGTTGGCACAGGTTTAGGGGGAGCATCTTCTATGCTTCTAAATGGTCTGTTGTTGGCATTATGGTTTCTTAAGCATTCCTTGTTGCATGATGATGTTTATGATGGGTACATATCATTGTTGATGTGTAGTTGTTGTTGTTATTATTACTGAAGATACATATGTTGTTGTCATTATGTCATTATTGATGATGAAGTCATGGATGATGCGTACATATTTCTTGAGTTGCACTTAGTGAAGTTGTTAATCCTACTTGATACACTTAATGAAGAGGATATGTATGATATGGTCGTTATTGACACTGGTTGATGATGATGAGTTTATGATTCACTCATGGTTTGTTGACATTTATATGTTATTTTCATTATGTCATCAATGATGCATGGGTTTCATGTGGTGAAGTGATGGATGATGCCTATATGTTTCTTGAGCTACATTTGAAAAATTTGTCAAACATTGATAATAAAGATGCATATGTTATGTTCATTGAAGATGTTGGTTGATGATGTTGTCGTTCAGTTCTATGTCTTGTGATGCTGGAGGTACTCTTGGATCTCACATATGTTGTTGATGCATGGAAATAATATGTATACGCTACTTATGGTTGTATGATACAAAGGATTGATATTTCTTTGGTGCTTTAGGATTGTGGCTCTTCCTACAAATGGAAAGAGCATGTTGACCTTGATGATGTGAGGTCAAGAGGATGAGTTGTTGACATATATTTGTTGCACTATCTTATGCTTATACTACAGTTGCTTAGTGATGATTAGAAGCATTTCATATTTGGTCACAGGCTGATAATGATGGAAAGTTTGATGATATATTTCCTTATCTTACATAGATTCTTGATGATGAGGATGTTCATGTCGATTCTATGTTGTTGCAATCATATGTTCATGTTGCAAGTTCCTATATGGTGCATGGCGATTGTTGATGACTATCATGGTCTTGGTACCTCACTGTTGAGGCCTCTGGTTTTGGTTATAAATGTCATATATGTCTCTTGATGTAAATGTCACGAAAAGACCCAAGTTGTAAATCATTGTAAAATTTAGTTATATACAGGTTATTAGGATCAAGTCATGTAATGTATGTAATCCATTATGTTGGGACATTGATGTAAAGTTTTTGGTCTAATATGTAAACCAGATATATTGGGTAATTGATGTAATCATGGGAGAATAAAGTCATTGGTCATAGGAAAGGTCATATTTTGGTTCAGTCATAAAGTCTTGTACTCTATTTGAATACCTTCCGAAGGTTCAACATATGCTCAGGGGAAGCATAGTCAATATGCAGTTCTCATATTCAACAGATAAAACCTACAATGGTCCTCTCTACAAAGGGGGAGAGAAGCCTTCTTTCAGCATTGTTGAACCCTTTGCCCTTGATTTAAAAGGGGGAGAGAATCTTGGTGTTTTGAAAAGAATGCTTGGAGAGTATCTTGGTGAGAAGCCTTGGTATTTATAGGTGTGTTTGCAGGTGCATACAGGTGTTGACCAAACACCAAAGCGGTTTCCATCAAGTCCAAAGGGAGAGATTGTTGGTATTATGGCTAATGTGTTGTCCTTGATGGAAACCTAATTAATAAAGATGTCAAAATTGTGATAACATGATTATTATGCAGATTGAACATATGCTACAAATGATGTGGACAAAGAAATGATAGTTGGATGACAAAGTAAAAGTTTGAGGAAGTATATGTGGATCCTATGAAGAAGGGTCACGTACATATGCAAGTATTGTGAAGAAAAGTCGCGTACAAAATCTACACCATGATAATCTAGATACTAGGGGTCTTTACCATGGTACTGGCCCATAGTAATTGGAGTGAAAACGATTATTTGATCCTGTCAAAGAATACTAACAAAATTACCAAGCAATTTACCTAAGGTATTGGTTAAGGATAAAGCTATATAAGGAGATGGAGATCAAGATGTTATGTGTGCAAGCAATGGATTATAAATGTGTGATCTGATTGGAACAAGTGTGCATTAGGAAGCAAGGAGAAGATTCAAATTTGAAAAATCTGAAAGCATGTTGACATATATGCTTGATTGATTTGCTTGTTGCAAATGTCAAAGTAGTTAATAATGATGAATCTGTAATTATAATGATGATGTGATCTAAATGAATTATTCAGAAGTATTTAGTTTTGACAATGAAGGTTGTGGAGAGCGAAGTTGTATTTGCAGTGACATTTTTCATATATGTACGCAGGTTTGCCTCTAGATAGTCGTGTACATATGTGAATCTAGTTCCATATAGTCGCGTATAAATTCTGCAAATTTATTTTGTATATTGAGATCTGCACGTGGGCATTATGCATGGTAGTCACGTACATATGCTGATATGCTTCATGGAATTCATGTATATATTGTAGGGTTTGTAGTATGGCTTGAATATGACATTTAATGAGTTATGCTTTGTTTGTTGTTTTATGTCAATGATGTCTTTGTCTTAATGACATGTGTCTGGCAGTGTTGATTGGGTTGAATAAAGATTGGTATATTGATCAGTGATGATGATGCAATATGATTCGGTTTTCAGTAAATTCGTATTGTTGTATCTATTTTGATTCAATATTCAGTGACTAATCTAATGATTCAGATTGACAGATATTTCAGTAGTCAATTATTTGAGATCTATACACAGGTCTTCTTCAGAGGGAGCGTGTAGATACTCGGGTTTTATTCTAAATAGTAACGTATACAATTTGAAGTTAAGTATGATCAGGGTTTGCAGGAACAACTCTATTTCTGTAATGATTAAAATTATATGGTTTGGTATATTAATGAATGGTTGTGCATTGGTAAGATTTGATGGTTTACATCTGATATGGATTGGTTTGATCTAGTTGCAATGGTTGATTGAGATTTAGTTCAGTGATTGATGTGACAGTGATTTAGTTGGTTCAGTGATTGTATTTCAGATTCAGTATTCAGTTTGGTATTGATCTTAATGATCGATGTGGGTCTAGTTTTAAATATGATGAAAGGTGGCCTACAGGTTTTGATTTTTTGAGTTAGGTGGATCTAGTATGAAATATTATGAAACATGGTCCACAAGAGATGTTAAGGGTTGGGACCTTTAGTGAGGGAGTCGAAGCTTCCTTTCAGTGGTAGCAGGTAAATTTGTTCAAGGGGTAGGTGCTCCCTTCTGGTAGGAGTTGATAAATGAGATAATGGTGTTGTAGCTCCCTTCCAGTGGATGTTGGAGAATGAGAGAAGGTTGTAACCTTCTGCAGGTGGGTGCCTGCATGCTAGTAAGAGTCGACGCCAACAAAAGATTGTAATAAGATTTTATTTTTATAATAAGAAGAAGATAGAGACAATGACAATGATGATTTTTTCCCACATTGGGTTTCCACATAAAATCCAGGTGTTCTCATGTGTTTTTATGTTTCTTATGTGTGATGGTTTATTCTGATCTTACTGCTCATGGTTACTATTTAATTAATGACTAATGAAATAATGAAGTATTGTTTGAAGATTAATATTTGATGAAACATATAAAAATTAGTTATCTGGATATATGTGGTTTGCATTTACCACATTCACATACATACATGGGTTTCATGAATGACAGTTTCCTACAAAAATTAGAATATGAAATGAATAGTTAATGTGAGTTTAAAATAATGATTCCCCCCCCCCCAATATGTTTCGTAAAAACCTAGGAGATGTCTGCTATTTGGGGCATTATTTCAAGGCCTTCTCACCATCGATTTCACTCTTTTACACTGAATAAACAAAGTATGGAAAAAAAGGAAAAGTTCCAGTGCATATGAAAACCTTTCAATAAGCTATCTCTCTTAACCATTCAACAATATAAATAAAAGGTAAGGGAAATAGAATATTATAGTCTTGCAAGATAAAAAAGAATGACATGATATCATAGTATAATAATGAACCTACAATAAAAATCAAAATTAGCATGGAACTTAATGTAAACTAAAGAAATGGCATATATATTACAAAGTAATGAACAAAGGTTAGATCTATGCTACATTGATACAATACAAAGGCAGACATAGTTGAGTTGGTGAGCACTTCCCAACCAGCTACATTACCAATAGAGAGGACTCTAAACCACATGAAAAACTATCCAATAACCATACTTAACATAGCAACAACATTTTCATTTCAATTAAATATCTCAAAGTTGCATATCAACGCAAGGATGCACGCGCTCGAAATTTAAGATTGGTCTAACAAAACAACTATAATTGTTTTAATGGATTGATCTTCCTCGTGCAGTGCATATAGCTCAAAGTCTACAAAGTTTACAATGAAAGGGGAAGTGAGCAAGGGATTCAACGAAGCCCTTGTCTCATGTGTGGAGAATGTTAACCATATGAAACAACTTTCTAGAATGGGTAATCTAAATGGATTCCCCTACATCTTTGGCCTCATATCTAAACCACATGAACTGAATAATGTTAACTAAATGTAGATTTAGGTAATATGTTATGCATGCTTGATAACCTTGCGTAAGGGCTCCAAATTTGGGGTTTGGTCTACCGTGATTTGACTGGTGACCAATGCACCCTTTGAGCACCTTCTTTCTGATCTAGTGAATATATGACCATATCAAGGTGTCTAGAAGAAAATCCCACATTGTTGTTTCTCTTTTAGAGGCGTGTAGCCACCACGACCATAAAGGCGGGTTACTGAAACCTATGTTGGTTGCAGGATTTGACTTGAAACCATCATTATTGGAAATAACCCTCAATTAATCCTTTTAATACATTAAAGCAATGGAATTAACGATAACTAACAACAAATTACCTTATAATCCCTTTTAACAACCTTTTTCCTGATGTGAAAAGTAAAATAATGCTAATATAGACATGGTTTTATGAGGTAAAGGGGGGTGGAATGGAAGTGAAAACCATGTTGATTTTTAGCCTTGACAAATTGTTGGAAGACCTGTGGAATTAATCTAAATTGAATAAAAATCAACAATCTAACCTACCATGAATATTAACAAAAAATCATCATTAATCCCTGCCAGGTATCAGGTTCAAACTTCATTGGGAGGGGCAGAGGATGGAAGCCACTTTTGGGAGAATTAAACTGTGCCAAGGGACGTCTAGGCTCGATCGAGATCCAAAAAACCCTAGTGATAACAGCTCATTATGGGTTGATTGTTCTTCTTCCATTCAATAAATGGGTTGGTCCTAACCTAGGTTTAGCCCAGTCACAAAAAGAAAAGAATCACCATCTTATCCTTATCATATATCATAACATAAACATATGACAGTGTTCACAACTATTAAGTTCCACTATCCAATAATGCCTTTACACATATCAAGAACATATCATAAAGGTAGACTAGAGTCCATCAAAATATCTCCTATGTAGTTTCAACATTTATTTACATTCTTTTAAATAACATAAAAACAAAAACTAGTAAAAACTTCTCTAAACATTGGCCAAAAGCTACTTTAAATTTAATCACAACAAACTTAAATAATAATAATAATAATCTAATTTTAAGGTCATGGCCAAGCTAGATGGTGAGCACCAGTATTGCAGCAATAATGCTGCAACTCCTGGGCTTCCTACTTTACTTTTATCAACCCGGTAGTTCATAACAAACTTGGAAGCGATGGTGCTGTATGCACAAGTACTAGTTCTTATTACAGGCTGTCACTTGGTCAGCTGGCGCAAGATCACTAGGAGCTCAAGCCAACTTCTATGGATTCCAGAAGAAGCTCTATGTGTGATGAAAGAAAGGAAAGCTTACTCTATAGAGGCTACTCTACTTGTAGAAAGGAAAAGAAGACTGAAATGTAAAGTAAACCTATCAAACCCTACTTAACCAACTAATCCTACTTTTGCAGAAAAAGAGATGAAGAACCATGAAATAAATGCCATTACCTACTCAGGAAGTAAACAACATCTACTCAGGCTATTTTTAGAAGTAAATGAGCAAAAAACATCTTTTTGGATTTTTATGTATTTTTATGTGAAAATGCCATTCATGTAATTTATTTGATTGTGAATGTGGCAGGGATTAGGTGGATGTGGAGGTCGACTTTGGGATTTTTAGAGGTGTAGGATGGTGTGGATGGGTCCTAGGAGGGCTCAGGTGGCCTTCTGGAGGCTTTTCCCGCAATCAGACTTCAAAAAGAAGCCTACAAGAAAATCTACAGGAGGCTGCAGGGGATCTACAGGAGGTCTACAGGAGGATGCCGAGAGCAGTTTTGGAGGTTTTGAAGGTAGGAAAGTGGGTGGAAAGGGTAGCTGAAGGCTAGGATGATGTGTTAAGGTGTCTAGGGTCCATCAAGAATGATTAGGAGAGAGAAAGATGGTCGGATTTGTTCAAGGAAAGAGAGGAAAGTCTATGGAAAAGTGCAAAAAAGTAAGGAAGATTTGAAATGAACTCTGGGCGACCTGTGGGGCATAGATCAAAGAGAGATTGTGATGGCTGATTGGATAAATTACTGTTAGAAGAGATTGGCTACAAAAGGACCTGGAAATCAAACAAGGAGATCAAGCAAGCAAGGAAACTAAGTACATAAAAAGAACCAGAATTTTGCATCAAGCTAATCTAGATTATGAGCTATGGAAAGAAATGTTGAACAATGCTATAATGAGAGAAAGCATGGAAGGAAACTTATTGCAAGATAGAAATGAGCATGGTGAAATAGATCTAAAGCAAAACATTAACCTTCTAACAAACTACAACACTAGAAATCCTATGGAGAATGAAAATCTGTGTTTTTGTGGCAGCAAGAGGGTCTTGGCCTCAGTTCATGGTCCCAAAGGGAGGAAAGGAGGCCAAGGCTCTATTGATGGCATTTTTGTATCTTCTTTCTATCACTGGTTGACCTTCTACAAAAAAATTAAATGGAAACAACCTTTTGAATCACCAAAAGCAACCTATTTGTAACCAAGAAAGAGATTCATCTAACAGCAACTAATTCATAAACTGAAACAAAGCATATAAACACAAACAAGAGGAGCTTGGCTGCTTAGATTGGGACCTAACCCAAGAGCTTCAACCCTCTGAGGTAACTCAGTGCTAGCTCAAAAAGGATCTCATCTTTATTATCAAAATAATAATAGGATTACATGAAACTGTCAACAAAAGTAAGCTTGAAGTTGAGCAGAGCAAAGCTACAACAAAAATTCGAAATTTGACTAACTTATTTAATGAGGCCCTAGGCCTCTCTACTTATACAACTGAAGCTCCCAATAGCTTCCTTAAAATCAGGGAGGCTTAGCTCCCAAGACTTGAGATAAATATAAGTTATCCTCCACTTGCTCGGCTGCCTCCTAGTGCATTGATGTGGTTGTTTGTGCTCTAAGCTGCATGATGGAGAATTCAACGTGGGGAGTCATAAATGAGGGGGATACCCTCCTATAAATCCTCTCCCTTGTCTACTTCAAATTATTGTTGCCAATTATCCATTAAATCTTTGACTTTATCTCCAAAATTGAACAAAAATCTGCATTAAACACATATTAGACTCCATGGCATAATGACCAACCCAACTCACTCCATAAGCATAAATATAATTAAAAAACATGCAATAAGCTAAGATAATGGTGGATTAAACTATGTTAGGGGGTAAAATGAGCCCATATAATTACCCATTTATGGGGCTCATCATCACCCCCCTAATGAAGGTGTTTCTCATCCTCTGAGCAACTTAATCCATCTCCTCATCTTTGATGGCCCTGATGGCCTCCCTGACATCCCATGCTTCTGATGTGAGGTCCTCTTCTTTGTCATGGAATCCTGCCTTTCTGTCCACCTCTTCCCACTGTTGTTGTTCTTCTTCCTCTTTTCTGCCTTCTAGCATTCCTAGCAGCAGTGGGGGACTCAATTTGAGGCCAATCCAATTGACCTTCAAATTCTGCATAGAGTGCTTGTACAGTGGCACTCTCCTTAATGCTTCTTTCATCCTTGTTGGGGAGTGATACTCCTTGATTTGCAGACTGTGTGGTAGGGTGTTCCACCTCCTCATACAAGCATGAATACAGTCATCCCCCAGTAACCTTTCCATGTCCTCAAAATGTGCAATGGCCTGAGCCTGATCATTGATATACTTAGGGGAAATTTGGGGATTATTTGCAAGTAGCTGGTGTGTGCTGATGAGAGCCATGGGGTTTGATGGCTCAGTTCTGATCATGAGGGGCTCATTCTGCTCCTTTATCATCAACTTCCTTATCTCTGTTACCCTTAATTCCTCATGATTCATCCATGATGCCATGACTATTAGTTGCAGGTCCCCTAGCCTAGCATTGGGGTCCCATACGTTCATATCGGTGAGGGCCATGTTATGCAAATATAACTCTGCTATTTTTGCCTTGTCTTCTGATGAACTTTGGTCACATAGGTTCATAAACTGTCTATAATCCTAGAAAGGCATTGTGTCTCTCTGTGCCAAAGTCTTTATCTGAAACTGCTACCATTGGTCCTTGAGGTATAATCCATATGATTTTGTTGGTGTTCTACACTGCAGTGCCTCCATAGACTAGCTGGCCATGCATGCTAGTTGTGTCTCCCTCCCTTGCAGCTGTCTTCTAAATAATGCATTTTCTGTTTCCAAGTGTATTCTTGTGATTGCCTCTCTATGTCTTACAACACTTAAATCTCTGCCCATTTCTCTAAGCTTGTTCTGCATGTGGCCAATATCCTCTACTCCCTTGGATTTGGTGATTTGCATCCACCTATGGTTCCTTATTCTTTCTTTCTCCAACTCAAAGAAAAGTGGGATTGCAAATTTCTGTGAAATGATTCTTCCCCCTCAAGAAGATTGTAGTAAGAGCCCAAACTAGGCTGGGGATCAGGTTCTTGAGTCTCTGTTGCTTCCTCCTTCCCCTGTGACTGTCCTTCTAGTCTTTTTTCAAGTTTTTCGGTCTCCTGTAGTCTTGACAAGGGTCTCCTGTAGAACAGTATGTGCCTCTTGTAGAACTGTTTTTGAGTCCTGTAGTTGCACTCTTTCCTTCCAGGTGGAAGATCTGGGAGTCCCTCTTTCATATGTGATAGGGGTTTTAGAGGGAGATTCTTCCCCTTTGATAGTGGGTGAATCTTCAATTACAATGGGCACTTTAGAAGAAGGTTGGGGCTTCCCTTGTTTGATCCTTGTGCTCTTCCGAGCCCTGAAATACATTGAGGTCTGCCTCTTCCTCTTTTGTTTGGGTTTAATTGGGGTGTTGAGGGTAGTGAGAGTAGCTACTGCCTCCCTTTCTAGGGTCTCAAGAGACACTTCTATCTTTTCTGCCCCTTTTTCCTCTCCTTCTGTCTTTTTCTTTATCTCTGCTAGTTTTGTTTCCTTTTGTTCTGTTTTGGTTTCTTCCTCCTCTATTTTGGTTTCCTCCCTCTCTGTTTGTTCCTCAGTTTCCTCCCCTTCTCCCCCTTGCTGCTCTTCCCCCTCACTATCAGAAGGACTGAGATCATATGTGAGGGCCTTTATATCATCTTCTGCTGTCATGTTTCGGAAGATTTCCCATGCTATGGGGATTGTGAAGGTATGGAGGGCTTCTTCCACTAACAATTTAATTAACCCATGGTGAGCCAACTAATCTGGACCTCCTGCCTTCAAATTAATGCTGGAGTCTATGAGGGATTGCAGGAGGAAATAGGGGATGCTGAGTTTCTGGGGTGTTGGAGTGTCCATGCCATATCTCAGCTCATGGAGAAGTCTGAAATGGTAACCATAAACTATGCTATACCTCCCTTCACAGGAAATATATTTGATAATCTGGTAACTAACCTCATCCCAAGGGTAAGGTATGCTTGTCCTTCTAATGCCATTCTTGTCTTCTACAGGATGTTCATTATTTTGGAAGAAGTTTTTCTTGGCAGACTGCCCAATTGGATTTTCATCTTTGCTCCAAGGTAATCCAAGAGGAAGGGTGGTAACCCTACTGATAAATTCTGGGGTGATTTCCATGGAGAGACCTCTAAAAGTAACAGTGGCATGGGTCCTTGAGTGAGGGACTAAAGAAAGGGCAAACTCCTGAGCCACTTCTTCATCAAACCCTCAGAATTTCTCAAAAAATGGCATCCAATTTACTCTGGTGAAAATGGCTACTACTTCTGGATGTTCATGGAGCCTGGCTGAATTTGTGGGCTCCTTCCTCATGAATCCCCCTGTCATTGTGCTTATACCCCTTTTGAACACCCAAGGTAGAGATGGAGACAAGAATTTTGAAGAAACAGGAAAACAGAGGAAAACTGTGTTTTTTTTAAAGAAAATAGGCAGAAAATTTTATGTAATTCCTCTTCTTCTATGGACTCAATTTCTCCTTAAAATTATATCATTCCTTGCACATATTGATAATCAAGGTGGGTATGCACAAAACCTACCTCCTCAAGCTAGAAATCGAGCAAAAACCCCGTGTTTTCTCCTTAAAAACAACTTATTGCCCCTCCTGTAGAACTGCCTGTAGGTGCTCCTGTAGAACCTGTAAGTGCTCCTGTAGAACGCCGATAGCAGGAGGATGGATGAAAGCGATGGAGAATAATGGTTTCGAGGCTATGGTGGTGACAAAGAGCTTGCTGCAGCTAAGTGGACGAGGATGAAATGGAAGAAAAGGTGGTGAAGGAGTTTCAAGGAGGAGTACTTATTTCTTCTTTGGGATATTTCCGGTGATGGGGTGAGCTAGCAAAAATGTACGTTGCCATATTTGGACTGTTGGTCCCCACTACCTTGTCATCATGGCTCTTTCCTGCAATCACTTCCCATCATTGCATCGGAGTTTGCATATCCTCCACTACCTGTCCTTTAGATTTTTCTTTGAGTTGACTAGGCACACGTGTGGTGGCATCTCCGGATGAGCGCAGTCAACTGGATGAGGGTGGCCAGTTAACTAGCCACCTTTTCTCATTCAACCCTAACCATCTCATTTGCTTATGCATATTTTCCAATTACACAGATGCAACAGAGGAGAGGGTTAGTCACTTACCTGCGAGTCGAATGTACATGTTGTGAGGCATTTTGGTTCCTTTTGCTGTTGCATGCTTGTATTTCAGTTGCTGCATGCCTTTATCTCCTCTACTGCATGCTCTTTGCTTCTTGATGTGTGAGTGGTTTTCTTTGTGTTGGTATCCTCCAGCTAGATCTAGCTTCATATGTCCCCTTCAATCCCATGGTTGCACTTCTTTTGTTGTTGTGGCTTGATTTTAATGGGATCAGCTGCTACAGGAATTCCTACAGGAGCTCCTGTAGCTGCTTCTCCCTTTAAAATTTTTAGCTGATTTTTGTGCTAAGAGCTGTGAGGATGATGCCAGAGATGTTGATGAAGATGGAGAGGTACTTGGTAAGCTGCAGGTGAGATTTAAGGTGTTGCTCCCTTTATTTTTTGTTTTTTTTTTTAAATTGGTTTCTGTGTTTTTTTCGGTAGGAAGGGAAAAAATGATGATGATGAGGTGGTGCAGGTGTTGGATGGATGGAAAGGAGGATGGACAGCTATAGGAGGGTCTACATGCTCTTCATGAAACCTCCTAGCCCCTCAAACTTCTTTTTGGAACCATTTATGGCTCTCTGTGATTTCTACAAGAGCCTCCTATAGAACACACAGGGCCTCCTGTAGAACACACAGTTTCCGGAAAAAAAAAAACCACAGTGGGGTGGAAGAAAGGTCAGAAATGATGGAGAAGAGTGTGGGGGAGATGAAATAGGCTCTGTGGCATCTTCTCTTGCTCCCTGTGGTCCACCTGTAACCTGCAATGCACATTAAAATTCAATTCTCTTTTCCTTCTTTTCTTTGTTTTTTTCTTCTTCTTTTTTTTTTGAAAGACAACTAGGGCGCCTCAAGGAGGTTTTCACCCTAATTGCCTACCCTGGGCACCTCCAAGGGAGGTTTTCACCCAGGGATCTTATTCTCTCTCTTTTTTTATTTTTGTCATCATTGGGCCGCCTCAACAAAGGTTTTCAACCCAATGATGGGACTCAAGCGCCTCATGGAGGTTTTCGCTTGAGTCCTTATTATTTTTTTCCTTTTTTTTTCTTTTGCTTCTTCAGTGAGTGGGTGAAGTGGAGGCTAAGACCTGCTCCACTACCATCACTGTCTTATTCAGATCTTCAGTGAACTCTCGCTTGGAGAGGGGCTTCTTGTAAATTTTCAACCTATGTCCATTGACAAGCATGGGGATGGCTTCCTCATCAATGGTTCTGATTAGAACTGAACCATTGTCATTGCATTTTTCCACAATGTAGAGTCCCATCCATCTTGTCCTCAGTTTGCCTTTGAAGTCTTTAAACCTTGATTCATAGAGCAGTGCCCAGTCTCCCTCTTGGAATTGCTTCTCCTTGATATTTTTGTCATGCCATATCTTCCTCTGAAGCTGAACTACCGCTGTATGGAGAAGGGCCTGCAATCTTTGTTCATCCAATCCATATAGATGGAGTAGTCTTTCTCTCTGTGCATGGCTGAGGTCTAGGTCCATCTGAGCTACCATTCTTAATGTATTGTATTCAAATTCTATTGACAGCAAAACCTTCTTCCCATAGACCATTTCATAGGGTGTGAACCCTATGGTGGTCTTACATGTTATGTTGTAGGCCCAGGTGGCCTCAACTAGTCTATCGGCCCAATTTTTTCTGCTGCTGCTCACTACCTTAGTCAGAATTCCTTCCAAAGCTCTGTTAGTGACTTCCACCTGCCCATTGGCTTATGGATGGTAAGGGGTGGAAGTCCTGTGCTTGATTTTATAATGTGTGAGTAGGTCTTCAATCAACTTGGAAGTGAACTGGCTGCCTTGGTCTGTGACCATTTCTCTTGGATACTCGAACTTATAGAATATGTTTTCTCTCAAAAACTTAGCTACTTTTTCCTCTGTTGTTGCTTTGATTGCTTTTGTTTCTGCTCATTTTGTCAGATAGTCGGTGCACACAATGATGTATTTCTTCTGTTTTGAAGGAGGGTTGATAGGACCCACAAAGTCCATGCCCCACTTCTCAAATGGCTCAAAGGTCACTTGAGGTTGCATGGGAATCTCATCCTTTGGAGTAAGTTTCCCCATCCTTTAACACCGATCACATTGGCTGGTATACCTCCTCACATCTTGATGAAGAGTGGGCCAATAGTAGCCTGCTTGCAATATTTTAAAGGTAGTCCTCTTTGTTGCAAAATGGCCTCCACAAGGCCCGTCATGACAGGTCAGGAGAATTTCAAAGACTTCCTCCTCCCTGACACATCTTCTCAAGATCTGATCTGGGCCAAGTTTGAAAAGATTACCCCCAATCCAGGTGAAAGGGGTGCTTTTCCTCATGATCTTGCTCTTCTCCTTTGAGGACAGGTGTGGTGGAAACTGTGCTGAAACCAAGTAGTTTGCTATATCAGCAAACCATGGAGAGAGTACTGAGATAGAAAACATGTGTTCATTTGGCAATTGATCATCCACCATTCCTTCTTCATTTGTAGGAAAATTTACTCTACACAAAAAGTCAGCAACAACATTTTCTTTACCAGGCTTATCAACAATGGTCAAATCAAACTGCTGCAGTAAAAGCAACCATCTAATAATGCGAGCATTTACATCTAGTTTGTTCATTAAATATCTAATTGCAGCATGATTAGTGTGTACAAAGATTTGATAGCCTGTGATATAATGTCTAAATTTGTTTAAGGAATGCACCACAACTAGGAGTTCCTTCTCAATTACCGTGTAGTTTAACTCTGCCTTTGACAAATTTTTACTTACAAAGTATATGTCATAAGGTAAATTTTCATCAATTTGTCCTAAGGCTGCTCCTATTGCTTTGTTCGAGGCATCTGTGTGAATGTGGAAAGGCAGGGCCCAGTTTGGGCCTCTCAAAATTGGGGCAGTCACAAGTTTGGTTTTCAAGGTATCTAGGGCTTCTTGACAGCTTTCGGTCCATATAAATTCGACATCTTTTCCTAAAAAACCAAACAATGGAGAGGCTAACTTGCTGAAATCTTTAATGAATCTTTTGTAATATCCAGCTAAGCCTAGGAAACTCCTGACGTCTCTCACCTTTTGAGGAGGTGGGACCCTTTGGATGATGGCAACTTTGTTGGGGTCCACCTACAATCCTTGTTGAGATATTGCATGACCTAGCACGGTCCCTTCAGTTAGCAAAAATTCACATTTTTTCGGAATGAGGGATAGGTTAATTTCAATACACTTGTCCAAGACTTTTCCTAGGTTAGATAAAGCTTCCTGAAAGTTAGAACCATAAGGAGTGAAATCATCCATATATATTTCCACTGCATCATGAACCAGTTCAGAAAATATACTCAATATTGCAGTCTAGAAAGTGGCTGGAGCATTGCACAAACCAAAAGGAAGGACCCAATATACAAAGGTACCCCAAGGACAAGTGAAAGTGGTCTTATCTTGGTCCTCTGGGCTGATTTGAATCTGATTGTACTCGCTAAACCATCTAGGAAGGAGAAAAACTTTTTCCCCTCCAGACCATCTAACACTTGATCTATGAAAGGCAAAGGAAAATGGTCCTTTTTAGTGGCTTTGTTCAATTCCTGATAATCAACACAGATTCTCCACTTACCATTTTTCTTTAGCACTAGCACCAAAGGAGAGACCCATTCACTGTCAGAGATGGGGTAGATGAATCTTGCATCAAGTAATTTTTGCAATTCTTCCTTAACAATGTCTTTAAGGGCTGGATTCATCCTCCTTTGAGGCTGCCTAACTGGTTTGCAATCTTCCTTAATGTATATATGATGAGTACATACTGAAGGGTGCACTCCCTTCATCTCCTTATAACTCCAAGTGAAGGCATCTAAATGTTTTCTCAATAAGCTGCATAGCTCCTTCTCTTGGGAAGTGGATAGGGATGAATTGATTTTCAAGGTTCTTTCTAGGTTGGAATCTATATTCTTAACATGGAGAGAGGTCGGTTCGGCCACACAGAGATCAGTTAAGGGATTGTTTTGGGTTTCTTTCACTATGTCCTCTAATGGCAAGGTACTGGGGGTGGATTCTGAATTAAATTTTCAATGATATCATCCTCATCTTGCGGTTTTCCCCCCATGGCAGTTTCTAATGTACAAAGTGGTGCATAATAGACTTCATCCTCATCCTCCTCTAACCAGAGAGGTAGATCATGTTCTAGCAAGGGTTGGGCAGGAGGGTATAGGACTAACTGCTTGGACATATGCCCGTTCTTGATGGTCATGTTCCCAGCCCGACAGCTGATATAAGCATCGGCAGTAGCCAACCAAGGTCTTCCCAAGATGAGAGGATACCCAGTGAGCTTTGCCTTCGGCTGGAGAACTAGGAAATCAGCAAGGTACTCCCAAGAATCAATGGAGACTATCACATTTTCCACAATCCCTTCAGGGGTCACGGTGGAGTGGTCTGCTAGCTGCAGTACTGTAATGGTCTTCCTCAAGGAGCCCTGGAGGTTAAGTTTGAGCATGGCTTCCTTTGTCATCACATTAATGGCAGCTCCCAGATCAATCAAGGTGTGTGGGAACATGGTACCATTGATGAGGACATCAACTACTAGGCTTCAAGGGTCCATATATTTAAGACAGATTGCCTGCCCCAACATCAGGTCAGATAGTTGTCCTATGACATTGATGGTTGGGGCATCTCTCTTGCGCCTACCTGGATGCCTAAAGCACTTCTCTTTTATCAACCGATTGTATATAGGCACATCTTTTATGGCTTGGAGAAGAGGTATCTTTACACATAACTGTTTCAATTCTCCTAGAAGTTCAGTTTCTTCTGGGGTGGGCTGTGTTGTCCCGGATAGTCTCTCAGGAAAGGGTGGAATTGCTTTAGGTTCACTTTCCTCTTTATCTTCCTTAACCTCCTTAGGGGGAGGCTGGATATCTGGGAGAACCTTCCCAGATCGTAGGTTAATCTCCTGAATCTCCACAGCATAATTTGGGCATGATGGTTCCCCACTATATACTTGCTGAGCTTGTTTGTTGTTCGAGTTCGGGTTTGGCTGGGTAGGCATTTGGGGTTGCCTTGGTGGAGCAAGAGGAAATGGTTGTGGTTGAGCAGGTGGTGGAGGTAAAAGAGCAGGAGGAGAGTTGTACTAGGGCCTCCACCCTTGATGAGTTGCATTCCACTGAGGTTGTGGCTGAGCATAGGATTGAAATGAATGAGTGGCTGGTTGGGCATGATATTGAGATGGATAGGACCAAGGAGGAGGCGTGGACTAAGAAGGATGAGCAGGAGGGCCCCAAAAACGTATGGGAGTGACTTGGTTGGGGTTGTAGTATGCCTGGGATGTCCCTTGCATCGCTTGCTGGTATGGTCTAGGTCCATGCGGTCTCCTCTGGTTCATGAAATAGAGTGGTTCAGTGGCTCCTTCGCCCCCCTAGTATACAGCTTTAAGTCTGGGCAAGGAGGGTCACTTATTTGTAGAAAAATCTTCTTCACAGATTGAAAAAACCTCTAGAGAGTTCAATGGGCATTCGTTCCTAGGATGCCTCCTGGTGCACATAGGACAAAAAATGGCCAAAGCCCTCTCTACTTCCTCTTGTTTCCTTTTGATATGCAAGGTATCCATTTGCATGGTAAGAGTCTACAACATCTCACTCTTAAAGTCTTCCAGCGTGTTTCCAAGTTCATCTTTGATGGATGAATTAGATGAGGAGGCACTGGCTATGGGTTGACTCCCCCTACCTCTTTTTCTTACTGCTCTAGAATGATTTCTAAAGACAGTCTTTATGTCCTCATAAGGTAGTTGGTAGATGTATCCCCCAGCTAGTAAATGGAGGGTGTCTAGAAGGTCTTCCAGAATTCCCCTGAGCAGGATCAACTTCAGAGATTCAGGGTCAAGTGTACACCTAGCCCTTTTGTAACTGAGCTAGAACCTCTTTTCATAATCTTCCAAGGATTCATCACTTCCCATGGTCACCTGGAAGATTTCTTCCTTGGTATCTTTCGACCTATAGTAGTCTCGGTATTTGTTATTAAAGGCCTGCTACATCTGAGCCCAAGTTGTGATGCTATTGCCAGGTAGCCCCATGAACCAGCGCAATGTTGCATCCTTGATATTAGAAGGAAATAGTTTCAACTTTTTCTCATCTTCTACATAGTCATAGGTTCGACAGATAACAACAAACTCAAACAAAAAGGTGTCAGGATCTTCTGTAGTCAAATGATGGAAGTGAGGTAGGGTTGAGGGACTTATATTCTTCATTTTGGTGTCCCCATTGGTTTCCTAGATGGGAAAGGTACCCTCTACTCTTTCTCCATTCCCCCTAACATTTCTGTTTTCAGCCATTGTCTCAGGAGGGATGTCTTCTTCTTCTTCTTCCCCTATAGGTTCTTCAAATATCTCTGGTTGTTCACCTAAAGGTTCTTCTTGATCACTGCCACCAAAGAAGAGCAAAGGGTGGCTATGTGATGCAGTGGGGGTGTTGGGCAAGAATTTTCCTGAATTATCTCTATTCCTACGAGGCATGAAAGGAAATATTTTTGGTTGGTTTTTGTTTCTTCACTTCTTGTACCTACAAAACTGAAATTGATTGAACAAACAAATTGCAACTAACTGAAATGAACTTGTTGAAATGAAATTGTAGAACTGAAAAGGAAAGCAAATGAAATGCAGAACTGAAAGCAAGGAAATGACTAATCTACTTTTACTGAAATGAAGTTGCTAAAATGAAATTTGCAGAATTGGAAATGAAAGCAAATGAAATGCAGAATTGAAAGCAAGGAAATGACTAATCTACTTTTGTTGAAATGGAAATTGCAGAATTGAAAATGAAAGCAGGGAAGTGTGGAAACTGAAAGAAACAACTACTCTACTTTTGCTGAAATAAACTACTTAGCAAAAGGTTGTGATAGAAAATAGAAGAAGCAGTAATCACAAAATACTCTGACGCTTCCCCGACAACGGCGCCAAAAAGTGGTGAGCACCAATATTGCAGCAACAATGCTGCAACTCCTGGGCTTCCTACTTTACTTTTATCAACCTGGTAGTTCGTAACAAACTTGGAAGCGATGGTGTTGTATGCACAAGTACTAGTTCTTACTGCAGGATGTCACTTGGTCAACTGGCACAAAATCATTAGGAGCTCAAGCCAACTTCTATGGATTCCAGAAGAAGCTCTATGTGTGATGAAATTAACGAAATCTTACTCTACAGAGGCTACTCTACTTGCAGAAAGGAAAAGAAAACTTAAATGTAAAGCAAACCTATCAAACCCTACTTAACCAACTAATCCTACTTTTGTAGAAAGACAGATGAAGAACCATGAAATGAATGCCATTACCTACTTAGGAAGTAAGCAACATCTACTCAGGCTATTTCTAGAAGTAAATGAGCAAAAAACATCTTTTTGGATTTTTATGTGAAATTGTCATTCATGTAATTTATTTGATTGTGAATGTGGCAGCGATTAGGTGGCAGTGGAGGGCGACTTTTGGATTTGTAGAGGTGTAGGATGGTGTGGATGGGTCCTAGGAGGGCTTAGGTGGGCTTCTAGAGGCCTTTCCGGCAATTGGACTTCAAAAAGAAGCCTACAGGAAAATCTATAGGAGGCTGCAGGGGATCTATAGGAGGTCTACAGGAGGATGCCGAGAGCAGTTTTGGAGGTTTTGAAGGTAGGAAAGCGGGTGGAAAGGGTAGCTGAAGGCTAGGATGATGTGTTAATGTGTCTAGGGTCCATCAAGAATGATTAGGAGAGAGAAAGATGGTCGGATTTATTCAAGGAAAGAGAGGAAAGTCTATGGAAAAGTGCAGAAAACTAAGGCAGATTTGAAATGAACTCTGGGCGACCTGTGGGGCATAGATCAAAGAGAGATTGTGATGGCTGATTGGCTAACTTGTTATGAGAAGAGATTTGCTACAAAAGGACCTGGAAATCAAACAAGGAGATCAAGCAAGAAAGGAAACTATGTACATCAAAAAACCTAGAATTTTGCATCTAGCTAATCTAGATTATGAGCTATGGAAAGAAATGTTGAACAATGCTATAATGAGAGAAAGCATGGAAGGAAACTTATTGCAAGATAGAAATGAGAATGGTGAAATAGATCTAAAGCAAAGCATTAACCTTCTAACAAACTGCAACACTAGAAATCCTATGGAGAAGGAAAATCTGTGTTTTTGTGGCAGCAAGAGGGTCTTGGCCTCAGTTCATGGTCCCAAAGGGAGGAAATGAGGCCAGGTCTCTATTGATGGCTTTTTTGTATCTTCTTTATATCACTGTTTGACCTGCTACATAAAACTTAAATGGAAACAACCTTCTAAATCACCAAAAGCAACCTATTTGTAACCAATAAAGAGATTTATCTAACAACACCTAATTCATAAACTGAAACAAAGCATATAAATACAAACAAGAGGAGCTTGGCTGCTTGGATTGGGTCCTAACCCAAGAGCTTCAGCCCTCTAAGGTAACTCAGTGCTAGCTCAAAAAGGATCTCATATTTATTATCAAAATAATAATAGGATTACATGAATCTGTCAACAAAAGTAAGCTCGAAGTTGAGCAGAGCAAAGCTACAACAAAAATTCGAAAATTTGACTAACTTATTTAATGAGGCCCTAGGCCTCTCTACTTATATAATTGAAGCCCCCAACAACTTCCTTAAAATCAGGGAGGCTTGGCTCCCAAAACTTGAGATAAACAAAAGTTATCCTCCACTTGCTCGACTGCCTCCTAGTGCATTGATGTGGCTGTTTGTGCTCTGAGCTGCATGATGGAGAATTCGAAGTGGGGAGTCATTAGTGAGGGGGATACCCTCATTTAAATCCTCTCCCTTGTCTACTTTGAATTATTGCTGCCAATTGTCCATTAAATCCTTCACTTTATCTCCAAAATTAAACAAAAATATGCATTAAACACATATCAGACTCTATGGCATAATGACCAACCCAACTCACTCCATAGGCATAAATATAATAAAAAAAAATGCAATAAGCTAAGAGAATGGTGGATTAAACTATGTTAGGAGGAAAAATGAGCCCATATAATTACCCATTTATGGGGTTCATCACTAGACACCAAATTGGTCTGTGGGATCCTCTTATTTGTGGGACAAAAGATCCACCTCCATGTAGTGATTTTGATTACTAGAATCTATATAAAAGAATAGTGGATTAGCCACATTTTTGTTCCAAAAATTTCTAAGACCTTGATACCTTATGGATATATTTCTCAAAAGGACTATATACATCCCATTGCATAAACCTTTCTTGAAAATAACATTTACATCACATAAAAAGAATTGAAATAAAAAATAGATAATATAATCACTGTGTTATTAAATAACAAGTGTATCGTTATTCTTAATTTTCATTCATGTGTGGTGGACGAGGATAAATATTGTTGGAACAATTATCACATCAATATAACTTGCATAAAATTCAACAATCTAATATACTATGAATGTTAACAAAAAATCACTATCTTATACATACCATATATCATAACATCAACATTTAAAAATGTCATCACGAATATAAAAGCCACTATTTGATAATACCTTTACACATATCAAGAACATATCATAAAGGTAAACTAGAGTACATTAAAATATCTCTTATGGAATTTCAACATCTCTATACATTTTTCAAATAACATAAAGCCAAAAACTTAATAAAATTTTCTCTAAACATTGGTAAAATATTACCTAAAATTTAATCACAAGAAATAAAGATAATGATCTATTGACTGGCCCAAATGTTCTACCAACGACAAGGGGATATCCCCAATGTAAAGTCCCAACTAGACCCTATACCATTTGGAATAGGAGTCTCATCTAGTATATTGGCCCGACGACCATCTTATTTTATCTAAGATATGCTTTGGATACAATAAGCAATATGTAAAAAAACCAATACAACATTTCATGATCACAAGTTAGATAGATTTATGAAAAACTGTACAAATAATGTGCACAAAACACTACCACAATTAAGATAAATGACATGAAACTTTAAAAGAATAATGTTTGCATACTCTAATAAAGATGCATGTGAAAGGAAAGATTTGTTTATCGATTGAAAAGTAGTTTACAATCAACAACGACTGTTAAAACATAAATGGCATACAATTTCAAACAAGATGTGTGTTAGAAGTAATGAAATAGTTCATTTTCCTCAACACATATGAAAATAAACACATATCATCAGCCATTAAGAGAAGAGTATCACAACACTTAACGATACATGCATGAATTGTTTCCTGGCTCAATAAGCTTTTGAGTATTAAATAGAAATGTTGAAGTGCACAATTACAAGGGGCATTCACTAGATCCAAGAGTGGAGCATTGAAGCTATTACTTACTTTCACAAAAGAATAACAAGCTCTCAAATAATATTCTTACATGGATACCAAAGTTAAAAGTCCTTTTGCTCTAGCCATGAGGGTTTATTTATAAGAATTGAGGTGACCTTTCACCTTCCACTATGACTCTTGGACTACCCTCATGACCTTTCAACTTCCATGTGACTTTTCATTTTCTTTTCACATTTCTAAATACAAAATATGTTATTTACCAAATTACAATCAAAATTAGGAAAAGTAAAATGCATTCATATAAGAAGTTGTGCAATGGGAATATTCGACACTTCAATGTGGAGTTCCTTGGTTACATATGTATGCCATGCCTTGAATTCAATAGCAACATCCTACAATTTTTGTGATAGTTCCCAATCATATCTAACTCAACATTCCAAAGCATTTGGTAGAATTGTCTTTGACTTGTCTTGCAACTTGTTCCATAACATTGTCAACTTGGTATGAATCTTGGCAGGTTCTACAACATACTAAATGTTGTATTCCTTTTTCACTTCCATGTATTCTTGTACAACAACATGCTTTATGTGATCTAATGCCTCTCAAATTTCTCGTTTGATCTCGACTCCTAGTTTTATTTCTACGAGTTTGCCAATAGAAGGTATATTCTGCATATTGGCTAGGGACTCCGATCCATTATGCAATTTATGATAAGATGATATTGTGTTAATCATGTTTACACTCAATTATTCAGGCGACTACACAAAAATCCTCCCTAACACCCATCTAACTTACATTCTACCTTTATTTGGAAATTATGTCGGTGCATTAGGGTATTGTGTGCTCCATTCTTGGTGTTAGAAGGAGGGCCAGATGACAAGATGAGCCCATGGGGTCCCTATCTTAACATCATATCTTTAAATGGCTCAGTCCCTAATATTTGTTCCGAGTTGTTTTTATAAAAGTTTTAATCTTCGAATCCCCGTGGAACTAGTTCATCACTTGTCACAATAAGTTATGATGAGGGTGGAATATATGTGTTTGAACATACACGTTAATTTCTTCAATTTTGTATCTCTAATGAAGTACATTTTGAATATTTTATTTGCAAACTTTTCACCATTATTATTGGAGGACGCATCATGGAATGTTGCAAAACATTGTTAGTTGTGTCCATCCATTCTTTCGACCAGTTTGTTAAGGAACTTCATCATGCTTTCAACAGGTATGATTTTCAAAGTTTGTTTAGAAAGATCAATGAGCTTAGGTTGAAACCACATGAATCTTTGGAATAATTTTCTAATAGGTTTGTTCACCTTTGTTATCAATTTCCTTAAAGTGACACAGATTGATTGTATTTGAGTGATAAAATTCGGCAATTGGTTTGTCTTTCTTTGTAACAATTTGAATCTGAGATGAATCCTAATTCTGTTGATAATCTGCAAGTTAAAAATTAGCCAAAAATTATCCCTGATTTTGTCTTTCCAATTTCTATGAGTTGGGAAGATTTTAAAGCCTTTGAGGAGAAAATTGCCACCTGTGAAATTACACATCCTCCTTTAGCTTCGTTACCTAATGAAATTGTTATCATTAATCATTTATGTGATGAAAAGAGTTTGTAGGAAAAGGAACCAAGCTGCCTTGCTTCTGAAGTTGTCATACATCTTGCTAAAATTGGACAACCTGAAAAACAACTTGATAAAACACATCCCCCTATTGATAAGATCCAACTTGAGCCCATTGAGCTTCTGCTTGAATCTATTCTTGAATCTCCTCATACTATTCTCCCTCATTCACTTGCTTTCAATGACCTAATATCTCTCTCAGGTAAATTTGAAGTGGTAATCAACTCCACAAAGCATAACATGCATATTGATATGTCACTTCCTCAAGTTGTCACTAAGGTGCAAGATTCGAGTCTAGAATCAATGTTGGTTCCAATTGATGTCACTTCACCTGAGTCTTTTCATATTTTGTACCCTGATTTACTTGATGAGTCTGCTACAACAATGGTTTCTCTAAACCCTTTAGATCTTCATCCTATTGGTTTATGTTAATTGTCCATTGTTCTAAGCAAATGCAATCACTTTAGCCAAATTCTTAACTTCTATTAGCAATCAATTCAATCTTCCAGTCATAGACAATAATTGTATATAAAATAATAAATGCAATGTACAGTAAGAGAAAATCAAAAGCAATGACAAAAGACACAAGAATTGGTCAAAGACTAAGGAAAAACCCCACAAGGGAGAAAAACCTTTCAAATTCTTATTCTTATTAGATTGTCATAAAATATTCAATAAAGAGACTACAATGATCCAATTCATCAATGAGTCAAAGGAAATCCTTTGAATATCAACAAAGTCAACCAACCAATATCAAATGATGAGCCAATAGTTAAATGTATCCCAAGTCAAATCTGGTCAAAGTTAAATTCTGTAATTTTGTTAAAGTCAACAATAGTCAAATGTGCCCTAACCAGTTACAATTCAATGGTCAAAACTGTCCTCCAACAGATCTGTCAATAGTAAAAATATTAGGCCTCCAATGTTGGTCAAACCTCAGTCAAAATAGTCCCAAAAATCATGGTCAAACCTAGTCAATAGAGAGAGAAGGTTTGTGGTCAAAGTTGGGTGTCAACTGCAGTCAACATGCCCAGAAAACATTAGACTTTATGCCAATAAATGTGGCCTTCCAAAATAGGTCGGAAGTTTGTTAAACCAAGTCAAATACTGCCAAAACAAAGCTAGCCATTGTTGGTCAAAGTCTCCCAAATAGAGGTACAATTCCTTCACCATAAAAGAGAACCTTCCTCCTTCGCATGTGTGAAGAGAACCTTGCACTTTTTCAGAAGTACGAACCAATAGAAGAAGAGAGAGATGCTTGATGTGATGTCTCCAAATGAGGTGCCTTGACTTGTATTTATAGGCATTGGAGGAGGGCTAATTTGTCTTCTAAGTCGACTTAGACTTTGTGTCATTGTGGGTATTCACTTTAAAATTATTTTTTTTCCTTAACCAAATTAAATTATTTCAAGGGAAATTTGAGGCTACTTTGGATGAGGAAGATTGTATAATGGACGGAAATTAACATGCCCTTTGAGTTATGGAGAAATTTCCGAATGCAATATATGACTTGTCTAAAATATCTCATCATCATCAAGTCAGATGTCATATTTGTTGGTATCTGCTCATCTTTGTTGAACGCTCTCAAATCTAGAAGAAGAAGAATTTGACATCATAGGGGAGCTCAAGATATTACATTCTATCCAATGACAGTAGGCAAGATCCATAAACTATACATGGATCACATCCATCTTGTTTTCTAATCAATAGGTGAGATATAACTTGCCATAGAAGGTAATGATCACATCCATCCTATCATTCAGTGACAATGGGAAAGATCCATCTACCAAGCAAGGATCACATCCATCTTTTTGTCTAATCAACAGGTGAGATACAACTTGCCATATAAGCTAGTGATCACTTCCATCCCAATGTCTTTTGATCTTTCCACATTGACCCTCAAGAGTCAAGTGGTAGAACACCTACATCCTAATCACTTGAGAGAGATACCACTTGCTATGCAAGGATCCCAACAATCTCAATTCATGTCAACCCATTGGACAAATGGGGAGGAACAATTCCAACAAGCCCAACTTATGGGTAGGATGCATACTCATGTATACTCTTTCAATAATGATAGGGATAGTTACCCAACTTGTCATAAATTACAATGATCACACACACCCTATGGTGACAATATCAAGATACTACTTACCACAGAGGGTAAGGATCATAACCATCATATTTTCCAGAGATCCCTCAACCCCAAGAGCTCTTAGGCTCAATTCCTCTCCCTTTGAGCTCAAATAGTGGGGAAGAACATAGATTAGTTTCCTCGATCAGTTGGGACCCTTACTTGAGAAGGTCACATCCATCAATCCAAGCTACTCTTTGAACACCAAGAAATTCCCTTGCAGAAAATCCTTGGTATGTTTGTTATCTTCCCATTAGTCTAAATGGGATGGAGTCTTATGGCTCCTCTCTGCACCATGTCTCGAATATAGTGGTACCTGATCCTGCTCAAATATCTCTCCAAAGAGATTTCTCAAGTAAATTGCCTCACAACTAGACATGCTAGCAGCAATGTATTTTTCCTCAGTCATACTTAAAGCTACAAACTTTTGTTTCCTGCTCATCCAAGATTTCATAGTAGACCCCAAGAAAAAACAACACCCTGATGTAATCTTCCTGTCAATAATGTTTTAAGCCAAATAAACATCAGTGTATCCATGAAGTCATACATCACCGGTAATGTATCTTAGGCCAAGGTTAATTTCCCAATGCAAATATCTCAGTATGTGTTTGGAAGCAACCCAATGTGGATTTACGGGCCGAGTCATGAATTGTCTCAAGGTTTTGACTGCAAAACATATGTCTAGATAGGTGTTCACAAGGAACATCAATGCCCCAATCAATTGTCGATACTTAGAGGAATTTGTGGAGTTAGGTCCAACAACATCTCCACATAACTTCTTAAATTTCATCTCCATTGGGGTGGCCAAGGATTTGCATTTTTTCATTCCAAATATTTCCAATAGCTTCACGATATATTTTCCTTGAGAAATGAAAATCTCTCTGGGTCTCTTCCAAACCTCTAATCCTAGGAAGTAATGCATCATATGAGGATCCTTCATATAAAATTGAGAGGCCAACTCCCTCTTACACTTGAGCATCAGGGGCTCACTACCTGTTAAGAATAGATCATCAACATATAAAACTAAAATCAAAGGCATACCTTGGACCAGTTTGAAGTAGAGGTTAGGGTCAAGATTTCTTCTCATGAATCCAAGCTTCACCAGGTAACTGTCAATGCAAGCATACCGGGCTCTGGGTGCTTGCTTCAAGCCATAGCATGCCTTCTTCAACCTACAAACATGAGTCTTTCGGTTCTTCACTTCAAATCCCTTGAGCTTATCAACATATACTTCTTCCTGTAGTATGCCATGAATAAATAGCATCTTTACATCCATCTAGTGAAGAGTCCATCCTTAACTAAAAGCAAGGAAAATGATTGATCTAATGGTGGTGTATCGGGCAATGGGAGAAAATATGTCATCATAATCTTCTCCCTCTTTTTTGGATAAACCTCGAGCCATGAACCTTGCTTTATACTTCTCAATGCTTCTATCAGCTCCATGCTTGATTTTGCATAGCCATTTTGAAGTCACCAACAGATTTTCTTGTAGGTCTTAGAACAACATCCCATACATCATTTTTCGTAATCAATTCATATTCTTTGGCCATGGCATCCTTCCAAACTTTTTCTTTCACAAATTCTTCAAAGGTGGGAAGCTCTGCCTGAATTATAGTTCTCATGGCTACAACGTATCCCTAATAACAACAAGGATTTTTGCTTTCTTTAAAGGTCCCTTTGGTATGAACATGTTTCTCAACACCCTGTAATGTATCTCGAAGCCACAATGGTCTTTTCTTGGAAGGGGTATCACATGGAGGGGGATCCAAAGGGTCCAAAGGCTCCATGAGATCATTAAAAATGTCCTTCTTAGATTTTGACATAGAAATACCTTCTAGTAGGTCCATATCGCCATCTTTCTTCTCAGTCGGAGGAGGCGAAGGAAGGTCCCTAGTTTTTCCAAGGGAAACATCTCCCTTGAATGTTACATCCTTACTAAATTCAACCTTCCTTTAACCAGATATATATATTTTAAATTCTTTATAATTTTCAAAATATCTAATAATTGTAGCTTTCTTTTTGGTGGCTTCCAGTGTGTTCTTTTTGTCCTTCGACACATGAAAATATACAAGACAACCAAATATCCTGAGATAACCAATATTGGGCTTCTCACCTATTAATACTTCTTCGGGAGTTTTATTATCCAAGGCTTGATGAGGAACCATGTTTTGAACATATACTATTTCATTTGTTGCTTCTCCCCAAAGGAACTTTGGTAGCTTTTGATCATGTAACATGGCTTAGGAAGCTTCCACAACGGACCTATTCTTTCTTTCATCCACTCCATTCTACTCAGGATTGTAAGGTACAAAAATTTCCTTCTTTATTCCATATTTCTCGCAAAAGTAAACGAACTCATTTGATGTATATTGTCCACCATTTTCAGACTTGAAGACCTTGATTTTCATCCCTGTTTGATTTTCTATCAACGCCTTGAAATCCTTGAACATATCAAAAGCCTCATCCTTATGCTTCAAATAGTAATATCATGTCTTCTAGGATAAATCATCAATAAAGGTTATGAAGTAGATATGGCCACCAAGAGAATGCACAAGAATGGGTCCACATAGGTCTCTAGAAATATGGTGATAGAATTGCAACTGCTCAAAAAATTTAATCTAAATCAAGAGACACAATTGTACTCTACTACTCTACGGAAATTAATTCATAATTTATAACAACATTCACAAACATGCATCAGTCAAATACACAAGTACACGGATTTTTCTATGGAAAACCAACTGGTAAAAACCCCTTAATCCTGCTTTCATTAATCAGATGAATAGAGAACATATTACAATTGTTTCCTTGCTCTAAGCTCAACCTTCAAGTGAATAATTGTTCTCTCTTCTCAATGAAAAACTCCGACGCAAACTTAGTCAATTTCTGCCACCACTTGAGATCCTATTTCCTTATGCAAATCCTGAGGAATTAGGCACCTATTTTTTAGGAATTTTCCTCCAATTGATTATGCAATTCCCAAGGATTGATCATTGATTGCATGCAACACATGTACACTCAAGACTAGTCTACAACTGATGTTATGCTGCCTTGGAATCTCCACCACAACTAAGGAACTCAAATTCCTTGCATGAACTACCTATTTTTGGTTTATTGATCATTTAACTAGATGATCTCTTAGTTATATTGTTTTTCCACTGCACAATTGACCTCCAACTAGTTCTATCAATAATTAGAACTAGTTTAATGATCAGGTGCTCAAAATTATGCTCAAAAATAAAAGTGTTAGAATTTTGTTAAACTCAGCTTTAGATCAAAGATATCGTCATTTTGAATCCAACGGTGTGAACGACACTCAAATCTGAGCTCATATGCAGAAGTTAGAACAAGTCAAAATTAAAGTTTGACTTGTCTACATGGTAGGATTGGATGACATGGAAAATCCCTTCAGCGAATGAGGAGTTGCTAAGTGGCATTCCACCATTGGCCCCTACATATCACAAATCATAAGTTGCAGGAGGGAAGGTGTTTAAAATCGGCCCCAGAACAGCCAAGGTTGTGATGCGATAATGCAACCGCATATCGCAATCGGCGAAGGGAAGGAATTTCAATAAATGGCCCCTGGCATGTTTGGGTTGCGATGCGATATTGCAGAATGCAATTTCACACAAGTCCCGCATATTTATAACCGCTGACAAGACTCTGTCGATTGCGATGAGCGATGGGATCCTGAATGCGATAATTTATGCATTCTGGTTAATAATCTCGTCGAGTCTACTGATATCACAATCGCACAATTGTCGCTTTGTTCACAAGACGATCCGCCTTGTTTTTACATCGATTGTGATATGCGATAAAGACAGTCGGTGTTGACACCTTATGGCCCACCAGGTGGCAAAATTTTCATCCAGTTAGCAAATTTCAAGTTGAATTTGATGGTTAGTGGTCGGAAAAGGGGAATTTGTTGAAAATTGTGGGAGAATTGGGAGAGGTCATAAATTCTTCAATTCTTATCCAAATTAGGTGCAAAAAGAGTCAAGTACGAAAATTTTGGCTATTCTGAACTCATGGAGACAGGTTTCAAAGGCATTTGGGCATTGTAAACACACTTTTGTTGTAATTTTGAGCATAATAGATAGGCCCAAGCATTGGAAGTTGGACCAAGGAGACGTAGCCCAGGAGGGGTGAACTCCTCATCAAATATCTGTGTTGTGTGTTGTATTTTGATGTTCTTTGTTGTTATTTTGTTGTTGTTCAACATATGTTTTATGTTAATTTTTTTATAACATTTACATAAGAAACTCTCATGGGAATCAGTTAATTAAGTAAAAATGGTGAATCCTTAAGCACTTGATAAGAATAAGAATATTGGGTTTTAGTCTGCATGGGGAATTAGCACAACATTACTAATCTACTCCATTTCAGATCATTTAATTGAATAAAACTAGAAATAAATGAACCAGATTGCTACAAATTAGCAATCACACATGCATGATTGAAACCCAAGCCCACCAACTTGAATTTATTGATCTAACTGAGTGACAAGAGCCATGTCACCTTAGTTAAATGCCTCCAAATTTTCTGTTGATGTGGAAATTTCGAATTTACTCAATTTGAGCAAGGCTAATTCAAATTGAGTCTTGCTTGCTACACTTCTCAACATTCCATCTTTGCAAGAAAGGGATTTTCAACCACCCCTATCCTCCACCTGTGGAATTCGAACTTCCCTCTTGACAAATCCTTTCTCAAGATGTTAGCATCTTGTTCCTCTGTCAGAATGTATTGTATCAACATTATCCTCCTCTGCACATTGTCTCGTAAATGATGAGAATGGATATCTATATGCTTGGATCTATCGTGAAATACTGGATTCTCAGAGAGATTGATGCAACTCTGACTATAACAATAGATCATTTTTGGATCCATCTCCTGGCCAAGCAATCCCACAAGTATATTTCTCATCTAGATCGCCTCACATGCTACTTGACTTGCAGCCATGTATTCAACTTTACCAGGAAATTGTTGTGGACCCAATACTGAAAATTCCACCTGATATACCCTTTTGGTCAGATGGAATCCCTACCCAACATGCATCTATGAAGCCACACAACTTCACTCCCTCTATCCGTATGTACCATAATCCATACTAGGTAGTGCCTCTGAGGTACCGTAAAACATGCTTAGTTGCCTTCCAATACAATTTGGTCAACCTAACCATAGCTTGGCTCAGCTAGTTGACTACATAGCACATATTTGGTCGTGTGTTCACAAGATACATCAGTGAACCCACTAGCTGCTAGTAAATGGTAGCATCAACCTCTTCACTTGAAGTGGCATTCTCCTACCTTTAGTTGGTCGCTAGAGGTGTCTCCATGGGCTTACAACTCACCATGCGAAATATATGTATTATCTAGGTGGCATACTTTCCTTGAGACACAAACAATTGACCATCACCTTGCAATACTTCTAGCTCGAGGAAGTAGTGCATGAGACCCATGTCTTTCATCTCAAATTCCCTTTCAAGGTCCTCCTTGCAAGAATTTATCAACTTATCATCATCTGTCGATAATAAATCATCAAAATATAAAACAATGATAAGAAATTTATCTTCTACAAAAATATGATAGAGGTTTGCATCTGCTTCACTTTTGGTGAAGCCCAATCTAATGAGATAACTACCAATCCGAGTGTACAAAGCTTTGGGTGCCTATTTGAGATCATAAAATGCTCACGTGAGTCTGCACACATGGTATTGCTGATAAAATGTCTTCAATCCTTTTGGTTGCTTGATGTACACTTCATCCATTGATAAATGTTGTTTTTAAATCCATTTGGTGGATCTTCCACCTCATTTGCACAATCAATGCAAGAATTGATCTAATGGATGAATACCTTTCTACAGGAGAAAATATTTCCTCATAGTCAATTCCCTCAACTTGAGAGAATCATTTGGCCACAAATATGGCCCTGTACTTCTCTATGCTTCTATCTATGGCATGATTAACTTTGAAGATCCATCTCGAACCCACAACTGATTTATCTTCTAGTCTTGGGACCACTTCCCAAACACTGTTCTTCATTACGGATTCATATTTTTTTACCACTGCATCGACCCAAATTGGTTTCTCAACAACTTCCTTAGAATAGGATGGCTCAATATCTACAAGCTTAGTCATTAGAGGCATGTAGTTGGTGTACCTCTCAAGTGACCTCCTTTGCTGGTGGAAATTTGAAGGAGCTCCCACATTCTCCCTCGCGTCCTGCACCAATCTATTAGCTTCCCTAGTTCTTTTTCTACCTTCTCTAGTGATCTCGGTGGATATTGGTGGTAACCTGCCTATTCCACCTAGACCCCCAGTTAATTTCATCTCTTTCCTTGTTGATTTCAGCATTTACTATTTTTAGCATTTTTTGGGTCCTTAACTTCCGGAGCAGTTTTGACCCCCTAAAAGACATTTTTTTTGGTACGTGATAGGCCCATTGCCTTTGGCCAAGGCTTATGATGAAACTTGTAGTACTTAGAGAGTCCTTTGAAACAAGGTATCGTACATGCCAAACAAAGATAATATGACCAAGTTACGAGCCCGGGAAGTTGGCTGCCTAATTAACCCTAATAGGGCCCACAAACACTTGGTGTTACATCTCCTGGGATTAGGATTTTGGTTGTTTAGGGTTTTCTCATGTTTTCCAATAATAAATAGGCCCTTGAGCCTCATTGGAACATTGTTCAGAGGCATGTAGCCACCATATCTCTTCTCAGAGATAAGCTACCATCACCCGAGCTATCTTATTTCCATTTCGTTTGTAAGCATAGTTCAATATTTTTCTATTAATGAAATGAAGTGTTTTTTTGTTGCATCTTTGTTTTTATGATTATATTTGTAAGTTGTTGCATTCTTGTTTAAGTTCGGATCAGTGGTATCAGAGCGATCTTCTCTTTCTCTATTTTTCTTTGCATGTCCCCAACGAGGTCAGGGTATAAGGAGTTAGGACTTGATCTGGTTGAACCATTGCAAGATCAGCCTCGCAAACCCCGATGACCTCCCATGGCAGAAGAAAAGAAAGATGAGGGGGCAAGATATCCTTTCAAAATTTTTCTCGAGGAAGCCCTCGAGTGACATAGGGAGGCGATGATGGATAACTTTGCCTAGATCCTTCGATGGCTACCCACAAGCAATGCATCTTCATCCAGTAGCCACTATGGAGGCACCACTCCTTTTAAGGTACAATTTAACTTCGATATTCCCATATTTGAAGGCCTGATAGATTCAAACGCTGCAGATAAATGGTTAAATATATTGGAAGGCTATTTTTCAGTTCATGACTTTTCTAATCAGGAAAAGATTACTTTTGAACTTCTTAAATCCGTCCCACGTGTCAAGGATTGGTGGGAAACCTACTATGAACAAAAGGACGAGAGTGAACCCGCATTATTTTTAGCCGCACCCACTTGGAATTATTTCCGAGACGCCATCAAGGAACAATATTACCCTTTCGGGAGATATGAAGACAAATAGATAAACTTGTGGACCACACTACGGCAGGGAAGGGACCAGGATGTGCTAGAGTTCACAAATACTTTCCATACCCTTCGCACAAAGCTGGGTATCAAGGATACTGAGCGACATTTGGTGCTCAAGTGCCATGATTTTCTACACAAGTACATCAAGGATGAGATGGAGTTCCTGAACATTTCCTTGCTCGACATGGCGTATCGGTACGCTGTCAATATTGAGCAGAAGTTTAAACAGAAGAAGCATGAATTTGGATATGCGAATCTAAAGTAAGGAAAAGGTGCCCCCAAATCATATAACAAAGTACCAAGCCAAGGCGGTGCTACCCAGGACATCCTGCCGAAGCCACAAGCAAAGAACAACACCCCAAAGATGAAGAAGGACATAGGAAAATGGTGTGAGTTCCATAAGAGCTCTAATCATAATACAAGTGAGTGTCGATCCAAGCAGTCACTAGTGGCCGAGTTGAAGGCTTCCGAATCAGACGTAGGTTCTGACTCTGAATCAGAACCCGATAAGGGAACTGAAAAAGGGAAGCAGATCATTGATGTGGAGCCCAGTGCCACCATGGCCACCACCAAGATCCAAAATATTGAGCCCGAAGATCCAAAGGACGGGGAACACCTCTTCCACTCACAGATGTGGGTGAGGTGTTCTCCACTGCAGTTCATTGTCAACAGCGGGAACAAAGAGAACCTCATTTCAATAGAGGTCATGAAGCGGTTGGCCTAAAGACTATAGCACATACACAATCATAGACCATCGGGTGGCTTCACCAAGGACGATATCTATGTGTCATGTAGCAGTGTTGCCTTCCCTACAACATCATGCCCTTCAAAGATGAGGTATTCTGTGATGTTTCTCCTCTTGAAGTTTGTGATGTATTGTTAGGAAAACCATACTTGTGGAAGCGACATGTTGTATATGAGTGTAGACCTCGCTTGGTGATTATTACTTTGGCTAATAAGTTGTATAGGATACCAGAGGTAGCCCCGCCTACCACCATCTCTTTGATCACTACAAAGCAATGCAGTAAGATCATTTCCCAAACTAGGAATTTTTTTTCCTTACTTTTCGCCCCCAGGCCAAGAAGAATGTTTTGGCCATGACTTCTAGGTAGGGATCCTCTGCACAGCAGCAGTAGATGGACAAGGTCATGGAGGAATATAGGTATATTTTCGTCTCACCCACAAAAATACCTTTGCACTGTCAGGTCAACCTCTCCATCGATCTGACCCTGAGTGCATCACTGCCCAATGGACCGATCTATCAACGCTCTGTTATGGAGAACGATGAGATCAAGAGGAAGATTTAAGAACTATTGCAGAAAGGGTACATCATCCTAGTCTCATCACCTTGTGGGAGCCTAATTGTATTGGTACAGAAGAAGGATGGGACCGAGAGGCTCTATATTGACTATCTGGAGATGAAAAAGATCATTGTTAGGAATAGGTACCCAATCCCGTGGATTGATGACCTTCTGGACCACCTCAAGGGGGCCAAGTATTTCAGCAATATTCACTTGTAGTCAGGTTATCACTAGGTGCCTATCAAACCCTCTAATGTGTGGAATATTGCCTTCAAATCCAAGGAGAGCCTTTTCGAATGGTTGGTCATGCCATTCGGATTGACGAACGCCCCTGCAACCTTCATGAGATTGATAAAAAAAATATTACAACCCTTCAGCAACGTATTCACGGTGGTGTATTTAGATGACATCTTGATCTTCAGCCAAAGTTGGGAAGAACACTCCCACCATATTCGACAAGTCCTTCAAACCTTGGGCCAATGCAACCTGTGTGCTAACTTGGAGAAATGCACCTTTGGCCTGACCCAGGTTCAATATCTGGGGTACATCATTGATGAGCAGGGTGTACATGTGGACCCATCCAAGATACAAGTCATTAGGGATTGGCCAGCTGCAGCCACTCTAATAGAGTTCCGCATCTTTTTGGTCTTGTCAATTTCTACCATAGGTTCATGTTGGGGTTCTCTCATATCACTTGCCCTTTAAGTCAAGTCACCAAGGGCGAAGATAAAGCAAATTTTTTTTGGTCAGAAACCCAAAAACAAGTGTTATATGAGTTGAAGAATCACCTTTGTTCTTCACCAATGCTCACATTACCAGACATGCAACAACCATTTGAGATTGAGACAGATGTCTCTGACTGTGTTATTGGTGTGGTTCTTACTTAGCATGGGCATGCAATGGATTACCACAATGAGACACTTTCAGACATAGTTTGAAAGTACCCCACTTACAACAAAGAAATGTATTCCATTGTGCAGGTCTGCCATCAATGGAAGCATTACGTTTTGGGGAAGGAAATGGTCATCCACACAAACCACTGACCTCTACAGTTCATACAGACATAAGGGAAGTTGCAGAACGATTGCCATAAAAAATGGTCCACCTATTTACAACAGTTACATTTGAATATTAAGTATAAGAAGGGCAGCACCAATAATTTTGTTGATTTCCTCAACCGACCACCGGTTATGACGTTGATCACTGTGCTCGACTCCTGTGGGCACGAGAAATCGGGGTGGCCGCATATTTAGAAGAGCAATCCAAAATTCGGCAGCATATATCAGACACTCTTGGAAGGGAAGAAAGTTCCAAATTTTCGCTTTCAAGATGTATTGTTATGCCACCTGGGACACATTTGTGTTCCTTCAAGTGAGTGTGCCAAGATGATTTGGGAGGCACACTATAGTTGGGTTGCTGGACATTTCAGAGTAGAGAAAATAGTGGAAATATTGCAGAAGTATTTTTATTGGCCGAAACTTCATCAGGATGTTGGGAAGTACATTCGATCCTGCACTGCCTGAGCCATTGCGAAACCAACCATCAAGAAGAAAGGCCTATATACTCCTCTACCTACTCTTAGACGGCCTTTGGAATCTGTCTCCATGGATTATATGTCGGGCCTTCCTTCTACTAAGCATGACAATGATTTCATTTTCAAGGTTGTCAACAGATTCTCTAAGATGGCTATCATGGAGGCCTACAATAAGAGTATCATAATAGAGGCCACTGCTAAGCTCTTCTTTGAGCGAGTATGGGTACACTTTGGGATCCCATAGTCTATTGTCGCAGATCGGGATAGTAGATTCCTGAGTGAATTTTGGTCAAGTCCCTGGTCGATAATGGATACAAAACTTACTAAGTCCACAACTTTCCATCCCAAAACTAATTGCCAAACAGAGGTTGTCAATAGGATGATCGTACACATTCTCTGCATGTACAACTTGAAGTATCCACGCACGTGGGATGAAAGTCTCCCCTATGTCCAATAGAGCTACAACAGAGCTCTCCACAGCTCAAAATTCCATAGCCCCTTTCAGGTAGGGCTGGGATTTCAACCATTATGCCCCATTGATGTGGTCATACCATTTGCAGCCACTCAGGTAGAATTGACTCACATTCAGTCCGAAGCTGAAAGGGCTAATAGCTTCATTGAGCACATTCAATACATCCGCCAGTAGGTTCATGATATATTGGATAGAGCCAATGCTAAGTACAAGCAGTGCCATGATCAACATCGAGTCCCACAAAATTTCTAGGTGGGCGACAAATTTTGGGTACACTTGCAGAAGGAGCGCCAATCGCAAGCTTGGCCTACTCTCATATGGGCCATACACCATCACCAAGGCCATCAGTAAAAATTACTTCGAGCTCAGCATCCCAACGATCCTTGGTCTACACCCAATGTTCAATGTAGATTGCCTTCGATCATACTTTCCACCATTGTTGGACACATCTGACATTGCAGAACAAATCACACCAATAGAGCTCAACCCGGACTACATGGAATAGGCCACAAATGATTATATCATGGACACATAGATCAAGAACACTCTCCAACAGAGGATACAGCTATATCGAATTGTCAAATTAATCCAACTCCTTCACCAGTGCAAGTGGTTCACCAGGGACCAGGTTCAACAGAAGTTCCCCACCTCATGGAGGCTCTACACGCAATGGGGACCATTTCTTCTTAAGGGGGCAGGAATGAATCAGGTGGATTTTGGTGGCCTCCTTCCTATTCCACCTATTCCCCCCAGTTAGTTTCATTTGTTTCATTATTAATTTCAGCATTTACTATTTTTAGTAGTTTTTCGGGTCTTGAATATCTGGGGCAGTTTTGACCCCCTAAAAGGAAATTTTTTTGGTCCACGGTAGCCCCATAGTCATAGACAGGGGCCTATGGAAAAAATTTACTTAGAGAGAGATTTCCAACAAGGTATTGTATGTGCAAAATAGAGATAATATGACCAAGTTATGAGCCTCAGAAGTTGGCTGCCCAACTAACCCCAATGAGGCCCACAAACTCTTGGTGTTACATCTCCTGGGGTTAAGGTTTTGGTTGTTTAGGGTTTTCTCATATTTTCCAATAATAAATATTCCCTTGAGCCTCATTATAACACAATTTAGAGGCACGTATTCGCCACATCTCTTCTCAAAGATAAGCTACCATTGCTTGAACTATCTTATTTCCATTCTGTTTGTAAGCATAGTTCAATATTTTTCTATTAATGGAATGAAGTGTTTTTCTGCTCCATCTCTATGTTTATGATTATATATGTAATTTTTTTCGTTCCTATTTAAATTTGGATCAGTGGTATTAGAGTGGTCTGCTCTTTCTCTGTTTTTCTTTGCATGTCCCCAACAAGGTTAGGGTATAAGGAATTAGGGCTTGATCTGGTTGAACCATTGCAAAATCAGCCTCACAAAACCTGATGACCTCCCATGGTGGAAGAAAAGAAAGATGAGGGGCAGGAGATCCTTTCAAAATGTTGCATGAGGAAGCCTCGAGGGACCGAGGGATGTGATGACAGATAACTTTTCCTAGATCCTTTAATTGCTACCCACAGGCAATGCATCTTCATTCAACAACCACTCTGGAGGCACCACTCCTTTTAAGGTACAAGTTAACTTCCATATTCCCATATTCAAAGAACTGATAGATATATATGTCATAGATAAATGGTTAAATCTATTAGAAGGATATTTTTTAGTTCATGAGTTTTCCAATCGGGAAAAGATTACTTTTCCACTTCTTAAAGCCACCCCACACATCAAGGATTGGTGGGAAACCTACTGTGAACAAAAGGATGAGAGTGAACCCTTGTTGTTTTTAGCCGCACCCACTTGGATTTCTTTCCAAGACGCCATAAAGGAACAATATTACCCTGTCGGGAGCTATGAATACAAACACATAAACAGTGGATCATGCTGTGACAAGGAAGGGACCAAGATGTGCCAGAGCTCAAAAATACTTTCCATACCCTTCGCACGAAGCTAGGTATCAAGGATATTGAGTGGCATTTGGTGCTCAAGTATCTTAGTTGTCTACACAAGTACATCTAGGATGAGATGGAGTTCCTGGAAATTTCCTCGTTTGGCACGGCATATCGGTATGTTGTCAAGATTGAGCAAAAGTTTAAATAGAAGAAGCAGGACTTTGGATCTATGAATCCAAAGCAAGGAAAAGGTGCCCCCAAACCATAGAACAAAGGACCAAGCTAAGGCGGTGCTACCCAGGACAAACCGCTGAAGCCGCAAGCAAAGAACAACACCTCGAAGACAAAGAAGGACACGGGAAAATGGTGTGAGTTCCATAAGAGCTCCACTCACAATACAAGTGAGTGTCAAGCCAAGCCGTCACTGGTGGCCGAACTGAAAGGTTCCAAACCAGACATAGGTTCTGACTCTAAATCAGAACCCAATAAGGGAACTGACAAAGGGAAGCAGATCATTGATGCAGAGCCTAGTTCCACCATGGCCACCACCAAGATCCAGAAGATTGAGCCTGAAGATCCAGAGGGGGAACACCTCTTCCACTCACAAATGTGGGTGAAGGGTTTTGCGATGTAGTTCATTATTGACAGCAGGAGCCAAAAGAACCTAATTTCAGTAGAGGTTGTGAAGTGGCTAGGCCTAAATACTATAGCACATCCACAGTCGTACACCATCAGGTGGTTTCACAAAGGATGAGATCTTCGTGTCAGCCAATAATGTCACCTTCCCTACAGCTTCAATCCCTTCACGAATGAGGTATTGTGTGATGTTGCTCCTCTTGAATTTTGTATATGAGTCTAGACCTGGCTTTGTGATTATTACTTTAGCTAATAAATTGTACAGGATATTAGAAGTAGCCCCGCCTACCACCATCTCTTTGATCACTGCAAAGCAATGAAGTAAGATAATTTCCCAGACCAATCAATTTGTTTTCCTTATGATTTTCCCCCAAGGCAAGAAGAAGGTTATGGCCACAACTTCCAGGTAGGGCTCCTCTCCATAGCACTAACAGATGGACAAGGTCGTGGAGGAGTACAAGGATATTTTCACCTCACCCATAGGGGTACCTCTGCACTTTCAGGTCAAGCACTTTATCGATCTAACCCCAGGCGCGTTGCTGCCCAATGGACCGATCTATCGATGCTCTGTCCTGGAGAACGATGATATCAAGAGGTAGATTTAAGAAATATTGCAGAAATGGCACATCAGGCCAAGCTCATCACCTTGTGGGAGCCCAATTGTATTGGTACAGAAGAAGGATGAGACCTAGAGGCTCTGTATTGACTATTAGGTGCTAAACAAGATCATTGTCTGGAATAGGTACCCAATCCCGCGAATTGATGACCTTTTGGACCAGCTCAAGGGGGAAAAATATTTCAATAAGATTGGCTTGAAGTCAGGTTATTACCAGGTGCCTATCGAACCCTCCGATGTGTGGAAGACTGCCTTCAAATCCAAGAAGGACCTTTTCGAATGGTTGGTAATGTCGCTTAGATTGACGAACGCCCCTGCAACCTTCATGAGACTAATGGATGACATCTTGCGACCCTTCACCAATGCATTTGTGGTGGTGTATTTAGATGACATCTTGATCTTCAACTAGAGTTGGGAAGAGCACCTCCACCATATTCGACAGGTCCTTCAAACCTTGCGCCAACACAAGTTGTGTGCTAACTTGGATAAATGCACCTTTGGCATGACCCAGGTTCAATATCTGGGGTACATCATTGATGATCAGGGTGTACATGTGGACCCATCCAAGATACAAGTCATTCAGGATTGGCCAGCCCCAACCACTCTAATAGAGCTCTGCAGCTTTTTGGGTCTTGCCAATTTCTACTGTAGGTTCATGTTAGGGTTCTCTCATATCACTTGGCCTTTAAGTCAAGTCACCAAGGGCTGAGAGAAATAAAATTTGTATTGGTAGGAAACCCAACAACAAGCATTCTCTAAGTTGAACAATCGCCTCTGTTTTACACCAGTGTTCACATTACGAGACTTGCAACAACCATTTTAGATTGAGGCAGATGCCTCTGACTATGTTATTTGTGTGGTTCTTACTCAACATGGGCATCAAGTGGCATACCACAGTGAGACACTTTCAGACATAGTCTGAAAGTACCCCACCTACAACAAAGAAATGTATTCCATTATGCAGGCTTACCGTCAATGGAAGCATTACATTCTGGGGAAGGAAATGGTCATCCACATAGACCACCGACCTCTACAGTTCATACAAACACAAGGTAAGTTGTAGAACGATCTCCATCTGAAATGGTCGACCTATTTGTAACAGTTCCATTTGAACATTAAATATAAGAAGGGTAGCACCAATAATGTTGTTGATTGCCTCAGTCAACCACTGGTCATAGCATTGATCACTGTGCTCGACTCTCATGGGCACAAGACATTGAGGTGTCCGCATCTTTACAAGAGTGATCTAGAATTTGGTAGCATATACCAGACACTCCTGGAAGGGAAGCAAGTTCCAAATTTTCACATTCAAGGTGCACTATTATGCCACTTGGGACACATCTTTGTTCTTTCATGTGAGCATGCCAAGATGATTTGGGAGGTGCACTGCAGTCATGTCACTGGACATTTCAGAGTAGAGAAAATAGTGGTGGTATTTCAGAAGTATTTCTATTGGCCGAAACTTCGTCAGGATGTTGGGAAGTACATTAGATCCTGCCCCTCTTGCTCCATTGCCAAACCAACCATGAAGAAGCAAGGCCTGTATACTCCTCTACCTACTCCTAGTTAGCCTTGGGAATCAGTCTCCTTGGATTACATGTCAGGCCTCCCTTCTACTAAGCACGGAAATGATTGCATTTTCGTGGTCCTCGACAGATTCTCTAAGATGGCCATCATGGTGCCCTGCAAGAAGAGTATCACAGTAGAGGCCACTGCTAAGCTCTTCTTTGAGCGAGAATGGTTACATTTTGGGATCCCACCGTCCATTGTCTTAGATAGGGTCAGAAAAATCCTGAGTGCATTTTGGTCAAGTCTCTGGTCGATGTTGGATACAAAACTCACTAATTCCACAGCTTTCCATCCCCAGACTGATGGCCAAACAAAGGTTGTCAACAGTATGATCGTACACATTATGCACATGTACAACTCGAAGCATGCACACACATGGGATGAAAGTCTCCCCTGTTTCCAACATAGCTACAACAAAGCTCTCCATAACTCAACATGCCACAAACCCTTTCAGGTAGGGCTGGGATTTCAACCATTATTCCCCACTGATGTGGCCATACCATTTGCAGTCCTTCAAGTAGATTCGGCTCACGTTCAATTCAAAGCTGAAAGTGCTAATAAATTCATTAAGCACATTCAACACATCTGACAACAAGTCCATGATATATTGGATAGAGCCAATTCTAAGTACAAGCAGCTCCATTATCAGCATTGGGTGTTGCATAAGTTCCAGGTGGGAGACAAAGTTTGGCTACATTTGTAGAAAGAGTGCCTTGCTGGACCCCCCTACAAGCTTTTCTCGCTCTGATATGGTCCATACACCATCACCAAGGTCATCGATGACAATGCCTTCGAGCTCGACATCCCACCTTTCCTTGTTCTACAACCAGTGTTCAATTTAGATCACCTTCAACCATACTTTCCACCATTGGTTGGCACATCTGACATTGCAAAACAGCTCACACCAACAGAGATCAACCCGGACTGCATGGAACAAGACACAACTGATCAGATCATGGACGCACAAATCAAGAAAACTTGCCAATAGAGGATACAACTATATCGAGTTGTCAAAGCAAGCCAACTCCTTAACCAGGGCAAGTGGTCCACTAGGGACCAAGTTCAACAAAAATTTCCTCACCTCATGGAGGGTCTAAATGCAATGGGGATCATTTCTTTCTAAGGGGGAAGGAATGATCCAGGTGGATATTGGTGGCCACCATCCTATTCCACCTAGACCCCCCAGTCAGTTTCATATGTTTCCTTGTTCATTTCAGCATTTACTATTTTTAATAGTTTTTTGGGCCCTCAAATTTCGGGGGAGTTTTGACCCCCTGAACGAATTTTTTTTAGGGTCCACAATAGGCCTGTAGTCATAAGCAAGAGCCTGTGGTGAAACCTGTAGTTATAAGAGAGACCTTTCCGACAAGGTATCGTACGCGCCAAACAGAGATAATATGACCAAGTCACGAGCCTGGAAAGTAGGCTACCCACCTAACCCCAACGGGGTCCACAAACTCTTGGTGTTACATCTCCTGGGGTTAAGGTTTCGGTTGTTTAGGGTTTTCTCATGTTTTCCAATAATAAATAGGCCCTTGAGCCTCATTGTAACATAGTTCAAAGGCATGCATCCACCACATCTCTTCTCATAGATAAGCTACCATCACCCAAGTTATCTTATTTCCATTCTATTTGTAAGCATAGTTCAATATTTTTCTAGTAATGAAATGAAGTGCTTTTATGTTGCATCTCCGTGTTTATGATTATATCTGTAATTTGTTGCATTCTTGTTTAAGTTCGGATCATCTGGATGGTTCTACTTGAGTGGATGGTTCCACTTGAGTGGATGTCTCCACTCTGCCTCCTCTCTATTCCTCCATTTGTGGATACTCCATAATTTCTTAAGGCTCCTCCTGATGAGCTAAAAGCTCCTCTTCTGGTGGGATTTGAATCTCCCTCTCAAGAGAGAATATCGTTACTTTCTCCTCATCAAAAATTACATATCTTTTCACAATTTTCATTCTGAGGGAAGGTAAGTGCACCCGGTAGTTGTGTGGAGTTTCGATGTAACCCACAAAAATTCCCAACTCTGTTGTCAGCCAAGTTTCTTCATCAAATATTTGGAGACATGGCAGTAAAAAGAGGCTCCAAATATTTTGAAATGATACACATCCGGATTTCTCCTCGAGAAAGTCTCCTCTAGTGTAATCATACCAAGAATTCGATGAGGGCTCCAGTTCTGCAAGTATACTACTATGTTACATGTCTCTACCCATAAATGCAGTGGCAGGCCTTGGTCATGTAACATAGCTCTCATAGCTCCCACAATGCTTTGGTTCTTCCTCTCAGCTACACCATCCTGATGTGGGTTGTGTGGAGTTGTTAGTTCTCTTCAAATTCCTTCTTTGGCACAAAATTCCTTGAAGTCATTCAAAACATACTCACCTCCATCGTCACTCCTTAGAGCCTTCAACTTATTGTCGATCTCTTTCTGAACTAGTGCCTTGAATTCTATAAATTTTGAGAATGTCTCATCCTTCTTCCACATGAAGAAGATCTGACACTTTCTTGGGAAATCATCAATAAAAATAACATAGTAATTATGTATGGCAATGGAGGTTGTAGAGAAAGGTCCAAAAACATCAGAGTGGACTCTCTCCAACACTGCATTTTCTTTGTTGTCCCGGTCATAGAATGTGGATTTACATAATTTCCCAAGGTACAACCCTTTTATACATCTTACTGCTCAAGTGATCCTTTAGGGAGGCCAGTGGTTATTTGCTACTTAATTTTAAGGGTGCCATGGTGCAAATGGTCCAATATTATGTGCCAGAGTTCATCGACATCGCAACTCTTCACTTTCTCTGCCTTACTACTTAATGCAACACAATATTCCACATCAAGTTTATACATGTTCTTCACACGAACCTCGATCTGCTTCACCTGCCCAATAGCTATGTGTCTCAGAAATGATTTCCCTTTACTAAAGATCACATCATAGCCACGTCTTCCAAAACTACTACAAAGATGAGGTTCTTCTTCAAGCTAGGTACAAACATGACATATTTGAGGAAAAGAGGGAATCCTGACTCCCTCTTAAAGGTTATTGTACCAATATCGGTAGCACTATACCTTCCATCATCCCCAAGCTTAATATGCATCTAGAGATACTTGTCCTCCAGGTCACTAAAAAACTCTCTACACCCTGTCATGTGGAACGTGGAACCTGAGTCCAAGTACCACACACTCCCCATCACGGTGTTATCCATGCATGCGATTAGGGTGAATTCTAACTTGAATTGTGAAGCCAATGCTTCACCCACTACTCCTCCTGAGTTATTCTTGCTAGACCTTTTATGTGGACACTTTGTAGCATAGTGCATGAATTCATGACAACTGAAGCATTTTATTTTGGACAAGTCTTTCTTCTTTCCCCCTTGGCTGGAATCTAGTTTGGATTGAGATTTTTTCCTTTCCCCTTCTTTCCATTTCCAACCAATGAAATATTTTCTTCATCCTCTCCCTTGGATGAACTTCCATCACTGTTATTTTGCTTCATTTCTTCTTATACCAAATCAGACCATAAGCGTTCCCAATTCAGTAATTCTCCCTCTCTTTCAGTGATTCTTGGTAGTTATGCCATATTTTTGGAAGGCCTAGAAGAGCTAGGCTCACTAGGTCATATTCTACAACATTCACACCAACCCCTCCAAGATCATCCTGAACTTGTGTAAATATAGTGAGATATTGTGAAATAGTATTATTCTTCTGCATCTTAACGTTTCAAAGTTTGTCTTTGAGGGCCAGTTTTCTATGGTTACTTCTATTCTCGAATACCTCCGTCATTTCCTTCCACATTGCGAAAGGAGTTTTTTTCCCATGGAGATTTGAGACAATGTGGTCTCTCACTCCCTCCAATATTATTCTCCTCCCCTTGGCTACAACTTTCTTCCATTGGGATAGGTTTTGGGCATCAATTGATCCTAGTTTGAAATGTTTGTCTTAACATATTCCAACAATCCATTTTCACCAAGCACTACCTCCATGTGATCCTTCCAGGCAATGAAATTTGAGCTACCTTCCAAGGCATTCTCTAATCTCAACTCATTGAAGGCCATTCTCGTAACTCTGAAGAAATCCTAGAACACTGAAGCTGCAAATTCAAACCTCATGAAGAACAACTACAAAATTATTGTTCTAATGTGAATCTAATTCTCATACCATGTAGAATTATGGTGACATAATTGAAACTACTCAATAAATTTAATCTAAATCAAGAGATACAATTCTACTTTACTGGTATGGAGAAATTAATTCACAATTTAGAACAACATGCATCAGTAACATAAACAAGTACACATTTATCTATGGGAAACCAACTGGTAAAAACACCTTAAGACTGATTGCATTAATCATATGAATAGAGAATGTATTACAATTACTTGCTTGCTTTGAGGTCAACATGCAAGTGAATAATTGTTCTCTTTCCTTAATGAAAAGCTTTGACCCAAACTTAGTCATTTTATGCCTCCACCTGAGCTCCTATTTCCTTGCACAAATCTTGAGGAATTAGGCCCCAATTTTTTAGTAATTTTCCTCCAATTGATTGCGCAATTCCCAAGGATTGATCATTGATTGCATGCAACACATGTACACTCAAGACTAGTCTACAACTGATTTTACACTGCCTTGGAATCTCCACCACAACTAAGGAAGTTGAATTCCTTGCATGCACTAGATATTTTTGGTTGATTGATTAGTTAATCGGATGATCTTTCAGTTAGACTATTGTCCCGCTGCACAACCCACCTCCAACTAGTTCTATCAATGGCTAGAACTAGTTTAACTGAATACAAATGGAAATAACTGAACTAGATTGCTACAAATTAGCGGTCAACATGCATAACAGATATCTAAGCCCACTAAATTGAATTTACTTAGCTAAATGAGTGACAAGATCCATGTCACCTCAGTTAACTGTATCCAAGTTATTTGTTGATGTGGAAATTTCGAATATACTCAATTTGACCAAGGCTAAGTAAAATTGAGCCTTTCTTTCTACACTTCTCAACAAGGTCAAAATGAATAGGCTGAAGAATATCATTTCTCTTGTTCTTGTTGGCAGGGAATGATCCCCTTGTCTTCTTTACACTGACACATCCCAGACATACTCCATCATGACTAGCTTAAACATCAGGTATCCCAGAGACTAAATTCTTCAATTTCAATAAGGCTTCATAATGTAGATGTGCCAACCTTCGGTGCCATGACTCACTTGTATTATTGGTGGCATGGACCATTACCAATATAGGTATTCCATTGACTCTAAAGAGTCCTTCAACTCTAAATCCCAAGGTAAACACACCGCTCATGCGGGATTCCATAGACCATGTGAGGACTTGTCCTCTTATGAAGGCTACTCTCATTTCTTTGTCTTCCAAGGAAAAAAAAGATACCAAGTCCTTCTTTAGTCTCAGAACATACATCACATCATGAAGAAGAATGGATTTCCTAGAGTCTAAATGAAATTTGACGGAACCAAAACCCTTCAAAAGATGATAGAATTTTTCCCAAGAATGATTTTCAAATATGTCTCCCTCTCAACCAAGTTTCAGAGGACTTCTCGATATCCAGATAAATGTCTATAAGACCCACTATCTACCAACCAACTATCATACGAATCTAAAGGGGAAGAAATAGAAAGGTAAGAAAAAAGAATATATTCAGATTAACTAGTAGTTGCTTATATTTTCATACATGGATTTCCTTAACCTCTTTTTAGGACGATGGCCTTCTTCATGATCATCCAAAGCATCTATTCTTCTTTTATCATCTCCTCCTCTTCAATCATCTCTTCTTCTTTGATCATCTCTTATTCTTCTATTATTGAAGCCATGATTCTTGTTGTACCTTGACCTTCGAGAATTCTTATTTTCCCGACAATATTGAGCATAGTGTCCAAACCTATGACAATTATAACACTCAATCCTTGACTTATCCTTGTAACTTCTTGATCTTCTATTAGAGTCCCTAGATGTTGGAGCAAGATTTCGTGAATTAGATGGACCTCCTCTACCTTTACTTTTCTTGTCTCGATAAACAAAAGTAGATGGCTCTCCTTCTTCATTCTATTGAACCTTGCTTTTGGATATCATGTCGATTTCCTCTTGAGTGCATTTTCCAACCATCTCATCAAATGTTGGAAATTGATTTTTGTTTCTAATGGTAGTGATGAAGGTTTCCCAAATAGGATGAATACCTTGTAAAGTGACCATCACCAACTCTCTATCATATATAGGCTCGCCAACAATTTTTTATTGATCCCTTAGTTGGGATACCCTCATGACATAGGACTGCACAGATTCCCCCATGTTCATATTCAATTCCTTGAATTTATTCTTAAAGGAGAGGATGTGGTTCAAGTTGTTGACTTTATACATCCCAACCAACTTATAATAAATGTCATTAGACTTATTTAAGCTACCAACATAAACAAGTAAATGATATTGCAAACCATCAATGAGAATTTTCTTAGCTTTGATCTCACCTTTCTTGTTCTTGTACTTGGTGGCAACATGAGACTTCTCTGAAGGCTCGAGAATTTTTCCTTCCACATATTCCAGGATATCATTTTCATCCAATATCACTTCCAACCTAATGTTCCAAGATGAAAATTTTGAAGAGTCACCCAACTTCTCAGACTTCTTGAAGAAAGAGGTAGTCAGATTGATGAAATTATATGGGCTCCTCTAGCTTCTTCCAAAGATGATTGCTTTAGTCTTTTGTCTCCTTTGGGATTGTGTTCACCTTGCCTCTTATACCATTTTAATTTTCCACTATTCTATGTTGCTACAATCACTTTAGCCCAATTATTAGCTTCAATTAGCAATCAATTCAATCTTCCAGTAATAGACAACAATTGTAGATAGAATAGTAAATGCAGTCTACAATAAGAGACAATTAGAAGCAACGACAGGAGACACAAGAATTGGTTAAAGGCCGGGAAAAACCCTTTCAAATTCTTCTTCTTATAAGATTGTCATAAAATGTTCAACAAAGAGAGTACAATGATCTAATTCATCAATGAGACAAATTCAATCATTTGACTATAACCAAAGTCAACCAACCAATATCAAATGATGAGCCAATAGTCAAATTTGTCCCAAGTCAAATATGGTCAATGTTAAAGTTTGCAATTATGTCAAAGTCAATAGCAGTCAAATGTTCCCTAACCAATCACAAGTCAATTGTCAAAATTGTCCTCCAACAGCTCGGTTAACAATCAAAAGATTCAGCCTCCAATGTTGGTCAGACCTTAGTCAAAATAGTCCCAAAAATCATGGTCAAACTCGGTCAATGGAGAGAGAAGCTCTGTGGTCAAATTCCACGGTCAAATGTAGTTAACATGCCCAGAAAACATCTATATTTTTTCCAATAAATGTGGCTTTCCAAAGAAGGTCCAAATTTGGTCAAACCAAGTCAAAGAGTGCCAAAACAAAGTTGGTCAACGTTGGTTAATGTCTCTCAAACATAAGTACAATTCAGTCAATAGAAAATAGAACCTTCCTCCTTCGCACGTGTGAAGAGAAACCTTAAATTTTTCAGAAGTACGAACCAATAGAAGAAGAGAGAGATGCTTGATGTGATGTCTCAAAATGAGGTGCCTTGACTTGTATTTATAGGCATTGGAGGAGGGTTTCTTTGTCTTCTAGGTTGACCTTGACTTTTGTGTCATTGTGGGTTTTCATTCTAAAAAATATTTTTTCCTTAACCGAATTAAATTCTTTCAAGGGAAATTTGAGGCTACTTTGTATGAGGAAGATTGGCCAATGGAGGGAATTTTTCCTTGAGCTACCAAATTAAAATTTTAGATTGTAATCAAGTACATAACAATGTTGTCTCATAATGAGAAGATGAGGATATTGAATCCCTTGTTTGTTACCTTTTCAATCTGCAATCTTTAACAAGTGAAGAGGAAGATTCTATATCTTGAAATGTTCAAGAAAGTCCTCTGGTAATTTCGTCTTCATTTTGTATCCTCTAAAAGTCTCATGTGTTGGATACCAAATCTAATCAAATTACTAGCTTTAACAATTATCATCCTATTGGCAACATATTCATTGGTACTTCTGATGATGATTGTTCATGTGCACTTGTTGATCTCACTAAGTCATCATGATTTGATGATCCACCTTCTGAAGGTTCATGGAATTGTCAGGAAATTGAGGCACTTCAACTTTCGTTGATGATTATGTCATGTTCTCATATTCCTGATGAGATCCCTAAACTAGGTCATATTAGGGTTTCCTCACATGATTCTCCATCTAGCACCATCTTGCTAGATGAAAGCTCATTTTTTAAAGGTTATGATCTAAATGATGCTTCTGTTAGATAATATTTTCATATATCCTCGTAATCTGATTTGTTTTTGAATAAAGTACATCGACCTATGTTTCAAATCCTTATGTTTCTCACCTAGATGGTGTATATTATGATTAGATACAATCAGTTACTATCTTACATTCCACTGTATGCGAGGGAAGAAATCACATAACTCATCTCTTTCATGAAACTCATCCTGTTAATTCATCTAAATTTTTAAGATCGGAACAATCTTACTTCTTGAGCAATCAATCTATCAATACTAGAACATCTGGTCAAACCAGTGATATATTTAATAATGAATTTGATGTCACAATTGATGGTGACAATACACATCCATATGTTGATCTTACAAATCCACTGATATTTGATGACCTACCATTTGAAGGTTCATAGGTTTGTCAGGATGGTGAGGCACTTCGACTCTCACTGATGGTTATGTCAGGTCCTCATATCCTTGATAAAAATCCATGAACAGGATCAATTAGGGTGTCTAAGATTAGGGTTTCTGATGGATACTCATTTTTTATAAATTTCCAGCGTTTTCAAGTTGGTCATTTTGTGTACCATGATAGGATTGTTGAATGGCTTGAAGAGTTTTATCTGGCAAATTCCTTTGCAAGCAGGAAATTTCTCATCTCCCTTATGTTGGATTTAGGGTTGAGAAAAAATGAATGCATATTGTGGAGAAATTATTGGGGTTTTCAAGTTTATCATTTTTTTTGTCAGGATAATATTGCAGCTTGGTTGGAAAAATCTTTTCTAACACGCTTTCCTTCCAACATGCATGTTTTTCTTGCTATTGTGCATGTTTTACAAGTAAGCATTTTTGTTTTTTTCACAATCTTTTGTATTGAGTCTAATCGTTGGCACCTTTGTTATTGCAAGCCGGGAAATATTGTGATGGTTGCACTGGAGGTTTGATTTCACATTACCTGATATCCTCTAGTTAAATTAGGGTTTTAGGTTTAGACTAGTTAAGGTTTAGGGTTTACTTATTAGTCTGATAATTAGGGTTTTAGTTTTAGCCTTGTTATGGTTTTCTAGTTAGGGTTTTAGGTTTAGGCTACTTAGGGTTTAGACATGCCCTTGTTGAATTTTCTTCATTGTAGGTAGCTTTGCTTATTTCATTATATTATGCATTTTTCTTGCAATCATCGTCCTGCATTGTCATGACTGCATTGCATTTACAAATTATATGCATAAGCATTACATTGCCCTTTTCATCGCAATTAGTTGATTTTTATTGCATTACATTGCATTTCACTACATTCTTTTTCTCATTGCATTGCATCATGCATTCATTTTTTACTTAGCATTATCTTCTCCTTGCATTGCCTTTGTGTGTTGTTGACCTATGCATTGCATTTTTCCTCCATGATGCACAACATTGCATTAGATTTCACATTTCTATCTAAGCCTTGTTCTCTGCATGTTATTTTCAAGCCTTTGATGTCATGCAAAGTTTCCCTTATGCATTTTTGCACATACTGAAACCCTAGAAGAACTCCTCTTGTCACTTTTCCCTAATGCTGAAACCCTAATTAAATGCTTGAGCATGGTTGTGATGGTAGCTCTAAGAGGTAGACTCTCATCAATCTAGTCATTAAAACTACATATTGAACATCCTTCCTATGAATATGACTCGTCACCGACGAAAATATAAATAGGCTCATGTGGGGAACCCTAATCAACTCATAAGACCTGCATATGCAACTTGAACCCTAAGATCGACACGATCCTGAATATTTTAATGGTATGTTTTCACTGTCCACTTGTCATTTGGAGATATGATTTCGAAGTATGGCATGAGGGAAAACCTAAGTCAGAAAAATCCTTCAATTTTTGAAAATAGGGAACAACCTCTCTTGCCCGTAAAATAAGTCGAGATCCCTCATCCACCCTGGGGCATTAAACACCTAATAAATGATGCCACTATGCACACAAAAGAAACTCAATCAAATAAAGGGTACATGATTGAGAAAGTCTTCTTGTGCAAAGAGATGATGCAAGCAACTTCACCAGGGTACTGAATAGGCATGCTGGAAGAAAAGTAATGCTTGTGATTCCTTGAGTGACTCTGTCAGGGCACTAAATAGGCCTGTTGGCAGTGAAGAAACACTAGAAACTCAATTTAATTTTTTGAATACAATATATCCCCTATCATCTTCTCTGCATTATTGTTGAAGGAAAACAGGTGTGAGTTTTGTTTTAGTATGTAAATCACATTAGGACCTACATGCGAGACAAATGGATGATGCATCTATAAAAGGTCAGGTAACTCAAAGTGGTACCCACAATGTCTATTCAATACTTCCTTAAATTATTAATAAGACTCGATCTGTTGTAGGGACAAAGGAAGATATTTTGGATTCTACTAATGGTTTTCCAATTGTTGTAGCAGCTACAACACCCACCCAAATTTTTAGCCTACCATCAAATTTTGGGTCCCCCTCTTCTTTTCAATATTTTTATGGGTATGCTTGTGTCTTGAATATAGATGACCTATCTATCATTTAGAGCTATAGTTGCTCATGTTTGTTGAGGCATTGCCTATGTGCACCTTCTCCATCTTATTTTGCATTCTTCTGAATCTAGTATGCTTCACACCCTATTGCAAAGAATTATTTCCTTAGCCCTATTTTGAGGCTTCTTGCATATCTACCTACCATAGGTGAAGAATCCTTATATTCAATTTATTATGAGAACTATAGTTATCCCTATATAAAATAGACCTTATATTTAATATTACAGTGCTAAGAGCCCCAAGGGTTAGCACAATCGGTCAAGTCGGGGCCTCGCCAATGGGAGGTCACAGGGTCGAAACCCGAAAGCTCTTGGGGTTAGGTCTGTGGTGACCGAGGGGTGGACCCCCTTCGGGTGGGGTCCACCCAGCGTTCTCCAACCTGGATGTAGCGGACCCACTGACCAGGGTATCCGTGAACCAGTCTGAAAAATATATATATATATATATATATATATATATATATATATATACAGTGCTAAGAGGATAATAGTCAAGTTTAAATTCAACCTTACCATGCACAATATGGTTTTCCTATGGTTCAATGACAAATGGATGAGATTTTACCCTATTTTATTTTCAAACCTATGACATAGGATGATGCAGTGTACTCGGATTAGTTAGAGAGAAAACAAGAAAGGGGATATCACATTACCACACTTTGGGCTAGATTTCCAATTCATGCCTCTGCATTGGATGTAAATTTTTATACTTGTTTCCATTATGTTCTTTGTTTGGAGTGATTATTCCTAGACATGAGATATTCATTCTTACCTTGTGTCTCTCACCATTTATTTCAAATTCATGGCATGGATGCATTTTGAGGTGCTCACAACTATGATGGTAAGGGAGATGTATCGCTTTTATGACCCTAGAAAATATTTTGTTTCTTCCAATTTCGAAATAACTCCAAAATCAATAACCTAGATAAGGATGATTATCTCTGACTTTCAAGCACATAGATTCAAATCTTTTATTCTCATCTCAATGCTTAATATGCAGCTCATAGTCTAATTATTTCCTGTGCCTAGGTTTTTAGCGATGGAAATGCAACATCACAAAATTCCCTTGGTGCATTCAATGAACAAGCCTCTTCAGGCCTTGGACCTCGTGATGAAGGATAGCATAAGCTTTACTTTTCTCTAAGGGGGGTAAGTCATGTTAGGACCTAAGACTAGTATAATATTTCCAACAACTCTTATTAGTCATGATTATAGAAGAAGCAACACAAGTCCAATTTCTCAGGGTCTAGCTCAAGCTTAAAATTTGAGGGATTCTTTGGTAGAGGTAAAATTAGACATTGTAGTAAATTTTGGCTTGAGTAAAGGCTCCATATATTTTTTTTAAGCACATGAAATAGGATTTCAGAGGAAAATGGAACTCTTTGTGTAATGACAGAGACTTTGCATGGTTGTGACCTTGTATTACTTTTGATATTTGATGATGTACAGGCAGACAATTACAAGAAAATCTTTACTGCAATAAAACCAAGCAACATACTTGGTCTCTCTAATGGATTTTTACTGGGACGTTTGCAATCCTGTGGGGATGACTTCCCCAAAATGTTATTGTGATAGATGTCTGTCCAAAAGGCATGGGACTATTTGTTAGATAGTTGTATGTCCAAGGACAAGATATTAATGGTGTGTGAATAAACTCTAGTTTCATTGTGCATCAGGATGTTGATGAGAGAGCAATAGATGTTTTGGGATGGTCAATTGCTTTGGGTTCACCATTTAAATTTGTAACGACCCTAGAGGATGAGTACAAGAGTGATATTTTGGGGGTGTGGGATCTTGTTGGGAGTTGTACACGGTATATTTGAAGCAATGTTCAAATGATATGTTGAGGGTGGAATGCATGATGAACTTGCTTACAAAAATATCGTGGAAGGAATAAATGAGATCACATTTAAAACTACCTCGGCAAAGGGATTGTTAGCTATATGCAATTCTTTGAACGAATAACAAAGGAGAATAAAAATATTCAAATAATTTATTATGGTCACGTTGTAGCTTCACATGTTTTATGTGGAATCCATGCTTCTTGATGATGCGACCTATGTAGGCTATTGAGCTTTCAGAAAATCACAGACACCGTGAGCAATGGAAGCCTCACTGGCCCTTAGGTTTTCAATTTGCAATCTTCTTGAATCTCCTGTCACTATTAGTTTCAAATCACATTTCCCAACTACAACAATTTATCTTTGTGCTCCAACAATGTGATTTACGACCTCCCTGTACCTCTTGCATGAGACAAAAACATTGTGCATTCCCCATTGTGACTTCTCACATGTCATCATTACGTTGTCTTATCCGCAAGCATCCAGATGAATTCACTTACCCTACACACACATATTTATGTTGATTTTTGATAGCTTGGGAGGTACTCCAAGCCCTAGTTTGATAGTTGGAGCACCAAAATAGGTCATTGTGGGATTAAAACCCAAGGTTGGGGTTTTGTACCCAAAGTAGTTGGGATAAAACCATGAGGTACACTAGGTATGTGATGGATGGAGATGATAGAGGATGGTGAGGAGAAACCAATGCATCGAGAATCATCAAATTCTGAGATGTCTAAGTGAAGATAAGAATTTTTTAAAGTAATGATGGGTTTTGGACATACAAGTCATATAGGCTTGAGGTAGATATGTCCAAAAGTCATGTCTCTTCAAGGAATTTGTTGGAGTAACATGTGAAGATATATATTAGACACATTTGTGAGGTTATTAGACCATCCAAGAGCAACATTTCATAGAGAGATCATCTCTTGTAGTAGCCACAGCACAAGAAGTAGAGGGTCAAGGAGCATAAGGGAAATTTTGAGGTTTGTTTTGTGGGTTTGAGAGGGCCGAGGTGCAACAGAGGCTATCCAAGTGAATTATGGGTAGTGAGGTGCATATTTCAAGGTGTAATTCTCCTTATTTTAGAGGGCCCTAGGCTATGTGGGATAGCAAAGATACTACAAGCCTGTTATGGGCTTGTTGGAGGGGTTGTAAGGCTTATTACCAAGCACAGTGATAAGGGAACAGGAAAAAAAATAAGGAAGATAAGTTGCACTGATTTTGAGGATTTTTTTAGTGGTTAGAAAGAGATGGCAGGATCTGCATTGATGCCCTAATCAAATTGACAAACTACAACATATGCACCAGCTCGTGAGTACAAGTATGCTGATGATTTTTTGTTGAATTATTGCTAGGGAATAGGTCCAAGTTTGGACAATTTTCAACCTATGGAAACCAAGTGGAAGAGGGATAACTAGGGTGGTTAGAATCCCTTTCCTATGAGTACATTCTACAGTGAAGTATTGGGCATATTTGGACTGATGGAGGGCAGCGGTAGATGTCCAAAGTAGCCCTTGAATAGGTGGACAAGAAGGACATTGACAGCTATGTGTTGGGTGTATATTTGAGCCTATATGTAGCTCTTTGATGGATGAAGGAAGCTACTAAGAAGGCAGTTGGATAGCTCAGGTATTTGCCAGCCTAGAGGAGCAGTTTGGATCATCTCGTCTTCATTGTAGCACAAGTGACTTGCAATAGTGATAGGTGGAATCCCTCCTTGAGTCTCTATGTGTTTTCCCTTGATGGCCTAAGGGGCATCTAGAGAGCCTATTGGAAGCAAAGGACTGGTAGGAAAAGATACGACATAAAGGATCTGATTGTGCACTAGAGCAGTGAGATTGTCATTGTTTCTTGTATTCTTGTACTTGTGGATATTTGAGGGTCATTATCCCTTATACGAGAGCCCCAGACTGTTGTATTATATGTTGATAATATAATGAAGTTGGGTTACATATATTTTTGTTATTGTTCCTATTATGCACGTGATTGATTTACTTCATTATTTTGTTCCGCTTGTACAAAGTAGATTTGTTGAGATTCTTGGTTTGTTAGCATCAGATATTTAAGATTCTACCCTAGACTTCAAGGTCGTCGAAATTAAACATCGTATTAGAGTGTGGCTGAGCTAATTTGAGAGAGAGTGAATCAAAATAGTGCACAAAAAAGTACAACTTAAGAGGGAGTTGGTCACACTGTAGGGCTCACTACAATGTCGAAGTTACAGGTTGGTCTTTGGAATGAGGACAAGTTGGAAGGGTTGTCCAACTATATTCCTTACAAGTAAAGGATCAAGTTGGTATTGTAGGTCAAAAGCATCTGGGAGTTCACTAAGAAGGATATCAAGAAGCCAACCAACCCTAAGGAGTTGGAAGTGTATGAGGAATTGGATATGAGGGTGAGTTTGATCATCCTTGATGGTGTGAAGGATCCTTTAATACCTCATTTATCTAAGAAGAACACTGAACATGAACTATTGATGGCTCTTCATAATTTGTTCCAGAATAAGAAAGAGAACTGGGTACTGGTATTGGAGGATAAGTTGAATTCCACCAAGATGATATAGGGTGAAGGATTAACTTCATAGCTAACGAGATTATCTGAGGTCAAAGATGAGCTTGTTGTCGTCAATGTGACTATTTCAGATTCTGATATGGTGAGGATTTATTTGAAAGATTTCAACGAGGAACAAATCCCTTCATAAAGGGGATCATCGCCAGAGAGAAGTTTCCAAACTGGAATAGGCTTTGGGACGAATTCATTCAGGAAGAGTTGCAAGATGAGGATCTTCATCTGGAAAAGAAGGTTTCAGATGATGACATGGCACTTGCAGCACGAATGAAGGGTAAGAAGAAGAAGGACTTGAGTAAATTTAAGTGTTTCAATTGTGGAGAGATGGGTCATTTTTCATCAAGATGTTTGATGAAGAAGAAGACAGAATATGATGATAAAAAGAAAGGGAAGCAAGTCGTTGGTGTTGTCACTTCTGTTGAGATAGATTTTCTCACTAGGAGGTTGGAGGAGGAGGACTTTTTTATGATCTCTCATTTCTCAAAGAGTACCATCGATGAGGCTACATGGTATGTGGAAAATGGTGCGTCGAAACATATGACAAGGTCACAAGAGGTATTCGAGACTCTAACTGAATGGGACTCAAAGTTGCACATGGTATTGGGCGACATGAGTGAGAAGGAGATTTGAGGATCAAGAGTTGTGCCATTCAGGATGGAGTCAGGATGAGTGATGTGGGTCCATTATATATTTTTTATACCAGGACTCAAATATAGTGTGATATTTGTGTCAATGATCAAGAAGAATGGGTTTTAGGTATTATTCCAGGATGGGAAGGTAAGACTAAGGCTTAGAGGCTCTAGCTCTATAGGTATTGTAATTGGAGTTAGAGAGAATCATCTGTATAGGCTGATGGGAAAGCCTATTGATCATGAGAAGGAGAAGCATGAGGACCAAGTACAAGTTCCAGAGAAGCAGGTGTAGGTGTAGGCTTTAGAGGTACGGGTACAGGTTCCAAAGAAGAAGTTCTAGGGTCCAAATGCTCAAAGGGAATCAAGTTCTAGGGGGAGTTTTCAAGTTTAGAGGGAGACTTTGTAGCCCAAGAAGGGTGCATGGTTAATGGGGAGTAAGGGTGCTCCTACAACTGCAAAGAAGGAATCATGTAGGGATTGTAAAATTCTATAGGAAAATAAGAAGCAGGAAGCTTCTAGTGACAATGACACTTTCTAGAGAGGCATAGTTCATACTACAAGGATTTTTGCAGTTGTGAGCACCAGGAGTTGGGCGAGTGTTGTGAGTAGTGATGATGATGATGAGCTACTTCCTAGTCTTGGAAGTACCTCCCTCAATAAGAGGGAGTGTTTATTTTTTATAGCTTGGGAGGTACTCCAAGCCCTAGGGTTCAGAGTTTGGAGGTTGTAGCAACACAATAGGTCATTATGGGCTTGGAACCCAAGGTTGGGATTTTGTACCCGAAGGATTTGAGCCAAAATCATGAGGTCCACTAGGCATGTGATGGATGGAGATGATAGAGGATGGCGAGGAGAAACCAACGCATCAAGAATCAATGAATTCAGAGATGTCTAAGTGAATATATGAATTTTTGAAAGTAATGATGGGTTTTTGGACATACATGTCATGTAGGCTTCAGGTAGATATGTCCAAAAGTCATGTCTCCTCAAGGAATTCATTGGAGCCACATGTGAATATATATATATATATATATATATATATATAGACACATGTGTGAGGTTATTAGACCATCCAAGAGAAACATTTCATAGAGAGATCATCTCCTATGGTAGCCACAACACAAGAAGGAAGGGGTCGAGGAGAACAAGGGAAAATTTGAGGTATGTTTTATGGGTTTGATATGGCCAAAGTGTAGCAGAAGATAGCCAAGTGAATTATGGGCGGTGAGGTGCATATTTTAGGGTTTAATTCTCCTTGTTTTGGAGGGCCACAAGCTCTGTGGGACATCATAGATACCGTGGGATTTTTCTGGGATTACAGGAGGGGTCGTAAGGCCTATTACCAAGCACACTGATAAGGGAAGCCACACTGATTTTGAGGATTGTTGCAGTGGTTAGAAAGGGTTGACAGGGTTTGTGTTGATGCCCTAACCAAATTGACAAACTACAACAGCTACACCAACTCATGAGAATATGTATGTTGATGGTTTTGTATTGAATTGTTGCTAGGGAAGAGGTCCAAGTTTGGACAGTTTGTAGCGAGTGGAAGCCAAGTGGAAGAGGGATAACTAGGGTGGTTAGAAGCCCTTTATTAGGAGAAAATTCTATAGTGAATTATTGGGCATATTTGGAATGATGGAGGGCAGCGTGTAGATGTCCAAAGTAGCCCTTGAACAAGTGGAAAAGAAGGGTCCTGACAACTATGTTTTGGGTGAATATTTGAGCCTATGTGTAGCTCTTTGATGGACAAAGGAAGCTACTAAGAAGGAAGTTGGATAGCTTAGGTATTGGCCAGCCTAGAGGAGAAAATTGGATCAGCTCGTGTTCATTGTAGAAGAAGTGATTTGCAACAGTCATAGGTGGAAACCCTCCTGGAGTCTCTATGTGTTGTTACTTGATGGACTAAAGGGCATCTAGAGAGCATATCAGAAGTGAAGAACCGGTAGGACGAGATATGACATAGAGGCTGTGATTGTGTACTAAAGTAGCAATATTTTCATTGTACCTTTTATTCTTGTACTTGTGGATATTTTGAGGGCCATTATCCCTTGTACGGTAGCCCTAAATTGTTTTATTATATGTTGATAATATAATGAATTTGGGTTACATATATTGTTGTTATTGTTCCTATTGTGCACGTGATTGATTTATTGCATTATGTTGTTTTGTTGTGCAAAGTAGGTTTGTTGAGATTCTTGGTTTGGTATAGATTTAAGATTCTACCCTAAACTCCAAGGTCAAGGAAATTTAACAATTTATACCTCTCAAAACACATTTCCCCTGATCCTCACTTTGCACTACCATGGAATATTCCCTCTCTTCACTACACCCTTGCACAAGCATTCAAGTCTCTTCTTAATTCTCTCATTTGGAACCAACGCTCTCAAATCCTCACCCATCCTTCCTTATACAATGATTCCAGCCCTAAATTTAACCCAAAATGCCACCTGTTGATTTCCCAATCTGCTCAGAGTCATCACATGAATCCTTTATTCGAACGTACATGATTTATTGAGTGAATTTGTAGAAGAATCCAAGGTCCAAATCACATGGTTTGTGGTTAGGAGATGTGTAAATCCATTCAAGAGAAATCGTATTGGACTTGCTTTAGATAATACAGGATGGAACCATTACGAAGTTATACCAATCCTTTCATAACACATTCCAAGCAATGCTTCGTCCCTTTCCACCAATTCCAAACTGAGACTTTTTCTTGATACATAAATCCACCATGATGGGCATATGTGATCAATGACTATGGCTAAGAATTCACAAACCACATGTGTATTTGAAAGAGGAACTAGAATCATAGTTTGTGACTTACCCTACAAAATTAAACTACAGGTCGCATATTGCAACTTTGACTTGCTGTGAGGATGAAATTGAAACTTTCGATCTGTTCTACCTCTCAAGGATGTGATTTATCCTGCTTTTTGAAACTACGACCTGCTTTGCATGTTCAAAAGTGCGACCTGCTCTGCTTTTTCAAAATGCAACTTGCTCTAGAGTTTAAATTGTGACTAAGCCGAAAGGTGTGACTAACATTTTGGAGAAAGGGTGTGACTTGCATTATGGAATGTAAATGTGACCAGTGTTGGAGTACTTCCATCTAAAAGCATGATATGGTTCAAATTTGTGAATAGCCACTAATTTCATGATTTGAGACCAACGTACAGAAGTTACAAAGTGGAAGATCAAGTATTTTTAATGCATTCCTATAACATCAACAAGGTGTGTTTTTAAAGCCAGATTTCTTTTTTGATGTCCCAAAAGTTGGGAATCATGTGCTCTACCAGTTTTCATATGGTGAACCATCTTCTTTACCATCATGTAAACTAAAGAGGGATTTCAACTAGCTTCCATCTAGCACAGAGGCCTGAAAATTCTTGTTAGAAAATCATTAAGGCAGAAAGATTTTCTTAACTTGATAATTACATGTGATATTTTAGTTAAATATTCTTTAATTTCTTTATGTCTTCTTATCATGAAGTAACTACCAAAATGAAACATGAATATCAATGACACAAGATGTAGGCACTCATCTAGGGAAAAACCCCTCCTTGAGGGGAAAACCGAAAATCTCCTCTTTTTCTAGAACCAAATCAAATGAGACAAAAAATACCTTTTTGACCAGGACCAAGACCTTCCACCATCCATCAAGTCAACCACTCATGATGACAAGTTAAACTGTAGTCAAATCTTCAAAAAGCAACGAATATCAACTCTCCAAAAAAAAAGTGAACTAAGCTCTCAACCCTTCTTTTTCACCTCTACAATTTCAGTTGGTTCACTCCAACAACTTCGGCTTTGCAATGCTTCAGGTTACTCGCACATTTGATAGTAAAGGTAGATACTTCTGCCTCCTTTGTTTAGACAACAATATTCTATTCTTCGCTATATCCTTTTCTTCTCTTCTTAAGCTTCTTTGTATCTTTTACTTTACTTAAAAGTTGTTGAAAGAATCTTACTTGTATTCATTCTCAAACTAAGTTGAAATCATGGGTATATATAGTAGTTTGTGACTATTCTTTGAGGCTAACTTGATGGTGGAGGAGAATTACATTAAAATAATTTTATCCTTTTGATACTAAATGCCCAATAATGGTATAGACCACAATGACAGGGACATAGACTCATGAATCAACTCTAGAAGCCTTCAATTAAGGCTTTGATCTAGAAAAAAATAAATAAAGCATGAAGCCCATGCTAATAAATACTTTTTCTTTTATAATAATTTCTCTTTTTATTTCTTTTGACAAGTACATTATATCATGAATCAAATACAATTATGAAGATTGATACTAGTTACATTTCGCATCATTAAGCCAGCTTCCTTCCAGCACATGGGCCTAAAAAATCTCGTTAAAATTTAAAATATAAAGAGTCTTATGTCAATCATGGACATGAAAGTTAGCAATCTCTTTAAGGAAGAAACACCACAATTTTTCTCTTTGTGGTAGAGGACATCGCTCCTCCTTACGAATAATGAGGTTTGGTATTGTTGTCACTGTAATGGTAATTTCATAGTTACTAGTTATTCCTAATGCAGTTTGGGCTATGAAGAAAAGTGTAAATGATGGATTTGGTCCATAAATTATTGTGCCCTTTGCAAGTGCTATTTAGTTGTTGTCCATTGGTGAAACAATTGAAACTTTTAGTAATAGTGGATTTATTGATACTACTCCTTTATTGGTTGTTTCTCTTCTGGGAGAAGGTTCCTTAATGTAGGCCTAACCCCATTTAATTTGACATAGAAGATTAGATGGGAATGTAGATGAATGAAATAAAAAAAATTGTGAAAGTGGGTTGCAGCAGATTGTAGGCCATAGTTGGTCTGAGTGGGGAAGATCTTATTTATTTGAGATGGACATGATAGGGAAACTGATGGAGGTGAAAAAGTGTGAAATTCCTGGAGTTGTATCCTATTTGCATATTGATCCAATATCTGAAGGTAGACAAAGGTCCATATTCCTCACCATAGGATTATATGACAACATAATCCACGTAGATTCTTTAGATCCCGATGATTGTTTGATTTCTTTGAGTATGCAATTTGTATCTTCTCCATAATCTCTTCTCCTACTTGAAGTTCAAGTTTCTATTGGAGAGGAGGATGATGTAGATTATCCATTGAGAGTGTTTTGAATCTTATCCTTCTGAATGGGATTCTTCTTGGAACTAGGGTAGATATGGAAAATGGTATCCTTTCAGAAACCCGACCCAAATTCTTGGGTTTAAAAGCATAAAACTTTTCTGCTATAGTGATAAGTCATTAGGAAACTCTTTCTTTATCAAGCAGGCATTGGTTGGGTTGTATTCATCAAAGGAACTTTTGAGACTCTTGAATATGCATCATCATTTTCTTATGATAAGTGTGTTGATGACATGGTTGCAGTTTTTGAGGATGCACTTAGGGTTTTTACAATTGAAAGGTTGGGATAAAGATTCAATGAGATTGTTATGCCTCTTAAATATACCCTAAGAAAGTTCATTTTTCATCCAAAACAAAACTTTTTGATTATTATTGAAAGCAAGCAGGGTGCATTCACTACAAAAGAATGTGAAGCTGCAAATAAAGAATACAGAGAAACTGTTGGTTTAACAGAGAGTGGAAACATGGCAGTGGAGTGTTGGATGTGGAGCTTGATTATCTTCCTGATTCAGAGATCTTGTTTCAGACGTGTTTGGATCCCAATCCTCGATAGGGGGGTGTGGGGTGTCCAAGTGGGGTGGCTACATGTTTGGATCCCCCCCCCCCCACAGTGGGGGTTCGGGGGTAGCTCTCCCGAAGCTAAAAATAGATGAAAATTTTCCTTGTAAAATATAGTAATTTCGTAGTCAATCTGGCTCATTCATTAGGTGGATGATCTAACGGTAGAAGTTATGTTTAATTTATGTTTTTTTCCATAGAAGGAAACCCCTTGGTTTATATGAGGGAATTGTACTACGGATTTGGATTATTCTTCTGAGCAAGAAAGAGAGATGAGTTTGTGTGAGAGTGAAAAGGAAATTACAACGGATCTGTTGTAGGTTGTATCTCTTCATTTTTCTGGATAATATGAAAGGAATCATTGGTTCTTTCTCGTGGACGTAGCCCAAATTGGGTGAACCATGTATATTTGTGTCTCTCTTAATTTATGCATTTCTGTATTTGTTTTTTCATAATATTTTATGTATTCCATTGCTCTGTAAATTAATTTCTAACATGGGGCAGTAAAATGGTGATGATGAAGAGAAGAATGATTTTATCCTTGATGAGAAATATGGTTTTCCAAAATCATATGCAAAGAATCGGGCATCTTGCATTAGAAATATAGATCCCAAAACCAGTAGAACTACATGCCTCTTGTCACTGCAAGATAATGAAGATGTATTTAGCGTTCATTCTGTTGCTTTTGGGAAACACTTGTGGCTATTGGAACTAGGAAGGAAATAGAATTTTGGGCAAAGAGGCATTGTTCAAGAGGTTTATTCATATTTATAGGTATATGGATGATGGAAAAGCCCTAGATCTTTTTCATAAAACACCAGTTGATGAAATACCTCTTGGATTATGTCCTAGATCCCGGGCTACTCATACCTAGATGATATCGCACTATAGAAAAGGACTATATAGGCGTCCAAAATTAATGTCTCACTTTTTGTGATTCTAATATTGTTCTATAACTATAAATATATATGGCTAATGTAATTTTATTGTAGGGAACAAAAAATGGGCCATTAATGTTATCTAGGAGTTCCTCACAAACACAAAAAATTATCTGAAAGGTTGTGCAACTAGGATTTCAATCAAAAGGCGAAATGGATCCATAGTTTCCCAAGGCACTCTGTCAACCAAGCTGGGGAATGTAGATATAATTCATAAAGATGAATCTACTTCATGGAAGATGCAGTAGCAAGAAAATAGATGTTCAACACAATAAATGAACATTGCCACCCCATTCATCAGCTCAATTGAGACCCCATGTCTTTGCAACAACGTTAGCAACAAATTCTCTAGCATTTTCAAATAACCATCTCTACTCTCATCATACTATTTCTTTTCTCATAGTGTAAATACTACTTATCATAATGTCAATAGCGATGCAGAGATCAATTAGGCATGTAATAGTCATTAGACATGGGAGAGTAATTAGGAAGATCAAGATTCATAAGGGTAGGTGAAAGATCATGGTAGGTGAATAATCACCTCATCTCTATAAATATATCATCATGCCTCATTAGATGGGACTTTAGCACTTGAGCTAGGCTAGCTTTATGTATTTGTTATGTGCTTAAGGAGCTAGAGGCATTCAACTCTTGGAGGCTAGTAGGGTAAGTTGTGGTGAGGGGAGGGTTTTTCTTTAGAAGTTGGTATGAGCAGGTTGTGTTCCACTATTGGGTTTTGATGGTTTGCAAGACATGTACTTGTATTTGCAGTAGCATTAATAAGAATTTCTCCTCTTTCAAATTGATTCTTGTGCTTCTTCATTATGGTTGTATCGGTTTTTTGGTATTTCCATCATGTTTATACATGTGTTTACATGTGGACAATATGTTAATGAACTAGTTCATGGCTTTTGGCTTGCATGTCTACTTGGAATCCTTGCTTTCTTATTCCACGTTATGCCAATAACTTATTGTAAACTTATTTGCAATTAATCTCTAGAACTTTCCTATTCATGTATGTCTAAGATGGTTTTACATCACTAATCCTTCTTGTGGCATGCTTCTTCTTATTTTTTTTGTATTGCATTCATGTATCTTATTCTGCAAGTTGTCAATCTTAGGTTGACCTCGTTCCTATTATATAGACATTTCTTTCTTTCCCTCACTCTGACATCTCCACATTTAACATCCAAGAGTGAAATAACATGATGGTTGTCAGGTCTACATACTAGATGGGGCTCATATCCCAAGCGGTGTGAGGTCTAATTGGGACTTCACATCGGGGATACCCTCCTAGTTGTTTGCAAGATATTTCCCCCCATAAACAGGTATTGTGTGCTCCATTTTTTAATTAAATCCACTATTGAAAGATCTATTCTTATCAAATTTCCCCTTTCTTGCAACTCCTTCTCATGTCAATTAGTGGAGCAATTACTTTAAGCAAGATTATTATTTCATCATACACTTGTTTCATTATTTCCTCCATCTCTTTGAGCCGTTCATGAATAGTTGCTTGAAGGCTCTCTCAACTAAAATTCGTAGTGGGAAGACTTTGATTCTCTAAGAAAAGCTGTTGATTTGCTTGATGGGCACTAGCTAAATCCTTCAATATTTCAACTTCCTTAAACAAGTAATCAATGTTCTTCTCAATTTTTGTTGCAAATGTTGTGCCTATAGAAACAATTTCCTGAGGGTTTGTCCTTGTATTTCTACAATCTCCCTTTCCAAATTGATCAAGATAAGCATATCTGGCTCATTATGATAACACTTTCTTCTCTCCTGATTGATCTTAAACTTGAATTGGTCAAAATTAAAGTTTGAGATGAATAATATTATTTCTTCTCCTTGGACCATGATTCCCATCTCATTAAGTGGGATATGTTGTCCTATAATGGGTGTTGGAGGCTGGATGTTTAAGGAAGCCGCAATTGGTTCATTTGTCAAATTATTCAAGTTGATTTCCTCTGTTTGTTTATCAACTTATTCTTTGGCAATTAAATATTCTTCTAATTGCTTGGTTATCACTTCTTCCTCTTTCTTCCTTTTCTCTTCTTCTTCAAGTTATTTTCTTTTAAGCTCTTCTTCTTCCTTTTGTTTCTTCAAGGCTTCTTCTTATTTTTTCTTCTCTATTTTTCCGCAATGCCTCTTCTTTTTGTCTTTCCTCCTCTTTCTTCTTTGCTTCCTCCTCTTCTTGCTTTCTTCGTGCATGTTCTTGTTCTTTCTTTCTCTTTTCCTCCTCTACCAACTTATTTGCATCTCTATTTATTTTGAGCTTATTATTTCTTTCTCTCTTGGCCTTCTTGATCATGCTTCCTTTTAAATTTTTATTTCTCTTGAGCATCCATGTTGCTGTTATGAAACCAGCTCAAGAAAAGATAGAAAAGATAGATCAACGCCTTAGAATTCAGCCTCTTCGAGGGGGCAACCTCCTTTACATTACATAAATGAACAATTCTTGGATGATTCAAATGATAAAACCTCATTTCTATATATAGGAGTCTAAGGAGTCACAATATAACCCAGCTGACCTAACAATAATAATATAAAGCCACAAAAATAACAATAGAGGTATTCTGTGGGGCACATTAATAACAATATGGGGATAATAGGGGCACAACAATATTAATAAGGGATGCAACTACAATAGTAATGGGGTAATCACTAGTATTATAGGGACCCAACATGCCCCTCTCCTTCAAAAAAGTGTTGTCCTCAATGCTTGAGTAGTTTTGGATGCTTCTGTATAAAATTCTCATCCTCCCATGTGGAATCTTCAGCGGATAAGTTCTTCCACTTGATAAGATACTCCGAAATTGATCGATTTTGTAGCTGTCGAGTTCTTGTTTCTGTGACTGCTTCCGGTTCCAATATAATTTTTCCTTCGCCGTCAAGTTCTGGCAATATTGTTTGAACTGGGAGCTTTTCGCCTATAACCTTCTTTAAACATGAAACATGGAAAACTGGGTGCAATCGAGACGCTGCAGGAAGCTCCAATTTGTATGCCATAGTACCAATCTTTTGCAACACCTTGTACGGACCATAATACTTTGGTGATAATTTATTATCCTTCTTAGCTTGCTTGAGGGAAATTTTCTTATATGGTTGTAGTCGTAGGAATACCCAATCACCTACATCAAAACTTCTTTCACTGCGATGTTGATCTGCCTGTTGTTTCATTCTATTTTGTGCCAACACGAGGTTATCCTTTAAGAGTTGGAGGACTTGTTGTTGATGTTCGATGTGATGTTCCACTGCTTGAACCTTAGAATTTTCTCTTAAATATGATGTGATGGATGGTGGCTGATATCCATAAAGTGCCATAAATGGGGTCATTTTTGTTGCTTTATGGAAGGAAGTGTTATACCACCGTTCAGCCAGAGGCAACCATTTGACCCATTCTGTTTGTTTATCATATACAAAGCAACGAAGATATCCTTCCAAACATTTGTTTACTATCTCAGTTTGCCCATCAGATTGAGGATGATAAGTTGAGCTATGAGCTAACTGAGTACCAAGACAAGAAAATAATTTTGTCCAAAAATTTCCAGTGAAAATGAGATCTCTGTCACTTACAATAATCTTTGGGTTTCCATGTAGCTTTTGAATTGTTTCCATAAATGCAGTAGAAACTGTATTGTTAAATGGATGTGATAATGCACAAAAGTGTGCATACTTGGTAAGTCTGTCAACTACCACCATGATGACACTCTTTCCCTCGGACTTGGGTAAACCTATGATAAAATCCATTGAAACCTCCTCCCAATGTTGGCTTGGAATGGATAAAGGTTGTAATAGACCTGGTGTCTTAATTGTTTCAACTTTATTTTGCTGGCAAACCAAACATTCCACCACAAATTTTTGAATATCCGATTTAAGGCCATCCCAAAAAAAATCCTTCTTAACCCTGTGGTAAGTTTTTAAAAATCCTGAGTGCCCTCCTAAGGGAGAAGTGTGCAATTCCATAAGAATCTTTTGTTTTAGTTGGGAATTCTTACAAAGGTATAAGCGATCTTTGTACCATAAAGAATCATTTTGCCAGCTAAATGTATCAGACGTACTGGAATCTTGTTGTAACTTTTGAATAAGTGCCCACACTTCTTCGTCATTCTTCCATTCCTCCCTTGCTTCGTTTATCCAATCTGGTTGAATAATAGAAATGGCGCACAACAATGCTTCCACATCCTCATCCTTTCTTGAGAGTGCATCTTCCACCACATTTTGCTACCCTTTCTTGTAGATGATTTCAAAGTCATAACCCAACATCTTTGTGACCCACTTTTGTTGCTCTTCAGAAGACAATCTTTGTTCTAAAAAGTATTTAAGGCTATCATGATCCGTTTTTACCTTGAAGTGTCTTCCCATTAGGTAGGGTCACCATTTCTTAAGCGCATGGAGTATTGCCAACATTTCCTTCTCATAAATAGATTTGTGTAAAAAGTTTCCCTTGATTGGACAACTTTCAAAAGCAATGGGTCTTTCATCTTGCATTAAAACAGCACCAATTCCATTTCTTGAAGCATCACATTTCACAATAAAGGTTTTTGTGAAGTCCGGTGTAGCTAAGACTGGTGCTTGGCACATTGCCTCTTTAAGATGTTCGAAGGCATTTGTTGCTTCTGGAGTCCATGAAAATGAATCTTTCTTCAATAATGTTGTTAGAGGTGCTGCTATTCTCCCATAATTCTTAACAAACTTACAATAATACCCTGTCAACCTGAGAAATCCTCGCAGATGCTTTATGGATGTGGGGATTTTCCATTCCTTAATGGCTTTAATTTTTCTAGGGTCTACCTTAACTCCTTCATGAGATACAATATGACCCAGATATTCCACCTCTTGTACTCCAAAGAAACATTTGGATCTTTTTGCATATAATTGTTTCTCCTCCAATAGTTGTAGCACCCTGTCAACATGTTCAACATGATCCTTCCAAGACTTGTTGTAGATTAGTATATCATCAAAAAATACTAACACAAATTTTCTAAGAAATGGTTTGAAATTGGAATTCATCAAACCTTGAAATGTTGAAGGTGCATTGGCAAGGCCAAAAGGCATGACCAAAAATTCATAATTACCCTCATGAGTTCTAAATGTTGTTTTCGAAATGTCTTCAGTCTTCATTCTGATTTGATGATATCCTGATCGAAGATCCAACTTGGTGAAGTAAATTGATCCATGCAATTCATCCAGTAATTCATCAATGACAGGAATGGGAAACTTATCTTTATTAGTGAGCTTGTTGAGCTCCCTATAATCCATACACATGCGCCATGATCCATCCTTCTTGTGCACTAATAATACTGGAGCAGAGAAAGAACTTTGACTCGGTTGAATTATACCAGCCTCTAGCATTTCTGCAACCATACGTTCAATTTCACTCTTTTGGGCATAGGGATATTTGTATGGCCTGATGTTTGGAGGAACACTTCCTGGAATCAGATGAATAGCATGATCATGATCACGAATAGGTGGGAGACCTTTGGGAGTCTCAAATACCTTGGAATGATTGTCCAAGACTTTTTGGAGATCTAGAGAAATAGATGATTGCAATGTGGAAACATCTAGCGAACATAATTGTGCAATTACACCCCTTTGTTCCTTTTTTAGAAGCTTTGTCATACCGTTAGAGCTGATTATCTTTCCCGGTTTCCCTGCAATACCCCTTAATTCAACTTCCTTTCCTTCCACAAAAAATTTCATGAAAAGTTCTTGAAAATTAAAAGCTATTGTACCCAAGGATTGTAGCCATTGGACTCCTAGTACAACATCAACACCTCCCATTGGAATGGAAAGCATTGGGCTAGTCAATACATATTCTCCCATCGATAGCTTGATATTATGGCACTTTCCAAAGCAATTTATTGTTCCTCCATTTGCAACCATCACTTGACACTCTGGTGCTAGATATAAGAAGCAATTCAATTCTTTTGCTACCTTACAATGAATAAAATTGTGGATACTTCCTGAATCAATCAACACTATTACCTTTTTCTTCTTGATTTGTCCTTCTATATTGATGGTTTGAGGAGTGGTAATTCCCGCCAATACATTACAAGATATGGTCGGATTCATTTCTTCTTTATCTAGGCTTTGTTCCTGGAGTATATCCTCTTCTTTTGACCTTTCTTGCTCCTTTTCTTCTTCCTCTTCACAATCTATGTAGAATAATTTCTTCTCAGCACACTTATGACCTTTAGTGTATTTGCTATCACAACTGTAACAAAGCCCTTTTGCTCTTTTTTCTTCCAATTGTTGTGGTGTCAACCTTATAGGTTGTGGAAGATTAGGGGCAACAACACTTCCATATTTATAGTTGTGAGTGGTATGCTTCCTAGTTGTCATAATTTTGCTTTCCATTTTTCTTGCTAACCTGAATGCCTTCTCTAATGAATCAGGTTCCCAAAGGCGAACATCATGCTGGATATTATCCTTTAAAGTCCCTATGAACACATCAATCCTATGCTCCCCTGGAATATTTTTTACCCTTATGTTCAATTTTTGGAACTCCTCAATGTGCTCCATTATTGAACCCTTTTGTTTGAGACTTATCAATTGGCTAAAAAAAGTGTTGCTTTTTGTATCCTCATAATGTGCTGTTAGTTCTTCCGTAAAAATTGCCTAAGTGATAATTTGTTTACGAGAGCAAATCCATTGATACCATACAAACTGATTTGGTTCCAAATATAAAGTTTCAATACGTACCTTTTGTGTGTCTTGCACATTATTGAGATCGAAAAATTGCTCCATCTGTAATATCCATGTTGCGGGATCCTTGCCATCAAACTTCCTCATATCGATTTTTGGAATATGGTGGGTCTTCGATCCCACATTAGAGTCTAAGAAATCATGATTAACATTTATTTTGTTCACATCATGAGTTTCCTTTACTACCTTTTCACCATTAGTAAGTATTTCTTGTAGAAAATTTGTCAAATATGTCTTCAAATCTACCATGTTTGTCTTCAAATATGTCTTCAAATCTGCCATGTCTATCTTCAAATCATACATCTTAGCTTCCACACCCTTTATCTTAGATTCCATGCCATTTATCTTAGCTTCTGTTAGCTTTTGTGAGAGTGACATTTGTTGCATTTGTTCTTGTAATTTTGATATATCATGTAGCATTTCTTCCTCTTCTTCATGAGTCATGCTAAAGCTTTCAGATTGCTTACTAGGTGTTTGCATTTTCTTTCCTCGGGGCATCAGTTATCGACAATAATGCTCTACTATGCCCTTTGAATTCCTTCAAAATAAACTTTCAAACCAAGCTTAAGCAAAAATTTAAAAAATCTACACACCCTTTTTCACTTTGTAGGAGCTCCAGATTGCCTCTGATGTATCTCTGTACTTTCTGATCATACAGTTCTGAAATTGCGACCTACAGTAGCCCTCTGTGTCCTCTTTCCAATGCCACTAGTCTGACCCAAATTGGTTTCTCCAAGGAAGAGTTATGCAAAATCTCCCACAGTGACTTGATTATAGACTAGTTCAGTAGAGCGAACTTGTACGACGTGCCACGAGTCACTGTTTCAACCTTTGGCTCTGAAAAATATCTACAAGAAACTAAAATCCATCCTCTTTCTATAACTTCTTACAAAATCTCAATCCGATGCTCATAGAGAAAGTTATGACGATTTTCCCCAGGTCACCTGTTTGGAATGTAATTCAGGAGTCTGCAAAAAGACCAACTTCCTCAGATCATATCTCCGCAAATATAGCGCGAAAAGATCTAAAATTCGGACCTGAGGTTTAGTGTGATGTCTTAACAAATGGGTTTTTTTTCAGCTTCTGAAACATCGCAGAAAAAAAGTTATAGAAAAAATTCCACGATGACCTATTTGGAGCAGCGAAACCCTAGAATCCAAAGCTCTGAAACCAAATGTTATGAAACCAGCTCAAGAAAAGATAGAAAAGATAGATCAACGCCTTAGAATTCAGCCTCTTCGAGGGGGAAACCTCCTTTACATTATATAAATGAACAATTCTTGGATTATTCAAATGATAAAACCTCCTTTCTATATATAGGAGTCTAAGGAGTCACAATATAACCCAGCCGACCTAACAATAATAATATAAAGCCACAAAAATAACAATAGAGGGATTCTATGGGGCACAGTAATAACAATATGGGGATAATAGGGGCACAACAATATTAATAAGGGATGAAACTACAATAGTAATGGGGTAATCACTAGTATTATAGGGACCCAACAGTTGCCTTGGGCTTATTCTTCCTAGTCATCCGGAGCATTTACATCCTTAGATGGACCTACCCTTTTGGTAGCTTCAACCACTTTAATAGCGTTGAAGGAATTCTTGATATTTTCTTCTTCTGGCCAAGATTTTGAAGAAAACATCCAACTGTAACTTATTCTCATGCAATGTTGATTATCCACATCCTTAGGATCATATCTATGATAACCTAACTCACCGAAATTTTAGTGCTCTAGTTCATGTGTTTTTTTTTTTCTGTTGCTTTCAATTCTTCAAACTATATGATCATGTGTAAAATGGAAATATTAGGCAAAGTGAATTCTTCACCTTTTGCAGTGAATTACATGACCTTGTAAAAAATTGATAAGAAACCTCCTGCATTAGTAATTTATCTGTCACAAATAGAGGCAATATATGTGGACTTCTATTTGCTCCAAAGACTTGTATGAATGTTCCATTAGGGGGAGTGAACCAATTAACAATCTCTAGCAAGGATGCACTTTCTTTGTTGGACATAAATGGTGGTTCAAAATCGAAGAGAATCTGATACAATACCAAAATGAAATGTTCAGTGATCTTTGTATAAGCACTTCGGTAGTCTGTCTCCCATATCAACTTACAGTATATGTGCACCAACAATATATCATTGTAAAAGGTCCATCTCATCCTGGGAAACTCCAATTTGGCACAAATGCCATATAATAAGTAATAAGAGATATAAAACTCTGGTTGTTCCCCTTACATTATAGTTTTATCCCTTCTACCATAATTCTTGAGTGAAATAACTATTAGAGCAACCCAGTTGAAGATGGTCCCTCTGATTGCACAAGGATGTACCATGTAGACCCATTTCTCTTCAAAGAATTCAACATTTTCCCTACCATAAATTTTATAGCACATCACCATCAAATATTGGTATACCCTCCTAAGCATATTGGTCTTATATATAACAACAGGTCTTTGTCGGAATTTATTGGGCTCTTGCCACCATGACTTGAGAATTTCTTTGGTGGATCCTTTAAAATTGGTGTACCATCTTGAATTGAGATATTCCTTTGGTTTAGGTAGCTTGCAATACATTAGAATACTGACTTCCTGATATGAAGCTAATGTCACACCTTTAGAAATCAAAACTATCATGTTCTCATGATCCATCCGTTGTAGGATCCATTCTATTATTTCAGCACAGGGAAGCACAAGAGCATGGGAACTGACTTTATAAAACTTGTACCTTTTGATGTTGATATTGATATCTATGTATTCTTCCATCTAATTCTTGATAAACTCCTTGAATATCTCAGACCATGATAGGGATAGTGATTTTTCAATGTCACATGATGTGTCCTTAATAATGGGCAATCTAGATTTACAATTGTCTACCACCCCTTCAATGTTGCTTTCAGTTGCTTCTCTAATTGGCCCTTTTTTTGTTACTGGTGGCATACTTTCTATAGATGAAGGTACATTGATGCACTATAAATCTATTGTGCCTAGAATTTCAAATATATTCATTTCAAAGAGTAAAATTAGCTTAAAAACCTTATTCTAGCTCCTATTTTGTTCATATATTTTGCCTATAAAAACATAGTGTGCTGGGAGTCGCAATTGCACTTGCCAGGGATAAGTTATGGCTTGGGAGAAATCAAATTTTTTAGTGTAAGAGGGATCGATAGAAAGGATTTCTAGCTAGGGAGCGTGAATGTGCTGGCAAGGAATGATGAACATGTTCTAATCGCAATCATAATTTACAATGATAGAGTGATAGGGTTGTAATGTTGGGACGTGGTAGCATGATAGTCAAGGGAAGGAGGGAAATATTTAGCACAATCAGGATTAGTAGTGACAAGGGTATTTGGTATAGATGACTAAATCGTACAAGTGTGATAAGCAATGGTAGGGGATTGAAGTCTCTGTTAGCCTCAATTAAGGTTTGCAAAAGAAAGAATAATGAGGATTTCAATGAGGAGCTAATATGCGCGAGGGTAGTACAAAAAAAGTCGCATTCGGATATCATGAAGGAAAGTTACAAAAGGGAATGATTGGGGTCTAATGCATGCAAGTGTGCCAATACAAAAAGTTATAATATCACTTGGGTAATCAATTGATTAAGGAAAATCGCAATGGGAATTTGCAAACAAATGATCAAACATTTTGGTTCTCTGAGATGTGATTGAGCGATTGATTAGGGTTACGAATGAGGATATCAAGATTTGGTTAGGGTAGTGCACAAGTGATAGTTATAATCTTAACTTCCTAGGCATACATAGGTTTTTCTAGGTATAAGAATAGTAAACATCATGGGAAGATGAGAGGTCATGCGCAAATGAAAACATCTCAAAATTCAAAAGAACATGCACAAATGACTGCCCTTAAGAGGGATGACTGTCCTGAGATCTATGGAGATATTACAGGGTTATTAGCTAGGGAGCTATAGGGAAATGACTGCCCTGGAAGCTATATGGGGATGCTTACCCTAAGAGTTATGGGGGTTTCTATGAGTGAAATCCATTCTATATCTGATTCCCATATGCTTATATAGTCCGATCTTGTAAATTTCCAATATGAGAGGATGGCACCTACCATGATTAATCACTCAAGTGCAGTTGCAATCCACAAGGGTGGATGAGAGCTATATCAAAACAAATTGTGTAGAGCTCTTTAAACTGAAAAACATAATGAAATGAGCTATGGGGTCGAAGCCCTTTATAGTTTTACTTCACATGTGCGAGGGGAGATGAAATAAATTCTCAATCGCACTCTAAAGTGTGATAAGGTTAGAGATAGTGTGACAAGCTTTTCAATGTAGACGTACCACTAGAAGATGTGATTGCGCTAGCTTTCAAAGGTGCACTAAGATTAAGAAATGTGACTACGATTTGTTGAAGAATATTTCAACAAATCCTTGATAAGAAAAGAAACTTAAGATATTTCAGGAAGTTTGTTCTTTCAAGAATTTTATAAGGGGGCTCTAAAATTTGAACACGTCGAAAATTTTGGGGGGTTGTTGTAGCAGCTACAACAATTGGCAATAGGACCTCAACATCTTTGTTTAGGCCTTACTTATGATATAATTATGATCCTTGGGAAGTATTGACTCAACCTATGAATCCCACTAGTATCGCTACTTAGCCCTAGTTAGGGATGTAGTCCCTTCTGTTACTTTTATTAGTTAAACACATTTCATATGAATCTAGCCAGACTCCAATTGTTTCGATGGGGAAAAGGATAAGATCTATTTGTGATTTTTAGAATTTTTATAATTTCGATATGAATCGTTGGTGTTTCTCCATTTCCAACGATCATCTATAGCCCCAACGTAGTCACTCAATATATCATAAGCATTGTTACACTGTCACCGAGCGACCATAGCCATGACGAAGTTTCTTGAATCACCTTTCTGCGCAATAAGCCTTTCTCATGCCTTTACCATTTATTTTATTTATTTTTCATTCTCATTGGAATTATTTATTAGGGCATTCAATATGCCATGGATGAGGGATCCTGACTTATTTTACGGGTAAGAGAGGTTGTTTTTCATTTTATATGGATTTAAATATTTTATGAAATGCGTTTTCTTGCTTTGGTATTTCTCCTTTCCCTTTGTTGGGCGTGGAGCCTGATTATCTTCTGCATTCAAAGGTTTCAGTCGGATGTATACCCCAGGAAGACTGTACACCCCTCCACACGGGGGGGTGCGGGGGGAACTTGTCCCCCCTGTGGGGGTCCAGGGGGGTAAATTCCCCCCGACTGGGGGGTTCGGGGGCCAGTGGTCCCCCGGCGGGGGTTCAGGGGCAGCGCCCCCAAAGCTAAAAATAGATGTAAAATTGCCTTGTAAAAGTCTAGTAATTTCTAGTCAATTTGGGCCGTTCATTAGGCGGATGATCTAACGGTAGAAGTTATGTTTAATTTAGGGTTCTTTGCCCTAAAAGACAACCCCTCACTATATATGAGGGAATTGTATTGTGTCTATGGATATCTGGATTCTGAGTGAGGAAGAAAGAGGAGATTGAGAGCGAAGAGGGTGTTACAGCGGATCTGTTGTAGGTTATATCTCTTCAGTTTACTGGATAATATAAAAGGAAGGATTGGTTGTTTCTCCGTGGACGTAGACAAAACTGGGTGAACCACGTATATCTGTGTCTCTCTTGTTTTATGTGTTTTCTGTGTTTATATTTCTGCAATATTTTATGTGTTCCATTGCTTTGTAATATATAATTTTCTAACAACTGGTATTAGATTCGAAGGTCTATTTGGCTGATAAACTCACAGGAGAGAAGGGTTCCTGGTTCGAGTGGGAGCAATGGCGGAAGATGGTAGGTTTAGGGTCGAAAAATTCAATGGCCAAAACTACTAGTTGTGGAAGATGCAGATGGAAGATTATCTGTATCAGAGAGATCTGTACCTACCATTGAGCGGAAAGACAAAGAATCCGACGAGTATGATAGACACAGAATGGGATATTCTGGACAGAAAGGCACTTGGAACAATACGGTTGTGCCTAGCAGCGTCGGTAGCATTTAATATTTCAAAGGAAACGACAACACAGGGTTTAATGTCGGCATTGGCCAAACTATATGAAAAACCCTCGGCCTCAAATAAGGTATTTCTTATGAAGCGTTTATTTAATATGAATATTTCAGAAGGTGGATCTGTTGCAGATCATTTAAATGATTTTAATATAGTTACAAGTCAGTTAAGTTCTGTAGGGGTAAATTTTGATGATGAAGTTAGGGCTCTGTTATTTCTGTGCTCATTGCCAGAAAGTTGGAATGGTTTAGTTATGGCCATTAGTAACTCTGTCTCTGGATCTAGTACTTTAAAGTTTGAAGATGTTTTCGATGCAATCCTTAGCGAGGAAATGAGACGAAAAAGCTCCGGTGAGACATCAGGTAATGCTTTGACTAGGGGAAGAAAAATGGAAAGAGGAAAGAGCCCAGGATATCCCAGTAAGTCAAGAAAAGGAAGATCCAAGTCCAGATCGGGGATAGTGTGCTGGAAATGCGGTAAGAAAGGACACCTGAAGAAAGACTGCAAGTATCGGAAGGGAAAAGAAGGATATGCGCAGCAAGAAACTAATCATGAAGCGAATGTAACAGGTGATGTGTTGCAAGATGCTTTGATTCTTTCATTAGAAAATATTATTGATGCCTGGGTGGTAGATTCAGGGGCCTCATTCCATGCCACACCTGATAAGAAACATTTTCATGATTATGTTCAAGGAGATTTTGGACAAGTCCGTTTGGGTGATGATAAACCTTGTAAAATTGTTGGAATGGGTAAGGTTCTTGTAAAACAGCATAATGGAAACCAATGGCTACTAAAGGAGGTAAGGCATGTTCCAGATCTGAAGAAAAATATGATTTCAATAGGGCAATTGAGAGGTGAAGGTTGTGTAACTACTTTCATAGATAAAACCTAGAAGGTCACTAAAGGATCCCTGGTAATAGCGAAAGGAGAAAATGTTAGTACATTGTATTTATGCAATGGTATTTTTAATTTTGTTAATGCTTTAACCTCTACAGGAGAAGATATGGCATTGTGGCATCATAGGCTCGGGCAGATGAGTGAGAAGGGGATGTATATTCTTCACTCAAGAAATTTGTTGCCAGGTTTGAAGCATGCTGATTTAAAATTATGTGAGAATTATGTTTATGGAAAACAGAAGAGAGTCAGATTCCTTAGAGTTGGCAAAGAAATGAAGAGCGAAAAATTAGAGCTTGTGCATATAGATGTATGGGGACCTTCTCAGGTATCATCTCTTGGTGGCTCTCGTTATTATGTTACTTTTATTGATGATGCAACCAGAAAAACCTGGATTTATTGTATTCGAAATAAATATGATGTATTTGATACTTTCAAGAAATGGAAAGCTTTGGTTGAAAATGAGACAGGGAAAAGGTTGAAGTGTCTCAGATCAGATAATGGAGGTGAATATTAGAGCAAAGAGTTTGATAGGTATTGTTCAGAGAATGGAATTCGTAGAGAGAAGACAGTTCTAGGAACACCACAAGAAAATGGTGTGTCAGAAAGGATGAACAGGACAATCATGGAGTGTACAAGGTGCATGAGATTGCATGCAGGATTGCCTTTACAATTTTGGGCAGATGCTGTAGATACTGTTGTTTATCTAATAAACAGAGGCCCTTCAAGTTCCTTGGATGGTGGTATTCCAGAGGAGGCATGGATAGGTAAAAAGGTAAACTACTCCTTTTTGAAGACTTTTGGTTGTGAAGCCTTTGTCCACATTAACAAAGAAAATAGAACAAAGCTTGAGGCAAAACCAAAGAAATGCACCTTTATTGGATATGGTGTTAATGATTTTGGTTATCGCTTATATGATTATGTAAATCACAAAATCATTAGGAGCAGAGATGTAATATTCAATGATAAGGTCTTGTATAAGAATCAGTTGTAGGAAAAGAAACAGGAAAAAGAAAACAGAGAATACACAGTGCTTGACGATATCACAGGAAAAGTGATGGTGCCTGAAAATCATAATGATCAACAGCCAGAACAACAACCACAACAGCAACAAGAAATTCAAACACCTGAAAGTGGTGTTAGAAGATCTACTAGGATAAGTAGACCCCATGAACGATACTCTCCTTCATTATATTATGTATTGTTGACTGATTCTGGTGAACCAGAATGTTATGAAGAAGCAATGCAGGTAGAAACCAGGAAGAAGTGGGAGCAAGCCATGAAAGAAGAGATGGACTCCTTAGCACATAACCAAATTTGGGACTTAGTCAAGTTGCCTGCAGGTAAAACAACATTGCAGAATAAATGGGTTTACAGGCTGAAGGAAGAAGATGGAGGAAAATAGAGGTACAAAGCTAGACTTGTAGTGAAGGGGTTTGCATAGAAGAAAGGTATTGATTTTGATGAAATATTTTCTCCTGTTGTGAAAATGAATTCAATCAGAACTATTCTAAGTCTAGTAGCTGCTGAAGATTTACATCTTGAGCAGTTAGATGTAAAGACAACCTTTCTCCATGGGGATTTGGAGGAAGAGATATATATGCAGCAGCCACAATGATATGAGGTAAAAGGGAAGGAGAAACTAGTGTGCAGGTTGAAGAAGAGCTTGTATGGCTTAAAACAGGCTCCAAGGCAGTGGTATCTAAAATTTGACAGGTTTATGTCTGAACAAGGTTATACTAGATGTCACTCTAATCATTGTGTTTATCTCAAAAGGCAAAATGATGGCAGCTATATTATATTGTTATTGTATGTCGATGATATGCTTGTTGCAAGTTCTAACATGAAGGATATAAATGTGCTCAAAAGGAAATTGGCAAACTCATTTGAAATGAAGGATTTGGGTGCTGCAAAACAAATCCTTGGTATGAGAATATATAGAGACAGGAAGAATCGCAAATTAACATTGTCTCAAAGTGAGTACATAGAAAAGGTGTTGAAAAGGTTTAATATGCAGAATGCTAAACCAGTTAGTATACCTTTGGCTAGCCATTTCAAATTAAGTAAGGAGGCGTGTCCCAAGACTCACGAAGAAATGGTTCATATGTCTAAAGTTCCATATGCATCAGCAGTTGGAAGCTTAATGTATGCAATGGTCTGCACAAGGCCTGATATTGCACATGCAGTGGGAGTTGTAAGCAGGTACATGAACAATCCAGGAAAAGAACATCGGATGGCGATGAAGTGGATTCTCAGGTATTTGAGAGGTACCACAAATCAAGCATTATGCTTCGGTGGTTCAAACATTTCTCTACAGGGATATGTTGATGCAGATATGGCAGGTGATAGAGATAACAGGAGGAGCACAACAGGGTATGTGTTTATTGTAGGTGGAACAGCTGTCAATTGGGTTTCAAAAATCAAAGTGTTGTTGCACTTTCCACAACAGAAGTAGAGTATGTTGCTGCTACAGAGGCTAGTAAAGAAATGATTTGGTTACAAAGGTTTCTGGATGAATTGGGCAAGAAGTAGGAGTTGGGCAGGTTATACAGTGACAACCAGAGTGATATACATCTTGCAAAGAACTCTGCATTTAATTCCAAGACTAAACATATACATCTCAAGTACCACTTCATACGTTCAGCATTGGAAGATGGACAGTTGAAACTGGAAAAGATACACACTAGCCAGAATACAGATATGTTAACAAAAGTTGTAACCAGGGAGAAATTGAGAATTTTCTCAGTTTCAATTGGTCTTCAAGTATGATGAAGAAGATGAGAAACAGCCAGGTCCAAAGTGGAGTCATTGTCTAGAAAATGAAGCAGTGGTGGAGTTGCTATAATCAGTTTCCAAGTGGGAGATTATTGGCTGTGGAGCCTGATTATCTTTTGTATTCAAAGGTTTCAGCCAGATGTATACCCCAGGAAGACTATACACCCCTCCATGCGAGGGGAACTTGTCCCCCCCCATGGGGATCCGAGGGGTAAATCCCTCCCATCTAGGGGGTCTGGGGGCCAGCGGTCCCCCGACGGGGGTTCGGGGGCAGCGCCCCCGAAGCTAAAAATAGATGTAAAATTGCCTTGTAAAAGTCTAGTAATTTCTAGTCAATATGGGCCGTTCATTAGACGGATGATCTGACGGTAGAAGTTATGTTTAATTTAGGGTTTTTTGCCCTAGAAATATGAGGCAATTGTATGAGGCAAATATATGAGGCAATTGTATTGTGTCTATGGATATCTGGATTATGAGTGAGGAAGAGAGAGGAGATTGAGAGTGAAGAGGGTGTTACAACGGATCTGCTATAGGTTGTATCTCTTCAGTTTGTTGGGTAATATAAAAGAAGGACTGGTTGTTTCTCTGTGGACATAGCCCATCTGTGTCTCTCTTGTTTTATGTGTTTTCTGTGTTTATATTTCTGCAATATTTTGTGTGTTCCATTGCTCTGTAATATATAATTTTCTAACACCCTTCTCTATCAATTGGGTCGACATGTTCATAACACCATTTGATTTTAATACCAATTGAGCAACCAAGATCCTGTAATAGATACAATGTATCATAGTACAACTAGAGTTCTCCACTTGATCTGAGTCATATTTTCTGTATGGATGTCATTGACTCATAAAGATATTCAAGACCAAACTAACATAAGGAGGTCTAAGGTTACCCAATCATTGTATAGTTACCATAATAACCTTTTCAAATGTTCAACATAGCATCACTGAGCCAAAACAAACTTATTTTCATGCAAATTCATTACTTATGTACAATGATATGAAAGCATACATAAAAATCAAAATGCATCGCAAACAAAAGTGAAAATAACATAACAAAAAAGATATTAGGCATATGTACATAAAATATAAGTAACCAACGAAAAGGAAAGCAAAGATAATATGTATAAGTGAGGATTACATCCCAAAGGCTACTATTGAAAATATAACTTCAAATTTTGGACATTCACATGAAGGGACCCAGTCTTCCTATCTAGGGTTTGTAAACAATAAGTATGTAGGCCAAACTTTTCATGAATTTGATATAGACATATCCATAGGGGTTGGAATTTGGTGTGCTTTCCCTTATCCTTGTGGGTTTTGTCCCACTTTAAGACAAGGTCTCTTGCACTAAACTCCTTGTATCCAGTGGACTTCTTTTCAAACCATCTTTTAATACGTCTCTGATGAGTGGAAATATTTTCATCAGTTCTTTTCCTTTCTTCCTCTAACTTTAGGAGAGTATCAATCCTATTCTACATAATTGGGCAAGGTCTACCTCGAGATTATTGAGATAATTGCAAGGTTAGTAGGTAGAGATTTGGTGGAAAGATTGCTTCTTTGTTGTAAATGAGGAAATAAGTGAGGAACCTAGAGAAGGTTTTGGAGTAACGCTATCAACCCAAAGGTAATTTATCAAAACATTATGCCAATTTATTTTTTGACTCAACATTGTTTTCTTTATAATATGGATTATTTTTTTATTGGTGGATTCAGCTAAACAATTACCTTGAGGATAGTAATTTGAAGAATGTTTCAATACAATACCATTTTCTAATGCAAAATTTTTGGCTTGGTGGGGCCTAGCCCAGGTTCATCGCTAGTTAGCCAAATAAATCCCTACACTACTGGCCCTTTTGGCATCAGCCTGCGGAGCGCGGACCGAAGTCTCACCCAAAGCAGTATGGGGGGATGCTGGAACCAAGTTTCCGCACCCTGAGATGGTTGTGATGTTGGGTTATTCATTCTATTCCTGCCTTCTCTCAGGTCACTTAGTTCTAGGACTTGCTAGACTAGCCCTCTATTCCACCCTTCAGTACCTCCACAAAAAGGTACGATTGACCTTCGCACAACCCTAACCTGCGGCTTAGGCACTTTCGTGTTGTTAGGGAAGCATACTGTACATATTCCCTAACTAGTCTAAGTGTCTTACTTATCTTATTAAGCAATCATAGTTAGCACCGTGTAAGAAGATGTCCTTACTTGTGTTCACTTAACCACTGTAATTACATACATTCGCACATCATATAAGCATTACAAATGAAATTCATACACAACATGACAAGATGCAGTAACCGGAAACAAAGACGCAGAATACTTCTCTTTATTGATATTTTCAAATAATTACAGACTCTATCCACCCTGCGCACACAGTTGCAGGGGTTTGCGCACTCAGCCGTGGACTTCCACCCTATGTCTTTGCGCACTCAGCTGTAGAGCCTCTACCTATACTATGACCCGAAACTTAGACTTCTTACTTCAAAGCTATGACTATCTTAGCGACTATTGAACTACTTAGAGCTTACTTACTTAACTATTTTTATACAATCCCATGGTCCGCGAACCATGGGTACATCTTTTACAGCCGACTTTACTTTACAAAAATAAAGGCAGACAACCCTTTATGACTCATGACACCTTCACGCTCCGCAACCACAAAATGTGGAGACTTTACAATTTTATTACAAAATTTGACCCAAACATGGGCTTTTAGCCTCAAAACTGTCCTTGGGGGATCCCATTCTCAACAAAATTCATATAATATTAACAATGAAAAATATGTTGCATTATCAGAAATGAGTGAGGTTGGTACACTGAACCTAGTAATGATGTGCTAATTAAGAAAATGGATCACTTCTTGATCTTAATGGTACAACTTCAAACCACTGTGCGAATGATTTTGTTGTTGTTAGTATATATCGTTGTTGCTTTAACGAATGGGGAATAATTTATCCAGTGACATCAAAACCCTATTGTTAAAAAGTTTCTTTGGTTATGATAGGTTAAAGTGGAGAGGCTGATATTATTTCTCAACCAACTCATTTTTTATAATTCAAACACTTGTGTGCATATATGTGAGCGTCTTTAAATAATTTTGGAAAATAGTATCTTGCTCGCATTACCTTATGCGTTGTAGTATCTTCGGTTTAGTGTCCACCTACTGGTCCATCACATAAGTCTTTCAAAACATTTTTTTAGTCAATAAATTCTAGACACTTCAGCAAAAGGCCATTGTGATGTTTATGAAACAAAACACCATGGACCAACTAGTATGATAAACCTTTCAACCAAATGGCCCTCTTTTTCTTTTTTAACAAATGAGAAGGAAAAATTCCTTGTTCCAAATATTTCCTAATGTTTGTGTATATGGATGATGGTGGATTCGATGAGGTGGTAGAATCATTATTATACATTTCGATCTTTTGCTCCTACCACGACATATCTTCTTCATGTGAATTTGTAGCTTCAACGATAAGCTTATAGAGGCCATGGCCTTTAAATATATGAGATGGCTTGAATTCTAAGTCACATTCTTGTAGACATGTCAGCTAGTTAGCCTTTTGTTCCCCCAATTCTTGTTATACAAATAAATATCTAATTGTTGGATGGGGGACGAATACTATGACATGATTTTTTAGAATATATGGCCTGAAATGATTAACTGCTTTATACACCATGTAATATTGTTTATCCCATATCTGGGTAATTTAATTCTGACCCTTGCAAGCCTACACTCATGAATGAAATTGGTCGCTCATTTCATTGATCATCTTTCTGATGGCAAAGTATAAAACATGAAATATTTCTCAAAGTTAGGACTGAGAAGTGTTGGAGCTTCAGCTATCACTTGCTTAATTTTTTTGAATGCTTCATTTTCCTTCTGATTCCATTTATAAATCATGTCCTTCTTTATCATGCCTTGCAACGGTTTGACAATTTTTACATAATCTGAAATATTTTTTCATAAAAATTGATGTTGTCGAGGAAGGATTGCATTTCTTTCTTACCAATGGGATATGGAATCTTAGTAATAGTTTTGACACATTCTAGATCCACCTTAATACCACATTTTTCAATTATGTTCTGTAGGAGGTTTCCTTCGGACGTTGTGAAAATGATTTTCCTTGGATTAAGCGATCTGCCATACTTCCTGCATCACTCGAAAATTTTCCTTAAATGGTGTAAGTGATCAAATCTCATCTTCCAAAATATCGTAACATTTCAATATAGACCACTACATTTCAACTAATCAAACCTATGAATGCAATATCCATTTCCCTCTTAAAGGTAGATCCTGCATTAATTAGACCAAATGACATGCATCTAAAAGAAAATGTATCCCATTTAGTCATGAATGTTGTTTTAAGTCTATAAGGTTTTGCTACCAATACTTGGTTATAACCAAAGAACCCATCCAATAGTGAAAACATCTCAAAACCAGAGACTTTCTGGAATATTTGTTCCATAAATGGGACCAAATAATTATCTTTATTTGAAGCTTTGTTGAGGTTATGAAAATCCACACATAATTGAATTTCCCCAAATTGCTTCCTTACCAGAACTATGTTCAATACCCACGTGGAATGTCTAGCTTTGAAAATAATTCGAGCATCCAACAACTTCTTTAACTCCTTTTGTATTAAGGGTTCAAGTGTCGAATGTACCTTCCTTAACTTTTTCATGAAATGGCTTGGCCTCATCCTTGATTGGAATGACATGTTGGATGATCCTTGTTTCATAGGTCTTAACATCCTCATAATTTCATGTAAATAAATCTTTGTATTGGTTGAATAATTGTATAAATGCTCTCCTTTCTCGAGGAGAACAACACGTACCGATATTAACATACTTGGGGTATTCATATGTCCCTAGATTAATTTTCTCATGCAATAATTTTGAACTATGGACTTTCGTATTAGGAGGTCCTTTAAAACAATTCTGCAGATCAAAGAGCTTTTCTAACGAAACTACACCCTTATGAATTAAATTTTCGGCACATATAATAACCCCTTCTTGTAAAGTTTTATCGTATTCATATTCATCAATGGCCACATCTTTGAATATATCTGTGTTGTCTAGAAAATCCAATATCTCTTTATCATCGTTAAACATGCACAAGTTAGTCACGTTATTAGGGATGGAAGGCTTATGAATTATTTCTATAGAAAAATTGTCCCTAAGTGGTGTAAACTTGGCAGTCGCATTAGCTAAAGTATTTGTTGCAATATTATTAATTATTAGTACCTATTAATATCAAAATATTTAAAAGCAAAAATTAATCATCATACTTCATGTTTGTAGTTCTTGAGATTAGTTGACATACAATGAATAGTATTGCATACATGCTTGATAATAATCTCAAACTCACCTATTACCTTTGAGCCTTCTACCTTCAGGTCAGTAGCTTTCTCTAAGCCAAGAATCAATGCTTTATATTCTATAGTGTTGTTGGTGCATTCGAACTCCAAACAACAGGAAATCATGTACTTGTTCTTTTCAGGATCAACTAGGATACAACCTGCATCGGATCCATCTTGCATTTTTCGATCTGTCATAATACAGAGTCCAAGGGTTAGTACCGACATGGTTAGTATCTAAACTAAAACTATGTACATCTATGATACAAGGGTCATTATAATCAGTTGGAAGTCAAGGAAGGATTTCTAACTGTGTATCTGATGAGATAGGTGATGGCAATTCTTGATAGCAACCGATGTCTAATTCTAAGAAGAAATTCTCTCAGACTTATTGTGTAATGTTGATAGGTTTAGTGGGTACTTCTAGCTTAGTGATTGTATACTTCATGTGTGGTTCACTATTAACCCTGATCTGGTTATTCTTCCTTTGTATGGTAGCCACAAATGAGACCAATCCATGGCGAAATATCATTGAAGTTTACTGGATAAATCTCTTCTCAAGAGAAACCCATATTCCTTGGGAACATCCACAACCACTATATCAATACACTGATGTACCTGAGAGTTAGATGATAATCTAATCAATAAATCCTTTAGTTCTCCAACCACTTGAACTTGGGACTTGTCAAGTTGTATGATATTTGCATCCGTCTTTTCTGATTTAGTGTTAATATTTTTACATATAGATAGAGGCATAACATTTGTTGATTCTCTGAAATGGACAAGATATTTATGAACATCGTAATTAAAGATTTCAAAAGGCAATAGAATTGGAGGATCAAAAAATCTTGAATTTACATTAGCCGCATTTACAATGCATTCAAGACTAAATGTAGCTTGAGACTTACTAGACGATGAAGCCCCAAATGGTGACGTGATTTTTCTTGTTGAGGGCATTGATGTAAATGTCTTAAAAATTAAATCTCTTTGCTAGGGAAACTTAGCTAATTCAAACAATGATATATTAACACATGTCTTCTTTAACTATTCAATGATATTGTAGCCCATATCACATGAAATACTACCCTCTTTGGATGATTGGGTTGTGGATGTTGGTGGAGAAGCCTTATTATCCACCTTACATGTATTGGACTTACTTTTGACATTTCCTAAAGCATTCTTCAAAGCTTGACCGGTTGAAGTTTTAGGATTTGAACTCTAAGCATGATCATTAGGGGATAGAATCCTTCTCAGAAACATTTTCCTTTTATCATTGATAGTAGGCTTAGGTGCTAGTCCTTTACTCCTCAAATTGTATGTCTTAGGGGGTTTGGTAGGATTTTCTCTGATTGAAGCTTCATTGACAATTAGGGGTTCATTGTCTATAATTAGACTCAGTGTGAATATGGATTCTCTAGCATTAGCATTTTCTTCTGGTGGAGAGGCCTCTTCTTCATATTTCGATTGTTTAGATTAATCTTTAATGGCCTGATCATCCAGGAATTTATTAGCCATGGCAATCATATTGTGCAACCATTGTGGGCACACTTTCTTAGAGTTGGATTCCTGATGAAATGTGCAGAAATTATCCATGCTCAACTCTTCCACATTAAGAATCACATTTGAAATTTGTGTTGACTTAGTTGGTTGGTTATTGTTCTTCTTGAAAAAAGATTTGAATGATGTGTTGCTAGAAGAGCTTCCACTACTCTTTATCTTCAAATCAAACACTTCATTAGTTAATTGCTTGAGAGATTTAGTTAAGATTTCCAAATCAAAAGCATATTTATCATTATATTTTCTCGAAGAAGGTTGAGTTTTCTTACCAAAAAACTTTGAGTCTTCTTGCACGTTGATCACTCCAATGGCTTTGAGTTCCTTTTCCAGTGCTAAAGCTTCATTGAATTTTTCTGCCACAGTACCTTTATAATCCCTCTTTACAAACATGGAAATATTGGTTGGGAGGTGTGGTAGTATTTTTGTAGCAATGGGGTACCAAAAGATGCCTTCTTAGCAGTTGGTTGTTCCTTGCAAAGAAATACAATTTGGATGTTGTTAGTGGACACACATGAAAAAAAGAGAATTGCAAATGGTGAGAACAATGCATATGCAAACATAAACTAAAACAAAGAGGTAAACACACAAATAATGCTAAACGAAACAAAAAAAGTCAACAAAATTATGAAAAATGGCTCCCTTTATTGACTGCTGGTGGTAGAAGATGAATACAATAGATGAATACTAAACACTTGAAGATAATTAATTGAGATATGGTGCTCAAAAATCCTCATCAAGGAGGTTCCTTTCCTCGATCTCTTTGCAAGATTCTCCTCTCTATCAAAGAAGGATCAAGGCTATCTCAATGGTGAAATCCTATCCACACTAGAATGATGGATTGCTAAGAAGAAACTCTGCCAATAGTATAGTGCTCTACTTCTTCTACTTCAACAATGAAATGAAGGATTGCTCTCATAGTAATTTTTCCAGCATAACATTGTCTTCTCTTTGGTTCTCCCATGGCATGTTTATATATAATTTTTAGAATCCCTCTTCTCTCTCTTGGTTCATGAATGAAAGTGACTTATGAGTAGGACAAGAGGATTCCTTTGAGGGTTGTATATCTTTAGGGCAACTCGTATTCAGCTTCCCTTGACTGGAACATGTCAGGGAATCATCTTCCGAGTGTGGAGTGGTCCCAAATTTGTTGAGTCGGCCTTTTCTTTGATTACACGGCTTTCGAAGGAAATGTTGTGCAGTTGTAAATTATTTCTGAGGATAAGCCGCGCGGTCCAATTTTATATATAAGACCTTAGGATATATTAAAATTTTTGAACTTCATAATGTCTTCGAATGGAAAATATTCACGTGTACGTTCTGCTAGACGTCTATGGGCATCTTTTGGATTGTAAAAATATGTGTACGATTTTCTGGTGTTAACAGTTGCCCCCTAATGTATGAGGTTAGGAGAAAACGTATAGCCGAAATACATCACATTTTCTTTTATGACTGAGAATCAGATCAACTTCTTGATAGAGAGAATAACTTGTTGCAGAGATGAGTAGGGAAAAAACTTAACTGGGGATAAAAGATAACCATGCTCTGAAAAAGAAAAAGAAAAAGAAAAAAAAATGCTCATATGAGGCAGGCATGTCCCATTCTCATTATGATGACTAGTGATTATTTATTACAATCAGATAATAAGTATTCCTATCAAGTCAGCGTTGGAGTGGCTAACTTGCCGATGGTTGATAATGATAATTGATTACGCCCTCAAGGGCACTTTTGACACATATACAGAGTTAGGTTCCCTCATGCATCAAGAAAAGTGAAGCACTATTGGGGTGAGGTGCTTGTGGATGCATGGGTATTTGACTACGAGTACCTCCCATGCATCAAAATGTAAGCATTGCTATGTGAGGTGCTAAGTGATGCGTGGGTCTTCAACTAAATGAGAGAACTGCAACGGTTGTGTAGTACGATACCACCCTAAAATGAGAGATTATGTTGGTGTCGAATGTCAAGGGTACTGATGACATCAATGTGAAATATTGATTCCCACTATGCCACCCAAGGATGTCCCTTAAGGGGTGGGGTCACCCAAGGTACTACCTTGATCCTGGAAGATGGTTGTTGAAGTCGACAAGAAAGAGACATAAACTACCTGAGCTATTGATTCAGGAAATCAAGATGTGGAGTGAAGAATATTGTAATAAGTTGGATTGATAAGGCATTATAATGAAAGCTAACGATATGAATGGATATGGACGACTTTTCCAAGGTCAGAGCTGTAATGTGAGTAGCGGAAGTCAAAACAGTTCTTCTGAGAGTAGTGATCCTATAGTCGGTAGGACATCCAGGGTAGGTGTGAGTATGTTTTGACTGACATGAAGAGGGTATATAAATGTGTATTATGTGTGAGCTCTAGCCAAGGGTGACTAGGGGCTGTCGCCAGGTATAAGGCATGAAAATATGGGTGGGAACCATTTTCCTATTAAAAAAATTGTACACTTGTGAAAAGAATGTAAAGGTGGTTTTGGATGTACATACACGGAGACACGTGCCCTTTTAAAATGGGGACTTGCATGATGATGGAGGTAAAGTGTGTTTTGTAGAGGGCGGGAGCCCCATTGGTTTGTCTTAGTGTTGGGTTGATGAGGCATATGAAGTGACGCAATGAGATTATGTTGTATGGAAGGATGATAGGCCCAATGTAGAATGTAGGGGAGAATTCGTCTTGATCCATCGTAAATGAATAAGGTGGCCTAGGAGTAGGGTTGGTTAGCAGTAAGTGAAGAAGAGAAGAATGAGGTTAATATTCAAGGTATGAAAGTGAGGTGGCTCCCAGGCCAAAGTAGATGGTACGAGATTCCAAATAGAATGTGGGGGTCTATAACATGAGGTGGTCCATGAGTAGGGAGGTTCTATCGACTAGTGTGGATGTTCACCATGTACAAGTGGAGGTGGTGGTAAACATGGTCGAGATGATGGACCCTATGGTGCATTTTAGAGAAATGATGTCAGGATATGCAAATATTTGTAGGATGCGTATCATGCTGAGTGACGAATGATACCTACCTTGTCAATGGCCACCAGGGTGTTGATTCTGGCGGGAAGTTGCTAATTTACCTGCAACCTTAATGAAAAATACCCCAAGTGAAAACATCTTGATGAAAACATATATAAGTTGAAATCGTCTAAACAAGATGAATCGAAAAACAAGAGAAGGTGAACCTGGAGTGGTACTCTAAGTGTGCAACGGGCCCAAAAATGAATTTGGGGTTGAAATGGATCGGAGGGTACCATGATGAAGATGATGTGTTCTTGATCCCTATGTTTCTCACTGTTTTGAATATTAATGTCATGAGCTTAGTTTCTGACCCTTCATCGCCTCATGATGGAAGTAGCGACTGCACATCGCATTCTAGAACCAGATGAGGCGGTTGGAACTCAGGCAGGGGGCGCAAGGGGTGGAGGGCCACAACCCTAGATATTATTTGTGTATGTACCAAGGAAAGCACCCATTATGAGGATGCTCCCGTATTTGATGACTTCTATTTTCCTGGCCTTGAGCCATAAAATGTATATTTTTGTACTTATATATTTTTTGATATATATATATATACACACACACACGAGATATGATATTTGCGGCTCTTATGATGTGTCCTTATGTGCATGCTTCTATACATGTGATGTATTTCTACATTTATATGATGGATATTTTGTGCATGTTTTATGTTTCTTGATGGCGATATATATATGATACATTCCAATTTAGGATTTGATTAGTTATACGGTCAGCTATATGATTTTGATTTCTTGGTATATGTGTAAATGTGATACGATCAAAACCATGAGCTAACCTTTGTGCATGCAGATATTTCTGAAAAAAGGCATGGATCATGAAATTTGAAGGTTTTGTTCAATTGTGATACAACAAGTTAGGAATCAAGGAATACCTACATGTGACTGATACCTAGATGGGAGGAATCAGTCAAGAGGCCTATGATGGCATCAACCACAATGTACTTATGATTTCCTGTTGATGGGGGGTTGCAAGTCATGAATTCTATGCCCTAATTTTAGAAGGGGCTGACGACGATGAACGGGTGTAAGGGAGATGGTGGGGCTCACACTTTATGAGTGTATCTTTGCCACCACTCCCATATATTGACTTCCTTAATACGTTCATGGAAAAGGGTGGGACAGAAATAATTGACACTGAGGAATTTCTAAGCGGTGGCCATCCCTGAGATGTGACAACCATAAGCCCCGTTGCGACAATCATTTAATATCTTATTAACTTGTTTATGGGTGAGGAATCAGCAAAGGATGGTGTCGATGCCCCGTAAATGGAGGAAATCCCCCAAAAGGAGGTAATTAGGGGCTTTGTGGTGAATGCACATTCGGTTGTCACGAGTATGTTGAGGTTTGAACTTCTGAGTTCATAAAAAGAGGAGGATGTCTTCATACCAGGGGTCATCTGTTGATACGAAGAACAGATGTTTGTCAGGGAATGCATCATTAATGGGAGATCCTCGGGTCTCTGTTGGGGGATCAGTGATAAACTCGGTGAGGATAAGGGCCTTCTTACTCTTAGGGGAGGAAAAATAAAGATCTAATTCTTGCAGAATAATGACCCATCAAGCATATTTTTGGTTCATCATACAACGAGTGAGAAAGTACCACATAGGGTTGATATTTTCTACTATCTTGGTGGTCTGTAAGATTATGTAATGTTGAAGCTTTTGTATGGAGTGGACGAGGTCTAAGGTTGTATTTTCGGTTGACTCACACTTCAATACAGGCTCAAATAGGTTCTTGCTGATGTAATAAATTAGATGCTCTCTATTATCAGGTCCTTCTTGGACCAATACCCCAATGATGTCTACTTCAGACGTTGAATGGTATAGGGTATAGTCCTTATTATGGTTAGGAGGGATAATCAAATGTGCCTGAGATAATGCATCTTTTATGTCTTCAAATGAATTTTGTGCCTCTAGATCCCAATGGAAAGGGATATCCTAACGAAGCAGGCGCAAGAATCCATGCACACAAGTGGCATAGTCGGGAACAAAGTGGTGTAAGAAGTTGGCCTTACCCTATAATCTTTGGAGTTGCTTTAAAGTTTTTGGAGGTGATATTTCCTTGATGGCCTATACTTTACCTTGCTGGGAAACAATGAATCCCAGTAGTCATCCCATGGTAATGTAGAAGACGCACTTGACATGGTTCAAGCATAGGTTATATTGTCAGCATATTTGAAACACCAAGCGAAGGTCCTCCAAATGGTCATCACACTTTTTGGATTGTACAGTAAGGTCGTCCAAATAGGCAAGAATGAGATGAGCTGGATCATGGAAGATATAATTCATGGCTCATTAGATTGTACTAGCATTTTTAAGGCCAAAGGGCATCACTCGATATGAAAATGTGCCCTATGGGGTTGTGAAGGTTGTTTTATATTGCTCAGTGTGGAAAATCTGAATCTGATTATACCTAGAGAACCCATCCATGAAGGATAGGGCCTCATGACCTACACAAGCGTCAATGACTTGGTCTATGAATGCGTAGGGTAATTTTCCTTGGGACATCCTTCGTTTAGATCTCGAAAATTCATACAAACTATAATATTGCCCTGTTTTTTCATGACGGGTACAGGGTTAAAAATCCAAGAAATGTAAGTGATAGGATAGATGAAACCAACTTTATGGAGTTTCTCAATTTCCTATTTGATCGCTTCTGCCTTAGAGGAATGAAGTTGACTTTATTTCTGCCTAACAATGTGGGCATCAGGCCAGGTGTCAATATGATGTTCTACAATGGTCGGACTGATACCTAGCATTTTAGAGTAAGCCCATGCAAAGATATCCCTATATTCTTGGAATAGGGCAGTGTATGAGGCCACCTTTTCTTGACAAAAAGATGCCCCTAGTGAGATCTCTTCAACTATGCCAAGTTTGTTTGAAATATTGACCTTAATGGTAGGTGAAATATTTGACATGTTCCCTTCCTCGAATGCATATGGTATCGGGATGGGATTCTTAAACCAATCTACCTGTCCTGGAGGCTAGAAATATTTTTATTCTATGGCGCAAATATCAAGGCCAAGTGTGTTAGTAGGTACAAATTCCTTTTCAAGTAGAAAGAACAAATGATGATACATGGCATCCCATGGAAATTTAGGTTCCATCATGGCCTCTAGAATATCTTTGTTTGAGTGAAAAATATTATCTAATGTTGAATTGGGTTGCGTGAGGCCGTGAGGGTGGAGTTTATGCATAGATGTGTTGGTCAACAAGCAAGAATATGATTCAATGGTTGATGCCTTACAACCTAGCGAAGTTGACAATGTACAGATGGGATGGATTTGCATCATCGATGATGGTACCATCAGCGTGGTGGGTCCAGCGGTCTTGAAACCAAAAATTGGTGAGTATACAACACGAATCATTGTTCCTACGGATGAGGAAATGACTCATATGTGATGATGTGTGTCATCAGAATTAAGTGGTGTTATAATTTCCATAATGGTGTGTTGATAGTGAGTGCAAGAAATTTCTTGCAACGTGGGTGGTATCTGAGGGGAAAAGTTGTTTTCTTGGAGATGAGATTGATGGTGAATCCTAAGTTGTGTAAATGTTTTCAACATATGACATGTCTTAGAACTATGAGAGTTACTAGTGCAAATACCACACACAGAACTAGTGCTCACACTATAAATGGTGTGGGTGTCAATATTGTCCATAGTGTAAGACGATGATGCCTAGTTGGTGTCATGAGGTGGGGAAATCTTGAGTATCGGCATCCTCTAGATCTTAGTATTAGCATGAGGTGTGTTCCCAATGTGAGTTTGTCTCAACGTTACTCTCGCTACTCGAAAATGTGGAAGGTATTGACAATTCCGCGTATGGTGTGCTTGAGAGAAAATGTGACAGTTGTGGCGTGAATGTCTAGCATGGTTAGGTCATGGAATATGGACCAACAAGCAAAAGACGAATCAAATCTTTCCCAACTCCGGACATTGATTTAACAAGTGGTTGGGTCTATTGCATAGGGCACACGTGGGGTGATTTTGAAAAAGTGGCCTGAGGCCATTTTGTCTTTCTTCTAGATCCAGACCGATGGTGGTGGGGGTTGAGATATTGATAGGTGCTTGACTTTGTCTCAGGCGGGATTTTTTCCTCGAATATGCACAAGATGGACCTAGATCTGTCATCTCCCACTAGTGTGGTGTTATCCAGGGATTGGGTATCTGGTTCGACTAAATTGGAGTTCTTAGCGATGAATCGATGCATGAAATCCAATAGTTTGTGGAATCAAGAAAGGTGTGGGAAACACTGGGTATGATGGTTTCCTGCACAAATGTGGAAACTATGACGCCTGCATCTAGGTCTGTTACTTAGGTTGATGTGTAGGTTAGGGTAATACCTCCTAAATTCTCGTAACTCGAGACATTTGTTTATGAAATGGTCTGGTTCATTCCATAAGGTGCACATGGAGGTATATTGGGGTGTTACTGGTTTTGGTTTCCTCCATGCATGATGGTATATTGAGGGACCAGAAAATGGATATGAGCATGAAGCTTCTTCCCTCATGACATAAAAAATGGTTTTAGACCCATCATCTGTCATTGGGGTGGTTTGTAGTGATCGGGTCATAACATTGGCTTGGGTGAGTGCACCTAAATCATTTCGATATTGAGGAATTTTGAGGCAATGATGAGTGTGATGCTTGTATTCCGTGCATATGGCACATGCGTGATTGGTGCGTATTGCATTATTACGTGCAAGTTTGATATTTTCTCTAGTAGGGGGAGGATGATTCACTGGTATTTTTGGGGCATGCAGAAGAGATTTTAGCTCGTCTAACTCAAGGCACATATTGGTGGGGTGCTCAACTACTTTACACAAAGCATAGGGTGTAGGTACCCGAGAGAAGAAGCGTTTGGAGCTTCCACCTTCTTGCCTTTTTTCGTATCCCTTTTTCTAGCACCGGATGGTGTCGATGCAAGAAGTGCTTGTTGTGGGGTGTTATCCTAAGGAGGGGCTATAGGAATGATACATGTCAAGGTGATACTTGTGTTTGTTGACATGGATTGAGGGGCCAAATACCAAAAAGGTATCGCCAGAGCCATATTAGGAACCGAGAGTGTTACAATGACTTGGTGCGAGACAAAACCAGGTGGACGAAATAAGAAGGGTGTTTGGGTAATAACATATGGTAAGAATTAAGGATAAACAACTACATTATTATTGTTATCTGGAATGGGTTCTTGATCTTGATGGGTGTTTGAAGAAATCATCATGCACAATGGGGCTCCTGTGGTTGGAGGCTATCCTCTATCACAGATGGGTCTCCAGGGAATGTACCGAGGAGAATTGATGGTTTAAATTGTCCAGGGTCAAATTCAGTGTAAGTTGTGATCAACTCGAGAGAATATCTGACAAAAGGTAGCACACCATCAAGAGTAGTTAATGTCTTCTTCTCATAGTATATTAGTTGTTAAATTGTAACAATTTTCTCGGCATGGGGGAACATCATTACCTTGAATACAGAAGATGCTCTTGCTAACATTTCGTACATATAACTTCAGCCAATAAGGATATTATAACTCAACTATGCGTCCAACACTTTGATGTCTATGGGCACGATTTTACCAACAAGTTGTATTGGAATGCATTGGTATAGGCATACAGGAATAGAAGGGTGCTCGCTATATTCTCTAAGAATGGTGTCAGTCAGTTTGAGTTTGGGATATCCACTTTTTTGCCAAATTGTTTTGGACATAATACATGTGGATGCCTCCTCGTCAACTATGCAATGGTGGATGGTGATATTATGGATTGAGTCCGAAATTTGAAAAGCGACAGTTGATGGAAGACGTTGGGTGGCTTTATCCAAGTCAAAGACCATTAAACAAGAATCGGCATAATCTATTTCTCTTAATTCAGAAAGTAATGCTTTTCGTTGGGTTGGCCATGATTGTAAAACTTCCAATGCTGACATAGATGAACAATTTTGAGCTAAGTCATCAACTATGATATAGGCGTGAGCAGCCTTTGAGTTCTGTCCAGCTCATCGTAAAGTACCTTAAACCATATTTTGGATGGGTTATATGGCATATTGACGAATTGCCAATGGTTTTGTAGGTGTTGTAGTAGTCGAGGTGGAAGGATTGGTTCTTGGCGGAGTTCTATACTCTGAGTTGCATGTATGCAGGAGAAATTATTCCCGTGCCATGTAAATGTCACAGTTTGAGGTACTTTGGGAACTTCCTCCAGGAGGGTTCTAGTGTTGTTGGTAGTGTTCCTGTTGGGTATTTACCACTCCTTGATGGGGGAAGGGATGTTGCATTACTGCAGGTTGTTGGTTTCCCCCCTTGCCCCCCACAATATTTCATTCTTTTCAACTCAAGGAGTTGAGGATAGTGATGGGTGTAATAACCATATTCCCCGCAAATGGCACAAGCATGATTAGTCCGTAAACTAGAGTTCTTTTTTTTCCTCTGTGGGTTGTTATTGTTCTATCCCTAGTTTTGATTTTGGTTGGGGTTTCCCCCAGCTAGTGCACGCTATGTTGTTTTTTATTGTTGCCCCCCTGTCCAGGCTCTCCCTTTTGCTTTCTCTTTTTTTTTTTCTTAGCAACATTAGATGGGTTAGATGCGTTCAATTGTTCAACTAATTGTTGTTTTTGAGCTAGAGAAGGTTACACTAGATTAACCCCTATGTTAGCTTGTGCTAGTGGGTTATTTGATTGAGGTGCGAGGAAAGATAAATATTGATTCCCTTGTCCCTGACTGGCATATGAGTTCTGGGAAGGGGGAGTTTCTTCCACGTTCCTAGGGGGGTATTGATTTCCCTGTGGGGGAGGATATGGGCCACTCTATGTGGGAGGGTATTGGGCACCTTGCATCGGTTGATATTGGTTGACATGTATAGCAAGATTATGCATAGGTATAGGTTGACCAGCATAATATCTTGTGTGGTGTGGTGGTGGTGCTCTAGCACTAAATGGTTGGCCACACTAAGTTTATCTAGAGTACTGGAAGGTGTTGCCAGGTTGGTTTTGGGCTATAGTCCTAATCAATCCATCGACAACATCGAATGCGCCTGGTGTCTCTTGTTTAAAAGTTCGCAGGGGTGGGGTGTCTAGAAGAACATGGTAGAGGTATCTAGACTATGTGTATATCAGATAAAATTGTTGAGATTTTCTAATGGCCTCTTTCTCATTTTGTGGGGATAAATTCGCCACATATTTTGAGATTTACGATGTGAGGGATCTTAAAAATAGGTCAAGGAGGAGTTTGTCTTCCAAATTTGCTTTGCACAACCTACGATGTTTCCATCACTCATGGATATGTTTGATATGTGCATAGCAGATGTTTGTTTGAAATGGGTAAAGAGTTCTAGGCCCGAGTCCTGACAGACCGGGAGCTGGAAGAATGTAAGGAGTGTTCTAGCTATGGACCTAAAGTTTCCATGCGACCTAGAAGGTTGGTCTATGTGCCATTTTCTTGCAAGCCCTGTAAGGATGTGTTGAAATGGTCACAATCAAGTAGTATCATTTGTGATACTATTGGATGAACACCAAAGGTGAAATGTCATGACATGATTTCTTGGGCCTTATCCTTGTTTCCCTTCAAATTTTGGAATGTCAAAAGGGAGCTTGGTGGGCATGGGTGGCCAATTTTGGTCATCTAAATTGGGTCATTGGTTAACTTTCTTAAATCAAGAAGATTTAAAGAAGCTAAAAATAGGATTTGTAAGTTATTCGTCATCGCAAAACGATTTTGAACGGTTGTATTTAAATGGGGTCCCTGATGAAAGTGGTTACCTTGGTGAGTATCGTTTGGACTCCTAGGGGGGAGTTGTGTGGGCTCCCTTGAGGGGTTGAATGAGGGGTCCCCTTAGGGGTAGTGAATGGGGTAATTTGAAGAGGAGGGGTCCCAACCAAAGTTATACTGATAAATGAATATCCATTAAAGGTGGTTGTGTGGTGTCTATTATGCCTAAATGGGGAGATACCTGGAACACCTCTTGCTAATGGAGGAAGGTTTTGAAAATGTCTAGATAAACGGGTAGTCATGGGGTCCCCTATGGTGTCAAGTAGAGTGCGTGTTACTTTTTGTGATTAAGGGAAGGAGATAAATCTCAAAGAAAGTAAGTCACATACATAAAAAAAAGTGAAAATAAAATGATTACTGTCCCTTTAACTTAGACTATGTGATCAATCAAATAAAAAATGGTTTTCGTTTGTTTTTGAATATTATAAAAGATATTATGAATACCTATTTGTCCTTTCCACTCCCAAAGTAACTAGGCCTTGCAGAGATGTCTTATGATGGCTACTAGTGCAATGTCCCGAAAGAACTGGTGATGTTTTCTAGCAACCGAAGAATCAGATGAGGCTTTAGTGTTACCTGCACCTCCACCTATAGGGATGGATGCCCTAGATTTTGGACACTAAAGTACATTCATCCCACATGAGGATTCAAATATTTAGCTTCTTGGTAGCCAGTTACCAATAGCGAACACTAGACAGGTCGGGGAGCCCCAAATAGTACCACACACACTGGACCTAAGCCGAACCCCCTTTGATTCGAGTCTCTTCCATGCTCGGGTATTATTTTTTGTGGGATGATTGAATGATTTTAAGCACCTTAAAAGTAAACTTCTATGTTTCAAAGATGTAAGATGACCATGGCGTCGTATGGGATGCCTACCTCCAATGGTCTTAACCTGAACTATTAATTCTTTTGTGGCCCTTGTGGGGAAATTTAGTTATCTCAAGTTATGGTTTCTTTTAAGAGTCTTGCTTTTATTAGGGTGTGAAATGTAAGGCCAAAAAATTTAAGTATAAAAAGCTTCGGAAACTGGACACCTTCTTATACAAATATTATAGAAGCTAGCGTTTGATGTGTAATTGTGTGCAAGTGGGAAAGTGAACATACAAAGTGTGATAAGATGTGGATATTCGGTGATCCGTTACAATATCCCCTAATTACACTAAGTGTTAGTTATTCCTTGCATTAAAAAAATTATCTGCATATAATGGGTCGCTTACTATTTTTCCTATTACATTATGTGTGTCTAAAGGGATATGGGAAACACAAGTGATTTAATAAAGCTTTCGTATGTGTTATGCGGGATTTATGACTGCAGACTGAAATATCGCCCCCAGGTCTGGTGGCTAATCTATAACAACAGAATGACAAAGTACCCAATGTTTTCCTTAAATTAAGTATATGAGGGGATGAAACCTACTTGGAATCAGTCGTATGTTTCACTCCTTCTTTGGCTTGAATGCTCCAATCCTAGCTCCAACTTCCATAATTAGAACTTGCACAACCAGGCAACACAAGCCAAGAAACTATGAGATCTATGTAGCATCATTTATCTACTTTATTCAAAAGATCAACATGGTATTGAAATATATGAAATAACGACATCACATATAAGAAAACAGAGAATTATTTGTATTGATATAAATGGAGTGGGTTACAACCATACATAGGTGTTGATCTTGTAGAAGAGCTCCTCCAAGTTGTTGAATTGTCCTTCCCTTGTCACAAAGTGTACCCCCAATCACCCTAAATGCATGAAATGATAACTCTCACAAAAATAGTATAAGGGTATAATCACCCTCCAAAAGCCAACCCCTTGCATCTGGAAGGTTTTAAATATATAGAGGAGTGAGGTAAGTTGGGAGTTCTTATCCTTTTACCAATATTGGGATTGAGATCCACTCTTAATGGGAGGATGAGATCTAAGGATAAGGGATGGAAACTCCAAGGTAGGATAGGATAGGATTCGAAAGTTTTATCTGAGGTAAATGGTTACAACGAATCCTGGAAGCTTCTAGAAATGGAGGCTTCAGGATTCTCTCTATTTTTTTCGAATTTCTAGAACCAATGCAGGTGCAAAGGGGAGCAACCTATAGGTAATCAATGTAGGCCACAGTGGAGCAACCTGTAGGTAATCAACACAAGGCACAATGGAGAAACATGTAGGTGAATGTTGTCTAGCAAGAGGCCACAGTGTGTTGGTCCTAAAATTGGCTCAGATGATGCAGTTTAGGGAAGAAACTCCGAGGAATGTGAGAGTCGTCCATAGGGCTTTGTGAAATGATGATGTAAAGGGGCAATAAGATTTGAATGATCCAGGTCATAGGTTGATGGATCAGATGAGACAAAATAGCCTGTAACAGAGTGACCCCTAAAGCACAAAGTCAAAGATGTTGAATTATGGCCGAAGTGCTTTACCTTGTGACAAGTCAGGATCAAGAACAACCGGTGAGATCGTCTTTTGTTACAATACATTTACATCATGACATTCTTTTGCTGAGGGAGGCATACCCATACTCAGCACATAAGCTAACATTACATGTATAATGATCAAAAGGCATGTCCACTGATGACTAATGGTGGACCCATGACTAGATGATTGTTAGTATGATCATAGCCATCATACATAGTGATCTCTGTATAATCTTGAAATCGCAGCACAGATGGCGGAAATAGATCCGGGGTCTTCTATCACGTTCATAGGACCAACCAAGGTACAAGTCTACCCATGTGAATCAATGAGCTTAATTCAAACATGGTAGACACCATCTGATTACCAACTAATGATGTAAGTCATTAACAGATGCAAGAGAAACCATCGATGATGTTAATGGCTCTCAAGGTACTCAAGTACAATCCATATGGTGTGAATAAATGAGTTGATGTCGAACACCACACATAATATTTCAGTCGAAGGCCAATGATGTAAACCTATCACCGATAGTGAGGACACTTTTCATTGATGTATGTAAGAACCAAGGTACCGATGGGTGTTTCTAAGTCAACTTCCTGGATAATGTGTTGATGTCGACAGGAAGCGACCCGTCACAGGAGGTCCTTGATGTAACCCCCATCAATGACATGAAACAAGTATGATGATTGAGAAAGAATGATGTTGATATGGAACTCGATCAAGAAATGAAAACATGGAATGAAATCTTAAGATTATTGCAACAGATATAAGTTGAATGACTTCTCTTGAACACATTGATGACACTGAAATGGAGTTGGCAACATTGACCCAAAACTGAAATGGAGGTTCTGTGAAGGTATGATGAACTAAAAGACAAGAAGATTACCCAACCCAACAGCCACAGAGATGAAGTGGTAGAGTTTCGTGTTCAAGAGTGACTCGCTACCATTAACAAATGGAGTACCATGTTTTCCTAATTTTCCCAACCATACTAGTCAATACCTATTTTTTTTTAACAAGATTGAGGAGGATAACATATGCTTGATCTGTAAGTCCATCCTTAGGATGAATCCCTCTGATAATATTTAATGAACCCAAAGAAGAAGTGGTTCGGTCCCATCATGATCGACGAGTCCATCGTTGTTTTATGTTTTTACGTGTCCAGTGAGGGTAAAAATTGACTTCTTTTTCATGTTTAGAGAGTTTGAAAAAGAGGTGAAAAAGAAAACTCCAGATGTTAATTTTCGTAGGTAGTGCCTTACGTCCAAAAAGGTAGAAAATAATACCCAAGAGAACCTCTTAGTCATGTTCGACTAATGTATTCCTTTTTCGTAGGTAGTCTATCTCAGTGCAGAAAAGCGTTAAACTTATACTGAGTATAAGTCTTTTCATTTACTTTTACGAGTCTAAAATACAAGTGCTCGACAATCTTTTCATGTTTTGGGAGTCTGAAAAGAGCTGAAAGTGGACTCCTCCTAGAGGAACGAGTGGTATAAAGGGATAGAAACTAGTTCTGGTCATGATGGAACTGCTTAAAACACACAAAGGTCAAGAGAATGGCTAATAAGACCACCCATCGCAGTTGTTCCTCGGGAAAGGGTAAAAAAATAAGTGAAAGAGTATGATCATCCAAGTAGATGTTGACGATGGAATGAAAAAACCAAGGCTCATTTGGAGAAAACAAGCTCATAAAAATGGAAATCACGAGGGATAAAATGGGAATGGTTTCATTTTTATAGAAGCTTGAAACATGGGAAACTATGCTTGAAATTGGTTTCATTTTTACACAATCTTGAAACAAGAAAAAATATGCTTGGAATAAGTTTGCATTCCCCTAACATAATGACTCAATTTGAGGTACATGCCCCCCAATCTTAATTTCATGCCCCTATGTAAACTACTGGGTACTAACAGATGGATGGAATGAAGGTTCATTTACGAGATCAAGTGAAAGCCTCAACTAGGAATTTATGAGATCCAATCAAAGACTCTAATTGAAAGGGGATTCATTTCATTTTTTAATGAGATTAACACATGAAAATAAATATTCTCATAGGAACCTATTTCATTTTTTAACGAGGTTGACTTAGTAAAAGAATTGCCATCATAAGATCTTGTTTCATTTTTAACGAGCTTGACACAAGAAAATGAACTCTACTCCAATCTTGATCATGGCCCTTAAGAGCCCATGACTTCCAAGAGTTCTCATTATATGGGAGAAGAATACTCTGGAAGGGATACATATCAAGGCATCTAATGGAAAGATCGGGCTCCAATGCCCCCGGTACATGATGCACTACATCACCAACAAGATCATCAATAGACGCGAGCATGTAATAGGTTGCCACATAATCAATTTCTGACAGGGCAGATACCGCTTGCATATAAGGACCATTTAGGGATGTTGGTTGGTTGGGAGTCAAATTAGGACCAACAAATGAAAATTGGTCAATGGTCACGATTCTTCCTTCATGCGGGAAACACGTCACATGAAAGAGTGAAGAGACAAGAGTCCCCATGACATAAACATAGTCACACCCAAGGAGTAAATTAAAATCCAAAGGACCTTGGACTACCATCACATCGATATAGATAGTCTTTCCTCCCAAAGTAATAGGTAACTAAAGAAGGATCCCTAACGTTTGACTAGTTCCTCTGTTAAAAACCAACAGATTTTGGGTAACAGGCACAAGCTGCGAGAACCTAAAACTTTCCAAGTATTTGAGGACATTATAATAACATATGTGCCTTCATCTATTATTGTGCTAGGTACAACCACATTATAATTTTGAAGTATGATCTGGAATGGTACATAAGGAGGAAGACAATATCTTGACAATCGACTCCAATTAAAGGAAGTGACCAAACTACTTGGAGGGGGTGTCATGGGAATGGGAGAACTACCCCCTTGCGTTGTGGGAACGGGAGGATTGTTCCCCTATACTGTGAGAATGGGAGGATTTCCCCCCAGTTCAATAGAATATGAAGAAACAAGAAGAACCTAAGTGGTATTGATCTGGATTTAAAGAGGAATGCAACAAATTACAGAGATAACCATAAACACAGAGATGCAGTGGAAATAATACTTCATTTCATTAATGTAAAATACTGAAATATGCTTACAAACAACAATGGAAATAAACCAGCTAAGGCAATGGTAGCTTATCTCTAAGAAGAGATGTGGCGGCTACATGCCTCTAAACTATGTTACAATGAGGCTCGAAGGCTATTTATTGTTGAGAAACAATGGAAAACCCTAAACATCCAAAAACGTAACCCTAGAAGATGAAATGCCAAACTGTGGGCCCCATTTGCGTAAATTGGTACATCAACTTCGCGGGGTCATAACTTTGGCATACGATCTCCATTTAACGCACAAAATATCTCATTAGAAAAATCTATCCGAGAACTACAACTTTGGGAAGAGCAATATTAGTCCATGGACCCATGTTGCTCCCAGTTTTCCCAAAAAACATCATTTAGGGCCTCAAAACAGCTCCGAAAGTTCAGGACCCGAAAAACTACTAAAAATAGTAAATTGTGCTACAATTAAGGAAACTGAAAAGCTGAAAGAAACAATGGTGGGGATCCAAGTGGACTTGGCAGGTGGCCACCAATATCCACCTGGATCATTCCTCCCCCCTTAGGAAGCAATGGTCCCCATTGCATTGAGTTCCTCCATGAGATGAGGAAACTTCTGCTAAACTTGGTCCCGGGTGAGCCACTTGCCCTGGTGAAGGAGTTGGGCTGATTTGACAACTCGATACAGTTGGATATTCTGTTGGCGAGTATGCTTGATCTGTGTGTCCATGATCCGATCAGTTGCAGCTTGTTCCATGCAATCTGTATTTAACTCTGTGGGTGTGAGCTGTTCTACAATGTCAGATGTGTATAGTAATGGTGGAAAGTATGGCCGAAGGCGGTCCACATTGAACACTGGGTGCAGGCCAAGGAATGGGGGAATGTTGAGCTCAAATGCATTATCTCCCACAGCCTTGGTAATGGTGTAAGGGCCATATCGAAGTGGTCTGAGTTTCTGATAGGCTCTGTAAGGCGTTCCTTCTGCAAATGCAACCAGACTTTGTCGCCCACCTGAAACTTGTGTGGCACCTGATGTTGATCATGTCACTATTTATACTTGGCATTTGATTTCTCCAGAATGTCATGGACCTGCTGGAAAATATGTTGGATGTGCTCAATGAAGTTGTTTGCCTTATCTATTTCGAACTGGACATGAGTCGAATCTGCGTGAGTAGTTGTAAATGGCATGGCCACATCAATGGGACATAGTGGCTGGAATCCCAAGCCCACCTAAAAAGGGTTGTGGCTAGTCGATCTGTGGAGAGCCCAGTTGTAGTTGTGTTGAACATAGGGGAGGCTCTCGTCCCATGTGCATGGATGCTTTGAGTTGTACATGCGCAGAATGTGTACGATTAGCTTGTTGACAACCTCTGTCTGGCCATCAGTTTGAGGATGGAAGGTTGTGGACTTAGTGAGTTTGGTGTCCAGCATCGACCAGAGACTGGAACAAAATGTACTAAGGCACCTGCTGTCCTGATCTAAGATGATAGGTTGTGGGATCCCAAAGTGTACCCACACTCGTTCAAAGAAGAGTTTAGCAGTGGCTTCTGGTGTGATATTCTTCTTGCAGGCCATCATAATGGCCATCTTCGAGAACCTGTCGACGACCACAAAAACACAGTCATTTCCATGCTTAGTGGAAGGAAGGCTTGACATGTAATCCATGGAGATGGATTGCCAAGGTCGACAAGGGGTAGGCAGCGGGGTATAGAGGCCTTACTTCTTGATGGTCAGTTTGGCAATGGCATAGGTAGTGCATGATCTGATGTACTTCCCGACATCCTGTTGAATATTCGGCCAATAGAAATACTTCTGCAATACTGCCAACGTTTTCCCAACCCCGAAATGCCCAGTAGCCCGACTGTAGTGTGCTTCCCAAATCATCTTGGCACGCTCACTTGAAGGAACACAAAGGTGACCCAAGTGGCATAATAGGGCATCCTAGAGGTGAAAATCTAGAACATGTTGACCCTCTAAGAGTGTCTGGTATGTGTGGCCAAATTCTGGATCTCTTTTGTAGAGAAGTGGCCAACCAGAAGTCTCGTGCCCACAAGAGTTGAGCACGGTGGTTAACGCCATGATCGGTGGTCGACTGAGGCAATCTGCAACATTATTGGTGTTGCCCTTCTTATACTTGATATTCAAATGGAACAATCATGTGGACCACTTCTGATGGCGATCATTCTGCAATTTCCCTTGGGTCTGTATGAACTGTAGGGTTCGGTGGTCTGTGTGGATGACCCTTTCCTTCCCCAAAATGTAATGCTTCCATTGTCGGCAGGCCTGCACAATGGAATACATCTCTTTATCATAAGTGGGATACTTCCAAAGTATGTCTGAAAGTGTCTCACTGTGATATGCCACTGGATGCTCATGTTGAGTAAGGACTTCCCCAATAGCATAGTCAGGGGCATATGTCTCGACCTCAAATGGTTGTTGCAAGTTTGGTAATGTGAGTACTGGTGTCGTGTAGAGGAAATATTTCAACTCTGTGAATGCCTTCTGTTGAGATTCAAACCAAAATAATTTTGCTTTTGCTCCTCCCTTGGTGACTTGACTCAAGGGCCAAGTGATATGAGAAAATCCCAACACGAACCTGCGATAGAAGTTAGCAAGACCTAGAAAGCTGCATAGCTCTATCAAAGTGGTTGGAGATGGCCAATCCCGAATGACTTGGATCCTTGTTGGATCCACATGCACCCCCTATTCATCAATAATTTATCCCAGATACTAAACCTGGGTCATGCCAAAAGTGCATTTCTCCAAATTGGCACATAACTTGTGTTGCCGCAGTGTTTGGAGAACCTGTCGGATGTGGTGGAGGTGCTCTTCCCAACTCTAGTTGAAGATCAGGATGTCATCCAAGTATACCACTACAAATGCATTGGTGAATGGCCGCAAGATGTCATCCATTAGCCTCATGAAGGTTACAAGAGCATTCGTCAATCTGAAAGGCATAACCAACCATTCAAAAAGGACCTCCTTGGCTTTGAAGGCAGTCTTCCACACATCGGAGGGTTTCATTGGTACCTGGTGATATTCTGACTTCAAATTGATCTTGCTGAAATATTTTGCCTCCTTCAGTTGGTCCAAGAGGTCATCAATCCATAGGATCAGGTACCTATTACGGACAGTGATCTTGTTTAGCGCCCGATAGTTAATACAGAGTCTCCAGGTCCCATCCTTCTTCTGTATCAACACGATCGGGCTCCCATAGAGCGATGAACTCGGACGAATGTGACCTTTTTGCAGTAGCTCCTGAATCTGCCTCTTAATTTCATCGTTCTCCAGAATGGAGTGCTGATACATTGGTCCATTGCGCAGCGGTGCCCCTGGGGTCAGACCGATGGAGTGCTTGACATGACAGTGTAGAGGAACCCCAGTGAGGGAGGTGAAGATGTCCTCATACTCCTCCACGACCTTGTCCATCTGTAGTTGTCGTGCGGAGGGGCCCTGTTTGGAGGTCGTGGCCACTGTCTTCTTCTTTCCTTGAGGGCATATCATCAGGAAAAAAATTTCCTAGTTTTGGAAATGAGCTTACTACATTGTTTTGCAGTAACTAAGGAGATAGCAGTAGGCGGTGCTACCTGCAGTATCTTATACAACTTATTTCCCAAAGTAACAATAACAGCACGGGGCCTTGATTCATACACAGCATGTCGCTTCCACAAGTATGGTTGTCCTAATAATACATCACAAACTTCAAGGGGAGCAATGTCACACAATACCTCATCCGTTAAGGGCTTTATGTTGTATGGAAGGTGACACCGTTGGCTCACGCGAAGATCTTGTCCTTGGTGAAGCCACCCGATGGTGTATGGTTATGGATGTGTTGTGGTCGGTAAGCCCAACCGCTTCATGACCTTTGCTGAAATGAGGTTCTTTTGGCTCCTGCTATCGACAATGAACTGTAGAGGGGAGCCTTTTACCCACATTTGGGAGTGGAAGAGACGCTTCTCCTCCTCTGGATCTTCAGGTTCCTCCTTCTGGATCTTCGTAGTGGCAATGGTGGCGTTGGGCTCTGCATCGATAATTGTCATTCCCCTTATCGGGTTCTGACTCAGAGTCGGAACATGCATCTGATTTTGAAACCTTTAGCTTGGCCACCAGTGACTGCTTGGCCTGACACTCACTTGTGTTGTGAGTGGAGCTCTTACGGAACACACACCACTTTCCCACGTCCTTTTTCGACTTCACGACATTGTTCTTTGCTTGCAGCTTTGGCGGGTTGTCTTGGGCCGCCCCGCCTTGGCTTTGTCCTTTGTTCTACAGTTTAGGGGAACCTTTCCCTTACTTCGGATTCACAGATCCAAAGTCTCGCTTCTTCTGTTTAAACTTTTTCTCGACCTTGATGGCATATCGGTATGCGGTGCCAAGCGAGGGGATGTTCAGGAATTCTATTTCTTCCTGGATGTACTTGTGCAGGCAGCCGCAGTATTTGAGTACCAAATGTTGCTCTAAATCCTTGATACCCAACTTTTTGTGAAGGGTATGGAAAATATTGGTAAACTCCGGCACGTCTTGGTCCCTTCCCTGCCGTAGTGTGGTCCACTTTATGTATTGATCATCATACTTCCGACAGGGTAGTACTGCTCCTTGATGGCACCCCAGAATGAATCCCAAGTGGGTGTGACTGAAAATAGTGAGCCTGTACTTTCATCCTTCTGCTCGCAGTAGGTTTCCCACCAGTCCTTGACATGGGGGGCTGCTTTGAGAAGAGCAAAAATAATCTTTTCCCGACTGGAAAAATCATGAACAGAAAAATAACCCTCTAGCAGATTTAACCAATTATCGATGGAATCTACGTCTATCTGACCCTCGAATATGGGGATTTCAAAATTAACTTGTACCTTAAACGGTGTGGTGATTCTAGAGTAGCTGTTCGAAGCCGATGCATCACCCCTGGGTAGCCACTGAAGGATCTGGGAAAAGTTGTTTATCATTGCGTTCCTTTGTTGCTCGAGGGCTTCTTTGAGCAGGATTTTGATAGGATCTCCTGCCCCCTCATCTTTCTTTTCATCTGCCATGGGAGGCCATCGGGATTTGCGAGGCTGGTCTTGCAAAGGTTCAACCAGTTCAAGCCCTAACTCCTTATATCTCGACCTCGTTGGGGACATGCAAGGAAAAACAAAGAAAAAGCAAACCGCTCTAATACCACTGATCTAGATTTAAACAGGAATGCAACAAATTATAGAGATAACCATAAACACAGAGATGCATCAGAAATAATACCTCATTTCATTAATGTAAAATATTGAAATATGCTTACAAACAACAATGGAAATAAACCAGCTAGGGCGATGGTAGCTTATCTCTGAGAAGAGATGTGGCGGCTACATGCCTCTGAACTGTGTTACAATGAGGCTCGAAGGCCTATTTAGTGTTGAGAAACAATGGAAAACCCTAAACATCCTAAAACCTAACCCTAGAAGATGAAACACCAAACTATGGGCCCCATTTGGGTAAATTGGTACATCAACTTCTCGGGGTCGTAACTTTGGCATACGATCTCCATTTGATGCGCACAATATCTCGTTAGAAAGATCTATCCGAGAAATACAACTTTGGGAAGAGCAAAATTAGTCCATGGACCCATGTTGCTCCCAGTTTTCCCAAAAAATGTCATTTAGGGTCTTAAAACAGCTCAGGAAGATCAGGACCTGAAAAACTGCTAAACATAGTAAACTGTGCTACAATTAAGGAAATTGAAAAGCTGAAAGAAACAATGGTGGGGGTCCAAGTGGATTTGGTAGGTGGCCACCAATATCCACCTAGATCAGGTATGAGACTCACTCTCTATAGGAAAGGTATGATCAACTTAAGGTGGAATCGAGTCAACCATTTCCCCAACCAATGGTTGGTCGGGAATGGATTCATGGGATTCATGTTCAGAGAGATCGGGAATGATTCGATTTGAATTTTGATCAATCACTTCATCAACTAGTGGATGATTGGGAGAAAGCTTCCAGTAACCAGCTAGAAGTCATGGATGAGAAGTTGTAAGGTTTTCCAACACTTTTGAGGCTTCATCCATATAAGGACAAAGGTTAATAGGATGATTCCCTTCTCATAAATTACAGGGAAATTTGACTTTACCCTTTTTTCCATGGACCTTACTATCAGTAGTTGAGGTTTTATCACTAGAATGATCTCCAGAGGCTGATGAAAAAGGTCGATGTGAGCTTGTGGACCACACTTCTAATACCTTGGGAATACCAGGACAATCTCTAAGAAGGCTATCACCCTTAAAAAGCATGTAAGGTAATTTAACTTTGCAGGGTTGACTGGAAGGTTTCTCCATACTAGTTTCATCTGTAGCAATGGCTTCTTGGTTTCCCCCCTGCTTATTTTGCTTCTTCTTCTTCTTCCCTTTCTTCTTCTTCTTAGCTTCCTGGTTACTAGAATCAATACTTTTACCAGGCGGGGAGGAAGAAAGAGATGAAGAAACAACATGTGAAGAAGGAAAAGGGCCAACTTTAGGATCAACTTGAGGTTGATATGGTTCAGGTGGAGGAGAACTTGGTTGAGAAGAAGTTTGGACATTTGGAACCATAAGGGTCGAAAACAACCAAACTGGCAAACCAATGATAAATCGAGGAAGGGACAATGTTGCCATATAAGGAGCACCAATATTTCCAAAAGAAGGAAAAGGACCAGGATTCCCATCGGGGGGTTTCCTTGACTAGTGGACTCGGGAACTATTGCCATTAGTCTCAACCTAAGATATAATAAGGAGTTGTTCCATGGTAAGGATGTCGTTCCATGGTCAATTAATTGATTTTAGAAATTAACAACACAAAATAAAACAAAGGGGTAAACTAGGCAAAATGTTTACCAAGCAATCGTGAACTATAATATACACCTTAAAGAACCAAGGACATAACATATGTGCAGGCAATATTCCCAAATGTTGTGTTCAGTGTATCACGATGTACAAGGTGGTCAACTCGGTTACCTATGGATGGATAGAAACCTAGGGTTGACTTCCAAAATATACTTGACAGTATGTGGAAGTGCAGTCCGTAGTAGTGTTGTCTAATGCATAACCATTCAATGACAGTGTTCCCATATAATTATCATGCCTGGAGTGTTATCTAATATACCCAAAGGTACGTGGAGAACGATCCTATACACTTATGTATGTGGAACAGGATTTCACCCCCGGGATAAAACGCTGGAAAAAAACGACAACTCCTACACTTAAAGATGCCAGAACACGTCTCTAGCCTAGACCTCTATGTGTGTCATTAAGTTTCAAATGCTCCTTAGGTTAATTGAGATGAATTTTAAAGTTGATCTTCAATTATGTTTCAGTTTCGAGGCTAAAAAACTGATGTCACCTTAACACACCTATGATGCAACTAATATGACAAAAAAATATTTTCATTTTCCTTTTAACAATGAAAGGCCTAACTAAGTAGGGGAAGAAGAAATCAATCAACAATGCAACAAACAAGTGATGCAACAATCGATCTCTATAACTTCACTTTTCCAATCAAAATCAAAGCCCTATATGCAATGCATGATGCATAAGATTTTTCTTTTGGATTCCACTTAATTTTTAGATGAAAACTAAGATATTTGTCTAATCATTGATAAAAGAAAACTATTCAGAATGATGACTAAAACACCAATTCTTTCAAGCACTCAATGACTAAACAATTTAGTTTTCTAATGACCTAATGACAAGAACAAAGGAAAATATAAAAAAATTCTTATCAAAGGCACTCAAAAACAAAATCAAACCAAATGGAGGCTTATGAGAGACCAAGACACACTCAGGGACACAAGGAGGACCAACCGGAACAAAGTTAATTAGAGAGAAAATCACAAAAAGGTAAATTTTTGCATTAAACTGGGATCATAGCAGGTGATGAAAGGATCAGAGTGCACTATAACGAAGGTGCATAGAAGGCTAGGGTGCACTGCAACGCACTGTCTCTATACCACAGGGTACGTTGATCAAGGAAACTCAAGTTTTGATACAAAAAATGCAAGTAAAGCTCAATGAAATGTCTTCCTAGGTCTATTCTTAGTTGGGTAAAGCAGTGAATGTCTATCAAAGAGGTAATCAAACACAATCGACAAAGGAAACACTAAGGGAATACATTGTTCCCCAATATGGTCACTAATTTATTATGTGGGATTTATAACCATGGACATAAATGTCTCCCCTAGGTCTAGTGGCTAACCTAGAACAACAGAATGACAAAAGACCCAATGTTTTCCTTAAAGCAAATAGAAGAGGGGATGAAACCTACTTGGAATTTTTCATATGTTTCGATCCTTATTTGGCTTGAATTCTCCAATCCTAGCTCCAACCACCAAAATTAGAACCCACACAACCAGACAACACAAGCCAAGAAACTACGAGATATATGTAGCATCATCTATCTACTTTATTCAAGAGATCAACATGGTATTGAAATATATGAAATAATGACATCACATATAGGAAAATAGATAACTCTTTGTATTGATATAAATGGAGTGAGTTACAACCATAAATAGGCATTGATCTTGTAAAAGTGCTCCTCCAAGTGGTTGACTTTTCCTTCCTTTGTCACAAAGTGTACCCCCAAACACCCTAAATTCATGAAAGGATAACTCTCACAATAGCAACATAAGGGTAGAATCACTCTCCAAAATCCAACATCTTGCATATGGAAGGCTGTAAATATATAGAGGAGTGAGGTAATTTTGGAGTTCTTATCCTTTTACCAATATTGGGATTGATATCCACTCTTGATGGGAGGATGATATCTAAGGATAAGGGATGGAAACTCCAAGGTAGGATAGGATAGGATTTGAAAGTTTTATCTGAGGTAAATGGTTACAACATATCCTAGAAGCTTTTGGAAATGGAGGCTTTAGGATTCTCTCTCTCTCTTTCCGAGATTTCTATAACCAACGTAGGTGTAAAGGGGAGAAACCTGTAGGTGATCAACGCAAGCCATAGTGGAGTAACCTGTAGGTGAACATTTTCCAGCAAGAGACCAGGGTGCGTTGGTCTTAAAGTAGCTCAGATGGTGCAGTTTAGGGAAGAAACTATGGGGAATGAGAGAGTCATGCATAGGGCTTTGTGCAATGATAATGTAAAGGGGGAATAGGATGTGAAAGATCCAGTTCGGGGGCCGATTGATCAAATGAGACAAAATAGCCTATAACAGTATGCAAGTCCACGTTCTCCTAAAAGATACAAGTGAAGAAAATATTACCTACTTTCTATAATGACACTTGGTCCAAGTCCCAAAACTAATTAAAGGAAAAAATTGTTTGTTTAGTAACAAAATTTTTGGATGATGTGCCACTTACTCCTTTACTAATTAAGATGTGTGATTTGCAAAAACTAGCAAAATATATTGAAAAATATATGTGGAATTTGGCCACTTACTTTCCCCCTTAATTAAGTTATGTGAGAATTGTAAATAAAAATAAAGATAATCTAATTACTCTGCTAATTGAGATTAGTAAATCAATTAAGTAATATAAACTGATTATAAAAAAAAATGCAGAGGTGAAGGCAATTCACTAAAGGTTTCCAATCACCTAACAAAAGTAAAATTACAATTATTTGTATGCTTTCTAGAAACTATGAGGGTTTTAATGTGCATAGACTCACCTGCACATTTGTCTAAATAAAAGTTGCGCCTACGTGTCTGTCTGAACAAAATCTGCGCAGTCAACAAAAAAGAATGAATAGTCAAGCTTTTTGGTCAACAACAAGTCCCACAAATCGTGGAAAAATTCCATAAAGGTGTTGCACTCCCCAGTGGGGTGATAATGCAGAGAGAAGGTCTTGCAAACACAACCGTTAGAGTAAAGAAAAGAAACTTAGTGGAGTCTCCAATCTGTGGTAGTGTTTTTGTACCAATGGGTTACCAAAAGACAACTTCTTAGTAGTTGGTTGTTCCCTGCGAATAAACACAGACAAATTGGTTGTTGTTAGTGGGAAAGCATGAAAAACAAAGAATTGCAAATGGGGAGAACAATGCATATACAAACATCAACTAAAAGAAAGAGATAAACACAGAAATAATGCTTAATGAAGCAAACAAGTCAAAAAAATATTATGGAAAATGGCTCCCTTTATTGATTGTTGGTGGTATAAGATGAATACTAAACACTTGAAGATAAATATTTGAGCTATAGTGCTAAAAAGTGCTCATTAAGGAGGTTCCTTTCCTCAATCTCTTTGCAAGATTCTCCTCTCTATCAAAGAAGTATCAAGGCTCTCTCAATGGTGAAATCCTCTCCACACTAGAATGATGGATTGCTAAGAAGCAACTCTTCCAACACAATAGTTCTCTACTTCTTTTGCTTCAATAATGAAATGAAGGGGTTCTCTTATAGCAATTTTTCTAGCATAACATTGTCTTCTCTTTGGTTCTCTCGTGGCCTATTTCTATAGAATTTTTAGAATCCCTCTTTCCTCTCTTGGTGCATGAATGAAAGTGACTTATGAGTAGGACAAGATTATTCCTTTGAGGGCTACATATCTTCAAGGTGACTTGAATTCAGTTTTACTTTCCTGGAACATGTCAGGGAATCATATTCCAAGTGTGGGAACTAGTCCTGATTTTTCCGAGTTGGCCTTTTTTTGACCGTGCGACTTTCGAAGGAAATGTCCCGCAGTTGTAAATTATTTTTGAGGATAAGCCACGCAGTCCAATTTTATATATAAGGCCTTAGGAAAAAATAATTTTTTTGAACTTCATAATGTCTTCAGTTGAAAAATATTCACTTGTAAATTCTATTGGATGCTTTTAGGCGTCTTTTGGATTGTACAAATATGTGTACAATTTTCTGGTGTTAACAACATGGCTACAGTATAATAGTCAAAAGTGATGGAGTCATGTGGTGGAACATCAATAGGAAACTTGTTCAATGTGGTGGTAACATGTTGATTAAAATCTTTCACTTTTCTTTGTTTCTCATCTTCATGTTACTCAATTATTTTTAGCAACATATTTGGGGCCTTTTCATTCACAAACTTCTCCAAAAAGACCTTCTTCAATTCTCCCTAGTTCCTAATTGATCCAATAGGGAAACTGCGGTACCATGTTGCGACTTTATTCTCAAGTGTGTATGGGAAAATTATAAAAGCCACGTCATCATATCATACATAAAATAATCTTAGTTGTAATTAAAAATTGTTAACATGGTCCTTTGTCAAAGTATAACTATCTGGATCATATTTTGTGAGGAATTTTTCTAGATGGTTGAGTAAAGGATGTAGAATGCCTAGAACATTAAGTGGCCCTTGGTCCATCCAGTCCAACTGTTGATCATTGGACATATTGTTGTTATTCTCCTCGTCACTTTTATAATATGTCGTGTTCTCTCTCTCATTCAGGTTCTCATTCTTGTGATACTCTTCATTCTCGAGTATATACAAAATTTCACCATTTCCCTCAAGATTTCCAAAATTGGTTGGTCCTTCTTCACCCTCACCTGAATTTCTTTTGACTGAATTTGCCAAATGATCCAAAGATGTGTTTATGAATTTTGTATTGTATTAACTAACACACTACCACGAGTTGTATGCTCTCTGGTTGAATGCTTATGAGGGTGAATGGATGTAACTAGAATTACTCCAAGTTCTCTTACGAACTCACGTGTAACCACCCCCCCTACATTTACCCGTTTTCACTTCCCTGCCAGGGTAAAAATGAGATAGAGAGTTTCTATGAAATGGCCCAACCTCCTAGATCTCATTAATGAAGTGAGTTCAAATACTGACGACAAACTAGCCTTTCACAACATCCTATAGGAGCTACAAGACACTCAGGGGCATAGAAACCATCCCAGATGTCCAAACCCTGAGTTGGACCCCTCCTTCTCTACCTTGGACCCTTAACCAAACCCACAACAAGGCCTCAATGTGGTTGGAAGCCTCCAACCACATGCATAAGCCTACATCCATGTGGTTGCAACCCAAACTTTCTAGTTAATAGGATGTGGTCCTGAATTCTAAGCCTAAGTTCCATGGCAGCCTCCAGAACACTACCTATAACTTCCTTGTAGTTCTCAAATGCATAAATGACATGCCAAAAAAGCTAAAAATTCAAACTTGATTCAAAGGCCTAACCTAATGATCTGATTTAGAATATTATATTGTTTTTCTAAGATCCTCCTCAGATTAGAAACAAAATGCTTTCATTGTGCTTAAGGATTCATGAATTTTTACAAGTGAAAAATGAGTTTTTAAGTTAATTTTATGAGCAATTAAACATAAATAAGAGACTGAATAGTAGCATAAACATGTACATAACATCATCAAAAACACATTACAATAGGAACATGATAAAGGAGTTCACCCCTCCTGGGCTACATCTTTTTGGTCCAGCTTCCAATGTCTTGGACCTCTCTATTATGCTCAAAAGTGTGAAAATATGTGTTTACAATGCTCAAATGCTTCTGAAACCTGCTCCAATGAGTCCAAAATATCCAAAAATAGCTACCTAGCCTCTTTTTGCATCCAATTTGGTGGAAAACTGAAGAAGTTATGACCTCTCCTAGTTTTCCCAATATTCGCTCCACAAATTGCACCTTTTCTGGCTTGATCCTACAATTTCGCTCCAAAAAGCGCTAACTAGGTGAAAATTTCACCACACAACGGCCATAAGCTATCGGCACCGATAGCTCCATCACAAATCACAATCAGAGGGAATCGGAAAGTCTTATGGTTTGTGAACATGGCATGGGCGATATGCGAATGTGATAAGCGGTGGACCCGATGGACTATCAAATGCAGTATAACTGTATCACATCTGGAATATATCGCAATAGGCGAAGCCAGGGTAATACATATAATGAGACTTGCATTGTTTGATATGCAATTGCAATTTCACAATCGCAACCTGATCCTGTCAAGGTAGTACTTCCCTTTTGCAATGTACAATTATCACATTGCACGCTGGCTTGTTCTGGGGTCGATTCTTTAACACCGACCCGCCTGCGATATGCTAGTTAAGAACCAACCTACGGGTGTGACAGTAAATCTTGATGTTTTTGTGGGTGAGGTCGCGGGTTCAACCTCGGCTTCCCCACATAAAATTTTGTTCGACCTTTGAGAGGGTACATGGCGGCCTCCGAGTTTTCCATGTGTCGCCCTCTCATTGGTCCACCTATATAACCTTCAACCAACAGCATCTTGCCAACTCATGCCTGTACGAATGTGCCACATGGAAATCAACCATTCATTGATGAGATTATGGTGCCACCTCAGCTCCATAGTCAACACCAACTGGGCAACCTAGTCAGCAGTATGGACTGCTGACTGGGATGTCCCCTTTTTTTCTGAAAATTTACATGTTTTCCAAAGTGAACAAAACACGTTTCTGAATCCATACAATGTCCATTTCGCGGGAAACTAGTTGCACCGGATTCACGATGACAAGCACTATGTGGTTGTTGAAGTTCCACACCATTCTGAAAAAATTGATTTTTGAGCATAATTTAGAGCACTTGATCACTCCTCCCCACTTGAAGCCTTTTGGACCCCAAAAGATCACTTTCAATTGTCCAAAAGGTGAGGGTACAATTCCCTCACCTTTCCAACCTCTATCCATTTGGCTTTTAAAGGATCTATACCCTTGAGCCCCACTCGAAGATAATCGACACTTCCCCTTTTTGATATCCTTGTTTTTTTGTCAAGTATAGTCTCTTGTTGAAGCTCATCAAGGAATTCTGGAGAAAATTCTTCAATAGATGGAATTTGAATATTCTCTCCCTGATCTTCAAGAAAAGGAGGCTCATACAACCTTAAATTCTCAACATTAACAACAACATAAATTTGCATATATGAAGGTAAATCCAACCTGACGGTATTGTTACCAATCTTTTCCAAAATTCTGAATGGACCATATCTAATTGGTTTTAGCTTTTTACCTTCTCCTTGGAGCCTCTCTTTGTTAATGTGAAGCTAAACTTCATCACCAACTTGGAACTTGTGATCTTGACAATGCTTGTCATGCCTTGCTTTGTACTTGCCTTGGCTTTTCTCAAGCTATTCTTGAACCTTTTGGTGTACTAATTGGATTTGTTCAATGAACTTTATTGCTTTGTCTATGTCACTATGACCTTCAATAGCAACATCTTTACCAAAAATAAAATCCAAAGGAGATTTAGGCAAGTATTCCAAGCATGCCTCAAATGGCAAAGTTTGAGTTGAAGAGTGCTTGGCTCGGTTGTAAGCATGTTGAATATAGTGCAAATGTTCATCCCACAACTTAGGATGCTTGTTGTAATAACCATGAAGAAGATGTATCATTGTTTTGTTCACCACTTCTGTTTGACCATCTGTTTGTGGATGAAAATTTGTACTCTTTTTCAATTTGGTATCCATGAATCCCCACAAGCTTGACCAAAAATTCCCAACAAAGTGAGAATCTCGATCACTAACAATGGATGTGGGAAATCCAAAATGCACCCAAACATTCTGAAAGAATAACTGAGAAGTTTGTTTAGCTATAACTTGCTTTTTACATGGCATCAAAATACACATTTTGTTGAACCTATCCACAACTACATACAAATAATCATGACCTCTTTTTGACAATGGAAGACCTCCTATAAAATCCATAGAAACACTCTCCCACGGTCGTGAAGGAACCGGAAGTGGTGTGTACAATCCTAACTTCCTATTGTTAGGCTTACTGATTGCACATAATGAACATCCTTTAATAAAACGAGACACACTTTCAAGCATACGAGGCCAATAAAAATCCCTCTGTAGATGTGCCACCATCTTACTTGCACTGAAATGACCAGCAATAAGAGAAGTATGTGCCTCTCTTATGATGTTAACTCTTTCTCTCTATGGAATACAAAGCTTGTCAATATGGTACAACAAGTTATCGTGCAAATGATAATCCAATTCCTCTATATGGTAACCTTGACTCAAGCTTGCATAAACATTTTGAAAGTCATTATCTAATGCATATTGCTCAATATAACTTTCATGTAAAATAGAATTATGCTTGAGTAAAGTAGTTTCACTAACAATAGGCCTAGAAAACATATCAGCAACTTTATTGTAGATATCTTTCTTATACCTGATTACCAAGTGAAATTGTTGAAGAAAAGCCATCCATCGAAGCACCTTGATTGCTACAACTTTGATTGTGATTCTAAGTATCGCAATGGTTGATGATCAGTGTGAATGATTGTTTCCTTACCCATCAGGTAGTGTTTCCACTTTTTCACACTTTGCACCAATGCATACAATTCCTTGTCATATGTAGGATAGTTAATCATTGCACCATTAAAAGTTTCCAAATGAAAACAGATATGCTTACCATGTTGCATGAGGACTGCACCCATGGCGTAATCACTAGCATCAAACTGAATCTCAAATAATTGTCTCGAGTCTGGAAGTGAAAGTACTGGAGTTGTACTAATCTTTTCTTTCAATGCAGCAAATTCCTTTTGTTGTTTGCCTTCCCACTGAAAAACCTTTTTAACACTTGTCAATGCATGCAAAGGAGCGGGTATAAGAGAAAAATTAGCAATGAATCTCCTCCAATAATTGTCATGGGCCTTGGCCAATTCACAATGACATCAACCTTGGAGGGATCTATTTTTAACTCACCTCCTCCAACAATATGATCCAAGTAAATTAAAGAAGTTTTTCCAAACTCGCACTTTGACATCTTAAGATACAATTGTTCTTTTTTCAAGACATCAAGTACTTTTCTTACATGCATGACATGTTCATCACAATATTTACTGAAAATTAATATGTCGTCTAAGTAGACTACGACAAACTCATTAATAAATGGCCTCAACACATCATTCATCACACGCATGAATGTAGTGGGAGCATTATATAAACCAAACGGAATATCTAACCATCCAAACAAACCTTGTTTTGTTTTGAGTGTTGTCTTCCAAATGTCTCCTTCAGCTATTCTAATTTGATGATAGCCACTTCTTAAGTCCAGCTTAATAAAATACTTTGCATCTTTCAATTTATCAAGTAAATCATCTATTCTAGGCAGTGGGTAATGGTTCTTTACCGTATTTTTTTTCAATGCACGAAACTCCACACACATGCGCCATGTTCCATCCTTCTTTGGCACTAAGACAATAGGTGGACCACATGGAGAGGAAGATGGTCTGATGATCCCTTTATTCAACAAATCTTGAATTTTCTTCTTAATTTTTGCGCTTCGATCACTGACATCTTGTACATGCCAATGTTAAGAAGAGGACAATCTTGTTGCAACTGTATCTCATGTTGGATTCCTCTCTTGGGAGGTAATCCCTTTGGCCCCTGAAACATATCATCATATTGGTTAACTACGTCAACCAATTCAGATTTCAAATTTGAATCTCAACCCTTTAAAAGCTTCATTATCAACATCATTCTTGGGTTTGATCATTAAAAGCACAAAATTCTTGCTCAAATTCACTAGTCTTTTCATCAGCCCAGCATTAACAAGCGAAATATTTATTTTCTTGCTATGAGCTCTCACAATATATTCTACTCCATCTTTGAATAAATGATATTTGTTTTCATGTCTGTAGAAGATATCTTTTCTGTCATAAAGGTACGTGTTGCCCAAACCTATGCCACAAATATCTAACGACACAACATCAAGCTCCACTTCATTTATGAAATTTGCAGTAATGGTGAATTTCAGTTTACACTTTCTAGTAACCTGCAATTGCACATTGTCACACACCCATCCAAGTGGATATGGTTTATGATGTGGAATGATTTCCAAGTTTAAACTTTTGACAATGTTTTCAGAGATAAGATTGGCTTGAGAGGCGCTATCGAAAAGTGTCAATCTTCTTGTGTTTTGAGATCACCCTTATGTGAAAAAGTTTTATTCTCCTCTTTTCATTTGGAGTTTGATTTTGTGAGTTTGAAGAACTAGTGCTAGTAATGGATTCTTTTCCTTTTAACCCCATGGCTATGATTTTAGTTTCATCACCCGAATCGGATCCCAATTCCTGTTGAGTGGTTGCAGTTGTCTTTTGTTTTCCCTAGTTGTTTTTTCTCTTTGGTCTCATTTTGGGATGAAGCTTCCAACAATGAGCTTCATCATGACCCTCTCTAAAACAATGTTTGCATGTCACTTTCTCTCCTTCTTTTTTTATAGACGCATTTTTATTTTCCTTCCCTTTGAAATCCTTTTCCTTTCCTTTGCTCTTAAATGGCTTTTTACTAACTTCTTTTGAGGTGTTTTCCCTCTTGCCTCAAGATGAGTGGCTTGCACACACATATCATCTAGATTATTAGGATTAAACATTAAGATAGTATGCCTAAGGTAACTGTGTAAACCCCCTATGTACTTCAACAATGTGTCCTGTGATTGCAAATCTACACCTAACATCAAAGACCTTTTTCTAAATTCTTGGGTGTAATATTTCACATTTTGACCTTTAAGATGTCTAAAATTCTGCCAATTCATGATGGATTTTTGCATATAAGCTTGAGGGTAGAATTTTCATTTGATTGTAGCAATGAAATCATTCCAAGAAATTTAGATCTTGCCATGTTTTTTAATCTCCTCTTGGGTCTTTGATTCCCACCATACCAGTGTTGCACCCTCCATTCTCAAGGAAGCTAACTAAATATTTATGTAATCTTCTTGAAGGTTTTGAATCCTGCAATATACCTCCAACAGATGAATCCAATTATCAAGCTTCTCTACATTCACTTCACCATTATACACGGGCAGCTCAAATTTAACATCAAGTTTTAAAAAAGATGATTTACCAATTCCTTTTGAAATATGAATATGAGTATGAGAAAGGGTTGTGTTAGTGGAAGAGGGTGAAGATGCTTGTGAAGAAGAAGATGAAGAAGATGGTGGAGAGGGTGGATATTTTTCTCCATTTCCATTACCTCCTCCTGAAGAGCCTTCTCCTTTGGGAGGTTTGGAACTTTCCCCTTGCAACCTGATATTCCTCTCTTCATAGAGGACCTTTACCATCTCTGTCATATCAAAGAAAGCCTTTTTGGAGGTCTTCTCATCTTCTGTCATGTTTGTAGGTTCTCCTTCATGAGACATGATCTCTGGAATCTCAACTGCAACTCGAGGCTAAACTGTTGTTATAGATTATGGTGTTGAGCCCTGAAACTACATCTCTTCTATACACTTTTCTAGACTTTTTACCCTCACCAATGCCCCACAAGCTATCAAAAATCATTACATATTGATTCTAAAAGAGAATTTAAGTGGTTTTCTAACTATATTTTTATGTTTTCTATTTGACTTAGATTTTGCTCATCAGCTGCGGAATGCAGCCACTTTTCGCAGTTGACTCGACTTTCCGGAGCTGTTTTTGTTGATCTCTAAGTTACATGTGTCATCAAGAAAAGCAAGGCACGTGGACAGTTTAGGAATGATCTGGACATGGATCAGGTCCTATTGGTTCAGCTAAATTCGTAGAGGAAAGCCTTGGTCAAACAATAGTCAAACAAGGAGTTCTACGGCAAACAGGTCTCTGTTTTCAACACGTGAAGGGTCTGAGGCCGTTCTTAGATCCATGGCTACATTTTGACAGCTGTAGACTGCCCCCACGACATAAATCCAACAGCCACCTTTTGGTAGATTTGATGATCTTGGCAACCATCATGTTAAGCTCACGTATGCTGTCTTTTTACGTGTCCTCTGCTGAAGGTATTTCATAGGAAAACTGTTATGTAATTTCCTTTATAAATAACGCGTTTGCAAATGCATGTAGCTATTTAGTTTTTTGGATGCAATCTTGTTGTGAGTTCATGTACTGTGTCGTGACATTGGCCCTGCTATTGTAACGAGAGGATCCTTCCTCTATTTTGCAATATAACAAGACTCTATTTTACATGACTGTGTGAGTGTAATTCCAAACTAACAGCGTGTTAACCAAGGTCGTGCAGAGGGCCCCTGTTGGTTGAGGTTTTGTTTCTTTATTTCTGTAAAGTTTTTATATGTTGTTGTCTTATTTCCATTGTAGATATTTCATAGTTTGTTCACCTGTGTATATTTTGTAGGTTAGTTATGATGTTAACGTTTCATTCCTGTACATGATTTTTCAAGCATTGTATATTTTTGCTAACACTGATCAGTGTGTGTTTCAGGATAGACTAGGCCTGGGCATTTTCATACAATTTTTTGCAATAACTAGTAACATGAGATTAGCCTCTTTGCTGACTTTGTTTTCTTAGCTTTTCAATTCCAGCTGTGCTTTGATCTCAGTCTTATTCAATTGCTTTGTTAGTTAGTTTAAATATCAAATTCTTCATGTCATTGACATTAACTCTAGAGCCATAGCTTAACCTCGAAAAGACTACTTGGCGAGCTATCGGACTATGAGTGATGTGATTTGATGTTACTTTTATTTTTCTACAATTAGATATCAGGTTCTTCATGTTATTGACGTTATCTCCAGAGCCATAGCTTAACCCCGAAAAGACTACTTGGCGAGCTATCGGACTATAAGTGAAGTGACTTGATTTTATTTTCATTTGCTTTGTTAGTTAGTTTAGATATCAATTCCTCATGTTATTGACGTTATCTCCAGAGCCATAGCTTAACCCCGAAAAGACTACTTGGCGAGCTATCGGACTATAAGTGAAGTGAATTGATTTTACTTTTACTAGTTTGCAGTCTTTGATTTGTTTGAGTGTAGTAGCTTAACTTATTTTTCTGTATTTAGATGAGTAGCAGAGATAGTGATTTCATGATCAGTAGTTCATTATTCGTTTGATTTGAATAGCTGCACATTTACATTCTTGTCCAAGTATTAATTTCATCACTAATATGTTTTGAGATCCTCTGAAGTGTTAAGCTCTGGAAATCATCATAAAGGACATAATTGCCTTAAGATCTACATCCATACTTTCCTTCTAAAGCATTCTCAAAACTCAGGTATAGGATTTCCCATTCACATTAGGAGATAAAAAAAGATAAAAACCCCAAAACAAAATAAAAATTCAAAACAATAAAAAGTAAGAAGGAGGTTGTCTTGCACATATAGTGCGCCACACTTCATCAGTTTACGACTCCCGGATTGATAATTAATGTAGCAATTTAGGACATACTAAATTGACTAAACATGTGGTAACCTTGCTCTCCTTCCCCTTGACCCAACTTCAGGGCTTCCAACCAGTTTCCCTTCTCCTATTTTGAGTTTTAACCTTATAAGAATGACATAAACTTGCAAACAGTTAAATCCTTCTTTCACAAAGAAAACCTAGTGCTCTGATACCAAAATAATCTGATTTAGAATATTATATTGTTGTGTTAATATCCTCCTCAAATTAGAAACAAAATGCTTTCATTGTGCTTAAGGATTCATGAATTTTTGCAAGTGAAAAATGAGTTTTTAAGTTAATTTTATGAGAAATTAAACATAAATAAGAGACTGGATAGTAGCATAAACATGTACATAACATCATCAAAAACACATTACATCAAGAACATGATAAAGGAGTTCACCGCTCCTGCGCTACGTCTCCTTGGTCCAACTTCCAATGGCTTTGGCCTCTCTATTGTGCTCAAAAGTGTAAAAAGATGTGTTTGCAATGCTCAAATGCTTCTGAACCCTGCTCCAATGAGTCCAAAATATCCAAAAATAGCTACCTAGCCTCTTTTTTCATCCAATTTGGTGGAAAATAGAAGAAGTTATGACCTCTCCTAGTTTTCCCAATATTCACTCCACAAATTGCACCATTTTCGGCATGATCCTACAATTTCGCTCCAAATTAAAGTGCTAACTGAGAAAAAATTTCGTCGATAAGGTATCGTACCGACATCTCCATAGCAAATTGCAATCAGTGGGAACCAGTGGGTCTTATGTTTTGTGAACGCGGTGTGGGCGATATACGATTGCGATAAGCGGTGAACCCGACGAACTATCAACTACAGTATAACCATATGGCATCCAGAATATATCGCAATCGGCGGAGCCAGGGTTACATATAATGGGACTTGCACTGTGTGATATGCGATTTGATATCACAATCGCAACCTAATCCTATCGGAGCCGATATTGTAGTATGTCCCTTTTGCGATGTGTGATTGCAATTATCGCATCGCACCCTGGCTTGCTCTGGGGCCGATTCTTTAACGCCGACGCGCCTGTGATATCCTAGTTAAGAACCAACCTACGGGCATGGTGGTAAAGCTTGGTGTTGTTGTGGGTGAGGTCGCAGGTTCGACCCTAGCCTCCCCACATTAAATTTTATTCGACCTTTGAGAGGGTACGTGGTGGCCTCCGGGTTTGCCACGTGTCACCCTCTCATTGGTCCACCTGTATAGCCTTCAACCCATAGCATCCTACCAACTCATGCCTACATGAACATGCCACATGGCACTCAACCATTTTCTGATGAGATTACGGTGCCACCTCAGCTGCACAGTCAGCTCAACTGGGCAGCCTAGTCAGCAGTACGGGCTGTTGACTGGGTTGTCCCCTTTTTTTTCCAAAAATTTACATGTTTGAAAGTGACCAGAATGCGTTTCTAAAGCATTACAATGTTTCTTTCATGCGAAACGAGTTGTGTCAGATTCATGATGACAAGCACTACCCAGTCATTCAGGTTTTACACCATTCTGATAACTTTGATTTTTTAGCATAATTTTGAGCCCCTGATCACCTAACCAAGCGTAACCATGACAGTAATTTTGTCAAACATATTAAGAACATGTAATCTACAGGTCATGAATACATATTTGAACATAGGGGTCTAATTGTTGAAAATAGCAACAAGAAATGCTAAAAATAGCACTGCTATAAATAGTAGTTTGGGTACCAGTGCTAGATTGAGCAACGGGGAATGAAAAATGGAAGTGCTAAAACTAGCATTGTTATTTTTAGTAGTTCGGGATGGATTCCTATTTTTAGTCAGTCCCTGGACTAAAATAGGAAGTAAAATTCGAATTTGAACTTAACAGCTGTTTGAAAATAAATTAATTAATTCACCATGAGTTAATTAGTTGTGAAAAATCAAACATGAAGTCTATGTGAGGACATGTAACATTTTGTCCATTAATTGAGGAATTTATCCATCAGTTAAAGAGATAAGGATGAGTTCTAATTTGAGTATTAATTAGTTGGCTCTGTTAACTGAGTCAAGTCCAGTTAGATTGATTTAAACAATTTGTTTACATTAATGTGAGTTCAGTTAGTTAATACATGCTTGCATATAACTGTTGCACTTCAGATAACTGAATATTCTCTCATGAATAACTCATGCATGTCAGTTCAGATAGAGACCCAGTTGAGATCAGAGGAGGGACAGTGTATTATCAGTTGGATGGATTTTTCTATAAAGGAAACTCATCCATGGAGAAGGATTTATCTCCTTTAGGATTGTGCAGTTAGATCAGAGGTTAGTGAGTGTGTGAAGAAGCCAATTCACATAAGTGGCTGCATTGGACCCCAAGGAAAATTGCGCAAAGAAATAGGAGGCTTAGATGGAAAAGGAGAAGGTTTGTGAGAAGCCTTTAATTGTCTATGAGCAGTAGAGGGATTGCAGAGAGAGCAGGATAGCTTGTCAGCTGATTCTTTTTGTAATACGGACTATATCTCCACTTGTATGATAATACAGATATTAGGGTTTTATGCTAAGGCTTTCCCCGGGTTATTCCTTCTGTGTTATGTGTGATTGATTTCTCATTCTCAGTTATATGTGTTCTTATTGATGTTGCTCATGTTTGATTAAGCTTCCGCTAAATTGGTTGTAGAAGTATATCAAGTATTTTTCTTTAGTCTATTGCATTATCAGGTGATCTACAGGTGGGAATTTCTACATGGTATCAGAGCAAAGGTGATCAAAGGAGACAATGGTATACTGAGAGGAGATTTCAAAGTTTTGAGTTTTGGGCCGAGATTTTGCAGAGCAGATCTGAAAAAAATTTCACAAAATTTTCGAAAAAAAAAAAAGCATATTTGTATTCCTTGCGGAAAAATACCCAAATTCAAAAAAAAAATCGATTGTTCGATGAGGGAGATATTGCTGATTTAAAATCAGCTCTTTTTCCATAAAATTTCATGACGGCGGGAAATATGAAACAGATTGTGTGCTAGCCAAGAACCTGTATGCACTTGAGGTACAAGATGCATTCAAAGCCTTGAGGAGCAAGGCAAAGGTTAGATACTTGGTGGTTGAGAGGGAGAGTAAATTACCTCTCAACATGTAACGCCAGAAGAAGTCTTAGACAATTGTGGAGGAGCCACAATTGGTGAAGCAACTTCAGGAGGTTGTGGAGCAGCCACAACTAGAGAAGCTAAGAGGAGATCGAGTGGAGGCATCTACTCATGCAGAGACCTCCAGTAGGGAGAAATTTCGAGCCAAGTGGGAAGAGGGAGCACATGCATCCATACCTCCAGGTAGGAGGTGGGCTGATCTAGAGTGATAGTCCCAAGAAGGCTGGAATAGGGGCAGGATCATTGAGGTACCCAACCTCTTTGATTAGACCTTGCTACAGGAGCCCCAACGAGGAGTAGCAAGATTGGCTGAGTGGGTAGAGACAGATGCGGATGGAGTGGTAGAGAGAGCTACAATGCAAGAGTCCCAGGATTGTGTAGAGCTAGCAGGTTGCAACAATGCGAGAGGCACAGGAGTGTTGCACCAGTGCAGGATGGCACAGAGAGGTGTGCAATGGTGTGAGATGCATGGAGTGTTGCAGCAGCTCAGAGGTCATAGAGGGAGCACTTGTCAGCAGCAAGTAGAGCTTCAGTGTCAGAGTATATTTTTAGCCTAATAGAGAGGTTAGTTGGGAGTTTTTTTTGTTTCTAGAGTTGTTGCAGCAACCACACATGGGAGAAGTGTTGCATGCAGAACATTCCAAAGGTACAGGATCGGGTTCAAGTTGAATGACTTTCTTGTTGAGAGGGATTGTTGAAAATAGCAACAAGACATGCTACAAATAGCACTGCTATAAATAGCAGTTTGGGTACCAATGATGGATTGAGCAACAGGGAATGAAAAATGGAAGTGCTAAAAATAGCATTGCTATTTTTAGCAGTTCGGGATGGATTCCTATTTTTAGTCAGTCCCTGGACTAAAATAGGAAGTAAAATTCAAATTTGAACTTAACAGCTGTTTGAAAATAAATTAATTAATTCACCATGAGTTAATTAGTTGTGAAAAATCAAACATGAAGTCTATGTGAGGACATGCAATAGTTTCTCCATTAATTGAGGAATTTATCCATCAGTTAAAGAGATAAGGATGAGTTCTAATTTGAGTAGTAATTAGTTGGCTCAGTTAACTGAGTCAAGTCCAGTTAGATTGATTTAAACAGTTTGTTTAAATTAATGTGAGTTCAGTTAGTTAATGCATGCTTGCATATAACTGCTGCACTTCAGATAACTGAATATTCTCTCATGAATAACTCATGCATGTTAGTTCAGACAGAGACCCGGTTGAGATTAGAGGAGGGACAGTGTACTATTAGTTGGATGGATTTTTCCTATAAAGGAAACTCATCCATGGAGAAGGATTTATCTCCTTCAAGATTGTGCAGTTAGATCAGAGGTTAGTGAGTGTGTGAAGAGGCCAATTCACACAAGTGGCTGCACTAGACCCCAAGGAAAATTGCGCAAAGAAATAGGAGGCTTGGATGGTAGAGGAGAAGGTTTGTGAGAAGCCTTTGACTATCTATGAGCAGCAGAGGGATTGCAGAGAGAGCAGGATAGCATGTGAGCTGATTCTTTTTGTAATCCAAACTATATCTCCACTTGTACGATAATACAAAGATTGGGGTTTTAGGCTGAGGCTTTCCCCGGGTTATTTCTTCTGTGTTATGTGTGATTGATTTCTCATTCTCAGTTATATGTGTTCTTATTGATGTTGCTCATGTTCGATTAATCTTCTGCTAAATTGGTTGTAGAAGTAGATCAAGTATTTTGATTTATTCTATTGCATTATCAGGTGATCTATAGGTGGGAATTTCTACACTAATACTTATCTGAGAATAATCAAGAAGGTCTAATTCCCTATCATAATATCAACAATAACATTTGTTAGCTAATGCATTCGTTAACCACAAATCAAACATATCAAGAGCCATAACTAGAACCTGTTATGAAACCATGCTTATAACCATAATAATAACCATGATAGAATAACCATCAAATCCGCATAATAAAAAGTATGATTACTCATAAAATAGAAGAGGAATAGAGCTCTTACTAACATATGCAAAATCCAGCCAAGTCAGGGACTTCCACGTACCACCTGACCATAGATTGAGCTGAACCAAATATTTTTTTCAATCAATCACCACCATGCCATATTCCAATCATGAATGTAGGACTGAAATAAAAAACAACTAGGGCTTCTCGGAGATTAAATCAACTCCACCCTTAAGATTTACCACAATCCCACTAAAATAGGTCAAGGGATCATTCGGCCCAAAACAAACACATAAACAACTAGGCTTTACTGCAATCCTGCCAAACTAGTCAAGGGATTACTAGGCCCAAAACAAGCTTGGATGCCTCAAAATTTATTCACCAAAAGCTTGAGGAATTTTCCTATCTCCACCCTCAACCTTTACCGTAATCCTGCCAAAACAAGCCAAGGGATTCCTAGGCCCTTGGGAATTTCCCTGAGACCACCTCACTCAGTTCCAAAACCATCTGGAAATCCAAAACTCAACCAAACGAAAGAACCCCATCACACCATGGCTATCCACAAATGAAAAGGCATGGCTAAAACCACTGTCACACCTGGAAAAAAACCATGCCAATGACATCAAGAGAACTAATACACACATCTATGTACTATGCATTCACAAACCAGCTAGGAAATCACATATGCAACCTGTTACCTGAAAGTATTCCTACTGAAGCTGCTTGATCCAACTTTCCTTGCTTGTCCTTTGCTTCCTTTGTCCTTCCTTTGCTTTCTTTCCTCAATGCTAGGGTAATCCAAGAATGCTCTAAGTGTGCAAGAGTATGACAGAATAGAGAGAACTCCAAAACTGAACTAACAAAAAGCTAAACCAACAAAAATTGTGAATTGATCTTGAGAATCCTTTTTGTTATTGAGGCTTCTATTTTATTCAATTTCCCCCTCATGTAATTATGTGACCTTTCATCTCCCTTTTCTCCTATTTTCCTTTATTTTCATAAGTAAAATGCCAATTATTACCTCTTTGCTTTTTCCAAGCCTTTGCCAATTTCCTTAACCAAAAAAACCAAATGAACACCCACTAGGATTTTTTGCCCAACATTCATTTTTGAATACATGTCTCATGACCTTGGTCTTATTTTTCCTTTATTAACTTTATTACATGAACTTTTAGCCCGATGTTGTTACAAACCCCTCCTCCTTAGGGGAACACCATCCTCAGTGTTCAATGACACCTATGACCAGCAAGACCACTAGAAAACCAAAATATATTTTTGATGGAGATTTATAACTTAGCTCGATGCAGTATTTACAATGAACAACCTGTTGAAAGAAAAACCAACATGACAACCATACCGCTTATTGGAGCTTTATAACACAACTCATCACGATATTTACAATCACAACCATACATAAATATATACATATACCAAAACTCCTTTGCCTCAACAGGAAAATAATGAAGGATACATAACCCACATTTGATCAACCATCTCCCATGTGGCTTCATCGGGCCGTAAGTAAATCCACTGCACGTTAACTTGCTCGATTGCTCGGTTCCGGAGCATGAGTTTTTTCCATTGCAATATGCATTGAGGTTCTGTTGAAACCCCAAAAATCGGGTCTACAACAAGGGGGATACCCACCCGGTCCGGACCTTGGTTAGCAGCTCCTTTTCTGTTTGGTGTAGTGGGTCCGACTGGGGATATGGGACCAGTTTCCCAATTTATGTGTGTGTGTTGAGAATTGATATTTCCTTTCTAATAACTTCTAAGTAAAATGCTTTTGTTCTAAGTCTAATTTAACGACATGCAATTGTATTCTAACAAACAGAAATATCTTATTCTAAAACTACCCCGGGATTTGATCTTTCAATTATGCGATCTAAAAGAGTTTCTACAGCAATTGGTAATAAAGATCATTCAATCTGTATAAGAAAAGAACTCAATAAATATGAACTGTTTCGTATAAAAAGTTAGCAGAACAGTTGTGAAAAACATATCGCATAATAAGTCACTCATATATTAAGCATAAATAAATAGCTATCACCGTACAAAAGTGCCAAATGATAACTCAAGCATTTAAGCATCCATACATAAATAACTGAACATGAATATCACCATAACACATAAGCAGAATTTGTTAAGAGATAAAAGTACCATTTATAACGAGTCCTACTCATGAGTTCCAACAATAATGATTTAACTCTTCTTAGTCCAACATCCACTAAGAGTACAAAAGTGAAACATCAGTAGTAGATATTAAACGTAGATATCAATAAATCATGTTTCATTCATTCATAAAAACCTCCTCGAAGGGTGCAAAAGTGCATGTTCTGAGGACAAGTTTTTGATAAATTTCAGGACCCTTCTCTAAATGCATGAGAAGGGTTTAAATACTACTAGCTAAATCTAAAAATAATTTATTACAAAAATGTAGGATATGGTTTAAATGACCGTCCTCATTTTAGGAAAAAATAAAGCAAAACTAATAACTAACTATCTATGTATCTGTTCCTTGTAGTCACAAGCATTCAACATTTGCTTGAGGAGAGTTGGCTGGCCGACTTCCGACTTTAGCTGTCCTGCGAAAACGGAATCGGCAAGAGCTGGCGCCATCTTCTCGGCAGAATTAATGATACATTTGAGAGTCATGCACTGCCTATGTGGTTTTACCAAGTACGTCCAGTAAGAATCCCAATTCAACTTGGTTAACCTTTTGATGGACTCTGCTTTTTCTTGAACCTTCTGTCTCCAACTTGTTTGTAGATGTTGTACATTTGGTAGATATTTACATACCACTTGAAGATATCCCTGATAAATACCAGTGGTTTTTGAGTTTAAGTTTTGCCTTTCGCCTTTAGCACTTTTTCTACAAATTTCCGGGTTTACAGGCGACTGAGCGATTAGAGGCTTTCGATACTAAGAGGTTTTTCCTAGCGATGCGTGATTAGCATCAAAAACTGCCTTTCTTGATCCGGGCTTCCTTGATGCTATTTTTTTGCCTCTTGCGTACCTTTTGATATAAACCTTAAATTTTGTGGAAAGGATGGCTTCGTACCTTCTTGGCTCTGAGTCTTAAACTGTCTATTTGTGATATCAGCGCTATTCAGTACCCATTTGACCATGTCCATGTATGGAAGGATTTTGGACCTCGCCACTATCCAGTGCAAGAAAGAACAAGCTAGTTCTGTAATAGACACTTTAGATGACCCGCGTGAGCCAGCGGTAGCTGTAACCTCCATTACCCTGGGATTTTCTTCCTCAAGTAGACTGTACATGCCTTCCCAAGTAGTAATACCAGCATCTTTGTTACAGGTGGTGTCTGTGTATAAGGGCATCATCTCTTTATCTTCAGAACTCGGAGCTTTACCCTTCTTTCCCATAATATTCTGAACACTGCTATGTACACTTCTCTACTTTTCGCTCCTGCAGTTTACAAATGAGGCAAGAGTAATGATAAGAGAAAAAGGTGACGAGAAAGCTTTAAATGCCGAAAACATATAAAATATATCACCCTACGTGAAATGGCTCCTTGATCAGATCAAAACCATATTTCATTAATGATTGCCAACTAACTCATTAATTAACATTAACGCACATAACTGGGCATCGGTTTATGGAAAAATCTTTCTCGAACAACGAGCCCTGCAGATCTGCGATAAGGAAATTTTGCGATTTGCTTCGCAATATCACAGATCGCAATATCGCAAATTCGTTGCGTGTGGCAAATCATCTGTTACAATGTGTTTTCTGCGAAATGCGATTTGCGAGATGCGTCATCGCATATCGGCGGTTTGAGGCATTTCAACTTAAGTGATATTTGAGGCATGCGATGCAATGAGGGTCTTTTGATGCGTGATTTCGCATCGTGATTTCGCAATCTTAGGATTTCGCATGTAGGAAGGCATCCATTACCTTTTTGTGATGCGACGCTTTTTATTAAGGGAACGATTTTGTTCGAACTTATCATAAAACTCAAGTCTTTTTGGGATTTTCGGGTATTCTCCTAGGTTTTATGATAGTAAGATTTATTCAAAAAGGAAATACAAGTCCTAATTTATTTTTTGAATTTTATGGATAAGGGTCCCCACTTATTTAGTATTAGAAATAAAACTAAATAAGAAGGGGGGTTGTTGCTGGCCACAACAATTGGCGATTCACTTGGAAGAACCAGTTATCTCTGCTTTTCTTTTGAATTTTCTAAACTTCCAAAACAGAAAATTTTCCAGAAAATCAAACTTTATTATAGAAAGATAAAGTACACCATGCTTTCAGCTGTCAATGATAGTTTGTTTCTTCTATGTCAACTTTGGTTATTTACTTCCTAGAGCTAGTCATTGTATCTACATCAATCACTACTTAGTTTATAAAGATAAAAACAAAGGATTCTCTATAAATCAGTTTTAAATATGTTCATTTGTCATAGGTAGAGCCTCTGCTGCTAGCAGGCGTTTATAGCCTCAACAGAGTTACCTGTTACCCAGCAATGATTATGTATCCTACTTAGAGAAATATACAATTTTCAAAGGGAAATCCATATTCACATATATTTTCAAAGGGAAATCCATATTCACACTTATTGCTTTTTATTTTCTTTTAATATTTAAAGAACAATGCCTTGGTTTGGTAGCCAAATTATGACAGTTCCACTCACTTGATTTATAACTTTGTTGAACAAGTTGGCTCGTGATGAGACCCCTTGTCTTTTGATTGCAACAATCTCGAATCATTGCCTTGTTGTGGTATGCAGTTTTGGCAAAGTCAGCAAGCTATAATATCTATGATCATGATAAGTCGGCTCGTGATGAGACCTCTTATTCTTTAAGTTAAAGTGTATCTCTGGATTATTCCTTGAAGCTCGTAATTCCCTAGGTGGGGAGGAAGTCATTGTTTCCTTAAGAATAGCTCTGGACGACAATGGTAGAGTTTTTGGAAAGAGCCTTTCTACAGAGAATCTTCGTTTTGTTATTGATACTTTTCATTTGACTGATATAAAACAAATTCCAACTAAAGGTCGCTTTTTATCAAAATTTACAAGGTTGGAACTAGTATCATTTTCAAGCTTATAGCCTTTTGATTGTATCTTTTAATAATATTGTTCAATTTTCTAAATCAATTCTATTTATACAAGCGAAAAAACAAAATTTTAAAAGAAATACTTGTATTTTTCGTTAATTCCAAATGTAACCATTTACAACTAGTTTTATTATCAAAATAAAGGAAAAGCTAATTTACAAAAATAGAAGAATGATCTCCTATGGAAATAATTTTTTGATGATTTGTCCGTTAACAGTAAAGATTCTCTTTTTCCTGTTAAATCTTGTAACATAAAGGTAGATGGACCTACGATTTCTGCGATTTGGAAAGGGCCAAGCCACATTCATTGAAACTTCGTATGTTTGCCCTTTTCCTCATGAGTCTTATCCCATTTTAAAACTAGATCCCCTATCTGAAAGTCTTTTATGGATATCATGTTTGAGTTAAAAGAAGCTTTTACTAATGCTTGGTCATGAGCATGAGTAATTTTAGCCTGTTCTTGTTGCTCTTCTAGCTTAAGGATTTGCAGCTGCCTTAGTTGTAAGGAAGAAGTTGGTGTTTCGTTGATAAATTGAACTAAGGCCAAAGAGGGAATCGCTAGATGAGTTGGAAGGGCCACTTCTTTCCCATAAACCAAATTAAAGGGAGAAGTGCCAATGGAGGCTTTCTGCATTATTCGATTTACCTGTAGAGCATATATTAAGGATTTGTGCCAATTCTTATGAGTTTGATCAATGGTTCACTTAATGATTCTGATTAAGTTTTTATTTGTTGATTCAGCTAACCCATTCCCCTGTGGATAATAATTGGCAGAGTATTTAAGTTTAAAACCTCTTTTGAGCGCAAATTCAGTCATAGCATTGCCAGAGAAATACGATGCATTATCAAACATTAATGTAGAGGGTAAACCAAATATATTGATATATGGTAGAAATCCCTAGAGTTTCAAGGATAAAGGCGGCTCTGATGAAACCGGCGATCTCCTGCGCGCGGCTCTGAACCTGATCGCTCCTGCGCCCCTGCGCCTGGCAGCGTCGCTGCTAGGCCCGCGCCCTCCCTCTGCTGACTCTTCCTCCTACGCCCCTGGGCCTCCTGCCCTCCCCCAGCACCGGGGCCTTCCCCGGTTGTCCTCTTGAGCTTTAAGATCTCCCCCAATGCCTGAAATGGACCCCCCGTCTCAGGATCCTGAAGATCTCGAAAAATCATTCGCCTCTCTCATCCCTGAGAACTCAGCGGGAAAAATCCGCCCTATAGCTTCCAAGTTCATCAAGAAGCTAGATGAAATTCCGGAAGTATCGCTTCCTCCTTCCCTCCCAAGGAGAGCAGCAGTCTCCTTAGCAAAAAGAGGCCTGGTCGGCCAGTTCACGGGATTGTGGCCCTCACCCCGATCAGTTCAGAGATGGGTCGAGAGAAACTGGAACTCGATGGTACAAGGGAAAATGGCAATCAGGTTCTGTGGCAGAGGATTTTATACCTTTCTCTTTGAATCAACGGAGGACAGGAACCTCATCTTCAGGAACGGCCCCTATTTCATGGACTCTCGGGGACTTTACCTAAACAGATGGACTCCAGACTTCGACCCAGAAATGGACGTTCCCAACGCTGTCCCCGTCTGGGTTCGCCTGCCCCATTTGCCGCTTCATTGCTGGGGGGACGAGTCAGTCAAAGCCATAGGGAACGCAGTAGGTAAATATATTGACAGATCTGAACCGAAGGAGAACATGCATGCATGCGCGCGGATATGTGTCGAAGTAGATCTGGGGAAAGGACTGCCGGAAGCAATCAAACTCAAAGTCGATCAGTGGACACACATCCAGCAAGTGGACTACGAGCAGCTTCCCTTCAAATGCAAGGTATGTCACGAATATGGGCATTTCGCCAATAGATGTAGCAAATCTAAAACAAATGTATTTGAAGGCACTGTGGAAACCCCCGAGGAAGCTTGGGAGCACGTCAAAAGGAAAAAATCAAACCCCCCTCCAGGCCCAACCCCAAAGGCCCCTCATGAAAACCCCCCCCTCCCCTCCCAACCCTCTGGCTCTGGCCCTTCCTTTCCCTCCTCCTCCAACCCCTTTGAAACCCTGTCCGCAGAGGACCCCCCATCCCCTCCCCCTTCCCTGCGAGGTCCCATTGTAACACCCTCCCCTATCTCCCCCCCCCAACCCTCACCTCCCCCAACAATGGAGAGAATCTTAACCAGGAATAAAACAAAGGAAAACAACCTCTCCACCGACCCCCCCAGAAAAGTTGGAAGGAAATCTAACAAAGAGATCAGGGATGAAAACGCTGCAAAAGAAATGGCTACAGGAATGCAACAACCAATGGATACATACCTAGATAAATCCAAAGGAAGCGGAGAAAAAATGAAAGAGAAAAGCGGGGCAAATAACAAACAAGGTAAATGATGATTTTGGTCTCCTGGAATTGTAGGGGGATGGGCTCCCCCCTAAAAGCAAATGCAGTCCGGGATCTCCTCAAATCTGAACATCCAGACCTTCTCCTTCTCCAGGAGACCAAAATCACGGAACAAGAATTTCAAAACCACATAAAAAAAAGCAGAAGCTATGCAGGTATAGCAATAAGTGCAGCTGGCGCCTCAGGAGGCATAGGGACAATATGGGACAAAAGCAAATGGGAACTTAAAGATCAAAAGCCGTACAGATGGTGGATAAGATCAGACATGCAGAACATAGCCTCGAAAGAGGAATACTCTATATACAACATCTACGCTCCCAATCATTATAGGGATAAAGCTTCATGTTGGGAATCAATAACATCAGACCTCATGATAGTACAGGGAAGGAACATTTTCCTGGGAGGGGACTTAAATCTTATAAGGAATGCTGATGAGAAGTTGGGAGGCAACTTCTACGCTGACCCTTCAAGAGACTCATTAGAAGAAATAATTCAAACCCATAACCTAGTGGACATACCCCCGCAAAATGGGAGATTCACATGGAGCAACAAAAGAACTGGTGTCAACAACATAAAAGAGAGATTAGACCGAATCCTCGCTCAAGAAAGAACAGTGGCAAGATTTTCAAATATTCAAAGCAAAATCATTCAAGGATACCTCTCATATCATAAACCAGTGGTTCTAACTCTAGATAAAAGGAAGAACATGGGACCTCTTCCCTTTAAATATAACAAGGCTTGGGACAACAAAGAAGAATTCAGAAACATGATCAAGGAGCAATGGGCAAAAGAAGTAATTGGCTCACCCCACTACATTTGGGAAGCCAAGCTCAAATCTCTCAGGACTGTCATCAAGCAATGGGCAAGAAACTACGCTGTAGAGGAAAGCAAAAAAAGAACTGAACTCCAAGCAAAGCTGGAACAATGGAGTCAGGAAAAAGAGAGAGCACAGTTCACAGAGGAAGATCAGGCCAAAGAGAACGAAATGTACAAAGAATTGTATAAGCAGAACAGAAAGGAGGAAGAAGAGCAAAGGCAAAAGTCTCGTTGTCTTTGGCTCAAAGCCGGAGACAAAAACACTTCTTTTTTTCACAACAGCCTAAAACTCAGGCGGGCAGGGAATCATATAGAGAGAATAATGATGGAAGGAAGCGAGCTCAGAGACCAAGAGGAAATAAAGGAGGCAGCGTCCAGACACTTCTGCGCTCTCCTAACTGCAGACACCCAACCCATCGATAACGCGGATTTTCTTAGTCTAATTGAAAACAAAATATCAGCAGCTCAAAACATCGAGCTGGACCAAGAGGTCACGACAGAGGAAATCGAGTGGTCAATCTTCAGCATGGCTCAGGATAAGGCACGGGCCCAGATGGGTTTACTGTGGCATTTTATAGAAACCATTGGGAAATCATCAAAATGGACTACATCAGAATGGTAAAGAATTTCTTTTCAAAATGCAAAATGGGCAACAGCATCAAATCTTCTTTCTTAGCCCTCATCCCCAAGGACCCCAATCCCCAATCCTTTGACCGATTCCGCCCAATCTCCTTATGCAATGTCTCCTATAAAATTATCACCAAAATCTTAGCTAACAGGTTAAAAAAGCTCCTCCCTTCCCTTATCTATGAGAATCAAGGAGGCTTCGTGCCTAGAAGACAAATAACGTACAATGTTATTCTTATTCAGGAGGCAATTCACAGCAGTATAAATAGAAAGGAAAAGGGCATGATTATCAAACTAGATATGGCGAACGCCTTTGATAGAGTCAATCATCAATTCCTCAAGGCAGTCCTTGGGAAATTTGGGATATCCGACACCTTCATCAGCAGGATCATGGAGTGTATTTCACTCCCCTGGACAACCCCTCTCATTAATGGCAGGCCAAGCAACTTTTTCAGAAGCTCAAGGGGATTGAGGCAAGGCTGCCCGCTCTCCCCTTTTCTCTACATCATCATGGCCGAAACTCTAAGTATACACCTGGAAAATCTTCGCAGGCTAAAAGAAATCACAGGTATCAGCATAGTGCGGGGAGCCAAGGGCATAAACCATTCTCTCTTCGCTGATGACACCCTCCTAATCGGAGGAGCCTCCAGTCTCATGGCAAGAAGGTTCAAGAAAACATTAGAGCTCTTCCTTCAAGTGTCTGGAGGCAAGCTCAATAATAATAAGTGCATGATATACACTTGGAACGTCCCCAGGCAGATTATCTAGAGAATCTCCACAATCTTGGACATCCCTGCCCAAAGGAGTTGGAGCCATTTCATGTATTTGGGGCTACCTTTAGCTAAGGAGCTGGTCAAAACCGAAATCTGGGTTAAATTAATAGAGAATCTAAGAGGGAAGCTTCAGAGCTGGGGTGTGTCCTGGCTCAACCTGGCTGGAAGAACAATCCTCATCAAAGCCATTCTCTCAGCCCTTCCAATTTATCAATTTGCAACCGCTCTCGCCCCGGCCAGCATCCATAAGCATATGGAATTAATCATTAGGAGCTTCTTGTGGCAGGGAGGAAGGCAGGACTCCAAAAAGTTCAGTCTTGTAAAGTGGGATCAGGTCATACTACCCTTCGAAAAAGGAGGGCTTGGAATTCGAATTCCAAGATTAGCCAACATGGCCATGGGCTTCAAGTTGATCTGGAGAATTCTTAACGGAAAAGGAGCCTGGTGGACAGAGGTAATCAAAAGAAAATATTTGAATGGGGCCAACTCCAATATCCTATCGGAACCCATTGTTGACAGGCAATGCACCCCAGTCTGGAAACTTATAAAAAAATCTCTCCCTCACTTCAAAGTCTGTATTTCAAGAGCCCCGGGCAGTGGCAAAGATATCAACATCTGGACTGATCGTATAATGGGCTCAGAAGCAAGGGAAGCTCTCCCAAATCTCAGGCCCCTGCAACTGTGGATGGAAGGAAAAAATCTTAAGACTCTCTATGACATCTCCTCTTGGGACCAACATAGATGGCTAGGCTGGAAGCCCCTTCCCCTCCCTAACCATCTAAAGGATATGTGGGTCGATCTCAAGATATCCCTCTCAGGCTCATCTCCCCTTAACAGTCTGTCCGAGGATAAGTATGTTTGGGACCCCAATGGTGGCAACTACACAGTCAAAGAAGGATACAAAATCCTCCAAAATGCCTCAGCCACAAACAACTGGCCTCTTCACAAAGCGGCTTGGAATCCGGAATGCCTACCAAAGGTCAAATTCTTCAATTGGACCCTCCTCAAGAGCAAAATACTCACAGCGGAAAATCTAAGGAAGAAAGGCATCCTCGGCCCCTCAATCTGTTGCCTGTGTAGAGCAACGGAAGAAAGCAGCAATCATCTCTTCCTAGAGTGCTCCTTCACTCAAAATTGCTGGATGCTCATCACCAGTCCGCTAGTGATCGGTGACCTACCCAATCAGATTACCCTCCTTCAAAAAAATTGGGGGAACAGCTATCCTCATCCAAAAAAAAGCAAGACCCTGGCCAAAAGGCTGTGGAACAGTATCCCCCCAAATCTTTGCTGGCAAATTTGGAACACCAGAAACAAAATCATTTTCAACAACAAAAAGCCCAGCATCTCCAGCACCCTTGCAAAAACAATTGCCCTCATCTCCGAGACCATTGGAGCGAATGGAATAGCCCAATCAGACCATGAATCTGGAGACCCAAGAGAAATTGAATGGATGGGTAAATTCAGTCAGGAAGCAAGGAACCACAAAACAGCAAGTACAGTTAAAAGTAAAACGGATTGGAAGCTGAGAAGATCTAAAGAGGAAATCAGAGAATGGATTCAAATTCAAAAGAGGCCCTCCCTTCAGTTCGACGGGGCCTCAAAAAATAACCCGGGCCAGGCAGGCGCAGGAGGAGTCATCAAAGACCTTCAAGGAAAAACTATCGTGACTTACGAGTGGGGATTGGGCTCAATGTCCAACAACAAGGCTGAGGCATATAGCCTTCTCCTGGGAACCTCCATAGTGAAAAAACTCGGCCTTCAGAACCCGCTTATAATGGGCGACTCAGCCATCATCATAGCTGCTATGGTCTCGGGGAGGGATTTCAAACAAATGGCCCTGAACAACATCAAATCCAGGATTATGGACAACATCAGAGAAATAAACGGAGCCACCTACAAACACGTTCTAAGGAGCAACAACACAGAGGCGGACGAACAGGCCAACAAGGATTCCAGCAGACAGGCAGGCCAAGTCAGAGAAAATGACTCAGTCTATGACAAAGCAATCCCCTAAACATTCCCATCCCACCCTCTCTTCCCAGAATCTGAGTCACCTCAGGCATCATTCTCCTCGATATCTGTCCGACACCGAATCTCCTTACTCACTGCCAAATCTCCTCGACTGCACAAACTTGTCCCTCCCATATCAAATCCTCCCCTCTACAATTGATCATATCTCCTCTTCCAGCCACGACATGGAGTCCCCAGCCGCCATTTCCAGGCTCTGCGCAAATGTTCATCACTCTCTTATCTTCATCGTTTGCTGCAAGATCTTTTACTGGGATCATAGTCATCTCAAGAATCGACTCACCCAGCACTGGTTCATGCACCCGAGAAGCCTCCTTCATTCTATTTATAGCAGCTTGGGCCTCATCGCCTTCTCATCTATCAGTGCTGCAAAGGTTCTGGACCGCGCCCCCTCTAAGCACAGGCATTCTCACGAAGTTGGGCTCAGCCACCGGGAGCTCGGATCTCGCACTTCATCAGGGGTAATCTCAGGCCTTCTAATTTCTTATTTAAATTTCTTGCTAACTAGTGGTTTTATTGGTCGTCGCAGCGCGTTCCCTCGCATCTTCCCGCTCCTTCGCCATTCTGTCCCTTTCCCCCCTCCCTGTGCATCTCCGCTCCCCTCTTCATTGTGGTTTCTTCCCCCTCATATCGTCCTCCTCCCCGGAATTTGTCCCCCTCCGCATCTTCAGCTCGTCGACATTCCTCCCCAGCTTGGTGAAATGGCGGAACAACAGGATCAGCAAGGAGCTCAGGTGCCTGTCAACAATCCTCTTGAAAATATCATCACCAACAAAGATTGCACTCTTTGCAAAACGCATACGTTCATGATCAACGGATTCATCAAACATTTCAACGACCTCAAAGATGATTACCAGGCAGACAGCAGATCAAAACGGAAGAAGCTTGAGAGACAAAAAGCAAAAATCGAGGCCTTGAAGGTCAGGTGCACTCATCTTGAGGAAGCCATAGCGCATATCAGAACTCTCACCCAAAGTATGCAAGCGGAGGCTTCAACTAGAACCAGTGCAAAGAAGGAATCCCTCCCTGATGACTCTGTTACCCAGAAACTCCCATAGGAATTATGAACTGTAAATTTTGTTGGCTTGCAGGATCGTTTATACGGCAATATAGCCGTTACCTCTTTAATTTTAGTTACCGTTTATGTAGCAATGAGGAACAAGGGTCTGCGAACTTGTTTTGGATCCTCAACGCATTGATCTATCATATCTATGTACTAGGACTCAGTCCCTGAAGCTTTTATAATATACAAGTAACCGATTTTGTAAAAAAAAAATGTAGAGGGTAAACCAAACCTGGTGATTATGAACTGATCTATGAAATCAATGATGTGTTCGGCATTGGCTATTTTGAGAGGAACTGCTTCTACCCATTTAGTAAAATAATCTGTAGCTGTAAGGATATATCTATGTTGTTTAGAAGAGTGAGGAATGATCTCACCTATTATATCCAATCCCTTTTGATCAAAAGGTTGATCAATATTGATTGGTTGCAAAGGCAATGATGGTTTCTTTTGTCTTCCAACAGCAGTTTGACAAACTCGACATTTCCTCACGTAGCTATGCGCATATTTAAATAGTGTAGGCCAATAGTATCCTGCGCGCAAGATTTATGTGTTGTAGTATCTCCAGCATAATGTCCACCTGCTGGTCCATCATGGAGTTCCTGCAACACTTTTTCAGCTTTAGATTTCTCAAGACATCGAAGGAGAACAGAATCATAATTCATCTTAAAAAGTACATCGTCCACGAGCTGATATTGCTTAGCCTTCAACCTTAGGGCTCTTTTCTTTGTATAATCTAGGTTTGAAGGAGCATATCCATTCTTTAGATAAAATATGATATCAGCGTGTAATGATTCAAGATTGTTTAGGCTTACCTCGTACATTTGTATTTCTGAAGACGGTATTTCGGAAATAAGCGATGCTCCAGCCAGCATTTTACAAAAGCCTTGACCTTTTATAATATTTGCTGGTTTAATCTTGACGTTGTATTCTTGTAAGGCAGTAACCCAATTTGCTCTCTTTTCACCCACATCTTTCTGTACAAAAAGATTTCTTAACGCTGGAAATGACACAATGATTTTTGTATGGGTTTTAAGTAAGAAGGGTTTGAAATGTTTGATCACTTTGAAAACAATGTAAGCTTGCTTCTCGACGTCAGAATAATTTAATTCAGCCCCTTGTAGATTTGAACTGAAAAAGGCAATTGGGGCTTCCGCCTTGTCTTGATTTGCTTGAGTGAGTATCGCAGCATATGATCTATCAGAGGCAAATGTATATAAAATGAAAGGATCGGAAAAATTTCGAGTTGCTAAAGATGGGGCGTTAACAATCGCTTATTTAATCAGATTGAATGCTTCATATTCGTCTTTGCCCCATTTGAAGATTGAATTCTTTTTAATCATTGCTTGTAAGGGAGATACGATTCTTGAAAATTCGGGAACAAATCTCTTTACAAAATTAATTTGGCCAAGGAAGGATTGCATAGCTTTCTTGTTGTGAGGCAAGGGTATTTCGGAAATCTCCTTGATTCTGTCGGGATCAATATGGATTCCAAATTTTGACACTATAAATCCAAGAAGTTTTCCTTCACTTAATGCAAAAAAGGACTTTTTCGGGTTAAGTGAAATTCCGTACCTTTGGCAACGTTGGAAGATCTGTTTCAAATCTCTGAGATGATTACCTCGTTTTTTGGAATATACAATTATATCATCCTAGTATATTACTACTGATTTGTTTACTAATCCCTTAAATGCGATGTCCATGGCTCTTTGAAATGTGGCGCCAGCATTGATCAGACTGAAAGGCATCTTTTGATATGCATAAGTGCCCCATTTGGTTCTCATTAGGGTGGACCAAAACTTGGTTGTAGCCAGAGAAACCATCCAAAAAGGACATTAATTTTGATCCTGCAACTGCCTGTAATATTTTCTCCATGGGAGGCAAAGGAAAATTATCCTTTTGGTAGGCTTTGTTAAGATTTCGAAAGTCAATGCAAATTCTAATATCTCTATTTTTCTTTCTAACAGGAACCATATTGGAAATCCATTTAGAATGTCAAACGAGAAAAATGATTTTGGCTTTCAATAACTTATTGAGCTCAGATTTAAGCTGGTTTTCTAGTTTAGGATGGATCTTTCTCAGCTTTTGCTGGACAGGTTTTTCATCGTCTATCATTGGGATCGTATGTTGTATGACAGAAGTGTCGTAAGTCTTAAGTTCATCATAGTTCCTGGCAAAGACACTTTTGTATTGTTTCAAGAGACAAACGTATGCTAATCTTTCTTTAGGGGCCAGGCCAGGCCAAGACCTAGATTGATATTCTGTGGCTTGGTATTAGTTCCTAGATTTACTAATTCATAGTTTAGAGTTGAACTTTGAAGTTTTGAATTGGTAGATCTTTTGAATCGGTCTTTCAAATCGTATAAGTCTTCCAATTTGACTACTGATTTTGGCATAGCATTATTAGTGCTATCTTGTTGCAATTGTTTGTCATGTTGGTCCTCATCAATAATCTAATTATTGTAAGATCCCTCTGATGTGAGGAAGCTTACAATATCAGGATCATCGTTGAAAATTCTCCAATTGGTAATGTTATCAGGAATCGAGGATCTAAAAATTAATTCAATTGAGAATCTATCCGAGCTAAAGTCTTCTGAGGGAATGAGCTTGGAAGCTACGTTTTCCAAGAGATCAGCACTAGCATTTTGGAGTCTGGGAATTGATGAAATATTGAATGCTATAAAATGTTCAGTCAGATCTTGTAATAAAGATTGATAATGCTTTAAATGACCTGATAGACAATGTATAGTATTTCGTACCTGTCTAATTACAATCTCGGAATCTCCAAAAACTTGTAGATACTTGATATCTAATCCGATTGCTTTGTATAATCCTTGGATTAAAGCCTCATATTCTGCAGTATTATTGGTACAATCGAACTCGAGTCTGCAAGTTAACATAATTTTGTTTCCCTCTGGACTAACTAATACGCATCCTGCTCCTGCTCCCTCATTAGACTTAGAACCGTCAAAAAATAACTTCCAAAATAAAGATTTATTTACAGGACTATCTATGAGATTAACACATTTAGAACTATCTGTTTGAGAAAAAATTTCCACTTGAGATAAAACCGAATGTTCTAAATAAGGCGAAGTATGAACATTGAAATTTCATAAGAAAGAATCAACAGAATAGTTGCCAATTATATTGTTGTTATATGCTACAGGTTCATTTTCTCCTTCCAATTCTGTTACTATGTATTTTTTATGACTTTCTCGCTCAACCTTTATTTGATTTGGTTTACCATTGTAAGGGAGCCACATATGTGACCAATCAGTTGCAAAATATCCATGAAGCTTTTCAGACCAATCTCTACTAAGAATTAAGCCATAAAATTCTAGAATATCTGCAACTAAAGTGTCGATAACTTGACATACCTTCGGATTAGATGACAGCCTTATGGTAACCTGATTTAGTACTCTGATTACTTCAACTTGCGACCAGTCCAGCTAAACTATGCGCACTGCAGATTTTTGGGGTTGAACATTCAGCTTTGCACATATTGATTTAGGTAAGATATTGGATGAAGCTCCTGAATCAACTAAACAATTATGTAAATTTTTATTGAAAATTTCATAAGTAAGAAGAAATGTGGAGTTGAGATCATGACCTTCCTCCAATTAGAGCGACGTCGTTAGGATCAACTTTACTAGTGACAATATTTGGAGGTCTTCCCATCTCATGGGAAGCTTGTGAGATTACAACGGCGGGTAGAGGTGCAACTGGTCTTGCATGCAATTCTTTCAAAAGGAGCTTTTGTTGATGTTTTAACTTGCTCAATTCATAAAAAGTAATGTCAGCCCTAGTATTTTTCATGTCTTCTATGATATTATATTCCATCTCATCAGAAACAATTAATGTTTTAGATGGAGTTGGTGAATCTGTTTGGATTGGGCTTGTTTAAGTCGCTTTGGGTGACGTTTTCTTAGCTACGACTTTATCCTTAGTCATTGAGCTTGCGCTCTTTGGCTTAGGAGTAGGTTGAGGAGGATCGAGTTGATTTCTACTTCTAGTACTGACTGGCGATGCCTCTTGATCCTCTTCATCTGGTAGGATGAAATCCCACATACCTTGTACTTCTACAACTTCTTCTTCATCGGTAGGCTCTTCGGTGGAAATTTCCTCTTCTTCTTCCTCTGATTCAGCATTAGTAATAGCATTGGGATGCTTTGAATCAGTTGAAAGATTTCTTCTATAAGGATTGTAAGGCTTTTTAGAAGAAGTCTCTACTACTTGTTTCTTTATGTCAACCATTTCGTTAGACATGGTTTTCAAAACTTTCTGCAATACCTCTAAATCAAATGGGTCTTTGGGCTATTTTTTCTTTGGATCTTCTTTAAAAGTCACCTTCTTAGATTTCTGTTCATCAACAACATTTTTCTTTTCTAAGGCTATGATACGTTTCTCTACTGCTATTGCTTCCTTCATATTGTCAGCTAAAGTTGTTTTGTTAGCTCTATCAACGAAGATTTCTATGTTTGATGGTAAAGCAGATATGTACCATTCACTTCGAACTTCTTCACTAGGTTTGGAGGCGGTAGGAATTTTGTTCAACAGTTTATTGAAACATGAGTTAAAATCTTTGATAGGTTCCTTTGACTCGGCCCTAAGGTTAGACAGGTCATTGATCAATGTCGCAGTGGACCTGTCATAACCGAACTTAGTCAAGAATTGTTCTTGGAAAATATCCCAACTAGTAATTGATCCGAATGGTAATGAGAAATACCATGATCCAGCTGCTCTTTGCATAGTGTAAGGAAAGAGCCAAACGACAGCATCTTCATTAGTAACCCCATTGAGATTTATAGATAACATAAAGTTGTTTATGTGTTCTTCTGCTAGCATGCCTGCTTCAGGATTAAACTTAGGCAGCCATTTTTTGGGATGGGCGGTATTTGACTCAAGGGCACAGGCATTAAGACTACCCCTGGGTTATTCCATGGCATTTGGGCCATCGTTGAACTACTAACAGAGGAAAGCGCAGAAGATGATCCCTACGGTTGGGAAGATGAGGATATTACAGTTCCAGATGATTGAGAAGGAGATGTGGAAGTTCCAGTGGACTGGTGGACAATAATCTGAAGTGGAGGGGTGGATGGTTGACTTTGTGATGGAGAGGTTGAGATGGATGATGATGATGAAAGAGTCTCACCATCAGACCCTTTAGGTGATTTCCTTGCTCTCTTCCTTGTAGGTAGAGGTAAGTCAGTTGGTTCGATACCAAACTTTTCGCTCTTCAATCTGGTAGGAGGATGAGCAGGGTTATATTGCGAAGTCACACTACCTTGAGATTTTTCAGATCTTTGAGGAGATATTGAGAATCGCTGAAGTTTATGGATCAAAGATTCGACTTCAGGAGGTTCTATAGTAGATTTCTCTGAAATATTCGGGTTTGCAACAGTGGTTGTTGTTCTATCGACTTCTCGCTCAAGATTTAAAGATTCTAAATGCGATGGAGAAGTCGGGGGAGATGGTGAGGGCGATTTACTCTGAGAATAGTATTTGATTTAGATTTATTTGCCATTCACATTTTGGGCCCTCCTTCTAGCGCCAAATATGTTGAAGCCCCGAAAATCGGGTCTACGACAAGGGGGGTACCCACCCGGTCCAGACCTTGGTTAGCAGCTCCTTTTCCGTTTGGTGTAGTGGGTTTGACTGGGGATATGGGACTAGTTTCCCAATTTATGTGTGTGTGTGTGTGTAGAATTGATATTTCATTTCTAATAACTTCTAAGTAAAATGCTTTTATTCTAAGTCTAATTTAACGACACGTAATTGTATTCTAACAAACAGAAATATCTAATTCTAAAACTACCTCAGAATTTGATCTTTCAGTTATGCAATCTAAAAGAGTTTCTACAGCAATTGGTAATAAAGATCATTCAATTGGTATAAGAAAAGAATTCAATAAAGATGAACTGTTTCGTATAAAAAGTTAGCCGAACAGTTGTGAAAAACATATCGCATAATAAGTCACTCATATTGTTTAGATAATCTTCGGCGAAATCACATAACCAATCTTTTGTCGACGCATTTCGAACCAACCAGTGTGGTTCATCGTCAGGACAAGTTCACAGAAGTCTAAATTCCTTAATAAGTCACTCATATATTAAGCATAAATAAATAGCTATCACCATATAAAAGTGCCAAATGATAACTCAAGAATTTAAGAATTCATACATAAATAACTGAACATGAATATCACCATAACACATAAGCAGAATTTGTTAAGAGATAAAAGTACCATTTATAACGAGTCCTACTCATGAGTTCCAGCAATAATGATTTATCTCTTCTTAGTCCAAATTCCACTAAGAGTACAAAAGTGCAACATCAGTAGTAGATATTAAACGCAGATATCAATAAATCTTGTTCCATTCATTCATCAAAACCTCCTCGGAGGGTGCAAAAGTGCATGTTCTGAGGACAAGTTTTTGATAAATTTCAGGACCCTTCTCTAAATGCATGAGAAGGGTTTAAATACTACTAGCTAAATCTAAAAATAATTTATTACAAAAATGTAGGATACGATTTAAATGACCGTCCTCATTTTAGGCAAAAATAAAGCAAGACTAAAACTAAAACTAATAACTAACTATCTATGTATCTGTTTCTTGTAGTCGCAAGTGTTCAGCATTTGCTTGAGGAGAGTTGGCTGGTCGACTTCTGACTTTAGCTGTCCTGCGAAAACGGAATCGGCAAGAGCTAGCACCATCTTCTCGGCAGAATTAATGATACATTTGAGAGTCATGCACTGACTGTGTGGTTTTACCAAGTACGTCCAGTAAGAATCCCAATTCAACTTGGTTAACCTTTTGATGGACTCTGCTTTTTCTTGAGCCTTCTGTCTCCATCTTGTTTGTAGATGATGTACATTTGGTAGATATTTACATACCACTTGAAGATATCCCTGATAAATACCACTGGTTTTTAAGTTTAAGTTTTTCCTTTCGCCTTTAGCACTTTTTCTACAAATTTCCGGGTTTACAGGCGACTGAGCGATTAGAGGCTTTCGATATTAAGAGGTTTTGCCTGGCGATACGTGATTAGCATCGGAAACTGCCTCGGTTTCTTGATCCAGGCTTCCTTGATGCTATTTTTTTGCCTCTTGCGTGCCTTTTGATATAAACCTTAAATTTTGTGGAAAGAACGACTTCGTACGTTCTTGGATCTGAGTCTTAAACTGTCTATTCGTGATATCAACGCTATTTAGTACCCATTTGACCATGTCCATGTATGGAAGGATTTTGGGCCTCGCCGCTATCCGGTGCAAGAAAGAACATGCTAGTTCTGTAATAGACGCTTTAGATGACCCGTGTGAGCCAGCAGTAGCTGTAACCTCCATTACCCTGGGATTTTCTTCCTCAAGTAGACTATACATGCCTTCCCAAGTAGTAATACTGGCATCTTTGTTACAAGTGGTGTCTGTGTATAAGGGCATCATCTCTTTATCTTCAGAACCAGGAGCTTTACCCTTCTTTCCCATGATATTCTAAACACTGCTATGTACACTGCTCTACTTTTCGCTCCTATAGTTTACAAATGAGGCAAGAGTAATGATAAGAAAAAAAGGTGACGGAAAAGCTTTAAATGCCGAAAACATATAAAATATATCACCCTACGTGAAATGGCTCCTCGATCAGATCAAAACCATATTTCATTAATGATTTCCAACTAACTCATTAATTAACATTAACGCGCATAACTGGGCATCGGTTTATGGAAAAATCTTTCTCGAACAACGAGCCCTGCAGATCTGCAATAAGGCAATTTTGCGATTTGCTTCGCAATATCGCAAATTCATTGCGTATGGCAATCATCCGTTATAATGTGTTTTCTGTGAAATGCGATTTGCGAGATGTGCCATCTTATGTCGGCGGTTTGAGGCATTTCAACTTAAGTGATATTTGAGGCATGTGATGCGATGAGGGTCTTTTGATGCGTGATCTCACATCGTGATTTCGCAATCTTAGGATTTCGCATGTAGGAAGGCATCCATTACCTTTTTGCGATGCGATGCTTTTTATTAAGGGAATGGTTTTGTTCGAACTTATCATAAAACTCAAGTCTTTTTGGGATTTTCGGGTATTCTCCTAGGTTTTATGATAGTAAGATTTATTCAAAAAGGAAATACAAGTCCTAATTTATTTTTTGAATTTTATGGATAAGGGTCCCCACTTATTCAGTATTAGAAATAAAACTAAATAAGAAGGGGGGTTGTTGCTGGCCACAATAGGTTCTAACTAGAATTATCCTTCTGGATCCACCTACAATACATACCAATCAAACACATGATCAACATCCTTTACATACTTATTAAGCAATGAAACATGAAAATCGTCATGGACTTTCATTGTCGGAGGTAGTGCAAGTCTATAGGCCACTCATCCTGTAATAGCCCTGGGTTAAAAATCCATGTAATAAAGTTAATAAAGGAAAAATAATACGAAGTTCGTGGGACACGTATTCCAATATGAATGTTGGGAAAAACATCCTAGTGTGGGTGTTCATCTAGTTTATTATGGCTAAGTAAATTGGCAAAGGCTTTGGAAAGGCAAAGAGGCATTAATTGGCATTTTATTATTGAAAATAATGGAAATTAGGAGAAAATGAAGGTGAAAGGTCACAACTTGCATGTGAGGAGAAAAATGAAGGAAAAATAATGGAAATTGAAGAAAATAGAGGCCTCATTTATAAAAAGGCTTATGAGGATCAGTTCACAACCTTTTGTCAATTCATTTTTGGAGTTCTCTCACTATTCTCTCTACTCTCTCATACTCTCATACACTTAGAGTATTCTTGGAGGACTTTAGTGTTAGAAATTAATTAACGAAGCAATGAAATACATAAAATATTGTGAAAACACAAATACAAAAATGAATAAAACAAGAGAGACCCAGATATAAGCAGTTCACCCAATTTGGGCTACGTCCACGAAGAAACAGCCAGTCCTTCCTTTTATATTATCTAGCCAATTAAGAGATACAACCTACAACAAATCTGTTGTAATTTCCTCTTCGTTCTCACACAACCTCCTCTCTCTTGCGCTCAGAATAATAATCCACAACCATAATACAATTGCCTCATAAAAACCAAGGGTCTCCTTCTACGGAAAAAAACCTAAATTAATATAACTTCTACTGTCATATCATGCACCTAATGAACTTCCCAGATTGACTATGAAATTTCAATATTTTACAAGGCAAATTTTCATCTATTTTTAGCTTTGGGGGCAACAAGGAAGATAATCAGGCTCCACACCCAAAAATCTCCCACTTGGAAACTGATTATATTAACTCCATCGTTGCCTCACTTGTTGGATAATGACTCCACTTGGACTTGGTTGTTTCTCATCTTCACCATCATACTTAAATACCAATTGAAACTTAGGAGAATCTCAGTTTCTCCTTGGTTACAACTTTTATTAACATATCTGCAAGATTCTAGCTAGTGTTTATCTTTTCTAGCTTGAACTGTCCATCTTCCAACATTGACCATATGAAATGGTGCTTGAGTTGTATATGTTTAGTCTTGGAATGAAAAGCTGAGTTCTTTGTAAGATGAATGGCACTCTAATGTCATTGTATCACCTACACATCTCCTCCTTCTTGCCCAATTCATCCATAAACCTTTGTAACCAAATCATTTCTTTACTAGTCTCTGTAACAACAACATACTATGCTTCCGTTGTTGAAAGTGCAATAATGTTTTGCAATTTTGAAATCCAACTAACATTTGTTCCATCTATAGTAAACAAATACCTTGTGGTGCTCCTCATGTTATCTCTATCACCTGCCATATCTGAATCAACATATCCTTGTAGAGAAATTTTTGAACAACCAAGCATAATTCTTAATCTATGGTACCTATCAAATACTTGAGAACCCACTTTACTGCCATCCAATGCTATTTTCCTGGATTGTTCATGTACCTGTTTAAAACTCCCACTGCATGTGCAATATCAGGCCTTGTGCAAACCATTTCATAAATTAAGCTTCCAGCTATTGATGCATATGGAACTTTACACATATAATCCATCTCTTCCTGAGTCTTGGGACACATCTCCTTACTTAGTTTGAAATGGCTAGCCAAAGGTGTACTAACTAGTTTTGCATTCTACATATTAAATCTTTCCAACACATTTTCTATGTACTTACTCTGAGAGAATGTTAATTTGTAATTTTTCTTGTCTCTAGTTATTCTCATACCAAGGATTTGTTTTGCAACACCCAAATCCTTCATTGCAAATGAATTTGCCAATTTCCTTTGAGCACATTTATTTTCTTCATGTTAGACCCTGCAACAAACATGTCATCTACATACAATAACAATATAATATAGTTTCCATCATTTTGCTTTTTAAGATAAACACAATAGTCAGGGTGACATCTAGTATAAGTTTGTTCAGACATAAACCTGTTAAATTTTAGATACCACTGCCTTGGAGTATTTTTTAAGCCATACAATCTCTTCTTCAATTTGCACATTAACTTCTCCTTTCCTTTAACCTCATACCCTAATGACTGTTGCATATTATTTCTTCCTCCAAATCCCCATGGAGAAAGGTTGTCTTTACATCTAACTGCTAAAGATGCAAATCTTATGTTTCCACTAGAATTAAAATAGTTATGATTGAATTCATTTTAACAATAAGACAAAATTGTTCATCAAAGTCTATACCTTTCTTTTGTGCAAACCCCTTCACCGCAAGTCTAGCCTTATACCTCTATTTACCTCCATCTTCTTCCTTCAACTTGTAAACCCATTTATTCTGCAATGTTGTTTTACCTGTAGAAAACCTGACTAAGTCTAAAGTCTGGTTATGCATCAAGGAGTCCATCTCTTCTTCCATGGCTTGCTCCCACATATTCCTGGTTTCTACCTGCATTTCTTCTTCATATCTTTCCAGTTCACTAGAATCAGTCAACAATACATAATATAATACAGGAGAGTATCGTTCAGGGGGCCTACTTATCTAGGAAGCCCTTCTAACACCACTTTTAGGTGTTTGAGGTGCATGTTTTTGTTGTGGTTGTTGTTGTTGTTGTTGTTGTTGTTGTGGCTGCTTATCATTATGATTTTCACGCCCCTTTACTTTTTCTATGATTTCATCAATCACTTCGTATTATTTGTTTTCTTTTTCCTATTTATTTCCCTGCATTTGATCCTTATACAAGAATGATCTAGGTGGATATTGGTGGCCACCTGCCTATTCCACCTAGACCTCCAGTCGGTTTCATCTATTTCCTTGTTTATTTCAGCATTTACTATTTTTAGCATTTTTTTGGGTCCTAAACTTCTGGAGTTGTTTTGACCCCCTAAATGGTGTTTTTTTGAGGTATGTTGCAAGCTCATTGCCATAGACAAGGGCTAGCCGCAAATCCTATAGTACTCAGAGAGACCTTTCCAACAAGGTATCGTATGTGCCAATGGAGATAATATGACCAAGTTACAACCCCGGGAAGTTGGCTGCCCAACTAACCCCAACGGGGCCCATAAAATCTTATTGTTACATCTTCTGAGGTTAGAGTTTTGGTTGTTTATGGTTTTCTCTTATTGTTCAATAATAAATAGGCCCTTGAGCCTCGTTGTAACACAATTCAGAAACATGTAGCCACCATCTCTTCTTAGAGATAATCTACCATCGCCCAAGCTAGTTTATTTCCATTAAGTTTCTAATCATATTTCAATATTTTGATGTTAGTGAAAGGAAGTGTTATTTCTGCTACATCTCTATATTTATGGTTATATTTGTAATTTGTTGCATTCTTGTTTAAGTTCAGATTAGTGGTATCAGAGTGGTCTGCTCTTTCTCTGTTTTTCTTTGTATGTCCCCAACAAGGTCAGGGTATAAGGATTTAGGGCTCGAACTGGTTGAACCGTTGCAATACCAGACTCACAAACCCAGACAACCTCCCATGGCGGAAGAAAAGAAAGACAAGGGGGCAGGAGATCCTTTCAAAATATTGCTCAAGGAAGCTCTCGAGTGACAGAGGAACGCGATGATGGATAACTTTGCCCAAATCCTTTAATAGCTACCCACAGCAATGCATCTTCATCCAGTAGCCACTCTAGAGGCGTCACTCCTTTTAAGGTACAAGTTAATTTGATATTCCCATATTTGAGGGCTAGATAGATGCAGACACCCTACATAAATGGTTGAATTTTTTGGAAGGATATTTTTCAGTTCATGGCTTTTCCATTAAGGAAAATATTACTTTTTCACTTCTCAAAGCCACCCCACACGTCAAGGACTCATGGAAAACCTACTGTGAACAAAAATACGAGAGGGAATCCTCATTGTTTTTAGCTGCACCCACTTGGGATTCTTTCCGAAATGCCATCAAGGAACAATATTACACTGTCGGGAGCTATGGAGATAAATACATAAAGTGGACCATGCTATGGCAGGGAAGGGACCAAGATGTATCGGAGTTGACAAATTTTGTACTCAAGTACCACAGTTGTCTACACAAGTACATCTAGGATGAGATGGAGTTCCTGGACATCTCCTTACTTAGCATGACATGCCGATATACAATCAAGATTAAGCAGAAGTTTAAACAGAAGAAGCGAGACTTTGGATCTACGAATATGAAGCAAGGAAAAGGCACCCCCAAATGACAAAGCAAAGGCCAAAGCCAAGGTGGGGTAACCCAAGACAACCCACCGAAGCCACAAGCAAAGAAAAACACTACGAAGACAAAAAAGGACATGGGAAAATGGTGTGAGTTCCATAAGAGCTCCACTCACAACACAAGTGATTTTTGGTCCAAGCAGTCACTGGTGGCCGAGTTGAGGGCTTCCGATTCAGACGCATGTTCCGAATCTAATTCAGAACCCGACAAAGGGAATGAAAAATGGAATCAAATCATTGATGCACAACCTAGTGCCACCATTTCCACCACCAAGATCTAGAAGAATGAGCATGGAGATCTAGAGGATGGGGAACACCTCTTCCACTCATAAATGTGGGTAAAGGGTTCTCTACTACAGTTCATTGTTGACAGCAGGAGCCAAAATAACCTCATTTCAGCAGAGGTTGTGAAGCGGTTGGACCTATCGACAACAACACATCTGCAATCGTACACCATCAAATGGCTGCACCAAGGACGAGATCTCTACATCAGCCAGCAATGTCGCCTTCCCTATAGCATCAAGCCCTTCACGAATGAGGTATTGTGTGATGTTGCTCCTCCTGAAGTTTGTGATGTATTATTAGGACAACCATACTTGTGGAAGTGAAGTGCTATATATGGGTCTAGACCTCACTCTGTGATTTTTATTTTGGGCAATAAGTTGTACAAGATACCGGAGGTAGCCCCGCCTGCTGCCATCTCTTTGATCACTACAAAGCAAATCAGTAAGATCATTTCCCAGACTAGGGAATTTGTTTTCCTTATGATTTTCCCTCAGGGAAAGAAGAAGGTTGTAGCCATGGCTTTCAAACAGGTCTCCTTCGCACAGCAGCAAGAGATGGACAAGGTCATGGAGGAATACAGGGACATTTTCGCCTCACCTATAGGGGTACCTCTGCACTGTCAGGTCAAGAACTCTATTGATCTGACCCCGAGCACGCCACTGCCTAATGGACTAATCTATCAATGATCTATTTTCAAGATCATGAGGTCAGGAGGTTGATTCAGGAGTTGTTGCAGAAAGGGAACATCAGGCCAAGCTCATCACCCTGTGGGAGCTAGATTGTATTGGTACAGAAGACGCATAGGACCTAGAGACTTTGTATTGACTATCGTGTGTTGAACAAGATCATTGTCAAGAATAGGTACCCAATCCCATGGATTGATGACCTTCTTGACTAGCTCAGGGGGCCAAATATTTCAACAAGATTGACTTGAAGTCGGGTTATCACCAGGTGCCTATTGAACCCTTCGATGTGTACAAGGTTGCCTTCAAACCGAAGGAGGGCCTTTTCGAATGGTTGGTCATGCATTTCGGGTTGACGAATGCCCTCGCAACCTTCATGAGATTGATGGATGACATATTGTGACCATTCACCAATGCGTTTGTGGTGGTGTATTTATATGACATATTGATCTTCAGCTAGATTTGGGAAGAGCACCTCCACCATATTCGACGGGTCCTTCAAACTCTGCGACAACACAAGTTGTCTTCCAATTTCGAGAAATGCACCTTTTGCATGACCGAGGTTCAATATCTGGGGTACATCATTGATGAGAAGGGTTTGCATGTGGACCCATCCAAGATTCAAGTCATTCAGGATTAGCCAGCCCCAACCACTCTAATAGAGCTCTGTAGCTTTCTGGTCTTGCCAATTTCTACCACAGGCTCATGTTGATGTTCTCTCATATCACTTGACCATTAAGTGAAGTCACCAAGGGTGGAGCGAAAAAAAAAAAAAATTTAGTCTGAAACCAAACAGAAGGCGTTTGTCGAGTTGAAGCATCGTATCTACTTTACACTAGTGCTCACATTACCAGACCTGTAGCAACCATTAAAGATTGAGACAGATGCCTTCGACTATGTTATTGGTGCAGTTCTTACTCATCAGGGACATCCAATGGCTTACCACAGTCAGACACTTTTTGACACAATCCGAAAGTATCCCACTTACGACATAGAAATGTATTCCATTGTGTAGGACTGTCGTCAATGGAAGAATTATATTATGGGGAAGGAAATGGTCCTCCACATAGACCACCAACCCCTGCAGCTCATACAGACACAAGGGAAGTTGCATAACGATCACCATCAAAAACAGTCCACCTACCTGCAACAATTCCTTTTGAACATTAAGTACAAGAAGGGAAGCACCAATAATGTTGCAGACTGCCTCAGCTGACCATCAGTCATGGCGTTGATCATTGTGCTCGACTCCTATGCGAACGAGACTTTGGGGTGGCCTCATCATTACCAGAGTGATCCAGAATTTGGAAGCACATACTAGACACTCCTGGAAGGGAAGAAAGCTCCAAATTTTCAACTTCAGGATGCACTGTTATGCCACCTAGGACACATCTGTGTTCCTGCAAGTGAGCGTGCCAAGATTATTTGGGAAGCGCACTACTATCAGGTCATTGGACATTTCAGAGTAGACAAAATAGTGGTGGTAATGTAGAAGTATTTTTACTGGTTGAAACTTCATCAGGATGTTGCGAAGTACATTAGATCATGCACTGCCTATGTCATTGCCAAACCAACCGTCAAGAAGCAAGGCCTATATACTCCTTTTCCTACTTCTAGTCGACCTTGGGAATCTATCTCGATGGATTACATGTCGGGCCTTCCTTCTACTAAGCATGGCAACAACTGCGTTTTCATGGTCGTTGACAAATTCTCTAAGATGGTCATCATGGTGGCCTGTAAGAAGAGTATCACATCAAAGGCCACTGCTAGGCTCTTCTTTGAGATAGTGTGGGTACACTTAGGATCCCACAGTCCATTGTCTTAGATCGAGACAGCAGATTCCTCAGTGCATTTTGGATAAGTCTCTCATCGATGTTGGATACAAAACTTACTAAGTCCACGTCTTTCCATCCCCAAACTAATGGCCAACAGAGATTGCCAACAAGATGATCATACACATTATGTGCATATAAAACTTGAAGAATCCACGCACATGGGATGAAAGTCTCCCCTATGTCCAGCACATCTATAACAAATCTTTCCATAGCTCAACGGGCCATAGCCCCTTTTAGGTAGGGCTGGGATTTCATCCATAATGTCCCATTGATGTGGCCATACCATTTGCAGCCACTCACGAAAATTCGGCTCACATCCAGTCCAAATATGAAAGGGCTAACAACTTCATTGAATGCATTTAACACATATGTTTCGGGTGAAAGCACCCTAGGGCTTTGGATTAGAAACCCAATAGAGTAGAAGCAAACTACAACAAGAAATACTCATATAGCTCAGGTAAGATGTTTATATTATCAAACTACATAAGAATGACCGTACTCGTATTTCCTTCGTTAAAGTAGGTCTCGCAGGGTTCAGACCCTCTGCAACTCCCGATGTTCTTCAAACTTGAAAATCATTCAATTCGAACATACATAGCAGCATAGAAGTAAAGCATATTCACGAAATTGACTTTATATCATATAAAAAAATGATTGATCATACATCAAAACGACATTCATATATGAATTAAAACATAATTTGATGCATAAACATAGTTAATTTCGGAAACAAGACAACATTTATTTTATTGCAGTAAGCTATAATTAACATGGAGAGAATTCACCTGAGTCTTTCTCTGGCTCCAAGCAAAACTGTCCTCCGGATTCGTCCTATCCCAGCCTTCAAAAATCTTCTTCCATCACCAACACCATGATATCTCAAGCAAAAGGAAGGATATCTATAATCAAGGAAACGAGGGTTTTCTAAAGCTTGGGGAAGTGCATGAGGCACAGGGATTCATCAAACTCAGTCAAGGATTCTTCTCCTCCTTAAGGCCTTCCCATAGAGGTATATTTATACCTCTCCCAATTAGTTTTTTAGTTGGGAAACAGTTGGGCCACAGGCAATAGGAGGTAATCAACAGGTAAAACCCGTGAACTCCGCCCATAATTAAGGAAATTTATTCTTTTTAAGTGTTTTAATACATATACGCGGGTTGGGTATTGATTGACCCGCGTGTACACGCTTTTAGCTCAGGGCAAAGTAGCATACAGGGAATAAAACACTGTTTTTTATATATTTGAACCAAGTCTGGAAGGAGGGGTTGTTGTAGGCCATAAACAAAGCATCACATATACCAAGAGTGGTAAATTGTGCTATAACAGATGCCCCCTAATATATGAGGTTAGAAGGGGTACATGATGGCCGAAATGCATTAAGGTATGGAAAGAATCACGTCGAGACTGAGAATGACTTCACCAGAATTCAGCCTGCCAAGCCGTCAAAAGAGAGTAGAAAGAAACTATTGTCTGAGGTGGGCATACCCATGCTCAGAGAAAGTAAAGCATGTCTACATATCAAGTACAAGTGGATCCAATATGTATACTAGTATAAAGGAACTGAAAGTACATAATGGATCATCTAATCGTGATCGAAAGAGTACATGTCTGAATATCACATATAAGAGGACGATCAATGATGCTGAAGGATGAAGCTGATCACTAATGTCAAAAACTGATCCCAATAGTACCAAATGAACATGACGGAATAAAATGATACTACATCGCAACCTAGATGTTAGCATATAAGATGTCGATGCGAAGAACTGCAACATATAAGGTGGATGGTGTCAATTAGTAGCAACAGGAGCAACTAACAAGTGAACCAAAACATGTTGATGCAACCCGAGGTCTTCACCAACCGCCGCGATACATTTCTACACAATGGGAATGAATGATCTAAGGTCAACCACGTGAGAAATCGTTTGATTATCAGTCATTGATGTATACCATTAACAGACGCGAGACTACTCACTGATAATGATAATGAGAGTCAAGGTACCCAATACAAACTAACAAGTGCGAATGAATGAGCTGAAGTCAAACTCTTTAAAGAATCTATCAATCAGGAGATAATGATGGTTTCCCACTGTCGATAGCGAAGGAATCTGCCACTGATGACTGCAAAGCCCAAGGTACTGCCAAATGGACTCTAGATCTTTTTCCCAAACCAAATGAGTTGTAGTCAATAGGAAAAGATCCACTAGAAGGAATGCATTAAGGCATCCTTCATCAATCTAGCGCAAGTGTAACCCGTAGGCCAATAATGTGGAAGAAATCGAATGAAAAAGATGTAGTAACCCAACCGAAGCACGTTTCTGGCGTACACAAGATGTAGTTAGCGCATAATAGAAACCCTCTGCACCAACCAATAATGAAAGCTGACACAGAGGCAAGGAATCCACCAATAGGGTCAAATGGAAACCAAGGCATTGCATGAATCCCAATGTGTGATAATGAAAGTTGATGTCGAACACAAGGGAACCACTCAGTCAAAGACCCATGATATTGATCGACGCTGAACACAAAGTGACCTATCAATAATGAAAACAGGGCTAGGGTGCGGCTCTAGATCTTCCCTCAGAGCAATTTGTCATGGTCGATAAGGACAAGACTCGCTAGCAAGAATTCAATGGAGACCTTCTCAAACCGGCACGAGCAAAGGACCAATATAATTGATGTGATGACAAACATGACACTGACAACCAGGGATGGTCGACTGAAAAATAGGTCAAGGGACACCACAGAGAGGCCGACTCAGGTTTACTTCCCTTGAACAAAAGCACGACTCAATGATGACTATATGGTAGCATATGATAACTCTGTATAATTTTTTCATGCAAGAGGCATAAGAAAACTCTCCATATGATTGGAAGAGGTAACCAATTGGAGGAGTACTGACTCAATAACAAGGTTAAGGCGCTCCTAAGTCAAACTAAATCCCACCCCAATGGAGGAGAGACTTTCTTTTGAGTTCTTTGTTCAAGGGCGACATGACTAACTCTAGCTGCCAACAAAATATGGAAATGTCATCCTGTTCCCACTATTTTTGGAATATATAATTTTTTGTATTTTTCTTTAAGCTGGAAAAAGAATAAAAGAATGCTATAGTACAGTGGAAAGAATGAGTGTCAGAGAAACAGATGATCTAGTTCCTGGGAGGGGAACATTCCTATGCTCAATGCAGGGAGGCAAAACTGGTCAAGGACACTCAAAGGGATGCTCTTTCCACGAGTAAAAGAATGCGTCAAGTTGCAGAAAGTAAGTGATTGCATGGTTGACTTTGCAGAAGACATGGTCAAATAAGTGGCTTAAACATGAGTCCAAGTGAAGCCAGCTCAAGGCCAAAAGGTGCAAATAGTCAAAATGCAATGCAGCAGTACAACTCAACACAAAGGAGCCTCTAGGGTATAAGGCCAGAAATTAGCGCGGAAGAAAGGAGAATGTGTCTTCAACGCATCAGTCATGGCGGGACTAAAGAGGACTCTCGAGCCTACTCAGTATAGCAGCATGGGCAACCAATGTCAGCGAGGTTCTAACTAAGATGCCCATGTAAAGGATGGCTCTACCATCGCATCATGATTTCAAAATCGGTGAGTGAAAATGGTTTGCTAACCAAGATACGATGGGGTCGACCCTACGGCTAATGTATCGTTGAATGGAGGCTAGTATGCAAGATGTAGCGGAAAATGGTTTTCCCTAACCTAAATGCCAGTGAGAGAATGATACCTGCCATGACGGGTCAACGGTCATGGGACCGAAACAACATCTTGAAGAAGTCTCCAAAATTTCCTGTAAAAACAACCCACTCTCGACAATCCAAGCCCACAGGTCAAAAAATCCATGAGACAAAAATCAATTTTTGAAAAAATATTTTGCAATTTCAAAGTTATATAATGACTTTTGGACTCATAGTTTTTTCATTTCTGTTTGGAGCAAAGAGCTGTGGAGCAAAACTAAGCAAGCTTTCCTCTGAACAATTGGACCATTCAAATCACCCCAAAGTCTCCAGGTAATCCTCAAATCCTACTTGTAATGCTTTATGATAGTTTTTAAAAGTTTTTTCAAAGTTTTGACCGTGGGAAACTATGCCCAAAAATTCAACTCTGTGTACACGTGGGTTGGATGTGAGTAACCTGCGTATACGACGGCCCTACATGCGACTGTGTGTAAAGGGAACCCGCATGTACGCGAGTTAAAGTTTTAACATATAAATTAACGGTTGAAACTTCAATTTTTTACAGGATGACTATCACTTGGAGGGAAAGAGAGCATACCACTATAGATAATGAGGTAAAGAATGACCAAAATGCATTGGATGCTCAAAGAGGCTATGGCTTGCTCAAATTCTTCCAAATGCTAAATATGAAAGCCAATATGCGCTTGCTAGAACTTTTGATCCACTACTGGAGCGCAGAGGATGACGCTTTCATGATCGACCAGATGCCTCTACGGATTGAGGTCGAAGATATCTATTTTATTACCGATCTCTCCCGAAGAGGGGAGGTCGTGAATTCGACAAGCAAGACAAGAGGTAGTCTTTTGGTGGAAGACTATGTCCATATATATTTTCCTGGACATCCAGAGAATATTGGAATTCAAATTCCAATCAAACATGTGGAAAGTCTATCCTTGAGGATTTTTCTATTTACCATTGCATGGGTAAATGGGTCAGCTTCCTTGCATCAAGCGTCACGAGTATCTATGAACCTAGCAGTGGAATGTCTTACCACAGTATTTGACTGGTGCATGCCTCTTCTGACTAACATGAAGAATCAATTGGCCTCTATACAGAAGGTCAAACGAAGAATTTTGGATATGGAACCATCTTTTGTTCATTCTTCTTCGATAAGGTACCTGAGCTACGTCCCAAAGTATCAGTGTCCATCAGCAGCCCTAGAGATCCACGAATTGTTAGATGGGCGAACCTGATGAAGCGCTTTGGGGGCGGTGACGTGCCCAAAACAACCTTTGATGATGAGTTTTTCACCTGGTGGGATCAATAGATCATCGCGGTCGATGACTACCCATATGCCGGCATGGATTTCCGAGGAGATCTAGACTTAGTGTTACCACCAAATGTGGCATGGGGAGACATAGGTAACAATTTTTAAGTTTTTTTGAGTTTTTAAAGATTTTTTGGATTTTTTAATATGAAGTGAACTTAGAAAAAATATTTTTGAGGAGACAAAATACTGACAAAATATAATGACCATGTTCCAGATGTGGGTCTAGTGAGACCTGATGGATTTCCGAGGCACAAGCGTCGCGGAAGAGGGGCCGAAGAGGCGGCAGCCGAAACAAAGAGAGTCCTTTATGCTAATTAGAGAAACTTGGTGAGACTAACTCACCAAGTACCTATGATAGTTATAAAGGATCTGCCTGACGAGATGCAGCGTCGTGTAGTAGGGGTACCACGGGATTGGGTCCAGATACTTCAACGTGTAGTCAACGCTGTGATTAACTTTTTAGTCGCTCATCCTGAGCCAGCTCGATAGATAGATCTATGTATGACTGGACATGATTATGGGCATAAGCCCAAATTTTGAGGGCATCCTGTCCCAATTTTGTATATTATTTTTTGAACACTCCATCTATATACAGGCGATTTTATGATATATATACAGATTCGATTTTTTTTTATGTTATTTAATTTGATGAATGATTAATGTGCCAATCTAATGCTTGATTAGCAATAGAGTCTGCTAATGAATTCTCAGATCATGGAATGTGAACATATGTGATATAAATAAATGATCGTTGCAACACTCTCACTCTAAAAAATTGGCGATATAAATAAGGATCGCGAACCCGATAAGTGTTATTTAACTGCGACACCACTAATTGTGAGTCTAGATAAACTACCAACGAATCAATCCCATAAGATATTGCTTCGGATAGTAAATTAAGAACGACAGTATATTTGGCAATGTTGTTCAAAGCAGGGCCAATACATACTCCCCTCGACACCATCAACTGGCCAGATGGATAATAAATCACCCAAGCCACAGAAGCAAGATTCTGAGTGTGCCTACTTGCACCATCAGCGAATACAAGATATATTGAATCGTCCATCAATACCTGCCAAAGCAGATCAAAAAAAATATCGATATCACAAAAACGCCATACAGATATGTACAAAGATACAATATATACAAACAAACAATTGCTCAGTCGAAGCCTAAGCAAAATAATTCCTAAGGTAGAGCCCATTTTTGGGCTCCGCCAACTTGTTCCCTTCAAAATCAATTAATTCATAAGCCCTTTTTCCAAAACACGCTTGACTATAAAGGGACCATACCACATAGATTTGAACTTGCCTGCCCCCAGGGCGTCTTTGTCTTGGTCATAGACTAAGACAAGGTTGCCTTCAGAAAAAACCCGAGGACGGACAGCTTTATCATATTGAGTTTTAATCCTCTTCTTATGGGCTTCGTTTATTATGGCTGCATCTCGACGCTGCTCATCAAGATGTTCCAAATGAACGAGGCGTTCTTCGAGACTAGATGTCTCTGGAAGAAGTTCTACAGCTAGCTTAAGGGACAGAATTTCACATTCGATAGGGAAGATAGATTCCAACCTGTAAACTAGTTGAAAAGGAGTAAAACCAATGGAAGTCTTAACTGAGGTTCGATATGCCCAAAGCACTGGGTACAACATGACGTGCCAATTGGATCGAGTTTTATCAATTGTCCTTTGTAGGATGGTCTTAAGGGACTTATTCATAGCTTCAACTTGACCATTGGCCTGAGAATAATATGGAGATGAATGCTGCTACCGGAAGCCCAACTCAAGATCCAATTTGGTCATCAGTTGATTTTGAAAGTGACTGCCATGGTCAGTGACAATCTCTCTTGGGATACCAAATCGTGAAATAACCTGGTTGAAGAAAAACAAGTTTGTTGTCTCGCTATAGTTTTTGAAAGTAGGCATGGCCTCAGCTCACTTCGTAAAGTAGTCTATGGCCACAATGATGTACTTGTGATTCCCTGCCGAAGGTGGATTACAAGTAGTAAAATCAATGCCCCACTTCGTAAATGGACCGACAGTGATAACAGGAAAAAGTGGAGCTGGATGCACGCGCATTTTCCGAGTATAAACTTGACAAGGATGGAAACATTTGATCGCTTCAATAAAATCTTTGAAAATTGAAGGCCAGAAGTAGCCTGCTCGCAAAATTTTTTGGGCTATTGCAAGCCCTGATAGATGATCGCCACAAGCTCCACTGTGGAAATCATTAAGTACTGACTCAGCTTCTTCCAAAGTTAAGCAACACCTAAGGATTGAGTTAACCCCTCTGTGAAATAATGTATCACCATAATAACATAGTTTTTGGCAAGGTGACGTAACTTTCGATGCTCATCTTTGGAGAAAGCAGGTGGAAACTTCGAAGTCTGGAGTTATATAATGATATCTTCGTACCAGGGATCCTGTGGAGAAATGAGGAATATATGTTCGTCGGGAAAATTTTCCTCATAAACAATAGCTTCCTCACAAGGTAGATTCGAAATCAATTCCACAAAATCTAATTACTTCTTAGATTTAGCTAACAAGAATTCGAGATCGAACTCTTGCAAAATAACAATCCATCGATTATACTTGCCCCCAATCACTCGCCTACTAAGGACAAACTGAAAAGGATTGACAACCGCTAAGACGAATGTTTTGCGAAGCAAAATGTAATGACGAAGCCGCTGGACAGCATGGACAGCCGCCAAGGCCAATTTCTCGATGGGAGAATAGCGTAGCTCAGGTCCTACTAAGCCTCGACTCAAGTAGTAGATTACATGCTCACTGAGAGCATCATCCTCCTGAACCAGAACCATACTAATGGTTGATTCTGTCACAGTGAGATACAAAAGGAAATCTCTGCCATAATCTAGTGGACTCAATAATGGAGCAGAGGTTAATGCTTTTTTCAAAGCATCAAAAGATCGTTGCATGAAATTGTCCCATAAAAATGGAACTCCTTTCTTAAGCAAATGCATAACTCTTTTGGTAATCTCAGTGTAATTTGCTATAAATCTCCTCAAGAAATTTGCCTTTCCTTAGAGACTTTGAAGTTGACGAATGGAAGATGGGGGAGGCAACTAAATTATTGCCTCAACCTTGAAAGGATCAACTCGAATCCCTTCAGTCGATACAATGAATCCTAACAACTGACTGGATGTGACCACAAAAACACACTTATTTGGATTCAACCGGATTTTATAAAAACGACATCTCTCAAAGACTAACTGAAGGTGGCTGGGATGATCAATTCTCTTGCGAGAATGAGCAGCTAAGTCATCCAAGTATGCTTTGATAACATGTTTGATGTCGTGGAAAGCATAAGACATGGGCCGCTGAAAAGTAGCTCCAGCATTTTTAAGGCCAAAAGGAATCTTCTTGTATGCAAACATGCCCCAAAGACAAATAAAGGTTGTCTTGTGTTGATCCTCTGGACAGATAGTAATTTGATTATAACTAGAGAATCCGTCCATGAACGAAAAAATTTCATTACTCGCACATTCATCAACAATTTGATCAATAAAATGTGTGGGGTAATTGTCTTTTGGACAAGCTTTATTTAAATCCCTAAAGTCGATACATACTCGGATCATTCCTTGCTTCTTATCTACCGGGACTGGGTTGGAAAACCACTCAGTTAGAGGAACGGGGTATATGAAACCCGCCTTAAGCAAATTTTCAACTTCAACTTTAATAGCTGCTGCTTTCCGAGGATTGACTGATCGAAGTTTTTGACGAATAGGTTTGGTGTTTTCGTATGTCTTGATCTCATGCTGGACTATAGATGGATCAATTCCAGGCATTTCCTCATAAGACCAAGCGAACACATCTCGAAATTATTTAAAGAGATCGGTGTAGATTTGAATTTCTTTAGGGGAACAATCAGCTCCGATGAAGACATTTTCAATTACGTTAGGATTCCTAGAGATGTTCACAGGTACAGTTCGTGAGATAACTGACATGTTACCTTCAGTAGAAAATTGTGTTGGAGCCAAAGGGTTTGAAACTGTACAAACATCACTAGTAGACAGATTGGACAAACTAGATTCAACTTCACGCAATGGAGGGAGAAAATATGAACGATGATGTAAATCCTCCCATGGTCTATCCACACCCATCATTGCTTCCAAAATTGCTTCTTCAGATGGTAAGACTGTATCCAAGCAATCCAGAGCTGAAGTAGAATCGAGGGTCCAAGCTGGAGCCACATCACCATCTAACTCCTCTTGTGAAAAAGGAGTGGGATGGTTGTCTACAGAGTTAACGATAGATTGATAAGTGAGTTCCATTGCAGACATGGGAAATGCCATTCCACCTACCTACCCTCCATCTAATGTGGTGGTAGATGAAGGTAAGGGCCAAGGGTCCGAAAAATAATGAGTTCGAAAGAACTCTTTCCGAGAAGGTCCCCTAGAGGATGAAATCACATTAGTTTTAGTTGTAGGAGCAGGGAGGTCAAATATACCCATTAACGAAGAGTACATCCCAACTCCTAAATTCTCAATAGGTTGATGGGGATTTTCCACCAATGGAAAGGTAGAATTTGAAGATGCGTGAGAGTCACCTGGAGAATAATCTATCTGATCAACTCTAACAATCCTCCCCTCATGAGAAAAACAGAGGATACAAAATAATGATGAAACAATGGCATCCATCTCGTAAATCCAATTCCTACCTAAGAGGAGGTTATAATCTAGGTTCGCATCGACGTTCTACCTCAATATTCACTACCTTTCCCCCAACACAGATAGGAAAGGCCGAGATAATCCCGTGCGGCCTATGAGAATGTCCATCAAATGTCGTCAAAAGAGTCAGTGAAGGAACAGCTGAAGGTGATCCAATGGCTTTCCAACATGACATAGACATCACACATGTGGAAGCTTCCTCATCTATAACAATCCGAAAAATATTGGTCTTTCGGTATGTGGACTTTATATGGAAAGCCATATGGTGAGGAAGTCTATTTTTGACATTCAACATATCAAAAGTGAGCACTAAAGAATTCTTTGGATCTATTGCACCGATTGCCGAAAGCAAAGCACTTCTCTGAGCAGGGCATGACTAGAGTACCTCCAATGCTAACATAACACAAGTACTTTGAGCCATATCTTCTACAATCGAGTAGTTCTGGGCTGCACTAGCATTAGGGTTAATAGTCAAGCGCTTTGCGGAGCCTTTCGGTATCTGAAGTATAGACTCAACAGGGGGCCGCTCAATATGAAGTGGTTCTATGGCTTCGGGAACAAATTTAGCTGTAGATGTTTCTAATTCACCATAATCGTGTGCTCGCGTAGCGACGTCGATATGACAGCTCATCATATAAACATTTGACGAATTTTCTCCTTCCTGGTTGCCCCCAACGGAGGTACCAACATTAGAATTCATGCCAGCAAGTAATTGCTGCCCTTGGGGAAAAGGGTTAGTCATAACAGCTTGGGAGATAGAGGACCCTTGTTGTACTAATAAGGGCTAAGTGTCTTGCATCTTAGGGTAGAGATGAGTCAGATGATCTCCATTGCATAACTTGCATGGAAATTTTACCTTTTTCTTGGACTCTTTCCTACCCTCTCCGACATCATTGCCGGGTTTGTTTAATTGCCTTTCCCTTCCTCGTTCTTCTTCTTACCTCGTCCCTTCCTCTTCCCATCGGATTGTTGATTTCCTTTGGGGTTAGAGGTCTAGATGGTGTTTATAAAGGTAGGTTGGGAAGGTGTAGGTACAGACGGTGTTGCCTGGGTAGAAGAAGCAGTTTGTAGAGACAACTGTTGTAATTGATTCAATAGGTTCACCGCATTAATATCAATCGATCTGACTATACCATCGGCATGGGGACCTGGTTTCGGTTTGGCTAAATCGACCTTAGATCTAGGAGCATCAGGTAGAATTTTCTGAAGAACCCCAGACTGAGAATATATCAGTTCCAATTGTTGGGCTCTGAAAATGGCCTGCTCTTCCGTATAAACACCGGAGAGAGACACATCCTTTGAGATCTCAGGTTGTAATGATTTGAGAAACCATTCGAGAAGGAACTCTGGTGGGATTTCAGCTTTGATAAGCCTTTTCCTCCTCCTCCATTCCTGGATGTGATCCGAAATGTGAGTTGTGGTGTCTTGCTGAAAGTTAGCCAGAAGTTCAGTTCCGGCTTCATATCAGACAGGCAACTGAAAATGGTTCAAAAAGACATTAGCCAAATCACAGAAAGAAGTATAGGTGCCCCCTGGAAACTCTATATACCATTTGGTCGCATTTTCGGTTAGGGTGCGCTGAAATAACCTCAACCTAATCGAATCATCTATCAGGGAGTTGGATGAGCACCATAAGTGAAATGTGGTTACATGGTCTCCCGGATATTCACCACTCTTCCCTTTGAATTTTGGGATATCCAAGCGAAGTTTATTTGGGACCGAAGGCCAAGCTGGATTGTACCGAAACGGATCATTTGTAAATTTAGTTAAGTATGGCAAGTTCAGCGTGGCCAGAAAAGGGAGTCGTGGTGGACCTTGGGAATTCCATCCAGTGCGAGCGGCTTTCCCAAAGGTCTGAAAAGAATGAATTGGATTTTGAAAAAAACTAGGTTGCCCGAAGTAACTCATAGAGCCTACCGAACCAAAAGGTGCTCCTTGTGGTCCAGCAAAATTCGGAGTTTGACTAACTCCTGTTGAAAATTCACTGAAACCAATGAAGTTACCCCCTAACGAAGTGTTAAAAGGAGCTGACAACCCCTGATAAGGATTCCATGCGTTAGCAAAGGGTGGAAAATTCTGAAACGAATTAACTAAAGAAAATGGCACATTCCCTTGTTGGCCAAAAAATTGATTCCCAGTTCCTATCCCACTAACCGCAGGGTTTGTCCAACTCTATAATGGGTTATTACCTTGACTTGTAAAAGAAAAAGGCATTGACCCTACTGTTGGATTGGGGTGTGGTATATGACCACTTCCAAATGGGAAACCCTGAAAAGAAGCAAATCCACTCATCATGGATGTAGAGGTGGTTGGTGGTATGTTCAAAGGAACTATAGGAATCCCGTGAGAAGCATTCCATAAGGAATAAATCCAAAACCAGATGCAGTAGCCTGAGACCTTCCACTCATTGACGGAATGGAAGTAGACCCAAATATAGCCTTGCTGGAAGTAATAGAAGGGATGGAAATAGTTCCTCCTCCTTGTACAGATATGGGAGTCTGCATGCTCTCAACACTCGTCATAGATGCCATGCTTCCAGCAGTGGTCATCGAAGGAATAGATGGGTGTAAACCTGGGCTCGAAGGCCTATGAGTCGGGGTTTCGACGTACAATAGAACGTCTAGATGATCAGGAGGAAGAGGAGAATTCAGAGCCACAACTGACTTTGAAAGCTCTTCAACTTCGATATTATCTTCCGACTGAAAAATTACTCGAGAAAGAACTAGTGTGTTCCTCTCTAACTCTCTACTGGTGCTAGGTCTATCTTGTGAATTAATGACCCCAAGCGGAGGATCAATCTCCGATGCGCCTGTTGCCACTGGTTGAAAACCACTGGCAAAATCACTCCTACACCTTCTAGGGGAAGGCTCAGGACTCGTAGGTGATAGCCCACGAAGTCTCCTAGACCGTCGAGATGGTCGATCAACCACTTTGAATTATTTAAAAGATCTACTTAAAGACTCAAAAAATTATAAAGTTAGGCCGACTAGGAGCAAAGAACACTCACTAAAAAGTCCCTAAAGATATCAGCAATCAAACAACTCTCGAGTATTTCCGCTTCAGGTGATTAGGACCAGAAACCTAAATACAAGAAAGTTAATAACAAGGGCCTTCCGAAAATAGACTGGGGTAATTACGCCCCAGGCCTACTAGCGAAGGTATCAGAGGTAGTTATGCTGACCTCCAGACAACAACCTTTGCCGGTGCAAGCACCCAAGCTTCGCAAGGGTACCCTCCAGAAGTACTGTTGAATGTGATACAATGTCAGCCTCAGGTGCCACGGGATTCCCCTCCGCAGCCACCTGTGTGATCCCTAGGATAGGCAACTATGGTCACCAACTCGTATCAGAAGCCGGGCGGAACAGTCGTGAGGCAGGATCTAACAAGTAAGAGAGGGGGTATCTCTTGTCCTTATCTTCACTCTCCCTCGTGCTTTACTCCCAATTATGGAGCTTTCTCGGTCTCCCTAACGCTATTGGATTTCTCTCATTAATCAAACTTCTATGTTTTGTAATTTTGAGCAGCCTTGGAGAGTTAACTCTCCTCTCGCCTAATCCAAGGCCCTAATAAGCCTAAACTTGTTGGTGTATTCTGATGACAACATAAAATTTCTAGTTTATTTTAATTAATCGCTTGATTTTAATGGTTGTTCTTTAACCCTTGGTAAAGATGGGAGTGAGACCAATGATGTTTGTATGATGCAACATAAATCAATGAAAAACTAACTACATGAATGCAATCATTTTTTTATTCGATGAAAAGATATCTCTAAATGGGTTCTATGAAACTTCTGCAAAGCAAAGTACTTTTTCTCTTCTTTTATTGAAACACGCTTCACACACTCAAAAACTAAAAGACTATGAATGCTTTAACAATGAAAACTACCATAATGCAAGATATAATGGAGATGCAAGATCCTAAATACCACTCAAAAAGCAAAAGCAATTGTTTACAACTAACAATGAGCCAAATTAAGTACTAAAGAGGATACAAATTTTGAACACAAAATTCTCTCCAAACAAGAAGGACAAATTGTAAAAGATCACTATTCACTTTCAACAACAAAAAGAAACCATAAACCAAACTTTGGCAAAAGAAAAACAAAAACAAAGTTTTTTGAGATCTTTTTTTTTTTAAAGAAGCAACCAAAACAACTTTTTGAAATCACCAAAATGCTACTAAAGATCAAAAAAAGAGCACAAGGAGTCTTTGCAAGTTACAAACTTGAAAATGAACAAAAACTTGAGCAAAAAGGCTTCAACTTGTACAAAACGATCCAAGTAGCAGCAAAGAGTTTGACAAACTGACCAAGAAGCCAGGAAAGAAATAGTTCCAAATTCGTCAAAAAGACTTTCAAAAAGATAGAAAAGCTATGAGGCCTAAAAACAAAGGAGAGAAAAGCAAGTAGATTTGAAATCCAGGCTTGACACTGAAACTGAAAATAATCTCGTGTTCTGGAGAATCAAAAGAATCAAGAACTTCAGAACGAAGTCTTGTGTGCTAAAACACAAAATAAAAACTCACTAAAGAAGCAAACCTAGGCCAAATCTTTTCAATGAGGAAGAGACTTTGAAATAGTAAGCTTGTAGAATAATTAAATTCTTCAGACAGCAATTGACCACACAAATATTGAAAAGACTAGGCAACAAATCTATCTGGGCTGAAAGATTTGAAAAACAATGCAAAAATTTGCATATGCGACTGTGTTTAAACACAAAAGCGTGCACACGCGCTTCTGACACAGGAAACTCGCGTATACCCAAGTTCACTTTACAGAAACAAGCGTGTATATGCTACTATAAACAAAGTAAAAAGTGTATACAAAGCTTTGCAAGAAAAAAAATAAAAAACAAAGTCTGATCCAAAAGATCAGACTTGAAGCCTGGGAGTCTAGTAGACCAAATAAGATTGTAACCACAAGCAAACCAAAGACTGAGCCCTGATTGAGAATGAATAACCCAAACCAGGAATAATAATATTGTTATGCCCAGTGGAGTCACCAATTCTGTTTTGGGTGAAAGCACCCTAGGGTTTTGGGTTAGAACTCCAATAGAGAAGAAGCGAACTACAACAAGAAATACTCATACAACTCGGGCAAGATGCTTATATTATCAAACTACGTAAGAGTGACCGTACCCGGATTTCCTTCGTTAAAGTAGGTCCCGCAGGGTTCAAACCCTCTGCAACTCCCGATATTCTTCAAACCTGAAAATCATCCAATTCGAACATACATAGCAGTATATAAGTAAAGCATATTCATGAAATTGACTTTATATCATATAAACAAATGATTGATCATACATCAAAATGACATTCATATATGAATTAAAACATATTTTGATGCATAAACATAGTTAATTTCAGAAACAAGACAACAATTTTATTGCAGTAAGCTATAAATAACATGGAGAGAATTCACCTGAGTCTTTCTTTGGCTCCAAGTGGAACTGTCCTTTGGATTCGTCCTATCCCAGCCTTCAACAATCTTCTTCCATCACCAACACCATGATATCTCAAGCAAAAGGAAGGATATCTATAATCAAGAAAACAAGGGTTTCCTGAAGCTTGGAGAAGTGCATGAGGCACAGGGATTCATCAGACCCAGTCAGGGATTCTTCTCTTCCTTAAGGCCTTCCCATAGAGGCCTATTTATACCTCTCCTAATTAGTTTTTTAGTTGGGAAACAGTTGGGCCACGGGCACTAGGAGGTAATCAACAGGTAATACCCGTGAACTCCACCCATAATTAAGGAAATTTAATTTTTTTAAGTGTTCTAATACATATACATGGGTTGGGTATTGACTGACCCACGTGTACACGCTTTTAGCTCAGGGAAAAGCAGCGTACAAGGAATAAAACATTGTTTTTTATATATTTGGACCAATTCTGGAAGGAGGGGTTGCCCTAGGCCATAAACAAAGTATCACATATACCAAGAGTGGTAAATGATGTTATAAAAACATCCACCAATAGGTCCATGATATATTGGATAGAGCCAATATTAAGTACAAGCAGCGCCATGATCAACATCGAGTGTCGCACAAGTTCCAAATGGGCGACAAAGTTTGGCTACATTTGTAGGAGCACCTCACTTGACCCCACTGCAAGCTTCGCCAGCTCCGATATGGGCCATACACCATCACCAAGGTTATCAATGACAATGCTTTTAAGATCAACATCCCGTCATTCCTTGGTTTGCACCTAATGTTCAATGTAGACCGCCTTCGGCCATACTTTCCACCATTGTTGGACACATCTGACATTGCAGAACAACTCACACCAACAGAGCTCAACCTGGACTACATTGGAATAGGCCACAACTTATCATCTCATGGACACGCAGATTAGGAACACCCGCCAATAGAGGATCCAGCTATATCGAGTTGTCAAAGCAAGTCAACTCCTTCACCAGGTCAAGTGGTTCACCAAGGACCAGGTTCAACAAAAATTTCCTCACCTCATGGAGGCTCTGCACATAATGTGGACCACTGCTTCCTAAGGGGGGAGGAATGATCTAGATGAATATTCGAGGCCACCTGCCTATTCCACTTAGACCTCTAGTCGATTTCATCTATTTCCTTGTTTATTTCAACATTTACTATTTTTAGCAGTTTTTTGAGTCCTGAACTTCTGGAGCAGTTTTGACCCCCTAAACGGCCTTTTTTTGAGGTTCGTTGTAGGCCCATTATGGGCCTATGGAAAATATTGTAGTACTCAAAGAGACATTTCCAACAAGGCATCATACGCACCAAATAGAGATAATATGACGAAGTTACGACCTCGGGAAGTTGGCTGCCCAATTAACCCCAATGAGGTCCACAAACTCATAGTGTTACATCTCCTGTGGTTAGGGTTTTCTCTTGTTATTCAATAATAAATAGGCCCTTGAACCTCATTATAACACAGTTTAGAAGCATGTACCTACCACATCTCTTCTCAGAGATAAACTACCATCGCCCAAGCTAGTTTATTTCCATTCTGTTTGTAAGCATATTTTAGTATTTTGATATTAATGAAATGAAGTGTTATTTTTGCTGCATCTCTGTATTTATGGTTATATCTGTAATTTGTTGCGTTCATGTTTAAGTTCAAATCAAAGACCTTTTAATTGAATATGACATATCTTCTCCTAATGATTTTGTGATTTTCATAATCATATAAGCGATAACCAAAATCACTTACACCATATCCAATAAAGGTACATTTCTTTGATTTTGCCTCAATATTTGTTCTATTTTCTTTATTTATGTGGACAAAGGCTTCACAACTGAAAGTATTTAAAAATGAGTAGTTTACCTTTTTACCTGTCCACGCCTCCTCTGGAATACCACCATCCAAGGAACTTGAAGGCCCTCTGTTTGTTAAATAAACAACAATATCTACAACATTTTCCCAAAATTGTAAGGGCAATCATGCATGCAATCTCATACACCTTGCACGCTCCATGATTGCCATATTCATCCTTTCTAACACACCATTTTCTTGTGGTGTTCTTGGAATTTCATGCTCTGAACAGTAGTTATCAAACTCTTTGATGCAGTATTCACCTCCATTGTCTGATCTGAGACACTTCAACTTATTTATTGTCTCATTCTCAACCAAATCTTTCCATTTCTTAAGAGTATCAAATGCATCAAATTTATTTTCAATACAATAAATCCAGGTTTTCCTAGTTGCATCATCAATAAAAGTAACATAATAGTGAAATCCACTAAGAGATGACACCTGAGTAGGTCCGTATACATTTGTATACACAACCTCTAATTTTTTTCTCTTGTTTTCCTTCCCAACTCTAATAAATCTAACTCTCTTTTGTTTTCCATAAACACAATTTTCACAGAAATCCAAATCAACATGCTTGAAACATAGCAACAAATTTATTGAGTGAAGAATTTGCAACCTCTTCTCACTCATGTTCCCGAGCCTATGATGCCAGAGTGTCGTATCTGCTCCAGTGGAAGTTAAAAAATTAACTGAATTAGAAATACCATTGCATAAATACAATGTACCAACCTTTTCTCCTTTTGCAATTACCAGGGATCCTTTAATTACCTTCCAGGTTTTGTCTATAAATGTAGTTACACAACCTTCACCTCCCAACTGCCCTATTGAAATTATATTTTCCCTCAGAACTGGAAGATGCCTTACCTCATTTAATAGCCATTAGTTTCCACTCTTATGTTTTATAAAAACCTTACCCATTCCAATGATTTTAAAAGGTTTATCATCACCCAGAAGAACCTGTCCAAAATCTCCTTGAACATAGTCATGAAAATGTTTCCTATCAAGTGTGGCATGGGATGAGGCCCCTAAATCTACCACCTAGGCATCAATAATATTTTCTAAAGAAATAATCAAAGCATCTTGCAACACATCACTCATCACATTTTCTTCATGATTGTTCTCTTGTTGTCCATATCCTTCTTTTCCCTTCCATGACTTATAGCCTTTCTTCAGCTGTCATTTCTTCCCACATTTACAACACACTCCGATATGGACTTGGATCTAACTTTTCTTGACTTAATATGATTTCCTGGTATCCTTCCTCTTTCTATTTTCCTTCCCTTAGTCTCTGCAGTCCAATCATTACCTAATGTCTCGCCGGAGCTTTTCGGTCACATTTCCTCCCTGAGGATGGCACCAACAACATCATCAAACTAAATTCTACATCACATCACTATCAGATATTGATATACCCTGAGAATATTGGTCTTATATATACCATTAGGTCCCGACAGAATTTACCGAGCTCTTTCCACCATAACTTGATAATTTCTTTGGTGGTTATGTTTATGCCGCCTACCATCTTGAATTGAGATATTCATGTGGTTTAGGTAGCTTGAAATAAATTTAAATATTGTCTTCCTGATATGAAGCTAATGGCACACCTTTAGAACTTTGAACTATCATGTTCTCATGATCCATCTATTGTAGGATCCATTCTATTGTTTTAGCAAAAAGAAGCATAGGAGCATGGGCACCAACTTTATGAAACTTGGACCTTTTGATGTTGATATAGAAATCTCTATCTTATTCAATCTTCTACCATTGGTTCTCAGTTTGCAGGAAGGAGACGAGGAGCTCGGGGGTTGGGGAGGGGGGGGGGATTATAGGATTAGGTGGAGTTGCTTGTTGGTCTAGTGACTCACTTCGGAACAAGGTATCTTTGGTAGCCAAAGATGATTTTTCCAGGTTAATGTGGATTCAGATTAGCTTCGAATTATCTCCTCCAAGGGACATCTACATTGCAGTTTGTTACTTTCCCCCAGATTCTTCATAATTTACCATCCATAATGGCTCAAGTGGGGACCCTTTATAGAATTATATACTGGAATCACCCAATACTCTGCTGATGGGGAATTCATCCTTCTGAGTGACTTCAATGCTCGTACTAGATATCTCCAGATCCCTCTCCACGATCGATCAAAGGATGTGTTTTGTACCCAAGGGATAGATCCAGATTTAGTAGGGCTTCACCAGATGTCAGATGATGTTTTTGGGCCCATTATATCTTATCGTAATAATTTATTACAGTTGGGGGAATCAAAAGAGTTGTTGATTTTAAATGGTCTCCCATGTTTCCCGGACTCCCACTTTTTCACATGCCGACCATATGGCAAAGGTGCGAGTGTAGTTGATTATGTCCTTGCTGGCCAGAACTTACTCCCTTTTATTCGCCATCTCTCGGTCTCCCCCATCCTCCATGTTCATCATGCACTTATTTCCTTCTTTCTCCACCTTGACACTCCCTTGCCACCCCATCCTTCCTCTTGGGGTCCACCCCGAACCACCTTTCTATTTAACGAAGGTGACCCTAACATCTTCTTCTCTAACCTACCGCAAGATGCTCCCATTAGAGACCCAGTTCTCCTTGTTTGATTCTGCTTCCACTAGATACACCTATATTTCATCTGCCATTTGGGAAGCAACACTCAAATCCTTCCCCCACTCCACTCACACTTCCATCTCCCAAAAATTTGGACCTTGCCCCATGAACAAATTGTACGATGATGAATGTAAGACTCTACATCAAAAACTTTGATATTATTTCACCCACTTTCAACCCTTCTACCCTGACCTCAAAACTTCTTATCATTATCTCCTCCATCGTAAGAAATGACACTTTGTCTCTCATACAAAACAAGAAATTTCTACTCTCTTTTCCCACTCCCATAAACAATTGTGGTGTACCATCCTCCAATGATGCTCCCCTATTCCATATGACCTCAACCCTACATCCATGTTCTCTCACACTTCCAACCTTTATGATATTCCGGGGTAGGCCCAAATTCATGTTACTTCTCATGTTACTTCTCCACCCTCTTCCTATTACCTATTCTCAAACAAAGATATTAGAGAGGTCATTTGGGTGAAAAACAACAAAGATGCATATGAGAAAGGCTATCAAGCAGAGTTCTTTAAGCATGATTTCCATGCTTTGGTTAACTACTTGGATGATCTCTTCAACCATGTAGTCCGTGAAGGTTTTCCTTCGGCATGGTCACACCACATCATCCATCCGATCCACAAATCAGGTTCCAACTCAAATCCCAACAACTACAGAATGATCATGGTGGACCACATGTTCTCGAAGTTGTATGCTACTATTATACATAGGAAGCTCTCCAGTGACCTTGAGCATAGACAGCTTAGAGCTAGGGGATAGGTAGGTCTTCAATCGACTCATTAAACCATTGACCACATCTTCACCCTCCATACTGTGATTGAGGAGGCACGACACCGCTCTTTGAAAGTCTACTATTGTTTCATAGATTTTCAGAAAGCTTTTGACTCTATTTCGAGGGAAGCGTTACTCCAGAGACTCAAAGATATTGACATCTAAACGACCCTATTGACAGTTATTGCATGCCTATATGAGTCTGTCCTTGGTCATCTTTGCATGGCTCAGGGGATGTATGATTTCATCCGAAGCAGTATTGGGGTTAAATAGGGTTGTCCATTGTCCCCTACCCTATTTGGGATCTATATTGATGAGTTGGAGGCATTTCTGCACTAGCATATCCAGGACACTGACGGCTGCCTTCTTCACCAGGTTCTGATATCTATTCTACTCTTTGCTGATGACGTGGTCCTCCTCTCCTCATCCCTAGAAGGATTACAAAGGTAGTTGGATGCCTTAGCTCTGTTTTGTGATCTTCGACAGTTGACGGTCAACCTAGGTAAAACCAAGGTTATGATCTTCAATGGGGTGAAGAAAACTTCGAACCTTCACTTCCTATTTAGAGGGGAGGAGGTTGATATCACTAGCATGTATACTTACTTGGGGGTGCAATTCTCAGGTCCTCGCTTTAGTTTGCGACTAGCGCTTCAGCCTTAGATCAACAAAGGATATGGATCCTTAGCCCTTCTCGAGAGACAGTTCTCTCAACATCACTTCCAAGACATCTTGTCCAAGATGAGCCTCATGGACACCTTGATCCATCCCACTGTTCCATATGGCTTAGAGATTTTGGGACCATCTTTACTTGAGTCGAATTGGGTTTCAATTGAGACAGTCCATATTCTTCTTCTCTTCTGCATCCTTAGATGCAAACAGATAGTACCTCAACACATCATCCTTGCAAAGTTTGGAGCTCAGCCCTTTCATCTTGAGACAATCTTCAGATTGGTATCATTCTTGCATCGTGTCCAGGGCTTTGCAGAATCGATAAAGAGTAGGGACAAGTATCATTACTTGGCATATTGCTCCTCTGAGACTATTGCCCGTTATACTCCCTCAGGTTGGGCTAGATGTTGGTTTACATGACTTTCGGATCTGTTAGAGTCAGTGGGAATTTAGTTGGATCATCTCCCTCCTTTCTGATATTCATTAGATGCTCATGGTCACCTTTTACCTACTAGACAAGAGCTGAACAAGATCATCACAGAGGACATCTATAGGCAGTTTGAATAGGTCACCTGGGTCAATCCTTCGGGAGGGTTGCGCCTAAAGATGGCCTTCTACGTTGAGCACTTCTTGGAGGTGAGTGAAAGGCTCATTTTTTGGCCCCAGTATATGTTTCGCCACTGGATGTATGCTCTTCACATTCCTCTAGGCCAGTTCAGAGTAGGTTCTCATAGACTTCGGGTAGAGACAGACCACCAGATTGATAGACCAAACATAATATTATAGGTATGTCATTTATAGGAAGGGGAGACCGAGGTTCACTTCATTTTTGGATGCTCTATCTACTACAAGATCAGAGGAAGGTTTCATTGCTTGTCCAAATATTCTCAGACCCTCGCCGACTTTGTCAGGTATCCCGATCAGAGATGTTTGGCCTTATTTATGCAGGATGCTCTTAGGTTCTGAGCACATATTCTTCAGTCTCCCATCAGACCAGACCCCACATAGAGGATCATGACATTCTTTAGGGTACTACCTTCAGACAGGGGCACTAAGAGACTAATCAATACCAGTTCATATCCAGACTCTTAATTAATGAAGATCCATGGGACCTCGCCCCACTGCATGAGATTGCAGCATAAAATTTGTCTCAGATCCAATCCTGGGAGACATAATAGATCCTCCAGACCTTAGCAGTGCATGAACTCCCCTAGGAAATGATTTAGTGGATAATTTGCACTCTCCACTGGCCCTTCATTAGGCCAACAAACTTTGGGAAGTTTTTTTCGGTGTTATTCATTCAACCTCAGATGTTAGGAGAGATGGCTCTAATCCTCAGACCCATTAGATCCTGGATCTTCTCCACCAGGGAATTCCATACATTGTATCTTTTATGTTCCTGCATTGTATCTTTTATATTCATGCATTATATCTTTTATAGGAGACTATTTGGTTCTCTCGCATTGTAAGGACATCGTTGTACTCAATAATCCCTTTAACCTACTTTGTGGTGAATAGTTGGACATAAGTGTAATTATCTTATATTATCTTATCTAGAATCTCTTTCCTAATAAACTCCTTGAATATCCCAAGCCATGATAGGGATATTGATTTATCAATGGAGAATGTCATGTCCTTCAAAATGGGCACTATGGATTTAGGGTTGTCTACCACCCCTTCAATGTTGCTTTCAACTACTTCTCTAGTTGGCCCTTTTCTTGTTATTGGTGGCATACTTTTGATAGATGAAGGTACATTAATGGATTGTAAATCTATTATCCCTAGAATTTCAAATATATTCATTGCAACAAGAAAAATTTAGCATAAGAACCTTATTATAGCTCCTATTTTGTTCATATATTTTGCCTATAAAACCACAATGTACTAGGAGTCACAGTCACAGTTTCCTGGGATAAGGTATGACTTGGGCACAATAAGAGTTTTTAGTGCGAGAGGGATCGATATAAGGTATTATTGGCTAGGGAGCATGAGTGCACTAACAAGGAATGATGAACGTGTTTTAATTGCAAATTGGAATTTACAATGATAGAGTGATAGGGTTGTAATACTAGGACATAATAAAGTGCTAGCTGAGAGAAAGAGGGAAATCGTTAGTGCGATTAGGATTAGTAGTGACAAGGGTATTGGGGATAAATTACTAAGCTATATGAGCATGACAAGCAAGGGTAGGGGATTGAAGTCAGTTTTAGTCGCAATTGACCCTTGCAAAGGTAAGGATAATGAGCTAATATGCGTGAGGGAGGTACGAGAAAAGTTGCATTCACATCTCATCAAAGAAGGTTGCAAAAGGGAATGCTTGGGGTCTAAAGCGCACAAGTGCACCAATATGAAAAGTTATAATATCATTTGGGAAATCAATTGATTAAGGAAAATCGTGATTGGAATTTGCGAAGAAATGATTAAACATTTTGGTTCTCTGAGACATGATTGAGCAATTGAGGAGATCAGAGTTTTTTTAGGGTAGTGCACCAATAATAGTTAGAATGCTAACTTCCTAGGCATATATAGGTTTTTCTAGGTATAAGAATCTAAAACATCATGGGAAGATGAGAGGTCATGTGCAAATGACAAAATCAAAAATTTCAAAAGAACACGTACAAATGACACATTTCCAATGTGAGAGGATTTCACCTACCTTGATTAGTTGCTCAATTGCAGTCGCAATCCACAAGGGTAGACAACGAATCTATCAAAAAAATCTACGCATATCTCTTTAAACTGAAAAACACAATGAAATGAGCTATGGGTTCGAAGCCCTTATATAGTTCTACTTCACACGTGCAAGGGAAGATGAAATTAATGCTCATTTGCATTTTGAAGTGCAATAAGGTTGGAGATAACATGAAAAGATTTTCAATGTAGGATTGCCACTAGAAGATGTGATTGCGATAGCTTTCAAAGGTGTGCTAAGATTAAGAAATGTGACTACGATTTGTTGAGGCAGAATGCAACAAGTCCTTGATAAGCAAAGAAACTTAAGAGATTTTTGGAAGTTTGTTCTTTTGAGAATTTGATAAGGGGGCTCCAAAATTTGAACACATTGAAAATTTTGGGGGTTGTTGTAGTTGCTACAACATGATGATAATAATAATAATCTAATTTTAAGGTCATGGTTAATCTAGACACCAAACTAGTGTATGAGATCCTATTATTTGTGGGATAAATGATTCACCTCCATGTAGTGATTTCGATTATTGAAGTCTACATGAATGAATAGTAGATTGGCCATATTTTGATTCCAAAACTTTCTAAGACCCCTTCCTGATGGAAACATTTCTTGAAAACAACATTTCCATCCCATTGCATAGACCTTCACTGAAAATCACCCCATTGCATTCTTTGTATATATAGATAAAAACAATTGAAATAAAAAACATACAATAGAATCACTTTGTTATTAAATCACAAGTGTATGTTTATACCTATTTTTCATTCATTTGGTGTGGATGAGGATAACATTGTTTGAACAATTATGGCGGTAATCCAACTTGCATAAAATTCAACAATCTAACCTACTATGCATATTAACAAAAAGTCACCATCTTGTCCTTATCATATATCATAACATCAACATTTGATACTATCATTACAAATATAAAAGCCACTATCTGATAATGCCTTTACACATATCAAAAACATATCCTAAAAGAATACTAGAGTCCATCAAAATATCTCTTATGGAATTTTAACATCTCTTTACATTTTTTTTGTAAAGTGAGCTTCTATTACCTTGAAGACATAGGGTTACATCTGAAAACTACATAGTCCAATCCGATCTCTCAATGGGGAGACGGGACCATAGCCAAAATTGGACTCTTCATAGAGTCATAAGTGACATACAAAACATAGCATGATCAAATTGAAACAAGCCTTTATGATGCTACTGGTCAATCCAACTACAAATAAAAACATTTGCAAAAAGGTGATTAGAAACTCGTGTCTTCATCCAATCAAGGGAGAGGGTCAGAGTCCAATCGAACTAGTGAGATTGGGTTTGCTTGGTTAGCCAGGGGTCAAGGTGTTGTCAAAGGGATCCCAAGGTGATTCTCAATTATGTTCATTATGTGATCCATCTGGTCCAGGCGATGATCATAGTACCTAAGATGGCCATGCATGTGCTCCAGGGTTTGTTGCATTTCTATCTGCGATTCTTGGCTATCCATCAGCGCTCTGCAAAAAATGAATTTGATTTTCCAGTAAAGGTCAATGGATTGTAGGTATTGTCTTTTTCTTCTTGGGTTTGACCCGTGTTAGGGATCTAGGCTTCCCATTTTTCCCTCACTGTTGCATTATAGAGGGTAGCTTATTGAGTGGATGCTGCCCTTACATATTGAGTTAGCTCTTCTTGAAACTGTAAAGGAAACTACTCATGGTATCACGTTGTTGATCCTTGTGCCCTGTCTTGGAGGTGAGAGTTGCCTCTACTTGCACGAGTTGCATAATACACCAATCCCCTTCTTGGTTTTCCCTTCTCCTTTGGCATGATGATAGAGAACTCGATACTTTGGACTATGTAAGAGAGAGTCTGTAGAATTGAGAGATATGTTTTGTTGTTAGAATAATTTGTGTTGGGTACTCCACATTGTATGGTACAATTGTCCTATGACAATAGGTGATTGTCTCATCACCCCGTTTAATATCTTGATGGCGTGATACTAGTTGTTCCCCTCTTAAGAGTTAGTTCCATACCACTATAGAGAAGGGCTCCCACCATTTTTCAAACATGATAACAAGATGACCCAAGATACAGTCTTGTGCAACCTAGCCTCTTACCCCTCCTCTACCTTCCAGATTTTGATTCTTAGAGACATTGTTCTCCATCAATGGAATCTGTCGCTACTTACCTATCCCTTTACTTTCTCTACTATGCACCGAAATATAAGGCACATGAACAACACAATGGTATTTCAATTCCCCCAAGAAGCTATCATTAAGGGAGTGATATTTCCAGTTAAGAGTGTTAAAAAGCTGGTTGCAACCATGAAAAACATAGAAGTTTTGAGCTTCAGGAGAAATGATACTTGGGTAGTATACACAATCAAGTCATCCTCTGAATTTGTAGAGCCCACACTTATACCAACTCAGGATTGATTTTATTTGTTGAGTTTTGATCTACAAGAGTTCCACCTTCAAAACATTTTCCCCCTCGTACGCCACTAGTTCTACAACATAAATGCCTAGTCCACAATCTTCCCTTCTCCTGTAATCAACTTGACCAATACTCCAATTTTTTCATTAGGGAGGTTATTTGTGGGTTGGAGAGCTCTATAGTGTGACTCCTCCTAACTTTATCATTTGAGTTTAACCCAAGCATGAATTTCTCTATTACAAAATCCAAAGACTATCCGAGCCTGCTTGCTAATTCCTAGGCACCATTATTATCTAGCATGCTCTCCATAATTGTTGGTACAACTCCACTATCATGATCATTATTGCACTTTGTTGCCCTACGAGCCACCAGGAGGCACAATGTATGAATCCATGCAAATTGTTGGCTGGTCGCAATACCTCAAATGATACACCCTATCTTTGTTATGCCCATCAATATAAATTCATGCCGCCTTGGCACTGCTAGTATCCTTCCTTCCCATGGTGCTCCACCTAAATTCCCTAAGCCTAAAGTGTGTTGACTGCATCCGTTCCCATGCATCATTAAGTTTCTTGGGTGTGCCAGCTACATGGGGAATGTTGTCGCGGCCTCCTACCTATTGGTCAGGTGAGGTGGTGGAAACCCCCCACCCCTTGCTCTATTCTCATCACCCCATCCCTCCTGTATCAATTTCTAGCAAGCTCTTTTTGTGGGGGACATCAACCAAACCTCCCTCTCCATAGTCAAGGATGTAAATGTTTCCATAAATTTGAGATTAGCAAGTAGATCAACAACCTTGTTCCTTGTTCGTCTTATATGGATCATGATGATAACTCAGATGGTAGGAATAAGATTATGCACCTGATCCAACATGGATTCTAGTCTCAAACATCTTGAAACCTCATGTATATGGGATCGTGACTACATTTTACAAATCATATTTATAATTAGCTAAGAGTCCCCTTCTATGTAAAGGCTCTAGTATCCTTGATTCTGTGTGAATTCCAGACCATGCTTCAATCTCGAAAGCTCCACAACATTATTTTTTTAGTGCCAATCATACTTGAATAGATTAATAAAGGTTTCCATGTGTGGTCTTTAATGATACCTCCATATCCAGTCGGGCCAGGATTTCACTTCGCTGCTCCATCAAAGTTAAGTTTGACAAAACGAGGTAGGGAGGGGACCAGATCAATGGAATAAAGATTGCAGCAGGTGACAAGGTGATAAGTGAAAGGTCCATAAGAATGGAAGGGAACCATTTCTGCATTATACTTTCTTCAACATTTGTTTCTTTCCAATCTTGGGTTGACCACGTTAATGCAAGAATAGTTTCCTTTACATTTGTGACAAATTTATTCCATAGAGTCTCCATTGACAAGGCACCCCCTTTAAATATTCCCCTGTTCCTTTTGTTCCAGATACCCCATAGGAGGAAACCAGGAGAAATCCTCCAAATGAAATTAGGGATAGAGTTATCAAACACACACAATCTCCAATTTCTAATAGTTTCATGGGGACTTTCTTTGACCCAATCTAATTTTGAGAGACATTTCCCCAGCTTTCACTAAATACCTCTAAGGTAATAACATATAATAAGTAGGTGTTCAAAGGTTTCACCACTATTTATTCACAAGGGACATTTGGAAGGTCCCTATATATTTTGTTTTTAGATATTATCCCAAGTTAGTGGCTTATTTTGTATTACCAACCAGATGAAGATTGAATTTTTGGGCCATAAGTTGTGGTTCTTAGTCTAGACCTCCCCTGTCTGCTAGGTATGGTGTCCTGCTTCCAAGTGATAGGATTCTTTAACTGAGAAGGTACATTTAGAGCCATAGCCCCATATAAGTTTGTCTTCTTATATTGAAAAGGGGATTCGCTAAAGTTGTAAATCCTGCTATAAGTTCTGCCATATTTCGCCGTGTGTCTTGGGGTTCCATTTCTTTAGATTCAACCATTTTTTCCTTTCCTGGTTGGCATATCCTTCTCCTATTAATCATCTATTCTGATTTTTCCTTAGGTAGTCATTTGAGTGTTCATCTCTTCTAGTTCCAGTTGGTTCCCCATTTTTTGTAATTGTTGCCACGAATATTCCCAAAAAAAGTGTTTTCTCCCATTTTTTACTTCCTAAAAAAGTGTTTTTCTCCCATTCTTTACTTCCAAAAATCTATGGTTGTGTACTTGCTCCACTCCCTTTTTGGCTAAGGTCTAGATCGATGATCTTGGGCCGAAACCACACTATCGAATGAGTTGTCACAATGGTATTGTGGGGGCATATTTGTGAGTCCATATATTTTTCCAGAGGTCCAGTCCACCCTAAAGCCATCTCCACCAGATCTTTGTCCCTAGCACTTTCACCATTATTTCAAGATCTTGCAAGCCTAATCCTCCCTTCATATTTGGCTGAAACATTTTTTAGCACGCCACTAGGGGAATTTTTTTTATCCCATCTTGAGCCAACGCATAGGAAAATTCGTTGAAATCTTCGTATTTCCTAAAGAATAGATATAGGGGCCATCAATGTCGAGCACATATAAATAGGGAGTGCTTGTAATGCTCATTCTAGGAGGACTAAGTGACTTGCCACATTGAAAGCTCTGAAGGTCCATCATATTAATTTCTTCTGCATTTTTGTTATCAATTCTTCCCATACCTTCTACCGTAGGGAACTATCTACTAGGGGGTGCCCAAGTACTTAGATGGCAGAGTGCTTATCTGGATTCCCAGGATTCTTGCAACATTCCTATACACATTCACAAAATTATTAAAGAAAAATTGTTAGGGTTTGGTCATGTTTAATTCCATACTTGAGGCTAATGAGGTGATGGCCAGGATACTATTGAAAATCCTTGCTTCCTGTACGGTCAACACTCCAGGGCTCATTGTATCATCAACAAAACGTTGGTGGGTTAGGGGTAGGTCATCTCCAAATAGGCAAAGACCTTCCAGTGTATTCTCTATTGTTGCATTTTTAAACATTCGACCGAGGTCCTACACTGTGTGAATGAAGAGAAAGGGAGATAAAATATCCCTTTGTCATATACCTCTGGATGATTGGAATAGAGTGGAGGGTTATCCATTGACCATAAACAAAAAGACACCGAGGAGACTGGTTTGGAGACCCATTGGATCCACTCCTTTGCAAATCCAAGGGCCTTGAGGTTACGATATAAGAAATTCCAGTTGAGCTTATCATATGCCTTAGACAGGTCTAGCATAATCATTATCCCTGGTTTTTTGGTGGCATTTAATGAATGAATTGTTTCATGAGCCACCATAATTCCATCAAGGATTTTCCTTCCTTTTACAAATCCAGTCTCCTCTGGGGATACAAGTTGAGGGAGGAGTGGCTTGATCCGGTTAATGATTATATTGGTTATGATCTTATACACCACATTACACAATGCAATCGGTCGATATTCACTTAGGGATTTTGCCTTCTCTTTTTTTGGGGATCAAAGCTAAGAAAGTCACATCTAATGCTTTCATAATAGTTTTTGCTTGCCTAGATTATTCCATTGCTTTCCATTCATCCTCCCCATTTGTTGACCAACACAAATGAAATAATTCAATGGTAAAACGAACAGGTCTAGGAGCCTTGTTAGGGGGCATCACTTTGATAGTCACTTAAGTCTCTTCTTATGCGATTTCTCGAAGAAGTGTCTCATTTTCCTCCGTTGTTACTATTATGGTAATGTTACTGGTGACCTATGTAATGGCTGCCTGCCTGTCCATGTTGTGCTCTGATAGAGTATGTTGAAAAAATCTGACTATTTCTTGAGAAATATCCTCACACAACTCTAATTTTTGTCCATTTGCTCCTTTGAGAGAGGAGCTTCAATTGGAGTGTCGATGTTGTAGCATTGATTTGTGAAAAAAGAAGGTGTTATTTTCCCCTTCCTTTAGCCACTGGATTCTCGTTTTTAATCTTCACAATATTTCCTCTTCTTTTTGGTGCTCCTCAAGATCTCGTAGGGTCTCCACCTCAGCTTGAATAAGGGATTATGATCATCCATTTGCAAATGCATCCTGCTAAATAGCTGACATTTTGAGCTCTAGTTTTCTCTTTTCCTCTATAATGTCCCCAAAATTCTCTTTATTCTAGCCTATCACTTCCCATTTCACATATTTGATATTTTTGTGAAGGATAAACATTGCAAAACTTTGTATTTGTCTTTCTTCTTCCCACCATTTTTGAATGTTTGTGAGGAAGTTCGGGTGTTGGAGCCATTAATTTTCAAATCTTAACAAGTGATTCTAGGGCCACGTCCTTAGGTCTAGACTTAGCTTGATTGCCCAATGGTCTGAGCCATGGCTTGGGATAATTGAAGCTTCAATGAATGCGTCCCATTCCAAGATATTCTTTGTTATAAAAAACCTATCCATTTTGGATGCAATTTGATGTTGACCTATTCTTGTGTTGTTCCAGGGGTATACCTCATTTATTGTATTGGTCTCAATGAGCCGCAGACCATCTGTTCTATCTTGGAACAAAGCGGATTCAACATCCAACCTCCTTATACCCCCTTTATTTTCCTCCAAGGATCTAATTAGGTTAAATTCCCCATCAATTATCCAAGGATTTGGGGAGATTAACCTTCCGATTTGAGCAATTGACTGGAGAAAAGTTGTTTTTATCTTGTGGGTTATTGGGTCCATATACATTGCATAGGAAAAATGCTCCCCTAAGCTATTGAATTGCATTTGAACTGTCAAGATTCTAAAAGTAGAAAATACATTAATCACTTGAACCTCTTGTTCACCCATATTATTGTTATTTCTCCTTATATTCCATGTGCATTAACCACCATTGATTGTGGTAGGTTCCCCTAGAATTTTTATTTCTTGAATCATTATTACTGTGGGGTTTTCTTTAGTCCATATCTCTTTTAGAAGCCTTTTCTTGCTATGGCTGTTAAGGCCTCGCATATTCCAGTAGATGATTTAAATGGATGGGGTTTGTTGAAACCACGAAAAACATCCTTGATGACCATGACTCTTCTCGAGTTTACCAAATCTTCTCCAATTTCATCTAGCATCTGTAATTTATTTTTCCTTCCCCGACTCTTCATCTCTAACATCTCTTTACATTCTTTCAAATAATATTAAGTGTAAAATTAATAAAAGCTTCTCTAAACATTGGCAAAAGATTAATTTAAATTTAATCATAACAAAGATTAAAATTAACAATTATAATAATCTAATTTTAAAGTCATGGTCAAGCTAGACACCATATTGGTATATGAGATCCTCTTATCTGTGGGACAAAGGATCCACTTCCATGTAGTGATTTTGATTGCTAAAGTTTACATAAATGAATAGTAGATTGACCATCTTTTGATTCCAAAACTTTTTAAGATCCCAATTACCGATAGAAACCTTTCTTCAAAATAGCATCTACATCTGATTGTATAAACCTTTCTTAAAAAAACAACTAAATCCCATTACATTCTTTATACATATAAATAGAGACAATTGAAATTAAAATTAAAAATAATATAATCACTTTATCATTAAATATGTTTATACTTTGTTTTCATTCATTTGTTGTGAATGAGGATAAATATTATTGGACCAATAATGACATTAATCTAATTTATTTAAAATTAATTAAATAATCTAATGCATTATGAATATTAACCAAAAAAAAAAATCACCATCTTATCCTTATCATATATCATTTGATAATGTCATTGCAAATACAAAAGCCACTATTTGATAATACCTTTACACATATCAAGAACATATCATAAAGGTCGATTAGAGTCTATCAAAATATCTCTTATGAAGTTTCAACATATCTTTACATTCTTTTTAAAACCACTATATGATAATACCGTTACACATATCAAGAACATATCATAAAGGTAGATTAGAGTTTATCAAAATATCTTTTACGAAGTTTCAACATCTCTTCATATTCTTTCAAAAGCCACTATCTCATACTACCTTTATACATATCAAGATCATATCATAGAGGTAGATTAGAGTGTATCAAAATATCTCTTATGAAGTTTCAACATCTCTTTACATTCTTCCAAATAATATATAGTTATAAATTAATAAAAACATTGGTAGATGTTAATAAAAGATTGATGTAAATTTAATCATAATAATGATAAATAATAATAATAATCTAATTTTAATGTCATGATTAAGTTAAATACCAGGGCTCGGATATGCTCTAACACTGTTTCTGCTTGGCTAAGAGTTCATCTTCCTCATATGTAAGGAAACATGTTAATGACCCAAGACCTAGGGATATGCTCTAACACTGTTTCTGCTTGGCTAAGAGTTCATCTTCCTCATATGTAAGGAAACATGTTAATGACCCAAGACCTAGAGACATCTGGTAGGAGTGAAAGCTTGCCCCCTTACGGACCACCAACGAGTTATTCCAAGTGGCGTGGTTTTCCTTGAATAATAGTAATGAGTCAACTTGCACTCGCGATTAGCAGCTAGAGATGGTTGTCCCAACATGTAAAAAAATCAAGCTAGACACCAAATTGGTGTACGAGATCCCCTTATTTGTGGAATAAGATATTCACTTCCATGTAGCAATTTGATTATTAAAGTCTATATAAATGAATAATAGATTGGCCATCTTTTGATTCCAAAACTTGCTAAGACCTCGATTCTTGATGACAACCTTTCTTTTGATTCCAAAACTTACTAAAACCCTAATTCTTGATAACAATCTTTTTTGAAAAGAGCATCTACATCTCATTGCACTATTTATACACTGTATTAAAAACAATTGAAATAGAAAAGTAAATAATATAATCACTTTATTATTATATCAGTTACATGCTTATATTTAGTTTCATGTTCTTTTAATTTTAAGGTTATGATTATGCTAGACACCAAATTGGTCTATGAGATTCCCTTTTTTGTGGGACAAGAGACCCACCTCCAAGTAACAATTTGATTGTTAAAGTCCACATACATGAATAATAGATTGGCCATCTTTTGATTCCAAAACTTGTTGAGACCTTGATTCTTGATGAAAAATTTTCTCTTGATTCTAAAACTTACTAAAACCATGATTCTTGATGATAACCTTTCTTGAAAAGAACATCTACAACTCATTGCATTCTTTGTACATATAATAAAAAAAATTAAAATAAAATAAGAGAATATAAAGAGACCCAACTCTAGGTAACAATTTCATTGTTAAAATTTACATACATGAATAATAGATTGACCATCTTTTGATTCCAAATCTTGGTAAGATCTTGATTCTTGATGGCAACTTTTCTCTTGATTCCAAAACTTAATAAACCCTGATTCTTGATGATAACCTTTCTTGAAAAGAACATCTACATCCCATTGCATTCTTTGTACATATAAATAAAAATAATAAAAAGAAAATAAGAGAATACAAGAGACCCCCACCTCCACGTAGCAATTTAATTGTTTAAAGTCTACATACATGAATAATAGATCATCAAATCTTTTGATTCCAAAACTTGCAATGGCCTTGATTCTTGATAACAACTTTTCTGCCGATTCCAAAACTTACTAGAATCTTGATTCTTGATGATAACCTTTCTTGAAAAGAACATCCACAATCTTGATTTTGGATGATAACCTTTCTTGAAAAGAACATCTACAACCCATTGCATTCTTTGTACATATAAATAAAAACAATTAAAATAAAATAAGAGAATACAAGAGACCTACCTCCAAGTAACTATTTGATTGTTAAAGTTTATATATACGAATAATAGATTGGTCATCTTTTGATTCCAAAACTTGCTTTGAGACCTTACTTCTCCATGACAACTTTTCTCTTGATACCAAAACTTACTAAGCCTGATTCTTGATGATAACTTGAACATCTACATCCCATTGCATTCTTTGTGTATATATATATATATATATATATATATATATATATATATATATATATATATATTAAAATAAAATAAGAGAATGCAAAAGACCCATCTCCACATAGCATTTTGATATAAATAATAAATTTGCCATCTTTTGATTCCAAAACTTGTTATGACATTGATTCCTCACAACAACTTTTCTCTTGATTCCAAAACTTACTAAAGCCATGATTCTTGATGATAACCTTTCTTGAAAAGAACATCTACCTCCCATTGCATTCTTTGCACATATAAAATCAAATAAAAATAAAATAAGAGAATACAAAAGACCCATCTCCCCATACCATTTTCATCATTAAGTTTATATATATATATATATATATATATGCCATCTTTTGATTCCAAATCTTGGAATGACCTTGATTCCTCATGACAACTTTTGGCTTAATTCCAAAACTTACTAAAACCATGAATTTTGATGATAATCTTTCTTGAAAAGAACATCTACATCCCATTGCATTCTTTGTACATATAAATAAAAAATTAAATAAAAGAACAAATAATATAATCACTTTGTTATTAAATCACAAGTATGGGCCTCGAGCATGCCTTAAAAGTGCCTCCTTGTCTTCCTCGTACATAAGGAAATAGGGTAATGACCCAAGGCTCAGAGGCATTTGGCAGGAGAGAGAGCCTGGCCTCTTACAAACCACCAGTGGGTTATTGCAAGTGGCGTGGTTTTCATTGATTAACAGTGATGAATCACCCTGCATTCACAGATAGCAACCAAAGATAGCTGTCCTCACTGGTTTGACAACAAAGTTATGATAGATTTTCCCACTGTGTAAAAAAAATAAAAAGCCACAAATATATAATTATACCTCATTTAATACATTTATTGTGAATGATAACAAGCATTATTGAAACCATTACTAAATTACACTTTGACACAATTTTGATAATAACATCACATAAAACCATTACTAAATTTGATTTTGTAAATTTTAATACTAACATCAAACTAATAAATAGATCATTCTTCCATCCAATAAATTTACAAACTTACCAAACCTCACTATAATTAATAAAAAAATCAATCAGAATCCTTGTTAGACCATTCACAGCACAACCAACAAACATAAATATACAAACTGACATCCATTCACAGCACAACTAACAAACATATAATTGCAAACTGACATCAATTCACAGCAGAATCAACAGACATAAATATACAAACTGACATCATATCATATGCCATATAGGATGATACACTCCTCCCAAGAATACTTATCCATTTCCGTTGGTTTCCAATATGGAATCAGGACTTTATGCAATCGTCACTGGAATTCGGTCACAGTATTCTACTCAAACTTTAAGAGAGCAAATATTCTCGAATTCGTCGGAAATTGAGGAAGTGGGCAAACTTTGATACCCGGATTTGAAATCTCATAAAACGTCCCCTAATGTTTGTTGAGTCCCATCACCTTTATGCTACAGAAATGGAAGGGCCGGCTACCTGTGGTGGTGGTATTTGTTTGGCAGAGATTCGGTGGGTGCATGTCTTCATATTCTATTCTCTTTCGCTTTCCCTTCCACCTGCTATTTTAGAGGCCAAAGAATGACAGAGGAGTGTGCCTCTCTGTCAAGTCTTGCTCTTGTATTTGCATTTGCCCTTGCGCTTTGCTAACAAATCATCTCGGCATCTTTTCTTATTTGGCGGTTTCATCAATGAAGATGGGCTCAGGAGGTTCCAGTGTGGTGGGTGAGTATGTTTTTCTTCTTTGTGCCTTTCGGGGCTTCAATTATTGTTCTTGCTTTTATGAGAGATAAAGGGTGGCCAATAATGGTGTCTAATGTGGGCGCAGTGCCAAGGAATTTTCGGTTACTGGAAGAACTTGAGAGGGGAGAGAAAGGAATAGGCGATGGAAGCGTCAGCTATGGAATGGACGATAGCGATGATATATACATGCGGTCATGGACTGGTACAATAATTGGTCCTCACAATGTGAGTTTTTGTAATTCTTTTTCTCTCAAATATGCCCAGGGACCTATTGAAATTGCTTGTCATTCTTTATGAGCTGGGATGCATTCCTACTTGCACTGATTGGGGTTGCTGTTTACTGTTTTCTGTAGTCGGTGCATGATGGGCGAATTTATCAATTAAAGCTATTCTGTGATAAGGATTATCCCGAGAAGCCTCCCACTGTAGGATTTTGTTCTCGGGTCAACATGACTTGTGTTAATCAGGAGACTGGACGGGTAAGATTAGATTTCTCCTCTGTTATTTGTCTCTTTTTAAATACTTTATTTGGTATAATGTGTTTTCCTTTATGCACAAAGAGTATCATTACAACAGGCAACCTCATCCATGCACTAGCCACCCTCTACCCACTCTCTCACTATGAAGGTGTGCATTTGTTGCATTTTGTACATACACATGCACATCTTCACCCATGAGCAAACATGCACACCTATACCTTCACCCCATATGAGTGCGCATGCAAACCCTCACTCTTGATGGTGTGCATTTGTGCACAACTTCACCCATGGGAGTACACATGCACAACTTCATCCCAGGAGTACTCACATGCATACGTTGACCCCACAACCTACCCTAATGGGTGTGCATTTGTGTGCCACAAGCTGCCCACTTCATGGATCCCCACAACGCACCCTAATGGGGTGCAGTTGTGAATTTGTGTGTCACCAAGCTGCACACTTCATCTTCATGGATCTTGAAAGCAAACGACTTAAAATGCTCCTCCCTCTGAGTAAGATGCCTCTGTTTCCTGTGCTCTAGTGTGCAAATTTCCATTTCCTCTATTTGTAGAGTCCTTCTCCATTTCGAGATGCCCAGGGGGATGCAATGCGAAAGGGATAGCGCGGGAAAAAAAAGGTGGTGAATTGAAGCACCGCCTGCACCTTGTGCTCTAGCCTCTATGGGAGTGAGACATGTCCAAGTAAATGTACCACCAGGGACCTTGTATCTAGCCTATAGTGGAAAGACACATGTCCAAGACTATTTTCCAAGCATCCTTTTCAACAGATGTGGGTCATCAAATCATAGGACCCAGGCATTTTTGCAAGAGATGCCCCTAGTCCTCAAGGTTTTCTAGTGATGATTCAATCAAATCCATTTGGTTTCCATGAAGCGTTTGGTTCAGTTAATTTATAAGGTCTATATTCAATTTCTAATCTTCAAAGATAATCTTTTGAGCCCCATTTCAAAGATTCATTAATGCCTTGGATCAATTCTGCCATTTCTGCCTGATTATTTGTTTTCACACCAAGAAAGTCAAAAGTGATCATATGATACCACTTCTAGGTTTCCTGAAAGCATCACCTGCACCTATTGCTCTAGCCTTTAAGGGAATGACACATGTCCAAGGCTATTTTCCAATCATCCTTTTCAATAGGCGTGGGGTCATCAAACCATAGGACCTAGGCACTTTTGCAAGAGATGGCCTTGTTTACTAACCATTTGAATGAACTGGTTAGCCCATCTTCTTAGATGGGCAAAGTTTTAGTCTTCAAAATTTTATAGTGATGATTCAATCCAATACATTTGGTTTATATTATGCGTTTGGTTCTCTCCGTTTCGATGATCTATAATAAAATTTGAATCTTTTTCAAATATAATCCTTTTGAGCACCCATTTCAAAGATTCATTAATGCCTTGGATCAATCTTGGCGTTTCTGCTTGATTATTTGTTTTGACAGCAAGAAACTCGAAAGTGATTTGTATACTACCACTTCTAGGCTTCCTGAAAGTACTACTTGGAACTCTCTTGGCCTGGGTTATTTATGATGTGGGGTCCATAGCTACTGCCAAGACTTTTGTTATAACTATAATTATAACTATATCAAGCCATCCATTTTTTTTGTAAGTAATGCTTTATCATTATTACCACCAGCAGTCTGTTTTTGCAAACTCAGCTGCCTGCACAGGCTTTACTATCGTTAAATAATCAAACTCACATTCAACTAAGTTGTTACAATAAGAGGGTATCTCTTTTGTTAAATTTACTCTGGACTTGCATCTGGATCCAACCATGCCATCAAAAGTGGGGACCTCCCCTGGATCAGATCCTTGGTCAATAATGGAACAAACCATCATCATTACCAGTGAACCAACACCCCACTGGCTTCAAAAGATTTCATATCTATGAGTGCAAGCAAGCATTCATGTAAGAATACATGCATTTAGGCATGCAAGAAAAGTACACATGGGAAGGCGTTGTTGAAGATGGATATAGTTATCTACCATGAAAATATGTTTCTGCTTTTGCAAACTCAACTGCTCATGAAGGCTCTATTGTAATGAAAGTATTTAAACTTGGTCAATTATGCCATTATGATGAGAGGTATCTATTCCGTTAAAATCACTTGCAAGTTTGGACTTCCACCTGGCTTCTGAGAGTGATAGTATGTTCCGTAGATCAACCTTGGTCAATGGAAGAACACGCTATCATCCTCATCAATGACCCAATACCCTATTGGCTTCAATCCAAAATTTAAATAGTGTCAACAAAATATATCACATCTACTAATGGAAACCAACATTTATATAAGCATGCACGCATTTTGGAATGCAAGAAAAGAAAGGCACTGTAGTGAAATATTTGATACAACTTTCTTTTCCAAGAAAAGAAATCAGTATATTTGATATTTCTAGATGAAATAAAAATATACATTTTGATGTGTCATTTTGACACTCTACAGGACTATGTCACTCTGCTGTTTGCAAAATGAAAGAGGAGACTGTGCTGTCCAAGCACAGTCTTCCAACAAAATCTGGCTTTATAGCCTTTAAAGAAACTAAGTAACTGCTTATAAAGACAGCTTCTAGCTACCTGCTTCAAAATCCCGAGTACCCTTCTTGAAACTACAGATCTTCTAGAGTAATGCTTCCTTTGATACTTTATCTGCAGTTTCATTGAGTGTTTTGTAAACGTATTGAATGTTATACATTCAATCTAACTTCTTTTTTCATTGACCCTTTCCATGACTGGAAGTAACAACAAATTTTCCAGATTTTTCCCATTTGCCCCATCAATAACAATTTTACCATCACTAAACACCTGTAAGTTTGTCAGTCCTCTGTTAGCTGCCAGTTTTATCAGAATCCACAAGGCACATATTTCTGATTTATTGTTGGTTTCTTGACCAATCACTGCTTTAAAGCCCATGGATTGATTTTTGCACAGAAATAAGATACCAGTGACACCACCTGAACCACAATTACCTGAGGGGCTTTGACAAGCTCCATCAAAAAGTCCCCAGGACTTTAAAAAATGAATATCGGGCTGTTTAATTGTTCTCTCAGTTTTTACCCTCATTGGAAAACCCAAAATACCACCTTATGCATATCTTATCTGTAAGAAAACCTTAATGGGAATGATGTCTTTTCTAGCAATCCATATTTTTCACATGCTACTGTGCAGGGAAGTGCTCTGTGCTCTATGATTTTTCTCATTTCTCACACCATCTCATGAAACATTCTAAGGTGGATTCTCATTCCATCTTTCCATCTTCATTGGCCAGCTTCAAGGCCTTTTTCCAAAGTTCACTTGAAAATGTTTGGTGAATTAATAAATGATCGACCAATTCTCTCTATTGGTTTTGCATAGGATGCAATTGCTTGGTCCCTCCCAAGATCTCTATTTGCAGTCCTGTCATATAAGGACTTAGTTAATGATAGCTAACTAGAAGCAAATCCTGGTTTTTAGAGGATATTTCAATTTCCAAATGATCTGCCCCCACTATGGCTTTTCAAGACCCACAGATTCTTCTTTAAATCTTTTAACCTTGCCTCATAGCCTACCTTAGCAGTGAAGTTTATTGTAGCTTAATTTTTAGACCATACAATTACGTCATCCTCTTTCAATTTTATTTAACATAGTTTGAGTTTGTGTGTGAACTGTGTCCATTCTTCTGCCAGTTCTACTTGGATACCAAGCTGTAAATCTGATACCAACCTTGACTCGATAATGAATTAGCTTCTGGTTCAGCTACATCGGCTAGACTGAATGTCTCGTTTCTGTGAAGGATATTGATTAGATTACCTGATAACCTGAAGTTTTCTGAGCAACTCAGCCAGGGATCTCCACCTGTTTTTAATTTGTTTCCTCCTCCAATTTTACACACTAGCCATTACCCTATCATAGGAAATGCCCTTACCATTGCTTTCCAAACTATTGATACCCCTCCATGGCCTTTACTTTGTTTTTAATCCACTTCTTGATTGATCCTAGATTGATGTATTTTGCCAGCAATATTTCTCCCTGTAGTCCTTCATTGTGCAATAATCCCCACAATTTTTTAGCTGCTAAAGCTATTCCAAACAGATATATGTTTTTAAACCCCCATCCACTATCTTCTTTTGGTCTGGCCAACTTCTTCCATTTAACGAAATGGATACCCCCCTCATCCTCTCTTTTGCCTGTCCAGGTGAAGCTAAAGCATTTTTTACAGGGTTCCCTTGGGAATATGGACTATTGAAAACCAGTATAGTGGTATTTCTTCCAGTACTGATTTCACTAGTGTTAGCGCCCTGTTGCCCCCCTTATCCTCCTAGACAACCATCTGTAACACCCTGACTCTCTTCTCTATTTTTTCATACAACCATAGCGAGTCTCTAAACCTGTAGTCATTGTGCTTAAGTTTGAAGTGAAGATATTGTACTCCATTATAAATGGTTACCGAATTGAAGGGAAGAATAAACTTACATTGCCTTTCTCCTTCTTTGAGACTATTGAATAGAATAGAAGACTTATTATTGTTCACCTCCATCCCTATTGCTTAGCTGTAGAAGTCCAGGATCTTCTTGAACCTTTTTGCTTCTCTTTTGGTCCTATCTCCAAAAAAAATAATATCATCCACATATAACATGTGAGACGATGAGACAGAATACCCCATACTTGTACCTTTGATAGAAACTTATCTTTTGCATGCTCTTAGCACTCTGCTCTGGCCTTTTGCTACTGGGAGGAATAGAAAGGGGGACATTAGACAGCATTGTCTTAGACCTCTTGTGGTAAATATTTCTTGAGGCCAGATCCATTAATTAGCACAACAAATGTGACTGAAGACAGGCACCATCATGATCCAGTTCACCATTTAAATGCTCATTCCTATTTGGAGTAGGATTATGTTTAAGTATATTCTATTAACCTTGCCAAAAGCTCTAGCCAGATCAAGTTTCATTACCATAGCTGTTACCTTCTTTATTTTGATTGAGTGCAATTCTTATTGGGTTAAACCCATCGCATCAAGGATTTGTCTACTGTGGAGGAACCCAAATTGTTCATCTGAAATTACTTCTGAGAGAATTCATTTGAGCCTGTTTGCTCTGATTTTTTAATAAATTTGTAAACCAAATTACAGAGTGAGATAGGCCTATAGCCATCCATTGCTTTAGGCTCACTCCTCTTGGGAATGAATGTTATGAATGTGGCATCAAGGTCCCCAATACATTCCACAACCTTTTGGATTCTTCAATAACCTTGAGTTAATAATCCATAAAAATTAAAAAATCCCTTGTAGAATCTGTTGTCCATCCATCCAGGCCTGGACTTCTAGCTCTCTTGAAAGATTCAGGCTGTCATTTTGCTGTTCATTTACTAATCTGTGCAAGTATGAGGCCACCTTGAGAATCTTTGTTATGTTGTGTTCTGGGGGATCTTGGAACAAAGTTTTGATATGTTGACATTTCTGCTGTCTCCTGGAATGTTCTGGTCTTAGAACCATCATTTTCCTGATCTCCCAGATTGTGTTGATGTCTTCCTGTGTTTGGCATAATTGTGAAAGAATTGTGTATTGTCATCTTCCTTTGCCAACCATATGTATAGCTCCACATTCTACTTATTGCTTTATATATATGCATATATTGCTTCTTCCTTTTTTTCAGATCAGCTTTTTCTGTGTCTGTAAATATGTCATCTTTGTTCATTCTGTATATTGATTTGATTTGATTTTCTGTTGTTGTTGGCACTTCCTGGGCTTCTTGAGCATTCTTTCTGGCCCATTCTACCACTTATCTTTTAACCCTTTTTAAGCATTCTGCAAATTGGAGCATTGCAGATTCTCCTAGGATAGGATCAAAATTCCTCCATTCCATAGTTACCATATATCTGAACCTCTCCTCTCTAGCCATTTATCGTTAAATTTTGAAGGGGCCAGGGGTATTTGATCATTCTTTTCTATCTAACAAAATAGGAAGATGGTCTGAGCCTCCTTTGTCTCCCCCATGACTTAGGTCTATCTGCTTCTTCTAGAACCCTTTATACCACTAGAAATCTGTCTAAACACTTGACACAACTTTTCTGCTGCTTTTAAAGTTTCTCTATGTTAGAATTAATTCATTTGGTTCAACCTAGGCTGCTTGGAAGCGGGAGTGGGGAGTGACAATTTTCAGAAGCTTCCTGGTCGGGAGCGAATCAGGAGTGAACTTCTGGGTCGGGAGTGAATTTTATATAATATATATTTTATATTGTCAACGAAAACATGTAAAATGATGAATTAGTTATAAAAAACATAAAAACATGGATTAAACCATATAACATCAATCATCTAGTAGACATGGGATCGCACTACATGGGATCATCAACATGAGCTACATAAACATCATCTGGCTTAGAGTCTAAGGATTCCTCAGACTCCTTTGCACCCTCAGTAGTAGTAGCAGCAGCAAAACTAGACATCAAAACTACAAATCACTGATCAACATGATCACTCATGAAACTCATCATTGATTCAGCACTACTAGAAATGGGATCATCAACAAGAGCTACATTAACATCATCTAGCTCAAAGCCTAGCCAATAAGTGAAGGGTTCATCTCCTCAACTTATAATATGGTAGAAAAAGCTTAGAATGCCTAACCAATTATTTTCCTTTGAGTGAAGGGTACATTTTAGTTAAGGCCATGGTAGAGGAGTTCAACAAGCAATACCACCAACATCAACGAAGTTCAATAATCAATGACACCAACATCAAGGTAATTAAAGGGTTTCATGATCTTGATCAAATGCCAATCTCATACCTTCATGCATGACAGAATCAATTGGAAACATTGCAATCCCCTAAATCTTGAAATGTCGAAAACCATTAAGTCTGTTGGATTTTGAGTCACTTTTACTTTAAGAATTTAACATTACCATTGATTGCCAACATAGCTAGGGTTGAGAATCTTAACCACCTGTGAAAGCACTAGGGAGGGAGCGGATTTTTTTTGGCAGGAGTGACCAGGGAGCGAATTCTTTTTGGCAGGAACGCACTCCTGAAATTTGCTCCCAAACAGGAGTGAATCGGGAGCGCGCTCCCAGGGTTGTTCCCCTAGCGCTTCCAAGCGGAGTGCGCTTTGGGATTGGATTCCAGGGGGGGGGGGGTGGGGGTGTTGCTCCCCACAGGCTTGGGTTCAACATCACAAAGACCTAGATCTTCAAACAATTGGGTAAAGTAGCTAGCTAGGGTATCCTCTTTAGCTCCTTCTCCCCATGTTCCTGCTACCTTCATTGTTAGATTAAGATCTTCTCCTAGAATTATGTTGTCATCCTTGATCTCATCAACTTCTCTAAAGTTCTCCCAGAACATTTTCCTACCATCATATGGCCTGCACAATTAAATAATTGATAATTCTTTCCCTAAGTCTTTGGATTTTAGGTCTGCCCTGATACCTGCATGTAAGAAGGACACATTAGGGAGATTGAATGATTCATTCCAACATGCTAAAAGTCCTCTTGATCTCTCTTCAGAGTCCAGAGATTCAAAGGACCCTTTTTAAAGTATGGGTGATAAAATAATCTTTTCTTTTTCTCAACTCACATGGAGTTAGGTTTTTTGTGGGTGCCCCTTATCCCTCTCACATTCAGAGATAGAATAATCGTGGTTTGAACATCCCTGAAGCTTTCCCTGCGGTTTCCTTCCTTAACCTCCTTAATGGCACTATTTTTGCTAGAGAGGGAGATCATTTTTATCCTACTGTAGGAGTTATTTCATTGTCCTTAGCCATGCCTCCTTCAATCCTCCCTCTGTCCTTTCGGGGGTTATTTCTTTTGGATCTAAGGTCATATCTAGGGCCATATGCCCCCATCGTCTTCCAAGGACTAGCATTTGGATTGCTTGGATACGGAGGCAACTCTGGAAATCTTAGGATTGGCTTTACTATCAGGCACTTTTCTAACAGAATTTGGGGTAAGAATTCTGTCAGCTTCCATTTTTTCAAGGGTTTCCTTTTGGGTTACTAATCCTTCTTCCTGACCTGGAGAACTGCTGGAGATTGAATCTATTCTTTCCTTTGAATTAATTGAGGCTGAAAGGGATTGAGAGACACAATTAGAAACAACACTGTTCATACCTTTTATCATCATTTGAAACAGATTTTCCCATGAAACACCAGTAATGTTGTTGCTCCCCAGGGCTGTGATGACTTCGAACCCCACATTTTCTCCCACAACCAAGGTAACCCTCTCCTTCCTCTTGTGCATAATCATCCCTTATAAGGTTTTGGATTGGCTGCTTTGCATAGTTAGCTCTTGGGCTTCCTCCAGTCACTTTTCCCAAAATAGCACGTCTAGCCATAGAGGGCATTTCCTTCCACTTCCATTAACTGGCAGATCTCACATTTTTCTTCTTGCTGTAGTACTTTGAATTTTGGTTAAATGGATGTCGATGTGATGAATCTGGTCCCTTTATCTATGATGTCAGCATCCCAAGCATGGTAGCATTCATTGATCTCAAAAGGCCCCATACCAGCATACTGTAGGTCTTTTCCTGTGTTATTAGTATTGCCTCTGACTCTGACAAGCCTTCACCCTTAGGCTAGAGGTTTCTCCAGCGAGCAATCCTTGCTGAAGACCTTAGAACCTTTCCATGGATCTAATTTTTTGTCTCTAGTCACGAAAGTAGACTATCTTTAGAGTTGTCTACTATGTTTTCTTCCATTGCCGCCACTTGTTACCTTGAAGAAGTTGGTGGAGTTGAGAAAATTTCATTATAAATTTGTCCAGTACTTCGGTCATAATTTAAGAAGAGTTGCGAGGGTTCCAAAGATTGATATAGTTATCTATTATAGAAAAACATTTCATAAATATGTTTAGGATGATGTTGAAATTGTTGTCATAGCAATTACTTTCTGTAAGTCAGTGCGAGTTGTATGTCAAAAAATTGTCTGTTTGATCAGGTTTTAAATCAGTAGAAATAGTGTACAAGAGCACTTGGTTGGGAGTATTTTTTAAAAGAATGGTTGTATTAACTCCAATCATTAATTAAAATTGGGTAGGCAGACTTGCCCTATAAGTTATAACTGAGGGTGTGTCTAAACACCTCCTTGCATGTTACTCCATATGCCGACCCGGGGTGGACATGTGTGTACATATATTGCTTTCTATCCGTCCATCCTTCTATTTTCTTGTCCTTGGCGTACAGGACATAATTGGGAGGCAAGTTTAAATGTTTTCTTTAATATTTATCTTTACGAAAGTACCATATAAGAATGCTAGTAGGTTAATGACCTTGTGACCCAACATGGGGAGAAACTATTATAGTTTAGAAATCAGAGCATTCTATTAAAATACCATATGGGAATAGTTTATGACTTTTTACTTCTTGTGAATGTTACATTTACTTAAACTACAAAATGCATGTTCAAGTTCATTTATATTTGCATATGTGGGTGTGTGTATGTTTGTTTGCCTTTGTGTGGAAAGCTTTGATCTGCTATCAAACAAACTTGAAGATTGCATTTTATTTGAAAATTTTGATTGGAAAACACAATGATGTTGGATCTATATGACAAAACTTGGATGGATCACATTAGTGATATCAGATATGCAATTGGTTTTTGAGCTTTCATCAGATATTTTGGTAGCTTTCTGATTTTTTGACCTAATGACTACAAAATGCAGGTTGATCCAAAGCATTTTTCAATGCTTGCAAATTGGAGGCGTGAGTATACAATGGAAGACATTCTCACACATTTGAAAAGAGAAATGCTGGCTTCTTACAATCGGAAGTTGGTACAACCTCCGGAAGGCACATTCTTCTAGGAAGTTGTCTTATATTTCTCTTTCTATTCGTCACTTTGAATTGCAGCTTTGGATAGTCTATGTAACACATTATGAGTGATAAGTCAAAAGGTCTGGGTCTGTTCTGTACTGTATACGTGAATTTGAAGAAGGCTTATCTGTACTTCCTTGCTTCTGTGAGATACAGATGCCATAGTTATATACTATTCCTAACGGTTATGATCTTTCTGTGAATTTGAAAAAGGTTTATCTGTACTACGTTTCTTCTATGAGAAACAGATGCTGAAGTTTATACTATTACTTGCGATTATGACTTGATACAATGTGAAGAGTCCATGAAATCTTTTCGCTGAAGTTGTAAGTTTATTGGCTGGATGATGTTGAACTGCTTTTATCCTTTCGATCTTTAATGCCTGTGCAACTAGGGTCACTGAGCATGTTTGATACAGGCTTGTATAGTTAATACAGGCTCTAAAAGGAGTATTCAAAGACTTGCATGACACAACTTCCACTCTTTAAAGGTTATGCTTGTCTGGAACGTGTAAGTCTTTGGTTCTATTTATCTGCAAAAGCAGGTGATTGTTCTTGCTGTTCTCTTGTAGGCCGTCTCTGCTAAGTGATAAAAGGTGATGAATGAATTTAATGGTCAAGTCCGGTAATCTAGTTGTTTTGTTTGTTGCGTCCTGAGATTGCCAAAAGAGGAACTGAAGTGACTGCTGCTATATCAGCAGTCAACTATTTTTGTAACAATTGATAAACCTGTGGACTGTAATACTGGTTCCATGTAATTTTTATTTAGATTGTCAATTGACTTTAGTTTTGATTAGCATCCCCTTGGAGATTCATCAGTACAATGAGTAATAATCATTGTCATTATCCTGCATGTTTTTACTATTTTCTGTTGGTTTGTGTTTGTGAGGTATGTATCCTTTGTCTTGTCAAACCTTCAGCGATAACGGACGTAGCCAAGCCTCTATCTGTTACAGGCTCACATTTTTAGAAATGTTTTGTCAGCCTCCATCGCAGGTGATTTGAAATTTTGTGCTGGTTGTTTATATGAAAGCAGGATTTGGACAAATCTCCTGTTAAGCTGGAAGAGAAAATGATAAGGATGTCTTACCTCTTGAAAATTGCACTTTAAATGGCTTCTGATTGTTCCATGCGAGGTTATATATGGTTTGTTAATGATGTTTTAAAATAGTTGTGTCCAAATCTGGAAGATAATGACTTGAAACTTGAACAGTGGTGATCTGTTGCACTTTTTGAAAGCGATTAAAATCAGATACATTCTAGAATACTTATCCTTGGTTCAGAACTTGAACTTGAACTTGAACTTGTGGGAGGTTCATTCCAACTTACAAAGGATTCTTAAATGTTCTGTATTTTGACAAGCTTGCCTCCATCCAACTTTGACTGAGATGAGAAGCTTTGGATATGGGCAATTTTTCATGTCTGGCAGGATGTTTTGATTACTGTTTTTTTGTAATCCATGTATGCCGGCTTAAATGACAATTTTTGTCTTGCATTTATCATCACTTCCTGCACCTTTATGGTACTTGACCACGAGTGCCAAAACATTCTTTCTTGGATATCGGTTTAAAATCTTCTGGTCTAGTGGATTAATATATTCCGAGGGTAGCTGAGGGAATGAAGGTAAGAGGAGGTTTGCTCTCGACATATTATTGTCAAACAGTTTATCGACTGTGAAAATTTATTATAGCATATATAAAACCAACATATTGATTTTTCTCTGGTTAATTGGAAATTTGTGTTGCATTTTGAAAGTGTTGTTCGAGGTTTTCTCAGTTTATTGTCAGGAAGAAATTAGAAAAATACTAGAATTTGCTCCCGTCTCTCTGGTTTGTGGCTCTGGTGCCATTTGTTTAAATAATACGTTGTTATTAAAACATTGTATTACCAGTTTTTATGGAAGATTTTAAAAAACAAAAACTGTCTAGTTTTTCCAGCGGACATTTCACTTTTAAGGAAGTCAAATATAAGTTTAAAGTAATCGAAAATAAGGGAAATGTAAGTTCAAAGTAATAGAAAATACGCATATCATCTGCATTACAGTTAAAATACTGTATTAACTACAGTATTTGTGAAAGATGGGTGGGATCTAGTTTTTGAGTGGATACTGTGATTATTACAAAGAAATTAAACACAAATTTAGTATTCAATGGAGCATATTACTGAGCATATTCAATGGAGCATATTACTAGTTTAGGACCACGGTATTTTAGATTTCTCCTTAAATTTAAGGTTATGTATCTTTGATATTACGATATATAATTTCCAATGTGCTTTACTATGTAATGCTCACATACATATAGATATAAATGTATAATACATATACTTCATTGTTTATAAACATTGAGTAAATACACATAATAACTATAATAGAAATCATTTTACATAGAAAGAATTTATCTTGGATTGGAAGCACCAACACTTCATTGAGTAAATACACATAATAACTATAATAGAAATCATTTTACATAGAAAGAATTTATCTTGGATTGGAAGCACCAACACTTCGTAGATCTTAGATGTTCCACATAGCCAGATCTTAGATGTTCCACATAGCCATATATTCCATTGCTTGGGCTCTCTCAATAGTGGGTCACCAAAACTTAGATGTTCCACATAGCCATAGATTCCATTTCTTGGGCTCTCTCAATAGTTTATATTGGGTCACCAAAACTTAGATGTTCCACATAGCCATAGATTCCATTTCTTGATTCCATTTCTTGGGGCTCTCTCAATAGTGGGTCAAGAGACCTTGGACGTTCCACAAAACTTAGATGTTCCACATAGCCATAGATTCCATTTCTTGGGCTCTCTCAATAGTGGGTCAAGAGACCTCGGATGTTCCACATAGCCATATATTCTATTATTTTTACTCTCTCAATAGTGGATCACCCTTGACCACTTCAAACTATGTTCCACAATTGCACAAACAAGGTAATTGGCCAAGGTACCTAATTGTGGTAACCTCCAACCAATAGTGTCTTGTTTCTCATCCATCTACACAACCAAGTAATGCATCCTTTCTTTGTACTTGTAGTCCATTACACTATGCCACTACCCTTTTGGTGTTTCTAACTCAAGTTGGTCAGGGACTCTTGGAACCTTGTGGCTTCTAGGTGCATTCATGAGTTTCACAAGTATTTTATTGGGCTCATACTAGGTAAACCTATACTCGTACCCAAATCCACATAGGATTAATCGGGTAACAATATCACAGTTTTACTTCCTTCTCCCTTCAATGGAAGCCTATTAACCAACCATGGCTAGAATGATGGAATGGAATCATCATAATGAATAAAACAACACTAAAATTCCTCCTACTTAACCTATCCTCGTACCCAAATCCACATAGGATTAATTGGGTAACAATATCACAGTTTTACTTCCTTCTCCCTTCAATGGAAGCCTATTAACCAACCATTTAACCAACCATGGCTAGAATGATGGAATGGAATCATCATAATGAATAGAACAACACTAAAATTCCCCCTACCTAACCTATCCTCGTACCCAAATCCACATAGGATTAATTGGGTAACCTATCCTCGTACCCAAATCCACATAGGATTAATTGGGTAACAATATCACAGTTTTACTTCCTTCTCCCTTCAATGGAAGCCTATTAACCAACCATGGCTAGAATGATGGAATGGAATCATCATAATGAATAGAACAACACTAAAATTCCCCCTGTTATGCGCATATGCTCTTTTTGACAAGTGACACTAAGTAAAGTTACTTTATGTGCTTCGGATAAAATCATGTTGCTCTTGATTTTAAAAATATTTTAATAATGACAAATATTTTAATAATGACTTAGCCCTAGAGGCTTAAGCCTTAAGCCTCTCATCACTTAGACCTTCACCCCTTTTTCTACTCGTGGAGCCCTACCCCTAGCACTCTTTGTTTGACTTCGTCTACAACAACATATTTTATCAATATGCATGTGACTACATATTTACAATGCTAGGCTCATTGACTTTTTAACACATAAGGTAACCTAAAACCAAGCAACGATTTTGATCTCAAACATATAAACATAGGCACATTGACTTCAATACACATTTACATGGCCACGAAGTTCCCAAAACATTTCTACGTTCATTAACGTAAACTTGGTATGTACAATACACACATAAGGATCATCATATGCCCATTACATTCCTCTCCCCTTTATTTATGCACTTTGCTCAGTGCATTATTTTTTTTTGCCTTAGGGAAAAATCGTAATTTTTATTGATATTAAGAAAATTACATGTTGTAGATGCTGAGTAGTATACATTGTAAGGTTGGGTGACTCGCCCATCAAAAAATATCAGAGTACAAAAATGCTCCCGATGGGAGTGCAGTAATAGTTCTGTCAATATATACATTAAGATGTTATAAATAGTAAATATGTATTGATAGATAATAAAAAATATAACCCATAAAACCAGGCCCATCGGGCCCTTATGCTATGAAATCCATATATGGTCTATGATAGTATTGGTAGTGTTCATCGTTCCTTTGTTCTTGAATCATCCATGTGCCTCTAGGTTGGATCACAACTTCCTTGGATCGCTGATCGGAAATCTGGTTGCGTTCCCTGTATATATGATGGCAAACAATGAAGTCAAAATGTGCTTTAATTCTATGTGCTTCATCCAAAATGTGACTCAGTGAGAATGTATGAGAGTTTGAAGTATTGTTGAACCAATTGATTATGATCTTTGAATCCCCAAAAATTTGAATATTTCTACACTGTTTTTTAATGCAAATTGAAGTATATGTTTGATAGGTATAAGATAGCTCCTCCCCCACAACCCCCTTCTTGTGCAGACCTGTCGAAATATGCCCAAGGGTAATTTTTGTTGATGGTTTTAGAGATAACAAGCCTAGTAGAAGGAGAGATATTATCATCAGGAATAAGATTATAAGTGGCCATTACCCGGGCATAGATTATGTGCCAGTTTGGAAGATGATTTGAGAAAATGATCTGGTTCATGGTTAACCAGATGGGGCCCAACAGACGAGGGTAGGTATGTTCCTGGATTTTAGTGGATTCGCTGATGCCCACCAGACGTGCCATGCTTGCAAGACAGTATTGCCCTGCCATCGGATGGGGATGTGGGTGGCGGATAGAATCATGTGCCACAATTCCAATGTGACTAGGCATTGAAGAAAAAGGTGATATGTAGATTCTGTGTTGTTTCTGCATAAGCAACACCAAGATGGGCCATGGAAGGTTCGTTTCAAGAGGTTGTCCCCAGTGGGGGCCTTGTTCCTGAGCACAATCCACTTGAACAATCGTGATCGAGGTGGTGCCTTCAATTTCGATAGTTGACTCCACCACTTCTCCAAAACTGGTGGTCGATGGTCTGCGAAGATGCTGAGGTACACTTCCTTGGGAGAATACTTCCCGTGTTTTTCCAATGCCCAAATCAGTTCATCTTCGCCGTTGGTAATCTTGATATGTGATTCAGAGAGAGCATTTATATATAATCCCAATGTTTGATGCCATATTCCGGGGAGGTTTAATCGGTGAGCAAATTTCCAAGCTTGTGAGAAAAGGGTGGTGTTCTCAAGATCCGCTATATGATCTAGATGTGAGATGCCCGAGTTGGAGAGGTGCACAATTAAGTCCTGAGGGAGCCTATATGTGTTGCCACTACCTATCCATGGATCCAAACCAATTCGCACCGAAGAGCCATAATGTATTCTCCAGGTGATCCCTTTCCGAATATGTGGAAGTGAGTTGAGGACAACTTTCCATATATTAGATATCCCTATTATGTTCCATGTGGGGAGTCTGATCCAATCCAGAGTGTTGAGAGGATGAATGTATTTTTTGGAAACAACCTTCATCCATAAATTGCGAGAGGTGAGAAGTTGCCACCCTAATTAGGGCAGTTGAGAAATGTGACATACTTTTAATTTCCCATCCTCTCCATTTCTTAGGTAGTGCTAACAGTTCCCAACGGGCCCAAGCAAAAATCCTACCTTCCTGTCTACCTTTCCAAAGGAATCTGCAACATAGGTTTTGTATTCTGGAGAGTATGCCTCTATGGATCCATGCTAGGGACATCCAGTAGATAGGTGTGGCCTCCAGAACAGATTTTATGAGGACCAGTGGCCCTGCTCTTGATAGATATTTGTGATGCCATATGCAAAGTCTTCTCTTGATCTTAGCAACCAACCATGTCCAATCAACAATTCTATAGTTCTGTGGTTTTAGCCGGTATCCACGATATTTTAGTCCATCATCCAGGGTGTGTAGAGTGAAGGGGAACTTGTGGAGTGCATATAGAATTTCATGAGGAGAACAACCTGATGTATAGATGGTAGACTTATTGATGTTAATCTCCATGCTCGTTGCAATGCTGAATATGGTCATTACAGAGTGTAGCCCTGTCAGAGCCCCAATACCCCCATTAAGAAAAATCAGGACATCATTTACAAAAAGTAAATGAGTCAATATCCAATTATTGGTGATCTTAATACCCTGTAATCGGCCCAACTTGTGTTCTTCCAAGATAAGCCTGCTAAGACCCTCCATAATCAACAGAAAAAGTAGAGGGGAGAGGGGGCATCCTTGTCTGAGTCCCCTTTCCGAGTGGAAATAAGGTGAGGCCGAACCATTTATGAGAACGCTAAAAGAAACTTTAGTAATACAACACATAATCCAATTGATGAAATTCAGAGGAAAACCTAAATGAGTTAAAAGCATTCTTAGATATAACCAGCTAGCGCGATCAAATGCTTTTGAGAGATCTACCTTGAGTATCATACCTTTCAGCTTTTTTGTCTTGATGGTATGCAATACCTCATGGGCTGTACTGATAGCTTCATGTATCTGACGATCCTGAAGGAATGCAAATTGTTCAGATGAAATGTGTGAGGATAGGATGGGGCGGAGGCGGTTTGCAATGATTTTGTATATACAGTTGCATAGTGAAATTGGATGAAAATCATTGAAGGAGTCCGAGTTATCAACTTTTCTCAGTGCATTATATATATATATATATATGCAAAAAGATGAGGGTAATCTTCCCTCATGGCATCTTTGTGCTCCCATGTAGCGTTTTTAAGGTCAAAATGCATACGCTGCACTTTTACTAGGGTAATGGATCAATTTCGGAGCACCTTGACCTTTCTATACAAAATATCCATTGGTTGATAGTGAAAATCTCCCTTGTGGACTCCATTAGAATCATTTTCTAGTCAATTATATGATTAACATCATGAACATATTTTTTAAGTAATCTAATGCGAAACACATTATGAATATATATGGACGCTGACAATGTAATTCTATATGTAATTGGGCCAATCTTCTGTAAGATCTCTAATGAACCACAAAATCTACTTGCCAACTTATATCAACTTCCTCAATTTAATGAACTCTTCTTGGCCTTTGCTTTCAAAAAACACGGTCACCAACTTTGAATTCTCTATTTGTCGTGTTCCTATCTGCATATTTTTTTTGTCCATCATATTCAACATTTAAGTTCTACTTGATTTCCACCATTTGCTCTTTCATTTCCCCAATCAAATTTGGCCCAACAATGGCTTTGTCCACTAGTTTGTCTCAACACAAGTATGTTGGATTTTTTTACCATACAAAGCTTCAATTGAGCTCATCATTAAAGATGTTTGATATTCATTGCTATATGCAAACTCTATCAAATGCAAATACAATACCCATTTTGATGGTTTATACATCACATGCATCATCAACATATCTTCAATCACTTGATTAACCCCCTTTGTTTGTCCATCTGATTCTAGATGAGATGTTGTACTAATGTTCATAATGGTTTGAAAACCCTTCTGATTGTTTGATATAAACTTGGGATCCTTGTATGAAATAATTGTTTTAAGCACCCCATGTAACTTGGTAATTTTCTTCATACACATTTCAACAATATTTGATGCCTTATTTGTTGACCTTGCTAGAATAAAGTGGACAATGATAATGAGTTTATGCACCACTACCGTGGAACAGTGTTACTTCACAATCTTGGACAAATTTGTAATAGAATCAATTGAAACGATTTCCCAATTACATATAGAAATAGGTATTGGTTGTAGCAATCTAATTGGATGCATATGTTCAACTTTCACCTTTAGCATTTTAGACACCTAGCTATACAATCAACCACTTTCTTTTTCATCCTTGGCCAAAAGTGCTAACTTTTAATTGCTGGAACTGTTTTATGGTGCTTTTGTGCATCTCACTTGAAACAATTTTTTTTTTAATCCCTGAGAATTTGACACATAAGTTTTGTGTTTGTACATGAGTATTTCATCATCTTTTAATTCTTGTACTTTAGCTATAAATTATCTTGTTGTAACTCTTATTTTATTTTCATGTATCACTGCTCTAAGTTTTCAACCTCTAAAAGTCTAATTTTAATATCATATTTGCATATATTTATGGTTGTAGCGTGTATTGTAGGCACCCTTCTCCCGAGTACATCAACCACCTTATTTTCCTTGCTTTTTATATATTTGATTTCAAAATTATAATTGGCTAGAAATTCCAACCACTAAATTTGGCTGACATAAAAAGTTGGATGTCAAAACAAATGCTTCAAAATGTTGTGGTCTGTTCTCAATTCAATTTTTTTTCAATGAGATAACACCACATTTTTAAGGCTTTAATGATGGCTACCAACTCCAACTTTTGAGTGGAAAAAATTCTCTCATGCTTCTTCAACTTCCTTGACTCATAACATATTACATGCTTATTTGCATGAGGATTCCTCCCATCTCTTTCTTGCATACATTGCTTCACATAATACAATCTTTATTTGGATAAACTATTCTTAATAATGGTGCACTTGCTAATAGCATTTTTAAATGTTGAAATGTCTCTTCACATTTATGAGACCACTCAAATTTTATACCCTTTTTTTGCAATTGTACTCTAGCCGTTTATGTCAATTTGACATCACTAATTTGGTTATCCTTTACTTAACCCTTGTAGCAAGTTGACCTAACCAAGTCCTACCATGCTTGGTTTTCTTGAAATGAATCTTTCAACAAACTTAGGGTTAACAATTGTTGTTAGCTCCAAAATCAATTAAAATGGAAAAGGGTTAATTATTTATCTTACCTTTAATTTCAATCATGTGAGTATAGTGATAAGCCCACCAGTTGTCCAATGTTGCATTAATTCTAGGAACACTTTTGTCTTTGTCATCCACTATATTAACTCTTTATATACAATGGAAATTCTTGATTTTGTTTCCTTTGTGAGCATAATCTTTGTACATGTGTTTTTCCTTGAGACCGCAACACCTGATGGGCTAAAATCTTGTCTTTTTTTTTTTCTTTCCTTTGGATCAAATTTCCTTAGTTCACTATGGGTTGGCCGAGTTTGTTGATTTGCTTGAAAATTGCTCCCAAAAAATGAAGGTTTATATCCCTTCTTTTTTTGCTCAATCTTGGCCTTCTTTGTGTCATCCCAAGTTTTCTAGAAGATTAACTTATTTTTGTTATGTTCATAAACATACTTTTCCTTCCTCGTAGCTTCATCCAAAGTCTTGGGCTCGTTGAATTTAATTTTTTGTCACTGTAAAATAATGGTAAACCACTTAATGCTATCTATATTTTGATCTATTCATCATTATTAAAAACCAACATACCTTAGTAATCCAACAACTTTCCTTTCATACTCCTCTAGTGTCATGCTCCTTAGCTTGAGTTCAAGGAACTTCTGCATTTTCCTTTTATATTAGTGCTTCGAAAAATATTCTCTTTGAAAATACCTATTGAATGACGTCCATGATATCTTTTTCTCATCCAAATGGTTAACTTCCTCGCGCCGCTCCCACCACATCTTTGCTTTGCCCTTTCGACCTCCAAGTTGGATGAGTAATAGTACAATTGGAGATACGTCTTTATCTCCAACAACCAAGCTTCAACTTCTCCATACTTCTTATGCTCATGATTAAATATAAGAGACTTAATTTTTCTAAGCTCTCCTTACAAGATATCCAATTTAGATCGCCTTCTTTGTTGTTTAATTGATCATATACTTGGACTACTCCCAAATTATGAGGAAACATAATCCCTCTTGGTTGATTGTCTTGGTGACTGATGTTGATGCCTATCGACACTTTTAGAATATTTTGAACTTCCAAGATCCTTTCTTTTAACTTAAGAATTATGTTTCTTTGCACACCTTGACTTCGATTTATTTTCCATTTTTCTTCGTAAATGATTTTAATCCATGTATTAATATGGTGTTTCTTAATCAACCTTTCATTATTAGTGTTATAGTTGAGCAACTCCATTATGAGACCCCTCATGGTCTATATTCCCCGAATTACCCCTTCCATGTCCACTTGACTTTGCCTTAGTGTTACCCATGCTAATGTGCATACTTCTAACCTATTCTTCATGGTTGTAGGACCTTTGAGTGTCATCCATACCCTTGGTCCTCATGTTGAACCTACTCTTGTAGACATTAGAGGCCTTATCTTGGTTTTCATGAGAAAACTCTCAGTTAATAGATATATTTTACTCAAATAGATTTATGTTGACTAATCACTTAACTAATTCTGATCTTTGGGCTAAAAGTTTTGGCCTATTGAAGTTTGGCTAATTTTGCCCAATTTGGTCCTCTTTTGCTACAACACTTTTTGGATAATTTATTGAGACTTTGTATACCCATATTTCAAATCTGATTCCATGGTTGTATTTTATTACCCAATAAAATTTCCATTGACTACTTCTATTTCCCAATCGAAGCTTTGGTTAGAGAGTGGTGCCTTCTAAAAGTAAATCAATCCCTGATTTTTCCCCTTTACTGTTTCAGTCATAACTTTTTCATACATACACTCCTTTGCAGGTGTAATATCTCATTGGAAAGCTTTCTCCAAGTTCTTTCATTTAAGTTGCATACACTTTTTGTGCCAATAATAAACACATTTGTCATTGATTTTTGCCATGTTCAAGGCCTCAAAAATTCCTTGCAAGTTAATGACCTAAAAGTTGGAAATTTTTTTGACAAAGTTTTCTTTTTACTGTTCTAACACTTCAAATCAATTAAAATCCTTTGCAAGTTACTTTGTTTTGTAATTGTCAATAGTTATACGAAATTCTTTTGTATCTTATGACTTTACGAGCTTACATATCCTTAGTTCTCATTGGACACAAATTGAATTTGCATGTCCTTCCCCAGACAATTAGCACCCACGCATTTTAGTCTTATGACAACTTTTCTGCCTTCGACACCTCTTGGGCCTCATTGATCAAGTGCTCAAAATTAGGCTCAAAAATTGAAGTGTCAAAATCTTGATAAACTTAGCTTCAGATCGAAGAGCTCGTCATTCTGATTCCAACGGTGCGAACGACATTCAAATTTGAGTTCATATGCATAAGTTAGAGCAACTCAGAGTTCAAGTTTGACTTGGACACATGGCAGGATTGGATGATGTGGCAAGGTCCTTCAGCGAATGAGGAAGATATTAGCACTGCAAACTAATATTCTAAATTAGATCAATTTGGTATCAGAGCACTAGGTTTTGCTTTGTGAAAGAAGGATTTAATTATTTGCAAGTTTATGTCATGCTTACAAGGTTAAAACTCAAAAAAGGTGAAGGAAAGCTGGTTGGAAGCCCCGAAGTTGGGTCAAGGGGAAGGAGAGCAAGGTTGCCACAATCTCCAACACCAATTCAACCTCAAGTTGCAGTTGAGAATCCAGAAATCATGTCTCATGAAGGAGAACCTACAAACATGACAAAAGATGAGAAGACCTTCAAAAAGGCTTTCTTTGATATGACAAAGATGGTGAAGCTCCTCTATGAAGAGAGGAATACCAGGTTGCCAGGAGAAAGTTTCAAACCTCCCAACGAAGAAGGCTTTTCACGAGGAGGTAATGGAAAATGAAGTAATGGAAATGGAGACAAACCTCCACCCTCTCCACCATCTTCTTCATCTTCTTATTCACAAGCATCTTCACACTCTTCCACTAACACAACCCTTACTCATACTCATCATCATTCTTCAAAAGGCACTGGTAAATCACATTTTTTAAAACTTGATTTTAAATTCGAGTTGCCCATGTATAATGGTGAAGTGAATGCAAAGAAGCTAGATAATTGGATTCATTAGTTGGAGGTATATTTCATGATTCAAAACCTTCAAGAGGATGACACAAAGATTCAATTCGCTTCCTTGAGAATGGAGGGTGCAGCACTAGTATGGTGGGAATCAAAGACCCAATAGGAGATAAAAAAAACACGGTAAGATCTCAATTTATTGGAATGATTTCATTGGTGCAATTAAAAGGCAATTATACCCTCTAGCTTATATGCAGAAAGTCATCATGAATTGGCAGAATTTTAGACAACTTAAAGGTCAAAATGTGCAAGATTACACTCAAGAATTCAACAACAGGTCTCTGATGTTAGGTATAGATTTGCAATCACAAGACACATTGCTGAAGTACATAGGAGGTTTACACAGTTACCTTAGGCATACTATCTTAATGTTTAATCCAGTAATCTAGATGATGTGTGTGTGCAAGCCACTTATCTTGAGGCAAGAGAGAAAAACACCCCAGAAGAAGGTAGTAAAATGCCATTTAAGGGTAAAGAGAAAGAAAAGGGTTTCAAGGGAAAGAAAAATGCATCCACTAAAAAGGCAGGAGATAAAACAATCTGTAAACATTGTTCCAAAGAGGGTCACGATGAAGCTCACAGTTGGAAGCTTCATTCCGAAATGAAACCAAAGAAATTCAACAACAAAGGAAAAGAAAAGATAGTTGCAATCACTCAAGAAGAGGATTTGGGATCTGAATCAGGCAATGAAACAAAATTCACAACCATGGGGTTTCAAGGAAAGGAATCCATTTCCATCACTAGTTCTTCAAACTCACATGATGAAACTCCAAATGAAAAGAGGAGAATAGAATTGTTTCACATAATGGTGATATTGAAACATAACAATATTGATACGTTGTTTGATAGCGGCTCTCAAGCCAATCTTATCTCAGAAAACATTGTCAAGAGTTTAAATTTGGAAACTGTTCCACATCATAAACTGTATCCACTTGGATGGGTATGTGACAATGTGCAATTGCAGGTTACGAGAAAGTGTAAACTGAAATTCGCAATCACTGCAAAATTCATAGATGAAGTGGAGCTTGATGTTGTGCCGTTAGATATCTGTGGCATCGTTTGGGCAGCCCATACCTTTATGACAGAAAAGCTATTTTCCATCGACATGAAAACAAATATCACATATTCAAGAGTGGAGTAGAATATATTGTGAGAGCTCACAACAAGAAAACAAATCTTTCACTTGTTAATGCTGGGCAGATGAAAACACTGGTGAATTCAAGAAAGAATTTTATGCTTCTCATGATCAAACCCGAGAATGATATTGATTATGAAGCATTTGATGGTTGTAATTCGAATTTGAAATCTAAATTGGTTGACGTTGTTAACCAATCTGATGAAATGTTTTAGGAATCAAAGGGATTACTTCCCAAGAGGGTAATCCAACCTGAGTTATAGTTGCAACTGAAGTAGGGTTGTTGAAGGAGATATACGGAAGACGACATTCAAAACCAGGCAAGGTTTGTTTGAATGGCTTGTTATGCTTTTTGTTCTTTTCCATGCTCCTACTACTTTTACGCATATGAAGAAAAATGTGTTGAAGCCATTTCTAGTCAAGATAGTCTATTTGGATGACATTTTCATTTTCAGAAAATTTCATTATGAACATGTCATGTGTGAGAAAAAAATACTTGATGTCGTATGTCAAGAACATTTGTTTATGAAGATGTCAAAGTATATGTTGGATAAAACTTCTTTGATGTACTTGAGCCGTGAAATTGGTTCTTCCAAGCATGTTTAGGTTCCCAAAGGCTTTTTGGCAGTCTGCATGGGACGTGGAGAAGGTGAGCTGAAGCTAGACCTCTCCAAGATTGAAGCCGTAACAATCTGTGGTGGTATTGACTCCATTCCTGTAGACACAGGTGAAAGAATCATACATCCCCATGAACCTGTAGGTGCCTTTGCTCTGCTCGTAATTTACACAGGCATGCTCAAGATAGTCATTTGGATAAGAGTTTTTTGCGAGTAGCCCAATGTTGGAGGATAAATTTTGTTAATTTTTCTTCTATTGTAGTTCATTTGCATTCGTTGGAAGTTGTGCAAAAGGTCTTCCAATGGGGAGGAAAACAACGAGAGGCATTTGATGCTTAAAACAAAAGATCAGTACAACTACAGTTCTCGCTTTTCCAGACTTGAGACAGTCATTTAAGTTTTAGGTTGCTGTATGTGACTATGCCATGGGTGCAGTCTTTTTGCAATGTGGTAAGCCCATTTCTTTTCATTCAGAAATTTTCAATGATAAAATGTTTAAGTTTCAACGACAAAGCACTTCCATTGGATGGGTTTTCTTCTACTATTCCACTCAGTCAAAAGGTATAAGAAAGGTATAAGCGACAAGTTTTTTGATGTACTTTCTAGGCCTATAGTTTGTATAACTACTTTCCTCAAGCATCGTTTTGTTTTACATGAAAATTATGTTCAGAAAAATACATACTTTCAAGATGTATATTCAAGCTTGAGTTAAAGGAATCAAGTGGAGGAATTTGTTTACCATTTGCATCATAATGTATTGTATCATCTTGGTAAAAAATATGTTGCTACTGATAGTAACATGGACAAGGCCAAAGAGTTCATTGAACGATTCCAAATGGTACATCAAACAATGCAAGAACAACTTGAAAAGGTTAAAGGCAAGTACACAGAAAGGAACGATAAGAATTGTGGAGATCACAAGTTCCAATTTAGTAATCAATGGATCGAGATTGGAAAGGTGAGGGAACTGTACCCTCACCTGCTAGTCAATTGAAAGTGATCTTTTGGGGTCTAAAAGACTTCTAATGGGGAGGAGTGATCAGGTGCTCAAAATTAGGCTAAAAAATCAAAGTGTCAAAATCTTGATAAACTTAGCTTCAGATCGAAGAGCTCGTCATTCTGATTCCAACGGTGTGAACGACACTCAAATCTGAGCTCATATGCAGAAGTTAGAGCAAGTCAAAGTTCAGGTTTGACTTGGACACATGGCAGGATTGGATGATGTGGCAAGGTCCTTCAACGAATGAGGAGGTGCCAAGTGGCAAGCCACCATTGGCCCCCGCATGTCGCAAATCACAATCGCAAGCAGGTCAGCGTTAAAAATCGACCCCTGAACAGGGAAGGATTGCAATGTGATAAGGCAGGTGGAAGGCATTCAAGAATCAGCCGGAGGCGCGATGCGATGGATCACAATCACACATCGGTGTAGGGAGGTGTTACAGAATTGGCCCTGAAAGGTTCGGGTTGTGGTGCGATATCACAACAGGACAAGTCCCGCATATGTATAGGACCACTGGTTTTTTGCCGATTTGTGATAAGTTCTCGGATGCGAGATGTTTATCGGTTCTGGTTAATACTCCCGTTGGGTCTGCCACATCGCAATTGCAAATCGCTCGTTGCGTTCATAGACCATAAGACCGCCAGGTTTTTACGTCGATTGCGATTTGCGATAAGACAGTTAGCCGATAGAATATGGCTCACCGTGCTGCGAAATTTTCACCCAGTTAGCGTGTTTTTGGGGCTAATTTGTAGGATCAAGCCGAAAATGGCACAATTTGTGGAGTGAATAAAGGAAAACAGGGGGAAGTCATAACGTTTTCAATTTTTCACCAAATTGGTTGCAAAAAGAGGCTGGATAGCCATTTTTTATCATTCTAGACAGATTGGACGAGGTTTTAGAAGTGTTTGAGCATTGTAAACACATATTTTTACACTTTTGAGCATAATAGAGAGGCCCAAGCCATTGGAAGATGGACCAAGGAGACGTAGCCCAGGAGGGGTGAACTCCTTTATCATGTGCTTATTGTAATGTGTTTTTGATGATGTTTTGTACATGTTTATGCTGCTGTCCAGTTTCTGATTTATGTTAAATTGCTCAAATTAACATAAAAACTCTTCATTTCACTTGCAAAAATTCATGAATCCTTAAGCACAATGGAAACATTTTGTTTATAATCCGAGGAAGATCTTAGCATTGCAAATTAATATTCTAAATCAGATCACTCATGGTTCATGTGATAGCTCATTGATCCATGTGTCCTTTATTTTTATTTTTTAATTTTGGGAGTGAACTAAAATGGTTTTTAAATACTACTCGGGGGTATCAAAATGAACATGAAAGCACCACGTCATTCTCTGGGGTGTATTACTACCTCAGTAACCTAACCTATGAAATCTCCCCTTAATTCAAGATTATACATCTTTGATAATATGACATACAATGTTTAGCGGGCTCTCATATCAAATTGGAAGTTAATTGTTTGCTCTTTGATACATGCCTGATGCAAATTTCATGCAATGTTAACATGCATATAGCTAGAAAACACATAATACACATATATCATTCATCACCCATATATATTGTGAGTAAATACACATATAACCATAACAAAAAACACATAATCATAAAAGGAACTTATCTTGGATTTGAAGCACCAACTGTCTGTAGACCTCAAATGTTCCATCCAACCATAAACTCCACTACTCCAACTCTTAGCAAAGTCACCCCCAAGCTGGGGTTATGACTCCACCTAGGAAAAAGGCCACTTAAAGCCAACTATGGTCCACAATTGCACCAACATAGTAACATGCTAGGGTAATTAAGTCTAGTAGTCTCCAACCAATAATCTTTAATCCTCCATTAGTCTACACAACCCAAGGTAGTGCAAAACCTTCTTTGCCATGTAATCCGTCAACATGTGCCACTATCCTTCTAAGGTTTCCAACTTAAGCTTACTAGGGAGTCTCAGAGTACCTTACTAGCCTCACATTAGGGAAACCTATCCCCATGTAAAAATCCACCTAGGATTAGCAGGGTAACATAATCACATGGTCGCCTCCCTCTTCCTTCACCAAGAAGTCCAGTAACTAGCCATGGCCAAAATGTTTTAATGAAATAATCAAAATGAATGGAACAACACGAAAATTAGCTCTTTTATATGCACATGCCTTTTTTGACAAGTTGCACTTCATGAAGTCACTTTATAGATAAAAACATGTCACTTTTGACTTTATAAATATGTTAATAATGGCTTAGCCCCCTTTGCTTAAGCCCTTTATCACTTAGCACTTATACCCTTTTCCCACTCGTGGATTCCTATGTCCATATATTCTCTTGTCTGACTTGGTCTATAACAACAAAATTTAATTAATATGCATGTGAATACATAGTTCCAAAGTGAAGCCCACTAGCCTATTATCACATTGGGTAACTGGCCTAAAATCACAAAGGCACTCTAACTTCAAAACATATAAACATAAGCACACTCGCCTGAACATATATGTACATGGACACGTAAGCTCCAAAATATTTCCTGGCTTACCGCCTTAAACACAATATGTACAACACACATAGAGGTCACCCTGGAGGTGTTATAGAAATATTATTATGATATTCTAAAAAATAGAAAAAAAATAATTAAATATTAAATTAACACAAGCAAGTAATAAGTTAAAACTAACATTTCCAAAAAATGATTTTTTTTTGTAATTTTTTATTTTTAAATTGTGGAAAAGACAACAAAATATTAATTAGTAAAAATAGATAAAATAACATAAATGTATTGATGTTCAACAAATGAGAAAAATAATAATTATATATAAAGTTAATTATTGAAAAGTGAAAAAAATGATATAGAAAATGATAAAATATGGTTTAAAAAATAAAATGTTCTTCAAAATGGAAAAATGAGTTTTAATGAATTGTGTTAGGAAATGGTGAGAGAGGTAAGAATATATATATTTATAGAGGAAGGAAAAATGTGAAAATTAATAATATAATAAGATTTTAAATAAGACTTCAATATTTTTTTATTAGACAAATAGAAGATAATTGCATCTTTTTAAGTATTTTAACGTAAGAGATTTATATTATAATTTCATATAATTTTGTCTTTACAAATATAAGAATTTCATTTTCTCCAATACTATTTGTATATTTAAGTAAAGTATTAATTTAATGCATAAATTGATACAATAATATTAACACCATTTAATGAGTAATAAATTAGAAAAGACAATTAAGATCAATCTTGCTTTCCTTCATTAGAGAGGCCTATTCAACATAAATCTTGTTAGTGCCATTATTAACCACGTAATTCAAGGGCATTCCTAGGGTGTAGAATTCCAAAACCCTTGAGTATTTTTGCATTTGGACTTGAAGTTGCAACACTTTCTTCTTCAAAATCATCTAATTTTCTGCAGTCCATTTTCCATATGAGAAACTTAGTGTACCAAAGTGATAGGTCAATATTTGAAAATTTCTAATAGTTGTTCTTGGGCTTTTGTCATTTGAATTTCAAATTCCTCATGTTCATATTTAATGTTGACAATGTTCTATGTTGAGCATTTAGTCGGCAGATGAGTTTATCCAAGACAAATCACCAACCCAATTACCAAACATTTTAGCGATAAATATAAACATGCCTATGAAGAGGAAAGTGATATTCTAACCCTTCATAGCATTATTGAGTATACTGAAATAGTAAGGACACTACATAGTTAGAAACCATCATAACAACAAAACCTATTATTTAAATAAATATAGAAATTCATATTTACCACAAATAAAATTTATAAAGATGATGACCACAACTAGGCAGCGTTTTCACCACAAAGGAACTATCTTATAGTTTTACATAATTAAATTATGCAAATACTAAAACCATGAAAACATGAAGAACTTGTTTTATGTAAATACTATATACATATTTAAACAAAGAACTAATCTAAATAAGTTGTAACCTGAAGTTGTAACACTTCTAAAGTCATCGACTCTTCACAGTCCATTTTCCACACAGCGATTTCTGCCCTTGCCCGCCAAACCCTTGCCGCGCTACCTTCCTGCTATGGTGCGGGGTTCAATGGTGGGTGGAATCTCTCCCAATCCCAATCCCAATCAGGTAACGCCTCCACCACTGAACGCTTCCATAGTTGGAGTAGTGGAAAGGCTTCTGTCAATAACGAAGGTGAAATAGGTGAGCGTTGGCATATGCTGCCATTGCGGGTGGTTTAACTATTTGGTGCCGAGATTTTCAGTTTCAACTGGTGCTGTTAATCTTTCGCAGGTAGTTTAAATGTTTGGTGCCGAGATTTTTCAGTTTCGTGAACAGCTTGCAAATAGATATCAGGTAAAGAAAATTTACTGATTATAGAGTGTTTCCATATGGTATTTTAAGAGCTAAATCTTGTGGTTGGTGTCATCTTCAATGTAATCATTTGCTTCTCAAAAAAATTTGATGTTAGTTGTATCCCTTTCCTTTGAAACAATGATGTATATTAATTTTTTCCATATTACAGAGACTGGCCAGTGCTCTTATCTGCTTAAAAATTTATTGCAATCATTTGCTCTTCAATTTTTTCTTGATGTCAATTGTATCTTTTTCTTGACCAGTGCTCTTATCTGCTTAAAATTTATTGCAATCATTTGCTCCTCAATTTTTTTTTGATGTTAATTGTATCTCTTTTCTTTGAAATAGTGATGTATATTAATTTTCTCCCTATTATAGAGACTGGCCCACTGGTCAGTCTACAAACTAGATGTAAAATCATCATCTTATTCCTAATATAACTGATTTCTTCTCATTGAGACTAGTTTTCAGTGTTGCACCAACAATCAATTTGCTGAATAAGATGCTACGGCAGGAGCTAACCAGCCTGCCATAGGGCATTAAATGCCCGGTTAAATGCAGGCTGGATAACGCGATAACGCGTGCGCGCAGAGACTAGATAAATAAGAAATGGGCGTGCACGTGTTATCGGGTTATCCAGCCTGCATATAACCAGGCATTTAATGCTCTATGGCAGGCTGGTTAGCCGCTGCCGAGATGCTACAGGGATATGTTGATGGAAAGTGAATTACTTGCCCCCAATAATTTGGAGCTCTTGTGAGCATCTAATCAGTTGCAACTATAGAGAAGCTTTAGGACTCAAATCCTTAATACATGAAACCAAATAAATGCGTCCATGTATCCACCGATTGCCAGGATGTGACATGGAATGCTGCAAACCAAGAAAATTGTACATCATCAGGTTGTAAATGTAGCATTCAAAGTCTCAAAAGGATCAATACATAGAACTATGAATGCATATAAAGAAAAAAATTAATAAGAATTGCGACTAATAAGTCCAAATGTCAAGAAATAATATATGCAACATTTCAAAAAAAGTGCTAGTGGTGGCTTACCACTACGTTTGCATGGAACACAAGAGGGCATTCACATACATGGCATTATATATTCTGGCGAGGTCACATTGACTCATCTGCCTTGACAAATGCAAAGACCTGCACCCCAAACTAAATCAAGATGAACTAAAAGCTGAAGGACACTTGATCGAATGCTCCATTAGAAACCAAAAGCCCACAACAATAATAAAGCATTTTATTAATGAGAAGATTTTAGTCCACGAGTTAAATTAATGTGAAACTTCTACCAGGATTAAGATTTCAGTTTCACTACTTCACTAAAAATAATAAAGATAATTTGAAAGATAAAAACAAAGGTAAGATTTTCTACCTCTTCTCCACAGCTAGGGCATGAACCCTTCAATGCTGCTAAGTTTTTTCCCCAGGGGCCTTGTAATGCTCGAATTGAAAAAGACATTCAAAAAAGTTTGTCATATTCCACCTTATTGTCAAATGTTTTTCCTCCAGGGGTCTTGTAATGCTCGAACTGAAAAAGACATTCAAAAAAGTTTGTCATATTCCACCTTATTGTCAAATGATTCATAAAAGCCATTTCAACTCCTACACAGAGAGCATTGTTAATGAATATATAACTAATATAAAACCATCTCATCTTCAATGAAGATTGTTCATTTTTTTCCACACCATTAAGATAAAATGAGAATATACATAATATAGACCTTTAAATGTTTGTGAGACCACTCTACTTTTATGTTTGCTACAAAGAAAAGCACTTATAGACCACTGGAATGGTTATTGTACCATATAAAAGATGATTATAGATGGATGTTTATTCATTATAAAGGCTAAACCCCTCCTCTATCCAACCCTTAATAGGAAAACAATCACTATATACAAAACCATATGAAAATTAAGTTGTGGTCATTAAAAAAAATCTTGTTGCCCCTTTAGGGTAACAACTTCTAGAGACACACTCATTTGGGTGGGATGATGCTGCTTGGATGAGCTCTCCCGTTCATCTCTTCCAATTCATGGCATGTTCTTCTACTTCTTCCATATTATGTTGATCTATGCTTCACATCATGCATGAGCTCTTTAAAAATGACTTTACCATGGTATATTAGCTCCTATGCCTCACTTCTTAGATTTTGTATGGACTCATAAATGATATTTCATGCATGATCTTTATTTTATTTAATGTGCTATGTTCTTGTATGTGGCTATACTACTTAGACACGATGATTATGGTTTCTTTATTAAGTTGTGAACACAACAAACTCTGGGTATAATCTAATAACATGTCTTACCAATAAAGATTTTATGACTTTGTCTCCTATAACATGGGGGACATAATTTCCCTTAGATAAGTGTTGTCCAAACTTGGCTAAATTCATACTACTAGTTTTGTTTGACATGTTTTTAAATAATAATAATAATAATCATCATCTAATTTAAATGTAATAGTCAATTCATGTAACAGTCAAGTCAGACAACAAATTGGTGTATTCATTTTTTGAGTTTTGTTTATAACATATTTTTTAGCCAAGCTAGACACCAAATTGGTGTATGAAACCCACTTGATTGCTAAAATATAAGGGGATTTACATACTCTACCCCACTCTGTATCTAGATCTGTGATCTTTTACGAAGAAGAAAAAAATATTTATTGTATTAAGGCTTATGTGATCCATATTAGAATTTTTGAGAAAAGTTTTCAGCGATAATCACATCAAAATCATTTGTCGACACGTTTCGAACCAGTAAGTGTGGTTTTTGTCTTGACAATGAACCACACTCGCTGGTTCGAAATGTGTCGACGAATGAGTTTTAATGTGATTATCACCGAAAACTTTTCTAAAAAAAAATACTTTTAGGGTGGCAAGGAATGTCATAATGAGACACTTTTTTGCTCATAATGCTTCCATAAGACTATATCATGTTTCTTTCTCTTGGAATGGCCATAATGATACTTTCTTATGACTATTGAATGGCTTGTTTTTCTTTCTTTCTATGATGCAAACAAAAACTTCACACATATACATCAAGCAAGTTTGTGCATAATAAAAGTTGGCATTACAAAATTTTATAATGAATCTTTTAGTGTTGAATCTTTTATTGTCCAAGAAATAAGATGTAATTGTATAAATTCCTTGTAGATTCAAATTTCTAATTATAATTTACTAAAACAATAGACTTGAATCTACTCTACTCATCAACGAAAACAATTTAAACGATCACGAAATCACGAAACGTACAAGAGAAAGAATTCAATCAACAAATTACACAATGATTTCTTGGGGAAATCCACAACTAAAATCCCCTGCTATCTGTATGTTGCATTAGTCAAAAAAATGAGAAGATTACAATGCTTTTCTCAAGCTTGAGCAACCTCTGCATTATCTCTATCTGTCTCACAACTTTCTAGATAATCCTAGGCCAATACTTAACCAATTTCTCGCTTTCCAAAGTCCCTATTTCCTTGCGAATTAGCCCCTATTAATTAGGGAAATTCCTCAATTGGAATTGCGCAATCCTCATAGGCCTTCTTTTGAATGCATCCACCACCTGTACAATTTGGATGATTATACAACTGATAGTACACTATCCCTAAATGCCAATCTCAACTGGGTAACTCTCAGATCTGACATGCATGAGTTATTTATGAGTGAATCATCATTTAACTGATTTATCACTGCATGCAGCACCACACTACTAGACCTTCCACTAGTTCCTCCATTAGTTGGAACTAGTTTAACTGACTTTAACTCAGTTAAACTGAATTAATTAATTACAACTCAAAATAAAATCAATCAGGGCTCCTATAATGTACGAAGACACTCTACATGACTCAAGTTAGACCCTCAACTCGAATTAACTGAGCCAGCTAAGTCAAATTAACTTATTTAACTAATACAAGTTGTCATGTGATGTCAAATTACAATTTTATTCTTAATTTAATTCAAGGACAAAATTAAATTAAAATTTTCTTGTTGCATTTTCAACAATAATTGATTGTCGGCCTTTTGTTTTCGAAATACCTGGTACTGATTTCATACGTCACCATCCCAAAGAGTCATATTCCAAACACTATGTTATCCTTCATAGCTTACTTCCATGTTTTCACTTACGCAACTTGGTTATTTGCATGCCTGAATATCACTTGCTGGAACTCCAACATCACTTGAATTAACCATATTTGTTTCCTAGGTTGTGCATCTTTTCTCATGTCATACCTACTACCCTACAATGTGGCTAGGATGCATCATGGACATTACCATATCATTGTTTGTATATCCTAGAAACAACCATGTGAAGCACCAAAAAGGTGAGGCCATTGAAGACATCAACCAAATCTTTGAAATGATGAAGGCATTGGTCATTGAACTCCATCAATGATTTGTGAGATGCACCACAACAATGAACTCAAACAAATCCACATTGACCTCTACCCATATAGATGTTTTTTATAAAACCAAGGATTTGATAACACAATGTAACATTCCCAACTCCAAGCTAGGCCATGTCATGATACATTTTCCTTTGATACCTGTTGTAGCTCCTAGAGACAACTTCTGGGTTGAGAAGAAGGTCAATACCTAGGATATCTTAGTGTCTCTTGAAGATAAATTGATGCTGCTCAAGTTTAAAATGTAGCATGATTTAATTCTGGTTCAATTACGTTACTCAGAGGCAAATCACATTTTATACATTGACATTATTTCATTCCAAAGACTTAAAGTTCAGTTATGGTGGCCTACACACAAAGAGTGGAGTTTCTTTAATTGTTGTAGTATAGGTGAAAGAAGGAATGCATGAAAGAAATCTAGTACAGAGGGCTAGTGATAGAATCACGTACACTAAATTCTAGTAGAAATATGAAGAGACAAATGGAACGAGATCAGAAACCATGGATTGCATTTTAAGGCCTTCAACCTCACATATTACTGGTACCATTTTTCATAACATAACATAGGTAAACCTAACATACATGATTGAGTTCCAACAACTACAATTACATGATTTCAGAGAAGAAAGAAACACATATGAAAATGATAAACAAAGACATAATCACATACTCCACATATTAGTGCTTGGAATCACCAAAACATTTTCATTAATCTTCAGGAATAAGATACATATCATAAGCTTCAAAACTTGCAAAAATTACAGAAAATTGCAACCTCTGGAATGGAAAATCGAACCCTTACTAATGAGTTCTTCAACCCTTTTATAGGGAGAACCAAAACAAAAAAAACTTACCCAAAACATCTAGAAATACTACAACTGTCTAAACTAATCAACTGTTCAAGCGCGCAACTAGTCCAATTGTCCTAATTATTACATAACAAACTTGATTCCTTCTTGAAAATAACATATTTACAATATTGCAAAATGAGAGTGGTATGTCATGATTTCCAAACCAGAAAAATCTTCAGTGCTGGCTCGTTTGATCTCTCGAAACGGACCCATGCTCCACTATCCAGACTTGTGGTTGGTTAACTAGTTGATCACATGTTTTCCATAAGATTGGATCTAGTGTGGGAGTGTGAATAAGAGCACTATAGGCCATTCCTAAGCTTGTGAGCTCAATGTAATTTTGCATGACCATGAACAAGGTCTTCACAAGCCACAGCAGTTGGAGATCTCTCTGTAGATAATTTATTATGGTTTTTCCCTTGAGAGTAGTAGTCTTTTCATGTGATGAGTCTACCTTGATCTTGGCCTCAACTAGTAATTTCTCATACTGCTCCCATGGTAGCAGATGTCCTTGGAAATCCCAACAGCTAGGCAATCCTGCTCTAGTTCTCTAGTCAAAATTAGAGTTGAATGTTGCAACCAATTTTTCCAGCTCATTCACACATTCTTAAACCCTATCCATTGCTTCCTTCTTCTGAATCATTTTGGCAATTTTTATGATCACACCTGTCTTGTCAATGATGTTCATTTCCCTCAACTCATCAACTAAATTCTCATTGAGGTACTTGATAATTTTTTTAGCAATGTTGGCATACTTCGGATCCTGATCCTCCTTGGACGAGAGGATAGAGAATTCAATGGTCTTTACTGCAAATTTATGCTCTGCAACTAATTTTGGGTGTTCCCATATCTTCTTTATTTCAGATATGATTTCATCCCAGATTAGATGCCTAGCTTCAACAAGGGACATGTAGCCCTTCAACCCGTTCTTCGGTCCTTTGATCTCATCTTGTGCCACCTAATACTTGTTAATTTGTTCCACACTTGCCTGGGTGAACTTGTGTTGTTTCTCCTTATTTTTCTAGCATGTACTTAGTGTTGTCCAAGTCAATCTAGATCTTCTTAAGCTCGCTTTCTGACTGTTGCATATCTGTGAGAACCTTGGTTAACTTCTCAATGGGATTTTGTGGGTTTTGTGGCATAACCACAACACAAATGTGGGAATCAATCTTTTGTTGCAGCTCTAATACCTTCAATTTGAGTGCTACCACCTCATTATTCACCTCATTATTCATTCCTATCAATTCCTTGGCTATGATTTCCTTCTCATTTTCAACCTGAGCCAACTCTTTGGTTTGTACATGTTCAACAACAAGAATTTTAAGTTGCTGCCTCAGTGATTGTATTTCTGACTATGAGCCTTTGATGATAGCATCTATGGTGACCTTATCACTTGGATCCACCCCCAGTTTTATAATTAGCTCCTTGTAGCCTTCATTTTGGAGATGGAGGGATCTTGAGTTGTCCTTCTCTTGCTTTATCTTAGTAGTTTCCTTCTCCAACAACTTCTCAACCTTGTTGATGGTCAAGGATCCTTTGCTTAACTCATTATAGATCATCTCCCCTGCCTGCTTGTGTAAATTGTTTTTGGCTTGTAAGGGGACACTAGTCATATCTAGAGACAACTCCACTATTATGAACTATGGCCCATAGGGGAGGGACTAAATTGAAGGATGATACAAGGAAAATTTCATCTTATTTCTTTCCACGTCCATAGCAGCCAAGAGCCTAGTCTGATATGGCACTGAATAGGAGGCCAGTTGTGACAACATTTCATCCCTAAATTTCTTGTTCCTCTCCTCTGTTAGCTTCCCTTCCTCCCATTTAGGGCCTACTGCTGATGTGCTTCTAATTGAACCTAGGATTTCTACCTCAGATGAGCTGGAAGTGGTATTTTTTTTGGATCCTCTAATTGCACCTGGATGCCTAGCTAGTCTAGGTTCTTCTCAGTCAATTTGAACTCAATATCCTCCTCAATATACTCTTGGAGCTTTGCGCTCTTGGTTGATGATACATCCTCCATCACAATATCTCCTGTCTCATCAATACTCCTCTTCTGATTTTTTTTCTTGGTGCTTGGTGTCTCGAATTCCATCTCTGTATTTATGGGCCATGAAGCAAGATTGGACTTCCATTTTAATTTTATTTTATATTCATGTTCATAGGTAGAGGCATTAATATCTTTCCTTCTACTATAAATAATACCATGAGGATCATAATGCCACACCTCTCCTATTTCAAAGTTCAATTCCTTTAACATAATTTCAACCTACTGGAAAGCTTGTTTGGAGTTCACAACAAAGGGACCTACAGTCATGGGAAGCTTGAACATATACCCCTTTTTGGCAGGGAAAAAATGGATTTGGTCTGTGTTTAGGTTCTGCCTGATGAACTCTAAGGCAAAAATCCTCCTGGGCATAAACACAGGCAACTGGTAAGGAGGCAGTTCAGACCCATATACCTTGATTTTAGTGTAGTATTAAAAGAAAACTAGTCACCCACCCTAGCATCCTGACCGAGTTGAAGAATCTATCTATGTTGGGGTAATACTCTAGGAGGGGATACTTTGTTGATAACTTTATAAGTAGTGCCCTTGAAAGTAGAAATAAAGTGTGAAAACCCCTCATTGTTGGGCTTCTTCTTTAGAGAACTGTCCCAATCAATCACAAATTTTCTTTGCTTATGGGAGCATACAATGCTGAGACCTAGGTAATCAAATTACTCCACATGGGTGTAAAGGAATAGATAAACCAAGATGGAATAGTATCTGAAGTAGGAGGTCAGGTAATATTGGCTATAATGGAACTTGATAGCCTCAGCCAAAAAAGAGGGAATGTTCACGACAATATTTGGTCTCATCATTTTGTGTAAGAGCGCTAAGGATGCCTTGGAGACATTTTTTGTCTCATCCTCACCAAAAAAAAATAGGATAACAGACAAAATGGGTTGTGCAGTTCCTAAAAACAAGGAAATGGGAAAAGTTTCTGAGCTGGTAGGAAATTGTGCATTTGGGGTTAGAATTAGTTGGAGAAATACTTGTTCCTCTCCAGTTGAGAGCCCGTTGTAATCATAGAGGAGTGTGGTCTCTGTAAATTTCTCCAAATTTGGGGATTTCGAATAAACGAAGGTGTTATGTATCAATTCTGGAGTGATCTCTAGAATTTTCTCCCCTGTGGGTGAAATACAACATTTTTTCTCCTTGACAAAGGTGGCCATAAGCTAGGATATGAATTGTGAGAACGAGTATATCATTGGGGTAACTAGGTGGTACAACCATGAATCAATGACTCAAAAGGTGTCTTCTTTGTCCAGGTAGAGGCCATAGAATTCGAAGTGAAGATCAAGAAAGTTCAAAGGGAAAAAAGAATCATGAATTCCCCCCTCTGTGTCCATGAAGGATTCCATGTGGCCCAAGGGTTTTGGCTATTGTGGTTTCATGGTTTTTGGTGAGTATTTCTTTAATTTATGCATGGTGACAATTTGTGCAAGGACAGGGAGTCTGTGGATTAAGAAGAGGGAATTGGATGTTGTGGGCGCACGGAGGTCCTATGTTGGTTGAAAGTCGGGTGGATGTAGTTGTGAACATGTGGAGGGACAAGACAAAAAATGATTTTAAATAAACAAATTTGAATCACAATGGTCGATTTACAGGGGTTTATAGGTGGGAAAAGGAAGAGGTGATGTGGAGGAGACACGTGGCAGAGTTAGATTGGGTGGAGAGCAAGGGAGGAGGGTGATGCATCAAACGGTTTCACGCTTGCCTACCACACTCACTTGGTGGTGGTCGCGATTATTGATGTAGTCACCACGCTAGCCCGACAGGTGGCCATACCATCTATCCTCTTCCAACAGGGTGCTTGGGCAGGGTTGGAGGCAAGGCTCGACCCCCCTGGAGTCCATTGTATCCTTGATATACGAAGTGCGCTTTGTTGACTCTAACTTTCAGGGGAAAGCGTTGGCTTAACTACGCGCTTGTTACCTCGTTGGAGGTTCTTTGGGGGTAAGGCCGCTCTGGGTGGACGAGGATCCGCTCAGTAGGTAACCATTGTTTAACAAATAAAACTTTAAAACTGGGGGGAAGCCCACATTCCATTGCCTCTTGTGCTTTTCCTTCTTTTTATTTCTGCTTCATTTTCTTTTTATGCAATGCTCCAAATACAACAATTCTCATTTGAACAAAATCCTCATGAACAAAAAATGCTCATTTTGAGCACATGAACCCAAACCCTCTGTAATACAACAATTTTAGGAAAAAGAGAGGGGATATAAAAATACCAACCATTTTCTAGCACTATTATTCTTTCATATTAAATAAAAATATTTAAATCCATTTAACTTTAATTCTTTCCGAATGCTAATCTTCAAGATTAATATTAATAACTAGTTCTCTTCTATATAGGAGCAATGGCATCTAACAACACCTCCAATGTAACCTTGTCAAGAGGAGTTGTGTTAGGTTCCAATAGACATATTAGACGACATTCCGAGGGGTATTCTAAGCATACTACAAGTACATAATTGATTTCTAGTAGACATTTTTTTTTTCACGTGTGGTTCACGGACACCTGCAGTCACTGGGTGGCCGCTATGTCCATGGAAATATCTGATCTTGATCAAGGGTATCAAGCCCCGCGACCAATAGCTAGGCCTAAACCCAAGGGATTCAGGGAGAATTGACCCTGTGACCTTCCAAACGACGAGGCACTTATTTGACCAGTTGAGCTAACCCTTGGGGCTAGATTTCTAGTAGACATGTTCAATGCTATGCTGTAAGTTCAATGTTTAACATGCGAAAAATCTTCCTTGACACATGTTTAATGTGAAAAAAAATCGTTATTGATAGGTGCATAGTTATCGGTTGAGGTTGGCAGTAATGATTTGAGTATCCGCCTTCAAGAAGCGACCAACTTTCTGATAGAGTTGGTTAAGGTAAAATCTGAATATAAATATTAATATAAATATTGAAATGAGATGTTTAATGCACAATGTTTTTTCACAAGTGTCTCATACTTGTGATTGCCAATTTCATATATATTGTAGAGCCCTTGCATATAGATTTGCTGACAGGGCTTCGGGAACGAGTATACGAGATTCATATGGGTCTTCTTCGCATGGTAGAGGTACACACTCGATTTCTAGTTAACATGTTCAAGTCTAGACAATATATAAATTTAACGTTTAACATGTGAATACTTTCTTCTTTCACACACATTTAATGTGAAAAAATATCATCATCCATAGGTGAATGCTCTTAGTGTGAGGATGGCCATGTTGATTCTCAGTGAGTCGTCCAAGAGCATTTAGGTGAGGAGCATACTTAAATCTTGTTCAAGATATTTTTAATGTTAAAAGTTATCCCATATCTCATACTTATGCATGATTGGAAATTTGATGTTTTGTACAGGGCATAATAGCTTTGAGTTTGTTTCCCCAGAAGGGGACAATCGTCCTCCAAATGACGACTCAAAGAATGAGAGATTTCATGGACCAAGTAATTTTAAATGTAGATTTTTTTGAATATGAATTGTCCAAGTGAAATTAATTTATATTTAAATAGTGTGTGAACATTTATCATGTTACAGGGTTTGATCGTGCTCCTGTGGGACGTCGTGGTGGTGGGAGAGGTTGTAGGGTCCAATAGTATGCCCACAATCAAAACTATGAACCTATTTACCCCCATCCTCAAGATGTTCTTGACGAGGTGCCTTTCAAAGAGAACTACTCCACTCTTACTCTTAATGACTTCAGGGTGCATTCAACGAGATTGCAGAATGAGCTAGAAAATAGAAATCTCTTTAGTTCTACTAGAGATTGTCTCCAAATAATTTTGCATAGTTTGGAGAATCTCGTAGCGACGTATTGTGGGGTTGGACTGATGATTGAGGCTTTTATGACATAGGAGGAGAGCATCAATTATGGGTAGGCACTCCTTTAAAGAAGTGAAAGAAAGGGTCACTAAAGAAATGGCCTTCTCATTGTTTGACTTGCGACCTAAAGATAAAAATCATTTGAAGGTTGCAAGATTTAATGACCCTAATATTGCACCATTTATTTATCAGAAGTTCCTATATGCATATGACAAGTTCCCCAATAATGATGAAGTGTCACAATATTTTGTGAGGATGTTGTATGCTGAGTTTTGAGAGCACATGGATTCAAATTATACATATATGGGATCCAAATTATATGGAGCTAGGAAAGGTTGTACATATGAATGACCTGATGCTATGTGAGATGTTGCATTTAGGGCTCCAAAACCTCATTTAGCACCTCGACCACCTAGAGTTGTTGCATTTTGAGATGAGTTAGATGTTGCATCCAACATAGGAGCTCAGGGAAGGGAGAAGATTAGGGAGGTTGTTCAGGATGTTTTTCGAGTAGTGTCAGTTGGCTTAGACAAGAGGAAGTGTTCAAAGAGTGAGGAGAAAATTACACCATTTATTAATGTTCTGGATGAGGTGCTGAGAGAGATGGATTGACAAGATCTCGAGAGATATGCAACATCTTGTAGAGATCATGTGGAGCAATCCTTGGCTCGCGATAGTCATAGCCTTGGCGAGGCATGTTCTAGGAAGCTATGATTAATGAACTATAAAATCACACTTACAAGATTAGCTATAATGCATGTTACATATAAATTTATTATGTTGAACTGTATATACATTTTGTCTCCAAAAATCACTTATATATTTATTCGAACTTATGCAGTTTTCATCATTTTTTAATGACGAAATACTTAAATCAGTGGAACAATTGTTGCTTAATGAACTTGTTGATGTACATACACCCTAGGTATTACCATGTATATATATTTTTTGCTTCAAATTGTGAATGAATTAAAGTCACATAAATTTTATGGTGTCGCTCATACATTTTATGTTCCTTTTAGGTTAGCAACAAACATTAAAGAATCAATCAGGAAATTGAGCCCCAAGGAGATGGAACAAAATATCCACAAAATGTTGTTTTCATATCCTAGTAGCCTATTATCCATCTAGTTCTTTGGACAAAATTTGCTAATAATGATTGTAAACTCTAATTAATGGTATGTTCTTTTAGAAATCCCATATACGACATGTTTGGTATTTATTAATTTCTTTTGATTAATTAAATTATGTTCTTGCAGTTTAATCAAAGTTCTCTCAAGGGATGTGCATGACGAGTTCATGTTGTAAGTGTTTTTCATTTTTATTTGAAGGATAAAAGGTATAGTTTCCCATGTTGCATTAGGTGATCCATTGGTCTATCTAGATCTCATAGATGCATGGTTGCAAGCCAATTGTTCTATAACATTCATTTTATATTGTATTACTGGAATTTAAAATTCATGTTTATATTTAATACTCTTTCGGGGAGTTATATACCCAAGTAGAATTTGTGGATTATGATTACTTATGGTATTAGAATGTAAAATTTCACTACATCCTCCTTCGTTTGATGAGGAATCATTTGAAAAATTTGTGCATTCTTGTATCTCCATTGGAAGCCAAAGTGACACACCCTAAGAGATAAATTAGCAAGTCTTACCAAATGCATGAATTGTTATTGGAATTAGTTGGAAGGGATGCTTGGTGTATATTAACATCATTGCCATCTTTTTCCCACCTAGCTCTTAAATTTATCTATTTTAGGTGGATAGGATTCTTTTGTATTCTTTTGGTTGGGAGGAAGTTTTATATCTTCATAAACATATCTTATCTTGTGAAAAAATTCCAAGGAGTGAAGGATAGATCCCAAAATAAGATAACACTTCTAGATGTCCATATTCCTCATGATACTATGCATGGTAAGATTTTGTACTCACTTTCATCCACTATTTTTTCAGTCTATTAGATATTGTCAATTTATGGGGTTACTCCAAAAGTATTTTAACCTAACAAGTGATGTTTGATCGACATATGGATGGATCAATTTGAGTGGATGCTTGACATTTGACGAAGTGCTAACACGTAACTTACCTAGGAGGTTGTTATTCTATGTGTGATTGACCCATTGGTGCACACAATGGGGTAGTTAGTTCTGATTAGGAGAGGTACATTGCATAACAATAATTAAGCATCAACAATATGCATATCCATGGACATGTGGATCATAGATTCATTATTGGATAGATTTTATGGCTCCCTTATTATGCATTAGGTTCAGAGAATGATATATCTTATATGTATTATACTAAATTGTATCAAAATATCTTACACTCATACTGATGACATCATATCATGGGTAGTTTAAGCATCAAGGTATGATTGTACATTCTTTTGGTCACAATTAGGTTTTGTTCTTATGAACAACATCAAGGCAACCAAACTTGAACTTTACAGGATTTAATGGCCTTTAAGAGTGGGAGATGTAATGCCTGTTGAAAAAATGATATGTTCCATTTATGATTTATGTATTACATCCTCAAAGATATTGCTTGGGCTAAAATGCTAGTCTAGTTTTCTTTTCTTTTCACTGAAATAAAGTCCAAATTTCATATAGTTCATATTTGTTCCTTCACGTTGATCATAGATTCATTATTGGACATATTTTATGGCTCCCTTATTATGTATTAGGTGAAGAGAATAATATATCTTATATGTATGATACCACATTGTACAAAACATATTACACTCATACTGCTCATCATATCGTGGTTAGTTTAGGCATCAAGGTCTGACTGTACCTTTTTCTGGTCACCATTAGGTCTTGTTCTTATGAACAACATCAATGCAACCATAATTGAACTTTACAGGATTTAATGACCTTTAAGAGTGGGAGTTTTAATGAATGTTGAAAAACCGATATATTCTATATATGATGTATGTATCACATCCTCAAAGATATTTCTTGGGCTAAAATGTTAGACTAGTTTTCTTTTCTTTTAATTGAAACAAAGTCCAGATTTCATATATTTCATCTTTGTTCCTTCATGTGGATCATGGATTCATTATTGGACATATTTCATGGCTCCGTTATTATTTATTAGGTGCAAATAATAATATATCTTATATGTATTATACCACATTGTATGAAAACATCTTACACTCATACTGTTGACATCATATCATGGGTAGTTTAAGCATCAAGGTCTAACTATACATTATTCTAGTCAACATCGGGTCTTGTTCTTATGAACAACATCAATGCAACTAGACCTGAAATTTACACGATTTAATGGCCTTTAAGAGTGGGAGTTGTAATGCCTATTGAAAAACTGATATATTCCATATATGATGTATGTATCACATCCTTAAAGATCTTGCTTGGGCTAAAATGCTAGATAGTTTTTTTTCTTTCTTTTAATAGAAACAAAGTCCAGATTTCATATTTGTTCCTTCACGTGGATCATTAGGTGTCTAGCAGAAACAACTGAGAGCTTCAAATAACCAGACAAGATAGATGTATGTCTCGTGCATGGAAATTATTGCTACAACAATGTAAAATCTATTGTGCTTGCTAGTTACTTCAGCAATATGCTCTTCTTCCCCTTGAATGCACTCTACCCTTTACCTCTATTTGTTCATTCTTATCCATGAATGATATTTCTCCTTATCCTCATTATGCTTCATAGTGGACAAGGTCATCATAAATATCTTGTCATAATAATTTGTTCATGTTGCTCCATGAATGTGATTTCTCTTTATCCTCATTATACTTCATATTGGACAAGGTCATAGTAAATTGTTGAAATATGTAACTAAGTTTGGTCTTCATAATGACATATGTAATGTTGATTTAATGTATTCAATGAAAAGAGAAAAATAAATTTATTAATATTGTTCTTGAGGCATAGGTTTCATGCTTAAGGGAAATTTATTTTAGGTCAAGCTCCCATTGAGAGCTTCTATGATTTTTATTGAGTCTATAAAGTCAAAAGAGTCATTGTCATGTATGAATAACCCTTCTTGGGCATGTTACATATTGTAAGAAAAAATATTTAAGTCAAAGTTAAGTCAAATAACCCTCCAAGACCTTGTCAAGTGCTTATGATCAAGTCGGCCTACAAAAGAGCTAGTTGACCTACCTAAGAAGACATGTGAGAAGCCTATATAAAGGAGCACTCGGCCTCATTCAAACACACACTCATCAAGAAACAAGAAGTTCGATCTAGGGCAAGAAAGAAGACCTAAAAGGAGCGAAGAGAAGGAGATTCAAAAGAAAAATAAAATTGAAGTAATTCTGATATGTTTTGGGCTAAGTTCCTCCACACGTGCAAAGGTAAGGACGTCATCCTATAGTAGAGAATACCGAGTTGCAGTCACCACATAAGATCCAAATTTTATGATAAAAGAGGGGCTATTTAGAAAGCCGAATTTTCAAGAAAAAATCAAGGTCAATCGAAGTCAAAAGGAGGAAAACCTGTCCATATTGCAGCCACACATGTGACCTAGAGTTTTTATAAAAGGAACTGAAATTGTAGGTTTGCATCAACTAGCCGAAATTAAGAGTTAAAGACGAAATTTGAAGTTGTGGCACAAGTTTGACTAACGTTGACTTGAAGAAGAAGAAGTACATCCAAGGAAGAATTGACTTGGTCTTGGAGGGGTTGTTGCCCAAGGGTCTAGGTCTTGGAATTCGTCAATTGAAGTTTCTATAAGAAGAAGAATTCTTGTGGGTTTTCCTCTAGAGATTGGAGAGGTTTTGGACCTAGCTGATTGCCTATATCTTGTGTCCTTTATCTCATTGTTATTTATGATTTGGTAGCTTTTTGATAACAATGAATACTAATAATAATCAAGAAAAATAAAAATCTAATGAAGTGAAGTAAAAATAGATCACAAACAAGTTATCAAGTAAGAGAAATCAACTACACTTGCTTCCCCTTGATTTCTCAACATGGTTTCAGAGCTAAGGTGACAAGTCAAGGAAGGGATTCTTAATAAAGGACACTCAAGCACTCAAGGATCAAAGTTCTAGAATGGAATCAAGGGCATCAAAGCATCAAGAAGATCCTTTCATCTCTAAGGCATTTCGAAGGAAGTATCAATACCCTAGCTTGCTCAAAGAAATAGTTTACACTTGAAGCATTTTTGGAACCTCGCTCAAATATTCATATAAAGAAAGAAGACCTCAATAGATCCTACCTCTAAAAAAATTCAAGAAGACCTACAAGCGAAGCACCTTTATGTCTACTCATCCGAGGGAAGCTAGAAGAAAGGAGTTGTTATCATCATTGAAGATTCAAGGTGATCTTCGTCTCTTTGGGTCAAGGATCATTTTGAAGGAAGACATCTTATTCAAGAAGAAATATTCTACAACCACATCATCAAAGATCAAGAAGGAAACAAATTGAAGATATTGTCATCAAGGATTATCTTCTCAAGTAAGTAAATTTATGTCTACATCTGAATTAGTCAAAATGTCTTTTGCAAGGAGAGCAACAAGTTGGTTGGGTCAGTTAACTTTATAGCATGGAAGAAGTGGATCGATTTGATCCTCATAGAAAATGAATTTGTGGAACATGTTAAGGGCTCAATAACTAAACCTCCAAAGGAAGAAGCTCAAGCACTTGCAAAGTACATTAAAGGGGAAGTAAGGGCTCAAAGGATTCTCATTGAGTCCATCAAGGATCCCCTCATACCCTATGTATCAAAGTTGGAAATGACTAAAGAGATATATGACAAGATGGGGGAACTATTCTCCATGATAACAGTTTGAGAATTAATATCACTAAGACAAGAACTATATAAAATAAATATATCCAAGGAAGAAGGAAAATCCTCATATTTTATGAGGGTGTCAGAAATAAGAGACCAACTCCAAGAGTTGGGAGAAATAATGTCTGACAGGGAAATGACTACCATATTGCTCAATGCACTACCAGAGGAATGGGGAAACTTCACATAAAGCATATATGGAAGGAAGGAAGCTACTCCATTCAATGAACTATGGTCACTGTGAAAAATCGAAGAAACCAAGCTGAAGGAAAAAACTGATATAGGGTCAAGTGAATAAGCACAAGCATTTGTTACCATCACTAAAAGAAAAGGGAAGTCTGGGAAGGTTGGTCCTCAAAAGAAGAAGAAGAATATGTCTTAGGTCCAATGTTATGTTTGTCAAAAGATATTTTTTAAAATTCAAGAAGGAAAACAACAAAAGAGGAAGGGAAGAAGCCCATGTCACTGAAGAAGTGGAAGAAGCTAAAAAGAAGAAGTCCAAAAAGAAAGAAGTAAGATATCTCTACTATGATTGAGATGATCTTCTTCACCTAGTTATTTTAAAGTCTTTGTTCTTTAATTCTTGTATAGCTATCATGGTAGGAATCATTTGATACACCATAAGATGCATCATGTTAGGAGATGGCATCATAAGAAGCATACAATATGAAGCAAGAGCTTGGGACATCATAAGAAGCATAAGTAGTAATTATGGATAAAATAAAGTCATCTAATACAAAGCTCGTCATACATCATTCAAGAAGAGCATTTGCAGTATGAGGATGATCAATATCCTCCATTGAATCTTCAAAGGAAGATTCACCTATTGAAAGAAGCAAGTGACTTACGGGGAATTCCACCTTGTAAGGGATTCATGGTATGATGGTATGATGACTATGAAATGAACCAGGTTAAGATGATTGAAGAAAATTCAATCAAGGAAGCTGCCGAAGGAAGATGAACAAAAGAAAGATATGAGGTATGTATGCTTGTATTTGATAAAATTGATTCATGTCATATAGTTGCAGATATCATGGATATATGCTCTACCTCATAAGCATGATAAAGGAAAAAAATATCCTCCTTTGAAAAGTTTCATAGAGGCATGGATCACATAATAAAATCAACATAATAAGTCCTCATATGGAATATGGGGTAGTTGATAAAATAAAGGAACTATGGATGGAAGTTCTTGGGAGTAATATGTGAAAGAAGAAAGGAGAGATCGTGAAAAGTGAAACTATGGTCACATAGAAAAAGGAAATCAACATCTGTTCACTAGAAGGATTGGCCGTGACATCTTCATGGAAAAGGTATGTATACTCCAATGCAACATAGAAAAGAATGAAACCATTGACATTTAATATATTTTTGGAGATGTGTCAATATGTATGCAGGATGTTGATGATTTAAACGAACAGATGTCATGATGAAAGTCCATCACAAAGGTAATGTCAATTTGATGTTCATTGTTGATTTTTGAACAATATCTGGATGGGATAATGCAGGTCTACCTAAAGGAAGAGTTGTGAATGTCACGTACAATTGGTATTCATCTGGTAGAATTGAAGATCCTAAAGGAAACATGATGAAAAGAAGATAGCAAGGTATGAAGAAAGGCCATATATGGACTAGTGGATCACTTTCTAATGAGCAAAAGGATGACATGACTGACATGATTCATAGTGATGGATGGTCTAAGCCCTATGACAAGGTTCCAAAGATGAAGTCTCTATAACAAAGAAGATGAAATTCATGACAACGAAAGAGGGAGCCCAACAGACAACTGGTTGTTCCATGATCTCCACCAAAAGAGCTGCTGGAAGCAAGTCCCTAGTTAGAGGGAGCTTGGTAAAGTCCTTGGTTAAGAGGTATGTTGGGTACATTCCTTCATAGAAATGGGTATATCCTCCTTAGTTGAGAGGGAAAGATAGACACATCATTATTGTCTTCACTTGGGAAGAAAGAATGGAGGATTGGGTAAGCATATGACATCCAATACTCTTTGAGGATGTAGTAGGGCATACAAGAAAAGAGTAGTCATAGAGGACCGATATTATTTGAGGACTGGGAATCCAAGATAAGAATAGTCCTAGAAGGAAATACCTTGAGAGAACTCGGGTGGGGTATGTTCCGAGAGAGACAATGATGACGGTGTCTATAAATCATTAGTCTCGCCAGCATTGAGCTCTAGTCTTGTGGAGAGATAGAGGTTTTAGTTAAGGCCTTGCTATGTGGAAATGTTGGATGATATAATGCTATATAGATGGATTACCAATCTGAATCTTCTTATAAACATTATTCAGATTGAGAATTTCCAAGTACCTTGTATGGATTAAGAATACGTCCCTAGTTAAGTGGGAGTGTTCAAATATGTAACTAGGTTCGGTCTTCATAATGACATATTTAATGTTGATTTTATGTATTCAATGAAAAGAGAAAAATAAATTTATTATTATTATTCTTGAGGCATGGGTTTCATGCTCAAGGGAAATTTATTTTAGGTCAAGCTCCCATTGAGAGCTTCTACGATTTGTCATTGAGTCTATAAAGTCAAACGAGTCATTGTCATGTATGAATAACCCTTCTTGAGCATGTAACATATTATAAGAAAAATTATTTAAGTCAAAGTCAAGTCAAATAACCCTCCAAGACCTTGTCGAGTGCTTATTATCAGGTCGGCCTACAAAAGAGATAGTTGGCCTACCTAAGAAGACATGTCAGCCTATTGGACAAGTTGAGAAGCCTATATAAAGGAGCACTCAACCTCATTCAAACACACACTCATCAAGCAACAAGAAGTTTGATATAGGAAAAGAAATAAGACCTAAAACGAACGAAGAGAAGGAGATTCAAAAGAAGAATAAAATTGAAGTAATTTTTATCTATGTTGGGATAAATTCCTCATGTGCGAAGGTAAGAACGTCATCTTGCAATAGAGAATATTGAGTTGTAGTCACCACATAAGCGCTGAAATATTGGATAAAAGATGGGCTATTTAGCAAGCCAAATTTTCAAGAAAATAAATCAAGGTCAAGCGAAGTCAAAAGGAGGCAAACCTGTCCATATTGCAACCACACGTCTAACCTAGGGTTGTTGTAGAAGGATCTAAAATTGCAGGTCTGCAACAACTGGCTGAAATTCTGAGTTAAAGACGAAATTTGAAGCTCCGGAACAATTTTGACTAGCATTGACTTGAAGAAGAGGTATAAGTACATCCAAGGAAGAATTGACTTGGACTTGGAGTGGATGTTGGCCAAGGGTCTAGGTCTTAGAATTCATTAATTGAAGCTTCTATAAGAAGAAGATTTCTTGTGGGTTTTCCTCTCAATCTTGGAGAGGTTTTGGCCCTGACTGATCGCCTATATCTTGTGTCCTTTGTCTCATTGTTATTTATGGTTTGCTAGTTGTTTTATGATAGTGAATACTAATAATAATAAGAAAAAGAAGCTGATCAAGTGAAGTAAAAATACATCACAAAAAAGTTATCAAGTAAGAGAAATCACCTACACTTGCTTCCCCTTGATTTCGCAACATAAATATCCTATTGTAATCTTGCTATAACACCCGTTATAGCCTGGTTATATTCTTGTTACAAAATATGTCATAAACCTGGGTATAATAGACCTCTATATAAGGGAATTCTGCATGTGAACACCCCCCCCCCCCCCCCCCCCTTGAACAAGGTCTTAATCCACTTTTAGATCTTCGAGTTAAATAAATGATAACTTCTGTCATAGGTCATTAAGTGCATAACATAGATGCATCTATCTTGAACAATGTTAAAATTGTATAAGCCCCAAGGCCTATAACCCCACTTGGTTTGACTATTGATGATTAAGATAATACTGCTTCAGGAGATTCTCCCAAATGAATGGCTCTAGGGTCCAATATCACCATCTCAAGATTGAGCAGAGATATCTTCAAATTATTGTTGGTTTCAAATACAGAGATATCTTCTGATTGTTGTTGGTTTCTCCTCTCTTTCTTCAGAATGCCAATGATAGTGTTTGAATCTTCTTCAAAGATGTTAGGTTGTTTAAGTTTTCAATATGGCTATCCTTAGTCCTAATATGAAACCTTCTATCTGATCCACAATATTAGAAGTGATTACAATATCTCTGATATAATCTTGCAAACCATTCCCTTGATTTCCCCTCATCCAACCTCTACAAGCTACTTGGGGATCTTTTTGGAATTTTCAAAATTTAATTGGAGTCAAACCTAGTATTTTGGTGGCCTCTGGTTCTCTTCAATCTATTTGGGTATGGTTATATTTTACCCTTAAGTGTGAGATTTTATAAAACTGGTAAGCTCATCCCCTTTGTTCAAATGATTCATTTTCTCTCTTTAAACTCCTTTAAATTCTTCATTTGGCTTCCTATACATAGCAATTCATTTCATTCTCTACAAGTCTTTGACAATATGGATTGGGTTTCTGGCTTCTTTTCTTCCCTTAATAATATCTTGTCGAAACTCATCTATTATGTGGTTGGGATATGGAAAAAGGTGAAAATTTCCATTTTATGCTTTTATTCAATTCGTTCTTTGCTTCCAAAACACTCCCTTGCTCTATTAGGTCTAGAAGTTTTACAGTCTAGCTTTTCTTCTAACACCTATGATATGTGATCTCCCTCTTTAATCATTACTTGTATTTTAGTGAATTTCTTTTCCATTTTATCTCTCTTTGAAGACGACGTGAAAAGTGTGTGTTATAGATATTTGGTTTCTTCCAAATAAAATCTAATAATATTTCTAGAGTGTATATTTTTGATTCATTGTTTAGTCACCCTTCAATCAATCTTTCGTATCATCCCATGACTATGAATCAATTAATTACATTTTTAATGCCGTTTTCTAAAATTTGAAGGGCACATTTCTTGGCTTAGATTTTTGTTGTATATAAAGATTGATTGGACAATATATTTGATGCAACATCTCTTAAGACATTAATGCATCTCCTTGTTCTCTTTATGTTATGTGTTCCCAACCACAAACCTATCAAATCTTTCTTTGATTATTGTTGCTCCACAAGTGACTAGACCTTTGTAGTATTTTTTTTCTACCTTATTTGTTCATAATGAAACATCATTATTGAAATAAACTTCAATTACCAATTGAACTGCTGCTTTAGTTTTGTTGCCAATTGACTTGTCTTTTGGATCCACAAGATCAACACTCAAGCTGAGTCAATGACAACTTAGAAGGGAAACCACTGTAACTGAGGCTTCCACTTCCCACACTTCTTAGATGAATGAAATTCACCTAAATGGGGGGTTTCACTACAAGGGACATTTGAAGTATAGGCTACAGGTTCCCTGAAACAATATTGGTTGGTGAATCCCTGGTTTGAGTGAGTGCATGGAGGTGATGCTTTCATTTTAATAGGCTGAAAATTCTTCATGAAGAGGTTAAATATCATATTAATCAAGGCCTGGATTTGTGTTTCAAACGAACCCTACGTTGTTGCAAAGAAATTGTTTAAGAAATTCTTCTGACACTATTTTGGGGCTATGCCTATAAAGCTCAAGCTTTAACAAGCATGTTATCACTTTCAGTTTAGATTATAAAAACTCTTAGAAGGACTATTTAAAAAAAAAAGATCCCCGAATTGAATAAGTCATTGCCGCAACAATATTTTGTAATTTTCACATCATTTAAATAAGAGGGTTCTTAAACAACACATTATGCATATGTTTGAGTGGTAAATGTTGAAATATGTAACTAGGTCCAGTCTTCATAATGACATATGTAATTATGATTTTATTTATTTAATGAAAATAGAAAAAGAAAGTTATTGTTATTCTTGAGGACTGGGTTTTATGCTCAAGGGAGATTTATTTTTAGGTGAAGCACCCATTGAGTGCTTATAGGGATTTTAATTGAGTCTACAAGTCAATTGAGTGATTTGAAAATGGAGGAGGTAGATTCTTTACTCTTCTCCAAAAACAAACAAGGACCATTCCGACACTTTCTTAGGAAAAATGAGTCTTGACACAAAACATGTTTTCCCAAAAGTTCTCTTCAAGTCACGAGTTAGTCTTCACATTTAAACTTAACACAAGCAACATAATATCACATAACTCATACAAACACCATGCATAGCATAACAAAATATTTTGTGACGGAGTTCATCGCTTCTGGGCTACATCTTCGGGCCTACCAACATAGCTAGACTGCTCCATATATTCAGTAGAAAAAGGAGTACATAAAAGTTTGTTGATGAAACATGTGGCTATTTCCCCTGCAAGAAAATGTTCTCCTGCAAAGAACTCTCACATAAAAAAACAACACAAGGTGTCTCCTACAAAGACCCTATACTCCAACTGAACATGAGCTTACATGAGCATGAAAGCACTTCAATTCCACATTCAAGAGAAAAAACAAAGCTTTCCTCAACATGACATAGTGATAATAGTAAACATGAGATGAAACCTACAAGTAACAATTGTTGCAGTAGACTTATGAAGGTAAGAAAACCCCTAAAATGCCTTCTCCAAGCTCAAACACCTTCAAGAATTGCTCCAAAAGCCCGATTGATCCATACACCCTTGAACTTGAACCTGAAAAAAGTATCCTTAGATGTGCTCAAATAAGAAAACATAGGTCATCATTGGATCCAGAATGTCCAAAAACCCCTAGGTAGACTCTTCTTCAGCTCCAAAACACTGAAAAATCCAAAAGATATGGCTTTATAAGCTCTCCTTTAAGTTTTGTTGTTAGTTGTCCAACAAATCAGACCAAAAGACTAACCGTCCTACAATTCCACCCTGTTTTTTGCTAATGAGACGACAAACACGCCCTCTTTTAGTGAAATTTTTAGGACATTTAAATTGCCCATTAACACTTAAGGGTGAAAATCACACCACATGGGCCCATAAGGCCACGGGCTGGGTCTTAAGGCCCGTCCCCGCCGACCTATCCCCTTAAATGTCAGGCTACGGTTATATTGGGTGCCACGAGACCAAGGGTCGGGCCAACGGTATCACTAAAGCCCCTTTTTCTTCGTGCGTCGGGTCACGTGAAAGGCCATATGGCATGGGGCTGGCTCCCTTCATTAACACCCTCCTTCCAAGCGGCTTAACTCCATGCGCTATATTCACATTGTGGTGGCATACATACTTGGGCTGGGGCTTAACATGCACCCTCCACACTAACGTCTTCCCGTCAAAGCCTATGGTCTCGTCGAGATCAGATGACCAAGGGCCTGGTCCCCAGGCCCCATGCTTTATGCGTTGAGGGTCATATGATGGTGCTGTGACTGGGGGTTGGGGCTGGAAGCCCGACCCCTCCTCCCAAATAGCGCTAAATGATACTTTAATAATAGCTCTCAACTACATAGGTTAAGACCAACTGATAAGAGACTTGGTAGAGTGCTCTGTTAATGAACTAGAGGTTAGGGGCTCGAATCCCACTGAGCCTCTAGCTGATCATTTCCAATCTTTTTTACTATCCCATGGTGCCATGTGGTAGCCCATGATTGGGCCATGTGGCACCCTACCATTGGCCCACATAACCAAACCATCAACCAATCAAAATAAACAAAGATTCAACAAACAAGAACCTGCCACTTAGTGATACGGTTGGTCTATACTTGCACAATCACCTTGGGTGATGTCAACAATATGGAATCCTATTCAGCTACCCAATCAACAACCTGCTCCTTTTTTAGCTATTGGGCCAAACAATCAGAATGCAATAACTTGAGAGTATAGTGTCAGATTGAGGTGAAATGAATGTCGTTGGATTCAGAATAACGAGAACAACAAATTAATGCCAGTTTCAAGACTTTCTGGGCACTTTAATCTTTGAGCAAAAATTTGATCCCTTGATCATAGAGTCATTGTCATGTATGAAGGACCCTTTTGAGCATGTTACATATTGTAAAGAAAATTTATTTGAGTTAAAAAAGAAAGTTAGAAGTCCCTCCAAGGTCAAGTCATGGTGCAAATATCAATTCGACCTACATGAAGGGACAAGTCGGCCTAAGATAACAATTAGTACCCCTCAAAAGCCTATAAATAAGAAGGAAATTGACCTCATTTGGACACACTCTCAAGCAAGTTCGATCTCCTAAGATAGAAGTTGGAAAAGGGATGAAAAAGAAGAAGAGCAAGATCGAAGTTTTTGGTCTCTCTCTCTCTCTCTCTTCTTTTAGAGTTTTTACAGTTACCGGGAAAGATGAAATTCTGAATCTACATCAAAACTGTGAAGCTGCAAGGTTGAAGCTATGAAGTTGGTTCTAGGTCAAAGTTGTGAAGATGCAAGGTCAAAGCTGTGAAGTTGCTTCTAGGTTGAAGTTGTGAAGCTGCTTCTAAGTCAAAGCTGCAAAGTCGAAGCTGTGAAGTTGCTTCTAGGTTGAAGCTGTGAAGCTGCAAGGTCAAAGCTGTGAAGTTGCATCAAGGTTGAAGTTGTGAATCTATTAGGTTGAAGTTTGCATAAATTGTTGCTGGAAGGTCGAGGTTTGTTTCTAGAAGCTATGAAAATCAAGAAGGAAGGTTGAATTGGTCTTGGTCAAGGGTCGTAGGTCTTGGAATTCATCAATTGAAGTTCTATAAGAAGAGAAGAATTCTTGTGGGTTTTCCTCTCAGTTAGAGATTTTTTGGCCTTGGATGATCACCTATATCTAGTGTCCTTTGTATTATTTTTCTTTATGGTTTGGTAGTTGTTTGATGAAGAGAATACTAATAATAATCAAGTGAAAGAAGAAATCTAATCAAGTTAAGTAAAACTACATCACAAGAATTTATCAAAGCAAGAGAAATCGTATACTCTATTGCCCCTAGATTTCTCAACATGGTATCAGAGCTAAGGTGAAAAGACAAGGAAAGGAAGCTAAAAGAAGGACACTCAAAAGTCGAAACACTGGAGGGAATATCGAAAGAAGTATCAAGAAAGATACAAAATTGACATCAAATCATCAAGAATACATTCACAAGGATGGAGTACAAACAAAGAAGACCTCAAAACCCTAACTTATTAAAAGAAGGGTTTCTCACTTGAAGCATTGTTAGGAAGCTCACACATCATCATCAAAGAATATCTCAAGGACCCTACCTAGAAGGACTACACTTTGAAGCATATTGAAGTCTCTACATTCAAGGGAAGCAAGAAGAGACATTGTCATCATCAAGAAGGAATCAAGGTGTTCTCCCTCTCTTTGAAGGATCACTTTTGAAGGAAGAAATCTTCATCAAGAAGGCATCTTCTATTATCAACATCATTATCAAAATCAAGAAGGCATCAAGTTGAAGATATTGTCATCAAGGAACATCTTCACTTGAAAAGTAAGTACCTTTATATCTATGACTGAATCTTCTATCAAAATTTATTCATTTTGCAAGGAAAGCAACAAATTGGTTGGGTCATCAAACTTTCTTACATGGAAGAAGAGGAAAAATTTGATCTTCATAGAAAATGAAGTCATTGAACATGTTAAGGGATCAATTACTAAGCCTCCAAAGGAAGAAACTCAATCTCTAGAAAATTATATAAAAGGGTAAGTAAAGGCTCAAAGGATTGTCATTGAATCCATCAAGGACCCCATCATACCCTATGTATCAAAGTCGGAGACATCAAAATAAATATACGATAAAATAGTAGAATTGTTCTCTGTTGGTACTGTTGGAGAATTGATATCATTAAGAAAAGAAATCTTAGACAAGATGAAGATATAAAAGGAATATGGAATAGCCTCATAATTTATGAGGGTATTAGAAATAAGAGACCAACTACAAGAGTTGGGAGAAATAATTTTTGATAAAGAAATGACCACCATAGTGCTCAATGCAATACCCAAGGAATGGGGAAACTTTACATCAAGCATCTATGGAAAGAAGGAAGCTACCCCATTCAATGAACTTTGGTCATTGTGTTAAATTGAAGAAACCATGCTAAAGGCAAAAGGCGAAGTGGGATCAAACGAGCAAGCACAAGCATTTGCTTCCATGGCTAATAAGAAAGGAAATTTTGGAAGGTTTGGTCCTCATAAAAAAGAACAAGAAGGATATTTAGAAAATCCAATGTTATGGTTGTCATGAATATGCGAACTATAAGAGAAAATGTCCTAAATCCAAGAAGGAAAACAACAAAAGAGGAAGGGAACAAGCCCATATCACTGAAGAAGTGGAATAAGCTGAAAAGAAGAAATCAAAGAAAGAGGAAGTAAAATATCTCTAGTATGATTGAGATAATCTCCTCCATTGAGTTCTTTTCAATTTTTGTAAAGTATAACTATCAAGGTAGGAAACATTATAAGCATGATAGGATGCATCATTTTAGGAGATGACATCATAATATCATACGATTGAAGCAAGATCTCATAATAATCTTGAAAGATAGCTAAAGTAGAAGTCTATAACAGTAGTTAAAGGAGCTCTTGGTAGCCTCATTAAAAGCATAAGTAATACTTATGGGCAATAGAAGATCATCTATAATAGAGTTCATCATACAACACCATCATTAGGAAGGACCATTTGAAGGATAAGGATAATTAAAAAACCTCCTTTGGAATCTTCATTAAGAAGGTTCACCTCTCTTGGAAGAAGCAAGTGTCTTGCTGAGAATTCCACCTTGCATGGGATTCATTGTTTAGAAGGATGATGGTATGGTAACAAAGGTATGAAACATGTCGTAATGGTTTAAGTACTCTCAATCAAGAAAAGGACGTTGCTGAAGGAAGCCTAGATGACCAAAAGAAGGAAAGAGGTATGTATGCATGTATTTAATTGAGTCATGTCATCATATGGTTGGATGGGTAAATGCTCTATCTCATGAGCATGATCAAAGAAAAGGGATTCCCCCCTCTGGAAAGATGCATGAAAACATGGTTCACATATTGACTAGATGAAATCAACATAATATGTCCTCATATGGAATATGAAGTGGTTGACAATCAAGATGAAGGAACTATGGATAAAAGTTCGTAGGAAGCAATATGTGAATGAAGAAAGAAGAGGCCATAAAAGATGCAACTATGGTCACGTAAGAAAAGGAAATAAACATCCGATGACTAGAAGAATTGATCATGACATATCCATAGAGAAGAAAGACCATGATGAGGTTTGCAAAGAAAGAAGACCCTTGACATACGAAGTCTTGGATATGTGTTTATGGATGTGAATGATGTTGCAGACAAGCTAGATGTCATGATAGGGCCATCACAAAAGGTAACTGTGATTTGATGTTCATTTTTTATTTTGAAAAAAAATTGGATGGATTGATACAAGGTTACCAAAAGAGGATTGTAGATGTCACCTGCAACTAGCAATAATGTGGTTGGATGAAATATCCTAATGGAAGCATGACTCTGAAGAGATAGAAATATGAAGAAAATCTAGATGTGGATTAGAAGATAACTTTTCGATGAAGAGAAGGATGGCATGACTGATGTAGCTCATGAAGGAAAGTGATGGATGACTGATGCCCTACGACTAACGAAGGCTCCATTATGAAAATGATGAAATTCATGACATCGAAAGCAGCCCCACAAGCAGCTGAGAGTCCCATGAACTCCACACATAACAGAAATTCGTTGGAAACAAGTCCCTGGTTAAGAGGGAGCTTGGACAAGTACCTAGATAAAAGGGAGCTTGGGTACATTCTTTTTTATAGGAATGGGTACATTCCTTTATAGGAATGGGCATATCCTCCCTAGTTGAGAGGGAGATATAGACACATCATTCTTGTTACTTTGGGAAGAAAGAAGGGAGGATTGGGTAAGCATTTGGCATTCGATACTCTTTGAGGATGAGGTAGGGCATCCAAGATAAGAGTAGTCATAGAGGACCAATATTCTTTGAGGACTAGGAATCCAAGATAAGAATAGTCCCAGAAGGAAATACTCTGTGAACACCCAAGTGGGATATGTACCTTGAGAGACAATGATGATGGTGTCTACAAGTCATTGGTCTCGCCAACATTATGCTATGATCTTGTGGAGAGATAGAGTTGTTAGTCAAGGCCTTTGTATGTGATAATGATTCTAACACTATTTTGGGGCTATGACTATAAGATCAAGCTTGAACAAGAACATTATCGCTTTTCGTTTAGATTATGAAAACTCTTAAAAAGACTATTTCCAAAAAAAAGATTCTTGAATTGCATAAGTCATTTATGCTACAATATTTTGTAATTTTCATATCATTTAAAGAAGAGTGTTCTTAAATAACACATTATGCATATGTTTGAGAGGTAAATGTTGAAATATGTAACTAGATTTGGTATTCATAATGACATATGTAATCATGATTTTATTTATTTAATGAAAAGAGAAAAATAAATTTATTGTTGTTCTTGAGGTATGGGTTTCATGCTCAAGGGAGATTTATTTTTAGGTCAAGCACCCATTGAGTGATTCTAGGGCTTGTCATTTAGTCTACAAGTTAATTAAGTCATTTTCATGAATGAAAGACCCTTTTTAGAATGTTACATATTGTAAATAAAATTTATTTGAGTCAAAAGAAAGTCAAAATACCCTCCAAGAACAAGTCATGTGCAAAGATAAAGTCAAACTACATGAAGGTACAAGTCATCCTAAAGGTAGCAATTATTACCCCTCAAAATCCTATAAATAAGAAGGAACTCAACCTCATTTGGACACACTCTCAAGAAATTCCGATCTCCTAAGATAAAAGTTGGAAAATGGACGAAAAAGAAGAACAAGAACAAGCTCAAAGTCTCTCTCTCTCTCTCTCGTGTTAGGGTGTCTACAATTACTGGGCAAGATGAAATTCTGAAGATGTTAGGTCGAAATTATGAAGTTGCATCGAAGCTGTGAAGCTGCAAGGTCAAAGCTGTGAAGTTGCTTCTAGGTCAAAGTTGTGAAGTTGCAAGGTCGAATATGTGAAGTTGTTGCAAGGTCGAAGGTGTGAATCTGCTTATAGGTCGAAGTTGTGAAGATGCAAGGTCGAAGTTGTGAACCTACTTCTAGATTGAAGTTGTGAATATGATTCTAGGTTGAAGTTGTGAAGCTGCAAAGTCGAAGCTATGAATTTGCTTCTAGGTCAAAGTTGTGGCGCTGCAAGGTCAAAGATGTGAAGTTGCATCAAGGTTGAAGATGTGAATCTACTAGGTTGAAGTTTCATAAATTGTTGATGGGGGTTAAAGTTGCTGGAAGGTCGAAGTTTGTTACTGGAAGTTGTGAAAATCAAGAAGGAAGGTTGACATGGTCTTGGAGGGGTCTTGGTCAAAAGTCATAGGTCTTGGAATTTGTCAATTGAAGTTCTATAAGAAGAGAATAATTCTTGTGGGTTTTCGTCTCAGTTAGAGAGTTTTTGGCCCTAGATGATCGCCTCTGTCCAATGTCCTTTGTCTTATTTTTTTATGGTATCGTAGTTATTTGATGAAGAGAATACTAATAATAATCAAGTTAAAGAAGAAACCTAATCAAGTTAAGTAAAAATGCATCACAAATAGTTATCAAAGCAAGATAAATCATCTACTCTAGCTGCCCCTAGATTTCTCAATAATAAATAAGTGCTTTAATTTGTAAACGAATGAATAAACAAAATGGAGTTCCTTTTAAACTCATAATAACGAGTTTTCCATGTGAAAATAGGTCATATCACTTATCGTTATAATCCCAAAATATATCTCCACATTTGAAGGTGAGTGTTATAAACATAACAACAAAAACCACCTTGTGACCCACATTCTCTTACCTTTTTCTTGTAGTTGAACATATTATAATTAATTTTCTTTAAAAGATTCTCTATTATAAGATTCCCATAAGCCTAGATATTTTTCCATGAGAGATGATAAATGGTTGACCTCTTCTCTTATATCTTATCTTCATCTAGACAAGTTTGCTCTCTTGCTAGTGTCTAGCCATGAGGCCAAGGAAATGCTCTGGTACCATTTTCATGAGTGTATTTTTGAAATATGATTTGTTCTTTATTAACAAAAAAAATATAGCTTGGTCTATGACAATAAATTCATCAAGTGTAGTGCAACAGGTTTTTAATAATTGTTGATGCAAAATTTAGCAAGAGAGGAGATGCAACAACTATATAGTCTAGACCAACACACAATACCTACAAACTCCAGATTTTGAAAAACACAAATATGGACAAAACATAAATAACAATGACTCTCAACAACACATAAATATGCTTTGGAGAAGGTACAGATGCCAACCCAAAATTTTCCAGGGCAATACATATTATGGATGCTACCCTTCTCTAGTGTAGTCATTAACACACAACAAGACCTTGAAGCAATGACAATTGTATGCCATGCATGCAAGTTGAAGAGGAAACATGTTGATGTGGCCTTTGAGTTTGGGTCGGTGAATGATATGGATAAATATGGAGGAGAGTCCACTACTATGTGTAGCATATGGGGTTTTCCATTAAACCATTGAAGTGGTGCATGCTAAGGGTTATGACTGGTTTTTAGAGGATGTTTATGGTCATTCTAGTGTGTATGCATGCTTGAAGATGGATGCAGGTTCTCTTGCATGTGTTAGTTGGACGCTGAGCATGATTATTTTTCATGCATGGATTGGAATTCAGGTGTGATTACTCTAGATGCGTGTGTTGGAAATTGAGTGGGTTACTCTCCATGTTAGGGTAGGAACCTGAGCACAATTAATTTACATGCATCATTTCATAGCCAAGGAAATTACTTTGCATGCATGGTTGGAAGAAGGGTGTAGTTACTCTTCACATTGGGCTAGGAGTTGAGTGTAGTTAACTCTCATGCCTGTGATGGAATTTAAGTTGTTGTTACTTTATAAAGATGAAATAAGGAAACTTGGTGGCCAATATTGTTTCTCATATGGTACTATGAGGATCACCAAGCGCCCATGCTAGTGCTTATTGGTGATAGTTGAAATTAAAACGGTTTGACATGTTGTCTACACTAGTGGGTGGTTATCATTCAACTAGGTCTTGAGAGGGGATTTGTTCTTGCAAATTCTAGTGCTGGAAACACATGCAAAGGTGAATGTGAGTAGAAATTATTGTTGAAGGTTAAAGTTTGTTAAGAAAGAGGGATTATTCTAGACAAATATAATCTAGTAGGCCATATTGTGGATTGTGCTAGAGGAAATGTTTATCAAGATTTCAAGCTAGTTATGGAGTTGAAACTTGACTGAAGTTGGTGCTCTAATGTGGAAGGATAAAATTGGTGGCTAAGCATATCTAGAGGGTTTGGGCTACTATAATTTTTACGAGTGGAAATAAAACACTAAAATACTTGGAAAAATTTAGCTTCATCTATGGTGAAGGTGGTTGGATGAGGTGATATGTGCTGACACCATTGTAGAGTAGGTCCTTGTAGAGAGTGATAAAGGAAAATATTCTTAAAGAGTTTAGACTTCTGTGATCAATACTTGATTGTGAGAATGATTTCAACAAAATCACATAGAGAATCATTTGTCGACGGGTTTCGAACCAACTAGTGTGGTTCATCGTCAGGACAAGTTGAGGAACAATTCTGAGCAATCCGTTAAATAGAGCATGCAGGTCCTTCAATGGCTATATGAACGGGCAACGGTTAAAAAGACCCTTAACGGCTAGATTAGACCAGGGCCTAGGGGAAAGGGTTAGGGTTCGATAAATTATTCAAAAATATAATCATTAAAGAGACCATGGTTCAATTTATTACCATAATTATTAACTTCTCAAATAAATATTAATAATTTAATAATAGACTAGGGTAAATTTTTTCTTATTTTATTCTATTTTATTTATTTATTTATTAATTAATAATTTTATTAATATATATATATATATATATATATATAACTATAATTATTTTATTTTATTTATTTTTTTAGTTGCAATATTATTATATTAACATCACATTATTAAAATATTGTTATTAATAGTAATATTATTGTATTAACCTTTAGCAATATTATTATATTAACACCAAGCTAATATTATTATATTAATTTCAAATTAATATTATTAATAATATTTGTCTAGGGTAAATTTTCTAATATATGAGTAAAATGAATAATATTATTATTAATAATAGACTATGGTAAAAAAAATTCCTTATTTTTTTCTATTTTATTTATTTATTTAATTATATATATATATATATATATATATATATATATATATATATATATATATATATATATATTAATTATAATTATTATTTTTTAAGTTGCAATATTATTATATTAACTCCAAGCTAATATTATTATATTAATTTCAAATTAATATTATTAATAATATTAGTCTAGGGTAAATTTTCTAATATATGAGTAAGATGAATAATATTACAATTGTTAATTACTAATAATACAGGTATAGGGTGAATAATTAAGATTATTAATTACTAAAGAGACTAATGTTATTAAAAGAGCAATATTATTATTACTAAACCAATGTTATCATAAGAAAACATCGTCCAGCTAAACAAACCAAGAGGGGTTTGGCGAAGAAGAGGCTAAGGTAAAATGGCTGGGATCCAACACCTACTAATCTTCCAACCGTCATCCCTATTGAGATTCAAAGGTCTTTTCTCGATCTCAAGGGTTTCCCTCAATTTACGATGGCGAAACTGCACAACTCTTGCGATAACTTGAGCCTCTTCGATATAGAATTGATGTTTAGTTTTCTCGGCATGCTCAGCAAGGGCTGAGGACTTGGCCCTTCCATGCCTCAAGTCTGTTGAGTGCTCACTAATATTCTTGTTGTATAAGTGAGAAATCATATAGCCTTAATATAGCTTTGCGTTGCATGCAAGAAAATTTGACTATTGGTTGCCTTGATAACAAGTACTTCTAGGTTGGGGCTGGCCATGGTGATAAAAAAATCTTGATCCAAAAAAATATTAAACACTAGTTATAGGATTAGATAAAGATTGGTGACATAAGGATGCCACCAATTTGGCAATGGAACTTCTTTTTATGGTCACATGGGACTTGTGTTTGTAGTGAAACTTATGATATGCAAATTCTCTTTGCTTGATGTTAAAATTGAGTATGTTCTTTTTTGAATAACTGATTAAGATTAAACTTTCAACGTTGTTACAAAATGAGCATAAACACAATAGTTGTAAGATTTCCAACCCTAGGTGACTTTAGTCTTAATGTTCTTTTATTATATAACTCAAAAACAAAATTTTATTCAATAGCAGACAATTAAATTTCTACACTACTTGAAAAATGAACAACATAGAAATAAAACACATACATAGGGATTTCTCCATTGAATAATCTTTTCATTCCTTTGATCAAAGCTTAAAAGGTGACCTCTACAACCCAATTTTAACCAAAAATTATACGATTATCAAATCTCCAGGATCTGAAGTGTAGGGCCAGTGTAAGAAAGGAAAATGCTACATAGTATGGTAGAACAATATGGCCTACTATTTTCTGCTTGTTCTAAACAACATATTTCTCTTCTTATTCTCTGGTCACTGAATACTCTCGAGCAATCACAAAATCTAAATTATGGACCACAAATCTAAAGATGTATGGCTCGTGCATGGAAAATATTGCTACAAGGATGTACAATCTATTGTGCTTGCCATCCACTTCAACGATATGCTCTTCTTCCCCTTGAATGCACTCTACCTTTATCCTATTCTCTTTCTCCTTTCTTAGGTGTGACTTCTTGTGTTCGAAACGAGTTAACCATTTCTTTCCAATGCTTCTGCTATCATTTTTTTCATGGTTTTTGAAGCTTCTTTTTAAATGTGTAGGTGTTGGTTGAAAGGAGGATAAATACACATAGAAAAAACATAAATAAGAAAAAAAAATTATGCAATTTTTTTGGGTTTTATTGTCACATGACTGTATTCAGCTGATAGTTGTTCACCTACTTGTGATATTTAGTATTGTTGCACCTTATGGCCATATGAAATTGTTAACCTCATCATAGGTTGACATCTATGCTGCTAGTATTAACTCTCACAAGGCATCTCATAAGGTATCATTTGTGGTCAAAAAATTACAGTTACATACCTCTTGGGTAGTAGTTCCATAGGTGACATTGTCTTATGGAATTTTATGTTCCTCATTTCAAGTTACAATATTAAATACTTATTAATTTGTTGGGTTTACAATTCTGGAATGGTGTTTGCATAGGTATTTAACATGCTTACATACACAACAAAGGAAGATTCATCTAAAGAAATATACCAAACTCTTTATTCAAGGGATTCTAGTGGGTAGCTTAGATCTGTCACCTTCTCATATTATATCAACGTGCTACCTTGTGTGAATTGTTAATGACATGTTGTGCATGTTAATTCACTACAAGGCATACAACCATATTAAATCTACCTATACTCTTAACACATTTTGTAGTACTGGTGATTATCCTTTCCTAGACATCAAGTTTGCAATGGTAATTGTATTGAGGTTAAGTCTAGTTGTAATGATAGTAAGTATGATCCTCATAAAGGATGTGAAATAATTCCACAAAGATGTTAATGATGCTTGTATGGCTAATATTTAACAAGTTGTAAAATCTGTGGACATACCCTCCCTCAACAAGGGGAAGTGGTATGACGAAAGTGGTATATCAAACACTTTATTTCCATTGCAACAACATGGAAATGGATAGTACAAGAAATTAAGAGTTGTGCCTTTTCTGAAATTTACTTGGAATAAATTTAATTGTAAACGAAAATTTGATCCAACTGGATTCTAGATATTTCACTACTCTTTCAAATCTTGAGCTGGAATTTACTTGTACTCATTTACTTATATATTTGTTTGAATATGTTATTTTTTTGTATATGAGGATATGTTTTAACACATTTGTATCCAATCTCCAGGGTGTGATTCTAGTGCTTGCCTCAAACATTGGTGGTTACAATGGAATACATATTTCCTAGCCAAAAATAAATTTGAATGCAAAACTCCATCAACATTCACACTCTTTACATTATAATTTATTTCTTACTATTGTTTACCTTGTAGCTTGTAGTAGTACTAATATGATTTTTTATATTTGTATGCAGGCATCATATGCTTTTATGGTTTTTTATATTCATATGCAGCCAACAACATTGTGTCTTGCACCTAAAACTGATATGTTTTTTATATTTGTATGCAGACAACATATGCTTTTATGATTAATCCATTATGTATCTTGGCTAGGATGTATTAATTTGGGTACAAGGTACTATTATGCATGTTGGGCATGAGGTGCCATTATTTTCTAGTTTTTGTCCCAAGGTTCCGTTACATATATGTTCAGTATCATGCGCTGCCATTTTTGAAAGAATGTGTTGTTTGAAAATCATGCATTAACTTTGTTTATGGTTTATTTTTTTGAATAACATTGTATTATATTCAAGAATTATGTGGTTTATTTTGTTGAATAACATTGTATTATATTAAAGATTTATTTTTTTCTTGACGTCGATGAATTGAACCATTAAACAAGAAATTCAGGATATTTGGAGGAATATTTTATTTTATTATGGAATGCATCTATCAACAAATAGAATTTTCTATCTATGCTATTTTAACATTTAATTACCATATTGCAATAAACAATTTGAAATGTGAATTAGTTAGAATTAAGTTCAAATGGTAAAGAACAATTAGATTGATTATAAATATGATTCTTTAAGTACATTAGCCAATTTTACAAAGCTAAAATCCATATATTTCTAATGGCAAGGTTAGAATTTTCTAATAGTTTATCAAACAACATAATAATACATAATAATAACAATATAACATAACAATATATATTACATAATAATATATATAACATGGCAATAACATAACATAATGATATAAGAAATATACAACAAAACATTAGCATATAACATAAAAAATTATATATATAACATAAAAGTTAAAAACCATATAGTTCTAATGACAAAGTTGGAAAATTCTAATAATTTATAGCACAACATAATAATAACAATAATATAACATATAACATAACATAACTATATATATATATATATATATATATATATATATATATATATATATATATAACATACCATAACAACAATAACATATGAATAATTTTACATCTAGTTCAATATAGCATAGCATAACATAACAATTTATAGTTCATAACATAACAATATAAGAAAAATACAACATAACAATAGAATATAACATAAAATATATATAGAATGGTGGTCTAGGTGCAGGTGTTAATGATAATCGTTCAAATTCGGAAACGATCTCCTCCAGTTCAGGCAGGACTTCTTCAATGGTTTCCTTTGGAAAATCTGTCATCAACCTCTAATTTTATATTTTCTTCTAAAACAATAGAATTGTTAAAATTACCCAAATTATGCCAAATCTTCACTTTTCCCACGGAACCGAAAATAAAATACAACTGCAGTTTATAACTTTTCGGGTCCAAAATCTAGATTAAGTCTTGTGCTTCTTCCGATGAGATATCTGTCGGATCTCGTCACTTCACAACGAACGGCTGTGATTGATCTGGACTTCAACAGATTAAATCACAATTTATACAATATCGCGTCCAATTTCTAAATTAAACCCCGTGCATGTTAACCACGCAACTGCCGTCGGATCGGCCTCCTTCAAGCGGACGGCTGCGATTGATTCAGAACTCAAAGGATTAAACTGCAATTCATAACATATCGCGTCCGAAAATTATATTAACCTTCGTTCACTTTTCGACACGATTACTGTTAGATCTGTGCTTGTCGATCAGACGGTTCAGGTCGTTTCCTAAGGTTTCACACGACTTTTGTCGGGGTTTTCCTCGTTCCGCTAAGAAATTGGACTTCCGCGAAGTTTAAAATAGTTCTAAGTTATATTCTCTGGTACTTCGAAACACAACCAAATTTCTTCAAAATACGAGAAATGAAGATTTAAACACGGTAAACATAAGATTATATGAATTTGAACTCTAAAAGGACAAACTATAAATCAACAGAACTTAGAGAAATTTCGAAGGAAATTCACCCCTCTGGGATTGACCATTCATTCACAGAATACACAGAGACACAGAGATATTTCAATTTTTTTTTCAATCGAATCCTCCTTAGCCAAATCCAGCCAAAATCCTATTACAATCATTCAAAACTTACATAAATACCAATACATACAAACAATCAGATCCTCCATCAATGGATTGAATCTGTCTAACCCTAGATAATACCTACTCTGCATGATATTCTCCTCGAGAATCTCAACTAAGTCTAAAATACTTCAATTAATTACAAAATAGTTCAAATCCCTGAATTCTAGCTCAAATCCTATCTAGAAAACTTTGTAAAGTGACAGCTAAAGGATCCCACTGCTTTGCTTGTAATTTTTTTTTTGGATTTTTGGAATAAAATGGAAGCCTTTTGTCTTCAAGCTGTTGGGTTGTGTTATATTCTTTCCACGTAGTTAACAACGGGTTTGAAGGGCACCCATAACCCCATTTGGTTTTGGACCCTATGTTAGGTTGGGCGGACCCACCTATGGTTTTGTGCATGATTTTTGCACGTGTTTTTTGGACGCGATGGTTTTCGGTCCATGGTATTGGACGCGATGGTTTTCGGTCCATGGTATTGGATGCTTCGGCATGTATAAATATGTATTGTAACATTGAAAGGAACATAATGAAAAATCAAGCTGGTAGTCCTGGTTTTGGGATCCAGGGGAAAATCTTTGTGTATATGTGTTTTATGTGTTATGATCTCGCATTGTTTATTTTTTGTGTTTTAGAATTCGTATGCAGGTAATTTCTGTACGGGGTTAAAACCTACACAAGCCTCATGCTCCTGAGGAAAAAAATATTCATGGGCTCCTGTCCATGAGCCCTTCTACAGAACTGCCCAACTTCTGTAGCATGGCTTCTGTCATCCAGGTAGCATCAGCAATTGGTTGATCCTTCCATTTGACCAAGTACTGAAAGTACTCCTATCCCCTTGTCCTTTTAAACACTCTCTTATCTAAAATCTGTTTTGGCTGCAATGCCTTTGCTGTAGGTAATTGTTTTACCCAATCAACCTCTTGTTCTTCCTTGTCTTCTGCTGTATCAAATGCATTTCCACCTTCATACCTGTACAAATCAGAAACATTGAAAATTGGAGATATTCCAATATCAGGGGGTAATTCAATTTCGTATGCATTTGCAAAAAATTTCCTCAAGACTCTGCATGGTCCAATTTTTTTAAATTTTAACTTGTTATACTCCCTTTTTGGAAATCTTTCCTTCCTCAGGTGTGCTAAAACCAAATCTCCAACTTCAAAATTAACTTCTCTCTTCTTCAAGTCTGTTCTGCTCTTGTACTTTATGTTGCTATCCTGTAACTAATGTTTTACCTGTTCATGTATTGCTTGAATCTCTGAAGAAAAATCTTCTCCTTTAGCACTTCTCGTTTAAGCTTTGCCCAAGTCTCTCAATTCAGACACTCCTCTTGGGTGCATTCCATAAACTATATGGAATGGACTTTGCCCTGTACTCCTGTTAGGAGAGTCATTATAAGCATATTCAACCTGTGCTAAAACTTGATCCCACTGTTTTGGATGTTCACTTGCAAGAATTCTCAGAAGATTACCCAAGATTCTGTTTACAACTTCAGTTTGTCCATCAGTTTGAGGATGATAAGCTGAACTAAAACTCAGTTTAGTACCAAGATTCTTCCATAATGTCCTCCAGAAATGACCAACAAATCTGGTGTCCTTGTCTAAAACAATGCTCTTAGGTAACCCACACAATCTTAGAATCTCCTTAAAAAACAGATTAGCAATGTGAGTAGCATCACTGGATTGTAACATGGAATAAAATGTGCCATTTTAGAAAATCTGTCTACCACAACATAAATTGAGTCATTACCTCTTTGAGTTTTTGGTAAACCCAAAACAAAATCCATATTTACCATATCCCAAGGTCTATCTGGAATAGGTAATGGAACATAAAAACCTGTGTTTTGGCTCCTTCCCTTTGCATACTGACAGACTTTACAATTTCTCACATACTTCTCCACTTCAGATCTCATCTTCGGCCAGAAATAAAACCGACTCACCTGCTCATAAGTCTTGTCTGCACCAAAATGTCCTCCAAGTCCACCACTATGTTTCTCCTTGATTAAATTTTATCTCATAGAACAATTTGGTATGCACAACTGATTTCTTCTAAACAAAAATCCTTCTTGCAAGAAAAAATCTAGCCACTTACTTCTGTCTAACAAAACAGGGTTTTTACAAGCTTCAAATGCCTCTTTAAAATCTAAATCTTTCTCATACAATTCCTTAAGAAAATCAAAACCCAACACTTGAATTTGACTTTCCTGAACTAAGATACTTTTTCTGCTTAAGGCATCTGCTACCTTGTTTGATTGGCCAGTTATATGCTTCAATACAAAATTAAAACTTTGAAGATATTCTACCCATTTTGCATGTTTCTGACTAAGCTTTGGCTATTGCATAATGTACTGCAATGCATGGTTGTCTGAATATAGTATAAATTCTTTAGACATCAAATAATGTCTCCACTTCTTCAATGACTGTACAACTACATAAAACTCCTTATCATAAGAAGAATATTTCTTCTTTGATTCATTCAATTTTTCACTGAAATAAGCTACAGGTCTGTCCTCCTGACTTAAAACACTGCCAATAGCTTCTCCACTAGCATCAAATTTCACTTGAAAAGGTTTATTAAAATCATGCAAAATCAAAATATGTTTCTGAGTGATCTTCCTTTTCAACAACTGAAATTTCTTTTCTGCTTCAGCAGTCCATTTAAATGGTTGTTTGTCCTTCTTTATAGTGTCAATAATAGAAGCATTGATCTTAGTAAAATTCCTTATGAACTTTCTATAAAAACTAGCAAGACCATGAAAACTTCTTACCTCAAAAACACTTTTTGGTGAAGGCCACTCCATGATTGCCTTGATCTTCTCTGGATCCATCTTTAATCCATTAGCATAAATAACAAAGTCCAAATATACCAACTCTTCCTTCATGAATGAACATTTATTTAGATTTAACAGTAACTTTTCTTGTTGTAGCTTCTGTAAGACATAACTCAGATGTCTCATATGTTCCTCTTTAGATATGTTGTAAACTAATATATCATCCAGATATACTATTAGAAATTTACCAATAAATTCTTTCAACACTTCATTCATAAGCCTCATAAATGTACTAGGAGCATTTGATAACCCAAAATGCATTACCATCCATTCATACAGTCCTTCATTTGTTTTAAAAGCAGTTTTCCATTCATGTCCTTCTCTAATCCTTATTTGATGATAACCACTTTTTAAATCCAGCTTTGTAAAATGTCTAGCTCCACTTAAACAATCCATCAAATTTTCAATTCTAGGTAAAGGAAATCTATACCTGATTGTTATTTTGTTGATGGCTCTTGAATCAGTGCAAATTATCCAGCCTCCATCTTTCTTTGGACTCAACACTGTTGGAACTGCACAAGGACTCAAACTCTCTCTAATCAGTCCTTTATCTGACAGTTTCTGCACCTGTTTCCTGATTTCTTCATTTTTTGTGGGAGTCATCCTATTATAAGCTGCTTTATTTGGTAGATTTGCTCCTGGAATCAAATCTATATGATGAATGATTTTTCTAATGGGTGGTAACTCATTAGGTAAATCATCTACAATGATATCACAATAATTCTCCAACATCTCTTGAATTTCAATTGGCAAATTAGAAATCTTAGTGGAAGTCATTATTATCTTGGGTTTGCAAACCAATGCAAAATTTACCTCATCCTCTTCAATCTGCTGCAAGTATTCTTTTCCACTCAGCAATAGGGTCTTTGAATCAGATTTTCCTGTTGCATCCTCCTCTTCCATAGGCAACAATGTATGATTAACACCATCCTTACCAAGCTTGTATTTGTTCTTTTACCCATCATGCATAGCTCCTCTATTATACTGCTAAGGTCTTCCCAAAAATACGTGACACACATCCATAGGCATCACATCACACAGAATTTTGTCTTTATATTTTCCTAACTACAACTCCACTTCACACTGTTCATTCACTAACAACTGATGTCCCTTTTGAAGCCATGGCACCTTGTAAGGTGTTGGATGCTTCTTTGTCTTTAATTTTAACTTCTCCACCACTTCCGTAGAAACCAAATTATCTGTGCCACCACTATCAATTATCATCTGGAAACATTTCCCTTGAACCTTACACACATTTCTAAATAAAGTCTTTCTTTGTGCTGGTTCAACAACTTCCTTTGCTAGCTTTAACAAAACTTTGTTAACTACCAAAGATTCCCCCTGGTACATTCTCTTCTTCTGGCACCTTTTCTGCTTCCTCTTCAGTCTTAGCAACAATTACATTCCTCTGATTTGTTCCTATGTTTTTTGGGCACTCATAGGCTCTGTGTCCCAGCTTATTACATCTATAACATCTTATTTATCTTCCTCTGCCTCTGTCTCCTCTTCCTCTGAAAAAATCCTTCTACCACTTGCATCACCTTCTGTGTGTGCATGCTGACTCGAGCTGCTGCTAGCTCCATATCTATGTGTCGTAGATCTTCCTCTACCACCTTGACTTCCCCTTCCTCGGAAAGTACCTCTACTTCTGGCAGATTGCTTTCTTATGAGTTTTTGTTCAGCCTTTAATACTATCTGATAAGCCTCTTCTACTGTTTTAGGAGACAATAAACTTATCTCATCTTGGATCTCCATTCTGAGACCATTTATATATCTTGCAACCTTCTCATCTGTATCTTGAATTTGTCCAGCTCTTATGCTCACTTTGTAAAATTCCTCTATGTATTCTTTCACTGTCAAAGACCTCTGTCTAAGATTCTGCATCTGTCTAAATAATGTCTGTTGATAATCACTTGGAAAAAACTTACCTCTCAACTTTGCCACCATCCTGCTCCAATTTCTAATTGGCTACTTACCAAGTCTTTTTCTTTCTGCCTGCACTCCATCCCACCAAAGTGCTACATGTCCTTTCAATTTTGTGACAACAAATTTCACTCTCTTTCCTTCTTCCATTTCTTCATAATCAAAGAATTTATCCATGCTATTAATCCAATCTATCAACTCCTCAAGGTTTAAACCTCCTACATAAATTGAACCCTCAAGTCTGGGTTTAAATGTGGATCCCAACACTGATTTGAAGAATCTCATTTCAGGAGTAATGTCTGCAGGTTTATTTGCTTCTACAGCTTCAACTTCAGGCTCACTGACATCTCCATCACCTGCATCTCCTTGATTTCCCATTTCCACTGCTTCTAATCTAGCTTGCATCTATTGCATAACTTCCAACACTTCAACATTTGCAACTGGTCTTCCTCTTCTTTGACCACATCTTCCTCCAACTATGAAATCCATGTTGGACTTCTTTCTCTGATCTTTGAGATCCTGATCAGTGTCAATAAGTAGCTTTGATACCACTAATGGTGGTCTGGGTGTAGGTGTTAATGATAATCATTCAAATCCGGAAATGATCTCCTCCAGTTCAGGCGAGACATCTTCAATGGTTTCCTTTGGAAAATCTGTCATCAACCTCTAATTTTAGGTTTTCTTCTAAAACAACAGAACTGTTAAAATTACCCGAATTATGCCAAATCTTCACTTTTCCCATGAAACTGAAAATAAAATACAACTGCAGTTTATAACTTCTCCGGTCCAAAAACTGGATTAAGTCTTGTGCTTCTTCCGACGCGATATCTGTCAGATCTCGTCACTTCACATTGAACGACTGTGATCTATCCGAAATTCAACGGATTAAATCACAATTTATACAATATCACATTCGATTTCCAAATTAAACCCCGTGCATGTTAACCACGCGACTGCCGTCGGATCGACCTCCTTCAAGCGGATGACTACAATTGATCTGGAACTCAAAGGATTAAACCGCAATTCATAACATATCACGTCCAAAAATTATATTAACCTCCATTCACTTTTCAACAAGATTACCGTTAGATATGTGCCTGTCAATCAGATGGTTCAAGTCATTTCCTAAGGTTTCTCACGACTTTTGTCGGGGTTTTCCTCGTTCCGCCAAGAAATTGGACTTCTACCAGGTTTAGACTGGTTCTAAGTTATATTCTCCGGGACTTCGAAACACAACCAAATTACTTCAAAACATAGGAAATGAAGATTTAAACATGGTAAACACAAGATTATATGAAATCGAACTCTAAAAGGCCAAACTGTAAATCAACAGAACTCAGAGAAATTTCGAAGGAAATTCAACCCTCCGAGATTGACCATTCATTCGCAGAAAACATAGAGACACAAAGATATTTCAAATTTTTTTCAATCAAATCCTCCTTAGCCAAATCCAGCCAAAATCCTATTACAATCATTCAAAACTTACATAAATACCAGTACATACAAACAATCAAATCCTCCATCAATGGATTGAATCTGTCTAACCCTAGATAATACCTACTCTACATGATATTCTCCTCAAGAATCTCAACTAAGTCTAAAATACTTCAATTAATTACAAAATAGTTCAAATCCTTGAATTCTAGCTCAAACCTTATCTAGAAAACTTTGTAAAGTGACAACTAAAGGATCCCACTCCTTTGCTTGTAAACTTTTTTTGGATTTTTGGAATAAAATCGAAGCCTTTTGTCTTCAAGCCTCATGCTCCTGCATCATAGAACATAAAAGCTAAAATCCATATAGTTCTATTGACAAAGTAGGAATTTTCTAATAGTTCATTAAAAAACATACCAATATATAACAATAATATAACAACAGTTCAATAAAAAACAATATATATTACATAACAATCTATCATAGTTCAATATAACATAGCATAACATAAAACTATATAGTTCATAACAATATAAAAAATATACAACATAACAATATAAAAAATATACAACATAACAATATAACACATAACATTAAAAATATATAATATAACCTAACAATATATAACATGACATAACAATAAGAAATATACAAAATAACCTAATGTAATATAAGAAATATAAGCTCATATTTTTAAGAAATATAATAACATAACAAAAAATATATAACATAACTTTTAACACTTAGTTCATATAATAAATATAACATATAACAATTTAGCAATATATATAACAATATAGAAAGAAATATAATCTAAGAAAGCTTAATTAACCACATGTATATATATAATGGAATTGCTACACATAAAGAAAAAAATGTATAAGTCTTTGTTTCCTTAAATTCAAGACAACATAATACATAGGCTATAAAATTATGGTCCAATATTGTAACTATCTAGGAAAAAATAACTACATTTAATATAATTTCATGTGTTCCATTCACATGAAATGTGTTGGTGGCATATTTTCAAGAATGGTATCATGATCTTCAATCGATAATTTCCATTGTCGTAGTTTTTTTCTACCTTTCACTTCTTTCAACTGCAACCAAGATGCTATGACCAAATGACTATATTGGTCACATATAACATTTGGTTGGTAGTCCTGAAAAATAATGCGGTCTTTACATTTCTTTACTTCTTCAAAGAAATGCCCCAATAACATGATTGAACCAATTGGATATGTATATTTTGAAGGATCCTTATACTCTCATAACAATGTGATTTTCGACTTAGTGCATCACAATAAATAATAATGCACTTTCTCTAGATTATATTATGGTGCAATGACAAAAAATACATCACCTTCTTTGACCATATCAGAAAGACAATTAAAATATTTGTCAATAACAACCACTTCATTGTCCATCTCCTCATTAGTAAACTTTGGAAGTGGGGGCAATTGTATTAATTCTTCGTGTATCCATGGTTTGACATATTTGTTATTGTCGTTTACACACACAATGGTGGGTTCCATATCATCAATACATGTAGGACAAAAGCAAGAGTACTCTCGTTTATGAATTGATAATATATTTATCATTTTCTCACTTCTAATGGAGTGCAAACCTCTTGTTCCATGGATTGGTTGACAATTATATGGCATCAATCTATTAACATCACCCAACTAATTATTCCAAAAAGTACCTACTTGAAAAAATCTTATGTGAGTGAAATTTAGTGAATTTTAAATATATCATTTTGATAGAAAAACACATGTAACACGCACGCGCACACACACACACATGCTTACCTATGCACGAGCCATCCTTGGATTCGATACATGGCTTAAATTTTGATTGCACCAGTTAATATCATCATTTGAATCTACAAGTTAGGAAGCCTCTTGATTCAATTGATGCCTCCTAAGTGCATGTTTTATGCATGCCACAACACCATCATGCTCTCATTTGTCATGACCCGTCATAAATAAATTCCATGTATGACAAATGCCATTTTTTTATGAAGGCGATCCAAACAGAGGAATAATCATGATGATTTAAATTGACCAGCACAACCATCTGACCATACCCAATGTTCTTTAAAAGTGATATGTCGTTCCTTTAAATGCTTATAAAGAATATCAAAACAATGTTGAACAAAATATGTATCATGTGTATGATCATCACTGATGTAGAAATGATACTCTTTAATCACTTCATGATTATGTTCATTACTATCAGAACCATCGATACCAAGCTCTGCATGCCTATACAAAATTTGCATGAGTATAAAGACTTGGTCTGAATGATAATATTCACTTTGTATTTCCATTTGTGGAGCAAATGTGTAATTCTCAGCAAAATCAACAACCAACAATATTGTTCCCTTTGGGAACACATCGCGTGATTGTTTGAATTGAAAGTCTTTCTATTTTTCTATATGAGAGTGCTTAATATATTTATATATTTGATCCCTAAAATTCTCCATAGAAGATGTCACAAGAATGTCATCTTCAAGTAAATTAATATTTCTTGATGTTAACGTTGAATTTGCAATGACAATGTATATAATATATTCATATATTCTCCACTTCACAATGACATTTGACAATTGTGAATCATTCAAATCAATGGGATACTTAGCATCAAAGAGTGCCAAATGAGAACACTCTTTACATTTTATTCCACCAACACATTCTTTCTTATAAAATAATTGGTCATTTTCTCGACCACATAATATATTAGATAAAAATTCATGAACACTAGAAGGAGGGGGATCATTGGACCAACACTTTACACCAAATTTTAGAAATGTATCATAATATAATTGGAATTCTACATGGTATCGATAACAATGTGTGTCAAAAACAGTTACAGGCTTGACATACCATGGTTTAAGCTTCACAAATGTGGTAAGGGAATTATTCACATGAACGTTACTCTCCATAAAATTCTAAAAATAAAAATAAATAAATAAAAAATTAATTAAATAAAAAATTAAAAAAATAAAAAAATTAAAATACAATAAAATAAAATAATAAATAAATAATAAATAATAATAATAATAATAATAAAAAATAAAAAATAAAAATAAAAAATAAAAAAAATTAAAAATTAAAAATAAATAAAAATTTAAAATTTAAAATTTAAAAATAAAATAAAATTAAAATAAATAAATAAATAAAATAAAAAATAAAAAATAAATCCACTTCACTAACCTCTGTTATTTGTTTGGGATGATCTCCATAATGCCATATAGATATATGATGCCGCACAATGTCCTTTTCATTTGGTAACACGAGAGAATTAAGATTCCTAAACTCTTTCACCTTGTCTCTCACATTATCTACAAGGCTATCTTGATAGGATTGCCTATAGATATTAGCCCAACATGCAAGCTCATCATTCTCATCAACTTGATCCTAAATTTTTTATGCCTCCATAGAATTTTTCATGATGTTTTGTATATTCTTGCTATCGCTGACAACAACCGATGTGATGCAATTCATTTTCCGACAATACTTGTTAACAATGCTCTATGATACGTTTTTCCTTCTCAAGATTGATTTTTTGTAAGTGTGCTAAAGGTCGATGTCATATTTTTTGATACCAACTGATTTATCCACATCTCTTTGGAATCTCTAATGCCCAATAATTGAACTACCTATCTTAAAGTTTTGTGTTTGAAAAGTTTATGTAACATTTGAGCTTGTGCTATGATAGATTTTCTTTGAAAAAACATTTTGATCACCTTTTTTACTTTATTTCGAATTTTCCATTCATTCATTGAGGGCCCAATTTCTTCCATTTTAGTTGGATCCATATTCGCCATAAAATTTTCATCAAAGACAATGTTCTTGTATCTTCTGATTAATTTCCATGTTTTTCTAGATGTGGTAGGATCTTGTTGCGGGTTGGATGTTGTCCCTGCATAAAAAAATATAAATTTGTATTTTGTACTTGACATCAAAAAATTATTAAAATATATCATAATGATGACTTTGAAATATAATTTAATATAAATATTAAATTTATTCAAAATTTAGAACATTGATTGATTCACCAATAGTATCGGCATTCTTGTTGACAAGTTCTTCGACATCTCTCATTTCCTCATCATTTCCATGTAAATCCACATTTCTTTCAAACTCCCTATTTTGTACCCTCATATCTTCTTCGAGCTCTCTATTTGGTACCTCCACATCTCCTTCAGGCTCTCTATTTGATATATCCACATTCCTTTCAATCTCTCTATATTGGAAAATCAATATATTTGTAGATCTCTCATTTCCTCATCATTTCCATATAAATCCACATTTCTTTCAAACTCCCTATTTTGTACCCTCATATCTTCTTCGAGCTCTTTATTTGGTGCCTCCACATCTCCTTCAGGCTCTCTATTTGATATATCCACATTCCTTTCGATCTCTCTATATTGGAAAATCAATATATTTGTATATTTAGAGTTGATTCTCCTTACTTGATAATTACTTGTGATGTTTGTTGAACTTTTATTTCTTTATTAGTTCTTATTCATCAAGCAATTACCAAAACAAAAATACATGAAGATCACAAGAAAACAAAGAACACAAGATATAATCTCCAAGACAGGGAAAACCCCTCCAAGGGGAAAACCCAAAAAAATCTCTTCTTATAGAATTACATCAATTGAGATATCAAAGACCCTTTCACCTTCTAAAAGGCAAGTCAAACCCTCCTTCTACTTAGATTTCAACCTTCCTCTTTCTCAAAATTCAGATCATGTGTCCAAAATGAGCTCCAACTTTCTTCTATTTATAGTTATCTAGAAGGGTATGAACAATCATGTCCATTGGGGCAGAGCCTACATGATAGGTAGGGTCTACTTAACTTCTAGAAGGAATTTTTACCCAAAATACATATTCATTTCTTTTTCTTTTTCTTTTCAAAGTCCTCTTTGACTCATGTCAAATATTATTTTGAATTTGACAAACCCTAAAAACATGAAGAACATGCTTGACCTAGATGACCAATTTATTTGAACATGAAACCCCTGCTTGAAATAATGATATTTCTTTTTCTTCTTTTGAATTTTACATACAATATATAATGACATAAATACAATGACAATTATGAATACCAAACCTAGTTACATTTTATAACTCTCTCTCTTAACTAGGGAGGTATTCATAATTCCATAACTGGTACAATGATACTTCTCAAATTGAAATATTCTCATAAGAAGAGTCAAATCAACATAATAACCAACATATACTATACCAGGGATCTAGATACCATCTAGACTATTTCCAAGGTATAACCCAACATCTCATAGGGATCTAGGTACCATCTAGGCTACTGTCAAGGTACCAACCTAACATCTTTCAGGGATCTAGGTACCATCTAGGATTTTTCCAAGGTACCAACCCTATGTACCACCATATAGGCTACCCAACCTAAGGTGCACCAATTCTATGTACCATCATACTGGCTACCTAGCCTAAGGTACAATAACTAATCAACATGATCTAGTTGGCACCTCAACCTCATGGTATACAAACTAGTACAAGTTTTCCATCACCAAGGTCAAACCTCTAGGAACATCCATGTTCCAACTATGCAAGGTTTCCTAAACCCTAGAGGACATTCAACTCCTCACACCACAGGGTCAAACCTCGAAGTATTTTTACATCACTGGTTTTCTATTGTCTTAGTCAAGCCCTAACATCAAAAACCTCATTCTAGGCCAAAGATCTCACTCAACAAGTAACCAAGCCTGACAAAGGCACCCACTCTTATAAAGTGACTAGGCCAACATAGAAAAGCACCCTCTCTTCTGAGTAACTGGGCCTCAAGGACCATTCTCCATAAACTAGGAGAATGTATTCCCTCAATAATAGTCTGGGACATTCTTCCTAAATTCGGAGAATGTTTGCCCCTTTTGTTATCTGATCAATGCTCCCTCTTATTGAGAGAACTTATCTTAACAAGTCCAAGATTGTCCCTAAAGTACATGTACTTTATCTGGGACAAAGGCTTGTCACAACTTTAGTCTTTAAATATGATTTAAAGATAATACTTAAAGACATACCTTAAAACTTGAGAGTTGAACTGCTCCTTTTGAATTGAAGCTTCTTTTAAATTCATAGTTATTTCAAGATTCAAAGCTCCCTCAGAATCTAGGACATGTCACAGAGTTTTGTTTTGGTATTTTAACTTCGTCTAGCCCAGACAATTTTCAGCATGTACCTGCAATCATATTTGAGGAGATAACACACTGGCCTTTTATTCTAATATTAGGTTAAAAGCATAGATTCATGTCCATAATCTGCGCACCCTGCTAAATAATTGGAACGAAAGATCACTTTTCCGCCCTCTCTAGCATGCCCCAATATTCTAATAAGGGCCGCTTCTGCACCCAATATAATTTGGGCCCCACCTTCAATATATAATGGCTGGAACTTGATCCATTTAGAGTAACCTCATTAATCTATACTACAAGTAGGGCTATTGTTCTATTTACTCAGTCTAGTTGTCTCATATATAGTATCTATAGTTGAGAAACGTACAACTACTAATAGAATGGACCAATCTATCAGTGCTCCGTTCTAGAGAACGATGAAATCAAGAGGAAAATTCAAGAGCTGTTGTAGAAAGGTCACATTCAACTGAGTTCATCGCCCTGTGGGAGCCCGATCGTGTTGGTACAGAAGAAGGATTGGACTTGGAGACTCTGTATTGACTATCGGGCGTTGAACAAGATCACTGTTTGGAATAGGTACCCAATCCTGCGGATTGATGGCCTTCTAGACCAACTTAAGGGGGGAAATATTTTAGCAAGATTGACTTGAACTCTGGATATCACCAGGTACCAATCAAACCCTCCAATGTGTGGAAGACTGCCTTCAAATTCAAGGAGGGCCTTTTCGAATGGTTGGTTACGCCTTTTGGGTTGACGAATGCTCTTGCAACCTTCATGAGGCTTATGGATGACATCTTTCGGCCATTCACCAATTCATTTGTAGTGGTATAATTGGATGACATACTGATCTTCAGCCAAAGTTGGGAAGAACACCTCCACCACATCCGATAGGTTCTCCAAACACTGCGACAACACAAGTTGTGTGCCAATTTAGAGAAATGCACTTTTGGAATGACCCAGGTTTAGTATCTAGGATACATTATTGATGAACGGGGGGGTGCATGTGGATACAACCAATATCCAAGTCATTCAGGATTGGCTAGCCCCAACCACTCTGACGAAGCTCCGCAACTTTCTGGGTCTTGCTAATTTCTACCACAGGTTCATGTTGGGGTTCTCTCATATCACTTGGCACTTGAGTCAAGTCAGCAAAGGAGGAGCGAAAGAAAAATTCTTTTGGTCTGAATCTTAACAAAAGGCATTCACAGAGTTGAAACATCGCCTCTGCTCTGCACCAATGCTCACATTACCAGACTTACAACAACCATTTGAGATTGAGACAAATGCCTCTGACTATGCTATTGGGGCAGTCCTTACTCAATAAGGGCATCCAGTGGCATATCACGGTGAGACACTTTCAGAGACATTCTGGAAGTATCCCTCTTATGAAAAAGAGATGTATTCCATTGTGCAAGCCTCCCAACAATGGAAGCATTACATTTTGGGGAAGGAAACGGTCATCCACACAGACCACCGACCCCTGTAGTTCATACAGATGCAAGGGAAGTTGCAAAATGATCGCCATCAGAAGTGATCCACAGACCTGCAACAACTCCATTTGAATATCAAGTACAAGAAGGGAAGCACAAATAATGTTGTAGACTACCTCAGCCGACCATGATCATGGTGTTAACCATCGTGCTCAACTAGACTTGTGGGCACAAGACTTCTGATTGGCCACTTCTCTACAAAAACGACCCAGAATTCGGCCACACATACCATACGCTCTTGGAGGGTCAACAAGTTCTAGATTTTCCCCTCTAGGATGCTCTGTTATACCACCTGGGACACCTTTGTGTTCCATCAAGCAAGCGTGCGAAGATGATTTGGGAAGCACACTATAGTCGGGCCGTTGGGTATTTCGGGGTCGAGAAAACGGTGGCAGTACTGTAGAAGTATTTCTATTGGCCGAATCTTCGACGAGATGTCAGGAAGTACATAAGATCTTGCACTACCTGTGCCATTGACAAACTGACCATTAAGAAGAAAGGTCTCTATACTCCGTTGCCTACCCATAGTCAACCTTGGGAATCCATCTCCATGGATTACATGTCAGGCCTTCCTTCTACTAAGCATGGCAATGACTGTGTTTTTGTGGTCATCGACAGATTCTCGAAGAAGGCCATTATTGTGGCCTGTAAGAAGAGCATCACAGTTGAAGCCACTATTAAACTCTTCTTTAAAAGAGTGTAGGTACACTTTGGGATCCCATAGTCTATCATCTCAGATCGGGACAGAAGGTTCCTCAGTACATTTTGGTCCATTCTATGGTTGATGTTGGACACCAAACTCACTAAGTCCACAACTTTCCATCCCCAAACTGATCGCCAAACAGAGGTTATCAACAAGATGATCGTACACATTTTGTGCATGTACAACTCAAAGCATCCACGCACATGGGATGAGAGCCTCCCCTATGTCCATCATAGCTACAATTGAGCTCTCGACAGCTCGACTGACCATAACCCTTTTCAGGTGGGCTTGGGATTCCAGCCAATATGTTCGATTGATGTGGCGATACCATTTGCAGCGAATCAGGCAAATTCGGCTCATGTCCAGTCTGAAGCCAACAAGGCAAATAAATTCATTGAGCACATTCAACACATCCACCAATAGGTCCATGACATATTGGACAAAGCTAATGCTAAGTACAAGCAGCATCATGATCAACATCGGGTGCCACACAAGTTCCATGTGGGCAACACATCTGCAGAAGGAGTGCCTCATTGGGCCCCACCGTAAGATTCGCTCACTTCAATATGGGCCACACACCACCACCAAGGTTGTGGGAGATAATTCTTTTGAGCTCATCATTCCCCCATTCCTTGGCTTGCACCTAGTGTTTAATGTGGATCGCCTTCAACCATACTTTCCACCATTACTGGACACATCCGAAATTGCAGAACAACTCACACCAACATAGTTAAATCTAAACTGCATGGAACAAGATGCAACTAATCGGATCATGGACACATAGATCAAGAACACTCACCAATAGAAGATCCAACTATATCAAGTTGTCAAAGCCGACCGACTCTTGCACCAAGGAAAATGGCTCACTAGGGACAAATTTCAGTAGAAGTTTCCCCATCTCATGGAGGAACTCAACGCAATGGAGACCATTGCTTCCTAAGCGGGGAGGAATGATTGAGGTGGATATTGGTGGCCACCCGCCTATTCCACGTGGACCCCCACCATTATTTCTTTCAGCTTTTCAGTTTCCTTAATTGTAACACAATTTACTATTTTTGGAAGTTTTTGGAGTCTTAAACTTCTAGATCCGTTTTGAGGCCCTAAACGACGTATTTTTGGCAACGTAGTTTAGGGTCTCAAAACGAATCAGGAAGTTCAGGACCCAAAAAACTGCCAAAAATAGTAAATTGTGCTACAATTAAGGAAACTAAACAACTGAAAGGAACAATGGTGGGGGTCCACATGGAATAGGCGAGTGGCCACCAATATCCACCTAGAACATCTTGATGCCATGATCTTCATAGAATTATTCAAATTCTATTGAAGTGTACTCTCCTCCTCTGTCTGATCTTAAGCATTTTATCTTTAAGTCTCTCTCATTTTCTACTTGAGCTTTAAATTTTTTTAAATGCTTAAATGCCTTTGAATTTTATTTTAAGAGCACAATCCAAGTGGCCCTAGTAAAATCATCAATGAGTAACATGAAATATGTTTCTCCTTTTGGGGTTTTTTCTATACTTGGGCCACACATATCTATGTGAATGAGCTCCACTGTTCTAGATGAGTAGAACTCTTTTGACTTGAAATGAGTCCTAGTCTGCTTTCCAAATTGACATGACTTGGAGATTGAGTTATAGGGCCTTGACAGTCTTTGTAATCCACTCACAACTCCCATCTTTCTAACCTTGTTCAAACTTTCAAAATTCATATGCCCAGGCCTCTTGTGCCACAACCATGCTTCATTCGTTTTTCTTAAATAACATATAACGCTGGAATCATCAAACACATATACATTATTATTGGTTATAATTGTTTTTCCCACCAGCTTTCCATTCTTCATGTTGCGTATCTCACAGTATTTGGATCGAAAGGTCACATCATAGCCATTATCACACATTTGGCTAACACTAAGCAGATTGTGCTTGAGACCTTCCACATACAACACATTTTGTGCTTTTGTCTTTTGATCAAGACTGACTATGCCTTTACCCTTAATTCTTGTTGGAGCATTGTTTCCAAAGGTGACATTGTTTCCTCTATCCTTTTCTTTTAGTGACAAAAATTTTCTTTTATCCCCAGTCATATGCTTGGAACAACCACTATCCACATACCATTTTTTCTCTTGATTATGGGCTGATAGAGCAAGTCCACACTGCATGCTCTTTTTGGTCTTTCATTTCCAGCTCCCCTTATCCTTTTGGATAGCTGTCTGTCTAATATTTTGGGACTTAGATAGGTATTCAAACCTACTTCTGCACTCACTTGCTTTGTGCCCAAAATTATTACATCTGAAGCATTCTACTTCGCTTAACAAAGGAGAGAAGACATTCTGATCTCTGAGAGGAGGGTTTTGAGATATAAAATTTTGATACTTATTATATCTAGGATTTTCATCTCTTTCAACTTTGATCCTTCTACAATCTACATCTTCGTGTCCAAAGATATGACACCTATAACAATGACCATAAAATAAATGGGCATGCCTATTGTTGGAAGTCTTATGAGATTGTGCATGAAGGTATCTTGGTTTTCTGGTTGATCAATTCATTCTCCATAGATGATCTCCTCTTTGCCCTACTTCTCTTTTGTCTAGGTTGATTCTTTTGTTTTACTTCCTTGCATAGCTATGTGGTTATTCGAATCCTGCGAACATAAAGTATGTCTTCACAATAGAAGATTCTTGTGTCTTTGAGTATCCCAGACCTGTTTTGATTCCTGAGGGCCTTTGGCTATTTAGAATCTGATCTAGTTTCCTTGTGCCTCTACAAATCTTTCATTTAAATCCTTCTCGGTCTTGATTCCCTCAAGATTCGTTCTTATAGAGACAACCTCTGCTTCAAGACTCTGACAATTCTCTTCCCATTCATGGATCAAGTCTTGAAGAACCTCTTCCTTTCATTTAGCTTCTTCCAGTTTAACTTTCAAAGACAAAATATCATTTTTTCATGTCCTTGAGATTGTTTTGTTCCTTAACTTAAGCAGCCCCTGTTTTAATTGCTTGTTTTCTTCTTCTAGTTTCTCATATGTTCCTTGTTTTTGTTCTAGTGTAAGGACTAAACTATATTTGCTTTTGATAGCTTCTTCAAGTTTTTCTTTTTTATAAGAAAACTCCTCACTATCAGAGTTATACATGCCTTCTTCAACACGTTGTAGTTGTTCCTTTAGCTACTTATTCTTGTTGGGTTGTGTTATATTCTTTCCATGACTAGCCCACGTAGTCAATCGGGGGCTTAGAAGGGGGGTGGAGCCCCCCCTTCGTTGCGCCGATTGCGTAGCGGGGGGAGTCACATGGGGTTTGAGGGGTGTAGGTAACCCCACTCTATGTGGTCTGGGGCAGCGCCCCGGAAAATTTTGTTTTTGGACCCTATATTAGGTTGGGTAGACCTACCTATGGTTTTGTGCATGATTTTTTCACATGGTTTTTGGACACGATGGTTTTCGGTCCATGGTATTGGATGCTTTGACATGTATAAATATGTATTGTAACATTGAAAGGAACATAATGAAAAATCAAGTTGGTAGTCCTGGTTTTGGGATCCAGGGGAAAATCTCTATGTATATGTGTTTTATGTGTTTTATGTGTTATGCTCTTGCATTGTTTATTTTTTGTGTTTTAGAATTCGTATGCAGGTGATTTTTGTATGGGGTTAAAACCTACAATTATTTTTCCTTGCTTTCTTTAACTCATCAAGAGCATTGATGAGTTCCCCTTCAAGGTCCACTATTCCTTCTTCTTTTTCTCCCTCTTTAGAGTCCATAATACTTTGTTTATTGGAGTTTGTTCCAAAATCCATAATTAAATACTTATTTGAATCATCCTCCGATGAGTTTTCATTGTCTGATTCTGGTGCTGAGCTATCCTCTTTGGAGTAGATCCACTTTTTCTTATAGAACCTTTTCTTCGTATGTTTTTGAGACTTGTTTCCATCTCTGATCATCTTAATTTTTAGTCTTTTCTTTATAAGGGAATTTGGACAAAAAATTTCCAACTCTTCCATAGTCAGAACATTTAAAGGGCAACTTTCCTTTATATTTTCCTGAGCCATGCTTCAGTTTCCTCTCTAATTGAGCCAAATCCTTATCAGATTCATAATTGGAGTAGTCTTGATTATCTTTGTGCTCCTTGGCTTTTTGGATACTTTAAATGTTGCTTCCTTAGGCTCAGACTTCTCTCTTCCTACTCTCATCTCATAAGCTATGAGAGTACCATGCAATTGGTCCATCTTAATATGCTTTAAATTAGCCATTTATTCTATATCTGAGACTTTGAGATTAAATCTCATGGGCAGAGATCTTAATATCTTCTGAACAATCATCTCCTCCTTGACCTCTTCACCGAGTCCACTAATCATATTGGTTACTTCATCGACTCTAAGGAAGTATTCTTCTATGCTTTCATCTTCATTCATTCTCAAGCTCTCAAACCTCATTCTGAAGGTTTGACTTTTTGACTGCTTGAATTTGTCATCTCCTTCATGAATCTGATTAAGCTTTACCCACACTTCCTTAGGGGACTTACAGTGCATGACCTTTACAAGTTTTGATTGAATAAGAACAAAGAGAATGAAATTCTTGGCTTTAGCATTATTTCAATATAACATTTTACCATTTGCATCAGCGACAGGAATATCAAGGACATTGTATTCTACTAGCACTGAAGTCCAAACATCTACTCCTAGGGACATAAGATACACTTCCATCCTTACTTTCCAAAAGGCATAATTTGACCCATTAAAGGCTAGAATTCTACTTGAGTAAGCCTCTTGAATCTATTTCCTGGACATAATTCCTTATAGATCTTCCTTCTAGTGGTTAGATTGTTCCTGAAGAAACTTGGCTCTGATACCAATTGTTGGAATAAGGAATTATTAAGAGGCAGGGAATGGGGTGAATAAGTAATAGTGAGATTCTTAATTCTTTTTCTGAATATTCTTATAGTCCCTTTTTATATTATGTTTATTATGAGAGAATTCATTCATAAATAAAGTGAGAAACAAGTTTAAGCATTCATGTTCATACAACCAATCACATGAGCATCACACACATTTGACACCGGTGTTTTCATGTGGAAACCCAGAGGGAAAAACCACCAAATTTTTGTTTGTTTATGATGTAAATTAAGCACCTACTTAATTACATCAGTTTGTTTGTGAGAACCCTCTCACAAGAGGCACTGACCCCCTTACATTAGCAAGCATCAACTTGCCAATAGGCACCAACCTTCTCTTGCCACTATCCTACTATTTCATACAATTTTCAAATTGAAAACATAGGCATATACAATTACAAGTAAAATACCAATCAGGTTGGTTGCAGAAACAACTTATGCCCAAGGTACATTGTTGTTCCACATAATCCATTTGTTACATACAACTACTCTATGTTCACTTCTCACAATAACATATCCTCAGCACTCTACCTTTTCTCGCACAATCTCTCTATTGCACCCGCTTCAGCTCAGCTCTTGATGTTATTCACATAGCAATCACTCTACACTCACTGCTTGTCACAACACTCTCTTTGATCTTGGTGCTAGTCCTTTTTGTCATCACACACCCTTCTTACTTCTCTCACTACTCAACACTTCAACAATATGCTCTGCGCCCCCCATTTCTTGATGGAAATCGATGGTTTTGATCCTCTGATGCATACTGCCCAAAGTTGTCTCTGTTGTCTATGTTCCTACTGCCCAAGTGTACTTTGGCATGGATTTTCCTACTGCTGTTGCATCTGCTGGTTGAAATCGGTCATAACATTAAACACGGAAATGGGCTTTCGAGTTCTCCACTGACTCCCTACGTAAACCTCCATACTAAGAGTTTAATCTCAGGTGGCCTGCACACTCTATCATGACTCCCATGCTTATTTATTGCTCCACAGAGCTTGACAACACTCAGGAATGACCACTTTGTTCCTCTTTTAACTCTACCAGACGTGCACACGAAGTAGCCAATTTCTTTCTCCATTCCTTCAATTCTTCTCTATTAAATGTTGTCCTTGTTTCCTTGTCTCAATGCCTTCTGTAGATCTATCTAACTTCATAAATCAACTCCACAGAACTACATTTATTCTTTAGCTACCGACTCATCCATCTATTTAACTCATTATACTCGTTTCATCGAAGCCTTGACATATCGTAACTTAAACAAACAAAATGTTACGATATTACAATGTCCCAATATCCTTAGCTCCCTGAGCGTTTTCCTTCTCATAGGACCGAGCCTGTGATTGACGGATTAGAATTATATCAAAGACCCTTTGTATTGTAACTTCAACAAAGTTCTGATTGTGTCTTAGCTCCCTTTGTTCAACCCTTCGTCCCTTTGAGCTCCATACAACCATGTTCCAAGTAATATCAAAGCCCCCTTTATCGTAACTTCTCAACCATCATTTGCACATGAGTTACAATGTCCTCATCCTTCAATATACTAACCTCTGATCTGCTGACGTCACTTCCACACGTGGCGACTTCTAAGAGGTGACATGTGTCACTCTAATTTGTCTCATAGGGCCATTGAAAATTCCAAAATAGGATGCCACATGTCCACCGCACTGTCACGTCATGCTTATGTCACTAGCCACTTTAGTTTCTTGGGGCCAATGACATGTCGCCAAGTGTCCTAAAAGGGGAGAAAGAAAGAGTCTTGATTAGCCTTGGTTTTTCAACAAGGTCCTTTGTTAATTCTGCTTGGTATTCCTCGACGCTTTAACAATATTAGCTGCATTGGATATTGTCACTTCTTAAAATACCGATGTTAAGAAGTTCTGATATTTCGATATCCTAGTCTCTGATATCACCTACTATGATGTTCTGATACTCAGATTTGGCCTGCTCCAAAGCTCCGATACTCTGATTCGTCCTGCTCCGATATGATTGTCTCCAATATAGCCTTCTCTGGGGTTCCAATATCAAGTCCCGATGTGCTCAGTGTTGGGTGTGGAGCCTGATTATCTTCTATATTCAAAGGTATCGCCGCATTGGACCCCAGTTCAAAATGGGGTGGCAACGCCGCCTGTAAAATATTCGCTGCAGGGGGGTCCCCGAAGCTAAGAATAGATGTAAAATTTCCTTGTAAAATGTTGTAATTTCATAGTCAATCTGGGCCATTCATTAGGCGGAGATCTGACGGTAAAAGTTATGTTTAAGTTAGGGTTTTTTTCCCTAGAAGGCAACCCCTCGCTATATATGAGGGAATTGTTGGAAATAACACTGAGAGGGGGGGTGAATCAGTATTATCAGATCAATAAAACTTTTCAAATTTCATGCTCAGAAACATATACGCTACTTCAGTTAAGTGAACCCGCGTGTACACGCTACTGTGTCTAAAGAAACTAGCGTATATCCAGAAATCTTATGATTCAGTTAGCTTATCTTCAGTAAATGCATCAGAACATTATTAACCACATTGACAGTAAACAGGTGCAGTATAACAGAACAGATCATCACATAAAAGCCACACACATGAACACCATGATATAAGGTGGAAACCCAATGTGGGTGAAAACCACCTGTTGCAATTCGTCTCTTTCTTCTTTAATAAGAAACTTCTTTTACAATGTACTGGTGCAGTCCTTTACCAGTACGCAGACTACAACCTGCAGAGGGCTACAACCCTCTCTCGTTTTCCAACTACTTCTGGAAGGGAGCTACAACCCCCTTAGCTCTTGTACTAGCCGATCCATTTACTAGTACGTAGGTGCTGACCCTACAGAAGGCTACAACCTTCTTTCCTACAGGGACCACGTTTCATCAATTTTCAGACTGGATCCATGAGTACAAAACAAACACTGCTGCAATACAATCATCAACTTATACTTGCATCATAATTCTCTAAATCACCCAATACTGAATCACTGAAACCCTGTCATCAAGAACACAGAACACAAACCAGAGCCCAGAACTCTGCAACAACCACCAGAATCGACAGCAACCTGAAATATCAAATCTTATTATGTATACGCTACTTCGCTATACCAAAACCGCGTGTATACGCGCTTTCTCCAAAGGCAACCCGCGTGCAGATCTAGAAATAATTACTTATACCTTCGCTGTTAGATCCGACCCTTGCCAAGCGTCCCGAACAGATAACCAACAATACCAGATCTTCTCACTTCGTCAGACACACCTTGCTTACCTCACTTTGCCTAATGATCTTCTCCTTATATAGCCTTAGGCCCTTCACAATACCACGGTCCAAAACCATAGTAACACAATACCATCAACTTCAAAACTAGGGATCGACACGTCTGTCGAGACACCATGGTCCAAAACCATAGGCACAACTTCCAAGGACTAACCGCCACAGACCAAAGGTACGTTTTCACATGTACGCACTTTTACTGAAACCAACCTGCGTGTATACGCTGATTTTCCTTAATGAACCTGCGTATATCTCTTTCTTGTCCTGCTGTACTAAGATCTGTCCTCTGATTAAGTTGCCATCACTTGTACCTGCTTCTGAGTGAGTTGCCATCAAGGACAACACTTGTATCATAATGCCAACAATCTCCCCCTTTGGACTTGATGGCAACCACCACACCAAGTCACTCTCCCCCTTTGACATCAAGGGCAAAGGGCGGACCAAGATATTCTCTTCTTTGGTATACCTTCTGCTGTCCATACTCCCCCTGAGTACATGCTGAAGTTTCTGATTTGGCTCCCCTTTGTATATGCCAAGTTGTATCAATCCATCCATGCTCCCCCTGAGCAGATGCAGGTTCTAAGACCAGCAATAACTATCATTTATCATATATGATCTGTACCATATGCATAAGCCTGCAATACCATTCCTTTGATCAAACAACAAGATGTATCATTTAGTTTCATCAACAACTTCTAACCATAATGCCAACAATGAATTATTTGAAGTATATGCTCCCCCTGAGCGTGAGCCAACCATGACCATTTCCTGAGTCTGTTCTGCTGCCCTTTATGCTCCCCCTGAGCCTGAGCCAACCATGACTGAAACATTTCCTGAGTCTGTTCTGTTGCCCTTTCTACATATACGCGACTTTGCAGCCTGTAACTCGCGTATATACGCGACTTGTCTTCATTATATCAGCGTATGCAAGATGGAATACTGAAATTCATCACTTTCAGATTCCCCTGTGTCTGTTGTGTCAGCTGACTGAGTTATGCCACACCTTTCTATCTCTAATTCTGTCTTCTTCAATTCCTGGAACTGTGATGATGTATGGTCCTCTTGTTTTGAATTTTGAAATCTGCTCCTGCATTCCCTTGCTTTATGCCCATATTTGTTGCATGTATAACATCTTACATATTTCACGTTCCTTCTATTGCAATCAATTGCTTTGTGTCCATATTCATTGCAGGCAAAGCAATATCCTCTGAAATACCTGGGATGCAATGATCTTTTGTAATGGTCTTGAACCATTCTACTTCTACATCTGGCTGCAACATGTCCAAGATTATGACATACATAACATTCAACATTATTCAGAGGAGGAAATAATCGTCTATCACTTCCATAGTTAGGAGTAAAGGATCTTCCTTGAGGAATTTCTTTCCTTGGTTGTTCCTTGTTCAGCATTTCGGATTTCTCATTAGAGTTTCTTGCCTCACCTTGTGAACTAGATTCACCTTCAACATATTCATGAAAACCAAGACTAGTTTTGATAGCAGGAGACCTTTGACTATTAAGAATATCGTCCAAGACTTTAGTACTATCTTGAAATCGTAAAAGCTTATCCTTTTCTTCTAATTTACCTTTCAAGATATTTACCTCAACTTGATGTTGTTCTTCCTTTTCCAGATACTGATTCCTTAGGTCTTCTTCAGCTTTTCTTCCTTCTTCCACTTGTCGCTTTAGTTTGATCACTTCATGTTCTTGATCTTCAAGAGCTTCTCTGTTCTGTTCTCTTGATTTTTTAAGATCTTCTTTTAGAGAGAGGATCTTTGATTCAAGTCTCTGAATAGTTATGCTATGATCCTTTACTATATCCTGCAATTGCTCCCTTACCCTGGTTTCTGTCTCCAATTGTTCGTTTAATTTGGTAACTTCTTCAGTTTCTGCATTCTTCTTTTCATGTGCCATGAGACTTTTAATATCTTCGCTATTATTGGATGAAGCATTCTTCTTTTCATGTGCCATGAGACTTCTAAAATCTTCACTATCATTGAATGAACTTTTAATACGGGTATAATAGCTTCTACCATCTTCTTCAGATATCTTTCCTTTGTTATGAGGGCATCTAGCAGCATAGTGACCAACTCTACCACATAGAAAGCATTTGAAAGGTAGCTTACCTTTGAACCGTCCAGTTCCCCGTTCAAGATTCTTGACAAAATTTACCTCATCTTCTTCCTCTGATGCTTCGAATGCGGCTTCCAATGGTACCTCTATTCGCATTTCAAAAGCAGTTAAGATCCCGTGAAGCTGTGACATGGTGATTTTCTGCACATTCTCTTTTTCTTCTATGGCAAACACTTTGGAATCAAATTTAGAAGACCTCAAAACCTTTTCAACTAAGACAACTTCCTTAAATTCTTCACCCAGATCCCTCATACAATTTACAATCTCATCCATACGCAGGAAATAATTAGCTATGCTTTCATTACTATGCATCTTAAGATTTTCATACCGGATTCTGAGAGTTTGAAGCTTTGCTCTTTTTACCTGATCATCTCCTTCGTAGCTTGTAACGATTTTGTCCCATATTTCCTTAGCTGATTTGAAATGCATGACCTTCATAAATTCTGATTGTGTCAAACTACTCAATAAGACAGTAACAGCTTTGGCATTGAGCTCATATTGCTTTTTCTCTGCTGGATCTGTAGGAGTTGCTGATGGGAATTTGTATCCTCCTTCTACGATTCCCCAAACTTCTGCTCCAAGTGATTGTAGATATGCAGTGGTTCTTATCTTCTAGTGGGTAAAATTGTTCCTGTCAAAGACTGGTGGCCTGATGTGTGCCTCTCTTTCTGGATTAGCCATTCTGATGGATCTTTTCCTTCAAGCGATCAAGCTTCCTCTGAAGGACCTGCTCTGATACCAATTGTTGTAAATAATACTGAGAGGGGGGGTGAATCAGTATTATCAGATTAATAAATCTTTTCAAATTTCATGCTTAGAAACATATACGCTACTTCAGTTAAGTGAACCCGCGTGTACACGCTACTGTGTCTAAAGCAACTAGCGTATATCCAGAAATCTTATGATTCAGTTAGCTTATCTTCAGTAAATGCATCAGAACATTATTAACCACATTGACAGTAAACAGGTGCAATATAACAGAACAGATCATCACATAAAAGCCACACACATGAACACCATGATATAAGGTGGAAACCCAATGTGGGTGAAAACCACCTGCTGCAATTCGTCTCTTTCTTCTTTAATAAGAAACTTCTTTTACAATGTACTAGTGCAGTCCTTTACCAGTACGCAGGCTACAACCTGCAGAGGGCTACAACCCTCTCTCGTTTTCCAACTACTTCTGGAAGGGAGCTACAACCCCCTCAGCTCTTGTACTAGCCGATCCATTTACTAGTACGTAGGTGCTGACCCTACAGAAGGCTACAACCTTCTTGCCTACAGGGACCACGTTTCATCAATTTTCAGACTGGATCCATGAGTACAAAACAAACACTGCTGCAATACAATCATCAACTTATACTTGCATCATAATTCTCTAAATCACCCAATACTGAATCACTGAAACCCTGTCATCAAGAACACAGAACACAAACCAGAGCCCAGAACTCTGCAACAACCACCAGAATCAACAGCAACCTGAAATATCAAATCTTATTATGTATACGCTACTTCGCTATACCAAAACCGCGTGTATACGCGCTTTCTCCAAAGGCAACCCGCGTGCAGATCTAGAAATAATTACTTATACCTTCGCTGTCAGATCCGACCCTTGCCAAGCGTCCCGAATAGATAACCAGTAATACCAGATCTTCTCACTTCATCAGACACACCTTGCTTACCTCACTTTGCCTAATGATCTTCTCCTTATATAGCCTTAGGCCCTTCACAATACCACGGTCCAAAACCATAGTAACACAATACCATCAACTTCAAAACTAGGGATCGACACGTCTGTCGAGACACCATGGTCCAAAACCATAGGCACAACTTCCAAGGACTAACCGCCATGGACCAAAGGTACGTTTTCACATGTACGCGCTTTTACTGAAACCAACCTGCGTGTATACGCTGATTTTCCTTAATGAACCTGCGTATATCTCTTTCTTGTCCTACTGTACTAAGGTCTGTCCTCTGATTAAGTTGCCATCACTTGTACCTGCTTCTGAGTGAGTTGCCATCAAGGACAACACTTGTATCATAATGCCAACAGGAATTGTATTGCGTCTATGTAGATCTATATTTTGAGTGAGGAAGAGAAAGGAGATTGAGAGCGAAGAGGAAGTTACAGCGGATCTGATGTAGGTTGTATCTCTTTAGTTTGCTGGATAATATAATAAAAGGACTGGCTGTTTCTCTGTGGACGTAGCCCAAACTAGGTGAACCACGTATATCTGTGTCTCTCTTGTTTTATATGTTTTCTGTGTTTATATTTCTGCAATATTTTATGTGTTCCATTACTCTGTAGTATATAATTTTCTAACGCTCAGACCTCTGATATTTTGGCTTGATTATAACTTCAAGACCTTGACATCAAAAAACCATAACTTTTGATCTAGGAGGCTATTTTTAGACATCCACACATCATTGGAAATCTCTTTCAAAGAACTTTCCAATGTAGATGGTTTGATGTAGGCTTTGAGCCCATATATTACCTCTAAGATTGTTGCAAAATCTCTGCCACTCATTTCTCCTTGACTCTTCTTCTTGTCCCTGGAATCTTGAACTCCCAACCACCATAGTCATAATTTTATGGCTTCCCTAGTAAGCTTTCTACTATGATGATTATCTAAAGAGTACTGAAACAACCATGGGATTCCTCTTGAACTCCCTATCATCATAGTCATCATTTTATGGCTTCTCTAGTAAGCCTGCTACTATGATGATTCTCTACATGAACTCTGCAACTACCATGGGATTCCTTCTAGACTCTCAATCATCACAACCAGTAGCCATCCAGATACTTCCAATTTTCCAACACCATCCTTGAGACTAGATGGTTGTTATTTGATCATCTGTAGCCTGGCTTAAGTATGTTATTTCCTTGCTCATTTAGACTGGTCACCATTTCAGGAGGAAGGTTAAGTTTTTTTGGTCCTCCTACCCAGGGGTTAAGGCCAAGTATAAATTTCTCACCATTGCCTATGTGCCATGTCGAACCAGAACTAACAATATTGAATGCTTCCACTATCACTTTCAATATGAGTGAAGAGTTTGGAGTTCTTTTGACTGGTTTCCTAACCCATTCGTTCATTGAAAGAGGAAAAATAGACTTCCTGTATACTACAATTGTCCAGAGATTGCCTACTAATATGAGCTTCCAACTAGCCTTTATAGGTAATGACTTGGAAAAAGAGGGAAAATATTTTAATCCCCATCCACCCCATGCTTTTGGCAATGCTATCTTAACAAAGTAACCTATCAAACGCGAACTATAACCTCAAAACGAGAACTCTAGCCAAAAAAACCCCAAAAAACTTGAAAAAACAACCCAAAAATGAAAACTTTGTATGCTGGAACAACATTTTTTAGGGTAAATTATCAACATTTTTAAAAAATGACAATAAAAACCAAATTATTTTGAGCAAAAAACACCATAAAATAAAAAAATGTTGATGATGGCATCAACGTTTTCTTTTAATTTTCACTAAAATTCCAACATTTTTTAGCAATGACATTAAAAATAAAATACCATGACTCCAAAACTCATTAAAATTCCAATAGTTATTAACAATACTTGAAGATAATATACCACGACTGCAAAAAAACTAACATTTCAAACAATGTTCAACCATGGCGCTAAAGATAAAATATAATGACTCCAAAAAGCCTTAAAATTTCAACATTTTTCAGCCATGGAATTAAAAACAAATATCATGACTATAACAAACCTTAGATTTTCGACATATTTCAAGATCAAATATCTTGACCAAATTAAACCTTAAAAATAAATATTTAAATCAAAAAGTTAATATACCAAATGCTAAAAATATAGTTCTTTCAAAATCTTAGCTTAAGACAACTTGACACATTGCAACAAAAACTTAAAAATAATCATCAAATTGACACAGTGTGGGTGTGCGCTTGACCCATTGTAATTGAAACTTGAAAATCAACCATCAAATTAACACATAGTGGAGGTGAATTTGATTCATTGTCAAAAACTGAAAAATCAACTATCAAATTGACACATATTGAGGTCAGATTGGTAGTCGAATATCGACATAATCCCTACAACAATAAATAAATATATAAATCAATAAATTAATTAATTAATTAAATCATAACCAAAAATTAATAATAATAATAATAATAATAATAGTAAGTAAAAAATTAAATTAAAACATTGAAAAAATCAAAAATCAAAAATCAAAATGACTAAAAGTCAAAATTAAAAAAATTAATCAGATATAAAACAAAACAAAAATTGTAGAAAACATTTGTTATAAAAAAAAAAACTAAAAGGAAAAAAAATAATACACACACACACACATATATATAATTAAAAAATAATAATTAAAATCAACCTGTCATCCCTCGTGACTTCTTGGCGACTGGGCGAGGGTGGCAGTCTAATTTTGGGAATCATCCTACCACCTTTGCCCAGGTGCCAAGGGGCCATGGGCTAGGGAAAGCACCCTGGCCCGCGACCCCATGGCGTCTGGGCGGGGCGCAAGCCAATTTTGGGAATCACTCTCTGTCGTGTTGAGGGCGAGAGGGTAATTTTGAGAATCACCCTCTGCCATGTTGGGGACCAAAGGGTGATTCTGAGAATCACCCTCCACGGTGCCGGGGCCAAAGGGTGATTCCGAGAATCACCTTTCTTTTTGTCGGGGTTAGAGGGTGATTCCCATAATCACCCTCCGTCGCGCCAGGGCCAGAGGATGATTCTGGGAATCCCCTCCACCATGTTGGTGGTGAGAGGGCACCGTGGATGATTCCCATAGTCACCCTCCACTGTGTTGGGGGCTAGAGGGTGATTCTAGGAATCACCCTCTACCGTGTTGGGGCTAGAGGGTGATTCTGGGAATCACCCTTTGTTGTGCTGAGGCTAGAGGGTGATTCTCAGAATCACCCTTCGTCGTGCTAGGGGCAATAGGGTGATTCCGAGAGTCACCCTCCACTATGCTGGGGTCCAGAGGGTGATTTCAGAAATCACCCTCTGTCGTGCTGGGGCCAGAGGGTGATTCTAGAGGAATCACCCTCCCCCATGGTGGGGGCTAGAGGGTGATTCCTGGAATCACCCACCGTCATGCTATGGGTGAGAGGGTGATTGCGAGAATCACCCTTTGCCATGCTGGAGGCCAGAGGGTGATTTCGATAATCACCCTTAGTCGTGCCGAGGCCATAGGGTGATTCCGGGAATCACCCTCCACTGTGTTGGTGGTGAGAGGGCACTGTGGGTGGTTTCCAAAATCACCCTCCACCTTATTGGAGGCTAGAGGGTGATTCCCAGAATCACCCTCTGTCGTGTTGGGGGAGAGGAGGCTTCATGGGTGATTCATGGAATCACCCTCACTATGGTGGAGGCTAGAGGATGATTATGGGAATCATGCCCACCCTGGCTCGTGACCCCTTGGCAGCTGAGTGGGGGTAGTAGGTCGATTCCTAGAATTGGCCTGCCACCCCCGCCTAGCCATTAAGGGGCCGCGAGCCAAGGAACCCACACTGACTCGTGGCCCCTTAATCGTTGAGTGAGGGTGACAGACCAATTTAATTTATTATTTTTTAATGTGTTATATATATATATATATATATATATTAAATTTTTCTTTTATTTTTTTTTTTAATTTTTTTTGTTTTTGTTTTTGTTTTGATTTTTAAGGGGCTGCAGGGCAAGGGTGGCATGCTGATTATATATATAATTTTTAAATTTAATTTTTTTTCCCTATTTTTTATGTTTGAATTTTCATTGTTTTATGTGTTATTTTTTTTTTTAATTATGTTTTTTTGTTTTGTTTTTGGTTTTTTTTTTTCCCGTAGAAAAAGTCGTAATTTATATTCATATTGAAATAAATTACATTTTGTAGATGATTAGAGCATATGCAGATAGTTGTCCATGAATAGGACAAGTACACTAATAAAAATATATAAAAAAATGTTTACAATTACATCAGGCCTATACTTTTCTGCCCTTCTTCTTCTCCACCCTACGCCAACCCTGAGAGTCGAAAGGGGGAACAATGATGGCCTGTGAGTATTCCTGCGTGTTCACTGGAGGTTCTTTGTCAGATTCTGATCCTTATGATCCATGGGTTCTTTTATTTCCACTAATTTCCGGTTGTGGCATTTCCTGCTGCCGAACATGGTCCTCCATTTGAGGGTCTGGTGCTTTTTCTTCATGTGTGCCATTCTGTTCCATATTTATATCAGGTTCCGCTTGATTCACTTTATGCTCTGGCTGAATGTCCTCTTCTTCCAGCGGTTCTGTATTCTGCCACCCATTTGGCTTTTTTTGTTGTTTCTTGTTTCCTTTTGTATTCTTTCTGGCCAGTGGGCAAGAATTTTGAAGGTGTCCTGTTTGCCAGTAGCTGCGGCATCTGAATGCTGTGTTTTCATAGTCTAGGGGTTGCATCCACTCAGTGTTGTTATAGTTTAAAGAAATTTGTTCAGGCAGCCCCTGACTCAAGTCCACTTCAACGCAAATTCTGGCAAATGTGAAAATCCCTCTACTATATCTGTCTTCATCAACTTTTAGGTATTTCCCCAAGGAATTCCCAATGGCATTTAATACTATGGGATGCCAGAAATGTAATGGGAGGTTGTGAAGCCTCACCCAAACAGGTGTTGTTGAGATTTTCATACTGTTTGGGTCGAATTCGGCAAACCAAGGGGTAACAAAGAGACCTGCATTACCCCAAAACCAAGGCCCCTCATTGATGATACTATCCCTTTCTTCCTCTGTGTGGAAGTTAACAATGAAAAAACCTTTTGAACATAGGTATATATTACATTCTGGTGTCCAGCGGGAATATATCCATTGATGTAAAGCATCGGATTTTGGCCAGAAACCATTAAATCTGCATATAACAGCATGTTTAGAGAAGTCAGAGTGAAGTGCAGTTACCTCTGGTATAGTAACTTTGAGCATTGAATATTCCAGTTTTTGTTCTATTATATGTGGCCCACGTTGCTCTGTTGGTAACTTTGGTTTGTCCTGCATTTTTTCTTTCCCCTTTACTGCATCACGAAAGGAGCCTGGAGTCTTTGAGCCAGATCCGTTGCACCCTCCACGCAGTCTTAGGTTAAGATATATGGTTGTATCCTGACAGATCCCATATTCCTGTAGAGTAAGATGATCCTGTAAGCTACGACCTGCATATATCAGGTTCTGATGTCTTGTGGGTATTCCAATTTGGTTTTGTATTTGCTGCTTCAGCTGCAGAACATTACTTTCTGCATGTACCCATACTAGAGAGGATTGCTTATTTGGGGTTTTAATGAAAATCTGAAATCGAGCTTTGTTTACCTGATGTCTGCGTTTTAGCTGAGATCCTGATCCTGAGCCAGTGCCGTTGCTGATTGCCTTGTGAACTGGCTGTATGCTGTCTGCCAGATCTGGGCTCTTATTGGGATGTTCCTTCTTTTGCATGTCGCGATCTGCGATCCCTCTGTTGAGTCGATGTGTATATCCCCCGATCTGCAGCCTGGGTTCTTGGGAGTCTTGAAATCTGCTCATATCATATAGATCCGATCTAGATCTGCAGGGGTAGGGCCATACATTTGAGAGAAGAGGCAGATCTGCCTCATGCGATCCCCTGTCTTTGCATGTAGTAAGCGCCTGAGGAGGTATCCGCCTGACGCACAACCGACTGGCCGATCCCTTGAAAAACAGGCCGCTCTCTAACTGTTTCCAGCCCCCAGGATGGGTTCTGGGCCCCAAGACAAATAATATCTGCAGATCTCTGACCTCGGTCGACTTTGTTAGCTCCTCCGTCAGATCGGTTTTGTTTTTCCCATCGAACAGCAGATGATTTGGGCGAGGGGTGATTGCTGCGTCGAGGAGATCCGATTCTTCCCAGGCGTTGGGCCGCTTGATCAGAGCGTCACAGCATACCCTCACCGCGCTCTGAAAATCGATCGTGTGAGGAGCGAGGGCTGCACCCTTCCCTCCCACGCCGCCTCCGACGACCGCAGTGATGGGGGTTTCCTCCCCTGTGCAGAAAGAAATCACAGCGATGGCCATCACTTCTTCGGCTCCTACCAATTTTTTCGCTCCAAAAATCTCCTCCTATAGCTTTTGAATACATTTTGTTTTTGGTTTTGTTTATATATATGTATAATTTATTTATTTTTTATTTTTATTTTTATTTTTAATTTAAATGGTTAAGTAACAATTTTAAAAAAAAAATGCATACTTAAGACATAAAAAATTTAAAGTGTCAAAAATATGCCTTGAAAAAAAAAGGTTGATGTTTTTCAAAATCTGCATGAAAATCAACAACAATTAAAAAAAATATCTATACTTAATATATCAAAAAATTTAAAGTGCTAAAATAAGCCCAAGAAAAAAGGGGTTGATGTTGCATCAACGCTTTTCAAAAGTGGCATGAAATTCACTAACATTTAAAAAATATTGTCCAAAGAAAATTTAAAGTATAAAAAATATGCTAAAAAAATGGTCTATTCTGAATCAACATTTTTCAAAATCAGATGATTTTTAGCTACCTCTATAAAAGTGAGAACTCGGTTCAATTCCTGTTTGATAGATTACTATGTTTCTTATCCCATGCAATTTAAGGGAGCATATTTTCCTCTTTTTTACCTGCCCACAGAAATCCCCCACACATTTTTATTATGGATTGTAAAGTGTCTTTCGGTACCCATGCAAGAGTTGTCCAGTATAATGGTATTACTTCAATCACTAATTTTATCAATACCAGACACCCTCCTCTCGAAAACCATTTGTAGCTCTAATGTCTGATTCTTTTTTCCACCTTTTTCAGAGGCCACCTCTAATCCTCCTTCTTGTAATTGTTTACCTTCAAATGAAATCCCAAATATTTAAAGCTTTCCCTAATTTGCTTTGCCTCGAAAGGAAGATAGCATTGAACACTTCGGATTTCCCTCTGTGAAATACCTGCGCATGATAAATATGACTTCCTTTCATTGAGAACCATCCCTGTTGCTTTTTGAAATAACCTTAAATCATTCTTTAGACAAACCATACCTTGCATGGAATCGTTACTGAATAGCAATATGTCGTCTACAAAGAGGAGATGTGTGATGAACAAGTTCGATGCCACTTCAATACCTTGTAATTCCCCCCTCCTCTTGGTTGCTAATAATACTCTGCTAAGTCCTTTAGTTGCTAATAGAAAAAGGAGTGGTGATAAATAACACCCTTGTCTCATACCTCTCTGATAATGAAAGAAATGAGAGGTTGACCCATTTATTAGGACAACAAATGATACATTAGTGATACAACCCATAACCCAATTGATGAACGAAATTTCAAAAACCTAGATGAGGCATAAGCATTCACTGGTAGATCCAACTTATTCAATCGTAGGATTTTGACAAATCAATTTTATCTATGATGTCTTTTAGATTTCAGGTTTTTATGCTATGATACCTTCCTGAGCCACACCAATGGCTTCATGAATTTGGTTCCCTTCTAAAAAGCCAAATTGTTCTCTAGAAATGTTCTTGGACAAGATAGGCTAGAGTCGAACTGCAATTATTTTTGCAATGATGTTATAGATGTAGTTACATAAAGAGATTGACTTGTAATCTTCAAAGGACTTAGGATCATCTACCTTTAGGATCAGAGCCAAGAAGGTTGTGTTGAAGGGTTTGTGGATACTCCCCCTTCGCCAAGAATCTTCAACCACTCTCAACAAATCGTCTCCAATCAAATTGAAAAACCCTTGATAAAAGTCCATGGTCAATCCATTTGGACCTAGACTCTTGTCCTTTTGCATTGCCATGAGATGGCCTCTAACTCCCCTTGGACATCAGGGTCATTAGATTTTGATTTTCTTCCTCCTCTGAAAAATGAGGAAAGAAATGGGCAATTATGATTACTTCTGCGATTGTAGCCTCTTCCAACGCTCTGTAAAGATTTTTGAAAAAAATATTACCCAACGTTTCAATTTCTTCAAAAGGTTTAACTTTGCTTCCATCAATTTTCTGCATTTCCCATATTGTATTGATATTCTTCCTACCTATGGTGTAATTATGGAAAAAATTGGAATTCTTGCCTCAACTTTTAAGTCATATTGCCTTACTCTTAAGTCTCCATTTTTCTTCTTGCTCTAGTAGAATCCTTCTTTTTTTCTTTTCTAGCTCTAAAATCCTACCTTTGGTTTCCTCTAACTCAGCGTTATGCAACCAACTCACAAAATAGAAGAATAGTTAGATCAACGACTTAAAAATTAGCCTCTTTGAGGTGGAAACCTCCTTTTCATTACACAAATGAACAATTCTTGAACGATACAAATGACAAGACCTCCTTTGTACATATAGGAGTCTAAGGGGTCACAATATAATCAGAGTCTACATAACAATAATAGTGTAAGGGCACAACATAACAATAGTGGGCTTTTAAGGGACACGACAATAACAATACGGGGGCTATATGGGTTGTCTAGTCAATTTAACGTCTTAAATTTCTCTACATAAATTATCAATGCGGGTATCGTAAACTAATGAAGTTTGGTGCACCATATGTGCTTAGTTAACATTTTTTCTTACTTTGTTGTTTTATAGTTTTTATCTTGTTTTGGGGTTTTGTTCTTGTTGGTTTGTTTTGGGGTTTTGTTCTTATTGGTTTCCTAAAGTGTTTAACGCAAATGGAAATACTATTATAAGGTCTTAAGAATACTTTTAAAGGTCAAGTATGGATGTAGATTTCAAGACAAGGTTTATGTCCCTTATGGTAACTTCCAAAACTTAGCACTTCAAAAGATCTCAAAACATGTTATTAATACTTGAACAGGAATGTAAATATGCAGCTACTTAAATCAAACAAAAGATGAAATATTGATCATGAAATCATTGTCTTTGCTACCCATCTAATTACAGAAATAAAATCTAAACTATTGCACTCAAACAAACCAAAAATTGCAGACTAACGAAAGCAAGATCAATTTACTTCACTTATAATCCGATAGCTCGCCAAGTAGCTTTTCCGGGTTAAGCCATGGCTCTGGAGATAACATCAATAACATGAAGAATTGATATCTAAATTACCTACTTGCAAATGAAAGTAAAATCAAGTCACTTCACTTATAATCCAATAGCTCGCCAAGTAGATTTTCGGGGTTAAGCCATGGGTCTGGAGATAACGTTAATAACATGAGATATCTAAATTACCTACTTGCAAATGAAAGTAAAATCAAGTCACTTCACTTATAATCCGATAGCTCGCCAAGTAGTTTTTCGGGGTTAAGCCATGGCTCTGGAGATAACTTCAATAACATGAAGAACCTGATATCTAATTGCAGAGATGAAAGTAAAATCAAATCACTTCACTCATAATCCGATAGCTCGCCAAGTAGCTTTTCGGGGTTAAGCCATGGCTCTGGAGATAACGTCAAATGACATGAAGAATTTGATATCTAAACTAACTAACAACAGCAAATAAATAAGATTGAAATCAAAGCATAACTGAAATTGAAAAGCTTAAGAAAAAGTTCAGCAGAGAGGCAAATCTCATGTCACTATTTGATGCAAAAATATGTAAAGAAAAACTAATCTACAATCAACCGGTTGAACACACTTGCATGAATGGAAACTCTAATCTATTAAACTTGAAAGCAATAAAATGACATAATGAAATCAAAGAAAAATTACAAAATAAAATCTACTCTACCTTACATTCTAATGTGCTCCATGACATCTACTTCACATCTCCTTCCATGTTGAGAACATCAAAGCTTTATTCAAATTCTTCAAAATTACAAAGTACAACAAAGCTCTCTAAAGCTTTCTAAAGCCATCAAAGAATAACTATAAACTCCAAGCTAAGCTAAGACTAATAAGCTAACAAGATAACAAATGAAGGAGAGAGATCTCCTATTTATACAAAAATATGAGAAGCTATCTCATTAATGAGAGTCCATGAATCTCTCCCTCTACCTCTAGAGTCCTAATCAAAATAGGAACTAATAAGACACATGTCTTCTTAGAGTTTCAATACAATTAGGAGATGTGACACATATCCTCATGATCCCATGATTTTCTCCACTCAAATTCGAATTTGGCATTAGGGTGCCACATAAAGGTCTTCTAGAAGCCTCCTTTTGACCAACACATGTCAACAATATCAACCCACTTGTTAGGTATAAGCATATGAACATTATTTTCTAATTTTTAACCGCAAATTCACTTAAAAAGGCTAAGAATTAATAAAGTTTGGAAAAACATAAATGTGGCCCAATGATAATGAAAGTGGGATGAATGTAGTGACATAGTAGTGAAATGGAGGTGATATAATGGACATAATAGTGAAAGTGTAATGGAAATGAATGACATTTTCAAGACCCAACATGGGCACAACAATAACAATAAGGGGGATACACTAGTATTATAGGGACCTAACATGCCCCTCTCCTTCAAAAAAGTGTTGTCCTCAATGCTTGAGTAGTTGTGGATGATTCTGTATAAAATTCTCATCCTCCCATATGGAATCTTCAGCGGGTAAGTTCTTCCACTTAATGAGATACTCTGAAATTGATCGATTCCGTAGCTTTCGGGTTCTTGTTTCCTTCAGGCTCAAATATGATTTTTCCTTCTTCGTCAAGTTCTAGAAACATTGTTTGATACTCAGAATTTTCTCTTAAATATGATGTGATGGATGGTGGATGATATCCATAAAGTGCCATAAATGGGGTCATTTTTAAATTGTTGATCTAACTCTTCTTCTATTTTGTGAGTTGATTGCGTAACACTCATATCCACCTTCTTCAGGGGTATCCATTCTCTTCAATTCGATTTCAATTAATTTGAGTTCCTCCTCATCCCTTATCTTCTTTTATTTTTCCCATTGAATAGAGGATTGTTTCACTCTTTTGAGTTTTTCCATGAATTTTTGCGCTACTGATCGCAACTCATCCAAGATGAGGGGGATTCAGGTGTCTCGTACAAGTTGAATATAAATCTCATCTTGTAGCCATTTAGAGTTAAATTTATGAGGGCTTCTTGTTTTTTATCTAACACACTTTAGTTATAATAAAATCAGATGATGATCAGAGTCTCCTCTTGACCTGATCCATTGTCGGAACAATTGTATTTTTCCTTCTAATTCCTACGCTATCAGAAATTTGTCCAATCTCTTGGCCACCATTTAATTTCATGTGCGTATATTCCTCCATGTGGGCTTATATTTAATTAAGTTTATATCAATAGTCCTATATTCCATCAATTTCCTAGAGAAGGAATCTGCCAAGGGATCTTCATGGGCTTGGGGTCCCAATATCTCCAACGCCCCCAGAGAAAATTTCATACCCCCGCCCCTCCCCCCCCCGGCACCTGACCACCAAATTTCATGTCTTCATAAAATATTTTGCAAAAAGGGAATTTCAGAAAATTTCCCATTCGTGATAGGGCCCGTAAACATTAATGATTGTTAAGTCCATACTTAAATTTGCTAAGAAAATATTCACTCCTATGGCCATCTCAGAGCTCTAAATATTTGAGACCCTTAACTTACTCAAATTAAAACCTGTAGTTAAACTACCTGATCGCCCTCTAACATCTAGGGAGAAAAAGAGCCATCTCGTGAACATCCCACTGAGTGTCTCAGATATTTTTCCCCCATACCTAGAGTTTCTTGAAGCATTATTATATCAAGACATGATGAAGAAATAGGTCTTTTCAAATCTAGTTTCTTGTGGATACTAGCTAAACCCCTACAATTGTAAGAGATGGCTAACATTGAGAAACCATTGCACTGGCTTGCGCTGCTGTAAGCACCACATCCAAGGATTTTTGCTTGCCATCAACAATATCTAGACGTGATTTTAGTTGGGTTTTTGAAGTATTAGTTTTTCTACCACTGTTTTGCAGAATTGGCCTATGATAAGAGTTCACTGAGTTCACCCAACTTAACTATAGTAGGGTCCTTGGGGATTCTAGGTCGGAGGTTATAAGACTTAGAAGGAGGATACATGTTTCAACTGAGACTTCAAAAAAAGGTTGAGGGGGGTATGGTGGTAATAATGTTGTCCAAAGGCTCACAGGGACCATCTAAAGATAATTGATAGAATCAGATGTAGACCTGAAAGGACTAGGCCCCAAAAAATATGAAACAAATTCAGAAATATTAGAAAGAGCGTAGGAAGTTGAAGAAATAATAGTGCTTGAATGTAAAGGAATCTGTTCATTGCCTTCATTTGTTCCTTTTATTTCATTTTTATCTGTCTCAGACTGAATCTCTGGCCGCTCTCCCTCATCCAATTCCATACCTCCTCCAATGTTTTGTCCCGACATTGTATCCATCTGTATTATTGGAGAAAATCCCAAACCATCACCTGCCCCTTGCATGTTAATTCTAGCCTAAGCACCCAAAGCCCTCCATTCTCCAATGAGACAAAATGCTTCGTTCTTTTTCTTCTATAACTAATTGGACAATCTCTGACCAGATGTCCGAGCTTGTGGCAATGTTTGCAACAGAATGGTAATTCTTCATAATCCAATTGTTGAGTGTGACAACTCCGATCATAAGAGAATTTGATATTTTTGAACAGGCCCTCCCGAGGATCAAGCTTGATCAAAATTCTAGCCACTCTTCTGGTCCTTGTTGCAAGGAAAGTGTTGGGGCCTTCGTTTAATTTTGAAAGGTTTTGACTAGTTTTGACTGACCGAAGGGCGGGAAAGAAACAGATGGCAGCAACAGTTGGGTGGCAAAACGAACAGTTGCAGAGGAGTGGTGGCAAGGTGTCAATGAAAAGCTAAGGCAGCCAAGGAGGCGGGAAGGCGCAGAAGCAACCAAGGGAGAGAATAGTCGAGCAAGAACTGGCAGTCCATGCAGCTGAGAAGGACATAAAAGGGGAAGACCAGAGAGGAAAAAGGTTTTTGTTGGACCAGCTAGCGGAAGGAGTCGGTTGAAGCCGAGAGCAAGCGAAGGGATACACAGTTGTAGAGGCTGAATGACAGAGTGTTGGGATCTAAGGGACTTAGTCGTGGAACCAATCTGAACCCGAGGGACTGAGCCAGGTACTTTATGTAATGTTTATGGTGAATGCCAGATCATAATATAATCTTTCATGTTAAGTTTAATATAAGACATAGCCGATGTTGGTTACGAATTTTGATGTATTTGGGCCTCATGCCTAGTGTGTCTATTAAAATTTTGAATAGCCTATCAGTTGCATGTAGACATTAATTCATAGATTGTCTCAAGGATGTTGTTATCTCTGTTTTACATATAATGGATATATGTGTATGTGATCGAATGCACCTGATTGATACTCGCTCGACCCCATGCTGAACCCTTCTCCCTTTTGGCCGCGACGCACCTTAGGTGAGACTCCTTGCCCTTTGGGGTAAGGTGAAAATGTCGGCGCTATCCTAGACTACAACGAACCACTATTGGCCTCATGTGCCCGAACCCAGGGTCTTCCTCTGATGACTCTTTCGAGCCAACAAATGGTTCCGTTGCTAGGAACTCAAGTTGCAAGAATTGGTTCAGAATATGGTGTCAAGGGTATTTAAAAGAGAAATCAGAGATTGGTGGAATCATAAAGTAGATAAATTTTTAGCAGAGAAATCTTCCTGTAGGAATCAACCGATCGACAAGGTAAGTGAAGGGATTTTATACGTCGATGACATCAATGACCAGTATGAAATTTTCTGGTGCAAGTTCCCCGAGGACCTGGACAATTGGTTGAGGGAGTTGAAGAGACAAAGTCAGTCAGGTGGATCGGCGATAGTTCACCACAGTTGGACTCCATCTGACATCGCATTGCTACAACAACTGGATAACGATCAGACTAGAGCAGTTGATTTCTGGGTGAAGACTACGGTGGAAGGGTACATGGTCGAGTTTGCTGCGGAGAGCTACCAGTCTTTCTCAAAGGTGGAAGTTGTGTTCGGCTCTAGACTGAGAGGGGAGTTGATAAGAGAAGTCTCGACGTGGATTAATATGTTTATGGTAGAGGAAGGATTGCTGCCTTTACCTACTACTAGGATGGAAGCATAAAACCCCAGTACTAGGAGAAGGAATTAGAGGGGTAGACGTTGCCTACTGAGGGATAGGGATGTTGCTGAGGGGATGGATGTGGAAGAATTGACAAGAGCTAGGGATGTTAGAGCACATAGGAGGGCGCTGCTAGCGGACAAGTGGCAGGCAAGAGCGGCTCAGGCTCTAGGGAAGAGAAGGAGGGGGCCCCACCAAGTAGGAGTGGTGATGGGAAAACCCCGAGTTGAAGAGAAAGGAGAAGATGGTGCTAGGCAACCCGAGTGCAAGAAAGAGGATGTCGGAGCTGGGGAAATGAAGAAGGACATTCCGTGCAAGTTGCGGTAGGAGGATCACAACAGGGAACTGGAGCAGGACTTTCCCTGCAGGTTGCAGAAGTAGAATCACAACAGGGAACTGACAGAGGACCTTCCCTGCAGGTTGCAAACGGAGAATCGCAAGATAAGAAACCATATCAGCATGAGGAAAGAAATGAAGACAATGTCAGTGATGTGATGAGGAGGTTGTTCGATGAGGAAGAAGCATCTGTCAAAATTCAACAACACCAACCCGAAGACATAAGTGGCTTTTTCCCCAACCTTCCCCTGGTACCTTATCATAAACCGAAGGAATTTGTCATTAGCTTAGCCAAGGCAGCGTGAGTACATAGTGCGCGGGGGAGATACAAGGCCAGTTTCAATATTGGAACTAATGCAAGAACCGACTATAACAGTAACTTAGGACTACAGGGATCCCAACAGCCGGGAAGCAAAGGTTTTGTGTTGTTAGCCCATACTTAGAGCAGTATGGCGGGGACATTTACTAGATATCCAGAATTTGCAGGAAGGGGAAATGAGGATGTGGAGTAACACTGGTACCTCTGCGAAGCCATCTGGAGGGCCCGTCAGACTCTAGATAACATCTAGGTGGTGGAATTCTAGACCACGCTAAGAGAAAGGGCTCTACGTTGGTTCATAAAGTGGGCAGAGAAGAACCAGAATCCCACAATAGATGATATTAAGAGGGGATTCGTGCAGGAATTCAAGGTGCTGCAATAGACCAGTAGGGGTTATTAGAGCTGTGGGAATTAAGCAGAGGGAGGGTGAGACGGCTTGGGAGCTCATGCAAAGGTTTAAGGATGCCATCACCAAGTTGAGTTACACCCTGGACCCAAAGCACCAGCGAGACTAGTTTATCAAGGCACTCTTGCCTTTGACCAAAACACCGCTGACACAATAGAAGATAGGAACCCTGCAAGATGTGTTGGAGCAAGCATCCCGGATAGAAGATATGGCAGGATACCCCCATGAATACTGGGGAGGCACAAGTCTACAAGATCCGACGATCACAAGCCTACAGAACCAGATCGCGAACTTGACTGAGAAGTTGAGGGATCTCTAGCCCATACGACCAGCCAAGCCCAATGTTTGGTGCAACCACTGCCTAGTGGAGGGGCATGTTGCGATGAAATGCCCACAGTTGCAGGGATTTAATCACCCAGGGGGGTGGTGGGGTCGTCAGGGGCCCCTCCCACCGTAGGGGTTGTGATAGTCGGAGTGCAAGGACCCTTCCCAAGAAGGAATAACCAGGACTTCTGCGAGATCTGTAGGGCATATGGACACCTGCTGTGGATGTGCCCAATTCTGCAAAAATACTCTAATGTCCCCAATAACAACTACTATGAGTTCTGCGCATCGACAACTCATCACACCGATCAGTGCCGAGTGTTGGACGCTCTAGCAGAAAGACTGGACAGATCCACGTTCAGGGTCAATGAAGCAAGTCGAGGAGGGCGAGGAGGAAATGGATGCGGAGGAAGAACGGGAGGAAGAGGGCCCTTAAGGTGTTACAACTGCAACCAGGAAGGACATTTCGCCAGAGAATTCCCACTCCCAAGGAGACCCTAGTGTTCATAGTGCAGAGTTAACACCCATGCGATGAAGGACTGCCCAAAGCTCATTGCGAAGTGGGAAGAGAGAACCAAGCAACGGGGGGCCAACCTAGTGAATTTTGAACCTCGGACCGATGATGACCTCCACGTGACCAATATCAATATAGTCACCTAAGGAGGGAAGAAGACAAGGGAGGACCGCTACACAGAGGACTCCCCATTGACGTCAAAGCGGCATCACCACAGAAGGAATATCATCTCGAGCACCAAAGACAATACTATCAGGAAGCAGCAAAATTGTTTGAGAGAATGATTGAAGATAAAGGCAATCAAAGACCGCAAGTCCATGTGCCCGATCAACCCAACCAATTGGGGAGTGGTTTAAATTATTCTTGAAAATTGTTGAGGATGAGGTCACGCTGAAGGAATTGCGAAAAAGCTTCAAGGCCGTGGTATCCATGGAGGGAGAGGGAGCGGGACAACCGTGTGCAACCTTACCGGAGAAAGCCTCCAAGAGAGTGAAGCGGAATAAGAAAAGGAGCAGAAAGGGGTTCCGGATCAATGCACAAGTAGCAGAGTTCCAAATAAGGGACACCATGCTAGACTTAGGGTCGGATGTAAACATCCTACCCAGGAAGACTCGGGAGGCAATGAGGAAGCCACAGCTAAAGTAATTAATAATGGTGAATCAGTACTGCATACTACCCATTGGGAGATTGGAAAATGTAGAGGTTGATGTGGCAGGGGTGAAAACGCACACCAAGTTCGAAGTAATTGACATTATGGGGGATAAAGACCCGTATCCGACACTCTTGGGGATTGACTGGGCATATGAAAACTACGGTGTCATAGATATGAAGAAGGAGCTGATGATTTTTGAAGCGGATGAGCTAAGGGTGATCCAGATGTTAGAGCCCTACCAAGGACCTAGATTTACAGAGCCAACAGATGATAGGGATGAACCAGGGGTGTTAGACCAGCTATATATGCTCACAACAGGGAAAAGGGAGGACTACATAAATCCTACGGCCGGAGGATTAGTTAGCTGGAGAAGCATTCAAAGCTCAGAGACTGGTTTAGAAGCTACATGGGATGCATGGCAGCAGGGTGGATACGAACTGACCACTCGACAATGTGCAATGATAAGCCGAGTAAACTAGGGAGACATGGGAATAGACGACTACCCAAAGTACTATGGCCTTGAGCCGGTGGATCGTTTTTTAGACAAGGTGGACCAGGGAATAGCAGAAGATCAAAGGATTCCCTTTCTCGACATCGGGCTTATGGCAATGCCAGCAAGATGGTGGAAGGTGCACTACAAAGTATTAAAAGACTGGAGGAGCGCTAAGCAAGCAATGAAGGAGAGGTTTGGCCAAGAGGCAGATCGACCACAGAATGAAGGGAAATACACGAGGGATTCAAGTCCCGAGAAGCACATCAAAGACTGTACAACCCGTTGGGAGAGCCAGGGATTGCCAAGGAATCGATGGGTACATGAATTTATACATACCCTCGGCACTTTCCCCAGGGCTTGGTATATCCAAGAGGAGCTACGGCGATAGACAACTATATGGGGTACCTTGGAGGAACTATTCATCAACAATTTTTCATTCAGGGGTAATGAGGCACAAATGATAGGGGTACTCCAAGCAATAAAACGGGTTTTGTTCACCCCAGGGACTTTAGTAGACGGGAGGCATGAGGGAAACTTTCTACAATGCCTGTATGATATAGAATCGTCAGGATTTGTGACCTACGACAAAATAGATGCAGAACTAGAGGTGGATGGATTGGAGGGGCTTAGACACCTGACCTTTGGAGAAACAGAAGGGGAAAGAGGTAATCAGGGGATCCCTTCAACAGAAGGTGCCCATATCCTACCAGTGAAGCTGAGAAAACAGAATGTGGGGATGGAAAATAAGCCCAAAATAACATCAGTGGGAGATTACTGGGACAAACAAACCACCAAAGAAATCTTCGATTTATTGCAGGAATACCAGGACCTGTTCCCAGCTTCAGTGGCAGAACTCAAGGGGATAAAAGGTAACCTGGGAGAAATGAAAATTGTTCTGAAACCAGACGCTTGGCTAGTAAAGCACAGACCATACCGACTGAACCCAAGGGTAAAAGAGAAAGTTAAAAGGGAAATTGACAAAATGTTGGATGCAAGAATCATATTTCCAGTAGATGAAGCTGACTGGATAAGCCCCATAGTTATTCAGAACAAGAAGGATGCAACCGAAATTAGAGTATGCGTTGATTACAAAAGCCTGAATAATGCATGCGTGCATGACCCGTTCCCCACGCCATTCAGCAATGAAGTCCTAGACAATGTTGCGGGGAATGAAGCATATTGGTTCACAAATGGGTTCTCAGGTTACCACTAGGTCCAAATAGCTAAAGAGGACAAAAGGAAAACAAATTTCATGACTGAGTGGGGGTCATACGCATATAATGTAATTTCATTCGAATTAAATAATGCGCTAGCAGTCTTCTCACGGATTGTCATAGCTGCATTTCGGGATTATATTCATAAGTTCCTAGAAGTTTACATGGACGACTGGATAATATATAGCCTATTTAAAAAGCATACCAGCTTATTAAGAGTGATGTTCGAGAGGTGCAGATAGTTGCAAATTTCCTTAAATCTAAAAAAATGCATTTTCGCAGTTCCCTTTGGAACTCTACTGGGCCATATCGTCTGCAAGGATGGAGTCTGTGTAGACCCCGCCAAGGTTGCAACAATTGTCCACATGGAACCACCGCGCAACGTGAAACAACTAAGGGAAACTCTGGGTCACATGGGGTACTACAGACGGTTCATCAGGAACTACACATCCATAACAGCCCCGATGGAAAAATTGCTAAAGAAGACGGAAGAATTCATCTGGACTGCGGACTGTCAAGCAGCTCTGAATAAACTGAAGGAAAGATTAGTAAGCACCCCCATATTGGTGTACCCAGACTGGAACAAAATGTTCCACGTACATATTTGTGAATCTGGAATAGCGCTAGGAGCGGTCTTAGCGCAACCAGGGGAGAAAAGGATGGACCATCCAGTATACTACGCTAGCAGAAAGCTCTCTACGGTGGAAAGGAACTACACAACAACTAAACGAGAAGCTTTGGCAATGGTCTACTCTCTCCAAAAGTTCAGGCACTACTTATTGGGTGCGTCATTCAAATTCTTTACAGACCATTCAACGCTGAAATACTTAGTAAACAAGCCAGTACTAGAAGGAAGAATATGTAGGTGGCTTTTACTGTTCCAGGAATTCACGTTTGAAGTGGTTGTTAAGCTTGGCAGATTGAATGTAGGACCAGATCACCTGTCGCGCCTGGATATAGGGGAGAATGAAGGAGCAATAGACGATCGGTTGCCTGATGCCGAATTATTCATGATAGAGGCGATTCCCAACCACCTAGAATAGATCGCTGCATTGCTAACAACAAGTCGTTACCTAGAGGGATACACGGCAGCACAGAGATGACACTTGGTGGTCAGAGCAGAAGGTTACCAGCTCATCGCGGGACACCTCTACAAAATGGGCTTGGACCAAATACTCAGGCGTTATGTCCTACAGCAAGAAAGAAAGGACGTCCTATGGGAGTGCCACGTAGGGGTCACAGGAGGTCATGTAGGAGGCAAGTCCACCGCAAGGAAGATACTCCATGCAGGATTATGGTGGCCCACTATCCATAAGGATTCTAAAGCATTTTCAAAGGAGTGCAATGTTTGTCAAAGGGTCAATAAGACATCGCAATGCGATGAGCTACCACTACATCCGGTCCATACATTGAAGATCTTTGATAAGTGGGTAGTAGACTTCATTGGACCAATCTCTCCACTAGCAAGGCACTCGTGAGCCCGATACATAATTACTGCGACATAATACCTCACAAGATGGGTAGAGGCTGCACCAGTAAAGACTACACAACAGAAATAGCAGCAAGGTTCATTTTTTTAATATTATTTCAAGATTTGGATGCCCAAGGAGCCTCACAAGTGACCAGGGAACCCAATTTCTGAATGAAACCATTGAGACTCTACTAACAACTTTTATGGTTTAGCATAATAAGAGTAGTCCATATCATCCGCAAGCAAACGGTGTAATAGAAGCATTTAACAAAATACTGGAGAAAGAGCTAACAAAAGTCGTATATGCAAACCGGGACAACTGGGATGAAAGAATTCCAACGACTCTATGCACATATAGGACAACAGTAAAAAGACTGCACAAGAAAACTCCATTTTAGCTTGTGTATGGCAGAGAAGTAGTGGTACCAGCAGAATTTATACTGCCCAGCATGCTCATCTCAGAAGCTATAGGAATGACAGATAGCATTGCCTTGCAGGTCAGGCTAAGCTAGCTGATGGAACTCGATGAAACGCCGTTCCTAGCAGAGTTCTATCAATCGGTTGAAAAATGAAGACAAAAAGCTTGGCACGATAGGCACATCACGAAGAAGTCGTTTGAAGTCGGAGACTAGGTTCTCCTTTATGACAGAAAGTTCCAGAAGTTCCCAGGGAAACTGCAGATGCACTAGTTAGGCCCATTCATAGTCGCAGAAATAAGAGAATCAGGCATGGTAAGGCTCGCACAACTGGATGGAGTCCTACTGCAGGGATGGGTGAATGGCGCACGCCTAAAGCCCTTCCGCAATTAAAAAAAAAAAAAAAGATAATAAGGTTGCGGAAAAACTTAATATGCCGCAACCCATTTGTGGTCGGGGGGGAAACGTCAGTGGTCACGTTGGTAGGCCCAGCTAGCAGAGATAATTGCCACACATGTCATCCTAATCAGCAAAATACACGTAGGTTTGAACCTTTTCCAGAATTGATGACCACACAAGTACCCGTCCTATCCACTATACCAGTGGTTAGTTCCCGATTAAGTAATTAATAAGGCAACTGTCAAGATAGGGTCGCAAAATCTTTCCCGTTAAGCATAGAATTAGTTAATAAATAAACCCATCACGGAAAAATAAAGATGCCAGGCAACCCACTCTATACTTTCCAGACCACATCATAGTTGTCACATCCAAGTCGGCTGACAGCGGCAAGATATGCTAGAATACATGGAAGGTCGCCAGAGTAATTAGTTGTTAAAGCCTCGTCAGTCAGGGGACGTCGTGTCAGAGTTGGCTACTTAAATTGCAGGAGGATGCAAGGGACTCTAGAATTTCAAATCACAGAAGAATTCCAAGTTCGCTCTGAAGAACAGGGGCAGAAGATGAGAAGAAAGAAACCTCCAGTATAGATAGTTTACCGCAAAAGAGAAGCGATGGCGAAAGGTTAGTCCCACAGAACACTCTGGATGCACGAATTGAAGCAGTGGATGATCTGTATGAAAATTATGACAGGTCGAATCTGATCGACAATGACTTCACAGACAGTTTCCAATTTCGGGCCATGAAAAGGGATGTGTATGCGGAAGAATTTCAAAAGGGGGATGGCACCAAGACCTCCAGGATCATAGAAGAGTTCAGGGGGATACAGAGGTCCACGTTATTCCACTTAAGAAATCTGCCCGTATGCGGCACCCAATTTGCCGCCATGCAATGCACAAAATTGCTGACAAGCAAGATGCATGGAGGGTCGCTATGGTTGGATAATGAGTATCCCATCCATGTGGAGGATATTAGTCAACTCACTGGGTTGGCCGAAGTTGGAAATGCAGTCAGCACAGTGTTCCAAGCCGGGGTCAAGTGGGGAAAGAAGCAGACGGAGGACAACATTGATGCCAGATACGGGATAGACTAAGGTGGGAGGGGCGCAAAGCTAGAAAAGATTAACAAGGATAATATCAGGTTTGATAGCTTTCTCATTGAAGGTAAAACAATGTGGCACTTCACAAGGAACGAGTGCACCTTGGACACCATTTCAGTTGCGGAACATTGTTGCCAAGGAGAGGTACTCAACTGGTCAGCCTTTGTGCTCAATGAACTGTTCGAGGCTTGTGAAGATGTGTACAAGAGTAGCACTGGGTTTGTGTTCAGGTAATTGTTAATGGCACTGGAAATGTGGAAATGGAGGCCACCACAAGAGAGGAAACTGGCAACCATTACCGAAGACCAACCAATTGTGCTCCAGTATGAACCGTGGAGGGCATCGAGGGATCCCAACACAAAGGAAATCAATGAGAGATCTTTCAAGGGCTGGTATGAGTAGATGTTGGACACCATTTGGTCCATCAAGAGGATACCCAAGGCTCTATTGGATGAATTCTCAGACGAGCTCTGGTTTGGCACCTCCCATGCACACACTTACCTGAGACCGCGATGTGTCAACCCGAACACGTTTAAGTTGAGGCCGTAGAGGTTTAGCCTGACGGAGGAAGCGTTGCGTAGAGAGGTGGAGTCCTGGTCGAGAGTAGCCTATGAGGTAAGAGAAGGGAAACCCAAGTACCTTTCCGGAGCCTTGATGCCACAAGGGCGAGAGGGAGATGGGGCAGAGAGCAGTTGAAAGCGGGTTGTCGACGAATTACTCCAGGCGATGTTTCTCCAGATAGAGGAAAAGATGTTCGAACTAAGATGGACAGTTGTCAACTTCGACCCAAGTGAGAGAAACTATCCTGAGCAATTTCAAGGTTCCACCGTGATTTTCCCATTGTAATGCCACCACTCGCTATGGCACTTCCCTCGGGAGCAGCTCAAGCTAACTCCCAGACCACGATTCCCAAACCTTAGAAAAATTGAGTCATTCAAACACTAGTTGCCAAAAATCCGGCTACTAAAAAGCCAAAAATTAACCTGCCAACTCCAATCGTCGACTTCACCGTTGAGGTCAAGCAGTCAATCCCCGCAACCACCATAGTTGAAGAGATCCATGCTACTACATCCACTGCATTACATCAATCGTGGGAGTCATCCCCGCAAACCACTTCCACCTCCGCGACCCTATCCGAGATCCTCCCGTTCGGCCAACGAAGGACTATTGCAGAAGTAGAAGTTCAGTCAGTCGACCAGACAGAGGGCACCACCCCTACCATGGGAATGCCAACAACGGAGAGTACATCACCAATGCTTGGGTTAGACCCACCAGAAGGGAGATGCCTAGATACCATTTGGTAGGGGGAAAGGACTGAACCGTACTTTCCAACTCTCCCTATAAAGCTCGCAGTGCCGCCAAACCCTAGAATTATTCCAACCACCCCACAGTTCACTCCGCCATCACAGCAGGTCCACTCACCCGCCTCCCATTCCGACAAATCCATCGCCAGCGGCCTACCCCTATAGCAGCAATTCCCTAAACCAAGCACAATGTAGGCCGATACACTCCATCACTGGTCATCGACCCAATTATTTTCATTTATTCAGCAAGCAGCACACAAGGCCGAGAGCCTCCATGAGGACCTGGCTAAAGAAAACGAACAACAGATGAAGCAGTTTCACATGGTGATGGAGGAGAGAGATCGCCTACAGAAAGAAAACATGGAATTGCAAGCCCAAGTTGATCAGATTACACAACGATTTAGATCAATATGGCCGACCGTCACCGAGGCCAACACTGAAGCACCGGCGGACATGGCTGCTTACATGCTGGTCGACTGTTGTGATCACATACAGATGGTGTGCATGCGCCTGGAAGCCACCAATGCTGAGATGAGGTGGAAGCTAGAGACAGTAAGGTCCGCACTACCAGATCTAGTGGAAATTTACGCGCGGATGGTCGAGGGAAAGGTTAGAGAACTGGAAGTGAAGACATAAGCCTTGGCCGAGGCCCTCACCAATGGATACGCCCTAATGGACAAGGTCCACGACTGGTTAGGTAGTCTAGCATTAAAGAACCACCTTGTTTACCCACTAAGAGAAAAAATTCAGTCACTGTTCGCCAGCACAAGGGATTATACAGACCATACCCAGCTGCAGCAGATCAATGAGAAAATCGACATCCTCCAGGCCCAGGTTGACAGCATTGAGGAGGAGTCAGCGAAGACGAAACGGATAATCAAAGATCTCCGGCCCTTGGTTCGAATGCAAGTTCTACTCTTGAAGAAGGCATGCGACTCCAACAGCCAGCAATGGAACAGCCTGCAGAGCTAGCGGCCAACAAACCTAACATCGCAATTGGCCAAGGCATTCACTCAAGGCATTGATGCAATTCTTGCCAACTGGGACCTGGCCCTTCAAAGATACACTAAGTTCAGGCAGCAGACAACAACCTCAGTCCCAGAGTTGGAACCTTCGTTTGGAACGGGGGAACTACAAGGGCAAGAAGGGGTCACAGGAATAGATGCCACACCACAAGCCAGGATCGAGGCAAAAGAGGCACCCACTCCGCAAGCAACGATCGAAGTAGCAGAAGTGTCGGTACAGTAAACAACAAAGACAACGCTGATAGTAACGCAACCACCACCTGTAGAGCACATGGAAGTAACAGCAGGACCGACAGAGGTTGAAATGACTTGACTCGAGGACGAGTCAAGAAATTGTGGTCGGGGCCTGTTGGGGCGTTCGTTTAATTTTGAAAGGTTTTGACCAGTTTTGATTGACTAAAGGGCAGGAAAGAAACATATGGCAGCAACGATTTGGTGGCGGAACGAACAGTTGCAAAGGAGTGGTGGCAAGGTGGCAGCAAAAAACAAAAGTAGCTGAGGAGGCGGGAAGGCACAGAAGCAGCCAAGGGAGAGAATATCCAAGCAAGAACTGGCAGTCCACGCAGTAGAGAAGGACATAAAATGGGAATACCAAAGGAAAAAGGTTGTTGTTGGACCAGCAAGCGGAAGAAGGAGTCGGTGGAAGCGGAGAGTAGGCAAAGGGATACACAGTTGCAAACGTTGAATGACAGAGTGCTAGGATCCGAGGGACTTAGTCGTGGAACCAATCTGAACCCGAGGGACTAAGCCAGGTACTTTATGTAATGTTTATGACGAATGCCGGATCATAATGTAGTCTTTCATGTTAAGTTTAATATAAGACATAGCCAATGCTAGTTACGACTTCTGATGTATTTGGGCCTCGTGCCTAGTGTGTCTATTAAAATTTTGAATAGCCTATCAGTTGCATGTAGACGTTAATTCATATATTGTTTCAAGGATGATGTTATCTCTGTTTTATGTATAATGGATATATGTGTATGTGATCAAATGCACCCGATTGATACTCCCTCGACCCCATGCTGAACCCTTCTCCCTTTTGGTCGCGGTGTGCCTTGGGTGAGACTCCTTGCCCTTTGGGGTAAGGTGAAAATGTCGGCGTTGTCCTAGACTACAGCGGACCACTGTTGGCCTCCTGTGCCCGAACCTAGGGTCTTCCCCCTAATGACTCTTTCGAGCCAACATAAAGTCATGTCACCCTCCAGAAATTCCCCAATTTGATCTCCTACTTTCTTAAGGACATATGTTGTCCACATCTGCGACAACAGAGCTGGTATTCTTACCCACACTAGGAGTGCCTCCAATTTTCCGTTGTGTGCATCAAATAGAGGACTCCACCTCTTGAGGACCGATGAAGATGCTATGCTCCAATTTTTTCCTAGCACCCACAATACATCTTGTAATGACCCCACTGGTTTTGATGATATAAATGCATGTACCTTTTATATTAGGTTGGTGAGTTGGAAGTTATTTATTGGCCTACGTTCCCATGTAGTTGCAAAGATATTGATATGTCGATTTTGGCTAAGTGGCTAGAGGAGCCATGATGTAAATATTATAAATATTGTAAATGTACATATCCTTAAATATTAATAAAATAAGGCTAGTTGCGGAGCCCACTCCATGGAAAGAGTATGGGGGACACAACTCCAAGGAAAAAGGAAATGATTGGATATTTTGGCAAAAAGTGCACATGGGACCCATGAGGGTTCTAGAAGGTGCCACATGGCAAGTTAGAACCATGCATATATAAAGAAGTGTAGTTTGGATTATGGGGGTGAATCTTGGAGGAGGTAAGTGGTGATTGGTCAGTGAGTCTTGGGGAAGGACTCTAATATTAACTAATGATCACTAAGTCTTTGGGTTGGACTCTGGACTGGATGGGGTGTAGTTATTAAGTTAACCGTGTCATATGGATGCATCCTATTTATGACGTGAGCCCTAATGTTGGCTCTATGAGTTTGGTGCTCTGAGGGTTTGTTGACCATGTTTATGGCTTGGCAACCATGGAGCTCTGGTGGGACTCGGTGTTGGTTTATGGCCATGAGGGTTCCTGGAGGCCTGGAGTAGCATGGATGTTAGGTTGGCACCTTGGCAATTAGCCTGGAGGGTGTCTGGAGCCCTAGAGCAACATGATTGTTGGGATAGCCCCTTAATCATAGAGGTACAAATATATTTCGGTTACCGTTGCCTTTGGAGTTGTCATCCTAGCTCGGGGGTGACCCAATGGTTGAGCTTATGAACCAACAGGTCTACGGCTAGGAGGATCATGGAGAGCCCACAGCTAGTCAATTCGTTAATATAGATAAGTGCCATGTTCCTTGATTTCATCCAGTGTATTATTTTTATGTGCATTTATGCATTTAAATGATAAACCCTAATTTGGGTAATTGTTGTGTTATATATTGTGTTTGTGTTGTGCCCTATAATATGTATATTAATGGACTGATTAATCTCAGTTGGGGTTCACATAATTACATGAATGCTTCTACTATGGTGCTTAATTGTTGTTATTTGTATGTGGAGAATATATGGTAAATTGTGTTGCATAATTAATTATAATTATTTGGCACGGGTTAATTATGTTGTAAATGTTTTCTACTTTTTAATGTATTTATTGCATAATATGGTTGGGTAGTGTTTCCCTGCTGGGGCCGAGGACATTACACATATTCTGCAAATTTGAAACGCAACATAAACCATCCCCACACAAGCATTGTTACTTCTGCCTCACCGGCCAGGGAATCCCTCCAAGTCTGCTTTATCCAGTCACCTATTTCCTTTGTCGTAAACTACTTCCCTTTTGCTCTCCCTACAAGTATATTTTCGGAGGCCAACATGGTTGAATCAAAATATATATCTCTCCTAAAAACAAAGTTATTTTCTTCATGCTTCTTGCAAATACCTTTTCTTTTCTTTCGTTTTGATCCAATCCTGCGATTATCCTCACATTTTGACTCATAAGCCACATCTATCAAGGTTTGTCTCCGATCGAGAACATATTGCTCGTTCGCCTCACTGAAAACTCCCACTCCGTATGGGTCAATTTCCATTACTGCACTTTGGAAATTTGTTGTCGCTCCTTATGTGCTTGTCCTATGAGCAAAGAGTCCACGTGGACCAAAACCCACAACCCCAAACTTTGGGTTGGAGTCACCTCCAATACTTTAAGTGTATATGTTGCCTTGAAATGGAACCGAAGAAAGGTCTAGCCTTCCTTCCTCAACTTCTATGTTGAAACCCCTCGACAACCCTATAACCCCAACTCTATTAGGGTTTGTAGGACTTCCATCTACAACCCCTGCACCATTTATTTTCTGAGGTCCATTGATAATTCACAAGCCACAACTTTTCACAAGATCCTCCAGATCCCCCATAAAAACAATGTCTTGGTTCTTAGAATACACTAACTCATGAGATGAGGTGATGGGTCGTTACTAGGTTCTTTGTAGCCCTTTAACGAGACTTCTTATCTTGCCCCTGTATCATTGCTTTTCCTGTTCTCTTTTTGTCTAGTTTCCCAACAACTAAACCTCCCAGTGCCAGAGAAAGATGGAAGTTAGTAATGGGAATAAGTGAAGACTTAGCTAGAGGTGCTACCCTAGCTATATTTTGTTTATTAAGCTCCAACCCCAGACTACCCAGATATCCAGGGGATCTTCAACTCACCCTTCCTCTTTTACCATTTTCCTTTAGTTACCAAAGTAGTATATAAGTTATTATAAAAAAGTAATACAATTTTATTTTTAAAAATAAAAGCTTCATAATGGTTATATCCATGTTTTTAAAAATTTCTTATCAAAAATGCACACATATTCAACGACTTTAATATCAAATATTCAACCTTCTCCGCAATCTCATCGACAAAAATTTTCACTATTTTCTATTAAACTCTTTTCATCAGACATTCAACAACTTTAACATCAAATATTCAATTTTCTCCACAACCTTCATAACCATTTTTAACAACATCTTCCATAAACTCTTTCCATCCATTAAAAACACTTATCACAAAACCCTTGGAAATCCACGTTATAATGGAATGATTTAATATGGACTTTGATTGAAGGTTCTCATCAACATTTACATATTGAATATAATACCTCATATTGGATATAATACCTTTTTGTTTAGTTGCATGAATTTTAGAAGTCCAATATTCTTTTTTAGGATGAATATGTTGCAATATTTATTGTTATCTAATTGTTGTTTGTTTAATTATGTTTGGTTATGGATTGATTTGTTTTACATTAAGCATTATATTATATTATATTATATTATATTATATTATATTATTATTTTTTTTTCATTTTTTTGAGTTTTTTTAAAACTTTGTTTTGTTATTTTAATTTATGTAATTATTATGATAATATAAAAAGTCTAATGACTAGTGACAAATTAGTTTTTATAAGAAAAAATTTATTGTAATTAGGTTTTATATTTACAGTAGGTATTCCAAGCTATAAATCAATACAAATTCATGTTTTAATTGTAGTTGGTATTCTAAACTCCAAGTTAATCTAGTACTAGATTCTTTTCACACTCTCGTACCAATTGAGATTAGTTTATAAGTCAAATTGATTACATTGCATGGCAATATTAAAAAGACTATCTTCCTTATCCAAATTCACAATTGGGTGTTGTTTGATGTATTGACATTGTGGAGACCAATACAATAACCTAGACTCATCTTAATTCTAAATCTACTAAGTACAAAGAGATCAAATAATTCAAAAAGTAAAGATATTTTTTAGTGCAAAATTTGAGGAAATGTTAGCACCTCGAGGGATCTAATCTTTCTTGATGCTTGGTAGATCCATAATTAATATGGATTTAAATTGCTTCCAATCATGAGTGATCACATGAAAAATTATAAATTATCTCTCTTTCACACGCACATATGAATTTTATATTTCAAAAAACATATAATAAGGTGAATAGTAATAAAGTAACAATGTTTAATAATGAAAAGGAAAATAGTAGGATATAATAGAGTGCATATAATGAATAATAGATTGATTGAATAATGACTAGTTTTGATCAATCTTTTTAACTTCTTTTTTTTTACCACACTTGGTAACTTAATCATTTTTAATCCTGGATGTGGGTGATAAACGAGCACAAAGAGGTGGCAATCGACTGGGTTGGCATGTGGCGTGACCACATGGCCTTCCGTAGATTGGCACAGTGGTCCAAAATTGGCATTCACTACAGCCATAAATGCACTTTACGCAGGCGCCATCTCCAACCTGTTAACCGTCACCAACCTCGGCTCTGTGCAAACATGAATCCTCGGGAGAATTTCACCTCTGCATCTGTCCATCAACCTCTGCCAGTGCAATGCCTCTGCCCTCAAGTAGCGGCAGCACCCAGCTCCCGCACAACCACCGAGAGACGCTGCCACCTCCTTTGCTGCATTGATTTCGGCCCTGGCATTCACTTTACCCAGAGTCTGGATTGCCATCTTATCTTCCCTTCAGCCCCGGCCATTACTCCCTCCGCTGAGCAATCCGCCAGTTCAATTGTGTCTCTGCACCACATTGTGCCCAATTCCGGAAGGAATTCTCATACTCTTGCAGACAGCATGCCAAGAATGCGACACCATATGCGCAGCAGCAGGGATGGGAGCCGAGGAAGCTTGAGTCACCCCCAACGTTCTCCTGCTTCGGACACCACTTCCTCCCTGGCAGAGCAGGCCCCCGGGCATTACCCAAATACTCGCAGTGGAAGAGGACGCCTCCGCTCGGTGCCCCCTGCCTCGCCTCCTAGCAGCTTCCCATCCATTTCTGCTTCGTCCCCCAGAGGCACTCCACCCCTTCCTCAGATGCAATCCCAGACTGCCCAATTCACCTTCCGCTCCACCCTAAACAGGCCCATCATCACGACAACTATATCCATTCTCTTTCACGAGGCAGAGCAGATCACTGAGGAACAGGCCACAGAGGTTGGTGGACGCACAAGTGCAATTGCAGAGCAGGGAACTATGGGTGGTGGTAGCACCAGAGTACTTGGGATACAGGACATTGCAGGTGGTGGGCGCACCACAGATGGTTGCAGCCACACCAAAGCCGAACCAGATATGGCTCAGACGAGTCTCCAAGAGGCAGGGGAGTGGAACAATGAGCAGAAAACGAGACGTGCAGGGAAGGAGGTAATGGACCAACATGCAGACGAGGTAATGGACCCTTACTACTGTTTCGTCGAGGAAGAACACCCGGCATTGCAGGCTGGCAACACGGAGACCTTGCCACAAGCAGGTGGCGAAATGGAGGAGTACAGGTGTTTCATCGTGGAGGAACACCCGCCGTCTCCGCCTTGTTCCTAGTCTGCCACGTGTCCGCCACACAGTATGCCATCTGTCTGCCACTCAGCTTGCCACGCATCCGCCACACAGTCTGCCACTCAGCATGCTACGTGTCTCAGGTTTTTTGGGACTCTGATTTCTAGTTTTTGTTTCAATGGGGTTTTAGGGAAAAAAAACTTTGGGTTTTCGGCTCTTCAGTTGGTTTTTTATCTCATTATGAAACTGATAACAAACTGGGTGCTTCGCTGGTTTCCCTTGCATGGGCAGCAAGCTAATTTTTTGAACTCCTTTCTGTTATGGACTAGTTTCCCTTCTTGGGCAGTCCAGATCTAGACTTTGCTAGTTTTTGCCATTCCTTAGGCATGGTTAAGTACAGGCTAAGGCCTCAGTGTATGGTATCTTTTTTTCCAGTAATAGAATTAGCATAACTTACAAAAAAAAAAAATAAATCATTTTTTTATATCAATCATATAAAAAAAGAAAATTAATTTTGCAACATCATAATATGTATTTTGAAGTTGGTTTGCACTAAAATATTGTTAAAATTGTTTATCTTGATAATTTACACAATCTCACTATTAATGCACTTAATTGAACTTTTTGGTATCATTTCTTCAGTCAAAACTCTTGTCATTTTAAATGTATTGTTATTAAGTTCAATGCACTATACATACTTAATTGCTCTAGATCATTTTTCACCATTTCATTAACATCAATGCTCCTTATTTTTGTGCTATATTAGTGTTGAAAACAATGCAATAACTTGATGCCTATGTATTATATAGTTATTTAAATCCATGTAATTATCTAATTACTCTAAATCAAATTTTAATGTACCTTAAGTCAAATATATATTCCATTGAAGAAATATATTTATATTTTATATGAGGAATATATATATATATATATATATATATATATATATATATATATATATGAGACTCTCAAACAACTAGGCTAAGTCATTAAAAAATATACTCATTAAGAGCTCAATATGTTATATGTGGAAATTAAAACTAGGTGATAAAGATAACAACATTTTTCCAAACCACCTAAGCTACATCAAATAACTCTTAAATAATATATATACAAAAATTTAAAGTGTGTTAATATATTTTTTTCATAATTCTCGATATAATTATATTTGCAATATTCTCAATTTTATAGTACTTTAGTTTTATTTTAAATTTATCCATATTTATGTAAATACATTTTCTTTTAATATTGTCATTTATAATTAAAAAAATTATAGTTTTTAAATAAACAAATCACTTTAATAGTGTCATTTATAATAAATTTTTTATAGTTTTTAAATAAATAAATTACTTTAGTAATGTCAAATATAATAATTTTTTTATAGTTTTTAAATAAATAAATCACAATAAAAATTGTATAGTTTTTGAATAAACATTATAATACATGCATTCCGGTCTGGAGTATGCCGTAAAACTGCTTCTGCTTGACTAAGAGCTCGTCTTCCTCGGACGTAAGGAAACAGGTTAACGGCCCTAGACCCAGAGGCATCTGGCAGGAGTGAGAGCCTGCTCCCGATTACGGACCACCAGCAGGGTTATGCCAGGTGGCGTGGTTTTCCTATTTAACAGTGATGAGTCAAACCCAGCATTCGTGGATACCAGCCAGAGATGGCTGTCCTCACTGTTGGTTTGACACCTGAGTTGATAGGTTTTACCACCTTCGGAAAAAAATAAAAAATAAATAAATACATGCATTACATTATAATATGGAATATGAAACATTGTGTAGTTCATTTGATTTGTTCAATCTAAATAGTTCATTTTGCTCATTTAGATTATTTATCTTATTGATGCAGTTTCAAAATATTCACTTAAAGATAGTAGATTCCCATGGCATGCAGCTTGAATGCATTCAAATGTATTTAACAGGTTCGAAGAGGATGGTCTGTTGCAACTTTGATTTAACCAGACATTCGAAGAGGATTGTCTGTAGCAACTTTAATTTTGACGATATAATCTGTCATCATTAATCTACTTGGATTCTCCTTGGGTCATGAGATCGTTGCATTAGTTGTATGACTTCTGAGTCTGATACCTCTCATGCAGTTTGTTTCGATCCGATCTCATCTAAGAATGGAGGATTAAAAAGCTGCGGGGAAAAGCAAAAAGAGAATGGGGATTAAAAGGTGGTGAACTTTTGAATTCAGTAGTTGAATTTTTTATTTGGTCGAGCTCTGAACTTTCGGCTTCTCACTGATTTGCTATGGCTCTCCCACCTAGCTAAACTAGGGTTTCCGAAAGATTGGGTGACATTGCCAAGAAATCAAGTCACCCGCTTGCTCTTCTTGCCATGTCAAAATTTCCGTGTGGGCGGAGCCTTGGAACTCTGGAGTTTGAATCATTTGTCTCCTAGCTTGACGACTAGAGCTTGGAACTTTCAGCGATCCCCTCCTTTATATTTAATTGTTTATGGTTAATAATAGAGCACTGAGTTACAGAGAAGAAAAAGGAGTCCACCACTTGTAAAGTCAGGACGCCCTTTTTAATTAAACCCTTTGCTTCTGTTGCTTCCTGCCAACTGAAGTAGACACAACTTGCTTTTCAAAATACTTAAAATCCCTAAATTTCTCAACAAACTTCGGCTAAACTATTGTTACCTCCTAGTTTATTGATGAATTCCTCAAACTCAGCAGTGGAGGATCCACGCATTTATGGAACTGTGGTGCATCACTCGAGCAGCTAAGCAAAATATCCTTTAAGCTATTGTTATCGCTCCGTAGCTGGGGATCTAACATCGGTTGGTGGACGGTGACTCAGGGTCATTGTTCGCTTAACACTACAGACCCTCCTAGGCTCCAACCGCTTATTTAATCTAAACTGGCATTTTGCCACCCGGGTGGAGACAGCTCTACCAGGAAAAGATGCTTTTTAGAACATTGAATTCAGCCATGGCCCATGGCCCATATTCACTGAGCGTGTGACAAAGTGGCAAATATGTGTACAAATGTCAATTAGAGAAGATAAGATAAGACAATTATATTTATGTCCAATTAATAACCACAAAGTAGGTCAAAAGGACTATAGGCACTGTTGAGTACAATGATGTCCATACAAAGCGGAAAAACCAAACCGTCTCCTATAAAAAATACAATGCATGAAGTAAATCAACATCTGGCCCTAGCAGAGAAGATCCAGGAGCTAATAGGTCTGAGGATCAGACCCATCTCTCCTAACATAAACTCAACAAAGTTTGTTGCCCTGATGAAGAGCCAGTGGCAAGTGCAGAGTGTACACTAAATCGTCGCCGCGGGGGGAGAGGGCGTTCGTTGCCGCGGGGGTACGCACACTGTTGAACGCTAGAGGACCTAGTTCGTCTCCCAGGGACGGATCTGTTGCTTAGATCTTGTGTGGCGGGGTGAAGTCCCACGAATCCTCAATGATCTAGAGTCTAGATATGTACTGGTATCAATCGATCTCTTAGTGCCCCTGTCTGAAGGTAGTACCCTGAAAAATGTCATGATCCTCTGTGTGGGGTCTGGTCTGATGGGAGGCTGAAGAATATGCACTCGGAACTTGAGAGCCTCCTGCATATATAGGGCCAAACATCTCTAATCAGGATACCTGAAAAAGTCGGCGAGGGTCCAAGAATCTCTGAACAAGCAATGAAATCTTCCTTTGATCTCGTAGTAGACAGGGCATCCAAGAATGAAGTGCACCTTGGTCTCCACTTACTGTAAATGACATACCTGGCAGAGTCTGTCTGGTCTATCCACCTGGTGGTCTGTCTCTACCCAAAGTCTATGAGAACCTACTCTGAACTGGCCTAGAGGAATGAGAAGAGCATGCATCCAGTGGTGAAATATATACTGGGGTCAAACAATGAGCCCATCTCTCAACTCCAAGAAATGCTTAGCGTAGAAAGTCATATTTGGGCGCAACCCTCTCGGAGGATTGACCCAGGGGACCTGGACGAACTACCTGTAGATGTCCTCCCTGATGATCTTGTTTAGCTCTTGTCTAGTAGGTAAAAGGTGACCGGGAGCATCTAAGGAATATAGGAAAGGAGGGAGACAATCCACCTAAATTCCCATTGACTCTAAGAGATCTGAAACTCCTGTAAACCAACATTTGGTCGGCCTGAGGGAGTAGAATGGGCAATAGTCTCAAAAGAGAAATATGCCAAGTAAGGATATCGATCCTTACTCTTTATCGAGTCTGCAAAGCCTTGGACACGATGCAAGAATGAAACCAATCTGAACATTGTCTCAAGCTCCAAAATCTGCAAGGATGATGTGCTCTGATATTGTCAGTTTGCATCTAATGATGCGGTGGAGAAGAAGAATCTGGACTCTCTCAGCGGAAGCCCAACCTGACTCAAGTAAAGACGGTCCCCAAATCTCTAAGCCATATAGAACAATGGGATGGATCAAGGTGTCCATGACGCTCATCCTGGACGAGATGTCCAGGAAGTGATGTCGAAAGCCCTGTCTCTCGAGAAGGGCCAAGGATCCAGAAAATCTACCCTCCAACTAGACCGATTTTGGATGAGCACATGGTGAAGGAAGAGCTACGGGAGTTAATGACAGAAGATGGTCTCATACCCAAATCTAGGAATGGCCTAGTTCAGGGATGGGGCAAACTCTAGATAACTGAAGGTAAAGCTTCTTTTGTCAGCGTAATTATGAATTCAGTGGCTAATGTGCTTGCATTGGTCATTTCTATATCATATAAGTTGGGTCGATCTTATTTATTTATTTTTATTTTGTACTTTCTGTCTTCTTATGATCTTTCCCGTTATATAATAAAACCACCTTCTTATGATCTTTCCCATTATATAATAAAACCACCTATGAGGGTTAGACGAAATGTCAGGGTTAAATCTCATGGAAAGGGGTTGAGGATGGAAGCCACTTTTGGGCCATGTCACAGAGTTCGCCAAATTTGAACCTTGAGGTTCGAAATTCGGCGAACCCAAAAAAAAAAAGTCATTCAGGTTCGGTGAACCTGATAGTCGAACTTCAAATTCAAACCTTGACGAATTCGAACCTGAAGTCAAACCTAAAGACGAACTTGAAGCCAAATTTTATAACTTTTTAATTTTTTGGGGTTCGAGGTTAATGTTCGGGAGGTTTTTGTTAGTTGTTTTAAGGTTTATGCGAAGAACCATGGGCAACACATGGTTTTCTCTTGTTCCACTTCCCACCAATTAGTTTCTCGCACTGGCCACTGGTTTGGCTTTATTTACCATTGTTGTCGATAGATTTTCACAAGCCAACTTCAATCTGAGTGTACTCGCTCTATTGTTTTCAGTGTTTTTGTTGCGTGTTGTATTCTATACAATTTCCTGAATTCAATTTCTAGACGTTGCTTGTCCCCGCCGCTCAGAGCGTGAAGCGAATAGGGTCGTCATTTGTGGCTCGTGATTTCTCCTTGATTTTGCAATATAGTTCTATTATAATTTGTATGTTTAAATTTTGATTATGTTTTAATTATGTGACTTTTTTCTGAGATTATAAGTATTTGACATTATACATATTCTTTTCTTTTAAATTTTGGAGATTGAAAATTATGCCATTTCTATTTGTATTTGCAAACTACTATGGTGTATGTTTACATTTTGATTTAACTAATGTCATTGATAATTAGATGTTATAGCCTATTATGATTAAGTTATTCATGTATGTTTACTAATAAGAATTCTTACTCATATAGCTTTATTGATTGATTTTTATTTTTATTAATTTGTCATATATATGTTGAAAAATATGCATAGTTGAATTTAATGTCGAACCTCATCAGAAAATTCGAATTCGAATCGAACTTAATCATTGCCGAACTCGAATTCGAACCCGAACCATGTGACATAGCTTTTGGGGGAATTAAATTATCCCAAGAGACATCCAAGATTGACTGAATTTTGCACAATCATTGGAATAGCATCCTACTAGTGGGTAGATTGTTCTTCTATCCAAATAGCATCCCGCAAGTGGGTAGATTGTTCTACCCATGAGGTGTAGATCAGTTGGTTTGAGTGAGGTTTAGTCCCCACTGGATCTCATGGTCAAACCTTATGGGGAGGGATTAAGGATGGAAGTTACTTCTGAGGGAATTAAACTATCTCAAAAGGCATCCAAGCTTGACCAAGCTTTGCACAATCTTGGTGATAACATCCCACTAGTGGGTAGATTGTCTCTCCATCCAATAAATGAGCTGGCCCCAACGTAGGCTTAGCCTAGTTAACAAAACAAAACAAAAAATTCTCACTTGTTTACTGTCTTTTCAATTTTTAATAATGCAAATTAAATTGTTTAGTAAATTTTAAAAAATTATTTACTTAAATTGAAATAAATTTAATTAAAAAATACAAAATTACAAATAGACATAATAACTAAAGACTAATAAATGAGGTTCTGAAGTATGACCTTAACTTGTTGTTTGGTTAAAAGCTCGTCTTCCTCGGATGCAAGGAAAGAGGTTAATGGCGCAGGACCTAGAGGCATCTGACAGGAGCCAAAGCCTACCCCCTTACAAACCACCCGCAGGTTATTTCAGATGGTGTTGTTTTCTTTCAATAACTGTGATGAGTCAGCCTACATTCGTGAATAGCAGCGAGTGATGACTGTCCCCACTGCTGGTTTGACAATTATAGTATGACAGTTTTTCCCACTGCTTAAAAAAAACTAAAGACTAATAAAGAGAACTGAGACTTTAGGTTAGTTTGTGCATATTGAAATTGAAATTGTCAATTGAATGGTTGGGAGGAATGATTATTATCCTTGTCACCTAGGTTCAATTCTCATAAATGACATGTTGAACTTGTGATTTTGAGCTTTGCTGTATGACCTGGGACCCTATGGAATATCTTACCATCACCTACAAACTGAAAAGTGAGATGCATTGTTACATGAAAAAGTGAAGTGCATTGTTACGTGAAAAAGAATATTGAAATTGAAATGCCCACAATCTCAAATCAAATTCATTCATATAGGACACATATATCACCACATACATCAAATACCCTTCTCCACTATTCCTAATTAAAGTTAAAACAAAAACTGAAGTTTGATACTAATCATAGTTACAACCATGGAACTTCTGCTGTACATGAACGGCCTATTACTTCTTACATGATTAAAACTGTACATCTTTACAGCTGTAAAGATGATTAAATATGGAACTTCTATGGTGACTTTATAAAAATTGGAACAATAAAAATAATGGGAAGGAAAAATTCATGTCACCATAGACATCTTCATTGTGCATAAATGATTTAAAAGAGATTTGTAAGAATGGTGATGGTGACTATAAATGAGATAACATTGCACAGAAAAAATGAGCTTAAATGGGTTGCATCATTCCCGATGGCATTAGGATTAGCTGGTAGAGCATCAGGAGATATGGACTGCTTCGGAGGTGAACCTGTTGAACTACTTGTATTTGTATAAGATTTGTGTTTGCTGTCATCGACCGAGGAAGGGGCAAGGGGTGACTGAACTGGTGTCAAACTTGATGGTGCTGACGCTGCACTGCTGCTATACTCCAAATCATAACCTGAATCACAGAGGATGTGAGGCAATTAGTCAAAGCATATTCCTGAAAATCTCAATGACAGAAGGTATGTAGAAGGTATTATCCAGTGAATATGCTTTACTCCCCAACAAACATTCATCTAGATTTATGTGAGGCACTTACAGTTAGCTTCCTTCCACCCCAGTTTGAGCTGCTCCCGGTCAAAGACAAGTTGATAACCTGCCATGAAATTCTCTGCATCAAAGAAGAAAATTCCATCATAACAGTTTAAAATCCAGAGCAATGACTCGGTTTAATAATAACATAACAACAGAATTGATCAGAGCTGAAATAGAGAAATTAACTACTAGACTTATTATTCAGTCTAGAATGGATTTTTCTGGATATGAGGAAAACAGCCAATTAACAGTTGCTTAGGAAAAATCCTTCTTTTGTGGAGCTAGTAAGATTCATGATTACAGAATGGAAAGTTATGGATGTAGATAATATGTAGGAAGGGTTGATGAATGCACAATGAAAAAGGAAGAGAAAGAGGATATTTTAAAATACATGTAGGAAGGGTCAATAAATACCACAATGAGAGTGGAAAAGCATGTGCCACTACGCTTCTGGATGCCCCATTGATATAAAGATCATGGTATGTTCGGATGTGGGATAGCACACAAAATGAGAGAATTTTAAATTCATAGAAGCTTTTCTAGGATGCAAAATACAGTGTATTCAACTATTCGACTGTATCATTCACCATTTATTATTTCCCACACACCCACAAAGTACGTCCCATATAGGAGGAAGTGCACATTTTCATCCTGCAACCAGTCAATCATTATGTTAATAATAGGAGGGCCACTACCTCTCATCTTGGGTTTTCGTATTGTATAAGAAAAAAAGATATCTGGGTTTCCCTGTTTCTATTATCTCTACTGCACTAATCTGAACAGGGATCTGCATCGTAGGTATAATGGTTTCAACAAAATCTACATTTTAGCCATGGTAGCCAGAAAAATAGTTTCTGGCAAAATATATTGGCCAGGGACCCCAAACTATATCAAAATGGTTTGAATCAGATGTTTTCAGTTCACACCAAAATGAGCAGTGTGTCGACTCTTTCACATTTTAATCAATCAATTCACAGTTTCTCGTCATCCAAATCATCTCGATGCGTTGCTAATTTGCTCTTTCACGATTCAATCAATCACTTCACACTTTCTACTCATCCAATTCATCTTGATATATTGGTGATTTGCATTTTTTTGTGGTCTTAAAAATATTTTCAAAACAAATTGTGTCACTTTTTACACTAATGTGTGTGCGTGTTTTTAATTTTGTTTTATTGAATCATTCTATCAGTTCCTTTAGTTTTTTTTCTGGAACATGGCTACTATAATTTAATTGCAATGTTATGATGGTTTGATTAAAAACCAAGAAGGATCTGCATAATAGGAATGTCAGTGAGAATATGTCTGCATTTCCATGAATAAGAATTTCTTACACTTAGACTAAGTAGGGGAACCGTAACAATGCCATATCAAGTTTCGGGACTAGAATGGATGAGAATGAATGATACTGAAGTTACACTAGTCATTAAACAACATTCCTATATACTCGTGAGAATAGTTAAGATCTTCTATAAGGACTAAGGTATCCAGAAAATTATAAGAGCTCAAAAGCAAACATGCTATAATAAATCATCAATACATTTCTGAACACCAAAAGTCTGGAAAGCACAAAATTAATTATAAAAGCAGTCTTCAATGTAGCAATCAATACATGCTTTAGATGGGGAAACCATTAGCCTATCATTGTTCAGCAATCCAGTTTACCAGTTCTAAAAAGCAGTCAGATTGCCACTCTCAGAAATATTATATGTTTCAACACTTGAAAGTGTCACATGATAGTTTGAGTGAGGCACTCCACTATTACGAGGGAAGCCCAAGCTTGAGGATTTGGAAGGGAAGTCGAGTCACTACCCAGTTTTTTTGGGAAACTAAAGGGAGAAGAGAATGCCACTAAGTTTATTGAGAACGTAATCTTGTCCTTAGTGGCTTACGGCTGTTATTAGGGTTTAAGTGTGAGTTTATTTAGGCCAATTAAGGGAGCAAGTAGAATAACCAACAATAATTAACAAAGGAAAGAAAACTAGCTAGGGTTTATTCTCCACTTTCTTTAGTGTTTTAATTAACTACTTGCATGAAAGAAAAGAGAGGTGGAAATGAAAGAATGCAGGCCTAATTAACCTCTATTTCCACCCAACACAAACAAAAAGTAGCAACCATTAAGTAGATTCACCAATATGCGTTGATGAACAAGTAAACCAGGAAGGGAACCTAGGGTTTATTAGCCTCCTAGGTGGACAAGAGTCCTTAACTATGTTTGATCTCTAATTTAACCCTAATATGATATAAATGCGTTACAAGCAACAACAGCTAAAACCAAAAGAGACAAACAACAAGTAGAAAAGATAATTAGAACATACTCTACATATTGTAGTGCTTATCACCCCATGTAAACAAACTAGGATATGCTATCTCCAAATGAAATGAAACAAGAGCAACACACAAAGCATACATATAAATATAAATCAAAGAAATTCAAGTGTGCATGACTTGTGTGCCTTCAGTTACGAATGTTAACTCCTTACCCACAGACTTGTGTTGAAGCTCCCTTTGTGCAAGAGAGATTGGATAACTAGATGTGAACAAGGGAGTGTTGAAAATTGTCACTAGTTTCAGTCTTCATAATTGTCATTTGTGTCATGTCATGAAGTAATTCTTATGTATTGATCAAAAGAAGAAAGAAAATAAAAATTGTTTATAAACTATGGGTTTCATGCTTATGTTATTTGGTCAATAGGTCAAACATCCATTGTATGCTTTTAGGTTTTTGTCATGAGTCACAGTCATTATCATTATACCATTTGGGCTCTTGTAACGAAGAAAGAAAATTTACTTTTGTTCTAGAAGTGTCTAAGTAAGCTCCCAAGAACAAGTTGGCCAGCCAATAGATGTCGGCCTAGAGAGGGCTTATGGACCCACTTGGAAGGCTATTTATAAGAGAAACTTTGTCCTCCTTGCAGACAGATCATCTGCGCATATACTTGAGGATTTGGTCTGCGGTTAGAGAAGTATACGAAGGTTGCTAGACGGCTAGAAGAGCCATATGAAGGAGTTGTTTTGTCTAAAAGTCCTTGAGGTCTGAAATGTACAAAGTCTCTAAGTTTTACTGAGAGACTTAGTCCTTGATGAGAGTTAGAGGTCTTGTATTGGGTCTTGGAGGTCTCCTTTGAAGTTGATAAGACGAGAAGTTTTGATGGGTTTTCACTTTGGGTTGGCATGGAGCCTATATCTTGTGTTTATGTGACCTCTATTGTTTTGGCATTTACTTGATGATTAAAAACATAAACATAATGTTAGAATTCGCAACTAGGGCCAAATTCCACCTTGGGACAGCTCATTTGATGGAGATGATGATTGCATTGGTTTCCTCTTTTCTAGAGGTCCAAGATTGATATAAAGATCATCTCATTTGGACAAGCAGAAGTGTGATATTAAATTTATGCCCACATGTGCGAATTGACCAGGTCGAATTCATCATTATGTAGGCTCAAGAAGCCCAATGGACGTGTCTCTTCACCCACAACGAATTGTATAAATACAAGAGACCTCACACTTCATTTGGACATTCATCACTCACACATTCTTCTCTCTCTCTTCATCAAATTGGTTCGTACAACTTTTGGGCAACCTCTCTCTCTCTCTCACACATGTGGCAAGGAGGACGATTTTTGGGGCAGAAATTACAGGCCGAATTTCAGACTTCAGGGACAGGTTTGACCAGCGTTGACCAAGGCATTTTTTACTGAGTTTGACTTCGGTTTTTGGGTCAAAGATTCACCTTTTCCAGGTCGCATTGTTGGGCACAAAAACCGAAAATTTTTGGGCTCGCTGACCTGCGTTGATTTTGGGGTTGACTATTGTTTGACCGCAGAAAATTATAGCAGTTTTCTCTCTTTTGACCAAATTTGACCGAGCTGTTTTGGGATGAATTTATCTTCCTGATCAGGCCGAGTTTGACCAAGGAAGACCGAGCTGCTTTGAAGAAGATTTGCTGCTGATTTGACCAGCATTGACTTTCTGGCTAGGGATGAAATTTGATTGCAGTTGACTACAAAAATTCATAGGGTTGTTTTCACTGTGTATTGGGCAAGTCAACTTGACTTTTGTACTCTCTCTTTCTGTTGAACTTATGATTTAATAATAAGAAGAATTGATCAAAGGGTTTCCCCACATTGGGGTTTTTCCCTGGCATCCGCCAAATTTGGTGTCCTCTTGTCTTGGCTTGTCTTCAGCAGTGTGTTTTATGTTCTATCTGCTTTTACTGTCAATGTGATTATTGTGATTGCTATTGGAAATTGGAAATTGATATTGCGCTGCTAAGGAACATTGAAGTAAATTGTGCTAAGCATAGGACATACCATTGTTAACTAAAATTAACATGGCATCAGAGCCCAGGTGAAGACAAAGCCCAAGAAAGAGTGAGAAAAGAAATCACTAAGGAAATCCATTGGACAAGAATATTAGTCTAGCTTCAATGACGACTACATCATTCTTCAAAATCTGAGGACAAGCTCAAGGACAAATCTGACTATCATGCATGGAAGATGACTTTGGATTTGACTTTGGATGAAATGATGCTATAGACTATGTAAAAGGAAGAATGGTGGAGCCCCCTTCAAATGCACCCGCTGCTGCAAAAACAAAGTACAAGAAAGGTGAGGTTAAAGCTAATACAATTATTGTAGATTCCATTCACAAGCCTTTGGTTGCCTAAATTTCTGATTTGGAAACATCTAAGGAGATGTATGACAAACCGGTTGGGATGTTCAAAGTAAACAATGCAAATCAAGTCCTCTTTCTCAAGAAAAAGTTGAAAGACATCAAGATGGAGAGAGGAGAGTCCATTCAATCCTACTTCATGAGGATTACCGAGATCAAGAATGATCTCCTATCTATTGGAGAAGTTGTTGGTGACAGGGAGCTCACTCTTATTGCACTTGGAGGTCTTACAAGAGCATGGAATGTGTTTAACACCATCATCCTCAACAATGACAGGATTTCGGGTTTTGATGAATTATTGGCTAGATGCACTCAAGAAGAAATAAGGATGATGGAGAGAGAAATTGAAACGGTCCTACCGCTTTCTCCGCTCATGCTAAATGGAAGAACAATGCTAATCCAAGAAGCCAAGGTCAAGGATTTACACCGAGATTCAAAGAAGGAAGAAAAGGAAGATGCTACAATTGCAATAGGTTTGGACACTATGCTAGAGAGTGTCCTCACAAGAAGGATACTCCAAGGAACGATGACAACAACAACCACAACTACTACAAGGGCAATGGGAATCAAAGGAACATCGAGTTCAACAACAAAGGAAAGAGGATGCTCTCGCTGTTCAATATGGAAATGATCGTCATCCCAAAAGATCAAGAAATTCCAGGTATGAGGAAAGTAATGTTGTAGAAAAACAAAATGAATTTTATCTTATTTCCGCTTTATCTATTGCCTCTCCTCCGGATACATTGGATCATTGGTTAATTGATAGCGGAGCCTCAAGGCACTTCATTGGGTACAAGAGGCACTCTCAAATTTCGTTGAAAAGAAGACTAACTCACAAATCATACTTGGAGATAATGCCACCTATCTCGTGAAAGGAATAGGTATCATCACTCTTCACTTGAATCAAGGTCAAACCATTCATTTACAAGAAGTATTGTATGTGCCCGATTTGAAGAAGAACCTGGTATCTAATTCTGCAATGGAAGATAAAGGCTTCAAGGTAGCATTCGTTGATGGAAAGGTACATCTTTGGCAAAGGAACCCTAAAGATGCATTTACACTTGGATTTATGGTTGATGGTCTTTATCAAGTTGGAGGAAGTCCTCTTGGAGCCATGTCTTGCGACACTTCTCTTCAATTCGAATTGTGGCATCGCAAATTTGCCCACCTTCATTACAAAGCCTTACCTGGTGGGGTAAGGAAGATGGTCAAAGGTATGCCCGATTTCAACATGAATCATGAAGGTGTTTTTCAAGGTTGTACAACTGGGAAACTTACAAGGGGACCATTCCCCTCAAGCGAAAGTCAAATTTCGGATATCCCTCAACTGGTCCATTCTGACCTATTTGGTATGTTGCCCGTAACATCATTAGGAGGATACTTATATTATGTTATTTTTGTGGATGACTTCTCTCGCAAACATGGATTTATTTATTGGAGAAGAAGGATGAAGTACTCAAATGGTTTTGTGCTTTCAAAGCGTTGGTGGAAAATCAAACGGGGAAGAAGATCAAAATATTGAGGAGCGACAATGGGACCAAATATGAATCAAATGAATTCAATGACTATTGTAGAGAAGCTGGCATTAAGAGGGAGACAATCTTTGCATACACTCTCGGGTAAAATCGAGTTGCTGAAAGAAAGAATCAAACGATCATGGAAGCCACCCATGCCATGCTTCATGATCTAGGCCTACCAAGTTCTTACGGGGAGAAGCTACAAATACCGTCGTATATGTTCAAAATAGGTGTCCACATCAAGCAATGAATTTCAAGACACTCGAAGAAGTTTTCACTGGTAAGAAACCTTATGTTTCTCATTTTAGAATATTTGGTTGTCCCGTATATTTTCATGTACCTAAAGAGAAGAGAAATAAGTTGGGAGCATACGGGAAGAAATGAACTTTTGTGGGCTACAGTGAAAACTCAAAGGCATATAGAATCTATGTGCCTAGTCAACGAGATGTGGAAGTAAGCCATGATGTTACATTTGATGAAGACACTGCTCTTGGGAAAGCTAGAGATCTCCCCATTCCAGGAAAATAAAATGATGATGCTACAGGAAAGCAGGAAGAACCTCCGTTTGATGAGCCTATGCCCGATGTTGAAGGGTTTGATGGATCCCATTGATCCACCTCCTAGTGATTCCTCTACCTGAAAGAAAAGACCGTTGTGGCTCAAAAACACTCTCGAAGATGCTAAAAAACATATTGCTCCAAGAGAGACATTTCGTGAAAGTAGGAAGCCCACCAAGTATCAAGGATACCTTGCTACCATGAGTACCATTATTCAATCTGAGCCTTGTATGTTCGAAGAAGTCGTGAAACACCAAGCATGGAAGGATGTGATGAATGAGGAATATGAATCCATCATGAAGAATGATGTCTGGGATGTGGTTCCTAGACCCAAGGACAAGTCTATGGTCACATTTAAATGGCTTTACAAAATCAAACATGGAGCTGATGGGAGTGCTGAAAAATACAAGGCCAGGTTCGTTGCTCGAGGCTTCTTTCAAAAGGAAGGGGTGGACTATGATGAGATATTTGCACCAGTTGCTCGATATACCCTATCCGTTCGATTATAGCTCTTATTGTCTCTCAAGGATGGAGCCTACATCAAATGAATGTTAAAATTGCTTTCTTGCATGGCTTGCTTAAGGAGGAAGTCTACTTGGAAGAACCTGAGGGGTTCAAAGTACAAGATCGAAGGACTCATGTATGCAAGTTGAAGCAAGCCCCCAGGGCTTGGTATGAGAGGATTGATAGCTATCTTATGAAGCTGGAATTTACAAGGAGCGATGTTGACCCTAACCTATATTTCAAGGTTGAGAATGACAAGCCTCTCATTCTGGTCCTTTATGTGGATGATCTCTTTCTAACAGGTGCATACCCTCTCATTTATCAATGCAAGAGGGAGTTGGCTTCCGAGTTCAAGATGAAGGACCTAGGACTGAAGCACTACTTCCTAAGCCTGGAGGTCTGACAAAAGCCAGGTGAGATTTTCCTTTCTCAAGGAAAATACATTGTGAAGTTGCTTATGAGATGTGGGATGGTAGATTGCAAGTCTGTGTCTACTCTGATGGAACTCAAGTTCAAGCAGCTACGTGGAAGTGTTACTAGGCTCGAATTGGCAAACCCTTCCGAATATAGACAACTTTGGGGGCCCTGATGTTCTTGGTAAACTCCTGTCCTGACATATGCTTCGTTTTGAACATGTTGAGTCAATTTATGGTCAAGCCTCATCACATACATTGGATTGTTGCTAAGAATCTCTTGAGATATCTTCGAGGCACAATTTATTATGGACTAGGATACACTGCCGAAAATTTCAGGTTGCATGGATATACAGATGCTGACTGGCCTGGCAGTGTGGTGGATCGTAAGAGCACGTCTAGATGTTGCTTCTCATTAGGGTCTGCTTCAATTTCTTCGATGAGCAGGAAACAAAAATCGGTTGCACTAAGCACGAAGTCGAATACATTGTAGGTAGTATGGCCTGTTGAGAAGCGGTTTGGTTGAGGAAGCTCTTCAGTGAGCTATTTGAGCATGTGCTAGATACCACCGTGATCTTCTGTGACAACCAGAGTGGGATTCGCCTTTCAGAGAACACTGTGTTCCACGACCACTCCAAGCACATTGATATCAAGTACCACTTTATCTGGGATATGGCACAACGGGGAGCAATAAGGCTCAACACATTAGGATTGATGTGCAAGTCGCAAATATCCTCACGAAGCCTTTAGGGAAGGTCAAATTCTTAACCTTCCAAGAGAGACTTGGAATCGTGGAAAGACCCTCCCATGAGGGTCTCGCTTGAGTTGGACACTAAGCTCTGGGAACTCCTAGGGGCTTGGGGTACTTCTTGGAGCTATGAGCGACCATAGGATGAGTGGTTCACCTTCCCCTATGTGGTGCGCTGTGTACAAGGTGAGTGGTTTACCTTCCCCTGTGATACCCCATGATGACGTGTGTAGGGTGAGTGGTTCACCTTCCCCTACTAGACACGTGTGTAGGGTGAGTGGTTCACCTTCCCCTACGATTGACATATGCATAGGATGAGTGGTTCACCTTCTCCTATGGCATATGAGTAGGATGAGTGGTTCACCTTCTCCTGTTGATGCCCCAGCATACATCCTACCCATGTAGTCCGGGACTCATGGGAAGTACCTCTCATCTGGCCAATGAGTTGGGAAACGTGGATAGGGACCATAACACTACCGATGGACGCATCGTGTACTGTCGTACTCCCTATGTCTAGGATGCATGGTGTTCAACAACTTGATCTAGGATCATTTGAGGTTCTACCTCTAGACTGACTTTTGTCAGTGGAGAGTGGTAAGGTCTTGTGACTCACTCTCGATCGATTCTTCTTCATTATTACTTCATGGTTCAGCAGAGCAGAGATGAGATGACAGAGATGGTACATGACAACAGGATGACATGATGACGACAAATGGATTGGTAGGTGGAATTCTCCATAGTTGAGAGGGAGTGTTAAAATTGGAAACTAGGGCCAAATTCCACCTTGGGACAACACATTTGATGGAAATGATGATTTCATTGGATTCCTCTTTTCGAGAGGCCCAAGATTGATATAAAGATCATCTCATTCAGACAAGCAGAAGTGTGATTTTGAATTTATGCTTACACGTGCAAATTGATCAGGTCGACTTCATCATTATGTAGGCTCAAGAAGCCCAATGGATGTGTCTCTTTGCCCACAACGAATTGTATAAATACAAGAGATCTCACACTTCATTTGGACATTCATCACTCACACATTCTTCTCTCTCTCTTCATCAGATTGGTTTGTACAACTTTTGGGCAACCTCTCTCTCTCTCACACGTGTGGCAAGGAGGATGATTTTCTGGGCAGAAATTACATACCAAATTTCAGACTTCAAGGACAGGTTTCACTAGCGTTGACCAAGGCATTTTTTACTGAGTTTGACTTCAGTTTTTGGGTCAAAGATTCGATTTTTCCAGGCTACATTGCTAGGCACAGAAACCGAGAATTTTTGGGCTAGTTGACCTGCATTGATTGTTGTTCGACTGCGAAAAATTACAACAATTTTCTCTCCTTTGACCGAGTTTGACCGAGTTGTTTTGGGCTGAATTTATCCTCTTGATCAGGCCAAGTTTGACCAAGGAAGACCAAGCTGCTTTGAGGAAGATTTGTTGTTGATTAGACCAGCGCTGACTTTCTAGTTAAGGTTGAAGTTTCAGTACAATTGACTGCAGAAATTTACAGGGTTGTTTTGACTATGTACTTGGCAAGTCAACTTGACTTTTGTACTCTCTATCTCTGCTGAACTCTTGATTTAATAATAAGAGGAATTGATCAAAGTGTTTTCCCCACATTGGGGTTTTTCCTTGGCATCCGCCAAATCTGGTGTCCTCTTGTCTTGGCTTGTCTTCTACAGTTTGTTTTATGTTCTATCTGCTTTAGTGTCAATGTGATTAATGTAATTTCTATTGGAAATTGGAAATTGATATTGGGCTGCTAAGGAACATTGAAATAAATTGTGCTTGTGAAAATTAGAGAATCCTCTCCCGAATCTACCTACTGCCGCAACTGATTAAACTTCTCCTATCTGTTAATTACCAAAACAAATTATCTATTGCTTCCTACAACAAATATTGAACCTAATACAACTATAGCCTTCACTTTAATTAACTAATTTGCCCAAAACAAGAACAATAGAGAAAAATCCACACAAGTGAGTGTATTTTTTGGACAAATGTCTCCGGAAAAATCCAATGCAAGAAAACCGGTGCAGCAGCTCTAATGGTTTTATATTATTAAGCAGTAGTTTCTAAATACAACTCTGGATGCTCTTCTGGCAATCCAGTTACAGAGAAAATAAACTGGCAAAAAAACTTAGTGAGATTACCTCACTCTACCTGGCAATTCCCAGTTGTTTCGGCAGTTGAACCAACTGTCCTCGGCTATCGCTATGTTGGCCCTGCGTAGGCCCTGCGTCAGCTTAACTGGGAAATGTCTTGCCTTTTGGAGCAGTTTCCAACCCTCCCGGCTCAAAAATGTCAGCTCCTCTGCAAAACTTGGACTTCTGCTCTGGATGACTGTGTTATCTCTGCATGAGCCCTTATGGCTTAGCATCAAGCTCTGTGTGGGCCCTTTTGGCCCAACGTCAACCCTTTTGGTGTCTCTATCCCTCTCTCTGTTGCGTATCCTGCGTACTAGAGAAGATACTCCAACCCAACTATCCCTGCCCCTCACTGCAACAACTCACTATCGAAATTCTCCTAGCAGCTCCTCTGCTCTGCGTTAGAAAATCGATTCTCTGAACTCCTTGTGTGTTTTTCCAAGTGACCCTCAAGCTTCCTTAAACAATCTCCTCGTTGACATTCAACGACCCAGATTAGAAGCTAATCAATGGCTAAGATCATTTATGCTTGATCCTCATCTTCTTCTAGAGGTTACAACCACAATTTATATTAATACACTTAATTATTTTATTTTCCTAAGTTTAGACTTAGGGTCCCTTTCAAAATAATTAATTATTTTAATAAAATGGTTTCTGAGTGGAATTTCCCAAAACCCTTTCCGGGTTCTTTGGAATACACGTGCCTAAGCCTCCCTGCAAAATTTGAGACTTAGAGCACATCCGCTGCTACCAGAAATCAATAGTGCTAAACATAGAACATACCATTATTAACTAAAATTAACACATAATCAAGTTAAGAAGAATCTAAATCACAAGTAAATGTTAAAGAAGGAAAGTGATAAGTTAATAATGCTGCCCTAATCAGTTTTGCAACAAGGTCCAAGTCAACAACTCAATCAAACCAACCAAAGCAAGAAAGGAAGATCTAAGCCAAATGGAAAGGAAAATACCAACTATAGAAGCTTCCAAATAGGTGGAGGGTTGGAAGAGACAACAAATCCTAGCAAAGCCAAGATCATGGAAGGTGGAAGGGGGTAACAAATTGTTGGGAATTCGATGACCAATTCAATTACAGTATAGCCAAGGGTGGGGTTAGACTCTAGAGACCCCTTACAATGAGAAAAATGCGACATAAATAGATTTGGGGATGCTTGAAGGGCATAACCAACCATTGCACTAATAGTTGGGTGGGTTGTTTTTCCAAAAAAGTCAAACTATAGGTTCTAACCCAACATACCATGGGAAAATGGACCTAACCATAAGTAGTTTTCAAAAAAATCCATGCTCTGTAGTGTGAACATTGGAAGTAGGTGTGGTGGTCTTAAAACAACCAACAATCTGGAACACATGCCAAGACCACTCGAGTTAGAAGTTTCATTGTGTGCCTCAAAACGTCTGCTCTAATGGATTAGGGAATTTGGAGAGACAAGAGAGGCTTCTCAACTAACTAAGACCACAACAAGTGCACAAAGCACAAGAGAGGTTATTAGTAGGGAAGGGAACCAAATGGGTTTCCCAAAGCACCTACCATGGCCAAACATGTGACCAAGGAAGGTCAAAGACAAAAGGGGAACCCTACAATGGCACTAGACATCAAGTTGGAAACCACAATCACACAAACAGACCAAAGTAACGAACTCAAAAGCAGGGACTTTAGCACACTATGAGCCATCAATAGGATGGAATGAGGACCTTGTTGTCCTCCTACCAAGGGCAGGTTTCATATGGTCATTGCACTATAAAATACCAAGACATCAATATTTGATGGTAGAAGTGTGTGGTTAGTATAGAATGCATAACCCATACTGTAATAGCCCGATTTTGACCAATGGAATATAAATGTTAAATTATGTATTATTCAAATGATGAGGTGATGTGATGGGAGTCAAGCCAATGTGGGTTGAGTTAAATGACCCCATGTGTAAATAACAGTGTTGTTAAAAGCGCGCTTTTTTCCCTAAGCCGATTTAATCGCGCGTTTTATGGGAAAAAAGCGGCTAAAAAATTTTTTGCCGATTTTTTCGAAAAAAGCGCTGGGTTTCCGGGACAACACGATTTTATTAAAAAAAAAATTGGTTTTTCATTTGGTCATTTGGGTTTTTTCATGCAATTTTTTTGGAAAGAAACAAATAATTTTTGAGTGGGGCAGCTTAATGATCAATTCTAGGCCCTAGTATGGATATGCTATTCATGGTAATGTTAAATTCTTAAAGTAAAAGTGACATTCTCCTTAATCTTCATTTTCATCCTTTTACTTAAATTTTTAACATTACCATGAAATGACTCAGGATGTTTGAGAGTGGTTCCAGCCTCATTGGATTTCATATGGAGAAAGTAGAATTTTAGATTTCATTTAAAATCCAGCAGACTTATCAGTTTTTCAGGATTTCAGGATTGGGAGATTGTAATGTTTCCAGGTGACACCACCTGCTCGGGCTACCCCTGCCACCAGTAGAGGACGTGGTCTACCTCCTATAGCTCCTACTTCTAGTTCTTCAACTTCTAGAGCACATCAGACTCCACTGCCATCTCCACCAGCACAGGCACCAGCATCTACATCTAGAGGGAAAGGGAAACCTGTGGCATTTTCTCACAAGAGGGGCAGAGGAAATCAATAGGATTAGACCTCATTTTATTGTATATGACATTATGACATGATGAGATACATTATCATATTTTTTGTTGATATTTTGAGGCTGAGTTGGGACTCAGGAGTCAGGACTTACTATTCAGGACATGATTCAATGTTATGTGTGATTTTAGCACTAGAAATGATATTAAACATCTTATATATTAGTTTTTTTATCATATTTATGTGTCAATGTATTTATTTTATGTTGTAGATGGTTTAGATATTAAAAAAATTGAAAAAAAATGAAAAAAAATGAATATTTTTGTACCAAACGCTTTTTTCCCGCTTTTTCCGATTTTTTGCGCTTTATTCCCGGCGCCGATTTAATCCCGCTCGCGCTTTTCACAACATTGGTAAATAATGTAATTGTATTGTAAATATTCCTACTGCAGAGCTCAAGGCCAAGGCCAAACTAGCGAATGCATATGAGTCCCCATTGTGGGCTAGGATGATGGTTCAATTTTTATGTTTTCCATGGTCTGTTTATGCATGTAAAAGTATGCATATAAATGAAATACATAAAAATATAAATCCACCAAAAGGGTTGCTTGAGAAGCAATGAGAAGACCATGATAGGGGAAGAGGATAATGGTCGCACATGGGCGTTCAACACTTGTCCTTTGAGGTACAACCCTCCTTGGCCATGCTTCCTTAGAATATTTCCCATCAATTTTTTACTTAGGTGGTCTTTTGGATGTCTCCCCGTGCTTCTTGAGAAGGGCACCCTTTTCTTGTGCAACTCTTGGGGGAAACCCATTATTCACTCTCATTCAGGGATCATTCTTACTCTCCTCCAAGGGAATGGTTAGCATTCCTCTCCCATGAGCCTTATCCATTCCTCCATTCAAATGTTCTTCCTATCCTTGTGCATGGAGGATCTTGTATAAAACCATGGTTGTTATGCCAGCGATTGGATGGCTGGAAAGAGCCTGTGGGGGGTCTGGGAATGTGACATGAAAATTCGACAAGGAAATTGGATGGTTTTGAGGCAAAAACCATGGATGGGATGTCCAAGATAGCTGAAGCAAATACCACAAATTTGCAACCATGTTAGTGCTGCTCATGGACAGTTTTGGCCAAATGTTTATCCTCCAAGTCACATGATGTAGGAAACCAGCAGTCTTGGACTCATTCTTCCTGCACTTGAAAGGAATAACTATAAGATCCCTGAGGCATGTACTGTAAAGCCAAGAAAGGGAAGATCTTTGTGCTGTGAAGGGAAGAGAGTTCCATGGTGGATTGATGGTTATGAGGGCCTAGAGTGCCCAGCAGTGACCAAATTAAATTTGAGATGAGAAAAAAGGGTTGGGCTGAGTGAGATTAGAGTGTTGAAATTTGGTACCGGAGGACAGGTGGTTCCCTAAGGCTTTGATCTTTGGCCTAGGGAAAAGTGTCCAAAAGAATTTAATTTTTCTCCTAAAGTGACCTTATAATTTTTATAAAGTCAAATCTAATTTAAAAGTGACTTTAAGTGATAAATGTACTAAAGTCTAATTTTAAAGTGACTTTAATAAAGTCAATGTAAAATTAGAAAGGAAAAGTGATTTTGGAAATAAATGACTAAGTGGGTCTTTATTAAAGTGGGGTGAATTAAAAAATAGAAAGTGAGATTTAAATGAGCATTTAATCTCAGCCCTAGATCTCAATCTATTTCAACCATTGGATTTAGGGATTCCCCAAAAGTCACTTAGGGTTAGATTAAAGGAGGAAAAGGTCATTCATTCTTTCATGCGCAGATTGAGAGAAGGAGAGCAAGAGAGCAAGGGAGATTTCTGGACAGTGAGGAGAATGAGGCAGCAGCTTGGCACACATTCCAGGCAACATTCCAGCAAATCCGTACAACTGAGTTAGCACACAGTGAAGGGCAGGTTTTGGGCACGATTTTCTAGAAAGGCCGTACAGCAGTTTTGGCTCAGATTCCAAGGAGGCCGTACAGTAAGGTTGCATAGAAATCGAGGAGCAAAAAGTCTGAAAATTGCTTGCACGTTTTTCAAGGGAGGCCGTACAGCAAGTGGCTATACCTTGGCACGCATTTCTAGGCAGAAATCTATACACTGTACTGTTGTTTTTTGCACAGAAATCGAGGAAACCGTACAGCAGCATTTATGGCAGCTTGCATGCTTTTCTAGGTAGGCCGTACAGCAGCATTTAACACTGAAATTTGGCACAAAATCGAGGAGGCCGTACAACATTTATTGCTGTTCAGTTTTGCTGTTTGCAAGTTTTTCCAGTTGGCTGTGAGGCACGGAAAACGAGATAAGTTGTAAAAGTTTGCTAGCTGAATATTTTCTCTCACTGTAAAAAGCATTTTCCAGAAATAAGAAGAAGCTTTCGAACTGGTTTTCCCCAAGAGTTGTAGGGGGGTTTTTCCAAGGTCACCTTGACCAAAAATCACTGTGTTTAAATGTGTTGAATGGTTGTTTGTATGTGCTGATTTTTATTTTTTCTGCATTTTCTAGCGTTCTGTAATTTTTCCAGAATTTGTGTTTTCAGCGAAATTTATTTTCCAGCTGTTAAACGTATGGATATGGGAAAGGGCGTTTAACTATTTTGGAGAAATAAGGTGACACTGAAAACCGGGGTGGGAAATGAGAAATTCTTACATAGATTCCCATAAAAGCCTCCTTTGCCTGGTGTTATCATGGTCTCATTTGGTGGTGGAATCCATAGCTGAATCTTATAGTTGGTGAGTGAATTACTCCTCAGCTACAGCTAAGTGTTCATGTTTGCCTATCTGTGAAATGCTTTGTATTTACATATTGTTAATGAGTGAAATTGAAATATGCATGATATGTCTACAACTATTTGTTTGGGCATATATGAATTCTAGACTTTGTTACAGTTAGAGGTAGAACTAGCCCAACAATTTGTTATGAAGAAAGAAATTCACATGGAGTGCACTGAAGGCCAAGTAAGGCCTTTGGGTATGTGACACATACACTACATAAAACCATGAAATATATCAGCAAATATATTCAACATTCAATACAGAGCTCACCTATTTCCATTCTGTTAGTACATTGGTAGTAACAGTAAGTAAATCGATCATGGAATTCACAGTTACCAACATTTCTGCTATCTATGCCAACTGTAAAGACTGGCCAGCAAAAATCGTATAATAAAGCCCTACAGAATGTCAAAATAGGTCATGTGGGCGTGAACTTACGACCAATAATTGTGACTGTCGAGCTCTGAAGCACTGCCAAACAGTAACCTACCAACTTCCCATTCTGCCAGAATAATAATAGATATAAGCAACAATTTATCATTTAAGCAATAAACACCAAGAGAAAGGTCGTATCAAATTTCAACTGTATTGAAACTTTACCTCATCACCAATAAAGACTAAAGGTTGAATGGCAGAAAAGTTGTTTCCTCCATTGAAGTTGAAAGATATATTAGGCCCTTGATTAATGCTTTGACTGTTGCTGCACAAATAGCAGCAAGAATATTAGCTCTCTCCGAACAATGCCTCAGTAAATGTTGCTTAAAAAAGATAACCAAAAGTTTGTATGACTAATACTAACCTGATTTCATAACAAAACTCAAAAGGAATGTTTGAATCATCAATTGCCAATGGAGAGGCTTTCCTCTGCAGATGATACTGTTCCCTTCAAAGCACGTTAGTCAACTGGATAAATCCTCAAAAAGGGGTATATGTATAATAAAATAAAATATGTTTATAATCACTCACATTTGATGTAAGGCTTTTGTAAACTGAATCAACCAAGTATGTAAATGAGGTGCCAGTGTCAAAAAGGGCTTGAAATTCTGTTTTGACGAGAGCGGTTCCCACGTAAAATTCCTTCACACCTAAATAATAGGTTGGGCTGCAGTTCAGTAAATGCTTTATCAGCAACTCATGTTGCAAGTGGTCACAGAAGAGTATGATGCAGGATATGATATAAGAGCCCAAATGGTTAGCTCACGGTAACTCTAAAATACTTATAAATGATTGTTGAGTCTTACTGACAGTCACGGAAATGCATAGAGCCTGGCAGACACTCACTGTGTTTGATCAATAATAAAAGGGGTTTCCTTTTGGTCTGAAGTCACTTTATCTCCAAAGGTAAACCTTCCGACAGATGAATTCACAGGGAAGCACATAGAGAAAGAATTTGATACAAGGCCTGATTTATATAAAATATGAGGGACAGAGATAGGTTCAATGCCAAGCCCAAGTAGACCATATGGAGCTGCACCTTGTAGAAATGAGCCCGTTTGTACCTTTCCACACCTACCAAATGCAACAAGCAATGATCAACTCAGTGAATATTTATTCGTTGGTAGCACTTAAAAAAGGGGAAATGCACAGTAATTTTCAGGTCATGCATCATAGTCAAATTTAGTATGGCCTAGGACTGCTATCTAGAGGCATAAAACTCATTTCTAAGAATTCTAGTCTTGGAGAGAGCAGCAGTATGAATTTAGTGTACTTCAGATGTCTTAGAAAAAAAAGAAGAAACTGAAAAATGCCCTCGTTATCAACTCTCTTGAACAGGAAGTTCGCTATGCCTTCAAAAAAAGAAGATTCATTTACAACAACAAAAAACAAATCATACCCGAATGTGATAGGTGCCTTCACTACTGTTCCATTCCGGGGCCCATTTCCAGGAATCAGATAAAGAATATCCTCCACTAAAGTTCCTGAAGTGGAAGTATTTGCAGAGACATATGCGACGTTGTATGGGCATTGATCACTAGATTTGGAGCATTTCTTTTGTAAATCACACAGAGTATTATCACAAGTAACTGGCTTGCTCGTCTGTGAGGCTGATGGACTGTAACTCTGTAAATTGATATTGATATCCTGTTGAAATCGAAATTAAATATCAGTGAAAGAAAATATAAATGCAAATTTTGGCATACAAACAGATCCGTCTTTTGCTGAGGTAACTTCATATCAAGGGAACACATTAAAGCACAATATATGAAGAAAGACTAAACATGCAACAAAAACATTGCCCTTTTCCAACAATCCTCATGGGAATGCAGAACAATTCTTCACGGTTCCCATTGATTCCAGGACGTTTCCAATTTTTTTGACGTCACAGGGTGATTTGGAGACCTCCAAACACCCCACACTGAACAGCAGTCAAAAATCTGAGTAGGAAACGTTTCTGGTGTAGAAGCAGGATTGATCACCGCATTCGAGTTGGAACAACACCAGAAAGAGGGCCATTTTGTTGCACTTTTATCATCCTTCACAAGATATTTGAGTTGTAATGTACTCAGAATTTTTTTTACATGCTGCACTAGCACTGAAGAGGAGTTGTTTTGCCTGACAAATAAGAATGCAAGTGCATTTAGCAATTCGACAAAATGTGGTGCTTATGAAAGGAATTTTGTCACTATGCCACAATAAATAAGGATCTGAAAGGCCAATCTGCTGCTTATGCCAACCAATTTCAGCGTTCAGCCATACAAAACGTAGATTGATGAAAAATGATGTTAGTACAAGAATATATGAGCTTGGTGGTATTAGCATGATCTCCCCAATTACAGATATGATGTTCAAATCATTATGATTCTAAGGTGTTAGTAGGATGGTGCAAGTTGAAGCGATAACCTGTAATACATTTCCTTAAAATTTAAGCTTTTTGCAGTGTTGTGAAACTTGGCACAGGCAAAAAATTGGCAGGGGCCAAAATTTGTCTGTCATAAACTCAGATCAGAAAAAAAGCTTGCCAACCTGAAAAATTTGGAAAAATCAGAGAAACTCAGAATGATCACGAAAAATCCAAGATATATATATATATATATATCTCAATTGCTGCTCAGTGCTATCCAATATGGATTAGGTTACTAACTGTTATATTTTTGGGGAGTGGTTCCCTGTTAAATCTGAGACTTATCACAGTAATTAGTATTCAAAATCTGTGACTAGAAGCCTATATCTCCAGGTAAATTATATTGAAGTCTTCTAAGTAGATTTTCTTCAAATCCCTAAAGCTAGGTCATCAACTAGTTCAAGAAAAGATGGTTAAAAAAAAACGTTTTAGTTCGAACTGATTGACAGAATCCTGTTTCAATCATCAGGTTAATCAAATACTGTTATTGTACTCTAACCAGCGTGTGAAGTGGCTCTTATATATGTTTTACCCTTCTGTCTCTCAAGTAATAAAATGTTTTCAATTGAAATGAGCTGTTAAATGTTTGACATTTTGGAATCAACAGCATTCTCTGGTTGGGGGGCCATTAAAGAAAACAGCATCGAACCAACCAAATTATCCTGTCAAGTTTAAGAATCAATGTCAATAGTATATACCCTTTTGACCTTTCTTCTTCTGCCATGCAAAAGGAAAGACTCTTGTTTGTCTTTGAAAACGTATCTTGCACTTCAGCTGTTGATAAATTATTGCAAACACTAAAAAGAATGACTGATTTTCAATACATGAAAAGTTGTGGAATGGGACACATCTGACCACCAAGACACAATCAAATACCCTAATTAATTGTCATTTCGAGTTGGTGAAGATCAGGGATCAAACATAACTCCATGCTTATATGCACACACTCTCTGCTGCTCTGGAAATCAGCAGTCGCCACTTATCATCACAATTTTTTGACCCTCAAAAAAGTATCCTCAAAATAGTTCACAGCCATTTCTAGATTCATTTTTTGCATCAGCACCATGCTTATGGAAAAAACAAGCCCATGGACACAAAAACCCATCACTGAAATATCATCATGCATGTGATTTGTCTGTTTGGCCTCAGAAACCATTGTCTAAGCAGATTTGACAAGCAGTCCAATTTAACATAATTGTTGATAAGAAGAATGAAACTATAGTCTAAGTAAATTTCACAACTAGTCTAATTTAACATAATTGTTGATAAGAAGAATAAATCAAAAGATTAAGGTAAAACCAGTAAGTTTAACGGGGAAAAGCTGAAAATTCAATACATACTAATCCATAGTAAGGTGCAGAAGTAGGAGCACACTCCTGGCAATCACAAGGCACCCAGAACAAATCACTGCCAGTGTCAAGTGCTACAAGTAAGGTTACGTTGGGAGTACCCACTTGAACCATGGTGTAGAATAAACTGCCCAGCCCACAGCACAGGGAGTCAGAAGCCTAATGATTGAATACAGTATAATTTTGAACTTCAGAAAAACCATCCAAAACTACGAGTATCAACACATAAGTTTATTTTGGGTTCATTCTAAATTGGTATGCAATATAATTAATAAACGAGGCATAACTTACTATCCCAACTGTGAAAAAGAGTTTGTCATGTTGCCTGCTAAAAATGTAAGCGACGGGTAGTCGCCCAATTTACGATCATGGCGAGCAGAATCATGATGATACAATGCTTTGTAATACTCGTTGCTTCCCTTCATAGGCCAACCATCTGTATCTAATCCATGTCTCCATGTCATCCACTCTTTTACTTCAGGAGAAAATTTATGATACATCTGCAAACTGTAGGATTGCCCATTCGAATACCGTAAGCCAAGAGCTATAAAGAATAGTATGTGACAAATAAAGCCCAAAGTTGGGTTTTCCATGACGAAAAGCAAAGCACAACAAATGTGCACAGAGCCAACAGAGAGCCCTGCTAGCGCTAACTGGTTACCACTCTTAACGACAACAATCTTCTTCTACCATGTTCTTGTTGTTGTGCAGGGTAGATTACACAATGACTCTAAGCATGTTTTAACCCGATCAAATTCCACTATTAACAGCCCTGACATATTGAACAATGGGAATTCAAGAATCCTTGCATTTTGATTTGATTGAATTGTATTGTATGTAACCAAGTTGAGGGAATGAGATAGGTGTGAATCAGAAAGTTCTCAGAAGAAGATTTCTGTGCTGTGATGTGCTATGACTCGACCATGACCGTACTAAGGGAAGTTGAACGGTAGTAATAGGAGAAAAAGTAGTCATAGACTAAAAGGCTGCTAGTGTTGGTAGCAGTTGGAATGTGGTTTTCAACTCGATAGATAAGTCTTCCTTGGCCTTCTTCGTTGGCAAATAAAGGAACGCTAACAGGCTATTGCTAAAAATTCAATCACTGTTTCCCTTAAATATATTTTTTTGGCTTGGGATGCTTCCCGGATCAAAAAGACCATGACCCACCTCTGTTCCCCAACCCCACAAGCACATGCAAGGCACTGTTAACTCAATTTCAATTTTCAATTCCAACTAGAATGACTCGATGAGAGGATTCTATGGATGTGGGGAGGATGGATCGGGAACTATGGATGCCACGGGCCCGCTTCAACAGCAGACAGAGGTGATTCGTCCTAATGTTGACTTACCAGAGGCGGATTTCTTGGGGGATTTGTCTCCGAGGAAAAAATCTTGGGGAATTTGTCTCAGAGCATAGCTGAGGCAAAATATTTTCCAGCACTGGACCGGGCAATCTATATGATCTGGTCTTCAGGTCGATCCAAAGATTTATCTCGACGGCTTCCGTAGCGGACCGCTTACTCCATTCAAGTACTCCATGGATCCCTTGGATTTGGAGCGTGTGTCGCAGAGGAAAGCACAGATAATGCTTTTTATATTTTTGTTTGCTGTGACTAATTACAGCCCTGGCCTTTCTTCAGGTGCTATACCTGACTGTCGCCTCCTGCAGGACATATTTGGTTTCCCCACTGGGGCCGAATTTTGTGGACACAGATTAAGGTTTCTCCTATGGTATTTAGATTCACTGTCGGTGGTGGGAACAGTGAATGTTGTGCTGTTTTCGGGCCTATTTCGCTGGAACCAAGGTTGGCATATGTTTTTTTCTTTCCAAATGGTTAACGGAAAACATGAAATACGGAAAAATAAAATAAAATTATATATATGGGGATGGTTTAAAGGATAAATATACGGAAAAATAAAATAAATTATATATAGGGATTGTTTAAATTTAGGGAGCTTTATATAAGATTTTTGAGAAGAGTTTATTATTTTTTAATAATAATGATAATTTAATTTTAAAATTATAATCAAATTATTATATATAAAATTTCTTTTTGAATATATATAATTTTTTTTATATATAATTTTTTATTTATAGAATTTTATTTTCCCTTTTGAATATATATAATTTTTTATTCTAGATTTTTGAATATATCTAATTTTTTATTTATAGAATTTTCATTTTCCTTTTGAATATATATAATTTTTTATTCTAGATTTTTGAATATATATATATTTTTTATTTATAGATTTTAGGAGACAGAAATATTTTTATTTATTAAATTTATTTTAAGTATAATATTTAAATAATTATTTTTGTTTATATTTTATTTAATATTTGTATTAAGTAAAACATTATAATTAATTGAAAATTATTGAGTAATTTTAAGTATAATTTTTGGAAAGTTTTCTCTAAAATCTAGTAGGAATTTATTGAAATCACAAGTTTGGCAATTGAATTCTTCACAATCAAATTGCTAAAGGGGTTTTTGAGGGTGCTAAATCCATATATATATATATAATCAAAAACCAATTTAATCAACACAAATAAAGATTTGGCCACAATTCTTTTAGTGAGATTCTCAAGATATCTACGGAAAACTCCAAAAAATCACACTTAAAAACTACTCCAAAAATTATTTACATTAATGCCATCCAAAATAACATACATATATTATATAAACATTAAACTTTTAAATAACTAAATTTTAACTATCATAAAATTATAATTTAATAATAATTTTCACTGTTTAAAAATTATAATTTAATAAAGTTTATAATATTATAAATTATAATTATCTTTAGAGTAGCTCACTTTGCAAGTTGGGCATTAAAATTACTTCTAGTTAGCTAAGAGCTAGACTTCTTTGGACACAAAGGAATAGGTTAACAACCCAAGATTCATAAGCATTTGACAGTAGTAGAACCCTGCCACCTTGTAGACCACTAGCGGTAAATACTAAGTAGTTTGGTTTTCCTAATAACAAACAATGGTAGTTGTCCCATTGTTAATTTGACAATGATAGATTTTCCCATTATTTAAAAATAAATAAAAAGTAAAAAAATCCTTGACAAATATGTAATGAAAATTCCATTTTCAAAATTTGAATGGTCAAATCCATGTGCTGCCTTGACAAATATGTAATGAAAATTCCATTTTCAAATCCATGTGTTGTACTAGGAATAGAGTAGCTATCAATGCCGTAGTCTTTAACGCGACTTTTTGAAAGTCTTTTCGGCGATTTTTTCCGGTGAAAATCCGGCAGTAATTTATTGAAATCGAAGTTTGATAACTAGTTTCTGCACAATGAAAGCGTCCCAGGGGTTTTTCAGGGTGCTAAATCCGAATATGCAGTTAAAAAACCATTTTAACTGCAACAAATCATGATTTCGTGGCAATTTCTTCCGCCGGATTCCGTCACCGGAATCTCAAAAAGTCGCATTATAGACAACTCCAGCTATCAATTCCTTTAATTTAGCTATATATATATAATAAATATGGTAAATTAAATTATATTTTTCACTAAAATTTAAAATAAAATAAAATAGATATTTCTCATAAAATATATATATAAAAAATTAACCCTAAAATATACTTTTGGAAACATCATAATTACATATATCTCCATATGTAAATGGTGGCTCATATATTTAGATTTTATTTATAAATTTATTAGTTCTGATTTTCAGTTCTGCCAGAGCTTTCCCGCTTTCTTGGGATTGACTGACGCCCTTTCTAACCTTGCTCGCAGAGCGGCGGAAAGAGGGAGTCCGGCCGACTTTCACAAACTTTTGAAATAGAGTTATTTTATAAACTTTATTTGTAAAATTTTAAGTTAATAAAATAAAGTTAAAAGCTAGAAAACATTATATTTATTATTTGTTATTATTACTTATCGCTTCAAAGTTTTATGTAAAAGTTTTTTTTTTATTTATGATCGATTCAAAACTCTCTGGTCTTAAAAAAAATTATAGCCTTAAAAAGAAGGATTTTATTCTTAAGTTGTGAAATGGGGTGGCTAGTCCCCTGAAGAAGTATTTATTAGGTTATATGTACAATATATTTATATGAATAGGTAGATAAACCGTCATATCAATCTCCATATATCAAATGCACTGCCGAGCAGCGTCAAGATGATGGATCGAACACAGGCGGGGAGCGTATAAGCCAGCCGCCCCGCCGCTGGACCATGCACACATGTGCATTTTTATTCTTAAGTTCACACATAAGGGGTATAGACTTAAATTTTATCAAACCCAATTCATATTACTTTTGTTAAAAAATGGGTATTATTTTTTTAATTTTTATTTATGTTGTTTTTGTATTTATTGGATTATGTTTTATTTTTTTTTAATTACTCTACAAGTAGCAGAAATATGTACATCCTTAAAATTGATACATCATTCAAGGCCTATGTACAAGAAACCTTGATATTGTTTTCAATATGGTTGCTTTGTATTTGCACACATGGTGTGTATACAAGTTAGAGTTATCAAGGAATGATTGGCTAACACTCCTTGACATCATTAGTAGGGAAGAGGATAATACGACCCAAAGATCGAGCACTTATTATTTTTAATTTTGTGTAATTTGACTGAGTCAATTTTTTTACATAATATAACATAACATAACCTTATAATGTCTTTTCTATAAACACATTAAGTGGTGTTCTAAATCTTTTCAAGAAGGTCACAAATTTGGAGATAAACAAAGAAAATTATATCATCTCTTCCTGGAACATAGTCCCAACAACCCTAGAATACATAAAGGTATACATGCCTTTTAATCACGTTGATTTTCAAGCGAGCTTCAAATATATAGGTTTTTATTTAAATCCCAGTATATATAAATCCTTGGATTGGTGAAGAAAGTAGAAACTTGGATTAATATATGGTCAAACAAACAATTATATAGAGGCAGAAGATTAATATCGATTAAATTAGTTAATTAAAGCATTCCTATATTTTGGACATCTATAGCAAAGATTCCAAAAAGGGATCCTTAATAAAATTAGAAAAATTAGTCTTAGGTTCCTTTGGTCGGGATGTCGTTCCTTTGAAGGGAAAGTGTTGGTTAGATGGGAGAAAATCACCGAGCCAAACTACATGGGTTGTTAGGGACTTAAAAATATCGACCTCTTCAACAAATCCTTGGTGATGTAGGTTTTAACCCCGTTCCGAAATTACCTGCATACGAATTCTAACAACAAAAAATAAACAATGGTGAGAGCATAACACATAAAACAAATATACACAGAGATTTTCCCCTGGATCCCAAAACCGGGATTACTAGATTGATTTTTCATTATGTTCCTTTCAATGTTACAATACATATATATACATGTAGAAGCATCCATAAACCCCAATCCATTAACCCTAGAATAGAACATAACCGTAGTTCCCTTAACAGGATCTACAAAATACCATGGACCGAAAACCATCACACCCAAAACCATGTGTGAAATCCATGCACAAAACCATAGGTAGGTCCGCCCACCTAATATAGGGTCCAAAAAAAAAAAATTCTTGGGCCGCTGCCCCGGACCCCGTAGAGGGGGGCTACCGCCCTCCTTAAATCCCTTGACGCAACGAAGGGGGCTCTGCCCCCCCCCCCCCCCCCCCCCCCCCCCAACCCACCAGTTTAACACTGGAGCTAGTCGTGGAAAGAATATAACACAACCCAACATTCTCTCACTTGTTGTTTTCTTTCCACAGGAGAGCTTAGTCATTGATCCAACCCTGCAACGCCCATTATTTCTCTACACCAAGAGAACTTCTCAGAGCTCATATATTTTTTCAATGCATCTGCAGTATTCTTCAAAGTGTCCACCTTTACCAGCAACACATTTTTGTCTTCTACCATATCCCTCACAAAGTGATACTGAACATCAATGTGCTTTGTCTTTGAATGATAAGCAGGGTTCTATGCCAAGAAAAATCCACTTTGGTTGTCACAGTCTATCCTTATAGCTCATTGTACTAACCCCATACTTGAACACAATAGCTGCAACCAAACTGCTTCCTTGCTTGCATGAGTGGCTTCCATGTATTCTGCCTCTGTAGTTGACAATGCCACTATAGATTGTCTCTTACTCATCCAACTGACTGCACCTCCAAATATGTTAAACACATACCCACTTGTAGTTCTTCTCTAATCCAGATCTCTAGCCCAGTATGCATCAACAAAGCCATGGATGTCCAAAACTCTGCCCAATCTTGGTTTTCCTTGGTAGAACAAATTATAATCACTAGTGCCACGCAAATACCTAAAAACCTGCTTCATTGTTGTCCAATGCTCCTTCCCTAGTTTTGACATAAACCTGCTCAATACTCCCACTGCATGTGCAATGTTTGGTCTAGTACAGACAATTGCATACATCAGACTACCAACTGCACTTACATATGAAACACGGGACATGTCCTCTTCCTCTTCTTGTGTCTAGGGACATTGTTCAGCAGATAACTTTACACCTACAGGAATAGGAACCTTCACCAGTTTACTATCCTACATATTAAACCTCTGCAGTATTGTCTCGACATACTTCCTCTGGTTTAACCAAAGCTTCCTCTTTGCCTGATCTCGCTTAATTTCCATGCCCAAAATATAGTTTGCAACACCAAGATCTTTCATGTCGAATTTGGAGGACAATTGGGTCTTCAAATCCTGGATAATTTCTTTGTCATTTCCAACCAACAACATATCATCCACATACAAGACTAGATAAATAACACGCTCACCAATTAATTTAAAATACACAGAGTGATCTACTTTGCTTCTGGTGAAGCCAAGTCCCCGTATAAATGTATCAAATTTCTGATACCACATCCTTGCTGACTGTTTTAACCCATACAAAGACTTTTTTAACTTGCATACCAGTTCTTTCTTACCCTTCACCGCAAAGCCTTCAGGTTACTTTATGTAGATCTCTTCTTCCAGATCCCCATGAAGAAATGTTGTCTTCACATCCATCTGTTTCAGCTCAAAATCAAAAGCAACAACAGCGTATTAAAGTAATCTAATAGAAGCTACCTTGGCAACAGGAGAAAATATCGCCAAAATCAATTCTTGACACCTAGGAATAACCTTTTGCTACCAACCGAGCTTTTTATTTCTCCACCTTTCCTTCTACATTCATCTTCTTCTTGAACACCCATTTGCAGCCAATGGGTTTCCTTCCAGCCGGCAACTCCACCAGATCCCAAGCCTCATTTTTGTGCAAAGATGCCATTTCATCAACCATGGGCTCTTTTTAGAGTTTTCCATCCTCTGAATCCACTGCTTCCTTTACAATTCTGGGATCATCATCAGTAATAGATAAAGAAAAATTTGAACAGAAAGTAGATGGACTATACCTTTTTGGTTGTCTTCTTTCTCGAACTAATCTTCTCACAACCGGAGTTTGTGGCTCTTCATCTTTTGATTCCTCTTCTGCTGTGGAGTCTAATTCTTCCTCCTTTAGCTCAAACTCTATCTTCTCAGGTTCCTTTGGTAGGACTTCATGTTTAATAACATATTTCATCTCTCTAAACACCATATCTCAGTTGTACACAACCTTCCTTGTTACTGGGTTCCAAAGCTTATAACCTTTTATACCATCCTTATACCCAATAAAGATGCACTTTCAGATTTACTATCCAATTTTGTTCTTTTCTCCTTTGGAACATGTACATATGCATCACATCCAAATACCCTCAGATGTGAAAGGGAAGGTTTCTTACCAGTCCATACCTCTTGTGGAGTCTTATCCTCCAATGCTGATGAAGGTGATCTGTTGACCAGGTAACATGCAGTCTCCATCGCCTTTGCCCAAAATTCTTATCCTAACCCGACGCCACTAAGCATGCTTCTTGCCCTTTCCATCAATGTCTTATTCATTCTTTCAACAACTCCACTTTGCTCAGGTGAGTATGGAGTAGTCTTCTGCCATTCTATACCACACTTCTTACATAACTCTTCAAATTCCTTCTTGAAAACTCTCCACCATTATCTGTCCTGAGCATCTTTATCTTCTTCTCTGTCTGGTTTTCCACCAGAGCCTTAAATTCTTTAAACATGTCAAAGACTTCAAATTTCTTCTTGAGGAAATATATCTATGTATTCCTTGAGAAGTCATTTATAAATGATACATAGTACACAGACTTACCCAGTGATGGAACCGACACAGGTCCAAACACATCACTGTGCACAAGCTCTAATATATGTTTTACCCTCTTACCACCATAGGGGAAACTCACTCGATTTTGCTTCCCATATACACAATTTTCACAGAAATCAAAATCCAGAGAGCTATTAGACATACCTTCTACCATACCTTTACCATGAAGTATTATAAGGCCCTCCTCTCTAATATGTCCAAGCCTTTGATGCCATAACACGGTCTTTTCTCCAAAGACCATTAGATTTTCTGCTCTACTTTCAGGAACCACAAAACTGTTGCACCCATCAATAACAGTGCTACCTTTCAGCTTGTACAAAATTCCAATTTGAACTCCTTGTATCAATACCAGTGCTCCCCGAACCATCTTGTAGGTATCTTTCTCAAACACTGTTTTTACACCTACATCATCCAACTTGCTTACAGAAATCAGATTTCTAGTTAATGCAGGAATATGCAGAACACCCGGAAGTGTTATAATCCTTCCACCTTGCAACTTCAATTTGACTTTTTTGCGACCAATGATTCTATCCTTCCTTTCATCCCCTAAGAAGACATCACCACCATCATATTTCTCATGCTTGCAAAACCACTCTCTATGGGGAGTGAAGTGAAAGGATGCACCTGAGTCAATCAACCATGCCTCATGATCTACATGTGTACTTGAAAAAGAAGCCAAGTACACATCCCCACCTTCATCTGAGGTGGTTTTCACCTCTATAGAAGGAGCATCATCAAATCCCTTTCCTTTCTCATGAGCTTTAGTTTTACAGTCCATTTTGTAGTGCCCTTCCTTTTTGCATTTCCAGCACACCTTTACAAGTTTTCCTGGAGATTTAGATCTCCCACTCGATGACTTACTTTTGTTTCTATTCTGGGACCGTCCTCGTACAGACAAGGCATCACCATTTTGGCTCTCCATATTTTTCTGTCTCATCTCCTCCGTCCGCAAGGATGAGACTATTTCATCAAAATACAAGGCAGTTGCATTGCTATCTATTGCAACAACCAGACTATCCCACGAATCTGGTAGAGAACACAACAAACTAATGCACTTATCTTCATCTGAAATTTTAATATCAACAGACAATAACTAACTTACCACAGTGTTAAATGCGTTCAGATTCTCTATCACCGAGTCTCCATCTTTCATCCTCAAGTTATACAACTTTTTCCATAGGAACAGTTTATTCACCAGAGACTTAGATTGGTACAAAGTCCCTAACTTGTCCCACAAAGCCTTCGTCGTAGCTTCCCCTAATACATTTAGCAATACTGAATCTGAGACACACAATCATATCGTGCTTTTTTCCTTCTGATCCAAGTTCTTTCAGTCTTCATTGGACATTGTCGTTGGTTTAGTACACGGATCTACTGTGATCCACTGATCTTTATACACCAACAAATCCTCCATCTTGAGTTTCCACAACTCAAAACTATGATCATTAAATTTCTCGATCCCTATATTTCCACTGCTCGCCATCTTCTTTCACCACAAGAATCAATCCCGCGGATCTCCCACTGAACATGGTCTACCATAAGCCCGAGCAAAACCCCTCAGTAGCAAAGGCGTCCCCTTGAAGCCAAAACAAATCTAATACCAAATGTAGGTTTTAACCCCGTACAGAAATTACTTACATACGAATTCTAAAAACACAAAATAAACAATGGCAAGAGCATAACACATAAAACAAATATACACAAATATTTTCCCTTGGATCCCAAAACCGAGACTACCAAATTGATTTTTCATTATGTTCCTTTCAATGTTACAATACATATATATACACGTCGAAGCATCTATAAACCCCAATCCATTAACCCTGGATTAGAACATAACCATAGTTCCCTTGACTGGATCTACAAAATACCATGGACCGAAAACCATCACGCCCAAAACCATGTGCGAAATCCATGTGCAAAACCATAAGTAGGTTCGCCCACCTAATATAGGGTCCAAAAGAAAATTTCTCGGGGCGCTGCCCCAGACCATGTAGAGAATATAACACAACCCAACAAGCGGCTAAAATCCTTTGGTGTATGTTAAATTCCATATCTCTATGGGGACACACCATGAGAAATAAATACTTTAACGGATAAACAATCATAGAATGGATCAAGGATCCAAGGAAGCATGTTTTGAATTGCTCCATAGTGTAGAAAGAATTATCCTCAACTTTCACATTGATCAATAATTGGATTGTCTGGAAGGTTGGGGATGGTAGGAGCATTAGGATTGGTCAAGATCCTTAGGATGGTGTAGGTGACAGATACAAATTATTAGACAACTTGATAAGAACTTTACACTCAAATGACATCTGCCACTTAGTCAACGCTCGCTCGCAGTTAGTCTCGGTTTGGGGAAGTCAGGGATCATGAATGGTGGAAGCCCTTGAACTAACAGGTGCTCAGTCCAATGGATGGAAATATTTTATTGATATTTTGGTTAACACTATGACTAGGCTGTCCAAGAAGGACCAAGACGATCTGTATGGGTCAAAAACACCAACACTAGCATTTTCACAACAAAGTTAGGTTATATGACACATATGGAAGAGGAACTCATTAACAATCCAATTTGGTGGTAACGCTTCATTTGTAAACACCATAGCTCGCCAAGGTGTAAGATAGTACTATGGTTAGATCTACAAAACTTTTTATTAACTTAGGATCTGGATTGAGACAGGGATGGCAGGGTCCAAGTCAATGCTCGCAATGTTGCAAAAATGCATAAACAACTTTTCATTTATTTGTTGAATGTCCCTAGTCATTGAAGGTCTGGCCTCTTGCAAAAGCCTCTTTTAATCCCAGGCATACTAGTTGGAATAAAACCACATTGGAGGACTATGTTCTGGAATGGGTATTAGACCCATTAGTTCATGAATTACTTATCTTCCCTACTTCATTTTTCCACACCATCTAGTGGGAAAGAAATCTTGCGTTATTCCAAGAAAAATACAATCTTGAAGAGATTGTGATGGGTGTCACCAATTCAACATGTAAAGCTTTAAAATGTGAGACAAAGCAGAAGGAAAAAAAAAGTGTCGATCATGTGTGTTCTGGAGGTTGAGATTCCCTGGGAATTTTTTGATGGGACAAGCTAGAGACTGTTAAAAAATGTAGCAAAAAAGACTCAATTTGACTTTAGCCTTAGTCAAATTGAGTAAATTGAATTTCCACATCAGCATGACAACTTGGAGGAAGTTAACTAGTGTGATATGGCTCTTGTCACTTAATTAGACCAATAAATTCGAGTTAGAGGGCTTGGAGTTCAGTTATGCATGTGTGATTTCTAAATTTTAGCAATCTAGTTCAACTATTTTCAGTTGTATTCAGTTAACTAACCTCTAACTATTGATAGAGTCAGTTGAAGATTAGTTGTGCAGTAGGACAACAATTTGACTCAAACATCTATCAGTTAACTGATTAATCAACCCAAAATAGCTAATGCATGCATGGAACTTGAATTCCTTAGCTGAAGTGGAGATGACAAGGCAGTGTAACATGAGTTGTATATGATTTTGAGTGTACAGGCTTGCATGAGTCAGGAGATCAATCCTTGGGAATTGCACAAGAAAATAGGAGGAAATTCCCATCTTTTAGGAGTTAATTTCCTCAGTAATTGTGCAAGGAAATAGGATTTTGGAGGAGCAAATAATTGGCTAAGCGTTGGCCAGAGTTTCTCATTCGGTAGAGAGAACAATTATTCTTTTGCAGGTTGTGCTCAGAGTTGGAGCAAGCAATTGTAATAGTTTCTCTATTCAACTAATTAATGCAAAGAGGCTTGAAGGGTTTTTCTGAGTTGGGTTCCCCTAGAAATCATTGTGTACTTGTGGTTTTTCTTATTGCATGTTTATGCATGTTGTTCTAAATTGTGATTTCCATTCCACAGATCGGTATAGTAGAGTTATTTCTCTTGTTTTTCAGTTTGAAATCTTGAGCAATTGCAATTTATATCAAATTTCTACAAGGACAACCTACCATCTATGTTGTTTATGTGTTTTTATTTTTCAACAGACTCCATTATGTTCACACCCAATATTATACATGAAAGGGATCCAACTCCAAGGTTGAATTTTCAGCTAGACGGGCATTGATTTACACAACAAATTACTACAACTTAAAGAAATTGAAAATATTAGGTGACTCAAAGATGGTGGTTGATTGGATCAGTGAATAAATAGGAATCTTTTCACCCCACCAATACCATATCCTCAAATATGTCAAAAGGGAGATCCAAAAGTTGGAATGGTACACATGCAAACACATCTATATGGAACTAAATAATCTGGTAGATAGCCTTTCAAAATATGTTATCCAAGGTCCAATGGGCAGACTTGAGATTCATGAGTTCAAGGAAGGCCAAGTGCTTAATGCCATCATGATTAATTTGTAGTATTTTACATGGGATAAAAGAAAATGGGATAGTTAGTACAAGTCAAAAGATAAATATGGATAATCATTTTGGTAATCTCTATTTATTTTTTTATTGTTTTTTTCCAATATAGGAAGCTGATACAACTCAAGGCATATCTATAAGTCTTGATGATGTATATTTCCTCTTGAAATATAATGCTTTTTTCTAGGGAAACAAACCTCTTCCATACTAGTTTTGAGAGCACCACTCAGTGCAAAAACAATTAGAATAATTACCAGCCTAGATCCATGTTAATTCTAGATCTACCAAGCACTGAAAGCAATTCTAATCTCTTTTCATTCTAAAAGAGGTTTTCACCTAAAGAGATTTGATCCTTCTTGGCCCTTGGTAGATCTAAAGTTAGTATGGATCTAGGTTGGTTATATATATATCTCTTCTTACATAAGAATACCATTGGAAAAACCATGGATTGTCAAAACCTGAAGCCCAAAAACTATCAACGGTATTTACCTCAATTTTATTTTATTTTATTTTATTTTTATGTAATTTGATCATTTCAAAATATTTATGTAACTGGATAAGACATTATAACATGTCTTCCATACTGGGCTAGAGAGCACCTCTCGATGCAAAAAATTATGTGTTAATTATAATATGCATTTTAAATTTAAAACGTTAAATTCATAACTTAATTGTATTTGATATTTTAAATTTTAAATAAATCCAGTATTTAGATATTTCACTTTTTCATATTAGATGAAAATGAAAAATACATAAATTAATTGTTGATTCATTGATTAAACTATATTTAATAAAATATAATTATTTATCTTTCACCTAAACTAATATAAATGAATATATTAAAAATCCAAACTCAATTTTTTTGTAAGTCAACAATTTCTATTAATTCAAGGAAAATTTACATCATGAGGAGCATAGCTTCAAAACACCATTGGCCTCACTCCTACCAGATTTGTTGGCCAATTGGTAAAGACAAAAAGACACATACATTAACAAGAGAAAACTAGAGGACCAAAGATTGATTGCCCAAGTGGACCAAAATTGTCCAAGAATCAAAACACATCCCACAATCATCATTAAGCACCCATATTACTCGAAGTCAGGTCATCAGGGCCATCGCCCCTTAGTTGACGAAACACTCCATGTACATGTGCCTCCATGTGTGCCAATCGTCATTCAAAGTTTTCCAACAACCCTTGGATCCACTTTTGAACTTTGTGAAGGGATACTAGCTGCCATCATATGCCACTAATTATGTTGGATATCATTCATAAAACCAATGATCTCGTTGCAGTCATTATGTCGATCCATGACCAGTTGTTCAACTGAAACTATCACCTAACGAATTTGTGCTTCAAGCGAGTCAAAAGGCGAAGGCAAGTCTACATGCCTAGGGGATATGGCATTATGTTGTTCCAGCTTCTCCCCTTCATCCTACTGGTCCACATAATGCACCGCCCCCTGGCCACAGGTACCTACCCCTCTCCGAGCCCAACCACACTCATGATGCATTAGACCCCTGTTGAAAACCTTACTTGGCCCACACCACAACTATCAACCAATGCCCTGATTGCTAGGATATATGAGTCACCCCCATGCCCAAGCAATTGCAGACGCTGGCATGCCCTCGCACCACTCAAGAGACCCATTGTCAAAGTGTTTCCTAGCCCCACAACAACTATTGCACGACCACCTAGAAGTGCCCAACCACTAACCCCTTGTTGCAAGGTCAACACCGCCCTCCCACATGCCTATAGGCTCTCCTACCCTGTCGATATCTTCCACCTACAACCACAGGGAGAATTATGTTTCTTGTTGTCAACCCTTCATTGCTTTGACACTCCATAGACAAGGAACCACCACTTGACAAGCACACACCACCCTGGGGTTTTTAACATTCAAATTAGCCACCCCAGCCTAACCCCAGGACACCCCACACTCTACTCCAACACCACTAAAAATCAACAGCCAAATTACAAAAGAAAATAAATAATAAACCGAGACCATTGTGAATAAGGGATTTTTTCGGCCACTAGATATAGGCCTCCATGACAACCTCCCCTCAAGCTGCCAACCTAACACTATAGGGAACTTACCACAACCATAGTAAACACCACACCCACAACATGCTCAAAACCAAACAAAGCATACCAATCATTGAAACCAACAATGGACTGACCAAAAAAAATTACCTACTCGAAAGTGAGGGGTTCTGTCCTGAGACCTAGGTAGAGGATGGACCCAACTGCGCAAGTTGCTACACGCTAAACTTGCACTAAATTATCCTTGTCCATCGCAACATAACACATCTAGGGGGTCCCAAATGGAGCTCTAAATCACCAATAGAGTCGATGCTACATAATACTCCCCCCACACATAACACACATTAATCATCTTCAGGCTAAGAGTGGGGAATGACTTTATTGGAAAACCGCTTTTTGAACTTTAATAATTTACTCCCCTTATAATCATATCCTTCATCGCCCAAAACCTGCAAATGAGCTCCATGACCAAGCCAAGACCAGTTATACTCAAGACATTCTCCAAAACATTCACTCGCGAAGTGCCAGACGAAGCATTCCCAACTTGTTTTGAGATCATTGGTGATGCGTGGTGTGTAAATTAACACCCATGTCCTAGGCCTCTGATCCACCATCTACCACCCCCATCGGGGAAAATCCAAACTCAAAATTGAATATTAATCAATATATTAGAATTCAAAACCCATAATTAAATATAAATTAATGTATTAAAAATATCATCTTAGAAATCCAAACTCAAAATTGAATATTAATTAATATATCAGAAATGTTATGTTATATGTCAAACTAAAATTGAAGTTGGGGGTTTCTATCATGCAGATTAGGGTTCTTTTTTGCTTTTTGGCCTCGTGGCTAGGCCTCCAGTGTCTATAGCCATATATTCTCTGACATGTTTTCTTTGATTCGGGTTCTCATCTTCCCTAATGTGGTTAGCACGGTGATTCTTCGGTGAGAGGTGGTGCATCTTTGGGTTGTGTGTTTTTATGAGGCTCAAACATATTAATTGGAATTGATTGAATGTTGTTGGAGATTGAGATGGTTTATTTCAGGTCATAGAGCCTATGTCTGGTGGGAATATTTCCTACGAATGAAGAATTCTATTAGATGATCTCATCCCCATCAAATGTGTTGGACGTCAGCTCAAGTCCTCCACCCATTAATATTCCATTGAATTCTACCCCTCACGTTGATGGTAAATCCCTTCTTGTCATCTCACCTTTGCAATATGTGTCATCACAATCTAATGAAGTTGAGCTTGATTCGAATTCTCTATGGCATTCTGTAAGTAAAAATACTTTGAAACCCCATAAATTGGTGAGCCTTGCAATGGATAAAGATATTGGTTTATAGGATGTTCCCATGATAATTGAACATGCTATCATTGGTAGATTCATGGGAAAATTAATCAGCCCATAGTCTGTCACAAGTTGGGTTAAGGATAATTTTGAGCCTGTGATTGGCTTGACGTTGGTTATTCTTATCCTCCTTCGAGGGTGGTTATGTGCTATATTTCCCTCTAAGAACAAGTTGTTGAAGATCATGAGCCACAATTGACATTGGCGTAAATCAAGAATTTTGCTGCAAAGATGTAATATAAATTTTGACCCCATTAGAGAGTCACAAGCTTGTCATATGCTTGGGCCATTCTCCCTGTTTTACCACTTATGTTCTTGATAGAAGAGGTGTTAAAATCCATTCCTTATATGCCACACTCCTTAAGCCAAGAAATAATTAAAAGAAAGGGGGGTAAATTTTAGTACCTCTAGAGTTTCCAAAATAGGGAAACCTAGAAGAGGGTTCCATTCCTTATATGCCACAATTTTCCAACAACTTGAAGTACTTAAATGATAAAATGAAGTAATGGAGAAAAAATTATAAGATTAATTATGAGGCTTGGCTTGCCAAGATTAAATAAAAAGTTGTTGATTGTTTCAACCCCAACATTTCAGGATTTCTCTCTCAGGAAACTCTTGACTCATTGCCTGCTCTAGAGGCTGCTAAAAGGGAATTTTTGATTCACAAGGAAGAACTATGGCACCAAAAAAGACAAGAGACTTAGTTGGAGGGTAGCGACAATAATAGTGATTTTTTCATCATTTTTCCAATGCTCAGAAATCATGCAATACTATATGGGAGATCAAAAATGAAGAAGGAAATATAGTAAAATGTTTTAAGGAAAAAGCTTCGGTTGTTGTCAACTAATTCAAGAATTTATTCTCCAAGCTTATGGGTTTCCCTATTCTGGAAACTATAGAGGTACTAAACTTTATCCCCTTTTCTTTTAATAATGAATCGAATGAGTTGTTGGAAGAAAAAATCTCAAAGTCTGAACTGTTGGGTGCTTTGTCATCATTGTAGAAATGAAAATTCTCGAGCCTTGATGGATTTACTATGGAATTCTATATGGGCTTCTATGAATTTCTTAAACAATACATTCTCGAGGTGGCAAGGGAATCCCAAAGCAAGGCTTGCATGCATGGTGCCATAAAATCAACTTTTATTTGCTTGATTTAGAAATCCCAAGATGTTATATGATTCAATGATTTCATGCCTATTTTGGGTTGTAATGTTATTTATAAATTGATAATGAAGATTAATTCCATGAGGTTGAAGCCCATATTAAGTGATTATATTTCAGAGGAGCAATTTGGATTCCTCCAAAACCGACAAATCCACAATGTTGTGGCCCTAGAATAGGAAACCTTACACTATAAAAATCAAACAATCTTCTACCATTATTCTTAAGATTGACTTATCAAAGGCTTATGATTGCATTGGTCAGTCCTTCATCATGTTATGTCTAATTCATGTAGGCATGAACATTAAAATGGTCAACGTATCCTCAACAACATGTCTACTGCCAATTTTGTTGTGCTTATAAATGGTCGTCCATCGAATTTTTTTAAAGCTTCCCAGGGACTCAGGAAAGGTTGTCCCCTTTCCCCGTTATTCTTTCTTCTAGTCGTGGAAGTCCTCAACTGTAGAAATTTGAATAATATAACACTTATTCACATAGATTATCCTGATTATACACTATTTGCGGAATGCATGCATAATACATAACCTCGTCTACCATTGATCATCAACTTGCGGAATTAAAAAACAATCGCATGCGCACATTGAAACATCAATCACACATATCAACACAGTATGTAATGGGGAAAGCATACAGCTAAAAACCCCCAAATATCTGTATATTATAATGATAGAGAACATGTAACAATACATAGTACAATACTCCTCACAAGTACTCAATACTATCTCCAAATGCTACACACAAAACTAGCTCAAATCTGAACAAGTCATGGGTTCAAATCTCCTCCACTGTTTGCCTGCCTCTACTACGCAATCCAAGTTGAGAATAGATTAGATCCAAGTTCAAATTCCCTTGGCTTGTACTGCACAATCCTCATTGGCAATCTCGATCAATGATTGTGCAAATCTCATGCACAGCTATAGTCACAACTGATAGTAGTCTCACCCTTTCACCCACCTCTAACACTTGTCTCCACTGAACTATCCATGCACTGAGTTAACTGATGTATTCTTTAGTTGATTTATGAGTTAATAATTAGTGAATTAATTAATAATTAATTCACATCACTCATCAGTAGTGTATTTGGCAGTTAGACTAAATACAACTAGTTCAACTAAGTCAAACGGAACACAACTCCATCAACTCCTCAATCAACTCCACCAAACTCAATCACTTGAGTTCTAACTGAAGTCCATCATGCAATAGTTCAACTAACCCATAGGAAAAGCGTATTTCCTTCTGGCAGTTGCATGTGCCACATCCGTAGCTCGAACTGAAGTGCTGCAAGAGGATAAGATAATGTTTATAGTCCAAATATTATTAAGAGCTAATAATATTCAACTGTTCTATTTTTTGACTGGCAGTCTAAAAATAGACTCCGCCCATATGTCTAAAAATAGACATAGTCTAAAAATAGACTTTGCGCCAAAAATAGCCTGCGGGCCCACTTAGTGAAGGCGACTTCTTTTCACTAAGCTCCATCATCTTGTTGCATTTTCAACACTCCCTCTCAACAAGATATGGATTATCTGCAACCCCTATCCTGCCTCTGTGGTATTCGAATTTGCTCCTGGTGAGCGCCTTCGTCAAGATATCAGCATCCTGATCCTCCGTGGGAATGTATGAAAGTAACATGATTCTCCGCTGCACACAATCTCTGATATGATGGTACCTGATGTCGATGTTCTTGGATCTATCATGAAATACTGGATTAGCCGAGAGTTTAATGCAACTCTGGTTATCACAATAAATCATAGTAGGCTCCAAGTGTGACCCGAACAACCCGACCAGTATCTTCGTCATCCATATAGCCTCGCATGCAGCCAAACTTGTTGCCATATACTCGGCCTCTGCTGAACTGAGTGCCATGGATCTCTACTTCCTGCTGTACCAAGAAACTGTTGTCAACCCGATATTGAAGATCCCTCCAGATGTGCTCTTTCTGTTCATTGGGCTCCCTGCCCAATCTGCATCCGTGAAGCCACATAGCTTCACCTCATCCTCCTATCTGTACCACAATCCATATCCCGATGTGCCTCTGAGATAACGCAATACATGCTTGCCTGCCTTCCAAAAGAGCTTGGTTGGCTTAACCATAGCTTGTGAAAGCTGGTTAACAGCATAGCATATATCGGGTCGTGTATTGACCAGATACATAAGTGACCCCACCAACTGTCAATAAACAGTGGCATCCACTACCTCCGTTGAAGTAGCATCCTCCTTCCTCCAACCTCCAGGAAGAGGAGTATCAAAAGGCTTGCAACCATGCATGTTGAACTTCTCCAGTATCTCCCGGGCATACTTACCCTGAGAAACAAATAGTCCATCACTGCGCTGCCAAATTTCCAATCCCAGGAAATAATGAAGGAGGCCCAAGTCCTTCATCTCAAACTCTCTAGCAAGATCCTCCTTGCATGAAAGTATCAACAGCTCATCTCCCGTCAAAATCAAATCATCTACATAAAGTACAATGATCAGCAACTTACCCTCCACCACAATCTAGTATAGGTTAGGATCCGCCTCACTCTTGGAGAATCCAAGTCTTGTGAAATAACTGTCTATCCGTGTGTACCAAGCACGAGGTGCTTGTTTCAACCCATACAACGCTCTCTTGAGCCTGCACACATGCGACTCGCTGGTGAAGATCTCGAAACCTTCGGGCTACTCTATGTACACCTCCTCCTCAATGACTCCGTTGAGGAACACAGTCTTCACATCTAGCTGATGGATGTGCCACCCCATCTACGCTGAGAGAGCAAGAATCGTCCGTATGGAAGAATACCTTGTGACATGTGCAAAGGTCTCCTCATAATCGATCCCCTCTATCTGTGAGAAGCCTCGGGCAACAAATCTTGCCTTGTACTTCTCCACACTCTCGTCACCTGCCTGCTTCACTTTGTAGATCCATCTCGAACCCACCATTGATTTCCCTTCCGGTCTTGGGACAATCTCCCATGCACTGTTTTTGACAATTGAATCATACTCTTCCACCATGGCATCTACCCATGCGGGATCCTCTACATCTTCCTCGAAAGAGGATGGCTCAGTCATGACACATTTTCTCACAAGAGCCATGTATCCAGTGTACCGATCAGGTGAGTGTCTCTATTTGCACTGTGCTGTAGGTGGTCCTACAACCTTCTCTGCATCTTGAGCCAGTCGCTCAACTTCTGTAGTGTGCTTTCGCCCTCTGATGGTTGGCACTGCATGAGTGGTCTCTTCCACTCCATGAACTTCATCTTGTGGCTGATCCACATCCTGAATCTCATCCTTAGGAACTAATAGCTCCTCATCTGCATGCAAGTGTGACTCCCTCTCAAGCGAACACTTCATGGCTTTCTCCTCCTGAAATTTGATATCCCGTCGCACAACAGTCTTGCTACTGTTTGGAAAATACACACGATAGTTGTGGGGCGTATCAGTGTACCCCACAAATATTCCAACCTCTGCGGTCGGCTCTAGCTTCTTCCTGGCATCCTTCGTCACATGCATGTAAACAGGAGAACCAAAAATCCTCAAATGGGAAATATCAGGCCTCTTACCAGAATAAGCCTCCTTGGGTGTACTCATGCTAAGTATCTTGTGAGGACAACGATTCTGCACATATACTACAGTATTGCATGCCTCCGCCCACAAGTGAAGGGGTAGGCCCTGATCATGCAACATCGCCCGTGCAACACCCATGATCGTTCTGTTCTTCCACTTAGCAACCCTGTTCTGTTGTGGGTTATGGGGAGCTATGAGCTCTCTTCGAATCCCTTCTGCGTTGCAAAAGTCCTTGAACTCGCCAAAGATGAATTCACCACCATTGTCGCTCCTAAGAGCCTTCACCTTCTTCCCCGATTCCTTCTCGACCAGTGCTTTGAACTCACAGAACTTTGAGTATGTCTCGCTCTTCTTCTGCATGAAGAAGATCCAACACTTTCGAGAGAAATCATCAACAAATATCACATAGTACTTGTGCTTTGCTGTCGAAGCTACTGAGAAAGGTCCACACACATCTGTGTGAATTCTCTCAAGGATCGTCGTGGCACGACTATCCTTCTCGTGAAAGGTGGCTTTCACAAATTTTCCCAAAGTACACCCCTTGCACTGATCTGACTATGCAAGAGTGCCTTTAGGAAGCCCAGTAGAAATCTGCTGCAGTATCTTCAAGGCTCCATGGTGAAGGTGGCCCAATCTCTGGTGCCACAGCTCGCCATCATCCCGGCTCACCAATCCTTCTACCTTGCATGCCATTGCTGCGCAGCCATCTACATGCAATTGATAAAGGTTCTTGACTCGAACCCCTATCTTCCGGGTTTCTCCAATTGTCTTACTGCGCAGGAAAGCCTTTCCCTCGCAAAAAACAACATCATATCCCTTGTCTTCTAACATTGCCACAGAGATAAGATTCTTCTTCAATCATGGAACATGCATCACTTCTTTCAATACAAAGGGTTTACCATACTCCCTCTCAAAGGAAATGGTACCGATACTGGTCGCACTGTATCTACCATCATCGCCCATCTCGATGTGCACTCCAAGATCTTTCTCATCCAGATCAGAAAACAAATCTCAATCTCCTGTCATGTGAAAAGGTGCACCACTGTCCAAAAACCATACCAATCCCATCACACTTGATACCAAGCATGCGATCAGCGAAAAATCCAGCTCAAACTGCGAGGCTAAGGCCTCTCCCGCTACAAATCCAACAGCTTGCTTATTTTTCTTCTTCTGCAGACAATTTATGGCATAATGTCCGTGCTGGTGACAGTGACAGCACTTCACCTTGTACATGTCCTGCTTCTTGCCTTTCGCATCGGAATGAGAAGATTTCTTGTTCTTCCCCTTCTTTGATTTGGCAGCCAAAGCGCAATTTTCTTCGTCAGATGCCTTTGATGAAGATCCGTCCCTGGTATTCCGCCTGATCTCCTCTTGCACAAGATCAGACCAAAGTCTTTCCCATCCTGGCAATTTCTCCCGACCATTTACAGAGTCCTGATAGGAATGCCAACTCTTTGGAAGACCAAGGAGAGCCAAGCTCACTAATTCCTCATCATCAACAGTCACCCCCACACTTCCCAGCTCATCCCGGCATTGGGTGAACTTCGTGAGATACTTGGGCATACTGTCTCCTTTCTCATACTTAATGTTTCTGAGTTTATCCTTGAGCCCCAACTTCCTCTGGTCACTCTTGCTTTGGAATAAATCTGTCAACGCTTTCCACATCAAGTATGGAGAAGCCTTTCCATGCAGGCTGGATACAATGTGATCCTTCACGCCCTCCAACAGAATCCTTCGACACTTTGCTGTCTTCTTTTTCCAAGCCTCAACTTGAGCAGCATCAATAGGCTTTGGGACCTCAGCCTCTATGAACTCCTTCAACCCATTGTCATCTAACACCGCCTCCATCCTGTCTTTCCATGCAATATAATTCGCGTTGCCTTCAAGGGCATACTCCAATCGCAATCAGTTGAAAGACATTTCAACTTCGACACCAAGAAAACGCTGCTGCAAATTCGAATTCCACCAGCTCAAAACTCAACCGCTTCTGATCTAAAATTCGTGAGAACAAAGTATTTCTCATACAGAGATTGACTGTATGGGCATTTACCGGATATCTCACCTTCCAGAAGAAGGATGAATCCAGAGGCTACCTGGCCCGATTACAGACTCTGCCTGAAGAAATAAAAATGTAATCACTTTCTGAATAATAGATTTGATGATCAACTTCTCTCTGATACCATGTAGAAATTCGAATAATATAACACTTATTCACAGAGATTATCCTGATTATACACTATTTGCGGAATGCATGCATAATACATAACCTCCTCTACCATTGATCATCAATTGCAGAATTAAAAAAACAATCGCATGCGCACATTGAAACATCAATCACACATATCAACACAGTATGTAATGGGGAAAGCATACAATTGAAAACCCCCAACTATCTATATATTATAATGATAGAGAACATGTAACAATACATAGTACAATACTCCTCACAAGTACTCAGTACTATCTCCACATGCTACACACAAACTAGCTCAGATCTAAACAAGTCACGGGTTCAAATCTCCTCCACTGTTTGCTTGCCTCTACTGCGCAATCCAAGTTGAGAATAGATCAGATCCAAGTTCAAATTCCCTTGGATTGTACTGCGCAATCCTCATTGGAAATCTCGATCAATGATTGTTCAAATCTCATGCACAACTATAGTCACAACTGATAGTAGTCTCACCCTTTCACCCACCTCTAACACTTGTCTCCACTGAACTGTCCATGCATTGAGTTAACTGATGTATTATTTAGTTGATTTTGTTAATAATTAGTGAATTAATTAATAATTAATTCACATCACTCATCACTAGTGTATTTGGCAGTTAGACTAAATACAACTAGTTCAACTAAGTCAAACGAACACAACTCCATCAACTCCTCAATCAACTCCACCAAACTCAATCACTTGAGTTCTAACTGAAGTCCATAATGCAATAGTTCAACTAACCCATAGGAAAAGCGTATTTCCTTCTGGCAGTTGCATGTGCCACATCCGTAGCTCGAACTGAAGTGTTGCAAGAGGATAAGCTAATTTTTATAGTCCAAATATTATTAAGAGCTAATAATATTCGATTGTTCTATTTTTTGACTGGCAGTCTAAAAATAGACTCCGCCCATATGTCTAAAAATAGAGGTCCATCTATTTTTACCAACATGACCAATCATCCATAAATAGCATCCTCCAACTCATAGACCATGATCCATATGTCTAAAAATAGACTTGGCGCCAAAAATAGCCTACGGGCCCACTTAGTGAAGGCGACTTCTTTTCACTAAGCTCCATCATCTTGTTGCATTTTCAACAACTCCATCATCAACCACTTCACAAATGAAGCTATTGAAGGGTATAAAGTCCAACTCATAATTAACTCCAGAGTGTAGGATCATCCCATTCCCTAGTTAACTCAGTGAAGGAAGATTTATATATAATACCTCAATAGATGGTGATTTTTACAGAGTATTTGTTCAAATGGGTTGATATGAGTCAATTCTCATTTCATGATGGGATTATAGTATTAATTCAGTTGGAAAGTGGATTCTCCTTGCAATAGAGGGTTGGGTTGTTTAGCAAGATAATTTTTAAGTGTTAAGAGTCATTAAGGTGGTTGTCAGCACCATGAATCAATGATGTGAGATGTAAATTTTTGTGCATATTTGGGGTTTCAGTGGTCTCTTTTCCCACTACAATTGACCCTAGAGCTATCTATGCTTTGGTTGGTGGAAGGGCCGATCTTTGAGCATCTTCTCCTCACTATGACTTCTTGAAAATCCTTGAGCCAACGAAATTCATCCCATGGTTTTGTTGAATTATTTGAGGATCTACATGACTTTGATAGGAAAAATCATGTATGGGTGGATAACTTAGCATCTCAAGTTGCAACATTCATGGAAATCATAATTCAATATAGGAAATTACTCCAATGGGTAGAGGATGGAATTGGGTAATGCACACAATCAACCAGAAGAAATCAAGCAAGGTGATCAACAAACACTTTGGCCTCCAACTCCTCTAGACAACTCAACATCCATAATTTATTGACCTTGTGCTCCCAAGATCCCAAATTTATTCCATAAAGAAACCTAAGAGGACTTCCCTCAGTTTAGTGGTGATAACACTCTAGGTTAAATTGTATGTGTCACAATGTTTGTAGTTTTTTGGGTCTTTTGTACCAAGTGTATACAATTATGAAGCTTCATGTTTCTGTAACACTTCTTGCATTTGGTATGAAAAGTATGGATTTAGAATTGTCTTCTCCAAAATTTGGCTCTCTTTAATCCTTGTGCTTAGATTTATTTCTGCCATGAGCTTTGGCTATAGATTTTGACTAATACAAATCATCCAATAACATTTAAAAATAAATAATTATAAGAAAATTAATATTAATATTGTTGCAACACTCAATAAGTCTCCTACAACTTGATTGTCACTAGCTTGAGTGGCTCTACGTCCCCACCTTCTCCATTGATGTCTGATATGGATGCCTTCAATGCTTTGATCTTCAATGGGTTAAAATTCTAGAAGATGAAGCCCTCATACTTTATCAAAAAGCTTGAGGATATTCCAAAGGTAAAATTCAATGGTTCTTAGTCCAAAACAAGAACTCTTCAGAATGCGAAATGAGTTTTAGTGGGCCATTTCACGGGGATCTAGCCTTCTCTGTGCTTCTTGAAGTAGTGGCTAAATAAAACTTTGAAACCACTGATAAAGGGTCAAGTTTTCTCTTCTCTCTACGGGATAAGGTTTTGTACCTTCTTCTTCGAGAATAAGGAATATTGGGACTTGATATTCAAAAGCAACCCTTATTTCATGGGTGGTCATGGCCTAGGTTAAACTCCCCTTCATTCCTCTGCATTTTTGGAGCGATGCCACTTTTAAAAGTATTGCAAATTCTTTGGGTAAGTATATTGATCATGTTGAGCCACAAGAGGTTTGTTTTCTTATGCTAGTATCTCTGTGGAAGTATATTTAGACAAAGGGGTTCCAAGCAATAAATATCAACCTAGATAACTGGTCCCATATCCAAGAGGTTGATTATGACCAACTTCCTTTTAATTGCAAGGTCTGTCACGAGTACTAACACTTTTCTAGAAATTGTAAAGAGAAGATCACGGAGCAACTGAATTACGTGGAAGAACGAGATCAATGGAAACAACTCAAAAGGTGAATATGAGCATGCAAACATACTAACAACCAACCATGTGATCCAACACGGAAAAAAGGCAAGGGCCCAACCTCTTAAGCACAAGTGAAATCAACTCTAGGAGAGGGTACCGACAATCAAGGTGTAGTGAAGGCTAATAACAATAGTTTCAAATTGCTCAACTTGGTTGAAGAGGAAGTAAAGATCCACTCAAGAAATGTCCCTCCCTCTCCTAGAAAGGACTCCAAAGCCTCTCTTGGTCTTCTCGAGGATGAAATTTTCCCCCTTGAGGATGCCCCTATCGATGTGAAAGATAAGATCGACTATTCCTTGGATGAGGGTGAGTTCCACTCTCCTAGGGAAGCTCCAACTGGCCCCTCCCGTTCAAGTTCAACTGGTGAAAAATTAAAGATAGAGAAAGGGAAAGGAACAAGATCACATTCACCACAAGGTGGGAAGGAAAACAAACAGAGAGGTTTGAATTGAAAAAACTGAAAAGGATAAAGAATTGGGAAGACAAGGTATTATGGATAGACACATCACATGGACATAATACAAGGAACGGAGGCAGTTGAGGCCCCAATCAAGGCACTGCATAGTCTAATAGAAAATGATGAAACTAATCTCCTAGAATTGTAGGGGGGTTAGGGTCGGCTAAAATAATGTCGAAGGTTAAATCATTAGTTTAAAAAGGAAAACACCATATTCTCTTGCTCAGCCAAGAGACTAAATTGAAATCTCTGGTCAATAATTTGGTCTTAAATATGAAATATGCATTCAATTCTAGTAGCTCTAATGTTAAGTGTCCAAACTTGAATGCTAAAGTGGATATGAGGAAATGTATTGTAATCAAGGATTATATTTTGAAGTAGGTTATATGTACTACAAATTTTGTTTTATTTTGGGGCTCTATTGGAAGGTATTCACCTCCAAAGAACCATATACGCTTGGTATCAGTTGTATTCGTCTTTAGAGGTAAATTTTTGTTTAGGAGTCTATAGATGATACTGAAGATAGAAGAAAATCATAATGTAGCTCCCAATGTACATATATGATTTGAACACAAAATTTTCAATTAATACAAATATTCTCATTAACATAAAAAATATTAATATTGCTAAATATTTTTATTATCTATAATTATGCTTTATTATGATTTATTGTGGTTCAACAATAACAACTATGGTTAACTATGGTGTCATAATCAATCATTATTTGCGGCTTCCCATTTAATCATCCAAACACATAATTTGTTAAAAACACTTTTAAACATGGTCAACTATAATTGTCTATAATTAACTGTAATTACCCATCATTAAACATATTGTTAATCAAAATTAACCATAATCAACTAAATTCAACCCCATTCCAACCTAATTAAACATAATCTAACACACTGAAAATAATTTATTTCATATATTTATTTAATCATTAACTTTATATTATTTCATATATTTATTTAATCATTAACTTTATAGTTCAATCCTAGCCTCATTCTAATACGAAATTACCAATTGTTTTAATTTTTTTTTCCATTTTTCTATTATTTAAACTATTCATAGTAGATTATTGCATTGGTGGAATGTACCCAAACAATGCCATGTCAACACGTCGTGATGATTGTATAATTAATATTGATTTCAAACTCTAAAATGTGTGCCTTCCGCATTCTAGAATTGAATTGATAAATGTGGTTGCCCTCTAAAATGATTTTAATAATATTATTTTAATAATTATTATATATCCAACTTCATCGTGCGATAAATTTGACCTCCTCCTCAATGAATGATAATTATGTTGCATAATAAATGATAATTATATTGCAATGCAATTTAACCATTTGGAAATGTAGTAATTCAATATAGGTCCATTAAGATAAATGTTTTAATATGATATAATTATCAAAATATTATATTACTTCTAAAACATGTTATATTACATAAAGTTTTTTGGTGGAAATCATATGAGAGAATTTTTTGGCCAACGGGTTTTGAACCAACAAGTGTGGTTCATTATCAGGTCTAGATGAAGAAGCAGACCATGGAAAAGGCTTAAAATAGAGAGCAATGTAGAGAGATAATTTCAAGTAACGGCTATATTAAATGGCTAGTTTTTGAAAAAAAATTAAAATAATGATATTATTTCATTAATTTATTAAAAATATTAATAGGTAATGGCGATATTAAATGGCTAGTTTTTGAAAAATAATATTTAAATTAATTTATTGAAACTAAATATTACTAGTTCTTGAAAAATAATATTTAAACACTGATATTAGTTTATTAATTTATTAAAATATTAATATGTAACGGTTATATTAAACGGCTAGTTTTTGAAAAATAATATTTAAATTAATTTATTAAAACCAAATATTACTAGTTTTTGAAAAATAATATTTAAATTGTGATATTAGTTTATTAATTTATTAAAAACAAATATTAATAAGTAATCGCCATATTAGATAGCTAGTTTTTGAGAAACAATATTTAAAATAATTAAATAAATAAATAACCAAAGTCAAACTTTAAAGGAGGAGAGTCAAAAATTATAAAAACGAGTGAAGACCCTAATCGAGACAAGATCATTTGATAAATAAATTAACTTATGGAAATAAAATAAAATAAATTAAAAATAATTAATGGAAAAATAAATAAAATAAAACAAAAATATACACAAGTCAAATTAAATAAATATATATGATGATGATGGTTAATGTCCACTGATACCAAACTTTGGTTTATCAGACCTAAAGAAACAAATTATTTAGTTTGATTTAAGATTTTATTCCTATGCTCAAAAAGCTTGGAGCGAAGCCTCTTGAGCTCACTGTAATTTTGACAACGTAAAAGGCTAGGAAGGTCAGTATTGTAACAAAGATTTTGAAACTGAGATCTAATGTGGTTGTATGCAGGGCACTCTAAGAGGAAGTGATTTTCATCCTCGATGTTCGTCTTCTCATAGAGATGGCAGAATCTTTCCATCCATGGTGTTTTAGGAATTGCCCAACGACCCGTTTCACTATGGAGCTAATGAGAATTCGTTCTAATCTTGGCTATATTAATTTTCTTCTTTGAGCTAGTTAAAACAGAGATACTTTTGATCTTCTAGGGTGGAGTTGATGACCTCCTTATAATATCTTAATTTTCTTTCAGCTGCTAAATCTTTCTCACACCACATTTTTTCTTTGAACTTAGAAGTAACAATAATTTTAATTTTATTAATGTTTTGCAATGCAACATTATCGTCAATCTCCCAATGATTTAACCAGGCCCTGGTGTCTTTATACCAACCTCGTTTGAGCCTTAGGTCGTTTTGGCTGGAATTTAAAGCTTGCTTAGGAAGTCTATGGTCTCCTAAGTTATTGAGTTTGTGCTTGTACAATAGAAGCCTAGTCATAGCTAGGCTCTCGATAGGGGAAAGACCCACTTCTATAATGAGAATAGGATAGGGTGTGTTGCTTTTAATTTTGAGGTTATACGTTATAAAATGCTTTTGGATTTGTTCAATCTTTCTCTAGGATTCTCAGTGCAGATGTGAAGAGACCTTATGCTTCCTATTTAAGCCTTTGCCATGCTCTTGTGGGACTCCCTACATTGATGAGACTGGTCACTCGATTAATCAAAGGATTCGTGAGCATGCTGCTGACATCAACCATGGTAGGACCTGCTCGTCTGCTTTGGCGAAGCATGCAGATAAATCTAAGCATCACATCTGCATTGAGGAGGCCCAAGTCGTTGCTAAGGTTAGTCATTTCCATCATCGCAAAGTGAGGGAGGCCCTAGAAATTGAAAAAAGACCCAATAATTTGAATAGAGATGATGGTTGGAATATTAGTAGAATTTGGGTCCTTGCCTTGTCCTCCTAGTTTTTAGGCTTTTTTTTGGGATTTCTTTTGTTTGTTTGTTTATCTATGTAGGTATTGACATCCTTTTTATAGTATTTGTTGTTGATTTATTCTTCATTAGAGTTTATTTCCTTGATCTTTCGTGTTTTTTATGTATTTTATTATCCTATTCGTTCTTAACTCTTTTTAGTATTTTTGTTATTTGTTTAATGGGCCTGACCACATATTTTATTGTTGACCTTGTTTTATTTATTGTTTTTTTTTGGATATATATCTATATATCTATATATGTTTATGTTTATATATATATATATATATATTTTGACTTGTATATATATTTGTTTTATTTTATTTATTTTTCTATTAATTATTTTTAATTTAATTTAATTTATTTTCATTAGTTAATTTATTTATCAAATGATCTTGTCTCGATTAGGGTTTTCACTCGTTTCTATAATTTTTTACTCCTCTCCTTTAAAGTTTGACTTTGGTTATCTATTTATTTATTTATTTTAAATATTATTTCTCAAAAACTAGCTATTTAATATAGCGGTTACTTACTAATATTTGCTTTTAATAAATTAATAAACTAATATCACAATTTAAATATACTTTTTCAAAAACTAGTTATATTTAGTTTTAATCAATTAATTTAAATATATATATTTTTTAAAAACTAGCCGTTTAATATAGCTGTTACATATTAATATTTTAATAAATTAATAAACTAATATCAGTATTTAAATATTATTTTTCAAGAACTAGTAATATTCAGTTTTAATAAATTAATTTAAATATTATTTTTCAAAAACTAGCCATTTAATATAGCCGTTACTTATTAATATCTTTAATAAATTCATGAAATAATATCATTATTTAAATATTTTTTTTCAAAAACTAGCCGTTTAATATAGCCGTTGAAATTATGTCTCTAAATTGCTCTCTATTTAAGCCTTTGTCATGGTCTACCTCTTCATCTGGTCTTGACGATGAACCACACTTGTTGGTTCAAAACGCATTGGCCAAAAAATTCTCTCATGTGATTTCTATCGAAAGACTTTGTTTAATTCATTATGGATCATAGAAGCTTGAATACAGAAACATGTTATATTATTATAAAAATTTTAGTGAACATTGTAATGCAATATAACCATTAAGAAACATTTAAATAACATAAATATTGCAAAAACTATAATCATATTATAAACCTTTTTCTCTCATAATTTGACAATGGTTGACCATGCTTTATTATGATTTATTGTGGTTCAACAATTAAGACTATGATTAGCTGTGCCATACCATAACCAATCATGAACTTTATTGCTTCCCAATTCAATGGCTCAAACATACAATTCAGTTAAGAATACCCTTTTAAACATGGACAACTATCATTAATCACAATGAACAATAATTACCCCAATTAAACTTGATTAACCAAAATTAATCATAGTCAACCAAACTCAACTAATTAACATAATTAAAATTATATATGTATATATTCACCTATTATGAGATCAACGATATATTAATACTATTTAACCATATTTTGTTATGAATACATTAATTTAATGCCTTTTTATTTATTAATTCACTTAAGGATTAATAACAAATTTAATAAATATTATAAGAGAAATATATATATATATATATATATATATATATATATTTCTCTTATAATATTTATTAAATTTGTTAACTTATAGATGAAATAGTTTTTTTTTATCAAAATTTGGTGATACAATTTCAAGCACGAATGTGGTTTTTTGTTGTTTAAAATACATTTTTGAATGTGTAGATGGATATAGCACCCTAAAAAGTCCTAGGGCACTAGAATTCTAGAGATTAAACAACTTAAACTTAGTTTGGTTCCCTTTCCCTTTCTTGGTCAAATCTTAATTATTAATATCACCTATTAAGTCAAACTAGTTGCTATTTTCTAACAACTAGTTAGCTGCTCTCTTCATCTATTTATTTCATTGCCTAGATCTGGTTCCTCATCTTGTCCTAAAGATGAACCACACTGGCTGGTTTGAAACGTGTCGACGAGATTATCTCCTGTGTGATTTTTACCGAAAGATGTTGTTATAACTTAAACTCAAGTTTTTACAAATTTCTATCAAATTTTTGTTAAAAATAACTGGAAAAAAATGTCATTTCGTCTATAAATTAGACTACGCTTATCTATATCTATATCTATATATATATATATATATATATATATATATATATATATATATATATATAATTTTTATTTTTATTTTTTCACTTTTTATGAGATTAACGACATATTAATACTATGTAAACATATGTCATTATGAATATATTAATTTAATGTGTTTTATTTATTCATTTAATGGTTAATAATAAAGTTAATAAATATTATAAGAGAAAGCATATATATATTTTAGTTGGTTGATCCACTAAGGGTTTGAACATAGAATCTCATGGAACATAACATTTCATTATCAAGGCAACCACCAATTGAACTACCCCATGGATTAATATAAAATATTATTTCTATATAATTTATTAAATTTCTAATATTCTTATGATGATGATGAGTAACATCCACTAAGCCTGATATGGTCTATTGGACCTTATGAAGGTAAAAGGTTACTCAAAATTCTTTAGAATTTTATTTATATGCTGAAAAAACATTAAGAGAAACATTCCAAGATCATTGTAGTTTTGCTAACTTAAAAGGTCAAGAAGGTTGGTAGTGTGACAAATGTTTTGAAAATTAGATCGAATGTTAATATAATATGGACAATCTAAGAGAAAGTGTTTTTCACCTTCAACCCTCTTAGTGTCACAAAGGTGATAAAATCTTTCATACCATAGTGTTTTTGGAATTGACCAACACTTATTTTCATTATAAAGTTCACGAGAATTTGTTCTTATTTTATGAATGCTCATTTTCTTATTAACATTAGATAATATAGAGCAATGCTTTTTATTTTCAAGATTGGGGTTGATCACCTCCTTATAATATCTTAACTTCTTTTACCCTACCAACTTTTTATAACCTCACCATTTACCCTTAAATTTTGAAGTAATAATATTTTTAACATTACCATTATGAAAATGATCTTCTCCTTTATCCACCAATGGTCTAGCCAAGATTGGGCGTCATTATTCCATCCCTACTTGAGTTGAAGATGGGTATTTTGGTTAGAGTTAGAAGCAATTTTAAGAAACTTATTGGCTTCCATGTTGTTTAAATTCTTCTAATACATAAGATACCTAGTCATAACCTTGCTTTCAATGGGGGAAAGGCTTGCTTCAGTCAGGAGGATAAAATACAATGTATTTCCTTTAATCTTGAGATTCTAGGTTATAAACTACTTTGGGATATATTCTATCTTCCTCCATTACTCTCTAGAGATATTGCAACCCCGAGCCTCACATCCATATAAAATAACGGGAGTGACGAGAGTCTCAAAGAGGAGTTTTCTTTATCCCATATCCAAAGATCTGTTGATTTACAAATGTTGTCAAGTCCATAGTGAGCTTTCCATCCTCCATTTATCATTTTTTCAATGCTATAATTATAATTAGGCTTGTGATGGATATCAATTCCGAGATATTTGTATGAAGGAACTGCCCTTAAGTAGTTGTTGTCATATAGGAAAGTATCATATATGATCCATTTGGATTTGATTATCACAATTTCAGTTTTGTCAATATTAAAAATTATACCCATCTTGTAGCATACATCTTGGAGGATTCTTAGTTGATTTCCAAGATAATAATGGCTTTTCACCAAAAGAACAATATCATCAACATAAAGGAGAAGAATTATGACTATACCAATGAGCGTGGGGCAAACAAAACTTACATCTTTCAAGCACTCTTCTAGCTTTTCAATGTATATACCAAAAAGGGTAGGGGATAAGGGACACTCTTGCTAGACTCTAATATTGCATTTAATTTCTTCTAACCAATGCTTAGCGGTATTAAACTTGGATGATAGAATTCTCATACAATGTTGTCACAACAACCCTCAACTCAAGAGGAACTATGATCTCTTCTAGCGTCTTCCACAATTTTTTCTTGGGAACAATGTCAAAAGTCTTTCTAAAGTCAATGAAACAACAAAATACATTATTTTTATTATTGTGACATTCCTTTGCAATGATTCTAAGAGAAACAAGGTGGTCCACACTTGAATGATATCTCCTAAACCCAACTTACCATGGCTTTCTAACCATGGCCTAATCTTCTTTTCCAAAATAATTTTGTACAACTTGATAAAAATGTGGCTAATCATAATGGTCCTATTAATGTAATACAATAATATTATATTAAAAATGATATTAATATAAATTTGTTTATTAATAGATTTTATAAATTTTATATTAACATTTGTTGGACACCTTATTCATTAGGGTTATGGTGTGGAATGTGAACAATGGTGGGGAGTCTAAAAAAACATTAGAAACTGAATCCAACAACCATCAACCATGAACATTGTCTTAATATATATATATATCTATTTAATGAACATTGTCTATATATATATATATATATATATTTAATGAAATTCATCCACTCTCATCTTTCATCTGTGTTGTTTAGTCAATATTAACTCAACAATGTTATCGAAGAAAGGCATTCGTTCAACCTCATAATTCTCGCTACTTAAAAATTCCTTTGTCCTATTTTTACCTCCATCGTTCCTTGTGCTTGGTCTAAAATTACGTGGGTTGTTTCTCTATCTATTCAAGATTTTTTACCTATCCTCGAGTTCTGGTAGTTGCCTCTTAAAACTCGTGTGATTGTTTCTTTATGTCAAAGAAACCATTGTGAGCTTAGATCTTTTCCCTTCTGCCCCATAAACCCTCGACTTTGGGAGAGGAAGTGAAGATCGATTCCATGCGATTGAAAATAAATATTTGTGGCATTGGAGGGAAGCCTATCTAAAAATAACACTGCAGATCACAAAGGTCCCTCTCACACTAATTTGGAACATGTTCCGATAATCTATAATTAGGTACACAAAGACTACATGTATCCCCTCACAAACTTGGGTGTGTCACCTGCTAGGAACCAATTAAACTCCTTACATTTGTTGAATTAGAAGTTTCGATGCCAAGTGGGTGATATGAAGTGAAATTGAGGCATATAGTGCATTTGATCCTTCAATCCAATTTCATGAGATCTAGTCGAAATATTAATGATTCATTTTCATTTTCTTTAATGGTTTTTCTAGCTACTGGGGCATATCCCTGATATGCCCTTTAGTGTGTGAATTTTTTAAAATGTATATTCACCCCAAGTAGGACATGATATGATACTTTCATTGTGCTGAGAGGTACTTTACAATTTAATATGGGAGAGGTGTTGTTCCATAATGTTACATACATAAAAAAATATAAAATTGCTAATAACCAAAAAATATTTCAATATTAAACATAACTATACTTCAATTTTCGTTGTAGATAATATAATTTTACATCAACTTTATATATAGAGATAAAATAATTGATGGTAAAAAATTTCTAATTTCATCCATAAGTGTTTTGTACTTTTTAGTATGAGGGAGATGTGTAATACTTTCACCACTCAATATGGAGTTTGCACATAAGATTTAAAATAATATTGATACTATAGATCACTATGAAGGAGATATGAAATTGATATGAGATAAATAAACTAAAAGTGAAATTCTTTTTATATTTTACTTTTCTAATATGAGCAAGATGTGTAATTCTTTCATTTTTCAATCCATATCTTGAATTATATATATATATATATATATATATATATATATATATATATATATATATATATATATATATATACTAAATGCCGAGAGGAATGAAATCTCGAGGTGAAAATATTTTATCAAGTTTTGCATTCAAAAAGAGGTTTGAATGTTAAAATATTTGATCCCTCTCGACACTTGGTAGATCCAAAGTTAAGATGTATATATGCTAGTTGTTTATAGTGATGAGGAAGGAGAGGTTCTTCTAACAATGTCAAGAGACTATATCAACATTCATATCCTTGTTGTATTTGTGACCAAGGAAACTGCAAATGTGCTTTTACAATATGTAAATGATTAAGATACAACATGTTATATTTTACCATCATTTGAAAGCACTACTTATTCAATGATGGTAGTGCCCTTCTTATCTCTTTTTGCAATGTCATTGATATTCATGACCTTTTTCTACGTCCAAGGGTACTAGATTTGACATTTTAGTCCAATGTTTTTACTAAATTTATGGCACATTAATTTTGAAGATCAATTCATATTTATAGAATCAATAAAATTAAATGACAATGATGCCTCTTGTTTTGAAGCCTTATGAATCAAGCATGTACAAGCAAGCTTGAGCCATAACTATAACATCAAAGCCTCAAGCTTGAGTGAAAGTCAAAATTGCAATTTGAGTAAAATCCAGGAGCATGATTCATTTTATGGTCATCTTCAAACCGAAATCACCTTGTGATCATCTTCAAATCGCCATTTGCAAGCACTTCTAGTTAACAAAATTCATCAACTTCCAACTAAATTAGAAAATGTTTTGGGAACTTTTGAGCCTCAGAGCCAAATTCCAACAATTTTTGGTCATCTGCAAATCACCATTTGCGAGTGCTTGCAATTAGTAGAAGACATCAACTTCAAAATAAATCAAGAAATGTTTTGGGAATTGTTGAACCTTAAATCCAATTTCCAACAATTTGCAATCATCTTCAAATCATGACTGGTGAGCACTTCCAATTAACAAAAGACATCAAATTCTTGGCAATTTTGAAAATGTTATAGGAACTATTGAGTGTTACAGCTGAGTTCCAGAGTTGGTGGTCTACCTTAAACCACCATTTAGTAGAAGACTTCACATAACGCCTCCTCCTACATTTCCCACTTTTACAAGCTCTCCAGGGTAAACGTGAGATGTGTCACTATGATATGATCCGACCTTCGGGTTCTAGTTATGGAGGTGGGGTCGACTAACTGACAACTTACAACCAACCCTTAGGGAATACAAACAACTCAGGAGCCTCCAAACCACCCCAAGTGATCAATCGCTGAGATGGAACTCTTTTTCACAAGAGAAACTCCCCAACCGCAACCATAACATTGCATGCATGTGGTTGGGAGGCTATCACTGCACACATAGGGCTAGTTGCCAATGATTATGACCCAAATTCCTTAGTTTAGTGCATGTTATCGCAAGATCTATGCCACTTTTTAAGGAAAGCCTCCAGACCACTACCCAAAACTACTTGTAACTTTCCAGAATCATGACAATAAGGATAACAATGCTAAACAAATAGAGCTTGAGCTAAATCTTAATGAATACATGCCTAATGCAAGGTAGACATTTCGTCAAACATATGAAAAACATATAGGCTACAGGTCATGAATGCATATTTGATCATAAGCTTATGAGCTTCACCTGAGAATCACCAAGAAGGCTCAATCCCCTCTCAATATAGTTTCAACAATACTTGTTAGCCCATGCATTCATCAACCATCCAATAACTTAGCAAATCATGAACAAGAGCCATAACTAGAGCACATCATAAAACCAAGCATATAACCAACATATAACCAGAATAGAAACTATAATGAATCAACCATAAGATCACCATAATAACCAGTACAAGTTCTCATAGATCACAATAGAAAATAACTCACATTAACATATGAAAATGCCAACTAAGTCAGGGACTTCCACATACAACCCGACTATAGATTGGGCTGAACCAAATATCTCTTTCAACCAATCACCCCCACGCCATATTCCACGCATAATTATGGGATCATATGGTTTAAAACAAAATAAACCAACTCGGGCTTCCATAAGCCAGACCACCTCAACCCTCAGGCATAATGATCTCTCCTATATGGTCCAGAAATCACTAAATCAACCAGATTGGTATCTGTCCAAGCTTTCCAGGGCTCTAGGAACTAGTAAATCAACTCACAACCTCCAGGGAACCGAAGCTGTTTAGGGCTCTAGAGCGTTTTTCCCAACCCATAGGCTCCACAGACGATTAACTCAACCCACAACCTTTAGGGAACCCAAGAACCAATCAGAAAACCAAAATGGGGATCCACTACACCATGGTTATCCAGGAAATGGCAAGGCAACATTGAAACCACTTCTAATCTAAGAAAATATCCATGCTAATGAAAACACATAACAAAGGGATTACATGCATATACCATGCATCCAAAAATCAACAAGGACATGACACATGTAACTTGTTACCTGCAAAGTAAGCTTGATGTAGCAATTGATCCAATTATCTCCTTACGCTTCCTTGATTTCCTTTGCGTTTTTTCACCAATCCAAGTGCTTGCTAGAATTCTCTAAGTGTGCAAGAGAATAAGAGAGCAAAATGCTAAACTGACAAAAGTTGAGCCAAAACATGAGCAAAAGTTGTGCAAAAAAAATAATCTTTGAACTGTTTCTTTGATTTATTTTTATCATTAATGTCTCCTTTTTCTTCACTTCCCTTCATTTTTCCTCCAATTTCCCTTGCATGCAAATTTGTGCCTTTTCACCTTCCTTTTCTCCTATTTTCCTTTATTTTCATAATTAAATGTCAATTATTGCCTCTTTGCCTTTGTCAATTTCCATAGCCATTATTGACCACAAGTGATGCCCACTATAATGTTTTTCCCACCATTCAGCTTAGAATACGTGTCCCATGACCTCACTCTTATTTTATTTACATGGAAAATCAACCAGGGGTTGTTACAAACCCCTCCCCCTTGGGGGAACACCGTCCTCAGTGTTCAATGACGCTTATAACTAGCAAAAGATGCTTCCCATGGATCTTTATAACACAACTCGATGTAACATTTACATCATACCAAACTACTGAAACCATGAACACCATACTGCTTATTGGAGCTTTATAACACAACTCGATGCGGTATTTATAACATACTACTTATTGGAGATTTATAACATAAGTCATTGTAGTATTTACAATACACATATGCATATATAAATATAAACCAAAACACATAAACTAAATGCATCTTCTCAACGAGCAAATAAGGAAGGATACAAAGCCCACATCTGATCAGCCATCTCCCAAGTAGCTTCATTGAGCCTAAAGTGCTTAGACTGCACTTTAGCTTACTCTATTGCTTAGTTATGGAGAATGAGTTTTTTTGGCTACAAAATGCATTGAAGTTATGGTTGGAATCCTCCCTTTGGCTCCACCTACAATACAAACCAATCAATCACATGATCAACATCCTGGACATATCTCTTAAGCAATGAAACATGGAAAACATCATGGAATTTCATTTTTGGCGGAAGTGCAAGTCAGTAGTCCACTGGTCCAATCCTCTCAAGGATCTCTAAAGGCTCACAATATCGAGATACTAGTTTGGCACATGATCCAATCCTCATGGAGATCCTCTTGGGCTTGATGTGCAAGCACACATGATCCCTAATATGAAACTCCTTAAATCCTCTATGTTGATCCACATAAATCTTCTCCCTATCCTGTGATACCTTCAAATTCCTTTTAATAACCCGAATTTCCTATTCCATCTCAGCCAACATATTCCATCAAGTCAACACCATGTTCACTGGATCATTCCAAATGATAAGAGTATTACAACTCCACCCATAATGAGCCTCAAATGGATTCATCCTCAAGGACTCCTGATGCCCATTATTATAAGCAAACTCTACAAGTGGAAGACACTCATCCCACTTCTATTGTTGATGCATGACACACATCCTCAACATGTCCTCAAAATCTTGTTCAACCTCTTTGTCTATCCATCTGTCTGCAGATGATAAGCTTTGCTAAAAGTTAACTTTGTCCCCAATCCTGCAAATAACTCATTACAAAACCTGAAAATGAACTTGGCATCTTTGTCTAATATAATATTCTTGGGAATACCATGAAATCTCACTATCTCCCTGATGAAGATTTGAGGTGCCTCAATAGCTGAATTAGTGGAATTCACTACAATGAAGTGAACTACCTTGCTCAACCTGTCAACCACAACCAGGATGGAATCATGTTGTCTCGATGCCCTTGACAAACCTGTAATGAAGTCCATGGAAGTGACCTCCAATTTCCATTCTGAAATTGGAATCGGCCGCAACAAACCACCTGGATGCTTACACTCTGCTTTCACCTACTGATAGTCCAAACACTTCACAACAAACTCAACCACCTCTTTCTTCAAGTTCTGCCAATTATAGAACTTCTTGATTGTTGTCAAAGTCTTCTGATATCCTGGGTGGCCTGAATATGGCTTGACATGAAACTCCCTCAAGGTAATCTTCTTGAGCTCACTACTATTCGACAGATAAATCTTGTTCCTGAATCTCACCAAGCCATCTGTTGTGAGGTTATAATACTCATCCTTATCACCTTCACCCTACTATTGAAATTTGTGCTTCAGTTATTGGTACATCTCAACATGCTGCCCGACATGAAAGATCCACTCTTGTAAATATGTGCCATAAGAGCTCAGAGCTGAAATGTGATTCACCTGCGCCCTCTTACTAAGAGCATCTGTAACCCTATTCTCCTTACCCTTAATGTACCTAATATCAAAGTCAAACTCACTGAAGGTAGCCAACCATCTAGTTTGCTTGGCATTTTGATTGGGTTGGTCAAACAAGAACCTCAACCCACTGTGATCACTCATCAAGATGAACCTCTTGCCAAGAAAATAATGTCTCCACATCTTCAATGCATGAACAATAGCTGCCAACTCAAGATCATGAGTCACATAGTTCCTCTCGTGCTCATTTAGCTTCAATGACTCATAGCATACCACCTACCCTTCCTGCATCAGGACTCCACCAAGTCCTTCATTACAAGCATTTGTACATACCATAACCTCCTTATCAGTATTTGAAATCTTCAAAATTAGATTTTTTGTAAGCAAATGCTTCAACTGCTCAAAACTAGATGCACACTCCTCAGCCCCTTCAAGATTCTTTCCTTTCCTCTGCAAGGATGTAATAGGATAGCCAATCCATGAGAATTTCTTGATGAATTTCCTGTAATAACCTACTAGTCTAATGAATGATCTGACCTCATCCAAATTCCTAGGAGTTGGCCACTCCATGATAGCTTTAATCTTTTCCAGGTCCACTGATATCCCCTCCTTGGAAACAACATGTCCCAAGTAATGAATTTGAGACTGAAAGAAACTGCACTTGTTGAGCTTGGCATACAACTGATGCTCTCTCAACAATCTCAATATTGTTGCTAGGTGCTCTACATGCTCTTCCTCATTCTTAGAGTATATCAATATATCATCAATAAAAACTATCATAAACTTGTCCAAGTAAGGACACAACACATTGTTCATCAAACACATGAAAGTGATTGGAACATTGGTAATACCAAAAGGAACCACAACAAACTCATAATGTCCATACCTTGTACAAAATGCAGTCTTGTAAATGTCTTCTTCTTCGGTGCATGCCTTATGATATATTGATCTCAAATCAATCTTTGAGAATATTGTTGCTCCCTTCAATTGATCAAACAAGTCATCAATCTGCAACAATGGATACCTATTCTTGATAGTCACTGTTGAGTCTTTGAATTGTCGCATTTTCATCCTCTTTTCATTCCCTTATTCCTCAAATTTATCCATATTATATTTCTCCATTCACCATTTATCATACCATTCTCATGTTAAATATGGGTCTCCCTTATTATTTTCCAATTTATTTATTTTCATGCATTTTAAGTGAATTTATGATTAAAAGTTAGAAAAATAACATGGATTTACTTATACCTAAAGGTGGAATAAGTTTGGTGACATGTGTAGGTGATTTGGACGCTTCCAAGACACTCTTATGTGGCCTCCAAGGTTCAATTTCGAATTCTCTTCAAGATTGGAAGAAGATTTGGGACAGGAGTCAAACATATCTCATGAGAGAAAAATCATGGATAAAGGGATATGTGTCTAATTGGTTGAGATATTTATGGATCTAAGGAGAGAATGGTGGATCTCCATTAATGAGATAGTTGCTTAGTTTTTCTATAAATAAGAACACCTTCTCCTTTCATGGGAGGGGAAGAAATGAAGAAAAAGGGAAAGTAAGAAAGAATTTGTAATGTGTAACTTGTAATGTAGAGTTTGATATGTTATGGTTGGATAGGATTGTAAGTCATTGTGATGTAATAGATTGAGATTTATTTATTGTTAATGTGAGCTCACATGTGTTTGTTTTGCTATTTGTTATTTGTCCTTTGTTGCTTTTCACATGTTATTTTTTTTATTTTATGCAATTTCATATTTCTAGATTAATTTAATTTATGCAATCCAATTTGAGTCGTGTGTTTAAATTCAATTGTGTGCTTCAATTTCAAGCATTATATTAGGTTAATTTGGCTTCAATTCTGCATATATTGTGCATGTGCCTCGTAAGTCTACGAAATACTCGGGTTGACAATTAATGATTGGGAAATTATTAAACGACAATATTTTCGCCCAACAGTCACCTTATTCAATTGTCGGTAATCAATGTACAATTTGAGAGTATTGTCCTTCTTCCTTACAAACAATATTGGTGCACCCTATTACAGGCCATTTTGTCACATCAGCCCAAAAGTCCTGAAAACTGGATTAATCAACATCCTTGAACACTTTTTCATAATCCCTTTGCAAAGCCCTAATAATTATTTCTCCAAAAAGTCTAAGTTTCTGGGTCTATCTGCTCAAAAACCATGTTTTAACCCCAACGCACTCTGTACGCCTGACTACCTATGTTGGCTGTAAGTTGCATAATTGAGTATCAATGCTGATCAGTGCATGTTTCTCCATTCTGTGGGTGCGTTGATTCTATAATTTTGTGAAAATTAAAAAAATATTTTCGATTCTTCTCCTTCCAGAAGCTTCTAAGGTGGTTTTAACCATTCACCATGGACAGAGATCTCAAATTCCTATAAGATCATACTCTAGTGATCTTATCTCTTATCCCTTGAGCTTATCCTCCCTCATAAGTGGATCTCAAGCCTAGATTGGTAAATCCTAAACTACCATGTTTACCCTATAATTTACTACCTCCCATAGAGTCTGGGTTGGATTTTGGAGATTTCTGGTGCCCTCACGCTGTTGCTTTGATCTTAAAGAATCATCATCCATTTGCATTAGGTTTGAGTGTGAAGGTTTTCTTTGTGGCAAGGAAGGAAAAGATAATTGGGGAAACATCTACAAAGTCAACTTCTATATATGGTTGTAACTCTCTCCTTTATTTATTAATACAAAAAGCACTATGGTTTCTATATTTGTGTCATGTTGATGCTTATGTATTTCAATGCCATGTTGACTCATTGAATAAAGATATTGGATTATGCTATGTGGATATTGTAGTTCCTTTGCTTGTTTTAGTCATTGTTGCAAGTTCCATTTATAGCGCATGGAGCTAGGATTGGAGCTTATAAGCGAAGAGAAGAGGAGGACTTACTACAAATTCCAGGTAGGTATCTTTTCCATATTCTAATCTCTCTAAGGAAAACTTAGATATTTTTGTTCACTGTTGTTTTAGATCTGACCACTAGATCTAGGGAGTTCATTTTTGTCCGCAGAAGTGAATTTTCCATATAACAAATTGGTGACTCTGCTGAGGAATGCTATTTCCCTTAGTGGTTTCCTTGGCCTTAGAACTTTTTCACCTTTCAAAGAAACCTTATTTGACTTATTCAGATAGTAATTGACCCCATGAAAACAAATTTTTGAGCTTGGTTTGGTTTCTTGTGTCATTTTTTGACCAAACATTCCCCAACGCACTCTTTGTTCTGATACGGAGCGCCCCAACACTACCTCTCCTCTCTGGAACTATGTTGAAGCACAATGGTATCCGTTCTACACCTGTGCTTATCTTGTAGGATGTCGAAATTTGCATTCCTTTGCCTTGCTTCTCATCTTGCTTTGGTCTAGTAAGTTTTTCTTGAGTCTCTGATTTTGTCTATGTCTCTGAAAAGTCATCATAATGTTTGCATTTGATTTTATTAGCCTTTGATGAAAATTTCTTTGGTTTTTTCTTCCTTCTTATCAATTAGTTTTTTGTAATCATTTGACTTGATTATTGATCGGTTTGAAGAAATTTATATTACAACCATTTCTTGTATCAATTATCTAGTTGCATCTTAGTTTTCATTGCATTTGAAGATTAAGAGGAAAGAAAATAAAAGAATTCATTATCTGCATCATATAGGGTTTTGAATTTACAATGGAGCAACTGCATTAAAATATCTACTTAGGAAGTTTTGTTTGTTGAATTATTGCATGTTTCATTATTCTTTGTTCCTTCCCTCCCGTAGATAGATTTTCATTGAAAATAAAAGAGTTATTTTTATCATGCTAGATTGAAATATAGGGAATTCAGGTGAACTCATTCGGTGAGCCTTGAAACTGAAACATAATTAAAGATTAACTCTAAAATTTACTCAATCAATCTAAGGAGCGTTTGGAACATTAACGACACAAAGAAAGGTTTAGGCTAGAGATTTGTTCAGACATATTTAAACATAGGAGTTATCATTACTTGTTTGTGTTACATTCTGGGGGTAGTTGGTATTCCTCATATGTAAGTATATCAGATCGTTCTCCACGTAACTTTCAGTATATTGGATGGCACTCCACATATTAAAAGTATATCATAATTCTTCGTATTGTACAGGACACATTAGAAAACACCACCTTGGACTACACTTCCACGTACCTTTGTGTATATTTTGGAAGTCCCCTATAGGTTGCTATCCCACCATAGGTAACCGAGTCGGCTGCCTTGTCCACTGTGATACATCAAACACAACATTTAGGGAGATTGCATGCATGTACTGGAAATGATATTTCACAGTTCACAGTAACTTGGTAATCCCTTTCTACCTAGTTACCCATTTTTTGATTTATTTTTTGTTGTTAAATTTCTAAAATTTATCAACCCATCATGGAAGAACACCCTCAACAACCTCATTGTTCACGTAGAATGAAAATATTGCCTCCTCTACCTCCAGAGGCAACACTTGGTCATCGAAAGAATAAAAAAATGCAAAATACTGAAACTAGTACTTCAGAAGCTACTCCTTCTGGAACTACATTTGAAATCAACCAACCAGATTCGTCACTTCCCATAAGTATTGAACCTGAGCTCACCTCTTTACCAGTTGGTGAGTCCGACGTAGTTGAAATTGAGGTCCTTGAAACTTCACTACATGCGGTCATTGAACCTGATTTTCCTGGTTCAGATACATCACAACTTGAGGTTATACAAACTGAGGAGCCTCAATTAACTAAACCTATTACTTCAGGACCTTCTTCCTCTCTTCTATTTCCTTTGACTCAATCATAACCCATATAACTTCATCTTAACAAAGAAAAACTTCCACCTGGTCTTTATAGTATCGAGGAAATCACTGAAGAAGAGTCTCAACCTTCCTCTCCTATCCATTTAAGAGGGACTCATCTTTATCAATCTCATCCTTTCCCTACTCCTCACACTCCAATACAACTCCTTTTCCTGGTACTCCTCATTTAAAATCACCTTTGAGTTTCCCTTGGCCAATTTCTTTGGGAAGTTTAACCATGACTAAGTCAGTGACAATTTCTCAATTGGTATCTTCTACCATGAGTGGGTCAACCAAATTTGCATCTAATTCCAAGTTTGAAACTTCACCATAACCACACTTTTATGGTGGTATTTCGATACCACCTAGATACCAGTTGTTATTTGGGAATTTTTCTGGTGCATCGACTAGTCCATGGACTTCTCCCTTGTCATCCTCATCTAGAATGTTATCTAGTACTTCTTTGATGAAAACCTTACATCCCATTCAACCTATTGTACCCCAACCTTCTTTGGAGAAGTAATATGGTTCATTTGTTAGTGTATTGGGCCATCTACAACAATCTAGTCCATCTTATACTGGGTACCCTCCTCCTAGGGGGAAGATACATCCATATTGTCCTTATTCCCTGACATGGTGGAAACATGTTGTTGCTATTTCCCCATTTCCTAATCAAATGTCACAATTAGGTGTTCCATCCCATTTGATTCCTCCATTCTTGGGAATGGCTTATAATCCTTCGAATCCCACGTTTATTATTCAACCTGGTTTGGTTTTGAATCATCTTCCCATTACTCAACCTACCTTAGTCATTCCCTAGGTTCCTACTTGTCAACCTACTCAATCTATGCCCCAACATGCCCAAGGTTTATCTCAAACAAGTCAACCTGAACATGATGCACATCAAACACAACCTATTCCACTGATGTTTTGGATCTCTCAAATTCCACTTACCTAGCCTCTTTAGGGTGCCTTGCAAAATCCACTACTTGGCTAGTCTATTCCTCAAATACAAGTAAACCAACCTATATATGGTATGGCCCATGTGTCCACTAGTCAACCTAAGATAGGGATGATGCAAAATCCCTCTGGGAAACTTTTCCAAAATATTCCTCAAATGCCTATTGGTAAAAATTCCATTCCACAAATGCCTTATCGAGGCCAACAAATTCAAACACAAACATTTCATCCTTTTCAAGGTTATCTCATAACTAGAAAATCTAGATATGTTTATCCTAGTTACCAAAATCCTCCTTATCCCAGAATGTAGATAACTGTTTCTCAACCCATTCCATCATACCCAAGATACCCTCCCCCTGAGTTTAATAGGAAGTTTTCATTTGTAGCAACCCTTGAATTGCCAGATTTAACCAGGCTAAAAAATGATCCTATTTATCATTCTCCTTATTGGATGGCCATTCCTACCAAGTTGTTGAGCAGTATGTCGAAATTCAAAGGAAATCTTGGAAAATGCCCATCTACTCATGTTATGACCTATCATTTATGGTGTTCATCTATCTCCTTAAATGATGATGTGATTAGTTTATGACTTTTCTAGATAACCCTTACTGGTACAACATCTAAGTGGTATGTTTAATTGCCACGATATTCGTTTAACAATTTCAATTCCTTAGCAACTACATTCCTCACCCATTTTGAATTACCTATTCGACATGAAACTGGAACTGACCTTTTGACCTCGTTGAAATAGTCTGATTCCACTCACATTTTTTTTATCATATTCATGAGTGGCGACATCGATGTTGTTTGGTCAAAACCTTCATTTCCTATTAGTTATTGGATGAATGGTTTATCAAATCATTGTTACCATTCATAACTGAATACGTTGCTAAAGGCAGAGTTGTTACTGAAGAGCAAGTCATTTCTCGTGCCCAATACCTTGATCTCATTTATATCCAATACAACATGCTCTATGACAAAATGCCCAATGCTCTGACACCTCAACACATTTATCTATCACCTCCCACTAAATAATCACATACTGATGATGGTGTGATTGGTTATGCTAGCCAACAGCTAATGAGTAAACTATCTGGTTCGTCTCCTCCTGTGGCTATTTAAAACTCGACCTCTGCTACTCTTGTGATTACTTCCGAGATGAATGTCGTTCAATCTACGAAAGGTAAATCTCAACAACTCGAAAGTAAGAAGAAAGGAAAAGGAAAGAAGAATAAAGATAATTCTTCACAGGAAAAACAAAATAATCAGTCTCTTGAGGATAAATGAAAGCCTCATTATCCTTGCCTTATTTGTAATGAGGAACAATTTACTCGAGACTATCCACATTGGGCATAAGTTAATTACTTGCTAAAGTCATCATCTAACACACCTGCTTTGTTAACGAATGCCCTTCCCAATCAAGAGGCGAATCTGGTTGCATGAGATCCAACTTCTTCTTCCTAGATTATGATGTTATCTTCCACCAAACAAAAAAATGAAACTATGGTGGCCACAAGAAATAAATACTAAGGTAACCTGAATCCTTCGACTGGTAAGGCTATTGATCAGCCTGTTAGTTCCCCCATATCCTTCTACCAATGTGGTACCCAATGAATTGACCAATCAACCTCCAAAAGGCGTTATTAACAAATCAAGATTCAATCCTCATGCGAGAGCTGTATAGAATTATAATATAGTTGAAGATTTGGCTCAAGCTCCTTCTGCTATGTCAACTCTTGAGGTTTTGTAGAATTATTCTGCCCATAAGAGGTCTTTACTTGCAGCAATTGGAGGCATAGATCCTTCGGATTTTAGTATTATGGTCTTTAATCACAAGAATAATACTTCCATACTTTCACCACAACTGACATTTATGATCCAGGTCATTGTTCAAAGTTAGACTATCCATCAGATAATCGTGGGTGAATGTGCTTCGACCTATATCATGTCACTTTACTGGTGGAAAGTTATTGGTTCTCCTCAAATTATTCAGTCACCTACTACTCTTAAAGCTTTTGATGGAATAGATTTCAAACCTTATGGAATTTTAAATACCTTGCAAGTTGAATTAGTTGGAAAAACAGTTTTCGTAGAGGTTGAAATTATAGGTGGATCGTTGGATTATAACCTTTTATTGGACCACACATGGATTTATGCCATGGAAACTGTTGTTTCGACCTATTTTAGTATGATCTATTTCCCTCACTAGGTGGGCATCGTGGCCATTGATCAAATCACTTTTTTTTTTCCAATAATTCTCATACTACTGGAAGCATCCCTCTTGTGGGTGAGTCCCCACAATCTTATCAACATGTCTGAGTAAGATTGATTAAGGATTCCTCTTTGATGGGGAATTTTTCACTCCCTCCTCCTGACATTCCAAATCTGATTACCTTCATCAATATGATCTCTTCTTGTACTATTCCATCTGATCCTTATATAGTGCCATACATTTCCAAAGTTAATGCATTTGGTGACCGCATACTGCTAGGCATTGTTGAACTTGAATATGAAGCTATCTATTCAACCTGTTCGGTACATTCTGATTTCCCCTCCTCGATAGATTGGGTCGATCATTCCCAAGATTATGGTTCATCTTCTGATCCTTTCTCTGGTATATTCTCCATTGATGAAAGCATCATGGAAATCATGATGTCATATGATGCCTTGTGGGAGGATAATCATCATTGTTCCTCCTTACTTGAAACATTTGAGAATAATATTGGAGATATTTATTCACCCATTATTGTTGAGACATATACAGATTCCCTATCCATTCACGATGTCAATTCTGAGAAAAATTTAGCAAATATTGAAGAGACCATTCCTCTTGATATTTCGATTAAACCTAGAGTTGTCGAAAATGTACATATTGGTGCATCTTGTTCTCTTGACGAGGTTAAGATATACAAAGCCCTTTTTCAAGAATTCTGAGACGTTTTTTCTTGGACATATGAAGAGATGCCAGGTATTGATCCAAATATCATTGTACATGAGATCAAAATGTATCCAGATGCTAACCCAGTTTGACAACGCTTGCATTCAATTCATCCTAAGAAAGATATTGTGATTAAAACAGAGGTTGAAAAACTTTTGCACACTGGTTTTATTTACCTGGTTCCTCTCACTGATTAGGTCTCGAATATAGTACATGTGATGAAGAAACAAGGCACGATTCGAGTATGTGTTAATTATTGGGATATCAACCGTGCTTGTCCTAAAGACAACTACCCAACCCCGTTTATCGACCAAATTGTTGATGATTGTGCTGGAAGCAAATTTTTTTCATTTATGGATGGTTTTTATGATTACAACCAAATCAACATACTATCGTCAGACTAGCATAAAACTGCATTTATTTGTCCATTGGGCACATTTTCCTATTGTAATCTCCCTTTAGGTTTGAAGAATGTTGGTGCAAATTTTCAAAGGGCTATGAATTATGCCTTCCACGATATTAAGCACATTGTACAACCCTATTTTGATGATTTACCTACCCACTCCACACATTGTGAGGATCATCTCATGCATCTCAAGGATATTTTCTTACGCTGTTGGAATTATAATATCAAGTTAAATACACACAAATGCATTTTTTGTGTCCAATCTGATAGGCTTCTCAACTTCGTTGTGTTGAAGCAAGGGATCCATATTGATCCACTTAAAGTATAGGTGATCCTTGATTTGCTTTCACCTTCTTCCTCACTTGCTCAGTTACAACACCTCCAAGGGAAGGCTAACTTTCTACGGAGATTTTTCCCCAGCTATGCAAAACTGACCAAGGATTTACTCGACTATTGAAGAAAGGGGTTCCCTTCCATTGGGATGATACCGCCCAAAAGGATTTTGACGACTTGAAAGATGTTTTGGTTAGTGCATCGTGGTTGTATCCCATTGATTAACAATGCGGTTATTTCCCATATCTCACTTCTACTGTTACTACCATTGCTATGGTATTGGTCCAAGAAGATGACATATGGGATAGACATCCAATCTATTATTTGAGTCGGAATTTAAATGACACTAAAGTCAAATATAATCACATTGAAAAGTTAACTTTGGTAGTTGTTCAAGTTGTCCATAGGTTTTTCCACTACATTCTGCTTCGGAAGACTATGGTAGTTTTTGAGTGCAACCCAATGACATGCATTCTATCACGAAATTTTTTGGGGGGAAAGTACTCTAAATTGATTGTTATTCTCCAGGAGTTAATTTTGGAATTTATCAAGTCCAAATCTAATAAGTCATTGGTGTTCTCGGAATTGATATGAAACCTTACGTCATTCCAAACTGAGTCTACATCTGATGATTCTATTCCTAATGAGTCATTGTTTCTGATTGATTCATCTAATCCTTGGTATAGAGATATCATCATCAATGTCTAGACCCAGACTTTACAACCTAATACCTCTTGCTCTGATCAACGACGTATTCAATACCAAGCTAAAAATTACATTATAATTGGTGATACACTTTATCACCATGGTGTTGATACCATCTTTAGACGATGCCTCACTCATGGGGAAGCTGATAAATATTTAAATGAATGCGATGCTAGATCATGTGGCAAACATATGTCTGGCTATGCCACCACCCATAATATTTTGTGCGCTAGTTACTTTTGTCCTACCATGTTTCAATATTGCATCATTGCGGTCCAAAAGTGTCACACTTGCGATATCTATGATCGTAAAACTCGTGCTCCACTTGCTCCTCTACATATTGTTATCATCGTTGGACCCTTTGCAAAATGGGGCGTTGACTTTATGACATGTAATTCTCATTCGGCCAGGGGGCATGGCTACATCATTGTGGCGGTACATTATTTTAGCAAATGGGCCAAAGCGATGCCTACATATAAAAACAATGATGAAACAACTACACTATTTCTTTTTAATCATGTCATTTCTAGATTTGGTGTGCCACAAGCTATTGTTGCAGACCATGGGAAACATTTTCAAAATCACATGATGTTTAAACATAATGTCAAGTTGGGCCTTCAATATGATAGCTCAACTCCCTATTACCCATATACTAATGGGAAAGTAGAATCTATTAATAAATTTTTGAAAACAATGATGCAACGCATGATAGGGATTCACAAAATGAATTGGCAACTCGTCCTTTTTGCATCTTTGTGGGAATACCAAACCTTTGTCTGAACTGCAACTGAATTCACACCCTTTTAGTTGGTGTATGATCTAGAGGCACTCCTTCCCATCAAATGCGAGATCCCATCTTTGAAGCTTGTCATCGAACTTCTCCTTGCCACTTCCGTAGAAGAAGAACGTCTCTTTCATCTAGCACATTTATATGAAACCCGACGTGATGCCATAATGGTGAATGAGGCCCACAAGAAATGCTTCAAAGCACAATATGACAAGAATGTTAAACCTCATGCCTTCTCAGAAGGTGACCTAGTCCTTTTGTATGATCAAGAAGTTAATAAGTTAGGGGCTGGGAAGCTCGAGCGGATGTGGCTAGGCCCGTATATAGTTAAATATGTTCTTACGAAATGGACTTAGAAGCTCATTGATTTTGATGGAATCCCTTTGGCACAACCCATAAATGGGTTGTACCTCAAAAAATGCTATGCCTATATATCTTTGCATAGTCACTGTGTACATACTGTATAGATGTGTTAGTGTGTTTCCAGTGTGTTTCCTTCAAAGTTTCCTACCGTCTATGTTAATATTGGATTACATTTGGTTTGTATATGTTGGTGTTCCTTCAACCATATGTTGGTTATGCTGATGCCGCTAGTCGTAGTACTCAGAATCTTTCTTTCGCAACATGGGTTATTTATACTCCAAATGGTGAGTTAGTGAGTTTACAAGGGATTTGCATCGATCAATCAACCAATAACATCATTAAGTATAATGTAGTGATTAAATTGTTTTCTGATGTTATTTCACATGGCATTCGCCATATGATGGTCAAAGTTGGTTCACAACTTGTAGTACTACATCTGAGCAATGTCTATTTAGTACGAATTCCAACTATGCTTCACATGCTTTTAAGGGTTCGCCTTCTGGAACGACCTTTTGGTTACATTCAATATCAACATATTCCTAGAAGTCTAAACACATTAACTAATGCATTAGCCAATTATGTTTTAGACAGACAATTGAAAGACATGTAAAAATTTCAATTAACATCATACATTGAATAGGAAAAATAGTAAATAGGAAACATCGATAGATAACTATATATATAGAGTTTGGTTTTACAAAAAAATGTGTCTAAGACACGTATGGCCACACATCCTATACTATCCAAAATACATGCAGACAAAATATGGCTCTATGGCCTCCTAGTAGACTAATTTCGATGATGATCATGATAATAGACAACCGCATAGGAAACCTGACACAAAAACTGGCTGATGTGCTCTGGTACTCCAATAGTGTATCACTGTAAACACATCGGGATCTCATTAACCCTGGTCTTTGGCACACTATGGGTCAAACCCTTGGCATGGCACTCGAACTTGGTACGAGTCTCGGCCATGTTGAGATCTTGCATCCCCTTATCTTCCCTTGTAGCCACTACAACTCCTACTGGTGCAAGTTGTGGCTCTCCTCGTCATTGAAGATATGAAGATTCTACTGTCGTATTGGTCTGATATTTGAATTTGAAGTCAATAATTAGTCTCTGATACATAAAAAAAAAAAAAAAAAAAATGTTTTTTTTTTGTAAAATCCCAAAAATAAAAAATATTCTAAATGACATTAATTTACCTATATCACCCCATTGCTCGCCTTTAGGTAAAACGAGCTCCAGATCTCCTCGGAAGTCAACTCCAGCATAGGGATATTCCTCAATCATAATAAGTTGCACATGCAGCCATCAGAAGAAAGTAGGCGTGAAACTCATTAAAGATGCACCTGCAGGACGAGACATGAGATCTACCCATTGCCTCATCCATGGAACTCTAGGACCTGGAAGCTCGAGCTCAATGCACTGAGGTCAAAGTAGTGGAATCCTCTCTAGAGTAAATGATATTAGAATGGATCCATATCCCAATTTATTTAGTTTCCCATCCTTTTCCTATTGAGTTGTTCCTTCAAGTTTGTGAATACTCCCTCACTCTAGTTAAATACAATGGGTTATATGCATTCCAATGTATATTGTATTTGTGACTTGTTAGCCAAATGCAAAGTAGCACTGCTAGCTAACGAAGCCATGATGAAAAGGATAATCTTGAGAGGTAGTTGGATTACATCCTTCATCTCTATTTTCCCATCCAACATAGTTACCGATCAAACGGGAACTATTTCTTCAAAAAGGGTACTCGAGCCCAAAAATAAAAAGTGTCGGTTTTGCATCACCATTTTTTTTTAGTGTAAATTTTCAATATTGTTTAAAAATAACAGTAAAAAACAATAAAATTCATTTTGTTTGGTGCAAAAAACATCTTGAAATCGAAAAATGTTGATGCCAAGATAATGTCTTTTTTTAGGGTACATTTTCAACATTTTTTACTAATGACGTTAAAAATAAAATATCATGACTCTCAAAAACTTTAAATTTCCAACGATTTTCAAGCATGATATTAAAGATAAAATATTGCGTCTTTGAAAAGCCTTAAAATTTCTAATGATTTTTAAGCATGACATTAAATTTAAAGTATCACTTGTTTGAAAAACCTTAAAATTCCAACAATTTTCAAGCATGGTGCTAAAAAAAAAACTTATAATTGTTTTCAACCATAGCATTAAAGATAAAATATCAGGACTTAGAAAAACATTAAAATCTTGACAATTTTTCAACCATGGAATTAAAACCAAAGGTTATGACTATAAAATAATCTTAAGTTTTCAAAATATTTCAAGCATGACATTATGGAAAAAAAATTGTCTAAAAAAACTTAAAAAATGAACACCTAAATGAAAGAGTTATTATACTAAGAGTAATTTTTTTAAATGTTAAATGTATAGGGATTTTGAAATCTTAGCCTAAGACAACTTGATACATTGCAAAAAAAATTTAAAAATTAACTATCAAATTGACATGCAGTGTAGGTGAGCTCTACCCATTGTAATGAAAACTTAAAGAGCAACCATGAAATTAATACATTGTGGGGCAGATTCAATTCATTATAATGAAAAATTTAAAATCAACTATCAAATTGCACATAATGGGATCGGGTTGCTAGACATGCATCGACACGGGCCCTATATATATGAAAAAAATTCAAATATTGAAAAAAATAAAATAAAAAATAATAACAAGTAATAAAACATAAGAAAATATGAAAAAAGGAAATCAAATATAAAAAATATATAGAAATGACAATAAAAAAACTATAAAATGTAAAAAAAATTAACCATACCATATAAAATTAAAAAAAAAGAAAGAAAAAAGTAAAAATTAAAAATTAAAAGATAAGAAAAATAAGAAAAAGTTACAAAAATAAAATACAACATTAAAAAAAAATAAAAAGTTCCCCGGCCACCCTGAAGCCCAACCGACCAAGGGTGGCAAGGGGACGATTCATGACAAAAAATAAATCAAATATAAAAAAATATATTAAAAAAACTAAAAAAACCATTAAAAAAAATTCAAAAAAATTAAAATTAACTTGTAAAATTGAAAAAAAAAAAAAGGAAGAAAAAAAAAAAAAAAGAGAGTTAAAAATTAAAAACAAAAAGCAAAAACATCATTTAAAAAAAAGTTAAATAATTAGGGGAAAAAATTAAATAAAAAAAATTCAAAACAATTGAAAAAAAATTAAAATTAAATAAAAAAATTAAAATTATATTATAAATTTTGAATTATAAAAGAAACCAAATTCAAATAAAAAATATATATATATATATATATATATATATATAATTTATATTAAAAAATTTAAATTATATATAAAATAAAATAAAAACAATTTAAAAAATATTTAAATTTAAAAATAAAAATAAATAAAAATTAAAAAAATTAAATTATATAAAAAAATAAAAAATAATAAATATATATATATATATATATATATATAAAGAAAAAGGAAAAAGAAAAAAAACAAACCTATAAAAATTAACAAAAAAAAAAGGGAAAATTAACTTGTTAAAAAAAAAAAATTGAATAAAAAATTAATAGAAAAAACAAAAAATAAATAACAAAATATAAAAAAATAAATTAAAAAATTAAAAATTATATATATATATATATATATATATATATATATATATATATATATATATATATAATTTAAAGAAAAAAATATCTAAAACCATTTTTTAAGTTAAGGTAACAAATAAAATATAAAAACCTCGTTAGAAAAAGAATTTAAAATAATTACAAAAAAAATTAAAAAAAAAGTTAAGAAAAAAAATCAATTGAAATAAAAATTAAAAAAAATATTTAAATTAAAATTTAAATAAACAAAATAAAAATTTAAGAATTATTTTTTTAAAATTAAAATTAATGTATAAAATGTTTTTTCGGAAGAAATCACATTAAAGAGTTTGGTCGATACGTTTCGAACCAACAAGTGTGGTTCATCTTCAGGACTCGGTGGTTGTTCCTCTCTTTGCTCAAATTATACTTCGCCTTAACAAGTCCGGTAATGTGTCCTGAAGATGAACGACACTTGTTGGTTCGAAACGTGTCAACCAAAATCTTCGATGTGATTTTTTCCGAAAAACATTTTATACATTATGATATGGATTAGAGAAGCTTGAATTCGAAAATTAAAATTATAAAAATAAAAAAATAACATAAAAATATATATATATATATATATATATATATATATATATATAGATAGATAGATATTAAAAAAAAAAACATTAAAAAAATAAACAAAAAAAAAATTTGAAAACAATTGAAAAAAAAATTCAAATTAAAAAAAAATTATATTATAAATGTTAAAGTGATGATGATCGTTAATGTCCACTGAGACCAAACTTTGGTCTATCAGACCTAAAGAAACGAATTATTTAAATTAAAAAATTAAAAATATATAAATTATAAAAAATTATATTATAAAAAAAATTAAAATTAAAATTAAAAAACAATTTAAATAAAAAAAAGTTATAAAATTTAAATTATATAAAAAAAAAAAAAACATTAAATAACCCCCTCTCTCCCCCTCCTCCCCACCTTACCCTCCCCCCATCCTGCCCTGCCTGCCCCACTCGAACCCCCCTCCCCTCCGCCTCCTCCCTTCGCCAGCTCACCCTTCCCTCCCCACCTCACTCGAACTCTCGTCCCCACCCCACTCCCTCATTGCCCCACCCGACCCCCCTTCTCCTCCCCTCCCCCTCCCTCCCCACTGCCCACCCCCTCCCAACCCCACCCGGCCCTCGCCGCTGGCCTGGGTCCCCAGCCAGTGGCCAAAGGGGCCAGTGGGGAGGGGAAGGGGGTGAGGGAGGGGGTGCGCGGGGGGGGGGGGGGGGGCAGTTTTCCGCCTTTTCAGACTCAAGAGACTAAATTTACAAAAAAGAACCTTTAGAGTTTTCTTTTTCACCTTTTTTCAAACTCTCTAAACATGAAAAATAAGTCGAGTTACACCTTTGCTAGACTCGTAAAATCATCAAATATTGTTGGACTTGTTGAACATGATGAGACCAAACCACTCCTTCTCAAGGTTCATTAAAAATACTCAGAAGAATTCATCTGAAGGATGAACTTATAGATCAAGCATATGTTATCCTCCTCAAGCTTGTCAAAAATAAAGAGGTACCCATGATAAATGGTTGGGGAAATTGGGAAAACAGGGCACTTAGCCTATTAATGGCAGCGAGTCTCTCTTGAATATGACACTCTTTCACTTTATCGCCATGACTATTGGGTTAGGAAATCTGGTTGCCTCTTGGTTAATCACAACATATTTAAAGCCTTCATAATTGGTTTTGGGTCAATGTTACCAAATCCATAATATGTCACTAATATGTTCTAGAGAAGTACTTTAGTTGATATCTGCTATGATACTCTTAAGCCTTCATCCATGTCTTCCATTCATGAACCAACACTATATCAACATCATTTTATCTCAAGTCTTGATACCGTTTCATGTCGTTGATGAGGGATGCATCAAGGCCCTCCTACAACGGGTCGCTTCTTGTCGACATCAACTCATTATCCAGGAAGTCTACTTAGAAACTCCCTTTGGTACCTTAGAGCTTGCATACATCAAAGACAAGTTTCCTCACTCTCGGCGATAGATCCTCGTGATTGGCCTTCAACCGAAATATTATGTGTTGTGTTCGACTTTAGCTCATCCATTCACACCACATAGATTGTTCTATAGTACCTTGAGAGCCATTATCATTATCGATGGTTTCTCTCGCATCTGTTAATGGATTACATCATTGGCTGGTAATTAGATGGCGTCTACCATGTTCATCTTCAACTCATTTATTTGCATGGTTAGACTCATACTATCGAGTGAGGAGGTTGAAGACCCTAGATCTAGTTCCATCCATCTGGGCTGTGATTTCAGGATACATACTTGATTACAAATTATGATGGATATGATCATTCAGACAGTCATCCAAGCATGAGTCCATGCTATGTCATCAGTGGACGAGACTTCTTGATCATTGTACATGTAATATTGATGTATATGCTGAGCATGGGTATGCCTCCCTCAGCAATGATATCATGATGATAGTATGCATTGTAACAAATGATGATCTTAACCTATTTGTTCTTGATCTAGACTTGTCAGAAGGTAAAACATTTCAGTCCTCAACCATTTATTCTAACTTTGCACTTTAGGGAGCAATATGTTACACGCCATTTTGTCACATCAGCCCAAAAGAATTGAAATCTAGATCAATCAACATCCTTGAACACTTTTTCATAATCCCTTTGAAAATACCTAAGCTTTATTTCTCCAATAAGTCTAAGTTTTTGGGTCTATTTCCTCAAAAACCATGTTTTTAGCCCCTGCGCATTGTGTATGCCTATCCACCTGTGTTGGGTGCAAGTTGCATAACTGAGTATCAATGTTGATCAATGCATGTTGCTCCATTGTGTAGGTGTGGCTGAGTCTATAATTTCGGGAAAATTAAAAAATATTTTCGAATCTTCTCCTTCCAAAAGCTTCTAAGGTGGTTTTAACCATTTACCATGGATAGAGATCTCGAATTCCTATCTGATCCTACTCTAATGATCTTATCTCTTATCCCTTGAGCTTATCCTCCCTCATAAGTGGATCTCAAGCCTAGATTGGTAAATCCTAAACTACCATGTTTACCCTATAAATTTACTACCTCCCATAGAGTCTGGGTTGGCTTTTGGAGATTTCTAGTGCCCTCATGCTACTGCTTTGAGCTTAAGGAATCATCATCCATTTGCATTAGGGTTGAGTGTGAAGGTTTTCTTTATGGAAAGGAAGGACAAGACAATTGGGGAGACATCTACAAAGTCAACTTCTATATATGGTTGTAACTCTCTCCTTTATTTATTAATACAAAAAGCACTATGTTTTCCTATACTTGTGTCATGTTGATGCTTATGTATTTCAATGCCATGTTGACTCATTGAATAGAGATATTGGATTATTCTATGTGGATATTATAGTTCCTTTGCCTATTTTAGCCATTGTTTTAGGTTCCATTTATAGCGTGTGGAGCTAGGATTGGAGCTTACAAGTGAAGAGAAAAGGAGGACTTACTACGAATTTCAGGTAGGCCTCTTTTCTGTATTCTAATATCTCTAAGGAAAATTTAGATCTTTTTGTCCTCTGTTGTTCTAGATATGACCACTAGATCTAGGGAGTTCATTTTTGTTTGCAGAAGTGAATTTTCCATATAACACACCCCAAGGAGATACACTTGGCCTTATGTATCCCTTATCAATCATTTCCTTAAGTTGCAACTTCAATTGCACCAAATCCGGAGTGCTAATCCTGTATGATGCCTTAGATGTTGGTGCTTCTACTGGCATAAATTCAATAGAAAAGACCATCACTCTATGAGGAGACAACTCTGAAATCTCTGTAGAAAACAGATTTTGAAACTACTGCAAAATGGGATACCTCTTCAAGACTTCATCATCCTCAACATCCTTCCCTTTGTCACTAGAAATATGAACTGCAAACAATACACATCCCTTCTTATAACTACGCTTTTCCTACATAGTTGTAACCATTCCCATTTATGTAGGCTTCTTCTTTCCCTGCAATAATTCTTTCTCCATCATCATCTAGACACTCAATAGCCTTATCATAACAGTCCACTTTAGTCCTGTGAATGTACAACCAATCCATGCCCAAAATCATACCAACGGAAGCACATTTATATGTGCTGAGTAGGCATATCATTCAACTCAAATGCACAAGATCTCACCCTATGATGAACTCTTCTCTTGGTCCCTGTAGCCAATTGCACCAACCGAAATTTTTCATGCACTTCATTATTCAAGCAACACTTATCCACTATTAGGACTGAGATAACTATAATTAGATCCAAGGTCAATCAAAATGGAAACAACTTGATCACAAAGATTACCTTCCATCTCAATAATGTATGCTTGATGATTAGCTTGCCTATTATCCACTGATGCATAAATCCAAGGAATACTTTGACCAACATCTCCAATTGTTTGTGCCTCCTGAGCACTGTAAATCTAAGGTCTGCCACCCTAGTGCAATGGGAATTCACTCTGGTGATGCTCTCCACCACAAGTCCAACACTTGAAAGGCTTCTTACCATCACCCTTATTCTGCTCCTCAGGCTGAAATCCACGTCCTCTATAAAGTACATTTAACTTCTTGTACGACAATACATTCTCCTTGTCACCTGCATCCTAAGGTCTTCCTCTCTTCTTAGCCCACTTTATTTTAGTCCTCTCATTACCTTTCCAATCCTTCTTAGGCTCAGACTTGTGATTTTATTGATCGTAACAATTCTTTAGCTTCCTAATGACTTCCTCTAATGACCGCAACTCATCATACTCAATCTGATGAACCTTTGGAACTTTGTCTTCTCATCCTTGAGGTAGGGCACATACCTCAACAATTCCATAAACTTATTCATGTAATCTTCATCTGTCATGGAACCCATCTTCAACACATATAATTCCTTGGCCTTCCCATCATAGTATTTCTCAAACAAGTACTTCTTCCTGAAGAGTCTTTTAAACCCATGCCAACTCAAATCCTCTACCTGGATGCGTCTGACACGCTTCACATCTTCCCACCATATATCTGATTTTAGTTTGAGATTGAATATTTCTATCTTAGCTTTCATACTCTCTGAATAATCATGCAATCCAAAGAACTTCTTCATCACAACTAGACATGCTTCTACATCTTTTGAATTCTTCACTTCCCCATCAAAATTAGGAGGCTTGGCTTTCTTGAACTCCTCTGGAAAATACTGCTTCTCACTCCTCCTATAAGGATGATGGTGATAATGACGATGATATCTCTCAAAACTGGAACTAGAATAAAATCCATGAGTGCTAGCCTGTCTGTTAAGTGTATCCAAACATCTGCCACCTCTGACTATATCATCCCTGTCCAACCTGTATCCTGATCGAGACCTGCAACCATATGCCCCATTTGTCTTTTCCTCCTGTCCATGACTAATCCTCAATTATCCCTGCTGCTGCAAATATGAAAGGATCTGAAGGATGATTGCATTAACTTCTGCTTGCTATTCCTAAGCTTTGGTAAGTCTTTCATGTGCCTCAATCAAGCTGTTATTATCTACCTTACATCTTCTGATTTCTGCCTTCAAACTTCTTAGAGTATCTGTTATATCAAGAGAGTATTCTTCTCCTTGTTTCCTAACTAACCTATCCCATTCCTTTGAATTGACATCAGGCCTATAAGGGGAGTCATGTGAACTGTAGTCTACCATTATGTTCTTCATCTCTGATCTTCTCTCTCCTACAAACATGTCATGTTAGATAAACCAAATATAGACATAATCAAAATCATACCTTAGTGTAGTTCAGGGGAGGCTATCTCATCTACACAATCAATCCATATTAGCACAATATAGATACATAATGACATCAACATATCAACATCTCAACATCATACATGATGACACAAAACTATAATAATGACCATCACATTGCATCCATAGTAGACACATATAAAATTAACATGCATGCATAACCATATGCACTTATCCTACCCAATCCAAGTGCTTGAGCCTGGAAGCTCTGATACCACCCTATGGTATTAGATATCACCCAAAGAGAATGAAATATGCTCTTATACCACCCTATGGTATCAAATATCACCCAAAGAGAATGAGATCTGCTCTGATACCACCCTATAACACCTCCTTCCAAATTTACCCACTTTTACAAGCTCTCTAGGGTAAACATGAGTTGAGTGTCACTATGATATGACCTCACCTCAAGTTCTAGTTATGGAAGTGGGGCCGACTAATTGATAACTTACATCCAACCCTTAGGGACTATAGACCACTCAGGAGCCTACAAACCACCCCAAGTGATCAATCCTTGAGTTGGAACTCTTTTCGTAAGAGAAACTCCCCAACTAAACCCATAACATTACATGCATGCAGTTGGGAGGTTATAATCGCACATATAGGCCTGGATGCTAGCGGTTATGACCAAAATTCCTCAGTTCAGTGCATGTAGTCACGAGATCTATGCCACTTTTTTAGGAAAGCCTCCAGACCACTGCGTAGAACTACCTGTAACTTTCTAGAATCATGTCAATAAGGATAACAATGTTACACAAAAATAACTTGAGTTAGATCTTGACCAAAACATGCCTAATGCACGATAGACATTTCGTCAAACATATGAAAAACATATAAACTACAGTTCATGAATGCATATATGATCATAAGCTTCTGAACTTCACCTAAGAATCACTAAGAAGGCTCAATGCCCTCTCAAGCTAGCTGCAATAACATTTGTTAGCCCATGCATTCATCAACCATACAATAACTTATCAAATCATGAACATGAGTCATAGCTAGAGCACATCATAAAACCATGCATATATCCAACATATAACCAGAATAGAAACTATGACGAATCAACCATAGGATCACTATAATAACCAGTACAAGTGCTCATAGATCATAATAGGAAATAACTCACATTAACATATGAAAATGCCAACCAAATCAGGGACTTCCACATACCACCCAACCATAGTTTGGGTTGAACCAAATCTCTCTTTTAGGAAATCATCATTGTGCCATATTCCAAGCATGAATATGGGATCATAAGGTTTAAACCAAAATAAACAAACTAGGGCTTCTAGAGGCCAAACCACCTCAACCCTCAGGCATAGGGATCTCACCTATTTGGTCCAAAAATCACTAAATTCAACCATATTGGTCTCTATCCAAGTTGTCTAGGGCTCCAAGAAGTAGCAAATCAACCCACAATCTCTAGGGAACCCAAGGCTCTCGGGAATAGTAACTCAACCCACTGCCTCTAGGGAACCAAGATCCAACCAGAAAACCAAAATGGGGAACCCACTACACCATGAATATCCATGAAATGGCAAGGTAAAGCTGAAACAACTGTCAATCCAGGAAAATATCCATGCCAATGAGAACACATAACCAATGGATCACATGCATATACCATGCATCCAAAAATAAGCAAGGAGATCACACATGCAATCGGTTACCTGCAAAGTCTTGCTGTAGTAGTTGATCCAACTGTGTCCTTGTGCTTCCTTACTTTCCTTTGCTTTCATTCTCCAATCCAAGTGATTGCTAGAATGCTCCAAGCATGCTCTAAGAATGCTCTAAGTGTGCAAGAGAGTAAGAGAGCCAAATGCTAAACTGACAAAAATTGAGCCAAAAGTTGTGGAAAAAAAAATTGTGAATTGTTTCTCTAGTGCCTTTTTATCAATGATGTCTCCTTTTTCTTCATTTTCCTTCATTTTGTTGGGAAAAATATTGGGGGGTGGGGAGGGGGGGTTGGGGGCCGGGGTGCGGGGGGGGGGGGGGGGGGCGTTTGAATCAATATTTTAAACTCACTTCAACTTTTCAATTTCTTATTCTGAATTATGTATGCTACTGTTATTTAAGAAACCAACGTATGTACGTGACTTCAGTGAAAGACAATCACATATATCCAGTTAATCAATTCTTCATAAGTTCCATCAAATCTTTATCTTTAACCAATGCATTATTAATTTCATTATACATAAGTATGTAGTAAAGAGAATAATAAATCATCACACATAAGCAACACAACAATACATGAGGACACCAAAATTTTTAGGTGGAAACCCAATGTGCGAGAAAACCACCACTACCTTCGTCTTTGTCTTCTTTCTTATTATATAAAGAAAATCTTCTTACAATATTGTACTGGCGTAGATTCTTAATAGTACACAAGCACCCACTTGTAGAAGGCTACAACCTTCTCTCATTCTCCGGCACCCACAGGAAGGGAGCTCCAACCCCTTGATCTCATTTACCGACTCCTACCAGAAGGGAGCACCTACCCCCTACACAAATTTACCAACTACCATTGGAAGGAATCTTCGACTCCCTTACTGAAGGCTCTAACCCTCAACACCTCTTGCAGACCACGTTTCATAATATTTCATACTAGATTCACTTGACTCAAAACATCAAAACCTATAGGCCACTTTTCATCATATTTTCAAACTGGTTCCACACCTATCATTAAGCTCAATACCAAACTAAATATTGAATCTGAAAGACAATCACTGAACCAATTGAATCATTGTAATACCAACAAACCAAACACTGAATCTCAATCAACCAAAACCAATCCATAAAATATATAAGATACCAATTCACAACCATTCATCAATATACTAAACCATACATTGTTCACCATCATAGAAACACAATGTTGTTCCTGCAAACCCTGATCAGACATACATTATAATTTATACACTACTTCTCTGAAACACACCTACATATGTACGCACTTCCTTTGCGTCATACATGTGTAAAGATCTTAGAATACTGAACATTGAATCATACATAAACCATTTCACTAGTTACAGATCACTGAGCCAATCATAGATTTATGAACCAATTACAAACCATAGATCACTGGATCACACAATCAAACTTATGTACCATTAAAAATGATCAATACAACCAAATCACCTCAACCCTCACCATTAGACACAAATCATCATGATATAGACATCATCGAAAAACAATAATAAATAAACCAAACATCATCAACTGTAAACATCAATCATTAGTTCAAACCCTAGTTTGTATACACTAATTCCACAAGGAATATTTGTGTATGTACATGCTTACCATACACAACACCCGCGTACATATCTCAACATACAATATAAATTCACAAAATTTGTATGCTACCTTGTAGAGACAGATCCATGTATGTATGCGACCATTCAGAGGAAAACTAGTGTATAGATCTGTCAAACCCAAATCTCGACATACATATTGTTATAGTCACACATCATTATATATAGATTCATACCATCATCATAGATATATCAAAACATAAACAGATGAAGCAATATGTATTCATTTCAGATTTATCATATTTGAGCCATATCCATGCTCCCTTGTGCACACTTGTTTCAAATCAGAATACTCTTGTATAACCCATAACTCGCACACATAACACCTTGATCTCCATCTCCTTATATAGATTTAGCCTTAGCCAATACCTTAGGAAAATCCCTTAGTAATGTCGTTGGTATTCTTTAACGGGATCAAATAACTGTTGTCGCACCCATTACTATGGGCCAATACCATGGTAAAAACCCTTCGTATCCAGATTACCATGGTGCGGATTCTGTACGCAACTTTTCTTCATAATACTTGCATATGTATGCGACCTTGCTTCACAGGACCTGTGTCTACTTTCTCAAACTTTACCTTTACCATCCATCTATCTCTTACTGACATTCCTCTGCCCATGTTGCCATGTATCAATCTGCACAATCATCATGTTATCACAATGTTGACATCTTTATCAAGTAGGTTTCCATCAAGGACAACATAGCCATAGTGCCAACACATTTTTCCTCTAATTTCCCTTGCATGCAAATTTATGTCTCTTCACCTTCCTTTTCTCCTATTTTTCCTTTATTTTCATAATTAAATGCCAATTATTACCTCTTTTCCTTTGCCAATTCCTTTTCCAATTTACATAACCATTATTGACCACAAGTGATGCCCACTATAATGTTTTTCTCACCATTTCTTGGAATATGTGTCCCATGACCTTGGTTTTATTTTATTTACATAGAAAATAAACCAAGGGCTGTTACAATTTAGCTTCTGCTACCTATTTGGCTTATGGTCTTCCTTAAACCACTAGATTTAGAGAATACCTTTAGCCACTAGTATTTGTCCTAATATCTCTTCTTGGACTCACATACACCCCTTTCAGATTAAGGGAATGTTGGACACCTAATCCATTAGGGTTATCGTGTAGAATGTGAACCATCATGAGGAGTCCAAGAGACCTTGGAAGTTGAATCTATTGGTCATGAAAATTATATTAGTATGGAGATATGTTTATGAAATGAATCCACACTATCTTTCATCGCTAGTGTTCAGTCAAGATCAACCCAACAACCTTTATATTAATTTATAGTAAAATTTGAAATTTAATAATATTTCAAGGTGTATGAGTAGACTAAGTATTATTATTATTATTATTTGTGGTATGTTAGGTAGAGTTTATATTACTAAATAGAAGAAATAATTACATACCTATGACTATTAGTCTACCACTAGGGAAATTAGACTAGTAGCATGGTAATAAGTTTGAGGTCATGAAAACTGTTCCAAATTTATGGTAGTATTGATCTAAATAATAGAGTCTCTAATTATCTAGTAAGCTACATAATTGAACATAACAAAAGGAAACAATAAAGTGAGTAGGCTTGCAAAGCCTATTAAAACACATAAATGCTACAAATTAAACCACGATTAATCATTATGAGAGTTCACTTGGTTGAGAGATAGAGCCTATTCATCTTCCTCAATGTTGTTGAAGTCCAAGTTAGAGAGTTTATTGGAAAAAAATTAAAACCTTAGTGTATTATTTGTTGACCTATTGCTGCAAGGAAATTATACAAAGAAGTATTTCTTCCTGAGATTCACTACACTCAACCATGAAAGTTTTCATTTTCCAATATAAATCAACCATTTGCACATATTGGGCATATATGGACAAAGTGTTTCTTGTGTCAGGAATCCATTGTCCAATGCTATCAACCTTCTCATCTCAAACATGAACGTGCACTTTGCTTGAGCTTATTGCTTCACTAAATCTATTTTATCTCAAGTAGACAATGAGGTGCATTCCCAATATCGATGGGCAAAGGCCTTTGCATTGGATTGGGCTCTGGTGTAGGGAGGTTGTTCTCTACTATTTCTACCATGACCAAAGAAGGAACATCCGTGAACATGCATAATGATTGCTAGTATGAAGGGAGGAAGGGAACTGGAGGGAAGGGTAGAGGAGGGAAAGGAGTTCCAAGGCAAATAGACCAATAAAGAAGCACTCCAAAAAAGTAGAGGAGTAGAGGAGCACTCCAATAAAGTTGTAAAAGAGAAATTTTGAGCTAAGAGAAAGGGAGTTGAGGATAAACAAATCAAGAGAGGAATGAGGCTTGTAGCATTGAAAACTAAATAGGTACAAGCTAGATTATAACTAAAGATATAATGGATAACTTACCCGAAGCATGCTATAGGGGAGGATACTATTATTTATTGCAAATATTACACTCATACCATGCCATAAATATTTTGTAATCTGCATCCAAGGTGCCAAACTATGCCCATCTCTAGTAATATGATCTATGAATTTGGTGAGCGTCATTACGTAGAGTCAGAAGAAGGTGACAAGGCTAGCCTTAACGAACCTCGACAGACAAGTAACTCACTTGACATTAAAATTTGATAGTTTTTCCTCCATCATTTTCTTAAGTGATGGGAAAATCATGGTACAAGGAGTTGTTAATCCTATCATCCATGATGGGAACCATACGTGGGGAAGAGTAGACTAAATATTATTAATACTATCTAGACTAATAATATTAATGTGTTTGGATAAATGGATTAGTGTATACATGGCATGTGGTTTCTGAAAGTGAGGGTGATGAGCTAGGGTTTCCAAAAGTGGGGGTGAGGATGGAAAGTGGTGGTTTTCAGTTTCATAGTATTGGGTTATAGTAACTAGGGATAATTTATTTGATGCTAAATCAATCAGGGAACATGATATGACAAATGGAGGAGGGGTATGGGAAGAAAGACATGGAAGACACAATGTAGCTTGTTGACTATTAAGAGGAATCTCTATTCAAAGACATGACTTTTGTTTCCCAGGATGTGTTTGATCATGTGCCTATTTTGATGGTTTGTAGTGTTCAAGATGGGGTCTCTGCCACTCTCTCCTGGGATCTTCTCCTTATCTCTAAGCGACAAGTGGTGGTTTGTAGTTAGTAATCCATTGAGATTCCATTTTCTACTCATGATATAGAGGTTCTTGACTTAAATCATGGACAACAAGCCAACGAAAATGCTCATATACTCACTTATTCAAGACAAATTTCTCCTATTATTCTCACACTGAAGGTTGTTTTCACAAAACAATTGGAAGGTTTAGGGTTCACTCGTGGTAGTTTGAGGCTTGAGGATTTGGAAGGGAAAGTAGTCCGAAATGAGGGGGAAGATTTAAGTTGGAATAAGAGGGAAGGTAATTAAATCTAAAGATGGAGGAGTTTTTTTAGTGGTTGGGGAGGGTTTACAAGTTTGTGAGATTGCAAATTTGGATAGTTGGATCATTGTGGGAAAAATTAGTAATCAAAGAATATCAAGGACAATTTTGAATGTATGGATGGAATTTGAATGGATTCATGTTTTGGGGTATGCTCCTAATACCCATTTCCTCACTCATGAATAGTTAGGGTTTATATGTAGGTCCAGGGAGGATGTGTGAAGGATTTTGTTTAACTAGTGATATTTGGAGTGGAATATACTTTTACCCTTATATCTTATCATCCAATCTTTGATGTGAGGGAATAAACCGAATCTAGCGTGTCAACTTGGGTAAATCTACCTAAACTTCATTTGGATTATTTTTTTTAACACAGGTCTTAAAGCTATAGGGGATTCCCTTGGGACATTCATTATAGAAAATTAAAGTTACAAGGTAATGAACAATCGATGGATCTTACATTTGTTGATTTAGATACAAAACATGGACTATTTGAATCAATCAATATTAAATTGGACTTGAGGACATTTCAGACCTTGGACTATGTGAACTTATCATTTAGATGTGTGTGGTGTCATCGTGTGGGACATCTCCTTGGTGATTGCAGTGGGTCTGTTAGAATATTTTTTGAGGAGCTAAAGATTCAAAGGGTTCGATCTTTGATAAGTCTCCTGATGTGAAAGAGGTGGTAAAGGTTGCAAGCATTGTTGACTCCAAAACAAGTTTGACTCAGTCTCTTTCTCCTATTAATGATATGCTGTGGGAGACCAATGAGATTCACATCAATGTGATAGTAATGAAAAGTGTTGAGGTGGTGGTTTGAGATATCTCTAATCCATTGATTGTGGACTCAAGTAGAAGAAACAATGTATTCGTTTTTAGTTTGACATATTTTTTTACCTAGATATATCAATATCTCAGTGGGATTGTTTGGGGGCGATGTAATACAAAGTCTCTCCACTTTCCCAAACTCTAGGTAAGCATAGCCCCATGCCATCTTCCTCTAATTATATTAGATTAAGGATAAACGAGTTAAGTACCCTAATGTGTTTCTCATATTCTACTTCCCTTGGGAAGTTTTGGGTACCAAAGGAGATTGACCTGATCGATAATGAGTTAGATACATTTTCTTTTTTCATAGACTCAAACCCTTTAAAAAAAAACGGGTCTTCCATGTCCTTGTAAGAAAGGATCATTTTAAACCTCTATTGGGAGGGACCTATACCTTCTCTAATCTCCACAGGGTGGAGGTCTTGTAGATGGCATGGGGTTTGACCAATATACAATCCCTAGGCCAACAAGAAAGGGTCATAAATCTTCTATAAAAAATGAATAAGAAAAAGCCTCGTGGGAAATTAATCGAGGCTGAAAATTGTTTTATTTGGGGTCCTCAAAGTATATAAACACAAAATTTTTGGCCCTAATGAATATTTTATCCGTTAATACATGTGACCATGGAGGGATGGTTAGAAATCTATCCCTCAAGTGCTATGTAGATTTAGAAAAAACAAATGTCATTTTGTTGCAGGAGACTATGGGCACCTATGCACCCATAATTTTAAACTTAAGAAAGTTGTTTTTTGCGTGGTGTTTTGTGGGTATCAACTTGTTGAGGTTCTTAAGGGGTCTTATTACTAACTTCAATGCAAATATCATCATGTTGAATTGTTTTAAAATTAATTTTGGATTTTGCATGGAGTTATACAAAAAGGAGTTGGAGCTTTCATTCTATTTTCTTAACCTCTATTGCATGTATGATGGTAAGGAGAAAATTTAGATAAACCTTCTTAACTACAAACATTTATGGTGTGAAAACCTTATTGTTGGTGGGTACCTAAACTTAAGTTGGGAGGAGTTATATAGTACTTTTGTTAGGGAAGATCACTTGGATTTTTTTTTTTGCTAACAAACTTGAATTGGTAGGTTGAATAACCTATCCAACTATGCTTGACTTGGTTCAATGATAGAGGTGCCTCGAATGTTGTGTCCAAGTGCCTAGATAGGTTTCTTGCACAACATGTGGCTCTACAAAATATTGAAGAATATCGAACATGGGTTGGTAAGGTCCCTTTGTCTGATAATTTACCTATCTTTTTGGAAGTGGGCAAGGGTTTTGTTAAATTAAGAGTGTCATTTTAAATATAACTCCCATTGGGCCAAAGAGGAGGATTTTCAGTCTCAAGTTCATGATAACTAGGTTCATTTCTAAGTGGATTTAATACCCTTGCATGCCTTCAATTTATTGCTCATGTTTGTAAGGTATGATTAAATTGGTTCTTGGGATAGAGATAGACATAATTATCGACTTTGTATCCTACATGATATTGAGCAAGAGTTGGAGGGGGCTTATGCGGGGATTAGTTAGGAGCCATCCTCTCTAGAAGTGTTAGAAAGAACTTGTATCTTGGAACTATTATTTATGCGTTAATTTTTTTGCATTGTTAGCCCCACATACGATTCATATACATCGATATTTCTAGTACTTATAGAGGGCTTGGCTCTTTCCAGCACATTTGGAGTACTTATGAAGAGGATAGGCCTAGACATTCCAACATCGGAGGGACATGAATTTTGAACATTTGCGATGGGTTGTCAACACCATTCATTGTAATAAGCACCGATGTGTATGCTATATTTAAATCCTTGGGGGTGTATGGAATATTTAAAGCACCGATGCATGTTTTAATCATAAACAATGTAATATTTTGAAACAATAAATATGTACATTATGTCATTTAAAATAATATTTTTTTTTTCAAAATTTTAGCATTGGTGTGGAATGTCAATAAATAAGTACCGATGTGTATTCCTTATAAAAACACATTGTATTGTATTTTTATGACACCATTGTTTAGTGAGTTCAAAAGAATGCAAAGCACCGATATATATATATATATATATAGATATCACATTAATCCGTTATCCAATGTAGTACATCTTTGCTATTTGTAAAAATTTAAATAATCCACATATTAGTTGATGAGAAATGGAACATTTTATAACATTAGAAAATGCAATAAAATAAGAGACTCATTCTATTATTTATGAATAAACCTATTTATCATCATACAAAATGGAACAATGTAAAGTTCACAATAATCAAAATGTAGCCAATATATAGTTGTTACACTTATTGGTAACTTATTGACATTCAATTAGAACAATATGTCCAATACAAATTAAAAAAAATGTCATATATATATAATTGCTACACTTATTGGTAACATGCCCTCATGTAATTGGGGCAATAGGTTGAGTACATTAAACAAAATTCCTACTTTTTACATACAAATATACCAAAATAGTACAAATTGTAATGACATTCATATATACTGATTGTCATTCATCACTCAAACTACTCACTTGATTTTTATGCACACCTCACTTCTTCACTACTTATAGGCAATAGTGTATATGGGTTATTTAAACTAATGGTTTCTTAATCAGTTTGTTTTTTATGGTTCATGTCTTCATGTTACATCTACAAAATTAAAAATAAAGTGTAACTAGTGTATCTACATTTATATAGTAGAATATATATGTTTGCGTAATTCAGAAAGTGTAGCATAACAATGAGTGTTTTAGAAATAACACACATTCTTTCAAATCCATGTTGCATGTCATATTTCAAAATATCTTCAATTGATTTCATTCTCTACTTTGTTTAATGTAAGTTTAATACCCCATGATAAAGCATAGTCAATATAATTTATAAAGGTTTATTCTTGTTCCATTAATTATAAAATGATCGAAGTTAAACAACATAGATACTTACAAATTGTTCAATTAAATCTTGATTAATTCTTTTGCCAGCTCTTCTTTGTACATGTTAGCACCTATTGAAAGAAATCTTGGGACAACTGTAAATTAATATTACAAAAAATTTGAAATCTTAAGTAATGAAAAAACTTAGGTACTCTCAAATGATCAACCCTTTTCTTCCTTGTCTTCATGTCTTATGTGCTAAATGGGTTCCATTTTGTTTTCTTTTCTATAATAAAATAATTAAAAATTAACATCTTATGTTATCATTAAATTTGATGTACATAAATTAATAAATCGAAGATTACATGCCTTTAATACATGTTGTTGGGATGGCTCCTCCCATGATACGTTTATGTTCATTTCTTTTACCATCTCCTTGTACACTCTTTTGGACATCCGTACCGTACCGATATGTATTTGTTTTCTTCGCTTTTGTCCTTTGGAATTTGCATAATCTTCTTCAAAAGTGGAGCACACAATTTAAAAAAGAAAATTTAAATAAAAGTAAATATACCAAAAAAAACACTTTAAAAATATATATTTAGTAATAATTGTTTTTATTTTTTGTAAATTGTAATTGTTGCTATGGCAAGTCACATAGATCTCATTGCCCATTGTGTTGAAAAGTCTTTCTATAGTTTAACATGATTCTTAGAGTTACTAGATTGATTTTTGTATTGCTAGTTGAAAATGTTCTTTCCACCATATCACTCATAGTTTTATTTAGATATATCCTTCTTGTTAAGTTTTAGCAACAATTGAGGACCAAGTCATTATCATGTACATTATTTGTGTTTTTTATCTTCTTATAACAACATTCTATTTTGTTGCTACTCCTTACACAACATTAAAAGAAAGAGTGAAATCATGTGTTTAGAGCATGCTAGCTACTAATGTTAAGAAATTTATATATAGTAAAAAGTAAAAGAAAAAGTTCATGTAGATTACTTTTCGATACACCTAATTCCTTTCTTTACAACATTTCCATAAAGTTTTTATGCTCTTTTGCACTTAGATTGTGAACAATCAATCATATTAACACTCTAAAATTTTTTCTGTACTTAATATGTATGAACTAGTGAATACCATTAATTTAAAACTATAGATACTTTAAATATATTATTTTTTTAATAAAACTTAAATAATTTTCATGTCTCTCTGGTTGGGATGAGCTACCGTCACATTTACTGCAATAGGTCATTTTCCTTGAACTTCTATTGGCCATCTTCTATTAAAAAACCATATATCATTAGATATTAGATATAGATATTATGAAAACCTTTTACAAAATAAAATAGAGGGGACACACATCATGATATTGCAAATCTCACACACATCATGCTATTACAAATTTGTAAATATTTTGTTTATAAATTGTTATATTAAGACACATATCACTGGATATAGATATTATGAAAACCTTTTAAAAAATAAAATAGAGGACACCCACATCGTGCTATTACAAATTTGTAATATAAATTGTTATATTAACTTGGTGCTTTAAAGAGTAATAGACACACCAATGCTTCTTTAGCGTACTGTGCACTGATGAACCTGTGAAAAAAAATTAAAACAATTTTTTTAGTATTAGAAACAAGGGAGCGACGGTTGTAGCGGTAATCCCTGCCAGTAGCGGTAGCCTTGAAATAGGTTGAATTCACAGAAAAAAAACTCATAACGCTCATGGTCAAACACATATTTCCATATACCATATACTAGTAGAAAATGGAGTTGTTTTTAGTGTGATTTTTTGGAGGAAAAATTGAGGTTAAATCTTGATTTGTATTATTTAAAATGGTTTTTTAACTGCATATTTGGATTCAGCACCCTGAAAAACCCCGAGGACACATTGATTGTGCAGAAATTACCTATCAACCTTGCGATTTCAATAAATTGCTGCCGAATTTTAGAGAAATTTGACCGGAAAAACCCACCGGAAAAAGTTCCAAAAAAATCTCACTAAAGACAACTGCCTGAAAAAAAGGTAAAAGAAGACACAAATATCTGTCATGCTGCCTGAAAAAAAGGTAAAAGAAGACACAAATATCTGTCATGCAAAAGAATATAAATCCTAGGGTTATATTGTTATTTCTATTAGAAGTTTATGGAAGTTCCCAGACAGTCATCCTGGTTCAAGAATTTAGAAAAGACCTGACCTCAATATTATTGCCTGGTTTGGAAGAACACGCGACCTTGTATTATTGTTGGTAGCTATGAGGGATCATGGGTCGGTCTGGATCCTTAATCTATTCTCGCATTTCCGCTGTGGGATCCTTCAGGTACAGAAGTCTGTTAAGGTCGATGGTATAATAAGGATTCAGGAGGTGTACAACCCATCTCCTACAGTCTTAGCAGAACCATACACACTGCACCAACAGTAAATAAGTAGTAATGAGGAAGACAACCATCCATTCGACGACAGTTCGCAAGGAAGTTATTGTGGGCAAGGGTTCACCAGCGTGGAGATTTGAAATGTAAGTCAAGTCGAATCCACAAAGGTAATCGAGCATTACTTTACAGATGGGGAACTCTTCCTAGAGTTCAAGCCTAAATACTACATGCACGAGATACAAGTGATACAGGTTAGCTTGAAGCTGAATACGAAAGAGGTCACTCAAAACAAAGATGTGCCAACACTTCTTCAAAATATGAAAGAGGTCACTCAAGACAATGAGGTGCCAACACTCCTTCATTTTCCTACTTGTGAAATAATTTTCATATTAGTCTTTTTGGTATTGTGCATAATGAATTTTTACAAAATTTAGGAACTTAGAAGCCTTGAGAAATTAGATAAATACACGCTCGCTAGTAAGAAAATGGAAACTAACCTACAACTACAACAATAGGCAGGGCCAAATGCTGCAGAGGGTTAATCCCAGTACACACTCACTACAATGACGGGCGGGCGGGTTCAGATGTTGTAGAGGGTTAAGCCTAGTACACATTCACTGGTAAGAAAATGGAAACTAACCTAGAGCAGTAGATTTGTATTGATGTTTAATAGAACATAACAAAGGAAATGAGAATTATTATGTGTTGGGAAAGTCATATACAACAACCAAGGGATTGGATTTACCATCCAGTCAGTGAGAGCATATAATCAACTCTTGATAATGAATATTTTTAAAATATTTCATTAACTAAGGATTCATTCAAATGCTAATAAAATTGAAATAAATTTTAATTTATCATTTTAAAAACATAATTCTTAAAAATAGTGTAATCTTTGCTTTCAAACATTTTTCAACGAATCTACATGTAATCAATGCACTGAGAGTGAATCTCTCCATGTAATCAATGCACTAACAATGATTCTCTCCGTGAAAATTGGATTTATCCATCTTGGACACTGCTTATTTCCATGTATCTTCTATCCATGTATTCACAGATCTATAAGAAAGACAAGTGAAAAATGTTAGCAGACAAAGTTTAATGATTTAATGATGTGCATGTAGTACTTGATGAGCCTCACTATCCTCGTTCAATGCTCTCGTTCAATGCTTTGTATTATGTTCCTCAGAAATTACCTGGGACACAGAGCTTAGAATAGTATCTATATTTTATACAGTAAACCCATTATCACCCAAACTCTTTGAAATTCGTTGTATTTGAATTAGATCGATCATCTCATGATAGCGAAATTAACATCAAGTTTGGAAGGAAGTCTACTTTATTCTTGTTTCTTAATGTTAAATCTCTTTCTCTTGAGTTCATTTACTATAAATGAAGTATTTTTAGTAAATCATGCCTGTTGCTACTATCTACTCTCCAATTATACAAAGTTGTGATGCATCTGGCTTTGAAATAAGAACACACCCATTTTCTGATCGATACAATGATATTTTATGGATTGAATCATATCAAGAAACATGATATAATTTTACACACAGATGACAATCCATTTTTTTTGTTTTCTTTTTCTTTTCCAGTTCTTAACTCAAAATTAAAGAAATGTCGTCTTAAGTGGGCTTCACATATACACGAATACATGAATTCCATTCGGTTATAATTTTATTTGGTTATAAATAAATAGAAAAAGAGAAGTTCTATTAAGCAGATCTGTTGAATCGTCGGCCTACCGGAATGGCCATCTAGCCTTTCAACCAACAATCAGGCGACTGGTTACCATTTGTGGGATCTCAAGTGTACGCTACACATTTGCACCAGCTTTGAAGGGAGGAAATAGACTAGTTTGTTATAGGTAGGTGTTCAAACCCCTGTCATTAAATTAGCTCAATGCTTACATACAACTGCCTTTTTAATTGTTTTTTGTTTGAATTTGCAAGATTTTAATTCATTCTTTTTGTTTGTATTTTTTATGCTAAATCTAGAGTAGGTTGTTTGGCTTCTATAAAATTCCCCCGAGGTGCAGTCATAGAAATTAAGATACCCATCCACCGAAGGCTCTTTTGGATCCTCTAGTGTAGCTACAACGCTTGATCAATGTAACCCCTTTGATTGCTCTACACTGAACTAGTTCCAATATTTAACCCGTACAAAAGCAAGGGACAATTCATCAAATTAAGCAGTAAGTATATTAACAAAAATCATTGTTAATATAAAGCATTTAATAAACTAATGATAATGATGATTTTTAAAATATTTAATTAAGTAAAGATCCATTCACATGCTAATGACGAGGTTAAAGTAAAATTTAATTTATCATTTTAAAAACAGTGTAACTTCTGCTTACAAACATTTTTCAATGCATTGGCATGTAATCAATGCACTGACATTGATGCAATCCATCTGTCTTGACACTGCAATCATTTCCATGCATCTTCTACCCATATATCCATGGATCTACAAGGAAGACAAGTGAAAACTATTAGCAAACAGAGTCATGTAACATTTGATGAGCTTGAATATCCTCGTTCAGTGAGTTGCATTTTATACCTGAGAGAGAGTACCTGGTACCTCTGTCTCATTTAGCAGCAGGTCGCTTTGTCTCATTTAGAGGCAGGTCTCCTAGCCTGGGTTATGCCTCCTTCAAATATTCATGGTTTGAACCCACACGCCATGTCATCCCTTGCATTCGTCTCTCACCTTTTAGAGCACCCTCAAATAATTATGCTGATAATTCAGTTCGAATTTCACAGTTTTGTGAAATAATTGCTGAATCAATCAACGAAAGTTAATTTGAACGTGTACCCAATGGAGATGGGGAAACCCCCGGAGAAAGTGCTCTGCATGAATGGTGGGAATGGGGATTCAAGCTATGCATAATATTCTCCATCTGTACAGGTAATTCCATTAACCCGAGTATCCCATAGTTAAATCTTACCTCAAAATCCTATAATTTAAGGTTATTAACGTTTGATTCCAATGGCATGCAGCTAAAGATGGTTCTGGCCTGTAAATGCTTTCTAGAGCATGCGATCTCCCACAATGTTAGACCTGCCATAACAGCGTGTGAGGTAGCGTGCACATTCCTTATAGTGGACTTCGGATGTGCAACAAGGTTTAATACTCTTCTCGTGGTGGAAACCATCGCCAGATCTATCAAATTAGTGTTCATTCGCCATTCCATAGATGTCCCTAAATTCCACGCTTACTTCTGTGATCTTCAGTCCAACGATTTAAATACATTGTTCCAGATGTTGCCTCCATGCCTAGCAGGTGACATGAACGTCGGGGATGAAAAACAACAGCAACAACCGATGAGGATAAGGCTCCCATGATTAGATCTTACTTCGCAGTAGCTATGATAGGATCGCATTACAAACGGCTTTTCCCACAGCAAACCTTCCATTTCTGCCATTCCTCCATCAACCTGCACTGGCTTAATCAGATTGCACTATATTTCACAAGTAAGTGAAGGAGACCGTACTATGTATATTCATTTAATTTCCTACCATGAAATCCAGTTATGAAGATGTTATATTAATCTCTTTGAATTCCAGGTTCCTGCTAGCGTTGAGGACAAAAATTCTCTAGCCTGGAATGGCGGGCATATCTACATATCTAGCGATGTGGTGGGCAATGCCTATCTCGACCAATTCAGACGAGACTTCCCGGATTTCTTAGGAGCGAGGGAAGACAAAATAATTTCTGGAGGATTCATGTTTGTAGCTCTCTTTAATTCTTGCACTTCAAGCTATGAAGACCTTTCCAGGAGAGTGACAATACAGTTCAAAATATAATACAATGCACTTCACGCTCTGAAAATCTATCTTCAGGCTGTGAAAAGCTTTCTTGCAGAGTGACAATACAATTCAAACCTGCCAAACCATGGCAGGTGTAGGTGTTGAGGCAGTAGACAAGTGATGCAGGTGTTGAGCGCAAACGAGGTACCAATTCAAACCATGGCAGGTGTAGGTGTTGAGGTAGTAGACAAGTGATGCAGGTTTTGAGTGACAGCTGATGCCTCCATAACTTTGTATAAACAAAAGTTCACGCCTCCTTATTTTTGTATAAAAAAAATCACATTAAATGTTTCAAGATAATGCTAACTTGAAAGTTATCATTAGTTCAAATTCATAAATGTTTTAAACTCTTCAGTGCAGGTTATCATAACTTTTAATTACAATCACAGAAATCATACATTATTTCTGGCAATAAGAGGTGCAAACTGAAACTTTGGCTAAAATTTTGTTTGATAGAATAATTTTAATAAAACTTTGGTTAAAAGGCTGAGTACATTGGTTTTTCAACCCAAATTAATACCAGGTCAACGTCTACCGATCGTTTACTACATGCACGAGATATAGGTGTTACAGGTTAGCTTGGAGCTAAATACGAAAGAGGTCACTCAAAACAGCGAGGTGCCAACACTTCTTCAGAATACGAAAGAGGTCAATCAAGACAACGAGGTGCCAACACTTCTTCATTTTCTTTCTTGCGGATTAATTTTCAGATTAGTCTTTTTGGTATTGTGCACAAAGTCTTTTTACAAAATTTAGGAACTTAGAAGCCTTGAGAAATTAGATAAATACACGTTTACTGGTAAGAAAATGGAAACTAACCTAAAACTACAACAACAGGCAAGTTCATATGCTACAGAGGGTTAAGCCCAATACACACTCACTGGTAAGAAAATGGAAACTAACCTACAAATACAACGACAGGCAGGTTCAGATGCTACAGAGGGTTAAGCCCAGTATACACTCACTGGTAAGAAAATGGAAACTAACCTACAACTACAACGACAGGCAGGTTCAGATGCTGTAGAGGGTTAAGCCCAGTACACACTCACCAGTAAGAAAATGGAAACTAACCTAGAGCAGGAGAATTGTATTGATGTTTAATAGAACATAGCAAAGGAAATAAGAATTATTATGTGTTGGGAAAGTCATATACAACAACCAAGGGATTGGATTTACCATCCAATTAGTGAGAGCATATAATCAACTCTTGATAATGAATATTTTAAAAATATTTCATTAACTAAGGATTCATTCAAATGCTAATAAAGTTGAAGTAAATTTTAATTTATCATTTTAAAAACTTTCAAACATTTTTCAATGAATCTACATGTAATCAATGCACTGAGAGTGACTCTCCATGTAATCAATGCACTAACAGTGATTCTCTCCGTGAAAATTCGATTTATCCATCTTGGACACTCTGCTTATTTCCACGTATCTTCTATCCATGTATCCACAGATCTATAAGAAAGACAAGTGCAAAATGTCAGCAAACAAAGTTTAATGATTTAATCATGTGCATGTAGTATGATGAGCCTGACTATCCTCATTCAATGCTCTCATTCAATCCTTTGTATTTTGTTCCTCAAAAATTACCTGCGACACAGAGCTTAGAATAGTATCTGTATTTTATACAGTAAACCCATTATCACCCAAACTCTTTGAAATTCGTTGTATTTGAATTAGATCGATCATCTCATGATAGGGAAATTAACATCAAGTTTGGAAGGAAGTCTACTTTATTCTTTTTTTCATTGTTAAATCTCTTTCTCTTGAGTTCATTTACTATAAATGAAGTATTTTAGTAAATCATGCCTGTTGCTACTGTCCACTCTCCGATTATATAAAGTTGTGATGCATCTGGCTTTGAAACAAGAACACACCCATTTTCTGATTGATACAATGATATTTTATGGATTGAATCCTATCAAGAAACATGATATAATTTTACACACAGATGACAATCCATTTATTTTTTGTTTTCTTTTTCTTTTCCAGTTCTCAACTCAAAATTAAAGAAATGTCATCTTAAGTGGGCTTCACATATGCATGAATACTTGAATTCTATTCGGTTATAATTTTATTTGGTTATAAAAAAATAGAAAAAGAGAAGTCCTATTAAGCATATCTGTTGAATTGTCGGCCTACTGGAATAGTCATCTATCCTTTCAACCAACAATCATGCATCTGGTTACCATTTGTGGGATCTCAAGTGTACGCTACACATTTGCACCTTCTTTGAAGGGAGGAAATAGACTAGTTTGTTACAGGTAGGTGTTCAAACCCCTGCCATTAAATTAGCTCGATGCTTACATCCAACTGCCTTTCTAATTGTTTTTTGTTTGTAAGGAAAGTTAGTTTTGTAAATTTTCAAGCTTCCAATTCATTCTTTTTGTTTGTCTTTTCTATGCTAAGTCTACAGTAGCTTGTTTGGCTTCTACAAAATTCCCCCGAGTTGCAGCCATAGAAATTAAGATACCCATCCACCGAAGGCACGTATCTGTGTGGAAGTCGACCTCAGTAAAGGATTACCTGACTGCATAAAACTGAAACACAAAGACCGTAGCTGGACGCAGCCATTAGACAATGAAAATACAACATTCAGGTGCAGAATATGTCGGCAAACTGGACACCTTCAAAATGCATGCCTAGAATACAAAAAGGATAGCCGCAGAAAGAAGAAAACCGGTAAACACCAAAAGGGATGGAATTTCACCCCACCAGACCCGGAAGAGGAGGAAGAGTATGAGGAGGAAGAACCCATCCCAAATGAGAACAACCAAATAGAAACTCAGAAGACATCTCCACAAGAGCCTATGGAATCGCAATCGGGAAAGACTTCAAACTCAATGGAAATCAGTGGAACCAAAAGGCAGCACACATCAGACACCTCCGACTCAGACAAGGAAAACCCCCGATCTAGCGATGAAAATCCACTTCAACTTGTTCCCATGATATTTTCCCAAGGAGAGTGGCGCAAGGTCGAAAGGAAAAAGGGGAGGAAAACTTGATTCCCCCCAAAAAATGCCATCTTAGTTGCTCCTGTTGGGGAACACTTTTCCTTAAGTTTTATGTTTTTTGTTGTTTTTGCTCACCATCTCAACAGGCACGGGCCCGAATATTGTACATGCTATGCATCTGTAATTCTCACTTATGAGGAGGCTGTGCATCAGATCGGTGGTTTTCTCTTTCATGTTTTTTGGACATGACTGAATTTTCTCATCCTGTGAGCTCTATGATCGCAAATCATATAGCAAAATGAATGCTTCGACATATACTATGAAACTTTTTATTTTTGGTAATAAGAAGTTCGATTTTTTCTTTGGAAAAAAGAAAGTAATAAAATCTTATAAAAAATCATTTCGTGAAAGAAAAAAATGTTTTTGAGAAATATACACAAGAAACTAAGAGAAACAACTAGAAAGCTAGGGTTTCAAATATTTAAATTAAATATGAAACACCTTCTTTTTTTTGTAAATTTTTTTGAATCAAATAGGAGAAAGTTTGATGTAATTAATAGAATTAAGTTAGGTACTTTAAATTTCTCCTCTTCAAATTTATATGTGACCTAGAGTGATCCCTTATTTGTCTCTTCAAAAAAATCTTCCAACTCTAAAGTATGTACTAGTAAATATCTCTTGCACATTTTTTTGATGACAAATGAATGAAAAATGATTAGGGCTTTCTTTTATAAACACACATTTAAAACTAGCCTAGAACCATCTTAACTCCGGATCTACCAAGTGCCGAGAGGGATCACATCTCTTTTCACTCTAAAAGGGGTTTGCATCTAATTTGATCCCTCTTGATCCCTCTTCACGCAATAGATTTGGAGTGAAGATGGATCTAGGCTAGTTTAATTCCCCACTTTATGTAGACTATATTCCACATGAATACCATCGGTCAATACCACATACCATGGGTGAATACCATGATTTTTATTTTAACATTATGTTATTTTATCTGAATTCAGGCTTCTATGATCCATATTATGAATGTTGAGAGATATTTATGTAAAAATCACATAAAGAAACTATAAGTCGATGCGTTTTGAACCATCTAGTGTGGTTCATCTTCAGGACAAGATGAAGAACCAGATCATGGCATTAGATAAAATAAATGAAGAGAAATGTTTTCTAGCCATTAGAATATAACAACTAGTTTTGACAAAAGAATTATCATTAATTAATAATATATATATATATATATATATATATATATATATATATATATATATATATATATATATATATATATATATATATATATATATAATAAAGTAATAGATGGAAAGAGAGATGTTTTCTAGTCGTTAGAATATAGGAGCTAAGTAAAAATGTTTTATTTTATTTTAACAAAGTAAAAATAAAAATGTTTTCACATTGCGTTATTTTTATTTTCTTTCACCCAGTTAAAATGTTCACATTACATTCTGTTATGTTACATTACGTTAACATCTCTACCATATTTTTATTTTATTTTTACCGAGTCAAAATTTTTACATTACATTACATTACGTTACATTACTTTACATATCTCTACCATATTGGGTTGGAGAGTCCTTCTCGGCCCAAAAAAATGAAATTTCCTTCTAGTTTTTGAGAATGTGCTAAAAATTATTTGAATCAAATAGGAGAAAGATTAAGATGATTAATATATTAAAGTTACATACATGGAAAATTTTCTTCTTTGTATGTGAGTTACGATGATCCTTTACAAATTTGTCTCTTCAAGAAAATATACCCATTCCAATGTCTTTATGGTAAATATTTTTTGCACAAATCTCCCCTCTAAATTTTAGCAAAATAATGAAATTAAAACTTTGATTTTAATTCATAAACACATATTTACAAACATTAAAATTTTGCTCATTTTTTTGTTATGCATTTCGATGCATTGTTGATAAATGCAAATGATGTTTTATTTCTTACTTTTTTTGATGTTGTTGGGCCCTAGAGTCACACTACATTGTGTTGTAGTGCAGAGATTGGGAAACATCTAAGTGCAATCTTGTTTTGTTGTTTTTGGTAACGAATTTCAGTGCATGGATTTGTCTAACGTTGCCTCCGAATATCGTTAAATGTACTCCTCATGGGTTTCTAGGCTTAATATTTTAGTTCGTTCGTTTATACCTAAAATCCCAACAAGGAAATATAGATGATCCAAGATTGTAGCAAATAAGATCGTATATTGATATTATTCCTATGAATGTGTTGTTATGAAATGACTATATAGCTCTGTCTTGAATGTTATTTCTGTTTAAAAGGTTGAGTTTAGGTTCAAGTCTCACACATCTGATTCTCCCCTTTAAATTGTCATAAGAAAATGGGATAATCATGAAAACTATGACAACCATTGAATGGGTATTTAGGTATATATGCAATGATACCTATCTCTGCACATCGGTTTATTTCAGCTTTAAATTGCAGTGACATTAATAATTTTAACTAATATATGATGTATTTAAAATCTAATTATCACATTGTTGACGAGCCAGAATGTACCACTAACAACAAGGGGATATCCCCGGTGTAGAATTCCAACTAGACTCTACTCCATTTGGTTTAGGAGTACCATTCGGTATGTAGGTTCAATAACCATCATATTGCTTGTAGTACACTTTGAACGAAACACGCAACAATCATTAGAGAACAAAATAAAACCTTCATCAAATGCAAATGAGCGACTTATGGAAATTAAACATGTGGAACACTATGTATATGACAACGACTAAGTAGCATTATCATGAATCCTAAGAGAAGTAGCGTTAGCAAAAATTCAAATAAAACCCGTGTATTTGGTAGAAATTTGTTCGTTGATCATAAACAAGTTCATAATCAACAATCTCATGAAAATGTGTAAAAGTGCACAATTCCATACATAATACATATGCCTAAATCAATCAAACAATTTACTAGCATAAACATAAGATAAGCACAACACACCATCTGAACACCACAGGAGAGATCTTACTGTAACAACCCCGGGTTAAAATTTCATGTAATAAATTTTATAAAGGCAAAACAATACCAAGGTCACGAGACACGTATTCCAAGCTAAATGTTGGACAAAATATCCTAGTGGGCATCACTTGTTGTTTATTATGTCTAAGGGGAAATTGGCAAAGGCAATGGAAAGGAAAAGAGGAATTATTGGCATTTAATTTATGAAAATGAAGGAAATTAGGAGTAAAGGAAGGTGAAAGGTCACAAGTTGCATTTGAGGAGGAAAATGAATAAATTAGAGGCATCAATAATAAAAGGGCATCAGAGCATTAGTTTGGGACCTTTTTTCAGTTGAGTTTTGGAATTGGTTTTTAGAGAGGAGAAGAGCACCAAGATGATAAAGCAAGCAAGAAAGCAAAGGAAAGCAAACAAAATCAAAGCAAGGATCAAGCAAGGAAGAGTTAGATCATGCAGATTCCACAAGAATACTTGTAGGTAACAAGTTGCATGTGTGATTTCCTAGTTGGTATTGGCATGCATGGTATATGAATGTGTGTATTTGGTTCATTTTTTGTCTTTGGCATGGGATTTTCCTGGTTTGACAATGGTTTCAGCCTTGCCTTTCCATTTCCAGATGGCCATGGTGTGATGGGATTCATTTTTTGTTGAGCTTTTGATTTTCGAAAAGTTTTTGGATTCGGGTAAGGTGGTCTCAGGAAAATCCCAAGGGTTGGGGGTGGAGATGGTTTTCTCCGTGAAGCCCTCAGTAGGTGGGTGGATATAGGAAAATTCCTCAAGGGATGGTGAAGGAATTCTAAGGCATCCAAGCTTGTTTTAGTTTTATGATCTCGAGACCGATTTAGGTGAAATCATAATGGTGTGAGGGTGGAGGTGGTTTAACCTCTAGATTTCCTTGGTTTTTTATGCATTGGTTTATCCCATGAGATCCCACATTCATGCTTGGATATGGCACGGGGGTGATTGGTTGAAAGAGAGATTTGGTTCAGCCTAATATATGGTTGAGTGGTATGGGGAAGTCCCTGATTTGGTTGGCTTTTGCATATTGTGGATAAGATCTATTTCCCCTTGTAATTCATGAGTAATTATACTTGTTATTATGTGTCTTTAATGGCTATTCTATCATTGTTATTTACCTGTTTATTGTTGGTTATAAGCATGGTTTTATGACAGATTCAAGTTATGGTTCTTAACATGTTTTTACTTGTAAATGATTGGTTAGTGAATGCATGACCTAATATATGTTATTACAACTATTGTGAGAGGGCATTAGACATTCTTGATGTTTCTCAGATAAGTTTTAGATCTCTATGTTCAGATATGCATTCATGACCTATAGATTTCATATTCACCATATGTTTGACGGAATGACTGTCATGGTTAGACTGGGTTAGGTCAAGTCCTTGATTAAGTTTTGTGTTAGATGATTTTTTGTGTGTTATTTACTATTCTGGAAAATTTCATCAAGTTCTAGGCAATGGTCTGGAGACTAGCCCTGAAAAAGTGGCTTAGATCTCACTATTATTGGCATAGAACTGGGTAAAAAAGACTGAAGTCGCTCACTTGAAGCCTTATGCATGAAAATGAAGGGTTATAATTAAATTCAGGCATTGTTATGCCAGCGTCTAGGAATATAGATCAGTTAAAAAGGAAGTTAACTCAGGGTTTGGGCACTTGGAAGGGTGGTTTAGCTCTTGGGGGTCCTGTAGCACTTGAGGGAAGTTAGTAAACTCTTGGTTTGTCAAATATATTTCCTTAAGGTGAACTAGGAGGTTGAGTCATGTCATAGTATCCCTCAGCTCATGTTTACCCCGAGCAAGTTGGTGAAAGTGGGTAGATATGGGAGGGGTGGTTACAAATTGGTATCAAAATTAGGTTCAAATATTTGGATTAATTTTTTAGATGAGATAAGCCTCCCCTGAACGTCCTTGAGGTAATTTTGATTATGGTATCTATTTGGTTTATCTTACATGGCATTCTTGCATAAGAGATGACGAGAAAAATGGTAAAATACAGTTCACGTGAATCTCCCTACAAATCAGTTGGGAAGCAAGGAGATGAGTATTCTCTTGGTATAATAGATACATTTAGGAGTTTGAGGGAAGAGATTAGAAGTTGTAAGGAAGAAAATGAAAGGTTGGTTGAGGCTTAGGAAAGACTTGCAAGGGCTCAGGAAAAGCAGGCAGAATTCAATGCACTGATCCTTTATATTTTTTCAAACTTGCAGAGACAAGGACAAATGAGGATTAGTCAAGAACAAGAAGAGAAGGCTAATGCGACATATGGTAGTGAGTATCGGTCGAGATACAAGTTGGATAGAGGGGACATAATTAGAGGTGGTAGGTCATTGGATACACTGATAGGAGGACTTTTATGTATGAGTATCATTCTAGTTCCTCATCTAGGAGACATCATCATCATCATCACCACCATCATCCTTATATGATGGAGAGATGAAGAAATCAGAAGGAACAAAGGCATGGTTTCTTGGGATGAAGAAATTATTCAGATTGCATAACTATTCAAAGAAAATGAAAGCCAAAATAGCTACCTTCAGTATTAAAGGGAAATCAAATATTTGGTGGGGAGATGTGAAGAATGTCAAGGGAATTTGAGAAGAAGAGTTGATTCGGGATGAGTTCAAGAGAATCGTCAAGAATAAGTATCTATCTGAGATACTTCTAAGGAGTTTTATGAGATGCAGATGGGTTCCATGATAGATGATGCATACACTAGCAGGTTTAAGGAGATGTTGAGGTATGTACCTTACCTCAAGAATGAGAAATAAAATATTCAACGGTTCATCAGTGGGTTTCCAACAACATATATAGTTTGGATTAAGTTTGATGAGCCTAGGTTGCTGTAGGAAGCCATTAGAGCCTAGGTCGCTGGAGGAAGCCATTAGGAAACTTAAGCATTGTTATGAGAAATCAAAGCGTAAAGTTGAGCCTAAGTGTGATCTGAAGGGAAATGAGAAAGTTGAAGGGAAGTGGCCACCGAAGTAGGGAAGACCTCAGGATACAGGTGCGAAATAAAATATTTCTCCTTATAAGAAGTTTAATGCAGCTGAGAAGGGACATGGGTCTCAGCCTGGGTAGTAGTAGAATAGAGGTGATGGTAGGGGATTGTTGCAGTGTTGGATTTATGGAAAATATCATCACAAGAAGGATTGTCCATTATCCCTGGGTGGAAGGCCTCATATCTACAATGCTCAGGAGGCGCATACAATTGGGGATGTGGGCCACAACAAGTAGGCAGATCACCAAGCATCCATTATTGAGATGGAAGGTAAGCTCTGTGGTCAAGTTGTTTCTAATTTGATTGGCCATGGATCTAATTATAGTTATGTTAATTCTGACTTGGTGGATAAGTGTTGTTTGAGAAAAGAAGTGCATGAAAAGTCCTGGTTGGTGCAAATGGCTATAGGTACTAAGAAGAGAGTTCATCACTGGGTAAGAGCTTATTCATTTGAGTTGAATGGTATGCCTACATTTGCACATTTAAATTTGCTTCCATTAGGATCATATAGTATGATTTTGAGTATGGATTGGATGTACCTCCATAAAACCAAAGTAAATTGTTATGACAAGTTTATTGAGTGCTTGGATGATAATGGGGAAAAGAGAATATTGCAGGGAAAGAAGAATACTACATCAGTGAGGATGGTCACAACTATGTAAGAAAAGCACATTAGTAGAAAGGGGTGTGTACTATTTTCAGTTCATGTTTCTAGCGACAAGGGTAAGGATGTTGAGGATTCATAAATATTCAAGAGGTACCTTGTCTTGCAACAATTTTAGGATGTATTTCCTGCTGAGATTCTAGATTTTCCTCCCCACTGGGAAGTGGAATTTTCTATTGAGTTGATACCAGGAGTGGTACCAACATCAAAGAAACCTTATAGGATGATCAGTCCATAGTTAGTGGAATTGAAGTTGAGTTGAAGGAAATTCTTGATAAGGGATACATTAGGCCAAGTGTATCGCCTTAGGGTGCACCAATGTTGTTTGTGAAGAAGAAGGATGGTACTCTTAGATTTTACATTGACTATAAGAAACTGAACAAGGTGAAAATTAAGAACATATATATGTTACTGATGATTGATGATTTATTTGACCAATTGAAGGGAGCAACAATGTTCTCAAAGATTGATTTGAGATCAAGATATCATCATGTATGCATCAAACAAGAAGATATCTACAAGACTACTTTTCGGACTAGGTATGGGAATTATGAGTTTGTTGTGGTTCCTTTCGATTTAACTAATGCTCCAACTACTTTTATGTGCTTGATGAATAGTGTGTTTCGTCCTTATCTGGACTAGTTTGTGATTGTATTCATTGATGATATATTGATATAATCTAACAATGAAAAAGAGCATGCCGAACACTTAGCAACAGTGTTGAGATTTCTAAGAGAGAATTAATTATATGCAAAGCTTAGAAAATGAAATTTCTTTCAGATAGAGATACGTTTATTGGGGCGTTTTCTTTCCAAGGAAGACATAGCAATGGATCTAGAAAAGATAAAATCTATCATGGAATGGGCAAGTCCTAGAAATGTGGATGAAGTCAGATTATTCATGGGGTTAATAGGTTACTACAGGTGGTTCATCAGGAAATTCTCACGGATTTCCTATCCTATTACATCATTGCAGAGGAAAGGAAAGAAATTTGAATGAATGAAGGAATGTGCAACAAGTTTTGAGTAGCTAAAGAAGTTGTTGACAAATGCTCCAGTTCTCAAGATTGTAGACCCGGATAAAGAGTTTGTGGTGTGTACAGATGTTTGCAAGAGAGGACTTGGTTGAGTCCTGATGTAGGAAGGAGATGTGCTATGCTACAAATCAATGAAACTAAATGAGCATGAGGATAACTATGTGACACATGATCTTGAGTTGGCAATGATCATTCATGAATTGAAGATGTGGAGGCACTATCTTCTTGGCAGGAGGTTTGTGTTTATAAGCGACCACAATGGGCTGAGGTACTTGTTTGAACTAGATGGTTGGATACCCTTAGTGAGTTTGAATTTGAGATCATATGCATTAAAGGAAAGGATAACATGGTTGTAGGTGCTCTTAGTAGGAGAGTGCAAGTAAACCATGTTGCAACCGTGAGCTCTTATGGGACAGATTTACAGGATCATATCTTATAGGCAGGGCAACATGATGACATGTATCAACATCTTAAGCACATGTTGCAACAGGTTATAGGTGAACAGGGTGTGGATTATCATCTCACGATAGATGGCTTGGTGAGATTTAGGGACAAGATCTATGTGCCAGATAATAGTGAGATAAATAATATTCTCTTGAGGGAGTTTCATGTAAAGCCATATTCAGGTCACCCAAGATACCATAATACATTTACATCTATGAAGAAGTTCTACTATTGGCCGAATTTGAAGAAGGAAGTGGAAAATTTTGTTGCTAGACGTCTGGACTGCCACTAGGTGAAAGCTGAGTGTAAGCACCCAACTGGTTTGTTACACCTATTCTGATTCTGGAGTCGAAATGGGAGGTCATTTCCATGGATTTAATTACAGTTTTTCCAAGGACATTGAAGCATCATGATTCCATCATGGTTGTGTTTGATATGTTGATCGAGGTAGCTCACTTCATAGTGGTTAAGTATACTTATTCAACTAAGGTAGAAAAGGTCTTCATCAGAGATATAGTGTGGTTGCATGACATTCCAAAGAAGATTGTGTCAGGTAGAGATGCTAAGTTCACTTCTAGGTTTTGGAAGGAGTTGTTTGTAGGTTTCGGTACAGAGTTTGCCTTTAATACAACTTATCATCTGCAGACAGATGAACAACCATAGAGGGTCAACATGGTATTGGAGGATATGTTGAGGATGTATGTCATGCATTAACAATGGAGGTGGGAGAAGTATCTTCCATTGTTGGAGTTTGCTTACAACAATGGTTGTTAGGAGTCACCAAGGATGAGTTTGTTTGAGGCACTATATGGGCAAAGTTGTAACACTCCCATCAACTCGAAAGATCCAGTGAACAGGGTATTGATTGGGTCGCGCATGTTGGCTGAGATGGAACATGAAATGTAGGTTATCAGGAAGAATTTAAAGGCAACACATGATAAACACAAGAGTTATGCAGATCAACACAGGGAATTTAATGAGTTTCAAGTTGGGGAGCATGTGTACTTGTGCGTCAAGCCCAAGAAGAGATCCTTAAGGATTTGGTCATGTGCCAAGTTTTCACCTCAGTATTGTGGGTCTTTTTTATATCCTTGAGAGGATTGGACCAGTGGCCTACAAACTTGCACTGCCTTTGACAGTGAAAGTCCATGATTTTTTCCATGTTTCATTTCTTAAAATATACGTAAAGGATGTTGATCATGTGATTGATTAGTCTGTATTGCAGGTGTATCTAGAAGGAGAATTCCAGTTGGAATCTTAGTGCATATTGCAGTGGAAATAACTCATGCTTTGAAACCGAGAAAGTTAAAGTGTAGTGGAAAAACTTAGTACCCGATGAAGCTACATGGGAGATGGTTGATCAAATGTGGGATATGTATCCTTCATTGTGGAGGAAAATAAGTTTTTGGTATAGGTACATATTTATGTATGAATTTGTTTGTAAGTACTGCAATGTGCTGTGTTATAAACCTCCAATAAGCGGTATGGTTTTCATGTTGTCATGTTTTTCATGATCATTTTTCTTTTGAGCATGTTTTTCATTGTAAATACTACATCGAGCTAAGGTATAAAGCTCCATGGGAAGTATTTTTGTTTTTCATTAGTCTTGATGGTTATAGGTGTCATTGAACACTGAGGACGATGTTCCCCTAAGGGGGAGGGGTCTGTAACAACCCCAGGTTAAAAGCTCATGTAATAACTTTAATAAAGGCAAAATAAGGCCAAGATCATGGGACATGTATTGCAATCTGAATGTTGGGAAAAATATCCTAGTGGGCATCACTTATTGTTTATTATGGACAAGGGGAAATTGGCAAAGGCAATGGAAAAGTCTTTGGAAAGGAAAAAAGGAAATATTGGTATTTAATTTATGAAAATAAATGAAATTAGGAGAAAAGGAAGGTGAAAGGTCCCAGTTTGCATGTGAGGAGGAAAATGAAGGAAAATAGAGGAAATAAAGAAATTAGAGGCATCAATAATAAAAATGCATCAGAGAATCAGTTTGGACCCTTTTCTATGTTGAGTTTTGGAATTGGTTTTCAGAAAGGAGAAGAGCCCCGAGAGGAGAAAGCAAGCAAGCAAGCAAAGGAAAGTAAAAGAAGGAAAGGATTAAGCAAGGAAGAGTTGGATCAAGCAGCTCCAATGGGAATACTTGCAGGTAACAAGTTGCATGTGTGATTTCCTAGATGGTATTGGCATGCATGGTATATTCATGTGTGTATTTGGTTCATTTGTTGTCTTTGGAATGTGTTTTTCCTAGTTTGACAATGTTTTCAGCCTTGCCTTGCCATTTCTAGATGACCATGGTGTGATAAGATTCATTCTTGGTTGATCTTTGGATTGCTAGAAGGTTTTTGGATCCAAGTGAGATGGTCTCAGGAAAATACCAAGGGTCGACGGTGGATATGGTTTTCTCTTGGAAGCCATCAATAGGTGGGTGGAGAAAGGAAATTTCCTCAAGGGTGTAATACCCTCCTCCCACGTTTACCCAAGTTCCCAACCTATCGGGGTAAACATGTGATGAGAGGATATTATGATGTGATTCAACCTCCTAGATCATCTTAAGGAAGTGGGATCGAAAAACCAAAACCCTTAATGATTTCCCTATTAGGTGCTATAGGACCTCTAAGGCATAAACCACTCTTCCAAGTGCCCAGACCCTGAATTAAACCTCTTTTTTCAGTGCCCTGATCTCCTATATGTTGGCAAAACACTACTTGATTTCGAATGAAACTCTCTAATCGCACGCATGATGCTTACAAGGGAGTGACTACAGTCTTTTTCACCCAGTTCTGTGCCTATGACTGCGGGATTTAAGCCACTTTTTTAGGCTAGGGTCCAAACCTCTACCCAAAAATTAATGACACTTTGCAGAACCATGAATGACTCAAGGAAAAATCCTTCCATACAAATATTAGACAAGAAATTGACCTAACAAGGCCTAGCCATGATAGACATTCCGTCAAACATATCATGAACATGAAATATACAGGTCATAAATACACATTTGAACATAGGGGTCTGATAATTATCTAAAAATCACCAAGAAGGTCAAGTGCCTTCGCATAATAGCTACAATAACATCTATTAGGACATACATTCATTAATCGAAACATGGTGAGAGCCATGACTAACATCTGTCATAAAACCATGCTTATAACGAACATAGTAACAACATAGTAACGATAATAGAACAACCATTAAAGTATCATTATAACAAGTACATGTACACATAAATCACGAGAGGAAAAGAGATATTATTAACATATGAAAATCCACCCAAGTTAGGGACTTCCACGTACCACCGGACCATATATTGGGCTGAACCAAATCTTTCTTTCAGCTAATCACCCCTGTGCCATATTCCAAGCATGAATGTGGGACCCACAACAAAACAAACCAGGGCTTCCTTGTGCTTTCTCGTATATCCTACTAATGGATTCCTAGGCCCGAAACCTCATCAATACAACCGGGATTTACCATAATCCCCACCCGATCACTAGGCCCTAAATAAGCGTGGATGCCTCCAAATCTCTCCACCTAAACCATGAGTAATTTATTCATCTCAACCTCTCGGCTTTACCTTGTATCCTGCCATTACCGTCAAGGGATTCCTAGTCCTACGAGGTCACCACCCTCTGGGCTTTACCGTGTATCCTGCTATTACCGGTCAAGGGATTCCTACGCCCCGTCAAGGGTCTTCTTTTTTTAGATTTACTGTGCATCCTACCATTCACCGATCAAGGGATTCCTAGGCTCAATCAAGGTGTTCACAACCAATATTTATCGTGTATCCCATTCTAGGATTCCTAGGCATTTTGAATAATCTTGAGACCACCCCACTCAGCTTCAAGTCCATCTAGCAATCTAGCTCAACCAAAACAAGAGAACTCCATCACACCATGGCTATCTGGATATGGAAAGGCAAGGCTGAAAAACACTATCACACCTGGAAAAACCCATGCCAATGACAACAAGAGAACCAAAAATAAACATGCATGTACCATGCAACCAAAACTGGCAAGAGAATCATACATGCAACTCGATATCTGCAAGTAAATCTGTTGTAGCCACTTGATTTCGCTCTTCCTTGCTTAATCTTTGCTTCCCTTTGCTTCTTTGTACTTCCTTCGCTTTCCTTGATCCAATGCTAGAGTGCTCCAATAATTCTCTAAGTGTCCAAGAGTGAGAGAGAGAGAGTATAGATAGAGCACTCCAAAACTGAACTAACAAAAAGCTTATGAACTGATCCTCAAAAGCATTTTTATTAATGAGGCGTCTATTTTATTCATTTTCCATTATTTTCCTTTAATTTCCTCTTCACATGCAACATGTGACCTTTCACCTTCCTTTTCTCCTAATTTCCTTTATTTTCATAAATAAAATGCCAATTAACTCCTCATGCCTTTCCAAAGCCTTTGCCTTTTCCTTTGCAAATTTCCTTAGCCATAATAAACCAAATGAACACCCACACTAGGATGTTTTTCCCAACATTCGACTTGGAATATGTGTCCCATGACCTCGGTCTTATATATATATATTACATGAATTTTTGACCAGGGCTATTATAAAACCCTCCCCGTTGGGGAACACCGCCCTTGATGTTCAATGACACCTACAAACTAGGAAACCACTTAAAACAAAACATACTACCCATGGAGATTTATTAACAATGAACAACGTGCTGAAAACATGACAATCATACCGTTTACTGGAGCTTTATAACACAACTCATTACAATATTTACAATAACCACCACATATGCTTATGCACATTTGCTTCAACCAACAAATAATCATACTGTCTTTGCAGCTTTATAAATCCATATCGATACAATGTTTACAATGATATACACATATACACATATGTACATTTTCTTTAACCAACAAATAAAAGGATGTGATGCATGCATCCGCAATAAGGGAATCAAGAGGCTCACACCTCTACCCTCAAAGTAATACAAACCTAGGAAGTCCAGAATCCACTGTCAAAATCAAATCTACATCCAATGTCTAGTGCTACAAATCAACACCACTTGTTCTCTCAGTGAATAGTTACCAACGCATTTTTCCAGGGAACACTCCCAAAGTGCATCTAATTCCATCTGGAAATGCTAATTACCAAAAAAAATTCATCCCTAACCTTCCCTTCTCTGATACACAATCCATCGGGAAATATAGTCACCCCCTTCTGTGCAGTCACTCACCTTTCAAGTTCCCGGACATCCCTTTTCCCGGGAAATCCATCATTTGGAAAGGTTTCCTCGCATCGGAAGATACAGAAACCAAGGCATATCCATGCCTCAAAACCATGATACTGGTCATAGCATGCTCATGGAAATCAATGGACACTATTAGGTACCAATGTCCCACAATGGTCCTGCTCCTAAAGTGCTTTACCAACATACTTCTTCCTACTTTAGTTCCTTTTTCTACTGCTAATTCCTTGATAGCTAATTCCAACCACCCAAACTGGGAATTTTGCATGCTTCCTATATCAAGCACATAATTTCACTTAGACTCATAACAAATTGAAATAAATCCAAATCATACCTCATTGGTAAATTTTCAACACTGTGCACTTGCAATTCTATTTACTTCCTATCAAAACAAGACAAACTAACTCTTTGATGAAATCATTATGTATAAACATATCACATCCAGTTAGCTCGAAACACAACCTTCATAGATCAAAATCATGAATCACATGAAATCATGGTAAACCATAATCATATATTACATGTATCCATGATAAATCAGAATAATAGATCACATGCATAATAAAACTAAAATAAAATATTGATACTGATCCTTCAATTGGTCCTTTGCTTCTACCTTTATCCTTTGTCCTTTTCATACACACACCAATCAGTTGCCACACCCAGCAAACACCTAGTGCCTTTTTTTTTCTTCAATCACATACACATATAAAATGTACACCACAACACATACATCCACACACAACGTACGATACCACACAATGCATACACCTACACCTGATATACATTGTAACAACCCAAGTAAAAATTCCATGTAATAAAATTTAATAAAGGCAAAATAATAACCACGGTTGATGGAACAATTATTCCAAGTTGAATTCTAGGCAAAATCCTAGCGATGGGGATCGCTCCTGATTGATTAATGGCTAAGGAAATTGGCAAAGTGTTATAGCTCCAAATCTCACTGTTATGGTTTGTGATGCTGCACTCATGGCCTAGGGCAACCCCTCCTTCCAGACCTGGTCCAAAAATTTAAAAAACAGTGTTTTATTCCCTATACGCGATATTGCCCTGAGTTAAACGCGTGTACACGCGGGTCTGTTATACCCAACCCGCGTGTACCTATTAAAACACTTAAAAAATAATAAATTCCTCTTTTTCGGGCGGAGATCGCGGGTTTTACCTGCTGGATCACCTGTTATTGCCCGTGGCCCAACTGTTCCCAACTAACTCCTAACTAAAAAACTACTTTGGAGAGGGTATAAAAAGACATAAAAGGGAAGGCCAAGGGGAGAGAGAAAGGAGAGCAAGATTATTATGCTGAGATTTTCCCCTTAGACCAGGTCTGAAGTCCTTGGTGCTTTCTGCACTTCCCCCATCTTGCATAGGAAACCCTTGTTTCCATGTGTATTGGTGATCATTCATCCTTGATATCATCATTGGAGTAGGACTTGGAAGGAGCTCTTGTCGGAGGCTTGAGGCTGGAACGAATCCGGGAGGAAGCTTGCTTGGAGCTTGCTGAAGGTGTTCAGGTGATATCTTTCCGATATATGTACTTTATTTGCCTTTATATATAAAGAAACACGTCTTTGTTCCCGAATAATCTTTCTTTATGCTTATGAGATTCTTGTGTTGAATTCTTATGAAAGTGGTTACTTAAAGATCTTTTATAACTAACTTTATAGCATGAAGATGATTTATATATAAGTATTTGTACAGGTACTGTTGTGTTCTTTGATTTGTTTGTCTTGCAGGTCAAAGAAAGAAGAAGGGAACTCCAAGAAGGGTTTGCACCCTAACGGTCTTCTCGAACGTAGGACCTTAGGTATGTACCCTAAACATTAGAATTTGCTTAAAAGTAAAAATGATGGCTGTGTGTGTGTGTTTCTTTGAATAAGCAATTTTCAGTCTGGTAGAGTCTTAGCCCAAAGGACCCTAGGGGTACTTTCCCTTCAACCAGAATTGGCGACTCCACTGGGGACAACACTCTTGTTGTTCCTAGTTTGGGTAGTCCTCAAGCCAATCAAGGCTCAGCCCCTCTGTTTGTTGGCTCTGACTGTCTGATCTTTTCCTGAAATCCAAGCTTTTCCAGTTTTTCAGTCTGTGTTTTTTTATTTTTCTTGAAAGACTTCAGATACGCTCTTTTTCTGGATTACAGAAGCGTATATACGCAAGTTGCACTAAGTTAACCCGCGTATACGCAGGTTTCCTTAGTTACAGTCGCGTATACACGCATTCTGCAAATAATTGCAGGCGCGTATATCACATAATTTTCAAGATTTGTAAATTTTCTGTTGGCTGAATGTTTGTCTGGTAGTTTGAGTCAGTTTTAAGCAGTTATTTTCCAGTAACAGTTCTCTGTTTGACAGGGGGCATCTTGTTCTGAACTCTCTCTAGTTATAAGGAGTGCTAGTCTTGTTTTTCGTTGATTGCAAGCGTCATTGATTTTTGACACACAAGATTTCTGTTTAAGAATCTTGATTGCTCTGTTTCGGCAGAGTGGGAAGATTGTCTTCAATCTTTGTGTCCATTTTGTTTTCATGACATTTGTGTTTGCTTAACGAAATCATTTTTGTGACCATTTGCTCCTTCGTTTCGGGAAATTTGTTTGTTACCATTTTTCTTGAAACTTGTCTTTTGATATTTTGGACTTTCATTGCTGCTTTTGATTGTCAAAAGCGATTTCGAACACATTTTATTTTTGTTGAGTTTTCATCATTTGAAAGGTGTCAATTCACAAAAGTGTTTGGTGGCTTGTTTATCAATCATTAGTGTCAGTATTTTTGAGAGCTTTCCTTTGAAAAAGACTTGTTGGTTTGATTGAAAGAAAATCTTTTGAAAGTTTTTGAGTTTCGCTTTCTTAAACTAGCTTCTCATTTGATTTCCTTTTTTGCGAAGTGAAAGTGCTTTGTTTTTATCTTAAAACTTGTTTTTATTGTTTGGACGAAATGATTGGTAACACATCATCTTCTATCTAAGCATTTTAGTGGCAAGACAAAATTTGGTAAAGCAACAACTTTCCTTCTTTGCTTTTAGAGTAGTCTTTGAATCTTGCATCCACATTTAGTTCTTGCATTAGGGTAAGATTTGCATCTCTTTTTAGGCATATTTAGTTTTGTTAGTTTTTGTGAGTGTGGAGTCTGAAAAGGAAAAGAAAATTTGCTTATATTAGAAATACCTCTGAACCTCATAGAAATTGCTTTTCATCGAAAACAAAAGTGCATGTGCATGTAGCTAAGTTTTATTAATTTCTTTTGCGTCCATAAAAACACCACAAGTTTCATCTCCATAACCCTGTGACTTAAAGAACAGCCTAATAAAATCAAGCGCTTAATTAAAATCCACTAGAACTTTTTGTTTTAGTTATTACACCAACAAGTTTAGGATTTTAGGGCCTTGGAATAGGCGAGTGGAGAGTTAACTCTCCAAGGCCACATAAAACGTCAAACATAAGAGTCTGATTAAAGAGAGTAAATCCAATAGCATTAGGAAGACCAGGAAAGCTCCGGATCTGGGAGTTAAGCACGAGGGTCTGTGAAGACAGGGAAGAGAGATACCCCCTCTCCTACTTGTCCGAACTTACCTCACGACTGTTCCGCCTGGCTTCTGCGACGAGTTGGTACCCATAGTTGCCTCTCCTAGGGATCTGCATAGGTGGCTGCGGAGGGGAATCCCGTGGCACCTGAGGTCGACGTTGTATCACTCTCGATAGTACTTCCGGAGGGCACCCTTGCGAAGCTTGGGGGCTTGCACCGGCGTAGGCTGTTGTTAGGAGGTCAGCGTAACTTCCTCTGATACCTTCGCTGATAGGACTGGGCCCTCATCATCCCAGACTATCTTCGGAAGGCCCTTTGATTCACTTTCTCGTATTTTGGTGTCCGGTCTCAATCACCCGGAGCGGAAATACTTGGAAGTTGTTTGACTGGCTGTATCTTTAGGGACTTTATAGTGAGTGCTCTTTGCTCCTTGTATATAGTTGGCTTTAGGTATTTTTGTCTAGTCACATTTGGACTTTGTGGTCTGAGTGACTGGCTTACCGCTCTACCGATCTTGAAAGGCTTTTGGTCGTTCTTTCGGAAGTTGTGGGGTTGCCTCCTCAAGGGCAAAGGTTTTGATTGCTTATCCATATTCTTTGAAGAGTTATTTCTATATTCCCGCAAGGGAAAGGGTCTTTGGATCAGTTAAATATGGCTAATATTCCTGTGGAAACCAACCAAGGTACCCTTCCAAAAGGGGATCCTTGTGCTTTTCCTTTCTTTGGAAACGTTGGTACTCCCTTGATGGCCACTTTGAATATTCCTGGGTTGAATGTTGGACTACCCTTTTGGCTGTGGTCCACTCCGAATATTCCGAATGCTCTTGAAGCTTCTCAGTTGAATGCTTTATTTCAGGGGCATCACATGGGTGCTAACTGTTCATCTTCTTTCAAAGAGAAATCTGGGGTTCCTTCTTCTCCTCCTTCTTGCAACAAGAAATCTAAAAAGAGGAGAAAGAGGAAGTCAAAGAAGAAGAATTATTCTATCCCTTCATCTTCAACCTCTGCGAGTCATGTTGAAGATGAGTCTTCAGCCGCTGCAAGTCATGTTGGGGGCACAAGTCTAGTCACTGCAAGTCATACTAGCACTTCATCTTCAACCTCTGCGAGTCATGTTGGAGATGAGTCTTCAGCCGCTGCAAGTCATGCTGGGGGCATGAGTCTAGTCAATGCAAGTCATACTAGCAAAGAGTCACCAACCTCTGCAAGTCATGTTCAGGACTCTCCGCAAACCACTGCTAGTCATGTTAGCGGAATGGAGGTTGATAAGAAACCTGGACGTAGAAGTTTTAAACCTAAGTTCCCTTGTAAGATATGCAAGGGAGACCATCTTACTCATTTATGCCTTGGTATTCCAAAGGTTCAAAAGATATGGTCCGAGTCTGAAAGTACTTCTACTCCTAGATCTGATATGGTTTCTCATCAATCCCATCAACCATTGGTTGATAATGTGGTGCAGCCAGTGCAATTGCTGGCCGATTACACTCCTCTTTTGGGGGGTGAAGTGCCTAACAAAAGAGTCTGTTTGATCTCTAGTACAGAGTCTTCTAGTATAGGGGGCATTCCGGTTTCTTCAAATGTTCCCCCTCCAAGTGCTAAGAGTGTTTCCTTTGATTGGGATAGTCTTGTTGAGCCTCGTCTTCCTTCCACTGTACCTTTCCAAATAAAGGTCAGAGTTAATTCCACAAATGTCTATCGATGTATGGTGGATGAAGGATCCTCTACAAGTATTATATCCTCTTTGACTTGGAAAGCTTTGGGTTCCCCAAAGTTGTTGACAGCTCAGAGTCAGTTGTTAGCCTATGATAGAAGACCTGGTGAATCTATGGGTGTTCTTCCTCAATTGCCTATCACTTTAGGTGGGAAGACTGTCTTAATCGATATGATGGTGGTTGATAGCCCTTTAGACTTTAATATGATACTTGGGCGTGATTATGTCTATGCTATGAATGCTGTGGTGTCTTCACTCTTTCGAGTAATGTGCTTTCCTCATAACGGGAATATTGTCACTATTGATCAGCTTGCACCTGATAATCACCACCCTAATTCGACTTTACTGCAGAATGCCCCTTGGTTTGTTCCAAGTGTTCAGGTAGACTCTACCCCGCCACGGGTCAATTATGTGGCATTGAATCCTCAATGTTCAATTGCTTCTAAGAAGGATCCTTTGACTTATTATTCTCCTTCTTGGGACTTGGTCCCGGCAGTTGACCGAGAGATTCTTCCTATAGGGACATGGGACCCTTTAATTCCCTCTTTTGATCCTTGTAGTTCTCATGATTTCTCAGATCTTGCTTTGCCTTCACAGGAGGAACTCTTTGAAGCCATGAGTTATGACTACCAAAGGAGCCCTTGGCCTGAACCCTGCAAGGGGTTTGTTCAGCAGAACTCTTATGCGTAAGCCGCAAGGCTGCGTGGTTCCCTGTACCATATTGTATATATGAGGTACGCATTTTCAAGTTTTGTATTCTATAACACAAAGATCTTATATGAAGTTTATATGTGGGATGTATTAACTTCGTGTCTAGTGTTCCTATTTATGTTTACAGAACTTGGAAGATTTCTCCTTTGGAAGTTTATGGTTGGTCCGTTCTGACAGGTATTGGTTCTCGAAACTGGCATATAGGTTAGGTTTTTCCGCCTGCATTGTGCACTTATTAGTTTCCTTTACCATTTTGCCTTAGGATCGACCCCACCAAGTTATGGTGCGAAACCTTCTCATTGCTTAGAAGTATCATGACTTGTGTGGTAGAGCCTACCTTATCATGGGTGCCCTAGTTAGTACCTTGTTGTCGCTTGGCACTCATGCTGATTTTTTCATCCCTAGGCTCGGGAGTCCTCTGTAGTCCCGCCATGACTTATGCGTTGAAGACTCATTCCTCTTTGCTTCTTCGCTTCGTTCTGGCCTTATACCCTAGAGGCTCCTTTGTGTTGAGTTGTACTACTGCATTGCATGTTGACCATTTGCACCTTTGGGCCTAGAGCCGGCTTCACTTGGACTCGTGTTTAAGCCAACTTTTGACCATGACGTCTGCAAAATCAACCTTGCATACCTTTGACTTCTGCAGCTTGACATACCTTGATCCGTGGAAGGAACATACCTCTGAGTGTCACTGTCCAATTTTTCACCTCCCTGCATTGAGCATAGGAATGTTCCTTTCCCAGGAACTAGATCATCTGTTTCACCGACACTCGTTCTTTCCACTGTACCATAGCATTCTTTTATTCTTTTTCCGGCTTATCAGAAAAAGACAAAAAAAATTAAATATTCCGAAAAGAGCGGGAACAGGGACGTTATTTCCATTTATTGTTGGCAGCTAGAGTCAGTCATGTCGCCCTTGAACAAAGCACTCAAAGCAAAGTCTCCTCCGCATGGGTGGGATTTAGTTTGACTTAGGTACGCCATAACCTTGTTATCGAGTCAGTTCTCCCCCGATTGGTTATCTCTTCCAATCATATGGAGGGTTCGTTCGTGCCTCCTGCATGACGGACTTATACAGATTCATTATATGCTGCCACATAGTCATATTGAGTCGTGATTTTGTTCAAGGGAAGTTAGCCTGAGTCGGCCTTTCTGCGATGTCTCTTGACTCATTATTCAGTCGGCCATCCCTGGTTGTCAGTGTCATGTCTATCATCACATCAGTTATATTGGTCCTTTACTCGTGCCGGTTTGAGAAGGTCCCCATTGACTTCTTGCTGGCGGGTCTTGTCCTTATCGACGACGACACATTGCTCTGAGGACAGGCCTAGAGCCGCACCCTGGCCCTATTTTCATTATTGATAGGTCACCTTGTGCTCAGCATCGATCAATATCATGGGTCTTTCACTGAGTGGTTTCCCTTGTGTTCGACGTCAGCATACATTATCACACATTGGGATTCGTGCAGTACCTTGGTTTCCATTTGACCCTATTGGTGGATACCTCGCCTCTGTGTCAGCTTTCATTATTGGTTGGTTCAGAGGGTTTCTGTCGTGCGCTAGCCACATCTTGTGTACGCCGGAAACGTACTTCGGTTGGGTTACTACATCTTTTTTCGTCCGATTCCTTCCACATTATTGGCCTACGGGTTACACTCGCGCTAGATTGATGGAGGATGCCTTAATGCCTTCCTTCTAGTGGATCTTTCCCTATCGACTCCGACTCATTTCTCTGGGGCAAAGATCTAGAGTCCATTTGGCAGTACCTTGGGGTTTGCAGTCATTAGTGGCAGATTCCTCGCTATCGACAGTGGGAAACCATCATTGTCTCCTGATTGATAGATTCTTGCAAGTGTTCGACTTCAACTCATCTATTCACACTTGTTAGATTGTACTGGGGTACCTTGACGCTCATTATCATTATCGATGGGTAGTCTCGCGTTTGTTAACGGTATACATCAATGACCGGTAATCAAACGATTTCTCACATGGTCGACTTCAGATCATTTATTCCCATGATGTAGAAATGTACCACGGCGGTCGGTGAAGACCTCAGGTTGTATCAGCATTCATTGGTTCACTTGACAGTTGCTCCTGTTGCTGCTAGTTGATACCACTCCACCTTATATGTTGCAGTCAGTCATGGCGACATTCTATATGCTGGCACCTGAGTTTGCAGAGTAGTACCATCCTATTCCATCATGTTCAGTTGGTACCTTATGGGATCAGTCTTTGATTTCAATGATCCGTTGCATCTTTCAGCATCATTGATAGTCTTATATGTGATATTCAGACATGTACTTTCTCATTGTGATCAGATGATCCATTATGTATTTTCTAGTCAGTTATACTTGTATACTTAGTGGATCCGCTTGTACTTGATATGCGGACATGCTTTACTTTTCCTGAGCATGGGTATGCCTGCCTCAGACAATGTTTCTTTCTGATCTCCTTTCGGTGGCTTGGCAGGCTGAATTCTGGTGAAGTCCTCCTCGGTTTTTCGGCAGAGTTCCTTTCCTTGTACTTACTTAATATATTTCGGCCATCATGTTCCCCTTCTGACCTCATACATTAGGGGGCATCTGTTATAGCTCCAAATCTCACTCTTATGGTTTGTGATGCTGCACTCATGGCCTAGGGCAACCCCTCCTTCCAGACCTGGTCCAAAAATTTAAAAAACAGTGTTTTATTCCCTATACGCGATATTGCCCTGAGTTAAACGCGTGTACACGCGGGTCTGTTATACCCAACCCGCGTGTACCTATTAAAACACTTAAAAAATAATAAATTCCTCTTTTTCGGGCGGAGATCGCGGGTTTTACCTGCTGGATCACCTGTTATTGCCCATGGCCCAACTGTTCCCAACTAACTCCTAACTAAAAAACTACTTTGGAGAGGGTATAAAAAGACATCAAAGGGAAGGCCAAGGGGAGAGAGAAAGGAGAGCAAGATTATTATGCTGAGATTTTCCCCTTAGACCAGGTCTGAAGTCCTTGGTGCTTTCTGCACTTCCCCCATCTTGCATAGGAAACCCTTGTTTCCATGTGTATTGGTGATCATTCATCGTTGATATCATCATTGGAGTAGGACTTGGGAGGAGCTCTTGTCGGAGGCTTGAGGCTGGAACGAATCCGAGAGGAAGCTTGCTTGGAGCCTGCTGAAGGTGTTCAGGTGATATCTTTCCGATATATGTACTTTATTTTCCTTTATATATAAAGAAACATGTCTTTGTTCCCGAATAATCTTTCTTTATGCTTATGAGATTCTTGTGTTGAATTCTTATGAAAGTGGTTACTTAAAGATCTTTTATAACTAACTTTATAGCATGAAGATGATTTATATATAAGTATTTGTACAGGTACTGTTGTGTTCTTTGATTTGTTTGTCTTGCAGGTCAAAGAAAGAAGAAGGGAACTCCAAGAAGGGTTTGCACCCTAACGGTCTTCTCGAACGTAGGACCTTAGGTATGTACCCTAAACATTAGAATTTGCTTAAAAGTAAAAATGATGGCTGTGTGTGTGTGTTTCTTTGAATAAGCAATTTTCAGTCTGGTAGAGTCTTAGCCCAAAGGACCCTAGGGGTACTTTCCCTTCAACCACAAAGGCAATGGCTAAGTCTTTATAAGGGAAAAATGGCATTTTGGCACATTTATTTATGAAAATAATGGAAATTAGGAGAAAATGGAGGTGAAAGGTCACAAGTTGCATGTGAGGAGGAAAATGAAGGAAAATAATGGAAAATGAAGAAAATAGAGGCCTCATTCATAAAAAGGCTTATGAGGATTAGTTGGTAACCTTTTGTCGGTTTAGTTTTGGATCCCTCTCATTATTCTCTCTCTCTCTGTCTCATACTGTTGGATACTTCTAGAGTTTTCTTGGAGCACTCTTGGAGGGTGTGGCATACTTGGATTTTTGCAGCAAGAAGGAAACGAAAGAGCAGGAAAGCATAAGAGGACATTGGGATCAGCAACTACAACGGGTTTTGCTTGTAGGTACTGAGTTGCATGTATGTTTTCCTCACTAGTTTTGGCATGAATGGCATATGCACGTGGATTTTGGTCATGTTCTGTCACTGACATGGAGGATTGCCTAGATTGACAATGGATTTGCCTAGCCTTTCCATTTCCTAGATAGCCATGGAGATTCTGAGTTTATTTCCTTGTTTTGTTTGGTTGGTTCTCATGTTTCCTTAGCTTGGGTCGAGTTATTAGTTCCTAGAAGCCCTAGTTGGAAAAACACTCTAGAAGCCCTGTAACAACTTGGGTTGAGTTACTAGTACGGAAGCCTTGATTGGAAAAATTCTCTAGAAGCCCGTGATTGGTTGAGTTACTAGTCTTGGAGACCCTGGTTGGAAAAACGCTCTAAAAGCACGATGACAGCTGTGGGTTGAGTTACTAGTCCTGGAACCCTTGGTTGGAAAAAACACTTTGGAAGTCCTAGAAGGATTGGATAGAGACCAATCTGATGATGGTTTGTGATGTCCGAACATGAGGTGGAATCATTTTTTGATGGGTTGAGGTGGTTGGGCCTGTGGGAGCCCTAGATGGTTTTGGATTGATGTGGTCTATGAGATCCCACATTCATGCTTGGAATATGGCACGAGAGTGAATGGATGAAGAGAGATTTGGCTCAGATATTCTACGGTTGGGTGGAACGTGGAAGTCCCATCCCGGGTTTGGATTTTTCATCATCAATAAGAGGTTATGTCTCCTTATATTTCTATGAATATTATACTAGTTTATATATGGTTTATATGGATGTGATTTCATTGGTATTTTTGTTTCTATTATGCTGGTTATATATATATATTTTATGACATTATCTATGTATGGCTCTCATCATGTTTTTACTTGTAAATGAATGAACAATGTATCAATGACCTAATGGATGAAATGAAAGTCAATGTGTTGAGGCATCAATGTCTCTTAGCGATTCTCAGCTAAGTATGAGACCCCTATGCTCAGATTTGTTATTTACACCTGTAGATTACATATTCATGATACGTTTGATGAAAAGACTGTGATGGCTAGTAGGGGTCCAGTCAAGGTCTTATTCAAGTAATTTCTTTTACACTGCCATTTCCCTATTATCTTACTGTTATGAAGATGTCATTTGATTCTGGGTAGTGACCTGGGCTCTGGACCTAAAAAAGTGGCTCAAATCCAGGGGACGCTGGCACAAGACCGTGTAAAAAAGTCCTTGGACACAGGCTTGCAGGTCTGTGAGAGCGTCCAGAGGTTCCTAGATGTTGGCATGCCCATAGAATGAGAGCGTCTAGAGGTCAAGTGGTCCAAAATATCAGTGGGACTCAGGGGCTGATTAACAGCAGGGTTGGGTTGGTTCCTGAGGGTCCTAATGCCGTTGTTGAATGTCTTTATGGTATGTTTCCGTTGGTTCCACTTCCTTAACATGACTTAGGAGGTCGAATCATATCATAGTGGCCTCTCGTCGCATGTTTACCCCGACTAGCTGATTTCTTAGGTAGATGTGGGAGGAGGGTGTTACATAAATCACGACACATACACCTACACCCGATGTACAACACAACACAATACATACTCCTACATCCGGTGTACAACACAATACACATTGTACAACACAATGAATACACATGCCACAATTCCATGACTAGACAATGCACATATGTAATACTGCATATACACAACACAACATGTATGACATGCACACAATACCCACATGTACACCAGTACCACCTATACACAACACCACTTGCACAATGTGTACACAAAATCACATGTACATGAAACCACCTGCACAACGTGTACACAGTGCCACATGTACACCGCACCACCTATAAAACGTGTACACAACACAACATGCACTACATATATCACGAAATCACATGTACACAACACCACGTGCACGACATGTACACAACACCACCTGCAAACAACACCACATGTACAACATGTACACAACACCACATGTACACAACACCACATGCACACAACACCACATGTACAATCATGCACACAACACCATATGTACATATCACCACATGCACACCATGCACACAACACCATATGTACATAGTATTGCATATACAACATGTACATAGCACCATATGTACACAACACCGCATATACAACATGCACATAGCACCATATGCACGCAACATCACATATCCATCATGCACACAACACTGCATATCCAACATGTACATAGTACCATCTATACTCAGCATTGCATATGCAATATACACACAACACCATATATACAACAAGAACACAACATCATATGTACACAATACTACATATGCTACATGTACACAACACCAGTACTGCACATCCTACGACAACACTGTCCTTACCAAACGACCTTGCTTATATTGTCTTATACATGCTTGTCCCAGCATGCCGCAAAGCGCACTACTTCCATTCCTCTGATGTATCCCTCAACATAGACTATCCATAACATAGGCATAGGCATAGTACAAGCATATAATATCAATTCATATCCACATGATAGTGACCTTGTAGATATGTAAGGGTTACTCTTCCCACCCGATTCCTCATAAACCGAGAACTCTTCATGTCATTCACCTTCATAAGCAATCATTTCTCCCCAAGAATGATTCGTGTTGACCCTGTCAGACAATGACATACATACATACATATATACATATAAACATCAACATAAAATAATCCTGACCCTTGACGACCCTATCAGATAATCGCATATATATATATATATATATATCAACATAGTCATAGTCACAACGCAATTACTAGATATCAGAAGGTCTAGGTTAAGGGAACCCCCTTTATCCATGCACAACATTCCAAACATTGAGAACAACAGTTCCCAACTTAGCCAAGGAATCTGATGCCTCAAATCCATTTACTTTATCTTTCTTGTTACATTTCTCATGATTTTTCTACCACCATCCATTTATCTCAATGGAACCAACCAACTCAACTGATTGTCATACTCTTGCCTTAAACTGCCCTTATATAAGCACCAGGCTTCATCAAAGTCTCACATTACTGTTGAGTTTCATCCAGCTCTCTCGAAATCCATTAACTTCCTCTTTCCCAACAAATTTCCAAGACTCTCAAAACATAAAAGAAATAACAAGACACAAACAAGAAGAAAACCGTCAAACACCAATAGAAACACAACACCACAAAAAAAGTGGCAAGGCCTTGCACCAGATGCAATGAAAGCACATAAATCAAGCTCAAACAAATCACAAAATACCAAAGGCACAAAACTCCCAACAAACACCATGAATCAACCCCATGGGTTCCCAATGCTTTCAAGGGAAAGCTCAACCCGAGCCTTCTTCAATATTTCATGATAGTCTCTTTTTCCATGCAATCCCCGCATCATATTGCCATAAACACATAACTGTCACTGCATAAGTAAACATAACAATACATTGGTTACCTTACCTTATTGTGCCAAGCACGTTTCCTTGTAATTGAACACGTAAACTTCTCAAGGAACTACAATTCCTTGAGGAATCCAACTATAACTGGAAGCCAACTGTTATACGTGTCAAATACATGTTCATAAATCTAACACATATCCATATAATCTCAGACAAAATCAAGGTTAAGAAGACTTCATGTATTCATGCAAGCACTCGTTTGTTTGGAATTGCAGTATCCAAACATAGCCATAGGAATTCTCACACAATTCCCTTCTTTTACCTTTTACCTTGTTGTAATCGATTCTTACTATGTACTACCACATCACCCACTGATAGTTATATAAAAAAATCAACTATTATCTTGTCATGCTAATACCAAGCATGTTGCCCTGCAGATGTTCACACATGTCAGCCACAAGTTCCAAGTATCAAAACGTCATGTTTATTAATTTGAAATCAACCTTTACCAAGACTAACAAACATGTCATAATCAATAATCAACTCACAGTCATTGGACATAATTCTATAACTATCACTTGCTTACACTCAAGTGCATATCATTTATCTCAACACATAATGTGTTAGTACAACCATCTTGAAACAATATCAATCTTTCATGCAATCTTATAGACACGCACTCATATCATGCAATTAACCAAACATTCAAACAACATGTAGAAAACATAGTTTATCACAAGGGTTCAAATGGAGAATCAATGGTGAGGGTTTCTGAGTATGAGCTCTGCGATGGTGTCATTTGGGTCAATAATGGAGAACGTAGGATAGACAATTGATGCCTTCACCGAAGGTATGAAGATACATGCATATTTTATGTAAGTTTGTTATCTGATCTGTTTCACTATGGTGCAGATCACGCCCCCCGTCTGTTTAAGTGGCCTCCATTATGCCTTGAATGGGCATCATCCCCCTTGGGTCGAGGCATACTGCATGGATTGGGTCATGGGATTTTCGATCCAGCCATCTGTTTTGTAGATCATCCCCCCACTCTGGCCAGATCTGGAATCCCTAGCTTTGATTAGCATGGCCCTCAATGGAACACAAATAACCCTTAGTGGGAGATCTCATTTGAAGAACTGCGCGATGACGATAGTTGGGATACATGAAATTTTTTTATATCTACATCAAAATCGAATACTCACTCCACGAATCCCTGCTCTAATTATAATATGGTCGAAACATTGTCTGAAATTTGTAAATGGAGATCACATCAGGGAAATCAGTGCAAATTTGACATGCGTTACCTCAAACACCCAGTCGACAGAAGAATTGGGGTCGCAATTAAGTTGCGGGTAGAGAAGATCTATGGTTCTATTCTTTCCACTTCAAAAATATTATCAATCGTAGTATATACCAACATATCTGCCTCACTCACACTAGATACAAGATCTATGCTCACAAATGGAAAACCCCCACTCAGCAAATCATATTCAAATTCCCTAATGGTGTCACCTCCAGATCAATGCAGGGTCTCTGCAAATCAGACTGTGCATTACAATCAGCATCAATACTGGGATCACAATCTCGGGGAAGAAATATGTACACAATTTTCTAGGGCAGAGAATCGTTCGCTGTAGCATGAGCTTGGGATTGCACATAGATTTAGCTTGTGGGCACTACGAGACAGAGTACACAATGACTTAGATCTCAAGAAAGCACCAAGGTCTTGGCGAGAACACTACCCTGCAGTCAACAATCTTTGGCCGGATCTTGAAGACCCCATGACAAAACCACATGAAGGAAAACAGAGAAATCTCTTTATCAGAACCCTCGAAGGGAAAACTATTTGTATAAAGATTGGTTGTTGGGAGGAGATAAAAACACTTAGCATGCAAGATTCAAGAAAATATGGGTATACCAGCTAGCTTGCAACTCCTTATCTATGCAGGGAAAGCACTGCATGAGGAACTCAAGCTATAGGATTATAACACCGGTTGCGACTCTACCATCTTCCTCAATACAAGACTTATAGGAGGATGTCCTCGGACAAGCTCTAAAGGACCAACCACCTTCAAAGATGTAGTTAAAGGAAATATGGAGCCACAAAAACAAACATAACAACGAACCACCACTCTTGGTCCCTACATTGTGGAGAAGATGAATCAGATCCCAGCCTTAACAATCACTCCACCTGAGGTAAATGAGCTCCATAATGATTTTATCTCTAAAACTGGGATCTGCAGATTTAATGGATTTTGGCCCAAACCGGAAGCCCTAAGACAATGGATTTTCTCCATATGGACAGAAAACTATGACATACACTTATGCTCAAAAGGCTTCTTCATTGTTAAGTTCAACACAACTAAAGACAAGGAATATGCACTGCATGAAGGACCATGGTTTTGGGGTAATGCAGGTCTCTTCATAACACCATGGTTCCTATATTTTGACAGAAATACCATGGTGGTTTCCAAAATTCCATTGTGGGTACAACTATATAATTTACCTCTACATTTTTGGCACTACAAAGTATTAGCTGACATTGGAAATGCTTTTGGTAAATTCTTAAAAGCAGATGGAGATCGACTCACTAAGGATATCTTCACCTTTGTGAGAATCTGTCTGAAGGTAGACCTTAGTCAAGGATTACCAGATTGCATGATATTATATCATAACAATTAACAATGGTCCCAACCCCTGGACTATGAGAATAAAACCTTCATATGTTGCATATGTTTGCAAACTCGTCATCTACAAAGTGCTTGTGCACAAAACAAAAAAGACAGGAAAAAAAGACAACCACAAAAGCAAAAGGATGGAAGTTTTCTGATACATAGGCAGTTGATCCAGAAGAGTAAGAACCTACAGAAAACACCTCCAACAACAAATATCAAGAAGCATAACTCCCTGGAAACTCCAAAGAAACCAATGAACAAATCACCCAGAACAATTCACAGAAGGACGAGATTGAGAATTGCACTGCTTTAATTCCAAGGTCATCCATCCCAAAACAACAAAGTGAACATCAAACCCATGGGAAAGAATTTAGTGGCAATGAAATAACACATGGATCATAAGGCTCTAATTCTGAAAAAGAACTCCCATCAATTATGAAAGAGACACAAATGTCTATCGTTACATCCACACCGAACACTAGTGGTTGGCGAAAAGTGGGGAAAAAGAAAGGTAGAAAATAATATATTAGTCTTATGGATTATCTATAGATCCCGAGAAATCAAGACATGATTATTATGCATATGATTATTATTATCTACAACATGTAATTTTTCTCATTATGAATAAAATTATGATTTTTCCTTGGGGAATACATATAGACAACATAATAGACACCGAACACTCAAACACCCAATAGATGACATAATCAAACATTCAAACACAAAATAAATGACATAATCAAACTCATACCTCAATGTATCTTAGGGGAGGCTATCACATCTAGATGAGTCAGTCCATTCTAGTATGACACAATACCTCAAATATATCAACTCGTACCTGAATATCATAACCATAACCATTTGTACAGGCCAATCCAGATTAACACAATACATATAACATCAAGATCTTAAATGCAATAAGCCTAATCATCAATTTAACTAACATATAACAAAAACAAGTTAACATATAACATACTCATCAACAACCTATAACATAATCATAATGCATATGAACGCAATGCATATAAGAACAAGTTACTACCATTCATGACTATTTGACATATGTGCATATGATCACACTAATTAAATAGCATCTATCATGTATATATAACCATAAAAACAATAAATGACAATCATGTACATGACTATAATGTATATAACCCCAATTCTTATAACAACAATATATTATAGGCATGCATATAGTAACATAACACTTTTAATAGTGAATTCTGAGATAAATAGTTGCTTAGCTAAAGAAGGAGACATACATTCAAAGCATGATTGATAACAAAAGATAAATTACAATAAAAGGAAGCACATCTCCATATAATTGACACAGTCATCCCTATAAAATCAGACCTCTATCTTTTCATTCACTGGAAAAAATATATAAGAAATATGCAATACACAATGTCTCTTCTTCTAAACCCTAACCAACCCTTTGATTCATCACAATTACAACATAAATATATCAAAACAAATCAGTTCCCACCTCTAGGAACCGAATTCCTTAATAGGATTTCTGTTTCTACCTAATGCAATGAAAATATAATTGTTTTTCAGAAATCTAGGAACTGTTTGACCAAGGCTTTCTAAAACAAATTTATATTAGTTTCAAAGGTTAAATCAAGCTCCAAGTTCCTTATATGCCTCATAATATTAACCAATATGATAAAAACAAATTACATCGCTTTTATATATAAAATTCTTGGTCAAAAGGCTGACTGTGTGGAAGTGTAGTGTCGACGTTGTGCAACCTCCTAGTTCAACGAAATATAGCGTAGAAGCGCAACGAATTGGTGGTTGATGTAGATTTGGTCACCCCCTGAGTTTCTTGATGGCTGTTACACATGCGAAATGGTCTAGACATCATCAAATTCCCCTCTAGAAACCTTATTTCATCATGTGAAGCTCCCAACTTTCAAAATTCCTCCTACAGAACTGCTCTCCTGGTATCATTAAACTAATGTCCTCAAGACATTATTAAACATCCCCTATATCGTCAAATATAGTCGGGTCCCATATATTTACACTTATCCACCTCACCGACATTGATCACAACACAATGTTGAGATGAAATCTCATGGTTGCATTCTTGCCAATCTTCCAATGCCTCTTTATTATCTAAGTCATAGGAGAAAATGCTTCGCCAACTTACAGACCCATAGGCCGTGGAATTGACAGAGTCGTCTCTCATCTTGGCTGTCAAATTTTATAAATGATCAATTGTTGAGCCATCCACTCCATCTGCCACTAGTTCCATGTACCGGTGTCCTTTTTTTAGATCGACGGGTTGGACCCTTATCCTTTCTGCCTCGAAGGGCATCTAACCCTTTTTTAGGTTAATAATTTATTCATTGTCATTAGCCCACTCGAACCCCAAGAGAGTAGGGCTAGTATCCTTTTCATACACAAACTATATAACCTCGAATTTTTCAACTGTTAGTACATCTCCAAGGTTAACTTCAACATTCTCCAAACGTCCTAAGGTGTATATTTGGTACTGATTTTCAAGTCACAACTATATGGGAGAGAACACCAAGCACAGTCTTCCCATAATTTCCCATGACTTTTTAGGTAGGATGTTGAAATAAGATTCCAAATATAAAATGACATCATGATTTTCATACTTGTGGATCTAGGCATCCATCTTCAACTCTCTGCTTGTCTTGGGTTTCTTCTTCCCGACCCTCTTGATGTGCCTCTTAGGTAGAGGGGCATTGATAGGATCCTATTATTCCTCAATACAATGATGAACTATCGATTGCAACTTTTTTGTCAATCTTCCATTATGAAAGATTTGAACAAAAGAGGAATAGATCCTTGATTACAGTGAAGGGAATTGATTCCCCAATGGGTCCAAGTTGTGGCCCTGATACTATCATGTCCGGTCATAGGTGATCACCATGATCCTGTACTACAACACTACTAATTGCGCCATTACCCAGTCCCATAGTAGCGTGTTGCAGTGCTTCCAAATATTCCTTAAAGAAAGCCCCTTCTCCTTTATCGCATCAAAACCAGGGCCTGCAGGTGTTGCTTTTATGATTTGGAATTGTTCTTAGCTTCTACTGTAACTGGCCATGTGAGCCTCTCCTTGGGTTACCACATTGATCCTCGAGTCCATAGCTTCACTGATGCTCCTTAGTTCTACGTTCATCATATTCGTAGTGCATTGTTGCTCCCATTCTTCCCACTTGGCTAACAAGTAAAGACAATTTTAAGTAGCATGACTAGTGTTCCTACAGTGGCTACATCTAACTCCTTGCGGCTGTGGGAAATACCTAGAGATATGATCTATCTCATCGCAGTTGTAATATCTTATGGGACCTGTCCATCCACTAGCTCATTATCCTCGATAGCCTCCTGCAACAAGGGTTCCGTTATCATAGAAATCACTACAAGGTGCATTAGTACATATGCACAAATTATGGCATATAGAATCATGAGGAAACAAAAGAAGGGAGAGTGCAAATTCTATATTATTTTTGTTTTTGATACCTATTCATGAGGAAAATACCTTAATTTGTGTCAATTATTTCCTTTAGGCTGAAAATCACGTTAGCAAGGGATGTCAAGGTTTTTCCATCTCGTAAACCTTAGAGAGTCCTCATAACTACCAGATCACTAATTACGACAATTGTCCATACATTGCCTCAAAGTGGGCCGTATAAGTAGCACCATGATAGGTAGTGTTACTGCACAAACTAGCAGGCTTGAGATCCAAGCTCTAGATCACCCACAAACCTTATGGAACTCAGGGAAACAACCACTGCTATCACACATTTTTCCCTCTCACTTCAGGCTAGTTAATTTCTAGCTCCAGGGGGTCGTCCCTAAGTAAGACTATTATGACCTAGACTTTTATACACCAGGTGAATTGGGAAGAAGGCCACAATAGAATAAGTTTTCAGTGGATATGTATGAATGGTGATGGAGGAATGGGGATCACCACCCAAAGGGATCCTAGACCAGTGCCTAACTTTCCCTTGAAGATCGGGCTAATGGAGTCAGATAGGTCATAAATTAGGGCTCGAAGTTTACCTTATGTAGATAGTGGTCTAAGCCTAGTCTAACGTGAAATGGGAAAGGATGATCTCATGGAATAGGATTAGGTTTTTAGGGAATTGCTAAGAGAAAACCCAAAAATTAGTTCTATAACCGAACAGATGGGGGTGGTAAGACAAGCTGTAGAGTTACATTGGGGGAATTTTGAGGTTTAAAATAGCCCTCCTAACAAAAATGTACAACCAAAATAAACTTTATAAAAAACAATAAGATTCAAGATGATGATGTTAACCATGGGAATGATTAACCATATTTTGAGTAAAAAAGTAAAAAAATTTAAAAATAATAAAATAATAAAACTACTTTTTTCAACTTGTATTTTAACTTATATCCCTAATGTTTTACTCAAATTTCAAGCGGGAGTACTCGTTGGATGAAAAATGTAATTCCTCATCCAAGGCGTACCCATGTTGCATACTTTCGATGGACCCTGCTACACGAAAAATGAGAAATACATGAAAAAACGTGATTGCAATCAAGTTTTTCATGTATTTCTAATTTTTCGTGCAGTAGGGTCCATGGAAAGTATGTAACATGGGTACTACTTGGATGAGGAATCAAATTTTGCATCCAACAAGTGTTTCCACTTGAAATTTTAGTAAACCCATAGGGAGATAAGTTAAAAATACGAGTTGAAAAAATAGTTTTTTCTTTTTCCCCTCTAAAATTTGATGATGTAATCTAGCCTTAGTTTATTATTTCCACTATTATTTTGTAATTTCCTTAGGAGGCCCATCTTATACCTCAAAATTCCCTTATTGATCCCTATACATATGCTAATAAGAAAAAGGTATTGGGATAATCAATCAATTAGTCATGGCAACAAGCCATACTGGGTGGCTATTGATAGGGTTGAGATCGACAAGCATAGAGTAAATACCCCATTTCGGTAGGGTTATAGAGAAAGGCTATGAGATAGACAGAGATAACGTCATACAATAAGCGTCAGACAAGAGCACTTGGCAATAGGCAGCAACATGAACGTTTGGTAACTATACAACTAGGATAGCAATAAGGAACCATTACTCGCTAACTCACCTGCCAAGCAACCAAACCCAACCTACAAAGATAAGAGAGACTTACTTATTCTGTCTAATATTTCAAATGATCCTAATCCTATGCTTCTGGGTTGGGTATCGATCTCGATCAATAGTCTCATTCCTCTGCCTACATGCTAGCTACCTCTACTACAAGTCAATTACTACAACTTGATCTCTATCTGCCTTTACTCATGATGCTAAGTAGACCCAGAAGCTGTTCCCTTCCATTTGGCCCACCGATGGTGGTAAAGAGCATGAGGTGGTAAAGCAACTAGGGACTGAAAACGAAGCTAATATATGACTGACCTTTTATGTTTATGAAACCACTGCTTCTAGGTAAACTGAGTAAACTACCCTTTATTCTACTGCTTGTGCCTATCCTTTTACCCTTGCTTAGCTCAACTTTCTCTATTACTTAAAGAAATCTTTCTTCCTAAGGTATGGTATAGTATAGTGATTGGGTTAGTAACCGAAACATTTGAATTAATATTTAATAGTTACGAGGGATGACACTTTTAAGGTTACAAGGGTCTGCCTATTTGTTGTGCCCTTCATTACACCCTTCATTATCGGGATGGAACTATATAGTTCAAGGATTTCATTGAATAGCTAGTCATTAGTGGGACATCTAAGTAACTTCTTTCTCTTCTCTATAGTAAAAAAAGTAGTCTCTTTTTTAAATAATTGTAACCATGGTATGGGACATTCATTACCAGTAAAGGCTTTCCTAGATAGTTCCTTCCTCGGGATGGCACTAGACAATGAAAGGACGGATTGTCAATATGAATGCCAATGTAAGGATCCCAGGATGGCATGTCAGTAGTTTCCTAACGGTAAGGAACGGTTTGTCAATACAAATCCATGATATCCCCTTCGGGCCTATTGATTCCAATATTGGCGAGTCACTGCTTTGTCCGGTGGAGCTAAAATGGTCAAACTCAAAGTAGTTATACTTGCGGTTTGCGACCGAAGGGAGATGTGATAATGTTCTCTGCCTCATGAACAATCATCAGTGGTAATCTCTTTAGGCATTCGTCACTTATTCGTGATCTCATAAATCATTCTTCATCACTTAATTTCGTCATGTTTTCCCTTACAAGTAACCAATCAATATACCTGAAGGGCTTATAGATATGTTCTCTGTTGCCTTTCCTTATTACTTGCCTTCTGAATGGTCATCTATGGGGTGCCAACCAATAAATAAGGTAGTATGTTCTATGTTACTTTGCCTTCCTTCTTTATATCCATTCTTGTGCAAGTGATAACGAGTATACTAAATACCATAGAACTAAATACGATAGTTAGTTGACTCACTTTATATCCATTCATTGGAGAGCGTATGTGATTTTTCAGATAAGACTATATTCATTAGGCATGGTTTAATTACTTGTTATCTCATCTTATGCCCATCTACCAATCTTATGCCCGGGAAAGGTATGCCAGGAAGGTGAGGCATCCCAGAAAGTACGGAAAGAAAGGTATGGATTTAGAGATAGATATAGAAGGTCATGTGCAAAAGTAAGGTAGTAAGGTATAGCCAAGAAATGTAAGTAAGGCTATAGGTTAGACTATGGGATAACTAAGGTAAGTCCTACTAGTTAGACAAAAATAGAAAGGTTTATAGAATCAGAAGCTATTGGTAAGATAGACAGAGATATAGGTAGTTGGTCCAGAAGCCTAGGTAGGGGAAGAGTGAAACCAAACAACAGATTAGGGGTAAGTGTTGTGAGGCTACGAGATAAACCTACTAGATAGGGTGGTTAGAGACCCCATAAGAATACCTAGAGATAAAGGCAATACAAAGAAGCACGAGTTTCATCATACATGTAGGTGGGTTAGAGATGCTATGAGATGCGGGTTGGATATATGTAAGTCTAGAAGCACTTGAGATAAGAAAGTGACTATGTACGGTTAGTGCTATGGGAGAGAAGAGTAATTGGTTAAACCTAAAGATGATTTGAAATAGAAGTTCCGAAATGGTAGGTTAGGTAATAAAGGATATTGGGTAAGATATATAGGCTTAGGGATAAAGCCATGAGCACTAGGTCTAGTGATGTACATTGGGCGGTAGGGAGAAAGCGTACAGAACTAGGTCAATGGCCAAAATAAGGAGGTAAAAGAAGATCGGATTAGGGATAAGAATACTTGGTTTCATACAAAAGGGTGGTTAAGAGAGATAGGCCTAGGGATAGACAGAGATCACTAAGGTAAGACAAGCCATACAACGAGGATAACCCCACTTACTTATTAGGGTGGTAGTAAGAGAAGCGGGAGGAAATAACCTACCAGATAGGGTGGCTAAGAGACTATGAAAGGCGGCAAGGGAGACAGAGATAACCCCACTGGTATATTAGGTAGGGTTAGAGAGAAGTTATTGAGTGGCAACCAACAGATCTAGGGTTAGTGCCGATAAGCTTAGTTCCATAACCGTACAGATAGGGCAGTAAGAAAGAGAGGCTATGGGTAAGACAGATAAGAGGGGTTTGACCTACAGCACTTGAGTTAGACCAGAATACTAGTAGGTTGGTGCTATGGGAGAGAAGAGCACGCAGCATTCATTACAGCCTTTGGTTCGAAGTGATAGGTGGAAGGAAGGCGTAGCCATACATCCATCTGATCCTGTGAGGGGTTGCTATTCTGATCCTACCAGTGAGGAGACTGACTACAGAGCTGACTACTGATTGAAAGGGTAGGGCGTTTTCACAAGCCACTGAATCTCAAGCTACTGACTCTGGCTGGTAGGGAACGCTTAGACTAGTCCTTACCAGAGGGTGTACGAAGAAGGCAAGGTTACGAACATGTAGGCAAGTCAGAAGGGAAGTCTGGTAGAGAGGTGGTAGAGAGGGTCGTGTCCATGGTTTCTAGATTCACCCTTCAGTGCATATGAAAGGTTCTCACTTTCCCTATTCCTTCCTAGGTTCTTTCTTTCCTGAACTGTACGAAACGAATAGGTCTTGGTGGGAAGGTCTTGTCATTCGTTAGGCAAGAGCCAGGAGTGAGGCAAGAGAGAAAGACAACTGGCCTTCCCCCTGCCAAAGAGAATAGGGAAGCGAAAGTGATTATTGCGGGTTCAAGTGACTCTGGTAGGTTTAGGCTAGTAAGATAAGATGCCACTGGTAGGCTAGTAAGACAAGTCATAAGGCAAGTCATATGTGCTATAAAGAGATCTAAGCACGGGAAAGAAAGATAAGCCAGGCCATTGCCAGGCCATTATAGAGATAAGCCATTGTAGATATAAGCCAAGCCATCGAACCTGCTCAGCCCAGCCCAGCTAAGCCCCAATTTAGATAAGCCATTCCTTCCTTAATAAATAAATAGGGGATTCAGCATCGGTTGGCCTAAGTCTTGAAGGGTCATGTTGATACAACCTATGAAGTAAGAGGGAGTCTCGGGGGAATCTGGAGGCACGTAACCCCACATTCTTTTTATTCTATATTGAATATCTCCATTACAATTCTCTTTTATTCCCTCAATCAGTCTCAGTCCCAGGCCTAAGAGCGTACGATCTCCCTCACCCACGGATGGGCGAGCGTTCAAACCCTATGGTCGATCGAGCGTGAAAACCTAAGAGTTGGTGTCACTATCCCTACCCTGCTCGGGGTAAGCCGCTAGCCTTTGTGAATGCAGGCACCTAGCTCACGTCAACTTACACCTACACCATCGTGTCTCACCTATAGGTAAGTGCCGTTATGGCATTCTTACTCTCACTCTTTAGGTTACTCATGATTTTTTAGTCAAGTTTCAATTATTACCATGAAATTCACTGCTGAAATGCACCCTGAAAGTTGATATGGGTCTAAAAATAGTAGCTGAAATGCACCATGAAATACAGTTTCTCTTACTTATGTAATAACGAACTCTCCTCTCCCTATAGATTGGTGGTCGAGCGACTCTATCGAGTACCTCTCTTTAACAGTCGAGTCACTCCAGTTCTTCTCCTTAATTGTTCAGTCATTATTCTGTCTCCTCCTTCCTTGATATAGGTTGGGATAAGGTTCCTCTCCCTTATGGTTGAGAAATTTCATTCCTCTCCCTTACGGTCGAGCCCCACCGGGGTCATCCTCTCCTGTTAGTCTTTAGGCCTTACAACACCTCTCCCTTATGGTTGAGCCATGTTGTAGCATCCTCTCCTACTAGTCGAGCCTGCTTGCGCACCTCTCCCTTATGGTCAAGTGACCTTACTAACCTTATTAGCTTGTCTTATTGGTTGGGCTTAAGGGCAAAGGAAGTTAGGCATTGAATAAGTCAGTTGGGGCTAGTGTACTCCTAAATGAAATAGTTAGTACTCTCCTCCTAATTGTAATTGGGCAGGGAAGTTAGGTGAGTTTATACTTATCTTACTGCGGTGTTTAGTAATGTTTTTTAATTAAAATCATGCTATCAAAACTCTCTAAACTAAAAATTTTCTCGATTTTCTTTCCATGGAAAGATACAACAGTTTCATAGAAAACTTTGGTAGCAACTTTCAAAAAACACTCTTATGCTACCTATTTTCTCTCTCTGCTAGTTTTGAGGTATTCTTTGATGTTTATAAGCTAAACATAGGCCTTTAGAACTATCTTTGTTGAGCTTTAGACCAGTCTTAACCTCCATGGAAAGCTACAACAGTTTCGTAGCAAATTCTCAACTTCATTATGGGCAGTTGCTACGAAAGTTCCTAAATTATGAGTTTTTATAGTTTTCATGATTCTTAATGCCTCCTTATGACTCCTAATATCATGTTGACTATATATATGGTTGATTTGACTAGTTTAGGTATAGTGAAGACAAAAATTGAGAATTTTACCATATCATGGAGTAGCATCTACTTGTGCTTGCAAATATTTGACTTGAGTTTGCAACTTCCTTCTGTTAGCTTGCAGCCACCTGTTCCTTCTATACATATGCTTCAACATCTTTTGTTGTGATAGAATTCTCTTTGTCTTTTCCTAGCCTTTTCTGCAATTTCCTCATCGAAATCTAGCTGCTCCAACACCTGCTTTGTCACTTCAACTTCCAATTTGGCCTCTATCAAATCTTCTCATGAATTTTTATTTGTGTTATGGATGCAACATGTAGGAGCTCCTTCTTGCCACCTACAAATCAATTTGAGAACACCTAGATCACACTATGACATCAAAACCAATTCAAAGTGAAAGGAAAAAGATGGAAAATGATTTGTTGTGTGAACATTTTGGGGATTAAAAAAAAAAAGGTGAACTTTGACACATAATGATACTCCATTGTGACTCAAACACATGATTTCTTTTTAACCATTACTAATTAGCAGGGTTTCAAGTTTCGTAGCAAAACAAGTGGCATATGTGACAGATTTTCTATCGAAGTTTCAGGCAATTTTGTAGCAAATGCTTTATTTTCATAACTAAATTTGCTACGAATTTGGACAAAAGTTCCTTATTGGATAAATGATAATTATGAATCAAAAAAGACTGACACAAATGATGATTTGGTACCTGACTCATATGGTGGACCTAACTTAGGCTCATGTTGACTCTACACACTCACTAGGTGACCAAATAGACTTTTTTGTAAATGAATTTTATTTTAAGAAAACTAAAAACCCTAATTAATTTAACCAATTGACTCAAAAGCTAACTCCAAGGGTTATCATGGATAACACAACTGATCCATCACTAGTGGCTAGAACTTAATTGGATGTGGGCCATCGGTCATACCACCTCGTAGTTGGTTCACATGATGCAAATTACTGGGGTGAAGTTTAGAAGTGGATATCTCATGTGGATCAGGACTAGGAAGCATTGAAGTTTTTCAATCAATAGTTATAAGCTCAACTCATTGAGGTTGTTGCAAAAAGTGATCATTAACAATACACCCACTAGATATCCAATAGGAAGTGGAACATGTGTACATATGGTTGGAGGGAATGTGGCTAGAGTTGCAAAAGAAAATCCCTTGCTTCCAGTGACTGTTTACACCTCCCACCTTAAGGAAAGCATGGAGCTACTATACTCATCATGGAGGAAACTCTGTCTAAACTATGAACTTATAGGTTCAACTAGAAGATGCATAGTTGTAGGGAAGTCAGTATCAATGGAAGCTCATGGAACACTTTCCACATATGATTGTAGAATGAAATGAAACTAGTGAACACATACACACTGGTACTATGAAAAGTAGAAGCATTTTGACCACTATGCAGGATTGGATGGGGTTTTGAGAAAAGAGGTATAAGTTGGTAGAGGAGTTGTGAAAGAGGATAGAGTAGATGCATGAAAATGTCCAATACCTTACTAATCCTAATCCAGGTGGATATTGATGGCCACAAACCTATTCCACTTGGACCCCCACCATTGTTTCTTTCAATTTTTTAGTTTCCTTAATTGTAGCAAAATTTATTATTTTTGGTAGTTTTTTCAGGTCCTGAACTTCCGGAGACATTTTGAGGCCCTAAACGATGTTTATTTGGAAAATCACCGGTAGTGAATATAAGATATTAACTCGATATTTGTTGTAATCAATTGTAGTCCTCGGTAGATCTTTCTAACGAGGTATCGTGTGCGTCAAACGAAGATTGTATGCCAAAGTTACGACCCCGGGAAGTTGATGTACCAATTTATCCCAACGGGGTCCATAGTTTAGTGTTTCATCTCCTAGGGTTAGGTTTTTAGATGTTTGGGGTTTTCCATTATTTCTCAATAATAAATAGGTCCTCAAGCCTCATTGTAACACAGTTCAAAGGCATGTAACCGCCACATCTCTTCTCAAAGATAAGCTACCATCACTCGAGCTAGTCTTATTTCCATTTTGTTTGTAAGCATATTTCAGTATATGATATTAATGAAATGAAGTGTTATTTCTGTTGCATCTCTATATTTGTGGTTATATCTGTAATTTGTTGCATTCCTGTTTAAATTCAAATCAAATCCCCTCAAGAAACAAGCCAAGTACATTGGCATCTAGGCTATGGATGATCATTTAGATGCCTTGCCAAAATCACACAATATAACAAAAGCTCTTGACATCATATTGTTAACTGTGAAAATCTATGTTGGGAACGGGTCCCTTGGAGTAATTTTTGGGACTAAAAGCATAAGTTTGGGGCAGAAAGCCCAAATTTTGTATAAAGGAATGTAAAGTCTCCGCATTTTGTGGCCGCAGAGCGTGAAGATATCAAGAGTCAAAAAGTGTTTCCGCCCTTAGTTTAGATAGCTTGTGTCAGCTTTAGAGATTTTCCCTTGGTCCACTGACCATGGGATTGTATAAAAAGGGAGTCTTATAAGAGTCTAAGGAGAAGGAGAGTTCTAACTAAGTCGGAGTCTGTGAAGAGCTAAGAGCGAGAGTCTTAGTGTAGGAAGACGCTCTACAACTGAGTGCACAGAGGCCTAGGGTAGAAGCTTGCAGCTGAGTGCGTAGACCCCTGCAGCTATGTGCGCAGGGTAGATAGAGTCTGTATTGGGAATCTGAATCATCAATAAAGAGAAGTATTCTGAAATTACTGTGTATTTTTCCTCTGTGGATCACATGCGATTATGTTATGTTAAGTTTTGGATTTATGTTATAATGCTAATTTGATGCACGAATGTATATGTCTCTATATGTTATATGAATGCAAAAAAGGATAAATGTTTACGCGAAGATAATCTTAATTGCATGGTAAAATTGGTGAACACTTAAGATAATTTGGGAAATTATACAATAATGCAGTAACAAAGGCACATAAGTACCTGAGCCACTGGTTAGGGTTATGCAAGGACGATCGTTTACCTTCGCGGAGGTTCTAAGAGACGGAAGAGAAATTACATCGATAAGCCCTAAAGGCTTAACGATCTGCGTGAAGGAAGGGTTTAAGGTATAAAAACGACATCACAACCATCTCAGGGTGCGGAAACTTGGTTCCTACATCCCCCCATACTGCTTCAGGTGAGACTTCGGTCTGCGCTCCACGGACTAATGCCGAAAGGGCCAGTAGTGTAGGGATTCGCTTGGCTGACTAACGCTAAACTTGGATTAGGGCCCATCAAGCCAACAAATGGTTCTGTTGCCAGGACCAAAATCTACATAACGAGATGTGTGATGTTGCATCATTGGAATCCAATGAAGAAGGAGATTGAAGAATGGTTGGATAGGAAGATCCACAAATTCGCGGTGCAGGAGAATGGAAATCTGCAATTGACGAAAGAAAAGTGGTTGGAAAGATATTTGTACACGGGGTACATGAAATTTTCTTCTGTTCCTTCCTAGTCAAACTGTACGAGTGGATATCGAAGTTGGCATACAGCCAAGGGAGGTGGAGGCTTTAAAATCCAATTGTCTGGACCCCAGAGTTAGTGCAGAAATCAGAAGCCTCTGAAGATAAGATCGCGCATGTTTTCGATCATTGGCTCAACCGTATCATAGGAGGGTTTGTGACAAAGTTCGTGGTTGATACTTTGATCAACTACAGCGAAGCAGAGCACCGCTTCTTCAAGGGGCCATGAGGTAAGTATTTGAAATCATTAAATACTTGGATTAAGATTCTCTTGTGTGAAAAGCGGGTCATGCAATTTCCTTGATGTTTGGAGTTACACGAAGTTGAAGGTATTTCAGGGATGGAGGGAGAAACGGTCCTAAGTATAGCCCACTGATTGAGCCTCCTTTGAGTGACGACGAAGGAGCAGCACATGCTTCTCTGCTGAGCACTATTCAGTTGATAAGAAAAGGGTTCCCACAAATACCTATACTGCCTCCACCCCCATACCATCCATCCACACCACCTTCATCCTCACCTCCGTCACTTACCCCATCGCCCACGCCACCACCACCTCCACCACTGTTCAACATGGCGAACTCCGTAAAGCTACTTGTATTCAAGGGCATAGGAAATGAAGGTCCATACCAGTTTTGGTTCGTCGCGAAGGCTGTATGGGAAGCTCAAGGTACCACAGACGATCAAATGAAGAAAGCAACGTTGGTTAGTTCATTGCAGGACCGCACACTAACGTGGTACTTTAAGTACAGTAATGATAACCTAACGTCTGCGTTGGCAGATATCCAGACTGCATTGAATAGGAAATTCATCAAACCTAAGTCTCAAGCACAATCCGTTGTGGGATTCAAGGAGATCATGATGAAACTTGGGGAGACACCCTGGGATTTGGATCAAAGATTGAAGTGTACAATCCATGAAGCCAATATGAACCTAACTAATGGGAAGCACCACGAATGGTTTGTGGCCTCACTCCTGCCCCACCTAAGGGTTACACTATCGTTACAGAAGATTGGGACCCAGGAAAAAGCTCTGGAAATCACGATGAGACTGCATGAGACACCAATGCAGGATGCTAATCTTGGGGTTCAGCAGATTCACACATAGTTGCAGAACCTTTGCCTCGAAATGAAAAATTTGAAGAAAGACAAAACAGCTCGGCCAGAGGCGTGTGAAGAAGTCTGCTGCCTGAAATGCAAAGGTCAGGGGCATGACAAGGATCATTGTCCAGTCTTTTCGAACTATGTTGCAGGAGGGGGAACAATGCCTATAAGGCCGGAGGCTGCGGTAGGACCAAGTATAGGGCCTGCGCTATGGTGTGCTATATGGCAGGTAGCTGGGAAACATGCGACCGACAATTGCCATTTGCTGCAGAAATTTGTACAAACACCACAACAACTTTTCTGCAATTTTTGTCAATCATAGGTCATGACAAGTGAAATTTCCGTAGTTATAAATTAATGATGGACATGACACATGCATACAGGGTACAGGCAGAAACGTGGCCTCCAGACCTGTTAGCACCCTATAATCATAGGTAACTTGATTCTTTAGTTGTTTATTTGGTATTGCTCCTATGATGAAGACATCTGACTTGATTGGGCTTTGTCGATTTCACTTTACCTAATCCTTCATCACCCTATTGCACCCTTCATGCCCTGCTCTCCATTTTTCACCCCTCCATCATTTTCATCCATTACACACATAAACAAGTTTAGGATAATCTATATATATATATATATATATATATATATATATATATATATATATATATATATATATATATATATATATAGATATATATATATAAGGTTAAAAATGTTTAGAGGCATTTTTTTAACATTAATTAGAATAAATTAGTGTAGAACTAGGTTAGACTTGTTAATAATAAATTAATTAATAATTAATTAAGTTAGTAATTAGGTTAGTGTTTAGGTTAAAACTAAAAATTAAAACATTAAAAACAAAATAATACTACAATTAAAAATATATAAAAAAAACATTATTAAATTAAAACAAAAAGAAGAAATAACAAACTTACCATAAGCTTGCTCCATCTTTTCACTTCAGACCCCACCTCCCCCTCTACTTCACTCAAGCTGTGGGGGGGTGCAGAATAAATGGTTTTGAGGAGGCCCCCCCCCCCACGTGGCACAACCTCAGCATTTTGAAACCCCCCTCCAATACCACTTACCACTCCAGGGGGGCGAAATTACCACTTACCACCTAAAAAAACCATTTCCCAAAATTAAAAAACCATTTTTCCACAGTTTTACCAGTTTGTTTACGAGAGTGATTCCAGGCAAACGGGAAGGAATTTTGGAAAACTGAAAGAGGTTTTTTTTTTCAGCACGGGATGAGGAAGAAAAAATTCTCCCAAAATTTACACAGGTGTCAGCAGTTGGGAGAATCGAAGCCATCTTTGAGCCCGATTTTTTCAGGTTTCCTGTTCTTCCTATTTTGGTCATGATTTTGCGGCAGAGATTTTGGTGAGTTGGAGATGAATTAAGAAAAACTGAAAGAGGATTTTTTTCAGCATGGGCTGAGGAACAAAAAACTCTCCCAGAATTTACACAGGTGTCTTCAGTTGGGAGAATTGAATCTCTGAGTTTACCCTTGTTTTCAGCAGTTCAGTTCCGTTTTTTATGGCATGGCAGCTGTGATTTTGCGGTAGAGATTTTGGTGCGATAGATATGAATTAAGAAAAACTGAAGGAGGTTTTTGTTAAAAACAGACTGAAGAACAATAACCTCTCTCTGAATTTACAAAGGTTTCTTCAGTTGGGAGAATAAAATCTCTGAGTTTACCCCTGTTTTCAGCAGTTCCGCCCATTTTTTGTGGCAATCAGTCCAAGATTTTTAGGGATTTGTGTCTATATTTGTCTGAGGTAGTTGAATTTGACCTCCTGATCCTAGGAGAGGATCTCTTCTATATATTGTAAGAATTCTAATGAGGAGGGGGATGGGAAAATTCATAAGAAGGTAAGAGTCCCATTCTATAATGGTTCTCATCGTGTTTCAAGTGACGGTTTGCAAAGGAATAAAAAATGAGTTGTTTAGGATTCAAGAGTTGTACCAAATGCTGAAGTTTTCTCCTATTGTTATGTGTTTATCCACTATATTTATTTCTCTATATTTCTGAATCCTCAATTGTAAAACAGAAAGTGAAGATTAAGATTTGCTATTTGAGCACCTTATTTCTGGCTGTGTTACAATTTACATGTTTTCTACTGATGCAAAATCGAGGAATTCTTAATTTCTCCTGGGTTTCTGCTGACTTTCTCTCTCCTTCTATCTCCTCAATCCATTTTATTCTCAGAGATCCATGCAGTGCACCTAGCTTGCCCTGTTTCACTCCTATTTGTTGTTTCTGCAAGATGATCACCCCAAGCCTTTGACTCCATTGCCCAATGGTCTTTTCCCCTTGCTTTCCCTACCAAACCCATTTAAAAAAACCAAACCTGTGCTCATTAACTAGCCTAATATCCATTCATCCAACAAAGCTAAATCTCAAAGAGAGAGCCCTCTTTGAAGTTGGCAGGGCTAGATCCCAGCTCCAAAAGCAGTTTTGATGTTACCTCTGTGATTTTGTTTTCAGCCTCGAAATTATAGAGTGATAACAGGACCAAGGCGTTGGGGGAGTGCGATGTGAGTATCAAGGGTGCCTCTGAGGCTGAGGTGGAGGAGGGCCTGGTAGAGGCCAAGGGCAGCTTATTTGTTACAATTGTGGAGGACCAGCACACTGCCCGAGAGACTGCCCAAATCTGACGCGACTGTCATGCCGCTACTGTACTCAGTTTGACCATGCGACTGAGGATTGCCCTATATTATTGGCTAAGATTTGTGAGAAGGGGGTGCAGCCTCCGCAGCCGACTCAAAACCTACAGATGATGAGGGCTGAGCCTTGCGAGGAAGACCATAAGGTAAACATTATGCTACGAAGTGGAACGACGACTAGTGAGGATAAAGGGAAACAACCTGCAGAAGGTGAGTGGGTCCATAAAGCACCAGAAGAGGAGACTGGGTTTGATCTGGAGTGTTACACAAAATATTGTCACCATGATTTTTTGCAGTGAGTGTGAGTCTATAACCACTCATACTGTCCTCCTTTGCAAGTCTCAAACCTCAGCTCTTCATGTCAAGCCTTAAAAATGAGAGGAAGTCCTTGAAAATATCTAAAACTCTGGTTCCGCACTTTCTCTTAGCATTACTTGTGGTCCCGCACCCCTTGGTCATGTTACCTGCGGACTTGCCTACTTTATCTCTAAAGGAATGGTTACGGACCTCTGTAAAAGTAAAAAAGGCACAAGTTTATTATTAAAAACTCACTTTGGATTAATTCTGGACACTTCTAGAAGGAATCTTGAGGTGGCAAGTTCACTCCTAGGTGGTTCATGCATCCCATAACTAAAAGAGCTAACCCCTTGATGAGAGGAGCTTATCCCTTTGAAGGAGGACTCTATCCCTTTGAAGGTGGACCTGGTAACTTCCTTCCTCTACACTATAAAATGAGGCATTGGGTTGGTTGCTAGGGAGGTTGAAAGCTGAATATTTTTGAGGGTAAATGCTGTTGGAATTTAGACTTCCTAATTGAGCTTGAGAGGAGAGATTACATACCTTTTGATCTCTTTGGGAAGAGTGTGAAGCTTGTCAAAGTAGAGGAGATTCTTGCTGGACCCTGGGAGGAGCTTGTACAGCATCAAGGCACCAAGGTTGTAAAGTTCTTCTTTGTTTAAAGTTAATACAATCAAGTTCATTTTTCTCAATAAGCTGTCTTCTATGGTTTATTTCATGAATTCCTTGATCATCATGATAAATATGATTTATTATATTGGCTATGCAGGTGTTATTTGATGTGTGCTTGTTTGTGTTTGCAGGTTCTTTAAAAGGAAACTCATTTGGACAGTCGAAGCGTGGCTGCCACAAACTAGCGTTGGACTTGAGGTAGGGTCTAAAACATCTCTTGGCTTTTATTTATAAATTGCAATATTTAGAGAAAGATAGAATTTTCTTGTCTTGCTTGTCACTAGATATCTGTAGATACTAGGGAGATCGGTCTTGTCCGCAAGAACGATTTATCTGGCCGACAAAATGGCGACTCCACTGGGGACTTGAATTTTGGTTTTTTGCCTTTCATGTTACTTTGGCTTGAGAAAATTATCTTTGTTTCTAGTTTTTTCTTGATGTGTGTGGGATTGGGTAGTTTTTTAGGATCTGGAATATATTTTCTTTTTTTCGAAATTTTGAAAGAGGACCGCACGTTCTGTTTATAACATAGTGCGGACATCCCCGCACTGTTGCTTTACTACACAGAGCGGTACCGCATCTAGTTCTACTGGAAGCCTACGGACCCTGTTAAAATTTTTGAAAAACCTAAATTGTTTTTGTCCAGTTAAATTTAGTTTTTATTTTCGGCTTTTAGTGTCTACCTAGATCTGCATGTGTTCTGTCAAAAAGCCTTGCTTATGAGTTTCTTTCAGCGAATTCTTCATCTCATCAATCTCCATTAAGTTAATTGGGTGTTTTGAGTCTCTTTTTTGAGAAATTCCTAATTTGATTTCCTTTGGTCATTACTTGGAGGTTTGTATGAGTGTTAATTGCCTTTGAGTGTTTTTATTTTTTGATCTTTGGAACTCTCACCCTATTTTTTTGACTTGCACTTGATTGGTCCTTAGATTACATTAGAATCATCTTGTGTTTGAGAATTCTCTTGCATAGATCACATTTGCATAATTAGAATTCTCATTTTCAAAATATGAATGAAAAATGTGCATAGATTACATTTGCAAACTTTTCAAGTGAATTGTGCATAGATTACAATTGCATAGTTTACATTCTGAAAAATCAATCGTAGATTTAGATCAGTTTTCTTTGATTTGAATTTACATATTTTTATGTTTGTTTTTAACACACAAAAATAAAAATAAAAACTGTTTTGGAATTGATTTGCATTAATTTTTCTTGATGAAATTAGTGCATTAGAGAATTTGTTATATTTTCTCTTAGTGATCAATTTTTTGCATGGTTGGAAGTGAATGGAAACTCTCTCCTTACTTTAGTTAGGATTCATCGAATTGAAAAGATTACATTATCATATTCGATTGCATTCAGTTTTGGGTCGGGTCATAACACCATTGGTTTCATATCCATTTACCCTTTTGAGTAATAACAGCCTAAATAACACAGCGCTTAATTAAAATTCATCTAGTAATTTTTACATTTTTAGGGCCTTTTCCACCAATCTAGCTTAGGCTAGTGTCTTGGAATAGGTTTTAGTTAAATCTCCAAGACAGTAAAACAAACAAGTAGTCGATCTTGCGGTAGGAAAAATTCCAATTGTTGCATGCATGCTCTGGGAAGCTCCTCCTAAAGGAGTCAAGTACGAGATCATATCTGAACCAGTGAGGTAATCAATCCTTCCTCATTGGGAACGATAGCAGATATACATGTATTAAAAACGGTAAACCTCGGATTGACCATTGTCGAGGAGCCTGGGGTCACTTGTTGGTAAACCTTGGATTATGTCAAGGAGCCTTCAAGGGGATTGAGCTTTGTTACTTTGCCCTTGCGTGTGTATCAGATCGTAGACTGTTCCTGATCTAGGTGGATGTTGGTGGCCACCCACCAACCCATTTGGACCCCCACAACTGTTTCTTTCAGTCTTTTCAGTTTCCTAAATTACAGCACAGTTTACTATTTTTAGCAGTTTTTCGGGTCCTGAACTTCCGGAGCCGTTTTGAGGCCCTAAACGACGTTTTTTTGGGAATCTGAGGGCAACATGGGTCCATGGACCGATGTTGCCCTTCCCAAAGTGGTAGTTCTCGGATAGATCTTTCTAACGAGCTATCGTACGCGTCAAACGGAGATCGTATGCCAAAGTTACGACCCCGGGAAATTGATGTACCAATTTACCCAAACGGGGCCCACAATTTGGCGTTTCATCTTCTGGGGTTAGGTTTCGGGATGTGAAGGGTTTTCCATTGTTTCTCAACAATAAATAGGCCTTCGAGCCTCATTGTAAGGCAGTTCGGAACAATTCAGAGGCATGTAGCCGCACATCTCTTCTCAGAGATAAGCTACCATCGCCCTAGCTGGTTTATTTCCATTTCTGGTTGTAAGCATATTTCAGTATTTTCCATTAATGAAATGAAGCATTATTTCCGCTGCATCTCTGTGTTTATGGTTATTGCATCTCTGTATCTATGGTTATCTCTGTAATCTATTGCGTTCTTGCTTAAATCCGGATCAGTGGTATCAGAGCGGTCTGCTTTTTCTCTGTTTTTCTTTGCATGTCCCCAACGAGGTCGGGATATAAGGAGTTAGGGCTTGAACTGGTCAAACCTTTGCAAGACCAGCCTCGCAAATCCCGACGGCCTCCCATGGCGGATGAGAAGAAAGACGAGGGGGCAGGAGATCCTATCAAAATCTTGCTCGAAGAAGCGCTCGAGCGGCAAAGGAACGCGATGATGGATAGCTTTGCGCAGATCCTTCAGCGACTACCCAGAGGCGACGCATCGACTTCCAACAGCGACTCTGGAAACGCCACACCATTCAAGGTACAAGTTAATTTTGAAATCCCCATCTTCGAGGGTCAAATAGACGCAGATGCCGTAGATAAATGGTTAAATCTGCTAGATGGGTATTTTTCTGTTCACGAATTTTCAAGTCGGGAAAAGATTTTTTTCGCTCTTCTCAAAGCAGCCCCCCACGTCAAGGACTGGTGGGAAACCTACTGCGAGCAGAAGGATGAAAGTACAGGCTCACTATTTTCAGCCGCACCCACCTGGAATGACTTTCGGGATGCGATCAAGGAGCAGTACTACCATGTCGGAAGCTATGAGGACAAATACATCAAATGGACCACACTGCGGCAGGGACGAGACCAAGATGTGCCGGAGTTCACAAACATTTTTCATACCCTTCGCACACAGTTGGGTATCAAAGATTCTGAGCTGCATCTGGTACTCAAATACCACGGCTGCCTACACAAATACATCCAGGAAGAGATGGGATTCTTGAGCATCCCATCACTCGGCACAACATACCGATACGCTGTCAAAATCGAGCAAAAGTTCAAACAGAAGAAGCGAGACTTTGGATCTGCAAATCCGAAGCCCAAAGGACAGAGCCAAGGCGGGGTGACCCAAGACAACCCGTCGAAGCCGCAAGAAAAGAACAACACCATGAAGCCGAAGAAAGACACAGGAAAGTGGTGTGAGTTCCACAAGAGTCCCACTCATAACACAAGTGAGTGTCGGACCAAGCAGTCGCTAGTGGCCGAGTTGAAGGCTTCCGAATCAGATGCATGTTCCGACCCTGAGCCAGAACCCGACAAGGGGAATTGCAAAGGGAAGCAGATCATTGATGCGGATCCTAGCGCCACTGTTGCCACTGCCAAGATCCAGAAGAATGAACCTGCAGATCCAGAAGAGGGGGAGCGCCTTTTCCACTCACAGATGTGGGTGAAGGGTTCGCCGCTGCAATTCATTGTCGACAGTGGTAGCCAAAAGAACCTCATTTCAGCAGAGGTTGTGAAGCGGTTGGGCCTACCGACTACACCACACCCGCAGCCGTACAGTATCGGGTGGCTTCACGAAGGACGAGATCTAAAAGTTCGCCAGCAGTGCCGCCTTCCATACAGCATCAAGCCCTTCACAGACGAGGTATTGTGTGATGTTACACCTCTGGATGTTTGTGATGTATTATTAGGCCAGCCATACTTGTGGAGGCGACATGCTGTGTATGAGTCCAGGCCTCGTGCTGTCATTATTTCTTTGAATAATTCATTATACAGGATACCAGAGGTAGCCCCACCTACTGCCACATCCTTGATCACTACCAAGAAAGGCAGCAAGCTCATATCACAGACCAGGAAATTCATCTGTCTGGCTCACTCCCAAAATAAGGGGAAGATCGTTGCTACATCCATGACCCCTGCAAAGGGTTCCTCCATGCAGCAGGAGCAGCAAAGGGATATGGTCATGACAAAACACATGAACAACTTCTCCTCACCCACATGGGTACCAAACAAGTTTCAGGTGGGCAACAAAGTTTGGTTGCATCAACAGAGAGAACGCCTTACCAGAACCCATCAGAGACTCAGACCACTCCGACATGGTCCTTACAGCAGTACCAAGGCTATGGTGAACAATGCTTTGAAGCACAACAATCCTCCATTCCTTCACTAGCACCAAATGTTCAATGTGGACCATCGTCAACCATGCTTCCCACCATCACTGGACACATCAGAGATTGCTGGACAAGTTCAGCAGATGGGGGAACTCAACGCAATGGGGACCATTGCTTCCTAAGGGGGGAGGAATGATCCAGGTGGATGTTGGTGGCCACCCACCAACCCATTTGGACCCCCACAACTGTCTCTTTCAGTCTTTTCAGTTTCCTAAATTACAGCACAGTTTACTATTTTTAGCAGTTTTTCGGGTCCTGAACTTCCGGAGCCGTTTTGAGGCCCTAAACGACGTTTTTTTGGGAATCTGGGGGCAACATGGGTCCATGGACCGATGTTGCCCTTCCCAAAGTGGTAGTTCTCGGATAGATCTTTCTAACGAGCTATCGTACGCGTCAAACGGAGATCGTATGCCAAAGTTACGACCCCGGGAAATTGATGTACCAATTTACCCAAACGGGGCCCACAATTTGGCGTTTCATCTTCTAGGGTTAGGTTTCGGGATGTGAAGGGTTTTCCATTGTTTCTCAACAATAAATAGGCCTTCGAGCCTCATTGTAAGGCAGTTCGGAACAGTTCAGAGGCATGTAGCCGCACATCTCTTCTCAGAGATAAGCTACCATCGCCCTAGCTGGTTTATTTCCATTTCTGGTTGTAAGCATATTTCAGTATTTTCCATTAATGAAATGAAGCATTATTTCCGCTGCATCTCTGTGTTTATGGTTATTGCATCTCTGTATCTATGGTTATCTCTGTAATCTATTGCGTTCCTGCTTAAATCCGGATCAGTTCCCCCAGGTATATTTGTTTCCACTGTACCTGGAGCAGACGTCGACTAGACTCACTTGGACTCTCTGGGGGGTTCTCTTCACTCGAGACGGTTTTGTGAAGAAACTTGTGCCTGTCTGTTTCATTAAGCAGGTTGTTGGGGTAACTGTTCCAACCGCCCTTTCTGTATTGAATTCTGCGACGTTGGATTTCATCACCAACTAGTGTTTTTGGTATGGAAAGTTATTGTTTGTGTGTCGTTTGACTCCTAGATTTGATAGCGCGTGTTAATTTGTTTGTTTTTACTTTTAGAGACCATAGGTGTGAATTGTGAATTTTAATTGTTAGGTGTGAATTGTTAATTGTTAATTTTAGTTTTAAATTGTTAATAAAATTCACTGAAGTTGAATATAATGGCAATTGTTCTGGAATTTACCAATCAAGGAACCCCTCTTAACGAGAATCCTAGTACTTTTCCTTGCTTTGGAAATATTGGTCCTCCTTATATGGCTACTTTTCATTACCTGGATTTACAATAGGTTTACCGATATGGTTATTTTCAACTTCATTGGCCCCAAATACTCCAATTGTTCCACCTCAACCGAATGCTTCACCTCAACGGAGTTTACCATCTCAACATCACCAACCTTCTGTTGACCCTTTACCTTCTTCGCCTAATATTTCTTCCTCTTCGCTTGGTAAAATCCTTGACGCTAGTAACCAAGTGGCTAAGAAGAAGAAGAAAGGGAAGAAGAAGAAGAAGAAGAAGAAGAAGCAAGATAAGAAAGAAGTCAACCAACCAACCATGGTTGTAAGTGTTAGTTGTGTTGAGGAAACCTCCAACATGCATCGTAAACCCAAATACCCTTGCAGGCTTTGTAAGGGTGACCACTTCCTTATCAATTGTCCTGGTATTCCAAAGGTCTTGGAAGTATGGTCAAAAAAATCTCATCAACTTTCCATTGATCCATCAACCAGTGATAGTCAGGTTCCTGGGAAAAAGGGTAAAGTTAGGTTTCCTTGTAAGTTATGCAAAGGGAGTCATCAAACTCACATTTTCCCTCACATGGATGAAGCCTCAAAATTGTTGGAAAACCTTACTGTTCCACAGCCAGAATTTCCAACTAGTTACTGTAAACTTTCTCCCAACCTACCGTCAACTGACGGAGTGATTGATCTAATTTCAAGTACAGTCGATCCCACTCTTCCATTGGAGAGTGAAACTCATATCACCCAGGTTGATCATCCATTAGTTGATCAAGTGGTCGATTCATTATCACATTCGGTCGATCCCACTCTCCCTTTAGAGACTGAACTTCATACCACTTAGGTTCTTCTTGTTACGTCAGATTCTTCTACGTCGGGGGGCATTTCACGTGTTTCTACAGAACCCCCTCCAAGTACTGAGGTCTTTTCCTTTGATTGGAATAGATTGAAAGAACCTCGTCTTCCTTCCTCCATCCCTTTCCAAATCATTGTCAAGTTTGGTGGTAGGGACATACACCGCACACAGGTAGATGAAGGTGCTTCTGTTAGTATTTTATCCTCAACTGCTTGGAAAGCTTTGGGTTCCCCTCAGCTTGCGCCTATTACGCAGAATCTGAAAGCTTTTAACAGAACCATTAGTGAACCTTTAGGGATCCTTCCTAAGTTTTCTATTACCTTGGAAGGTAAAACTATCTGTATTGATCTTATGGTAGTTTGAGGTCCCTTGGATTTCAATTTACTCCTTGGGCGAGACTATGTTTATGCAATGAAAGCTGTCGTATCGACACTCTTTTGCGTGATGTCTTTCCCTCACAATGGAAATATTGTGACTGTAGACCAGCTTTCATTCCCTAGTCTTGTTTCAACTACCAATAATATGACACCCCTAAATGTTCCTGATTCTAAAGTGGTATCTACCCCGCCACGGGTTAATTATGTGGCAACTGGTCCCATGTTTTCAGTTACCGATGTACGTGAGCCTCTCACCGTTTGATCATCTTCCTTTGATTTAGATCTGGTAATTGACATGGAAAACTCTATGGGATTACTTAAACATGATGTTCTTATCCCTTTTGAGTCCCTTGACATGTGTTCCTCCTAGTGAACTATTCTTCCTTTTGATGAAGACCTCTTGGAAGCCATGATTAAGGTGTGTCCATTGACATGTCTTTCTTCCAGTTGGAAGCCATAATCAAGGGCCTGAGGAAAGTTCCTTTTACTGTGTCGACCTCGTTAAAAAATGAATCAGGTATGAGGACAGTTCTTTTCCTGTGTCAACCTCGTTAAAAAATGAATCAGTTGGTCAGAGGATAGTTCCTGTTACTGAGTCAACCTCACTAAAAAATGAATCAGGTATGAGGACAGTTCTTTTCTTGTGTCAACCTCGTTAAAAAATGAATCAGTTGGTCAGAGGATAGTTCCTGTTACTGAGTCAACCTCGTTAAAAAATGAATCAGGTATGAGGACAGTTCTTTTCTTGTGTCAACCTCATTAAAAAAAATGAATCAGTAGGTTATATAGGTAGATTGTAGAGAGTAGACTTGAGCATAGTTCCTTGTCTTGTGTCAAGCTCGTTAAAAAATGAATCAAGGATTTTAGAGCATAGTTCCTTGTCTTGTGTCAAACTCATTAATAAATGAATCAAGGATTTTAGAGCATAGTTCCTTGTTAGGTAGATTGTAGAGAGTAGACTTGAGCATAGTTCCTTGTCTTGTGTCAAGCTCGTTAAAAAATGAATCAAGGATTTTAGAGCATAGTTCCTTGTCTTGTGTCAAGCTCGTTAAAAATTGAATCAAGGATTTTAGAGCATAGTTCCTTGTTAGGTAGATTGTAGAGAGTAGACTTGAGCATAGTTCCTTGTCTTGTGTCAAGCTCCTTAAAAAATGAATCAAGGATTTTAGAGCATAGTTCCTTGTCTTGTGTCAAGCTCGTTTAAAAATGAATCAAGGCTTTTAGAGCATAGTTCCTTGTTAGGTAGATTGTAGAGAGTAGACTTGAGCATAGTTCCTTGTCTTGTGTCAAGCTCATTAAAAAATGAATCAAGGATTTTATGAGCATATTTCTTTATCTTGTGTTAAGCTCTATAAAAAAATGAAACAAGGAATCATGAGCATAGTTCCTTATCTTGTGTCAAGCTCGTTTAAAAATGAAACAAGGGTTTTGAGGATACTTCTTTTCCTGTGTCAACCTCACTAAAAAATGAAACAACTCCCTCGAGTCTTTCCAAGATCTTGAAAGTAAACCTTCATTTCATCCACCTAGTTGAATGCAATGAAGCTTGGGGGGCATGTACCTCGTTTTGCGTCATTATGCTGGGGGCATGCGAACTTATAACAAGCATATTTTTTCGTTTCAAGCTTGTGTAAACATGAAACCGAATTCAAGCAGAGTTCTCTATGGTTCAAGGTTGTGTAAAAATGAACCCATACCCGACTTACATATCGTGATGGCCATTTTTATCCACTAAATTCTGTTAGATGAGCCTTGGTTGTTTTCATTCCATCACCCCCATCTCTTTGGCTGATCATATGCTTTCACTTGGTTGTTTACCCTTCCTGAGGGACTGCATCTATGAGTGGTTTTATTAGCCAGCCTCTTAACCATTACATGTTTTGAGCAGTTCCTCCATTGCCGAAACCAGTTGCTACCCTTTTTACCACTCGTCCCTCTAGGATGAGTCCTCTTTAAGCTCTTTTCCGACTCGCAAAATATGAAAAGATTGTCGGCTTTTTTCTTTTTTAACTCGTTAAAACATAATTAAAAGGACGGTCCATTTATAGCTCTTTTCTGACCAAATAAACATGAAAATATTGTTGGACTTTTGTCGTTTCAAGTTCGATATTGGTAAAACGACATGTCTTTGATCACTTTTTTACTTTTTCAGATCAAGGCCACTAATTATGAAAAGTACTCCTTGATCGTAATGGTCAAGCGGTTCTCTCAAGTATTATTTTATACTTTTTCGGGCTTGGGAGACACAAATTTATGAAAAAGGACAACCATGGAGTTTTCTTAAGTTTTTTCTTCTGACTCCCTAAAATTGAAAAACGTCGAGTTTCTCCTATACTGGACTCGTTAAAATTTAACAGTAACAGGAACGGACCACTTCTTCTTAGGGTTCGAATTTTAAACTAAGTTGGACTCATCCGAAGGATGAGCTTATAACCAAGAAAATGTTATCCTCCTCAAGCTTGTCAAAAATAAAGAGGTACTTGCCAGAAATGGTGGGGGAAAAGAGAGAAAAATGAACCTGTTTTTTATACTTTGTGTCTCAGAAAAACATTTAACCACTCTTGAACACGACACTTTTTGTTCACCTGGGTTGGGAAATCCTTTGCCTAATAGTTAATCAAACCATATTGAAAGTCTTCAGCTGGTTTCTGGGTATTAGCTTTGGGTCAATTGTCACCAAACCATCTGCAGTGTCGTTATGTGTTCAAGAGGTCAGTGCAAATAAACCATTCATCTGCAAAATATCTGTCATCCATCTTGACCATCCCTGAGTCAGTCCTTGCAACTATATTTCTTCAAACTTGATCTATGATTTCATGTTGTGGGCTTGCCTACGACGGATCGCTTTCTATCGACTTTAGCTCATTATCTAGAAAGATGATCTAGAAATTGTCAGTACCTTGTAATCTGCATGCCTCAATGGCAGGTTTCTTGCCTTCGACGATAGGGTGCATCATTGACCTTCGATCAAAGGATTCCATGACATGTTTGACATCAACACATCGATTCACATTTCATGGATTGTACTGAGTACTTTGAGAGCCATTGACATTACTGGTGGTCTCTCTCACGCTTGTTAACAGTTTACATCAATGACTGGTAACCAAGTGGTTTTTACCATGTTCGACTTCGACACATTCATTCACATGGATAGAATCGTACTATTTCGGGAAGTAGAAATCAAGACCCTAGATCTAGTTTCCACCATCCAGGCTGCGAGGAATTTTGTTATTCATTATACAGTGGACTATTCATAAACAGATGGTTGTGTCCATACTATGTCTACATATGTCTATACTTGTGATGTATTACAAGATCATTCCTATATCAGAGTAGTTTAGTTAGTTTTCTACTCAGTTTTGATCTAAGTATGGGAATGCCTACCTCAGTGATGATATGATCTCATATATATATATTTTGTATTGAATGTTTTTATAGGTTCCAACCAAGCTCTCCACAAGATCCTCGAAATGATAAAGTACTTCACTATTCTTCGATGACAAATACTATCTATTATAGACTTCGCACTTTAGGGGGCAATCTGTTACACAAAATATTGTCACCATGACTTTCTGCAGTCAGTGTGAGTCTATCACCACTCATATTGTCCTCCTTTGCAAGTCTCAAACCTCAGCTCTTCATGTCAAGCCTTAAAAATGAGAGAAAGTCCTTGAAAATCTCTAAAACTCTGGTTCTGCACTTTCTCTTAGCATTACCTGCGGTCCCGCACCCCTTGGTCATGTTACCTGCGGACCTGCCCACTCTGTCTCTAAAGGAATGGGTGCGGACCCTTGTAAAAGTAAAAAAGGCGCAAGTTTATTATTAAAAACTCACTTTGGATTAATTCTAGACACTTCTAGAAGGAATCTTGAGGTGGCAAGTTCGCTCCTAGGTGGTTCATGCATCCCATAACTAAAGGAGCTAACCCCTTGATGAGAGGAGCTTATCCCTTTGAAGGAGGACTCTATCCCTTTGAAGGTGGACCTGGTAACTTCCTTCCTCTACACTATAAAATGAGGCATTGAGCTGGTTGCTAGGGAGGTTGAAAGCTGAATATTTTTGAGGGTAAATGCTGTTGGAATTTAGACTTCCTAATTGAGCTTGAGAGGCGAGATTAATACCTTTTGATCTCTTTGGGAAGAGTGTGAAGCTTGTCAAAGTAGAGGAGATTCTTGCTGGACCTTGGGAGGAGCTTGTACAGCATCAAGGCACCAAGGTTGTAAATTTCTTCTTTGTTTAAAGTTAATACAATCAAGTTCATTTTTCTCAATAAGCTGTCTTCTATGGTTTATTTCATGAATTCCTTGATCATCATGATAAATATGATTTATTATATTGGCTATGCAGGTGTTATTTGATGTGTGCTTGTTTGTGTTTGCAGGTTCTTTAAAAGGAAACTCATTTGGATGATTGAAGCGTGGCTGCCACAAACTAGCGTTGGACTTGAGGTAGGGTCTAAAACATCTTTGGCTTTTATTTGTAAATCGCAATATTTAGAGAAAGATAGAATTTGCTTGTCTTGCTTGTCGCTAGATATCTGTAGATACTAGGGAGATTGGTCTTGTCCGCAAGAATGATTTATCCGGCTTACATGGAGCACTCAAAACAAACATTTATGGAAGCAAAGAAAAGCTTCGCTAAGGCCTCTACCTCGGGAAGTTAGGAGAAACTAGTTGAAGAAATGGATGCATCCATGATTAGCATGTTCTTGGAGACCTGCATGAAAGTACTCTGCGATAGTAAGGCTGTGAAGGGACTGCAGGAACCAATCAATCGGTGCGCTGGCAAGGAAGGCACTACTGGCGAACCACGCGTAGTAAAAAAGATTGGTAAGGATAAGGCGAGGACTGGGCGTGAGATGAGACTCACCACGCAGATAAGGGAATACGAAATGGACCAAGTTATCTTGGATCTGGGGTCTGATGCGAATGTTTTGCCAAAACAAACATGGGAAAGAATGGGGAGACCTACGCTCCAGTAGTCTCCGATCCAGTTAAGGATGGCGAATCAACAAAAAACATCCCAATGGGGAGGTTGTAGGGGGTAACAATTGACATCGAAGGTGCAAGCGCACTGGCAGATTTTGAAGTAATAGAGATTGTGGATGATAGCAATCCATATCGTGCGCTCCTTTGATCGATTGGGCCACTGACATGAATGGGGTAATCAACCCGAAGAAGTGAAATATGATATTTGAAAAGAAATCGCTCCGCGTAGTGGTACCATTGAATCCTGCAGAAGAACCGCACTATACAGAACTAGTCCGTGACTATAAAAGTGATGACGATTTGAACCAGATTTATAAGATAACAGAGACCAGGATTGGGTGAATCTGACAACAGACAGACGTATTGCATGGGACTGCGAGAGCTACTGCACATCAGATTCAGACGAAGAACTAGAGCATATGCAGAACCGACTGCATGAAGTATTTACGTTGTGTTGTAATATGATGACCAAGTCGTTGCGCTGCATATCATCAGAGGTAAGGAATCTACCTCACTATGATGGGCTAACTAATGTTGATTTCTTTTTGGATGCATTCGAAAGGGAAGTGCCTGAGAAGCATCGCTTCTAGGCATTAGATTGGGCATTATGCGCTACACTTGCAAGATGGTGGGGTACATACGCACAAGGGTAGTTTTGACGATTGGAGCAAATATAGGAGGATGATGAGGATACGCTTTGGCCACCCGAAGGTACGACTAATAGAAAAGTATGACGGGAGGAATTATCCGCACGATCATTTGGTCAAGTGGACTAAAGCATATGGAGCGAAGCCTTAACTGGAGTGGGTCCATCTGTTTTGTCATATTTTGGAGGTTATACCAATTAATTGGTACTTGGAGACAAAACTTCGTCATGGCACTGAAGAATGGGATGTTTTATGCCAAAGATTTCTGATGACGTTCAGTTTTGAGGATGGATTTGAGTCCATCGATGAAGCATTGTAGGAGGTTAAGACAACCATCTTTAGGATACTGTAGGATCCTCTAGACCTGATTCAACCTGATTGGACTACCCAGCTAAGCCACGTGCTGGAATGTTATAATGTAACAACGGAATAAGAATATGAAGACCTAAGAAAGATTAATATCCCAGAGACTCAAGGTCATCACGGAGTTGAAGGACCACATCTAAAGAACCCAGACATAACTGAGCTGCTCAAGACCAAGTAGGCGAACATTGGCATGGAGGCATAACCCAAGATTGCCAAGATTGGGACTATGGGGACAACACGACCGTAGATAAGGTCACCAAACTGCTCCGTGAATATCAGGACTTATTCCCCACGAAGTTTTCTGATCTAAAATGGATAATAGGAGACCTGGGTGTCATGAAGATCACCCTAAAGCTAGACACGAACCCTGTGAAACAAAGACTATATCGCCTCAACCCAAAGTATAACGAAAGGGTCCGCATTGAGTTAGATAAAATGCTCACGGAAGGTATTATTGAATTGATGGAAGAATCTAATTGGGTAAGACCAATAGTGGTTTAGGAAAAGAAACACAAGGAAGAAATAAGGATATGCATAGATCTCAGGAAATTGAATGACGCTTGTCTGCATGATCTTTTCCCGACCCAGTTCACCAACAAGGTCCTGGATAATGTAGTCGGCCAAGAAGCATACTCTTTCACATATGGGTTCTCTAGGTACCATCAGATCAAAATCGCACCTGAGGATAGAAGCAAGACGACCTTCGTGATTGAATGGGGATGTTTTCAATACACCATAATGCCTTTTGGTCTGAAGAATGTGCCAACGATATTTTCACGCGTAGTTATTACAGCATTCAAAGACTTCATTCATAAATTTTTGGAGGTATACTTTGATGATTGGACAGTGTTTGGATTGGTCAAGCACCATGTGGCAAGTCTGCGCTTGATGCTAGATACATGTAGGAGATACCAGATCACGCTCAATTTGACGAACTGTTTGTTTTGTGTCTGTTTTGGGATCTTGCTGGGTCATGTGGTATGCAGACAAGGATTGATGGTAGACCTCGAGAAGATCACGGTGATAATCAACTTGGAGGCGCCGAGGAGTGTGAAATAGTTGCGCGCAACTCTGGGGCATACTAGATACTATAGGAAGTTCATCAAGAGCTATGCCCAGATCACCGCGCCTATGGAGAAATTGTTGAAAAAGGATGCTACGTTCTATTGGAATGATGAATTTCAGGAGAGCTTTGATGTGCTGAAAGAGAAAATGGTCACCGCGTTGATCCTATTCTTTCTGAATTGGAAGAAGGAATTTCATGTGCACGTGGACGCATCATATATTACATTGGGATCCATACTGATACAAGCCGGTGAGGGAGAACTGGATCACCCTATAGTGTTCGCCAATAGGAAGCTATCTAAAGCGGAGAAAAATTATTCCACGACAGAGCGTGAAAGATTAGCTATGGTGTATGCGCTCCAGAAGTTCATGCACTATTTGTTGGGCGGACACTTTAAGATGTATACGGATCATTCCGCGTTGAAGTACCTGGTCAACAAGCTGTGTTGGGGGGAAATATGTAGGTGGCTGCTATTGTTCCAAGAGTACAACTTCGAAGTTATTGTGAAGCTAGGATGACTGAATGTGGGACCTGATCATCTGTCGCGCATTGAAACTGGGGAGGAACCTACTAATTTAGAGGAAGGATTTCCTGACGCACAACTCTTTGCAGTGCACATCGCGGACAGTCACTTTGAAGATATTATCCACTTCCTCACAACAGGAACGGATCCGGAAGGTTATACAAGTCAATGGAAGAAGGAACTGGTAGTGCGTGCGGCAGATTTTTATATCATTGCAGGGAACTTGTATGAAATGGGATCAGACGAAATATTGTGACGTTATGTGCCTGACTTTTAACGAAGCATCATCCTCACTGAGGCTCATGGAAGAGCCACAGGAGGACATTATGCAGGGAAAGCAACAGTGCAGAAGATTCTATGCGCTGGGTTGTGGTGGCCGACCCTGCATAAGGATTCGAAATCATATTATAGGGCATGTGATGCATGTCAAAGGACTGGCAGGTCATCGCGGAGGGATGAGATGCCTCTGATACCGCAGGTGACGTTACAACCATTCGAAAAATGGGAAATTGACTTTGTGGGACCAATTCAGCCTCCAGGAAAGAAGACGGGTGCACGGTACATCATCACCACGATTGAGTGTTTGACGAGATGGGCGGAAGCACAACCTGTGAAGGACTGCATAGGAATGACAAAAACAAAATATATTTTTGAGTATGTACACACTTTCTTAACAAAACAATCAGCGCGTTGACAGAGGAATTCCATGTGTATCATCATAAAAGTATGCCTTATCATCCGCAAGCTAATGGGACAGTGGAAGCATTCAATAAGATACTGGAGAGCATGTTGATGAAGGTTTGTAATGCTCAGAGAAATGACTGGGATGTGCACGTACCTTCAGTGCTATGGGCCTACAAAATGACTTGCAAGAATCTAACTGGACAAACACCTTTCAGACTCGTGTATGGCATAGAAGCTGTGATGCCAATGGAATACATTGTACCTAGTCTACACATAGCATCATTGACAGGAATGGTAGATCGCGGAGCCCTGGAAGAGAGGCTCACGCAGCTAGAGGAGCTTGAGGAGAGTCGATTTCTAGGTGGATTCCATCAACAAGTTCAAAAGGAGCGCAAAAAGGCATGGCACAATCGGCACATCAATCTGTGCACCTTCAAGGTAAATGATCTGGTCTTGTTATATGACAACAAATTTGATAAATTTCAAGGGAAATTTAGGATTCACTAGCTAGGGCCGTATGTCATCAAGGAGATTACCGATGGTGGAGCATTTCAGCTGGTCAAATTGAATGGAGAACCCTTCTCGGGGAAGGTGAATGGCAGCCGATTGAAGCCATACATCGGTGATCCAGCTAGGTGTCTATATGATGGAAGCACAGTATTAGCGCTCCAGGAAGCTGAAAGGAAGCGCAGGACTATAAACTACACTGCCCCGGTCGGAGAGCTAAGCGATCAGGGAACTGCGCGAAACAAAGAAATGTCACAGAGCCTGTAGGGAGCTGTGCTGCCAAGGGAAAAACCGCTCAAGACAACTGGAAAGTGACTGTTAAAGTCATTTTTCATGATTTGACAATGAAAAAACGGCCAAATGGAGCGGGGGGATGACATTTAAGTCAGAATTTATGGACCAGATCTTTGAAAATCTGCTGCCAATCTAGCATTAATGAACCGATTGTGGGGGGAATGGTCAGATTTGAATTCGAAAATGCCTATAAATTACAGAGGGTTGCCCAACGGAAAACACTTGGCATTTTGAGAATTGAGGTGTTGAGCTCTCAAACGCGAATGAACTGTGAAAACTTTGAATCTTTGATAGCGAGTTCAGTGTTTGAGAAGTTGCCAAAGGAGACACAAGAGTTGTTGAATAGCATCATGTCGACGTCGGCTGAGACTGTAAATGTTGGGGAAGCAATGATGGCCGAAGGAGTTGTTCCAGGGGTAGCCATGGCAGCCAAGGGAGTTGCCCCAAAGGTTGTAACTATGGAAGTACCAGCTGAAGTACCTAAGTCACCACGATCGCCCAAGCCGAGGCCTACCTCGACCAAGGAGGGTCTGAAGAACAAGAAAGACAAGCAGGTCGCGACACCGCAGCCGTTGCACGCATCACCTAGAAAGCATCCACAGAAGGTTAAGCTCACCATGCAAGAAAAGGGCAAGGTGGTTGACCTAGAGTCGGAAGAATAGGTCAAAGAAATCCCCATGGATGATGAGGATATTGTGGTGGAAACGGAGGATGTTGAGGTTGAGGGGTCTGACCCCATTTCTAAGCTACCTGAGTACATTCCTCCGTGCAAGGGCAAAACAAAGGTGCCCAAGGATATTGATGAGAGTAAGGTCACCTTGCACACGCCCCTACTACCAGAGCAAATTGTCTTTGAGGGACTGCGCTTGGGGCATGTCCCCCTTCTAAAATTGGAACATTGGGATTTAGCTGACATGGAGTGTTTCCCTCATTTAGCATAGACCAACTTATGCACTGTGTCTTCCACAAAAACACTGGAGTGATTGCTTTGGAGTTGAGGAAGTGAATGAAAGGTGTGGACAAGGCAGGCTTGCTAAACCTGTTGTGGGTGCCGCATTACAACCACGCTCCCATCACGATGATCATGATCAAGTGGCTACTGTGCTTGGTGCACGATGGGTGTCTGTGGTTGGAGGAGCTGATACCCATCATCGACACACTGATCCATAGGATCACGCGGCTGCTACACTTAAGAGAAAATATGGACATGGCATTTGGCAGAAAGGCCAGTGAGTGTGCCATTGCTGAGGCGATGAAGGAAAAATTCAAGCTAGTAAAGAAGTCACATGACTATGCCATCACGAGCATCTGTGACCCTACGGTCAAAGTGGCAATGCAAATCTTGGCAGGAAAGGTCATGAGGAAGTGTCGCGTAGATGAAGTGTCAGCACCAGTGATAGCCTTGGCGGCCCAGTGCGCAGAGGGCGTATAGTTTAACTGGGCGCGCTACCTCTGTAGTGAGTTCCTTGTGAACTGCCGCAAGGCGCAGGATCATAGTAAGACATTCCACTATGCATGGCTACTGCTGTCCATAGTGCTGGTTGCGTGGGAGCTACCCGAGGATAGCCAGTTTCCTCTGGTCGCGCCAGACCTACCAGAAGTAGCGAAGTTCACTTCGCTGTGGGCTATGAAGGATCCTCAATGGATCAAGGACAACAAGATCTTTTGGATCTTGATGGAGATGAGCATCCATATGGCCATCAACCGCAAGTCGCATTGTCACCAACTAATTTTGATAAGATGCAGGAGTACATGGAATTCAAGGCCGACTTCCACCATGTCTCAATACATGCGTGAAAGGACCCTAAATAGAAGTGGCATGACCTGCCATACTTGGCCACAGATGACACGATTGCAATGGTCCTCAACCGTTGGCTGGCAGATTGGTGCACTACCACGGACTTGATAACGGGATCTAGCAAGTTCATCCCACAGCGAAAGAAGGAAGAAGCCAAGCTGAAGATGGAATAGTTGGCTGTGAAGAAAAGAAAGGAGGCCGAGGATAAGGCGAAGGTAGAGTGCACTCCTACAAAGCAAACAAGTGGGAAAGTGGAGGAAGAGGAGCGTGACTCTGACTAGAGTCAAAATTCACCTTCCCTGGAGATAGAAGAAGAGGACGAACAGATGGAGCAGGGAGGAGCGGACCCGGAGATGACTCTGTTCCGCACCAAGCACAACAAAGATCCAAAAAAAGTAGGGCTGTGGAAGAAGTCCAAGGCTAGCAAGACGTCTCTCGACCCGATCACCCTAATAGAGGGGGACTTGAATGACATAGGTGATACGGTGAGGGATGCCACCACAGAACTGCTACAGTAGTTTGAGCAGCAACAACAACAAGCTTTGGGTGCTATCCAGACGAGTCTACGCGAGCTGCAGATCCATGCATCACAGGTACAAACTAGCGCGACGTCAACCAGTTTGGCACCTGGCACCTCCGAAGCCGCAGGGATGTTGCGCACACAGGATCCCTGAGCAATAGTGCTTCCGGATGGAGCATTGACTACAGAGATAGAAGATGACAGGCCCACTGTCAGCACCCTCAAGGGAGTTGGACTTAACTTGGCCACGCTTCCTAGTGAGGCGCTTCACCTTTTGCAGGATGGCGTGATTGCGGAACTGTGGGCCTGTGAACAACGCGCGTTACAGGTAATCATTGAGCATAAGATCAACAATTCCCAGATGGATATACAGTGAGACTCCACCATTGACCTCATGAAAGACCTTATGGACAAGAGTCAGTGCATGGCTAAGGTCATGGCTGAGGCATGTAGATCTATCCCGGAGTTGGACATTCCCGAGGCTGAGCCAGTAGATGTGTGGGTTCAGAAGCTCACTACTAGAGTATGTGACGCACACACAGAATTGGCAAAGGTCTAGTTGGAACTGAACCTCAAAATCGCAGAGTTGTAGTTGAAGGCCTAGCCTTCGACTCCGCCAAAAATCAGAGAATCGCGCGAGTCAGCTGTGAAAGATGTGGACAGCGCATTAAAGGACTGCACGACACTCTTCGAGCAGTCGCTCGAGGTGGTCACCAGCCTGCAAGAAGACCCCACTGTGCAGAGGCTTGAAACAGAAGCGCAGGAGCTGCAGCAGTACTACGATGAAGTTAAAGTAACGACGTGCACTGTCGCCATCACACAGAGGCTGGAAAAGCTGCAGGAGGCCAAGGCTTTGAAAGAGTAGGTAGATGCAACTCAGCACAAGGAAGCAGTGTTGAAGGCTCACTTACAACCTTGGTTGGACGAGGCCTATTTGATCACGGCCACTATTGAAGGCAAGCTGGCTAGTCTGCAGAAGACTCAGTAGAAAATTCAGTCAGACAATGCAGGGCCAGCAACGGAGTAGCTGGTCGAGGAGATGAAGCAGGCGGCAACACAGTGTACCACCGAAGTTGCAGTAGTCCAAGTCAAGCTAGGAGGTCTTCGCGACAAGATCTCCGCGCCAGCCAAGTGACTCGAGGGCGAGTCACCATGTTTGTGTTGGGGGCCTGTTGGGAACGGGTCCCCTGGGGTCATTTTTGGGACTAAAAGCCTAAGTTTGGGGCAGAAAGCCTGAATTTTGTATAAAGGAATGTAAAGTCTCCACATTTTGTGGCCATGCAGCGTGAAGATATCAAGAGTCAAAAAGGGTTTCCGCCCTTAGTTTAGATAGCTTGTGTCAGCTTTAGAGATCTACCCTTGGTCCGCGGACCATGGGATTGTATAAAAAGGGAGTCTTAGAAGAGTCTAAGGAGAAGGAGAGTTCTAACTAAGTTGGAGTTTGTGAAGAGCTAAGAGTGAGAGTCTTAGCATAGGAAGAGGCTCTGTAGCTAAGTGCGCAGAGGCCTAGGGTAGAAGTCTGCAGCTGAGTGCGTGGACCCCTGCAGCTGTGTGCGCAGGGCAGATAGAGTCTGTATTGGGAATCTGAATCATCAATAAAGAGAAGTATTATGAAATTACTGTGTATTTTGCCTCTGTGGATTGCATGCGATTATGTTATGTTAAGTTTTGGGTTTATGTTATAATGTTAATTTGATGCACAAATGTATATGTTTCTATTTGTTATATGAACGCAAATAAGGATATATGTTTACGTGAAGATAATCTTAATTGCATGGTAAAATTGGTGAACACTTAAGATAATTTGGGAAATTATACAATAACGCAGTAACAAAGGCACGTAAGTACCTGAGCCACTGGTTAGGGTTGCACGAAGGACGATCGTATACCTTCGCGGAGGTTCTAAGAGATGGAAGAGAAAGTACATCGATAAGCCCTAAAGGCTTATCGATCTACGTGAAGGAAGGGTTTAAGGTATAAAACTGACATCACAACCATCTTAGGGTGCAGAAACTTGGTTCCTGCATCCCCCCATACTGCTTCGGGTGAGACTTCGGTCTGTGCTCCGCAGAATGATGCCGAAAGGGCCAGTAGTGTAGGGATTTTCTTGGCTAACTAACGCTGAACCTGGGTCAAGGCCCATCAAGCCAACAATCTACATGCTAAAATTTGAAGGCTTTTCGAAATCGTGATATTTTATCTTTAATGCCATGGTTGAAAAATTTCAATTTTAAGGTTTTTGGAGTCATGATATTTATCTTTAATGCCATGATTGAATTTTAGGAATTTTTAGGTTTTATGGAGACATGATATTTTATTGTCAACACTATCATCGAAAACTATTGAAATTTTAAGTTTTTCCATACTTATGATATTTTTTTTTGATACCATTGCTAAAAAATGTTGGAATTTAACAAAAAAAAGTGTTGATGCATCATCAACACTTTTCAATTTCAGAGTGTTTTTTCATGTTTATTGTACAAAAACTTTAGCTTTTAGTGCCATTGCTATAAAAAAAATGTTGATGTAACATCAACGATCACGGTGTGTTTTTATGTTTATTCCACAAAATTTTTAGTTTTTAATATCGTTGTTAAAGAAAGTTCAATTTTAACCCATAATTTTTTTTTTTTTTTAAGGGTATTTTCGTGTTCTTTGCACAAAAATAAGGGTTTTTTTGGGCTAGAGTCCTCGTTTTGAGGTTATGGTTCTCATTAGGTTGGTAACTTTGTTACTAAAATAAGTAGACAAAGATTGCATGATAAAATGGAAGAAAAAATGGCCTTAATCATTAAGATGAAGTAGAATGGTCAATAGGTTTTGTTTTAACTAGAATGCCAGGAGGAGCTTGTTGACTTCCCTTGCTAAGGCACCCTTCCATGTGATGCATGCAAAAGTCTAAGCTTGCTAAGCAAGTTATGTTGGTTGCATTCTCCATTTTAATTTCATTTAACTGATGGATGCTTTAATTTCTTGTATCATTTTGATCTACAAGGACCTTAAATCCCAAAATATGTTTAACCTTCCAATATAGGTCTATTGTTTGGAGGTCCCAATTTTTCTTCCTCTATTATATAACCAGGGTCTAGAATCTAGTTCGCCACTTCAGCTTGCACCTCTAAAGGTGTGTGAGAGTGACAAATTTAGGCAGAAGAGTTGTCTTTGTAAAAGGCTCAAGAGCCACCAAAGGCTCTAGGACCTTTAGTATCTCATCTAGAACTCATATGCTAATGTGGCATGTCTCTGGCGAAGGAAACACAAACAATACAAAAGTGGGGGCTTGGATGTTGAAAATCCTGCACAAGAAGAAGAGTATAGGGGCTACAACCAAACAAAGGCTAACCTAAGAATAGAGATAAAGCGAAAGGATTATTAGTGCAAGAAGAAGGTGATATTCTACCAAGGAGAATGACCCTACACCAAGTAAGACCCTGGAGCCCACGAGTGAGAGAGATACGCCAAACTAAAAAAACAAATAAGGCCACAACTCTCAAGAATTAATAATAGACACACCAACCAAAAGAAAGAATCCAAAAGAAAGAACAAGAAATATGAAAAAATTCAAAAGTTAAAGTCTGACTATCCCTGCATACATGAGCTTTGTGCCAGATTATCACCAAACGAGCACACAACTACAACATGCATCCAAGCCAATAAAATTTCTTTTTGTTATTAACATTGCTTTGAGGTGGAACAATGGCTAGACAAAAATAGGAAAGAATAAGGTAGTTGACCTTGCTTAATGGACCATCACTTGATGTCGACGTGTACTAGAGAAAATTGAAGTCTTTGTTTAGATATGAGATAAAGCATAGATGAAAACAAGCAAACACAAGATAACTAACATGTGAGACTAGGCTAGGAAGCCTTGGATATTCCCCTAGAAAAGCACTAAGATGGAACATACCTACCTTCTTTCTATTCTAGATAAAAACGGAAGGTTGAGCACCTTCCTTCCACCACATAGCTAGGAGCCTAACACAACTATTCACCATCAAATAAACTAGAACTATTCCAAAAATTAATGACATTAATGCCGGAAGTACCTCGAAAAAATGACATAATCAAATCCTCTTTAATGTTGCAAATCCATCGTGATGTGAAGTCATGGTGGATAGTGGCTAACACACCATCCTTCTCAATTGGGTGGGTTGGAAATGGGATGATCGTCCCATCCTTCTTGCTTCTATTATCAACACCCCTATCAGAGTTAGAGGTAGCTCTTGCTGTCATATATTGTGTTCCTAAATAATTCATAGTGTTCTTAGGGATAAGCAACTTGAATTTTAGGGATATTATGTGTTATTTAAATTTCACAATTAGTTAGTAGATTAAACCCTATTTTTATTCATAATTGAATCCCTAGTTTGCATTGATTATATTGTTAAAAGATTGACCTATTTGTTACTATTATAACTTGATTTATTACTGAAATTAACTATTTTTCACACAAGTTTTACAGCAACCATATATTTTTCTTATTTTGTAGAGTTTGGGGAACCCTCTTTGACCTATATTGACTTTTTGAATATCATAAATTATGTTAGAAACTTTACACGCTCAAATTTGAAAATTACTTTGAATAAATCACCTTGTTCTCACTTTGAATCTCATCTTAGTGGTGATATTGGAGTAGTTAACATAGAAGGATTCAGACTTGATTATATCTTGCCTAAAGCTTCCTTGTAGCTACTAGGAAATCCTCCCTTATGTTGGATTCATCTTTCACTAAAGAGAGGGAAGTGATTGCCTAGGTGATGGTAGTAACACTTCCGTATTACATTTGTCTTAGTGCCTTGTGAAAGGCTTTGCACTAGGGTGCTTTCTTTTGTGATAACAAGACATAAAATACCATCACTAAATATAGCCATTCATGTTATTTGTCTATTTGGTCTTGAGACCGTAGTTTAAGTAGATTTCACAACCAATGCAATTTAACATAATTGTTGATAAGAAGAATGAAACTATAGGTTCAATTTAATTTTACAATTATTCAAACTAAACATAATTATTTATCATAATTATTGATAAAAAGAATAACAAAAAATATTATGACAAAACAAGTAAGTTTAGCAAGGAAGAGCTTAAATACAATACATGCTAATCCATAGTAATGTGTAAAAGTATGGCCGCACTCCTGTCAATCTGAAGGCATCTATAACAAATCACTACCAACATCAAGTGCTACAACTAAGGTTACATTCAAATGACTGCCAACATCAAGTGTTACATGTTATGTTCAAATCATTGCCATAATAAGGTGCCACAAGTAAGGTTATGTTCAAATAAATCACTACTAGCATCAAGTGCTACAAATAAGGTTACATTGGGAGTGCCTACTTGAATGATGGTGTAGAACACACTATCCAAACCACCAAATGAGGACTTAGGAGCCTAATGAGGGATTGAATTACAATAACAAATATCTTTACCAATTTTGATTTTGAACTTCCAAAAAAACTCAAAAAATAGAAAACTAATGTTTTCATTGTACAGTACTATATTTAAGTTGTATTGGAAAATGAATCCACTCTATAAGTTTATTCAAGTATCAACTTACAAATTTTTATTTTAGGTTCATTTCAAATTGAGTATGAAATATTATAAATAAACAAGGAAGCATAACTTACAATCCCAATTGTCAAAATAAGATTGTCATGCTCCTTGCTAAAAATGTAAGGGATGGATAGTCGAGGCAATAAACGACTATGGCAAGTAGAATCACGATACAACACTTTGTAATACTTGTCACTTCCCTCAACAAACCAACTGTTTTTATCTCATCCATATTTCAAATTCATCCACTCTTTCACTTCAAGAGAAAATTTATGATACATATTCTTATAGGATTGCCCATCCAAATATTGAAAGAAAAGAAATATAAATAAAAGTTTGTGATAAATAAAACTTGAAGTTGGGCGTAGAGATTAGTATGGTGCCCACTTGAAATAGAATATTTGCATAATCTTTTCTAGCCACCTCAATAGACACCATTAGGAAAATATATATTTTGCTTTGTGCTAGTTACATCACTATAACACTTTCTCTTAACATGCATGGCTTTCTCTATATGGCACTAGCACACCTAGGTTTGAAATTAGGAGTAAGCATTGAACATAATGAAGGTCCATAATGAATAGACCTTAATAGCTTAATCAAGTGGCCCTTCTCCATCTTCATTATATCTTAATAGGAATTTCAATTTTAAGCATTTGCAATGGCAACTAGATCTCCAACCATGTTGGCACCAAACAACACTGGTTACTAATAGAAGAATCTCTTTGAGAATAATTTCTTCTCACTAGTTGAAATCAATATTTTTTTAATAAAGATCAATTAATTATTGATATCGTACAGAGTGTTACTTTCATTTGTTGAAATCCTCTGATTTAAAAAATCAAAATTTCCATCTATTTAACACTCTAATTTAAAATTAAGAAAAACATTAAATAACATTATTTCACAATCATGATAAAACTATAACCATGCATGAATTTTTACTAAATTCTTAATAAATTTATATCTATATCCACAAAAAAAATAAAAGAAATCAAGCAAGAAAGATCCTAGATCATGATAAAACTATAAACATACAATTTCTACTGAATCCTTAACCAATTTAAATCTATAACCAAAAAACTCAAAAATCAAATAACACAAAAATAAAATCAATTAAAACAAAAATGAATTTGATAGGACAAATAATATCGACTTTAAAAAACTGTGATATAATAATCTTTTTATAAAGTCTCCACTTGGAGGTGATTTCCTAGATAATGGAGATTTTAAAATAATAAATTATGTTTTTATGATCTAATTAGCCGTTCCCTGGTCAATCTAGCTGTTATCATTTTAGCCATTACCTGATCTGGAAATTTGGTCATTGGACATTCTGCCCGATCTATTTATAATGCATAACAAGATCTGCTCATTCAACTTGTTCTGACGATAAACCACACTGGTTGGTTCGAAACGCTTCAGCAAAAATATTTCTATGTAATTTTCACCGAAAATTCTTCTAAAAACGATTTTTTTTCTCTAAATAACTTAATATATAATATTATAGTGATTTAAATATATCATGGAGTGCAAAATTCAACGATCCAACACTCGTTAGATTCGCTGATCTAAAATGGCGGGCGGTAGTTATCTGTCTTAGTCAAAGGGCGGCTGGGAAATAAGCTACTGATAAACTTTTGGATTTATAAAAAATTACAAAATATTTTAACTATATATAATTAATAATAATAATTTACAATTTTAATAGATTTAATAATATTTATAAAAGAGTATTATATATTTGAAGAAGAAAAATGATTATATATTAAATTTTATAAAAAGTGTATTGAATATATATAGAAAGTTTGGTCAAGATTCAAAAAAATATTATATATTGAAATGTAAGAAAATTTTATTAGGTTAATTCATATTATTATGGGTGATTGATTTATTTTTAAATTTCAAAGAAAAAGCTAAAGTGCTGGTCATTGTTACTATTTCTGCTGAGCAAATTTGATGCCTTTTTTAAAATAGACACATATGGAATTGACATATACTAGGTAGATGGGTTATTTTGAATGTTTCATTATTTTGAATTTAAACCATTAACAACCTTAAGTTTTTAACAAGCTCTTATATATATATATATGATTTTATTCAATTTTTTATAATATAAATTTATATTAAAATTAAAAATATAATATATAAAATTATAACTTTTTCACTCAGTCAATTTGAATTCAGTCAATCAAACTAACCCATATTACTTTCTTCAAAACATATTTTTTAATTGATTTTCTAACACTGACATGATTGATCTATAAATATATTATAGGATTTCCACATCCAATTCATTCAAACTAACACATATTACTTTATTCAAAACATATTTTTTCACTGACTTTCATAACACTGACATGATTGCTCTATAAATATATTATAGATTGATTTCCACATTTAATAAATAATGTGTAAAATTTTAAAAATATTTAAAATTTCACATATTTTTTATTTTAAATATAATATTTAGTATATATAATATTTATTTTTCTAATTTTATAAAACATCATAATTATGAATTTGCATTATTACAATAAATGTTTTAAATTTTTAAATAATCCAAATTGATATCCAGCATCTAGATATTAAATTTTTAAATAATCCAAATTGATATCTAGCATCTAGATATCTATGACATGATATAGAAAAAGTTGTGGTCAACGACAAATTCTTTAATCCATATTTAATTATATTGATTTTAATGGTAAATTTTTTAATCAATATTTAATTATATTGATTTTAAGATAAATCTTTTTGCTTTACACTAATTATTTTAATTAGTATTAATTTATTTTTATTTAATTTATAAATATTGTTGAAAATTAAATTTCTATCTATTATAAAAAGTTAGGAGTTTTTAATAAATTTTTATATAGTTATAATGTTTGTTTTAATAAGTTGGGTGATAAAATTTTTGGTGAGATTAACTTGTATTTATTTAAATTATATTTTTGAATGTATAAGTACTTTCAATACCCTAAAGAATCTCAAAGGCACTTGTATTTTGTAATTTAAATAACTCAAATTTGCAAGTTCAACATATCCTTACGAAATTATATATATAATATTTAATATATATTTTTCTTATTTATTTATTGAATTATAATTGTAATTTCCTTTTAATAATTGGAAGGAGCTCGAAGAAGAAATGAAGGACTATTCGTAGGACCCTCTAGAGGGGGTCCCGATTTGGTCTACTATGCTTATTGTCTACTCAATCTTAGCTCCCACTTACTATCAATCACCATACACAAGAATCTACTCATGATCACATTTCGACGATGACTTCTCTAGTTCCATCATTCTTGTACTCGGTCTTGCAGTCACCAGTTGTTAAGGAATCCTTTTGCATTTTCCCTTCCAAGGAGGGGCCCAATACCTAAGTTACCTCAACGACATTTTCTTTACTTGGAAGCTCACCTTATCCATTTGCATTTTTACCTTGCCTACAGTCCCCTCTGCATGCAAATTTTACCATTGTAATTTTTCAATGGATCCTACCTCTTCACCAACCTATTCCCCCCCCTCCCCCCCCCCCCCCCCCCCCCCCCTCCTGACCTGCCCTCCACCTAGTGTGGTTTCCTAAGTTGCCTTCTAATTGTCAATATATTGAGTTGGGGTAGTATCTCTCTCAAACCATGTTGGAAAAATTGTCATTGATGGCAAAGGGTGTTGAAGGTTTCCTGTTTTGGTCTAAGCAACAATTGATGCATGCACTCCACAGTTGATGGTATGCTTGTTATTTATGTCAAAGTTATTCAATGTTAGAACAATGGCCAATGGCTAGTATAAGTTTGGTATGAGTATGACGATGCCATGTATTATTGCTAAAGTGTTATGGTTGAGTTTGTATTGTTGCTAATGCTCCTATGTATGTATTTCTACTCATGTAAAGTTGTGAATGATTTTGATGCTTATCAAAGGTATGTCCTTGCCACAAGTGTGAATGTTGTGATGTAAATGGTTGCATATGTTGTGATGTAAATGCTTGCAGATGTTGTGATGTAAATGTTGATGTATTTCTAGTATCAGAGATTGACATAGTATGTTGATGATGCATTCCTTAATGATCAAAGGTTATTTGTATATTATTGTGCCGCATAGATGTTTGAAGATGTTTTATGAGCTAAAAGAGTGGATGGTGTGCCTAAGTGGAATAGCTAGCAAAAATAAAAATGAAGTAGAATATATGCATCTTGTCAATGATCAGATCGTGTATATACATGGTTTATCTTCAAGAAAAATGTGCATGCATCTTGTGAAGTGAGAAAACAAGAAATCTACATTGGTGTTGGTTTATGTTACTCCTTAGAGGTTGACGTTATTCTTTTAAGAATATTTGGAGGATCATTTTTATTTTTTCCCTTCAAAATATGAAAGAATGTGAAATGAATAACTATACCACTATTAGGCCCACTTATTCATTTCACACATGGATTTGAAATCTCGGTGAAATTCATGTAAAAATTCCAAATCTTTGTTCGCTATATTTTCAGAGACATGGTCTAAGGAATTTAGGGTTTCTACATGCTCCAAAATTGAATCTCAAATAGGTGACCTAGGGAAAATTGTTATAACTTTCTCTTCGAGCATCGAACTTGAATTTCGTAAAAACTGAATGAAATCACACTGAATTTAGTTTTTTGACGACTACTTTAAAGGCCGAAGGTTGAAACAGTGACACGTGGTAATTCGTACAAGTTCTCTATACTGAACTAGTCTATAATCATGTCATCATGGGAGATTTGGTATAACTTGATCTTGAAGAATCCAATTTCAATCTAACTTGTGGGGCTAGAAATAAGACAAAAAAATCTACTTCAATATGGAGTTCTAGACATTGGGAGGCTGAAATTATAGAGATATAACAATTTCAAGCGATCTCCTAAAACAAAGAAAAAGGTGTGTATATTTTTAAAGTTGCATAACTTTTGTTTGAAAAATCAGTTTGAAGTGATTCAAAGTGCATATTGAAGCATAGATATCATTATTTAGTTCTAAAATGCCTTGAAAGAAGAAGAAAAAAAAAAAACAGATATACCTAGTAAGCCAACAAAAGGCTCTACTAGCAGAGGAAGCATCTTCAATACCCTCATTAATTGGAGGGGAAATTTCTCAGATCATGAAATTCTCAACTCAGCATGGACCCTTACACCAAGCTTTATTATATGGAATGTTTGGAAGGAGAGGAACAAAAGAATATTCAAGGAGGAAAAAAATCCCCCATATCTCCTGTTTGAGACTATTTTGAAACAACTTAAGGAGACAGTGGGCTCCACAGTTTGCAACCACCATAATAATCCTCCCTCAGATCTGGAAAGGAAAATTCTCAGACAGCTAGGGCTGCAGGAACTAACTCCTCAAGGTCTTAATAGAAAGGTTATAGTAAGGGATAGGGAGCAGGATTTCTGGCATCCTCCCCAAGAAGGATATCTAAAATTCAACATTGATGGAGTGTCTAAAGGAAACTCGGGAACGGCTGGGTATGAGGGAGTACTTAGGGATGCCAAAGGAAGTATTATTTCCATTTTCCATTGTCACCTAGGTACAACTACTAATAACATGGTTGAACTAATGGCTTTGGAGCAATGCCTGGATTTTCTAAGTCAGGATAATTGCTGCAATGTGATAGTAGAAGTCGATTCAGAGCTAGTTATTAACTCAGTGAAAAGAATTAATAGTGGAACAACGTCGGAGAAAGTCTCCAAACACTGGAAATTAATCAGGGTTTTCCAAAGAATTCAGGATCACCTACAAAACTTACGCACTGTCAGCTTCCAACATGTTCATAGAAAGGCCAACAAGCTGGCAGATCTGCTAGCCAATCAGGGGGTCAGCAACACAGAAGTCAAGGTTTCAATGGGATGGCAGGAGTTGAGACAAAGCAGATTAAAAACTCTTTGCAGTGAACAAGAGGAGGAAGATATTAGAGTGTTCAGACACAGAGCCATGGAGGCAAGCTCTTAATTTCTTGGCCTTCGCATGTGTTATCAGCTTCAAGCTAACAGGTCCTTGAGGAGGGGACGAACACTGATGAGTGATAGATACCTGAGTAGCAGTGAGATAGTCAGCATTGTTCTTCAGGGAATGCATGTTTAGGCTAGAAAGACGAGCAGACTTGGAAGGGATCCCTATTTCATCGGCAGCCAGAATCTTCGTTTTTTTGGGTCTCGAAGAGAAAAACCGCTTCCTTGGCGGTTTTTGGATGTTCGCACAGCTTTAACAGGGAAAGTGGTTTTAGCGATTTTGCAGCGATCCCATACATCTTCCCACACGTGGCAGAGGGAGGATTTGGAAAACCACCCTTTATCGCACATTAATGTCTGGTTAACTTGGGCGATGTGATATTATGGTCAACCGTTGGATCCCGCTGTTTGGATCAATGGTCTTGATTGGTTGTGAAAATTTGAGGAGCGGCATGTTAAACCTTGGTCGACTTTGTTGTGCGACATCTTCCAGGACTGTTGGTTTAGGAGTCAGAATACAAGGCTCAGATCAAAGAATCTCTTCAGGGGTCTGTTGGGCGGAAGATCTCGCGGGCTTCTTAGAGCGGGTTGTAATGGCAGAGCACCCGATTTTTGGGTCAAGATATACGATTATCTTCCGGGCATGTTGTGCAGGGAGGACGGCTTAGAGAGATTTCGGGTGGACCATATGTGCGATGTTTATTCTACATTGCGGACCTGAAATCAGTTCAGTTGGGTGTCTATTTTTTCATCGGGTTCGTTTTCAGAATCAAAGAATATACCCTTCTCTGACCCGATATGATTCTCAACAGTTAGTTCTTTCCAAATAGTTCGGTGGGTTGTGGCATTGGTGTGGTTTTTTTGGTAGTTAATGGGCCCTTGGCTTGGCTCCCAAGACCTGAGTGGATGGTTAATGTTTAACCCTCAGGCCTCATTGGGTAGTTGTTTTATATGTAACTTGTGTCCTTGTTTATAATGAAAAGAAGGTACGACTCTTGCTTTAGCAAAAAACAAAAAAACAAAAGGCTCTACTATGACGCATGAAGAAGAGGAAGAAATGCAACATGATATATCAAAATTACGAGACCAAGTGCAACAAATTTTAGTCTCGCAAAGAGTAGCCAAAGATGAATTAGAAGAAATGATGAATATTAAGATGGGTGGTTTAAAAGGGGACATGGATGGTTTAGAAGAAAAAACTAAAAAGGGACATGGAAGGTTTGAAGGATGGTTTTAAAGCATAAATGGAAGGTTTGAAGGAAGGTTTAACAAAGTTACTACAAGAAATGCTTCCTAATGGCGACAAGATATTCCATGAAACTCGTGATGAGAACAAAAGGAATGTGAATCAAGATTTTAGAGACTCTAACTTTGGGTTGAAGATCAACCACATTTCAAAGATTGATATGAGGAAGTTTGATGGCAAGGATCTGGTAACATGGATACTACAAATGGAGCAGTTCTTTGATCTACACGATGTGCAACACACACAAAAGGTACACATTGCATCTTTATATTTAGAACCCAATCAATTTGTATGGTATCAATGGATTTATTATCGTAAAGCACTAGTCACTTGGACATTTTTTATGGAGGAATTGATAACACATTATGAGGATACAAAGAGAAATACATTCTTTAGCCAAATGATAAATCTCAAACAAAAGGGTTCAGTTGGGGAGCACATTGAGGACTTCCAAAGATTGAATATCAAGGTAACTGATATTCCAGAGGAGCATCTGATTGATGTCTTCATAGGGAATTTAAAGGATAATATCCAACATGAGGTTCACCTTTGGGAACCTAAGTCATTGGAGAATGCATTCAAGGTGGAAAGAAAAATTGAAAGAAAAATTATGGCAACAAGGAGGTCTACCACTCACAACTATTAAAGATGGAAGTATTCTCCTAGCTTCCCATAACTTATAAGGTTGACACCACAACAACTGAAGGAATAAAGGGAAAAAGGTATTTGTTACAGATGTGATAGAAAATACACTAAAGGTCATAAGTGTGATGAGAAGAAATTATTTTACATAGATTGTGAGGAGGGAGAAGAAAAGGAACAAGAAACATCAAAATAAGAAGATATACACCCAGAACCAACCCTAGGGGTTGAAAAATAAGAAATGAATCTGACCATATCTTGTACTACATTGGCAGTAACTAAAACTCCTCAAACTCTCAAGATAGAAGGATATATCAAGAAGAAAAAGGTAGTAATGTTGATTGATTCAGGTAGTACTCATAATTTTATTCATTTTAAGATAGCCAACACCAGAGTGTCAAGTGACGACTACAAATGGAGGAATTATAAATTTCTCATGAAAGTGCCATAATATCAATCTAACCATGGGGGAATATGTATTGAATAGTCCAATGCTTTCCATTCTAATGGGTGGTGTGGGTGTTGTAATAAGATTCCAATGGTTACAATATTTGGGGATGATAGCTTTTAATTTTCAAGAACTTTTCTTGATTTTTTCCTCGGAAGGAAAGGAAATTGAATTAAGGGGTATCGCAAGGAAAATCAGGAAGATAATCAGCTCTAGTGGCATGACAAAGCTTTTAAACAAGGAATAACGAGGGGTAATTGCACAATTACGTTCACTAGATGTTCATACATCTAAGTCATCCATTTCTCCAAATCTCGAAAGGGTCCTTGATAATCATTCCAAGGTATTTGAGACTCCCAAACATCTCCCACCTAATCACGATCACGATCATGTTATTCACTTGATTCTAGGAGGTGTTCTTCCAAGCATTATACTTTACAGATACCTGTATGTCTAGAAGAGTGAACTTGAACGTGTGGTTGCAAAAATGCTAGAGGCAGGTATAATTCAACCTGGACAAAGTTTTTTCTCTCCTCTAGTAGTATTGGTGCAAAAGAAGGGTGGATCATGGCATATGTGTCTGGATTATAGAGAGCTCAACAAGAGATAATTTTCCCATTTTTGTCATTGATGAGTTGTTGGATGAATTACATGGAGAAATTTACTTCGCAAAGTTGGGTCTTTGTTCAAGATACCATCAAATTAAAATGAAGATATAAGACATTACAAAAACAACATTTAGAACTCATGAAGGTCATTATGAATTTGGTCATGCATTTTGGCCTTACTAATGTGTCTTCCACATTTCAAGGTTTTATGAATTCCACTTTCAAAATCTTCCTTAGAAAATTTGTGCTAGTATTTTTTGATGATATACTAATCTATAGCAAGTCTTGGAAATATCATGTTCAACATGTTGACAAGGTGCTCAAACTATTTGAGGAGAAACAATTCTATGTAAAATCCTCCAAATGTTTCTTTGGGGTACATGAAGTGGAATATTTGGTTCATATTTATCCCATGAGGGTGTTAAGGCAAACCCTAACAAAATTAAAGCCATCAAGGAATGGAAAATCCCCACAAACATAAAGCATCTTCAAGTATTTCTCAAGTTAATAGGGTATTGTCACAAGTTTGTTAAGAATGTTAGTTTTTGGTAGCATAGGATGTGATCTAGCCATGAAAATTGGTGGAGAGGCTAAGGCACATAATTTCTAAAGAACCCATAAACCATTTGGTGAAATTCCACCCGGATTGTATTTTATTAAAATAATTAATATTTTTAATGGGGTTCCTAAGTCTAAACTTAGGAAAATTAAAGTATTAATGGGTATTAATCAAAATATGGGTGAGAATGTTCTAGAAAGCGGATCAAGTCAAGTTTTAATCTTAGTCATTGATTAGAGACTTAATCTCGGTCGTTGACATCTCAACGAGAAAAGTATAAGAAGGAGGCTTGGGGTTCATTTAGAGAGATACATGGAGAGAACAAATTGATCTGGAGTCAATTTTTGGGGCTAGGACACTGAGAAATTCGAACTGTGTGATCATTCTATAATAGAGGGGCAGGGATAGTTCGGGAATACTAGGCAAAGAGGCGGAGAGCCACTAGTGGGGGCAATGCAACATCTAGAGGGACTAACATTAGGCCAGTTTGGGCCCACGCAGTCATGATGTAGAGCCAGAAAGGCCAACGCAAAAGTGAGGATGCCCTCATGCAGAAAGTCGGAAACTATCTGGGAGCTGCCAGAATAGCCAGCAGAGGTTGACGCAGAAGCTCTTGGAGGCAGAAGAGATAGCGCAAAGCTGACACAGAGCTTGTAAGGCTGACATAGGGCCTACATAAGGCTAGCACAGAAGATAGCAGGGGTTAGCCAGTTCTGCTACCAGATCAACCAGAAACTGCCGAGTGAAGTGAGGTAATCTCACTCAATTTTCCGCCATTATATTTTTCTCTGTAAATGAATTGTTAGGACGGAATCCAACATTGTATTCAGAACTACTACTTAATAATATAAAACCCAGAGAGATGCTACAATGGTTTTTCTGTGGTCTATTTTGTCAAAAAATAATTGTGCCTTATGTATCTTATTCTTTTCTCAGTTTATTGTTTCATGTAATCAAATTAAATTGGTGTAGGCTGCAGAAGTAATTTGCTTCAGTGTTATTAAGAAAATAACTTGATAATGTATATTAAAATCAAGTAGGTGAAGTAAATTCAGTTTCTTTGCAGTAGGGGTTCCTTGAGTGTAGGAATTTTTACATGGTATCAGAGCATTGCTTTTGAAACAGGAAGAGCAGATCCAACACTAAGTAGAGAGGCCAATAGTTTCATTTGGCAGCAATTTGAATCCCCTTAAAGGGATTCCGTAGTCCTTGTCAGGAAAGCAGAGATTCAAAGGAAATCTCTCTCTGAGAGAGTCAACAGAGAGGTATGGTTTCCGGTTCGTGAGCTTGTAGAGGCAGAGGGAATGGCGCAGAGCCTCAGCACAGTACTTGAAAGGCATAGTTTCTTCCAGGGAAGAAATCTATCGGAAAATAACGAAGACACATAGTAGGGGAATTTTCTCCTCACAGGATTTTTCTCGCCAAAAGTTCGAATTTTTCACTTGCTCGACAACAATGAATAAAGGAGTCAATTTGACAGTTTGGTTGAGATGGCATCATATGGGATCCGAGATCAGGACAAGTTGTAAGGAGATTCCAACTATGTCATATGGAAGACTAGAATCTTAGTTGTTTTGGAGGATTAGGATCTCGAAGCTTACATCAAGAGTGTTGTGGTTGTTCCCACAGACAATGATTAGAAGAATAAGTACAAGTCCGAGCAGGGAAAGGTGAAGAGGCTCATACTCGATGGAGTTCGAGATCATGTGGTCTCGCACTTACAGGGAAAAGATACATCCCGAGAAATGTGGGAAGCTTTGTCTTCATTGTATGAAGGTTCTTCCAAACAATGAAAGATGTACTTAGAACAAAATTTGCAGCGGACATTGATGCAAAAGGGAGAAGGGGTTAACTCCTATCTTCAACATCTTCAGGACACCAGAGACCAGCTTGCTACAATGGGGTCTACTCCTTAGTCTACCACAATGGTAAGGACGACCTTGAATGGAGTCTCGGATGAATGGCAAGTCTTTGTCCAAACTATATTGGGCAGGGAAATACTACCTTCATGGGAGGAGATGTGGGCAGCCCTTCAACAGGAAGAATTAAGGAGGGATTTGGTTAACGTCAACCTCATTGGTAGCAGTGGGAGTGGCATGAAGACCAATGAGGAGGAGGAGAATGTGGCTCTAGCATCAAAGGGATAATAGAAGCAAAAATAGAAGAAGGACATTTTGAAGGTGAAATGTTTCATATGTGGCGAGATGGGCCACTTTGCATCCCAATGTCCTTTGAAGCAAAAGGATAAGGATGAGAAACATGATCCTAAGGCTACTCTAGCAAAAATTGGTGAAGATGAGTTTGCCATGAGTGCCCATGCATCTCCGGGAGGGAAATGGCATTAGGGGAATTTTGAGGTCTAAAATGGGCCTCCTAAGAAAAATGTACAACCAAAATAAACTTTATAAGAACCAATAGCATTCAAGATGATGATGTCAACCATGGGGGACGATTCACCATTTTTGGAGTAACAAAGTAAAAAGATAAAAATTAACAAAATAATAAAACTAGTTTTTCAACTCGTATTTTTAACTTCTCTCTAATATTTTACTCAAATTTCGAGCGGGAGTACTTGTTCGATGCAAAATTTAATTCCTCATCCAAGGAGTACCCATGTTGCATACTTTCGATGGACCCTGCTATACGAAAAATGAGAAATACATGAAAAAACATGATTGCAATCACATTTTTCATGTATTTCTCATTTTTAACCACATTTTTCATGTATTTCTCATTCTTCGTGTAGTAGGGTCCATCGAAAGTATCCAACATGGGTACTCCTTGGATGAGGAATCAAAATTTTCATCCAACGAGTGTTTCCACTCGAAATTTAAGTAAACCCATAGGGAGATAAGTTGAAAATGCGAGTTGAAAAAATAATTTTTCTTTTTTCCCTCTAAAATTTGATGATGTAATCTAATCTTATTTTATTATTTCCACTATTATTTTATAATTTCCTTAGGAGGCCCATTTTAGACCTCAAAATTCCCCTAATGGGTGATATTGAGTTGTAGTTGGGAGGACTACATGTGGGCAGGATCCTTGAGGAGTCCAACTCTTGGATCAATTCCTTGCTATGGGAGCCCAAGATTCAGCAGTAGCAAGATGGAATTAATGTCAGATGATGCAGCGGGTTGGTTGGATAGATAGATGCAATAGCCTAAGACCAGAGATTGATTAACGCAGAGCAAGGTTGGCAACAGTGCAGATGGCACAGTGCCGCAGTCGGCAACAACGCAGAAGATTCAGAGGGTTAGAGACTAGTAGCAGTCAGCTTCCAACATTCACATGGTATTATGCTGAACACAGTTAGTTCAGAAATTTTGGATTCTTTTCCATTGCTAGGGAGCAACAATTAGAAAATGACGTAGTGTAAAGCTAACAATGGCAGTGTTAGCAGCAGATGCAGAAGGAGTTTTAGTATAGATGCAGCAATGGCAGTGTTAGCAGCAGATGCAGAAGGAGTTGTAGTATAGATGCAACAATGGCAGTGGCAGTGTCATGGGCAGCAACACAGTGTTGGTGATAACAACAGTGAGGAAAGGAGATGCTTTAGAGACAAAGCATCAAGCAATTGAACACTGTTGCTAGAGCACATTCGTCGATAACATGGAGTGTTAGTTTTTGGTAGCATCGGATGTGATCTAGCCATGAAAATTGGTGGAGAGGCTAAGGCACATAATTTATAAAGAACCCAGAAACCGTTTGGTGAAATTCCACCTGGATTGTATTTTACTAAAATAATTATTTTTTTTGATGGGGTTCCTAAGTCTAAACTTAGGAAAATTAAAGTATTAATGGGTATTAATCAAAATATCGGTGAAAATGTTCTAGAAAGCAGATCAAGCCAAGTTTTAATATTAGCCATTAATCAGAGACTTAATCTCGGTCGTTAAAGTCTCAACAAGAAAAGTATAAGAAGGAGGCTTGGGGTTCATTTAGAAAGACACACAAAGATAATGAATTGATATGGAGTTCAATTTTTGGGGCTAGGAAGTTGAGAAATTCAAACTGAGTGGCCATTTTGCAGTAGAGGGGTAGGGATAATTTAGGAATACTAGGCAGAGAGGCGGAGAGCCACTAGTGGGGGCAGCGCAGCATCTAGAGGGACTGATACTGGGCCAATCTAGGCCCACGCAGTCTTGACGCATAGCCAGAAGGGCCATCGCCGAAGTGAGGCTGCCCTCATGCAGAAAGACGCAAATTGTGAGGGAGCTATCAGAACAATCGAGAGAGGTTGACGCAGAAGCTGCAAGAGGTAGAAGACATGGTGCGGAGCTGGCATAGAGCCTGTAAGACTGACGCTGGGCCTACGTACGACCAACACAGAAGATCGTTGGGGTTAGCTAGTTCTGTTGTCGGATCAACCGGAAATTGCCGGGTGAAGTGAGGTAATCTCACTCAGTTTTCTACTGTTATATTTTTCTTTGTAACTGGATTGTTGGGAGGGAATCCAACATTGTATTCAAAACTATTGCTTAATAATATAAAACCCTTAGAGCTGCTACACCGATTTTCCCGCATTGGGTTTTTCTGAGGACTATTTTGTCCAAAAATAATTGTATCCTATGTATCTTGTTCTTTGCTCATATTCTTGTTTCATGAATCAAATTAAATTGGTATATGTTGCAGAAGTAATTTACTTTAGTATTATTTAGAAAATAACTTGATAATGTATATTAAAATCAAGTAGGTGAAGTAAATTCAGTTTTGCTGCAGTAGAGGTTCCTTGAGTGTAGGAATTTTCACAAAGAATTATGGGAATAGAGCAACACCTCTAACAATAGTACTGAAGAACGATGCATTTTTTTGGACTCTAGAAGAAACTAAGGTCTTTGAGCATCTTAAAGAAACAATGTGCTGAGCTCCGGTATTAGCTACACCAGACTTCAAAAAAACCTTTATTGTGGAATGCGATGCCTCAGGAAATGGCATTGGTATTTTTTTAATTCAGGAAGGAAGATCCATTTCTTTCGAAATTCATCGAATCAAGGGAAAGTATTTATAGAAACCTATTTATGAGAAGGAAATGTTGGTACTATTGCATGCACTGAAGAAATGATGCATGTACCTAACGAGAAGACACTTCAAGGTAAAAATAGACATGAATAGTCTTAAATAATTCTTGAAACAAAGATTATCTTCAGAAGAGTAGCAATAATGGGTCACAAAAATGTTGGGTTATGGATTTTAAATCATCTACAAAAAAGGGAAGAAAATTGTTGTTGCAAATGCACTCTCAAGAAGGGATGGGGATGTGGAAGCATTGCTTTTTGAAATTTCTATTATCCAACCTGATTGGATAACTAAAGCAAAGGATGAATGGAAGAATGATGAAGAGGTATCGACACTTATTCAAAATCTGCAACAATATCCATGTGCATATGATTCATTTATTTGGAAAAGTGATTCAATGTCGTACACATATAGCTTATATCTATGTAAGAACTCCTGACTTAAACAAATGGTTATTTTGGAATTTCACACCTCTCCTATAGGAGGCACTTAGGATTTTTAAAAACTTACCATAGGGTCAAAAAGGAATTTTTTGGGATGGACTTAAATATGATATTCAGAAGTTTGTGGTAGAATGTTTGATTTTCCAACAAAATAAAGTTCAGATAATTAAGACCCTGAATCTTTTAAAACCATTAGCCATTCGAAGTCAGCGTTAGGAAAAGGTCCCAATGGATTTTATCATGGGTTTACCCAAGTCTAAAGGAAAGAGTGTCATCATGGTGGTAGTTGATAGAATTACCAAGTATGCACACTTTTTTGCACTATCTCATCCTTTCAATGCTTCTATAGTCGCTCTGCATTTGTGGAAATAGTTCAAAAGCTACATAGAAACCCAAATATTATTGTAAGTGATAGAGATTCCATTTTCACTGGAAATTTTTGGACATAATTATTTTCTTGTCTTGGTACTCAATTAGCTCATATCTCATCTTATCATCCTCAATCTGATGAGCAAATTAATATAGTGAACAAATGTTTGGAAGGATGTCATATTGCTTTGTATATGATAAACAAACACAATGGATCAAGTGGTCACCCATAGTAGAATGTCGGTATAACACTTCGTTCCATACTGCAGCAAAAATGACCCCATTTATGGCATTTTATGGATATCATCCATCGTCCATCAAAATGTCTTTAAGAAAAAATTCTAAGGTTCAAGCAGTGGAAGATCACATTGAGCATCAACAAGAAGTTCTCCAACTCTTAAAGGATAACCTAACTCTGGTGCAGAATCAAATGAAACAATAGGCATATCAGCATCGCAGTGAAATAAGTTTTGATGTGGGTGATTGGATATTTTTTCGGCTACAACCATACAAACAAATGTCCCACATGCAAGCTAAGAAGGATACTAAATTATCACCCAAGTACTATGGCCATTACAAGGTGTTGCAAAAGATTGGTACCATGGCATACAAATTGGAGCTACATGCATCTTTGCGAGTACACCCAATTTTCCATGTTTCATGCTTAAAGAAGGTTATAGGTGGAAAGCTTCCAATTCAAACTATATTTCGAGAACTTGATGAGGAAGGAAAAATCATATTGGAGCCTGAAGCAATCATAGAAACAAGAATCTGACAGTTATGAAAAAAATCAATCTTAGAGTATCTCATTAAGTGGAAAGACTTATTTGTTGAAGACTCCACATGGGAGGATGAGTATTTTATTCAGAGGCATCAAGAACTACTCAAGCATCATGGACAACACTTTTTTTAAGGAGAAGGGCATGTTAGGTCCCTATATTACTAGTGTAGCTCCTTATTTTTATTATTATGCTCCATAGAAGCCCACTATTTTTATTGTTATGCCCTTACAATATTATTGTTAAGTAGGCCACCCTAATTATATTTTGACCCCTTAGACTCCTATATATACCAAGGAGGTCTTATCATTTGAATCATCCAAGAATTGTTCATTTATGTGGACAAAAAGGAGGTTTCCCCTTCGAAGAGGCTTATTTTCAAGTCGTTGATCTATCATTTCTTCTGTTTTTGTGATATGGTTACATAACAACCACAAGGAGAAAACTTTTCAATTTCGAATATTTGCATTGGAATACAAACAAGAAATGAGCTATGTATATAAAAATATGTATGTTTGGATTCAAATATAATTAATGAGTTGATTTGTTTTTGTGAGAGACCTAGTTCATAAATTACCTAGCAAGGAGAGAAAAAGGAAGAGGGGCAAACATAAAGTAGAATTGGGGGAGAAGAGAAGGAGATAAGCAGTTGTAAAAGAGAAGAAACTGAGTACATAATAGAAATAAAGAGAAGGATGTATTTTTTGAGAAATCTAGGGCATCAAGATTAAGTGATTTCTCTTCTTTAGATAACTACTTGTGAATCCTTTTTACTTCTTAGATTATGATCTTATTTTACTTATGTTATTATAGTGTTATTCTTCATCAAATGGCTACCGATGCATAAACCATAAAGAGACAAGAGACACAGAATATAGGATATCATCTAGGGCCAAAACCTCTCCCACTTGAGAGGAAAACCCCACAAAAATTCTTCTTTTTATAGATACCTCAATTGAAGAATATCAAGACCAAGACCCTTAACCTATTTTCCACTCCAAGACCAAGACACAAAGCTTCATTGATGAGATCCTTATTACCTTGGTCAACAATAGTCAAACTTTGATTCCTTCCTCCTTCTTGGCTACCCTTCAACTTCAGATTCCTTATGCTTCAGATATGCACCTTATTTTAGCCTCCTTGGAAACCCTAGTTGCAGCCCACAAGAGAGAGATATATGGTTATTTGATTCCTTAACCTTATTCACTTGGACTGAATAGCTTTCTTCTCCAACTTGGCTTGCTGAATTGACTTCACAAGTGATCAACTCTTCTAGCAATCTTCTCAGTTTCTTCTACAACTTCGCACACGTGACAAGAAATAGCTATAAAACATTCCCAAAACACTCCTAAAGACTTTGATCTTATTCCCTATCTCTTTGCTGATGATAAGGCTCCTTCCTAAGTGATATTCACACTTCTTGATTTCAGAACGAAGTTGACTGAAATTTTGCCTTCTAAAATGAGGTTGAGCTGCCTATTGATAGTTGTTTCCCAATCAATTATGCCAAGTTGAGAGAGGGTGAGCTGACATGTCCTTTTGTGAATATTATTTATTCCATATTGTATCCGACATGTAGGAGGAGATTTTGCTTGGTCTTGGAGGGCCTCCTTATTCATTTAATGGTTCCTAAAAAACATTTAACATGCCCAAGAAGGGTCCTTCATACATGACATTGACTCAATTTGAATTTTATGACCAGATGAAAAAAAACCTAGAGTTTCACAATGGGAACCTTAATTAAAATAAAATTCCTTGATCATGAAACTCGTGATTCATGTACTACAAAAATAATTTTATTTTCTTTTTTTCATCAATTACATAAAATCAAAATTACACATGTCATTGTGAAGACCGAACCTAGTTACACTTTTCAACACTCCCTCTTAACTAGGGAGGTATTCATAATGGTACTTTGTCATTCTCAATCTAAATAATTATCATAAGAAGAGTCGAATTGGTAACACATATGTTTAGCATCATATCAACCAGCATTGTTACATAGCAAGACCTTGACTAACATCTCTATGTCTCCACAAGATCTGATCTCAATGTTGCCGAGACCAATGATGTATAGACACACTCATCATTGTCTCTCTTAGAACATACCCCACTCGGGTTCCCTGGGTGTGTTCCACCAAGACTACTCTTATCTTGGATTCCTAGTCCTCAAAGAATATCGGTCTTCTACGACTACCCTTATCTTGGATTCCGTAACTCATCCTTAAAGAGTATAGGATGCCAAATGTTTACCCAATCCTCCATTCTTTATTCCCAATTGAAGACAAGAATGAGGTTTCTATCTCTCCGTCTTAATTTTGTAGGACATGTTATCACCCCAAGAAAATCTCCTAGGTTGTATCTCAGAGATGCTCGGGAACATTACAACTCAACAAAAATGTTGGTAAATGGTGGATGAATGAAAGAAATGATGCATATTCAAGCCAGATAACCACTTCTACTATGCTTAACCCTAGACATGGGTGAACACCCCCAGACTACAAGGCTTTAGACCACCAATTACTCACAGTTTGAGGAAAATGTGAAGATGGCGAATACTGATCACACCAGCAGATGCACAGGACCCTGTGATGGCCAGCTGCAACCAGTTAAAAGGTCTGTAAATCTATTTCCTAATGCAAAAACATGATGACAGCTCTCTGGAATTAAAACAATAGAAACCTGCATACACATTCAATAATACTAACTAGATTCTAACAAAAGGTGGGATGACAGCCCCTCTAATGCTAAACATCAAAGCAAATTAAAAATGCATAACAAGCACAGCCTGGAACAAAGAAGAAGTGGAAAGTGAGCAATTAACAACAAAAGAAGCTTGCATTAGTTGAAAATGAAGACCAGACGTTGCAGGTATCACAGTAGTTACAGTCTCCAGAAGTTGAACCTTACATCAGAATAACATTCATCCACCATCAACCCCCATTACAATCTATCTTCTGGATATATATAGAGGTTGATTACAAAAACACTCTGCTGAGTTACACGAGAAGGGGTCATAATGGACCACCTAACACATTAATTCTCAGATATGGGGCTCTGCTACAATCTGCTGGCTTTAATGGACAAATTTGATCTTTTCTGATACTCTGTTGTCCTTCCTGAGCAGGTGGAACGTTGACTGAAAGAAACCCATAACTGATAAATGCTTTAACTGCTCGAGGTTGTCCTGTTTCCTTCTCGGCCATGTTGTTGGTTAATTGCAGTTGTTGAAGCTTTATTACGCAGGGTACAGGTAGCTGGCCTCCTTCCTCCCTCGGGTACACTGAACAGGCTAAGGACACGGGCAATACTGCGAAGGCTTGACGGGGAAAGATCAATCGTTGATATGCGTGAATCAACGGCGGGAAACGTTTTGTAGAGGCTATCGAAGAATGTGGGATCAAGAAAACGTGGGCCATCGGATCACAGGGATGAACGGCTATGATTAGCTCACAGAGGCAATCGGGAGAAAGCATGATTGGAGAAGCGCAGGCCGTCGGATCGCAAGATGAACGATCGGACGGTGGGCGGGCGCGAAAGATGCGGGGATCTTAACACGCGGGAGAACGGCAATTTCGCGGGCGGGCGGTATTCCTAGCATCGCCTTGGACCCACAGCGGTTTCCGTATAACCCCGCGCGATCCAATCTGCGCGCGACAGGTGGCAGAAGGCATCAGCGGGAAACCACCATGATCGCACGTTAACGGGCGAGCATGTCACAGCGGCGGGAGGAGCGATCACCGTCGGATCGTGCGATGGACGCGATTAACGGTGGGGAAGAGAACAAGGTTTAGTGTGCGATAGAATAGCGACGACTGTTGGATCGTGATGCGATTGACGGTGGGGATTAAAGTGGAGGGATAAATGAGAGCACCAAGTCATATGGTCGGGTCACATGGCGATCAGAATTAGAGCTAAGGGCCTAAAGAAGATAAGCTTATGCAGCGAAGTGACGGTGGAATAGAGTGTTTGAACAGGGAACCAAGAAGTTTCAGAGAAGGAGAAAGAGAGAAGGCGGGGCTATGGGGTGTGAAGAAGCTGAAGGAGGAGGGAAGAAGAGACTGCTGTGAGCTTCCTTATCGGCATGAACCCATCACCAGACCCGAATTTGACCTCCAAACACTGAAAATTGTAGCAGAGCTAACAGGACATACATATTCCAATAAAGGAATGTACTCATTCTTACAGAAGGAATGTACCTAAGCTCCCTCTTAGCTTAGGAATTTTGCTTCTAAGTTTCTTCCAAGTAAGAAAACTTGTTTTCCAAGCTCCCTCTTAACTAGGGACCTACATCATCTCATCAGGTAGAGATGATGGGACAACCAGTTGCTTGAAGAAATCCTCCTCACGATGCTTGAACTTCTTTCGTTATTCAGGAGTCTTCATGTTTGGGAATTCTTTCTAGGGAATAGACCATCCATCATTTTCATCCATGAATCAATCATGTCATCATCGAAAAGTGATCCATCAATTCATATGTGGCCTTCCTTCATGCCATGTTGCCTTCTTCATGCCATGTTTCCTTAAGGATCTTCCATCCTACTACATGGGCATCAGTTGTGGAAGACATCCATAGATCTTCCCTCGAAAGTCCTGCATAATCCCATCTAGATATTTGTTCAAAAATAAGAAATGAACACTTAAATCAAAATTACCTTTGTGATGGTCTTTCATCATGACATCTTCTAGTTTGCATCTTCATCCTGCATACATATCGACACATCTCCCAAAGATATATTTTGTTAATAATCTCTTTCTTTTCTAGACTTCATCAGAGTCTACATATATTTCTTGGAGATATCCTAGTCAAATCTCTTGGTTCTTGGATATTGATTGCCTTTTTCCATGGTTGCATATTCCACGATCTCTTCATTCCTCTCTTCACACATTTCATTTCCAAGAACTTCCAATCATATTTCCTCCAATTTTTTTCAACCACCTCATATTACATATGAGATATTATGCTTATTCCATCCAGTGTATGTGTGACCCATGCATTCCTGCATCCCTTCAAAGGAGGAGATCCTTTCTTTTGATTATGCTATCAAGATAGAGCACTAATCCATGTTATATGAAACCATATGACATGACTTTGCAATATCAAATGTAAGCATACATACCTCATTTTCCTTTATGTCATCCAAACTTTCTTCAGTAGCTTCCTTGATTGAAAGACCTTCAATACCTTGATCTGCTTCATCTCTTTTGCCAACATATCATCATCCCTAGAATTCCACAAGTTGGATTTCTTTGATGAAACACTTGCTTGCCCTCTTGATCGGTGAACCTTTCGATGAAGATTCCATTAGACAATCTTGAGGATCTAGAGTATTCCCATCCAACAGATGTTCCTTTTTGACTGATGTATAATGAGCTTTGTCTTGGATGTCAGTTATGTTTCTAATGAGGTTCCCAAGAGCTATATCCTTCCATAGTTGACTTCCATAGATTCCAATTTCAACCATCTTTCATGTTTCTCTATGATGATGTCATGAGCTCTTGTTTTCAATGCTTCTATGATGTCAGGATGCATCCTATCATATTTCTTAGTGAATCATGATATCCATATCTGATGGTGCAGGCTACGGGGGGCTGCCATAATAAAGCACACACAAAACACTAAAAAATATACACATAAATAGATTTCACAATTGATGAATAATTCATTAATAAATAAACTATTTACAAGAGACTTCTTTGCCTAATCATTGGCTCTCATTCATCACTCTCCTTCACTTACATGCCTCATGGTATCACATATATTTATACAAGTGGATTTGAACCCAAAGTAGATTCTAGATCATAAACAAACTCCCACAATATCTCTCATGATCCATAAAAATTCTCACCTAATCCCTTATCTCCAGATGAGATCTAACTAATCCTCAAATTTCTCATCTCTTCCAAAATACTCTCAAACTTTCTCCTAATTAAAATAATTCTCAGTTTCACTTAAAACTATAGGAAAAATGCAATAAATAATTAAATCATAACTTGGGAAATAACTCCTTTAGTAAAAATGACACCCTAGGTTAGATGCTCACGCATCATACTCCCCACATAAAAGAAAATCATATTCTCCCGACCATATGTCTTCATAATCTAATTAAAATTCCTCTTGGATCCCATATTTTAGTCTGTCATTGATCATGCATTTTGTTATATTGTTGATGTTTTTTGGTTGTATTTTCTTGTCTTCTAGGCTCCCAAACTTTATGTTGTAGTTATCCTCCCTATTTTCTAATGTAGACTTGCTCAGTCATTAGTAATCTGTTGTCATCCTTCCTTTTTCTTTGTTAAATAAACATCTTTTGAGACTCTTCTAACATCAGCTTCTTCATTTCTTCAATTTCAATATCTAACTTGTCTTCTGGCTGGTGTGCATTACTGTTTATTTGTTGAACTTTTTTGTTGTTGTTATCCACCATAATTTCATTCAAGCCATATTATGGCTTTGGGTTGTCCAACCATTATTCTAGGAACTTTAGTTCTGCTGCAATATCTCTCATGTTAACATTTGACTCCTTTATTTGATGATTATTTTCCATTTCATCAACAACTTCTATTATTTGTCCTTCTTTAACATCCTTAGGATTCATTTCTTTATCAATTTGTTGTTCATCATTATTGCACACAAATTTAATACTTTGTTCAATGTCAGCAACATACTCTGCATCCACACACCAATTGTAAGATTTAAAATCAACATGATTGTTATCTTCCGTCGACGATTAGGTCATCATATGCAAATCTTCTAAATAATTTGTGGGAATCGAACCCATGTTCATATCAACATATTTCATTTTAGCATCATCATTGTCCTCACTAAGAATTGGTCCTTATTCTGGTACACAAATGCATATATTCATCTTGGTTGTCTGGAGTTTTTCTGTTTCCCTTAACAAAACTTTCATCTTGCGCTTCTGTCACCTTGTAATCAACTGCTTGATTGGCCATCTAATTTTCTTCTTCATTATCCATCCATATTTATGATTCTGTAGCAGCTCCATCAACACATCAAGTCATGCCTTCAACTCAACAATCTCTTTCTCAAGCTCTTCATCACTTGTGCCAATTGTTATGGCATCATTGTGGCTTTTCTCTAAATTATGCAAATGACTATCCATAGTCATCTTCATCTCCTTTTCCCCTTACCTAAGCTCCTTTGTACTCTTATAAATCACTAGGCAGGGGACAAAAGCAGGTTGACTAATTTGCAGATCTGCATAGCCATGTGAAGATGCTACCATCGGGCACAGATTCTTGGAGGATGAAGGGGCCTTCTGCTAATTGTTGCTGCTGATAAGCTTGTTGTTCTGTAGGTACAACAAACTGACAAGCAGTGCCTCTGGATAATGCTTCTTCATAGGCAGCTCTGGTTAAGAAGGAGGCACTGCCCTTATCTTCCAAACCATGGACCTCCTCCTCTTCTTCAAACAGCTCGTCTTTCATGACTAAATTCTGACAAAGGGTCTTCACCCTTTGATCTTCGTTTGCATCTTTATTTCTTTGCACAATCTGCAAATGCTCACTTGCTCCTCTATATGGATTTGGAGTTGGAAAAGAAAAGGAACAATGAGCTCCTGCCTCTTCAGAATACTGCTCAGCCTTAAGTTTGGAAACTTTAGAGGCCAAAAGCTCTATCATCCTGGCTAATTCATCTATCTCAAGATCATAGGATGATGAGGATTCATCTCCCTGACTTCTCCTCTCAGCATCACCTTCGAGTCTTTCTGTAGCAATGATATTTGCTTCTACTTCAAAGGCTGCATTTTGCATATCAACCAAAGAAGCACATCTCCTTTCTCTTAACAGCAAGCAGAACTGAGAATCAAAGGCATTAGCATAAGTAAGCATGGCAGAAGCAGGGGTGGGTCTTACTTCAGTTGGCATTCTGCTGTACATATGATTGAATCTAATGTTGAAATCGGACAGCAGCTCACCATCTTCTCTCTGCAAGTTTCCAAATTCAGAATGATAAAAGAGCAGATCTTTATTATTCCCCCAATGCTTTAGGAACACATCATCTAGGGCCTCAATATCTGCAATAGACCTAGGGGGTAATTCTCTAAACCATTTTCTAGCTTCCCCATCTAGGCTTTGGACAAAAAACCTCATCCAAACATCCTCTTCATTGATATCCAGGTTATCAGCATAGCTATAAAAGGTCTTTAAATGCTCTTCAGTTGTTACTCCTTCTGCACCAGAAAACTTAGGCATAAATTCTTGATAATCTCCTGCAGGCATGGCATTCAAAGGGACAAGCACATAAAAATTGAATTGATGATGGAATTGATGAGAAAAGTGTGTCAAAGGGAGAAGACAACAACAAGAAAGCAAAGCAACAACAAGAAAAAGACAGTAGCAGATTGTGAGAGCATAGCTAGTGGGGAAATGCAGCATAAAGTGTGGAGACTTGGAGAACAACAACAAACAATAGCAACAACCAAAGACAAACTACAGAACAAAGTATGGAATCCAGAAGGACAAAGATCGGAAGCACATGATCAGGAGATCATGATTATTTTAACCTTGGGAGTCTGATGCAGGAGCATCTAGCTCAGCAATCTCATTGTATTCTAGTTAACTTAGGGGGTCTTGTGTTTTCAAAGAAGTTGGTTTCCCGAATATTAAATTAATGTAATTATTAAGGTTTTAAGTGATTTTAATAAGAGAAGCTAGAATATGGATTAATTAAGTATTGTGAGGCATATTTGTAAATGTTCTCGAATGTTGGAGAACATGAGAGATTTAGGCTAGTTAAGATTCCATAGGGATTGAGAGATTTGAAAATCAATTGTAAGAGCTTAGATTAGAAATCAGTTGATGATTTTGTGGATTAGAGAGGATCCTTAGAAATAAAGAAGATATTTTAGGATTTTGTTGAGAAGGTGATGAATCTAAACCAGGAATTGGTTATAGAATCATTTTGTATAAATGTAAGCCTAAAAGGCATAGAAGAGGGTTAGCTAGCTAGGAATTAGTTCGAGAGTTAGATAGGTTTGATTGTAAGCCTACGGGAAAGAAAGGGAAAAGGCCACTGATAAGAAAATCAGGCCAGAGAGAGATAGAGACTCATGATGTAATTATTTGTTTATATATACACAAATATTTCGATTCCTGAGTGTGTGATGTGTGTTGATTGATGGAATTATAGATTGTGTGTGAATTAGAAGTAATTCTGCATAACATAGGGTTGCAGGTGTGCAGATTCATAGATCAAGTGCAGGGAAGAGTGTATTGGGTTTACACACAGACAGTGTTGGAGGAAACTTTAATGTTACAATGAAGGTATACTGTAAGGTTCCTTAAACCTAAGGAGTTACGCAGCGGAAGCGTAAAGGAGCGAAGGAATAAAGAACAAAGCTGAAGATCAGATCAGAATAATTGAAGACTGGAAGGCGAGAACAAAGACATAGGTGAAAACCCGAACAAATGGACTATTACACAGTAAAGAACAGAAGAGTGTAGCAACAAAGTGCAGTCGTTGGATCAGACAGATCAACGAATGAGAGTGATGGAGATAGACGGCCAAGATTAAGTCGCATAGAATAAAGTTAAGAAGTTGAGCGGCGGAGATTAAGCCACGTGTTAGCAGAAGGATGGAGCAGTTTTCGTAAGCGGGAAGTTGTTTCTCACGCGCCCTCGAAGTTGTAAGCGGTATTCCAAAATCAAATGCGATATGGTTTTATGAAATAGAATTAAACCCTTGTTGAATTCTAGCCATCAGGATCGTCTGTTGGGTGATTAATCGGATGCATATCGCTTTCGAAAGTGTGCGCTGGTTAATTTGGAATTCAAATGCGATGAGGTTTTATACAATGGGCTTAAAACCTCATTGAGTTCCGATAATCATGATCGTTCAATGGTTGATTGATCGGACGTTAATCGCACTTGAATGTGCGCATAGGTTAACACGTCGGGCATACCCGATGATTTATTCAAAGAAGTTAAACTTCTTTGAGTTCCGGTGGTTGAATGGGTTAAAGTTGGAGATCACGCGGTAGTCGTTGATCTGAAGGAATGAGATCGACGATGGAGGTTGAACGCGATAAAGGTTGAGCGTCGGGAAATGTGTAAAGTCATGTGAATGGCGGAAAGGTAAGGTTAAGTGATATTTATGGTATATTTCTATTATATGGGAATTATAATAAAAATGAGTGGGTTTAACGTATTATGGCTTAAGTCGGGTTTTAACCAAAGTCTAAAGGGCCATGCTATGGTTAACATGCACGGAAAGTAGAATTAACCTAAACTTATGAAGGGTTGAGTTATAAAGGTTAAGAAAGGTCGTATAAGGCTCCGTTAAAGAGTTATTAAAGTTTAGACTTTTGAGAATCAAATGAAATATTTTCACTTAAGGAATTAAACTTTGATAAAGTGGGTTTTTACCAGACATTATATTTCCGCTAGTTAAACCTTGATTTGTGAAGGTTTCCCTAAGTATGGAATTTTAGAATTCTTGGGACATGTATATGACGTGCAATTTTATTTGCATATTGTGGGTATTTTCGGCTTAGGCTGGCATCAATTGGCCTCTCATTCCTTACTCTCCTTCACTTACATGCCTCATGGGCTCACCTATATTTAAACAAGTGGATATGAACCCAAAGTAGGTTCTAGATCCTAATAAAACTCCCAAAATATCTCTCATGATCCATAAAAACTCTCATTTAATCCCTTATCTCTAGATGAGATTTAACTAACCCTCAAATCTATCAACTCTTCCAAAATACTCTCGAACTTTCTCTTAATTACAATAATTCTCATTTTCTCTTAAAACTATAGGAAAAACACATTAAATAATTAAATCTTAACTTAGGGAACTAACTCCTTTAGTAAACATGATACCCTAGGTTAGATGCTCCTGCATCAATATCTTACAATAGAATAATTAGGAACTTGAAAAAAACTTAGGTGAGAAAGACTATCTCAGTCATAGTAGAGATATCTTACTTCCTCTTTCTTGGACTTCTTTTCATCTTCCTCCACTTCTTTGGTGATATGCACTTTTCTCTTCCTCTTTTGTTATTTTCCTTCTTGATCTTAGGACAATATCTTTTGTAGTGCCCATATTCTTGACACCCATAGCATTGAATCTTATCCATGTCCATTTTCCTTTTCTGAGAACTAGACTTTCCAAATTTTCCGTTTCTTCTTGTCATTGTAGCATAAGCTTGAATTTTCTCACATGCTCCCACATCAAATTTGGATTTTAGTCTAGATTCTTCAATCTTGCACAGTGACCATAGATCCTATAATGGAGTAGCTTATTTCTTCCCATAGATACTTGAAGTAAAGAAACCCCACTCCTCCGACAATGCATTTAGTACAATTGTAGTTATTTCTCTATCAGACATGACTTCTCCCAGATCTTGAAGTTGATCCCTAATTTTAGATATCCTCATAAAGTATGAGGCTATTCTATATTCCCTTGACATCTTTAGCTTGTATATTTCTTGCCTTAATGAGGTGACTTCTCCAACAGTGCTTACGGAATACAACTCTACTAGTCTATCATAGATTTCTTTTGAAGTTTCGAGTTTTGATACATATGGGATGAGGTGATCCTTGATGGATTCTATGAGAATCCTTTGAGCCCTAACTTACACTTTCATATACTTTTCAAGTGCTTGAGAATATTCCTTTGCTAGTTTGGTGATTGATCCTTTGACATGTTCCATAACCTCATTTTCAATGAGATTTAAATATGTCATTTTCTTCCATGCAAGATAGTTTGAAGCCCCAGCCAATTTATTGTTTTCTTTACAAAAAGACATTTTGATAGATTCAGATGTGGACATAAATATACTTACTAGATAGGATGCTTCTTCTCATTGTTTCTTCCTTGATGTTGATGCTGATATAGAGAATAGAAAACTTATCCTTGATGAAGATATTTTTCTTCAAGAATGATCATTGATCTCATAGAGAGGGAGATCTCTTTGGATCTTTTGATCGTGGAGTCAACGATGACTTCTTGATAATCTTGATGACAACGTCCTTAGTCTTTCTTTTCTAGAAAGGAGCTTGATATATAAGTCCTTTAACTTGAGTAGGGTCTTTGAGGTCTCTTGACATGTCTTAAGGGCTCCAAGACTTCTTCCTAGTGTAGACTTCTTCTCTGATCTACGGTTTTGTCACTTCCTTGTAGATCTTAACTTTGTTGATGATATTCTATATTCTCTTTGATTCCTTCCTCGAGATTTGATCTTTGAGTGTCCCTTCAAAAGATGCCCTTCCTTGACTTTGTTACCTTATCTTTGAAACCATGTTGAAAAATCTAGGGCATCGGGATTAAGTGATTTCTCTTCTTTAGATAATTGCTTGTGAATTATTTTTACTTCTTAGATTAGGATCTTATTTTACTTATGTTATTATAGTGTTATTTTTCATCAAACAACTATCAATGTGCATAAAACATAAAGAGAAAAGAGACACATAATATAGGCTATTAGGCAAGGCCAAAACCTCTTCCACTTGAGAGGAAAACCTGAACAAATTCTTCTTCTTATAGAGAACACAATTGACGAATACCAAGACTGAGACCCTTGACCTATTTTCCACTCCAATACCAAGTCACAAAGCTTCCTTGATGAGATCCTTCTTGTCTTGGTCAACAATAGTCAAAATTTTGTTCCTTCCTCCTTCTCGGCTACCCTTCAACTTTGGCTTCCTTCTGCTTCAAATCTGCACCTTATTTCGACCTCCTTGGAAACCCTAGTTGCAACCCACAAGAGAGAGATATATGGTGATTCAATCCCTTAACTTTATTCGCTTAGACTAAATAGCTTTCTTCCCCAACTCAACTTGCTGAATTGACTTCACAAGTGATCAACTCTTCTAGCAATCTTCTCGATTTCTTCTGCAATATATGCTTTCTTCGCACGCGTGACAAGAAATAGACCTAAAACATTCCAAAAACACTCCTAAATACTTTGATCTTACTCCTTCTCTCTTTGTTGATGATAAGGCTCTTTCCTATGTGATCTTCGTACTTCTTGATTTCAGACCAAAATTGTGCGAAGTCTGCCTTCTAAAATGAGATCGAGGTGCCTGTTTATAGTTGTTTCCAAATCATGTAGGCTGACTTGAGAGAGGGTGAGTTGACATGTCCTTTTGTGAATATTATTTATTCCATCTTTTAGCCAACTTGTAGGATGAGATTTCGCTTGGTATTGGAGGCCTTCTTATTCATTTAATGATTCCTACAAAAATGTAACATGCCCAAGAAGGGTCCTTCATACATGACATTGACTCAATTTGACTTTTATGACTAGATGACAAAACCTAAAGGGTCACAATGGCAACCTTAAATAAAATAAAATCCCTTGATTATGAAACCCATGATTCGAGTACTACAAAAATAATTTTATTTTCTTCTTGTCATCAATTACATAAAATCATAATTACACATGTCATTATGAAGACTGGACCTAGTTACTTTTTTCAAGGGTATTCAAAATTAAAGACCAAGAAGGCCATCAAATTAAAATTTGCATGTATCAAGGGATTGGTGTCTCCTTTCATGTAGTATCCTTAAAAAGAACACGCTGGAGCTTGTAAGTGGAAGTGGGTGCTTCCAACAAGTTGTAGCTTGCAGAAGAAAAGTGAGGTTGAAGCCTCCTGTAGGTAGGAGCCTACAAAAATTATTGTAATTGGGAGTGGGTGCTTCTAAACATTTGTAGCTTGCAAAATAGAAGAGAGGTTGAAGCCTCTTGTAGGTGGGTGCCTACAAAAGTTGATGTAAAAAGGGAGTGGGTGCTTGCATTTACATCACAACAACAAAATTCGTGGTTTTTCCCTTTATGGGTTTCCACTTATATCTGGTGTCTACATGTGTTTCTTTCGTTTGTTGATTCTTATGTTGTGATTTAATGTTGTTTATATGTTAAATCTTCTATTCATATGATGTATTTTGCTCATCTAGTAGTTCAAATAACTATTGAAAAGTAAAGTAAAAATTGCAAATTGATGAGCATGGATGCACTATATTGATTCAACCCCCGCTCAGTATAGTCAAGTTTCCAACAATTGGTACCAGAGTTACTTCGTTTTGTATCAATTGAATCATTGGAAGGTAGACCTGGTTGAATAATGGATTATCAAATTGTGTTTGTGTTGAGTGTTGCAAACTTTCAGGAATGGAGAGATAAGGTAAAATATGAATTGATAGCTTATGGATCTGATGTATGGAAGCAAGTATGCAATGGACATAGTAAATATTCCCCCTTAAAGAAAGAGAAATAGTGGAATACCCAAGCTAAATGTACAATTTACAACAAACTTCACAATCTAGATCTTGAGACAATAATAGATCTCAAATATGCAAAAGTAATATCAGATGGGTTGTAGGTCATGCATGAAGGAGATACTAGAAGCAATAGTGTATAAAAAGAGAAGAAAAATACAACTCAGAAAGAAATTTTTAAGCCGAATGAGATATATTCTCCTAGTGAAAAAATAGTTGATTTTCAAAAGAAGAAGTCAGATGAAGACCAATCCAATCTTGACTCATCCTTGGCTGAAATAGAAACACTCTCTATTGAAAACACAGATCAAAAGAAACTTCTTCATATACTTGAAGAAAGAGAGGATGGATTTAAAGAATAAACCATTGGACTGAAGACCTAATTAGAATATAGGCAAGGAAAGTTGAAGATGTAATGGGCATCCAACTGAAGGAAAGAGAGAAACAATGTGAAAGATTAGAAGCATAGGTTGTCTCCATGAGAAATGAGCTAGAAAATAGTAGATCTAGCTCAAAGGTAGTTGTAGGTGATAACAAAGCAACACCCAAAAGGCATGTAGGAGAAAATTCCAACATCATGATTAGCAAGGAAGTAAACAAGAACAAGTAGTAGAACCAACAACAAAGGAATGATTCAAAGAAAGTGTCCTTTGCAAGAAGGCCATCTGCTTCCAGAGATGAATTGAGAAAATATGCAAGGTTCCAAAGGAGGTCCTTTGCTCCCTTAATGAATAATGTTGAATGTTACTTTTTCAATAATTTTGGACATATTACAGCGAATTGTATGCACTGTCAAGTTAAGGTTCATATACAAAAGATTCAGCATAAATGAAGTCGTCTCAAGCAAGCAATCAAAGAATATCATTTCTCTCAAGAAGATCATCTTCCATCAAGTACATAAGCTATTTTTATGGGTATTGCTATTCATGCAATACTTTTGGCCATAAGGTTGTTGATTCCAAACCCTACACAAATAAGAGTATGAATGCATTGATTGAAACAGGAAATTCATATGAGGATAATAGTTCAAGAAGACACAAGTCTTTTCATCCCTTTCTTGGCCACATAAGATCTATATATGTGACAATCTTGGCCAAGTGGCTAAAGACTAAAACTTTCCTTGTTCTTTAAAGCAATTCAAACAAAAGTAGGAGATGATTCAAAGAAAACTAAATAAGAAGCTAGAAGGAGATGCACAAAGAAAAAGACAACCCACCAAAGTTTTAAAAAAGAAGAAAGAGCGGAAACTGACTTCAATGAAAAATTAATATCAACTTGGCCTTAGGGGGAGTTACTCAAGAAAATGAAGGAATTCATGAGCATAGAAGAATTCAGTGAGTGTTCATGTAGTGTGAAGCGCCTCAGGGGGAGAGCAACCCCAATAGTGTTCTTTAAAGACATGGAAGCCAAGCATGTGATTTTATGGTCCATGTATCTTGTGTTGAGTATCATGTATGTGTTTTTTATGTTTGTGGAAATGTTGAACATAACGTAAGGGATTAGGTACAGGGTGTGGAATGCCTTGGGATTGTTATGCAAAGATGTAGGAATTCATACATATGTAGAAATTGTGAACTACCATACACTGAACTACAAAAGGAAATAAAGCATTTGGATGAAGGAAGACTTGACATCAGAATCAAGGAAGGCTTGGCATTAGAATGTGGATAGATGTGTGTTGCATGAGGAAGGTTGGCCACACCATCCCTATCACGCCTCTATCTTGGCGGCAGTCTTTCAACTGCTCATAGGTAGGTGTGACACCACCACCCGATTTCTTTTCAACAATACTTTCAAGTGTGGACTACGCCTAACATCCAATACTTAGTTTATTTTCACTTTCCTAAGAATCATCAGTTATAAAACACACGGAAAAATTCAATTTAATCTTCATTCATATGCATAAGTATACAAGTACACTTAGTATTTTTAAGGGAGGGTCAACTCCCTGGTAAGAGCTTGCCCACAATATATAAAAATATATTTTACAAATTCAATATACAAACAACCTCTCCAAAGCAACCCCAAAATATCCTTGACCAAAGAAGGCCAACTCACAATTCTGGAAAAATCACCTTGAACCACCGTTCAACCTGCTCGACTCGTCGTGCAGCCTTGCCCTGGGGCGGTTCGCCCTGCCGTGCGGCCTTGCCCACTGTTAAACAAAGTTCGTGTCCCCTGCCCACCATGCAGCTCCACCGTTCACCAAGTCGTGTCGCCCGGAGCCCACGTTCACTTGGTTGCGGGTCACCCGACGCCTGTGCCAACCATTCCACCATTCACACTTTCGTTCCAACGTTCAATCGACGCACAGTCCTGCCTGAGCTCGGGTCGCCCGCCAGCTCGTCGTTTTCGTGCGGTGCGCCCAACTCATTCACGCCCACGCCCTGCTCGCTCATCAAACTTCACCAACTCGCCAATTGCGCCCACCCAGCTCGCCTACCCTTTCGTCGGCTCGTTCACCCGTCCGCCTGTCCAACTCGCCTGCCTGGTTCACCTGCCTGCATCCACTCGCAAGTAGACCCGCCCTACAGTTCGCCCAAACTGCGGCTTGTTCAGCATGCGATCACGTTCGCCCTTCCTTGGTACTTCGGCCTCGCACCGCCTGCACCTCAGCCTCCACCGTATAGCCATCCACTCGCACTTCTTAAGTCGCCTTGTGAATGCTTGTTGTGAACTTGATGTCCTTCCTCACCCATGCGTCCATCTACTTATACCCAAACGCCATGTTTTCACCATGGGTCAGTCTGCCCAAGCCGACCTCCAATTCAACTATCTACGCCCCCACTCAAGGTCGGCTCGCCCACCATGTCGCCCCGCCGAGTCCACTCGCCCGACCGCACATCGTATAAGGTCGCCTTCCTCCAAGTCTTGACACTTAGCCAAATTTTCATCTTCGTTGGCTTGTGGCACGCCAACTTGTCCAAACGTCGCAACTTTCGTCGCAACCGACTCGCTGCTCTCCAACTCGCCGCACCAGCGCATCACCCACCGACTCATCGCACGCTAGCTCGTCACATTTAACCGAGGGCACGTCGCCCCACTCCGTCGTACATGGCCCGTGTAACTCATGGGCGTAACAATCCCCCTCTTAAACGCTATGCTTTGGGAAGCGGGAGGGTGGTGGGCTCCCCGTGACCTTTAACGTCCCATCGACCAACACCCCAAGGATTATCAAATTATTTTATCTAAGATAAACACTAACATATAAAATATATATTTTATTAATATTTTTTAAATTATTATATGTCTACTTTAAATTAGCGTTGGAAAATAGAAAGCACCTATATATAATAATAATTTATTTTTTACCTTATAAGGAACAACGAAATTGATAATAAACATATTATGAATTATTATATAAACTATAAAATTCAAATTCAAATCCCTATAAATCTAACCAAAAAATAATAATAATTTATTTTTTACTTTCAATTATTTTATCTTTATATAAAATTATTTTATTTAAAAAAATAATACAATATTTTCTCAATAATAATAATAATAATAATAATAATAATTCAAAAAACTACATCTTAAACCTCATACTATGTTTAAATTTATGTAAAATACAATAAATACAATATAATTATTTTTTTCATTATTAACACAACTCTCATCCTGGAATTGCATAAAAAAGCATTAAACACAATTAAATTAACCTACAATTTTATGAAGGTCTTCAGGTCGGATAGCGCCTATTAAAGTTGAAATGGTATCATTCTCAAATATACAGTATGTGCACCACATACAGGAGAGATCCTTCTCAACCTTGCAAACTGAAGTTAAAAGCAAAACTGAAATTTTATATGAATCGTAATCATCACCATGGAATTTCTGCCGTAAACGAATGGCCCAATGCATGTTACATACAAATGTACCTCTGTAAATAGAATTAACCTTGGAGCTTCTGTGGTAAAAAATTCTGCTGTAAATGAATGGCCCAATGCATGTTACATACACACGTACCTCTGTAAATAGAATTAAATTTGCAGCTTCTGTGATAAAAAATTCATGTCCCCGGAGACATCTTCATTGCACAGAAATAAATTAAATGATAATTGTAAGAATGGCAATAGCGACTATAAATGAGAGGGCACTGTGCAGAAAAAATGAGCTTAAATGGGTTGCATCACTAGTGGAATTAGGATTAGCTGGTAGAGCATCAGGGGATATGGATTGCTTTGGAGGTGAACCTCTGGAACTACTTGTATAAGATGTGTCTGGGCTGCCAACTGAGGAAGGGCCAAGGGGAGACTGAAGTGGTGTAATATTTGATGGTGCTGGTGCTGATGCTGAACTGTTTCTATACTCCAAATCATAACCTGAAACCATAAAGGATGTGAGACAATTAGTCAAAGCATGTTCCTGAAACTCACCATCACAGAAGGCATGGAGAAGATATTCAATTAATATATCAATATGCTTTACTCCCCAACAAATATCCGTTTTCTAGAACCAGATTTAAGTGGGCACTTACAGTTGGCTTCCTTCCACCCCAGTTTAAGCTCGTCCCGGTCAAAGACAATTTGATAACCTGACATGAAATTCTCTGCATCAAAGAAGAAAATGGCATCGTAAGAGTTAAAAACCAGAGCAATGACTTACTTTAATAACAACACATAACATAGATGCTATATCAGAGCTGAAAATACATAAATTTACTGCCATATAGGAAGGGTTGATGAATGCAGTAGATCAGCCCATCCACTATTATGTTGGTGAGGGGGATGTTACTTCTCTGGACACCATATTGGGTTAAGGATCATTGTATATAGGGAATTATGTGATGCTGCCGAAAATACCTCATAAAAATGTGGGATAGCACACAAAAGGAGTGGAGATTTTAAAGTCGTATGAAATATTTTAAGATGTCAAACATTGTGTATTTGACATTTTATCATTCATTGTTTACTCTCACACACCCACCAACACAGCAAGTCCCCCAAAGGCGGTGGGAGGAGGTCAATAAAGCACACATATCCATCCACCAACTAATCAACCATTATGTTAGTAGGAAGGTCACTACCCCTTATCCCGGGTTGCTGTATAAGAAAGAGAGATATATGGGTCCCCTGATTAAGTCCGCCAAAGGAGGAGGGGGAGGTCAAGAAAGCTTAAGTCTCCCAAAGGAAGATGGGGAGGTCAAGAAAGCGTACATATCCATCCTGCAACTAATCAACCATTAGTTTAGTAGGAAGGTCGCTACCCTTTATCCTGGATTTGTGTATAAGAAAGAGAGATATCTGGGTCCCGTGTTTCTACCAATGTTTTACAAAACGGACTCGGATTCGGACTCGGCCGAGGATCGACTCGGAAACGGAAACGGAAACGGCAATGACTCGGCCGGCTCGATTTCAATGACTCGGTCGTTGTAAAAAATACATTAAATATTTATTTTTTTTATAAAAAAACATAATTTTAAATATTTTAAAAAGGTCCTTTTCCTTGAGCTAGTTTGTCAAGGTGCTTTCCTTATTGTTTGCCTCTTGCAACATGCTTTTGAGGTGATCCACTTCCTTCTTTGACTCATTAAGCTCAAGCCTCATACTGCCCCTGCTACCACTGCTCCAACTGTCCTTTGTCGCTGCTACTGCTGCCACTGTTTCTGTTATGCCACCTCCACTCATGTTATTGTTGCTTGCACACCACTGTCAAGAAGGGACTATCATAATCTCACTATTTTCATTACAGTCATCATCACCGTCAATCACATATCGCTGTCATCAATCATGTCAATCCGACAATCAGCAAGTTTCACTATCCAACATCAATGTCACCGTTATGCTAGATTATTGCCACATCAAACATGCTACTATCATTGCACACACTGCCCAACTATCACTGCCATATCAAGGTTATTGCTATACAGGGGACTGTCACACATCACTCTTAACTCCTTTACTAGCAAGCCAATCCAAATTCTGAATTAAGAATTGTGCTCAACCCTAGTAGCTTGCAATGATTCAGCTCAACTCTGCTATCATTGTCATAGAGATAACATCACTGTAAGGATTCTGCCACAGGGTCACTGTAATATAACAAGATTACTGGTGCGTATCAATGTCACTGTCATGGTTATTGTTATATCAAGATCAAGGTCACTGATGTCCTAAATGAGGAAGAGTCACTGGTGTCTTCAATCAAGCTTGCAATCTGCAACTTCTTCTACTGCTAAGAACTTGTCAACTAATCTTCACACATCCTCAGCTCCAAATCAGCAAAAAAGTAATTTTTTTTAACTTAAATCGCTGCCCAGCCGGTCTGCTATTGACTCGGCCGTTTTTTGACGGGACCCGGCCGGGTTGACCGGGTCAGCTATGACCCGGCCGAGTCATTGGCTGACTCGGCCGGGTCATAGCTGACCCGGTCAACCGAGCCGGGTCAAAGGCCGTTTCACAATTTTTTTTTTTGACTCGGAACGAAACGGCCGTTTCCGTTTCGGTACGGCCGTTTCGTAAAACAATGGTTTCTACTATCACCAATGCATTAATCTTAACAGGTTTCTGCATCATAGGTATAATGGATTCAACAATTATTCACATATTTAACAATGGTAGCCAAAAAATAGTTCCTGGAAAAATAAATTGAACAGGGACCCCAAACTTTATCAAAATTGTTTGAATACAAATGTTTACTGTTCACGCCAAAACGAACATTCTTTTAGACCTAGTCATAAAAGAACATTCCTCTATCTAGAACAGGATAAGAGGTCAAAAGTAAACATTGCTATGATAAATCATCAATGCATTTGAACAACAAAACTTTGGAAAGCACAAAACCAATTAGAAAAGCAAGTTTCGATGTAGCCATCAACACATGCTTTAGATGGGAATAAATTAGCCTTATAACATCTTTTGAATAATCCAGTTTACCTGTCCTAAAAAGCACAAGCAGTTTGCCGCTCTGAAATATATCTTATGTTTCAACACTAGAAAGTGTGGGATGATGGTCTGAATGAGGCACCACATTACCATGAGAAGGGAGGCCCAAGCTTGAGTGCTTGGAAGGGAAGTGGAGTTGCCATCCAATTTTGTGGGTAACAGGGAAAACTACTATGGGGAAGAGGAGGCTGCTAAGATTATTGTGAACTTAATCGTGTCCTCAGTGATCTATCACTGTTATTAGAGCTTCTTGTGAGTTTATTTAGGCTGGAGGCAGAAAGTAAAATAACAAAGAATAACTGACGAAGGAAAAAAGACTAACTAGGGTTTATTTTTTGCCTTCTTTAGTGTGTTAATTAACTACTTGCATGAAAGAAAAGAGAGTTAGAAATGAAAGGATGAAGACCTAATTAACCTCTTTTTCCATCTAATTCAAGCAGCGAGCATTAAGAAAATTTTCGAATTTCCTTTAACGAGCAAGCAAACTAGGAAGGGAACCTAGGGTTTATTACTGTCCTAGGTGGTTGAAAGCCTTTAACCCTCATATACTGTAAGTCTATCATAAGCTACAAGGGCTTAAAGGAAAAGAGTCAAAGAAGTAGCAAAGAGGGTTAGAGTCTAGACCCTACTCTATGTACTTGTGTAGCACTTCTCACATTTTGAAAACAAGTTCAGATATGCTATCTCCTAATGAAATGAACAATAGCAACAAACAAATTACACAACTAAAGATGAATCAGGAAAATGCAAGTATGCATGACCCGTATGCCCTCAGTTGTGAAGGTTATCTCCTCATCCAAAGATTTGCATTGAACTCCCTTTAACTAGGAGAGATTGGATGACTAGATGTGAATAAGGGACCATGTCAACAACTCAATCAAACTAACCTAAGCAGCAAATGGAGGGTTAAGCTAAAAGGAGAGGAAGAGAACAACTGTAGAAACCTCCAAATAGGTGGAGGGTTCATAGAGACAACAAACACCAGCAAGCCCAAGAGTGGAAGGAGATCATGAGATCATTGCAGAGTGTTCAAATCGACAGTTTTGGTATTTCCAAGAGTGAGAATAGAGACCGTTGGATAGGCGGCTTTTTGAAAAGAGTCAAATCATAGATTTTGACCGAATGTACATAGTCAAATGGGCCTAACCATAGGTAATTTACAAAAAGCCCACTCTCTGTAATGCAGGAAAGTGTGGAAGCTGGAAACAGTTGTGGTAGTCTTAAAACAATCTACAATTTGGAGTGCATGCCTAGACCACTAAGTTATAGGAAATCTAATTAAGTGTGTGCCTCAAACAGTATGCTCTAATGGATTAGGGACGTTTGGGGGACTCAAAGGAGGTTCCTCAACTAATACCCTAACAAGTGCATGAGGCCCAAGGCAGATCCTAATCAGAAAGGGAGGGATCCAAGTGGGTTGGCCAAAGCACATGTTATAGCCAGATATACAACCAAGGAAGGCCAAAGATGGATGGAGGACACACCAATGGCACTAGACATCAATTGAGAAACCAGAATCACAAATCTAGACCAAGATAAGGGACTCAAAAGGATGTTCTTCAACACATAAGAGCCATCACTGAAATGGATAGGAAGACCTCGATGTTATTCTAGGGTGAGCCATGTATAGTCAATGCACTATAAAATACCCACCTCGAAGTCATTCTAGGTTGAGCCATGTATAGTCAATGCACTATAAAATATCCACCTCGATGTCATTCTAGGGTGAGCCATGTATAATCAATGCACTATTAAATACCCACACATCAATATCCGGTGGGATGTGTGTGGTAAGAGTGAAAAAGCCAAATACTGCATAAAAGAACATGAAATATATCAGCAAATATGTTCAACATTCGGTAAAGATCCGGACTATTTCTGTCCCGTTTGTACTTTGGTGGTACCTGTAAGTAGATTAATCATGGAATCCACACTTACCAATATTTCTGCAAGATATGCTAACTATAAAGGATGGCCAGCAAAAATGATATAATAAACCTTTTCAAAAAATAAAAATAGGTTATGCGTGCATGAACTTACGACCGATAATTGATATACTCGAGCTTTTAATTGATTTACTCGAGCTTTGAACCACTGCCAGACAGTAACCTAAAAGCTTCCCAGTCTGCCAGAAAAAGATTAAATATAAGCAATCATTTATCATTTCTCTATGACCAACAAACACCGAGAAGGGTTGCATCAAATTTCAATCGGATTGAAATTCTACCGGATCTTTAAGAAAGACTAATGGTTGAACAGCAGAAAAGTTGTTTCCTCCATTGAAGTTGAAAGTTATCTTAGGCCCTTGATGAATACTTTTACGGTTGCTGCGCAGATAGCAGGAACGATATCAGTTCTTTCCCAACGCTGCAATGCTATTAGTTCTTTCCCAACGATGACCCAGTTAACGTTGCTAAAAAAAGGCAAGTTTATTATGGCTAGTACCAACCTGGCATTATAACAATACTCAAAAGGAATGCTTGAACTATCAACAGGCAAAGGAGTGTCTTGCGTCTGCAGATGATACTGTTCCCTTCAAAGCTCGTTAGTCAATTGGATAAATCCTTGAAAAGGGGCATATATACTATAAAATAACATATGTCTGTAATCACTCACATTTGCCGTAAGGCTTTTGTAAACCGCATCAGCCAAGTATGTAAATGAGGTGCCAGTGTCAAAAAGGGCTTGAAATGGTGTTTTGACAAGAGCGTTTCCCACGTAAAATTCCTGCACACCTATGTTATATGTCGGGCTGCAATCCAATCAACACCTTATCAGCAACTCATTTCACAACTACAGAAAGTATGATTCAGTATATAAGGACATAAATGGTTAGCTCATGGTAGGTCTTAAATAATTTTAAATATTTCAGAATTGAAATTTCTATGATTTGAATTGTGTTGAGCTTCTTCTTCTGAATCCATTGCATTGGTAATTTTGTGCCGATATTTCAAACCAGCAACTGTGGTTCATCTTCAGGACAGATGAATGATGAATCACACTTGCCGGTTTGAAACTTTGGCACAAAAATTACTGTTAAATCATTTTCAAGTCATACTGAGTCCTGACTGTCAAGGGTGACATGCATAGAGCATGGCTGGCACTCACTGAATTTTATTGATAATAAATGGAGTTTCCTTTTGATCCGAACTCCCTTTATCTCCAAAGGCAAACCTCCCCAAACTTGTATTCGCTGGGAAGCACATAGAGAAAGAATTTGATACAAGGCCTGATTTGTGTAAAACGGTAGGGACAGATATAGGTTCAATGCCAAGCCCAAGTAGGCCATTTGGAGCTGCACCTTCTAGAAATGTGCCTGTTTGTACCCTTCCACACCTATCAAATGCACAAGCAAAGATTCAGTGATTAGTGTTCATTCATTTGTAGCACTTAAAAAGGGAAAAGCACTTGATAGTGCACACTGCACAGCAATATTCAGGTCACGTGTCATAGTCAAATTCAGTATGGTCTCAGACTGCTATCTAGAGGCAGAAAACTCATTTCTAAAAATTTTAGTCTTTATTTCTAAAAAAATAAAGAAAAAAAAATCACTTACAACAGCAAAAAATAAATCATACCCGAATGTGATAGGCGCCTTCACCACCGTTCCATTCTGTGATCCATCTCCAGGAATCAGATAAAGAACATCCTCCACTAAAGTTCCTGCAGTGGATGTATTTTCTGAGAGATATGTAACGTTGTATGGGCATTGATCACTAGATTTGGAGCATTGATTTTGTAAATCACACAGAGTATTATTGCAAGTAACTTGCTTGCTTGTCTTAGAGGCTGATGGACTGTAAGTCTGCAAATCGATGTCCTGTTGAAATCAGAATTAAATCAGAAACTAAATCCCACTCCAAGTTGAGGCATAGAAATGATTAATTCTTTTTCTGAAGAATTCCATATCAAGGAAACGCATAGAAGTGCAAGATATGAAGAAGACTAAGCATGCAACAAAATGGCCTTTTTGGGAAACCCTTGTGGGAATTCCCCGCGATTCCTATAAATCCAGCACATTTCCAGATTGTTTGACCATACAGGCTGATTTGGAGACCTCTAAACATCCCAGGGAAGTTAAAAATCTGTGAGTAGGAAACATTGCCAGTGTGGAAGCAGGATTGACCACTGGATTCGAATCGGAACGGCGCCTGAAATGCACCGGCAAGAGGGCCATATTGTTGCACATTTATCCTACTTCACAAGATAATAAGTTATTTTGTAGTTAGGAATCATTTTTACATGCTTCATTCACACTGCAGAGGAGTTATTTTGCCTGACAAGGAAGAATGCAAATGCATTTAGTAAGTGGAGAGAATGTTGTGCATATGAAAGAAACATTGTCACTATGCCATAATAAATAGGGTTCTGAAAGGCCAAGCTGATGCTAATGCCTGCCAATTTCAATGTTCAGCCTTAGAAAATGTACATTGATGAGAATGGTGGTAGTATATATGAGGTTAGTGGTATTAGTATGCTCTTTCCCAACTATAGATAAGATGTTTCAAATAACTGTGATTCTAAGGTGTTGGAAGGATGGTGCAACTTGAAGTGACAACCTGTAATTCAGTTCCTTAAGTAACTTTGTGCGAAATAGCATCGGCAAAAATTGGTCCAGGGTCAGCAACTTGGGAAGTCAGCCAACTAGGATAAAAAATATGCAAAAAATGGGCAAAATTTGGCAAAGCATAAACTCTGACCTGCAAAACTCTGTGATTCGTTTTGGGTAAGGCTACTATCAGTTGGATTTCTAGGGATTAGTTCCTTGTTAAATCTGGCATTCATGCTGTAATCAGTATTAGAAATATGTGACTAAAAACTTTTAACAGTATTTAGAGTTCTTCACATCAACCTATATCTCCAAGTAAATTATATTAATCTCTTTTCAGTAGATTTAATTATTGGAACGACCTGCAAGTCCTTAAAGCTAGGTCATCAACTACGAGAAGAGATGGTTTAAAAGAAATCTTTTAGCTTGAATTCATTTTCAGAATCTAGTTTCAAGCATCAGATGAATCAAATAATTTTATTGTAATCAACCAACATGTATAGTCGCTCTTATATGTCTTTTCCCTAGCTGTTTCTTATGCAATAAAATGTTTTCAATTGAACTTGGTTGCTAAAGGTTTGACAATTTGTCTTTGGAAACAGCATAAACCTCTGGTTGGTGGCCTATTGAAGAAAATAGCATCAAGCCAACCAAACTGCCCTATCAAGTTTAAAAGGCAGTGCCAATAGTATGTACCCTGTTGACCTCTGTTCTTCTGCCAGGGAAAAGCAACGGTTCTTGCTTGTCTTTGCAGATGTATCTTGCACTTCAGCTAGAGATACAGGTTTTGGAAGGCTAAAGAAAATTACTGATTAATACAGGAAAAGTTGTGGAATTTTGGGAATGTGAAGCACCAAAACACAGTCAAACATCCTCACAGATTTTTACTTTGGAATGGCAAAGCTCAGGCAACAAACATGACCCCATTATGCACCCATGTTCTCACTTTGGCTCAGGAAATCATCAAAACACAATCAAGACACCCTTATATGGAATTTTACTTTGAGCGGTGAAGCTTATGAATCAAACATGACTCTATGCTTATTATGAACCCATGTTTTCTCTGTGGCTCGGGAAATCACCCAAACACAATCAAACAACCTCATTAAATTTTACTTGGATATGGCAAAGCTTAGGGATCAAACATGACTCCATGTTTATTATGCACCCATGTTCTTACTGTGGCTCGAAAATCAGCACTGGCCACTTACAAATAATTTTCAACCATCACGAATTTTTTACTCTCGCAAATATGTTCAAAAGGGTTCCGTTTTCTACCTTTAATATTTGATCAACACCATGCCCATGGAAAAAACTAACAGATGGGCACAATAGCCCATTGCTGATAAGAAGAATGAAACCATAGTCTAAGTGGAATTCACAGCCAGTGCAATCTAACATAATTGTTTATCACAAGAATAAGATACAACATTAATGTAATAGGTCAGTAGGTTTAACAGGGAGAAGCTGAAAATGCAATACATACAAGTCCATAGCTAGGTGCAGAAGTAGGAGCACACTGTTGGCAATCACAAGGCACCCAGAACAAATCGCTGCCCGTATCAAGTGCTACAAGTAAAGTTACATTAGGTGTGCCCACTTGAACCACAGTGTAGTACAAACTGTCCAGATCACAGAAAATGAAGTTAGGAGCGTAACGAGTGATTAAATTAGAATCAAACATGGAACTTTAGCAATTTTGATTTTGATTATGAACTTTAGCAACACTTTTGAAAACTAGAAAATCAGTACTTTAATTGTACAGCATACTGTCAATGATCTATTGGCAAATGAATTGATTCATTCGGAGGTTCTGCTAGTATCAACATACATAATTTTATTTTGGGTTCATTCCAAATTCTTATGCAACATAAGTAATACTGTAATAGACAAGGAAGCAGAACTTACAATCCCAACTGTTGAAGTTCAAGTGTCTCGTTCCCTTCTGCAAATGTGAGAGAAGAGTATTCAACAAGTTGACGACCATGGCGAGCAGAGTCATGATGATACAGTGTTTTGTAATACTCATTGCTTCCCTCCATAGGCCAACTTTGTGTATCTAATCCATGTCTGTAAGTCATCCACTCTTTTACTTCATGAGAAAATTTATGATACATCTGCAAACTGTAGGATTGCCCATTGGAATACCCAAAGCCAAGAGATAACAATAAAATTGTGTGACAAATAAGGCTCAGTGTTGGGTTTTCCATGGCTGAGAGCAAATAGAACAAATTTGCACAGAACTTGAGGCAGCTGAGAGGTCTGTTAGTGCTAATTAATTTTCTGGTTCAACGATAGCAATCTTTCCTCCACCCTGTTCCTGTTGTTGCGCAGGGCAGGTTACACAATGATCCTTGCTTGTTTGATGCAAATCAAATTCTATTATTAATAGCCCTGACATGTTGAACAATGGAGATTGAAATACATATCCATTTTGATTTGACTGAACCATATGGTATGTGAACAAGTTGAGGAATGAAATATTTACACTCGGAAAGTTCTGAGAAGAAGATTTGTGTGATGTGTTGTGACTTGACCATTAATGTACCAACTAGATTTGAATGGTAGTAGTGGACAAAAATGAAATTGAGTAAAGGTCCGCTTGTGCCGGTAGCAGTTGGAATATAGTTTTCATCTCAAGAGATGAGAATCTTCCTTGCTCTTCCTCGTTGGCAAATGAAAGCAGGCTCTCCGACCATTGCTGAAAATTCAATCACAGTTTTCCTGCAATATTTGACCGACTTGGCATGCTTTCTGGTTGACCCACGTCGGCTGTCCAGATCCACAAGCACATGCAAGCAAAAGTAAACTCAAATTTAATTTTCAATCTCCATTAGATTGACTCAAGGTAATTTCCTGGCCCTCATGATTATTTTTCAAGAAATTATGCGGAAAGAGTACAGGTGCTCAGCAATTGCCATTCCAATTTCCTTTGTGGTGTGATGTAATGGTAAACTAACAGTGACAATTGGAAAATAATTGAAGACAATGCATTGACATTTGATGTTTTTGATGAAATAGTGCTAAAAGCTGAAAGGTCCCACGCGTTTTCCCCGCCTCCCACGACGGCACTCAGCTTTTAACCTTCGTTTGTTTGCCTACCTCACCCCTCGAGTTAACTTTTTGAATCACTGGGCCGGCTGGGAGACTGAGACGGGAAGGAGCTCAACCGCTTTTCCTACCACTTTCGTGAGATCTTTGTAAATAAATAATTAAAACAGATAGGTTAGGTAGCCTACATTGCTTCATTGCTTCAAACACTTCAAATTCAACGCGTCCATATGCATATACGTATAGATACGTTACACGTATGTATGTGTGATTTTGTTGTTTATTATTATTATAAATATGTTTGAATTTTGGTCGGGTTGGTTTATGTGTTAAATGGAAGAACGATAACGATATTTTAATCTCTTTATAATCTTTATAAAGAGATTGTATTAATCACGTTATTAGGTTTTGATCCACGTTTTAAATTAATTAATGTAGTTTATTTTCACAATAAAAGTGAATTAATATTCAAAATTTAATAATGTGATTGTTTTGGGAAATAATTTTTTATATTTTGCAGTTTGTTTTTACTCTTAATTTCTAATTTATTCAAAATTAAATCTAATATAAATCAACTAATTTACAATTCACAAGCTTGTGTTTGTATATTTTCTTTAATATTTATTTTTAATTTAATTCACACGCTTTTGTTTGTATATTTTCTTTAATATTTATTTTTAATTTTTTATTTGGAATGAAAGGAAAGTGTACAAAATTTCAGAGTACTTTCTTATATTTTGTGGATGGTAAAATGGTAAATAGTTAGGCCTTACTCCAAGGGAATTAAAGAGAGTCAAATCCATGATTAGTAATAAGTAGCAACAATATCAAAGAATTTAATGTAACCAGCCTAGATCCATCTTAACCCACGATCTATCAAGTGACCAAAGGGATCAAATCTCTTGAGATACAAACCTCTTTTAAAGTGAAAAAAGATTTGATAGATCTATCTTAACCCACAGTGCCAAGAGGGATCAAATCTCTTGAGATACAAACCTCTTTTAAAGTGAAAAGAGATCAAATCTCTTAAGATACAAACCTCTTTTAAAGTGAAAAGAGATTTGATCCCTCTCAGGCTTGATAGACCCTGGGTTAAGATGGTTCTAGGTTGGTTTTCATATACACACATACTTTGGATCTATATCTCCCTCTCTTTCTTCTCTCTCTCTCTCTCTCTCTTCCCTCATGCTCTACTCTCTATCTACCTCTCTCCTCTTTGTCCTCTCTCTCTTCTTTTCTCTCCCACCTCCCTCTCTCTCTACCCTCCAACTCTATCGCTATCTCCCTCCCTCTCCCTCCATCTCTCCCCCCTCCATTTTATGTCCCTCTGTCTCTTCCCTTTCTCTCCCTCTCTTCTTTTTGTCTTCCTCCTTTCCCCCCTCCCTCATCTCTCTATGTCTTTGTTCTTCACTCTATGTAATCAATGTTATATGTAATTTCTAAAATATTTTACATTTTAATTTTTTATTAGAGTCTTGCCTTGCTATGATGATACCATAACCATATTTAAATTTAATTAATAGGCACATAAAAACTTAACACTTACAATACATTTACATTATAACAAGTTTCTTAACCATGGATAACCACTCCACTTTACGATGGATATTATTAACTTGTTAATAAGTTTTGTTACAATATCATGGCTTATCAATATCACGTGCAAAAAACTGTAACTCATTTCACAATAAAAAATTAGTTTAACATTGACCAATGCAAATTATAATGTTTAACTTTGAAAAAAAATATTTAGTTTTCAATATTATTAAAAAAAAATCAAACTTTTGATTGGACCATAACTTGAAGATTTTATTGTCTTTGCACAATATATGTCATGGGGATAATTGTATTTTATGCCATAATTTATGGATATGGTTGCAATATTCATGCATGATTTTTATATATTTGTGTAGTGATTTTTCCTTTTTTACAGGAAAATCATCCAAAATTAAAAATACTTGAAAATAACTTATAGTCAAGTAAATAGCATATCTACCATCAATTACTTCCCACCATAATTTAACCAAGTCTTTGCATAAAAAATGGATAGGAATAAGATGTAAAAATTATACTTATAAGAGTTACTTCCCACCATTATTTATGTTTTCTTTAACACTTATGTAGGAGTAAAATTGTAAATGTGCAGATATATATATATATATATTGAAAAAATTATGATTAAGAAGAGTTTTGCCTGTAAAAATCATAGAGGAGAAAATTTTGCGGACCCTTTATGGTTCATCATCAGGACCAGATGAAGATGTGGATCATGGCACAAGCTTAACTAGAGGACGATGTAGAAGCCAAAAGATCCTACTAGTTTATGAAAATTAATATTTTAATAATAACTATTAATATAAAATAATATTCTTATAACGGCTAATATAACAATTAGTTTAAGAATAATAATATTATAATTTAAGATAAAATAATAATAATAATAATAATTAGAAAAATCTGAAAACGTAAACAATAATAAGAAACAAACAATCTAAGTCAACCAAAGACAAGGAACAGAGTCAAAAAATAAAAATTAATTAATTAAAATAAATAAATAAGAGTCTGATTAATGAGTAAAGATCCTATAACAAAAATAATAATTAAAGGACACTAAAATTAAAACAAAGCAATAAAAAATGAGGGTAAAATTATTATTATTATTAATTTTTTTTACAGCTAATTTATGAAAAATAATACTTTAATAATGATTATTAAGATCAAATAATATTAGTTTAAGAATAATAATATTATAATTTATGATAATTAATAAAATAATAATAATAATAATAATTTACATATATATATATATTAAGAAAGAACCAAAAACATTAATGAGAAACAAACAATTCAAGTCAACCAAAAATAAGGCACAAAATTATATATATATATATATATATATAAAGAAGAATCAAGACTTGATTAACGAGTCAAAATTTTATAACAAAAATAATAATTAAATAAAACTAAAATTAAAACAAAACAATAAAAAAAATTTCTTTTTTAATAAGAAAATAAAACAAAAAATATTAACATTAAATTTAAATACAAATACCTATATAAAAACAAAAAATCATAAATAAAAATAAAAATACATTATAATTTTATTTTTCATTATTTAAAATTTATTTTATATTAATCGTAATATTTAATTTATATTTATATAAAATTTAATTTATCATATAAACAATAATTATAAAAATTATAAATACAGTATCTTAACACTGATAAAATAAAAAACAAAACCATGACTAAATCTCAAACCAAAACATAACAATAACATTTTGTTCCGTAAAGTTTGGCCTTTACCGTATGAAAGGGTTTCACCTTTATCATGTACTTAAAAAGTGATTGAGATTGATATAAAAGTTTTATGACTTTGAAAACCACCAAAAAGAAAATATAGCTAAATATGGGAACAAGCAAAAACAAGATATGGTTATTGATAATTCAACGACACATTAATTATTGAATTTGTGTTATTTAATTTTCATTTTGTAAAGGCCAAGTCACATTCCATGAGTCCTATCCTATCAAATTTACTTCATTGGTCATGTTACATCACTTTATTGTTGAGACATTTACAAAATGTGAATGTTGTAATTTTATAGGAAGTTGTTTATACAATTTGATTTTGTTAAAGGATTATAATTTAAATGTATAATAATTGATTTTTGTATAATGGATGTATTATATTGTTTTTAAAATATTTAGTTTTAATATCTCAATGGGGTGGGGTGATAGACTATGAGATATTGAAAAACGTGGTGAGGGCTCTCCATACTAAGTCTCACACTTGATTTGGGTAGGGGGATTGTTTGGTAAGTGGAACACATGCTTTAATTTATGTGGAGTCTAATCGATATGTATTGTAAATTAGTGGTATTTATAATAATTATAATGGTTGTGCATTTGGATGGTCGTTTAGATGATGAAAGTTGGGTACCCAGTGGAATTTATGTGTAAGAATGTTGGACGAGATTGTTTTGGAGTCATTCACTGAGTTGTTCTCCACAATGCAGAGCTCGAGTGAGAGTGTAGCAAAGGATAGGGGACTTTGTGATGAATTTGGTCTTGTAAACCCGCGTAAGCAAGAGATTTTGTGCAATGAGGAAGGAAGTAAGACAAGGGACGATAGGGGAATCTCTATGGATTCCCCAGACTACATCGTTAATCTCATTGCTTGGGAGCCATTTGTGGAGATTCTATGGGTAATTCACACTAAGGTCAAATACCCTGGTTTTGTTTATTTTTATTCTTTAGTTGTTTTCATTATGTGTCATCTTTGGATAGTTGGGTGTGGTGTTTCAGCACCATGGTTTGAAAGAGGGTGTCTTATCGTTCCCTCACTGAAAGAATTGGGGACGTGTCATTGTCTTGCATGGCTATGGAATATTTTTAGACCCACCTTAGGGCGCTCGACTAGTAAGCGTGGGAAAAAGGTTGAAGGCTCAATCAGCTTCAAGGTCTCATCAACCCTAACACCTTATGTTTTCAGTGTGAAGTGGTGTGGGGGACTTATCTTATTTAGATTTGAAGTGGAATATGGGTACAAGGTTGTGGATATAATTCCTATTTTGTATATCCTTACGGTGGTTAGGAAAAATGTGGGTCGCCTGCACAGTGTGGGGTGGGGGTTGTGGGAAGATGGCACACTCTCCTATTCGTAGGCATACACTCGACCACATAGCTAGGGTCAAGGGTGTTTCAATGAAGGGACTCTTTGGGCTCAAGAGGACCCTGGGGAAAGGAATAATTTGAACTCGCCAAAAAGAAGGAGGAGTCACGGGTTGAAGATGAGAAGAGTCTAACATCACCAGTTGCCACAGGAACATGGATAAGGCGAGACGATGGATCCACCACTTCCCTACTTCCTTCCTCTAGTTGGTAATTCTCCCTCTCAGGATGACAATGTTTAAATACTTCAACAATTTCACAATGTGTTGGTCCAGCTTAACTGGGCACGCGCAAGATGACCATAATGACATCCTTGACTTCATGAACCACCTGCAATGGAATTTGTGGGAAACATATGACAAATTGGTGAGTCTTTAGAAAGGGCAGAGGTGCACTCAGGAGCAGCTGGACCAGTTGGAAACCAAGATTGCTCACATCGAGGGTCACATCCATTGTGAGTTCAAACCCTCGTCTCCTTCAGGCTTAGCTCCAGAACATCTTGTCCTGGTAAATTCTGATGATAACTAATGTGTGTCGGTTGTTTTTCTGTGTTGTTCGTCTTTTAGCAATGGTTGTCGATCAATGTTTGTAGATTGTTGTCTCTTTGGCAATATATCATGTACTTGGGCATGCACATGTTGGCCAATAAATATAGTAAGAGTGAGGCCAACAAGTTTTTGAAAGAAACCATGAAACAAGGTAATCTTTTGAAGTAATGGAAATTCTTGATTATATATATATATATATATATATATATATATATATATATATATATATATATATATATAATTTACATAAAAGTTAATTATAGTTTATAATTTAAAAATAGTAATTATTGAATTGGTAAAAATGAAATTTATAAAGTTAATATAAAAAACAATTATGTAAAGCGCACAATTTTAATATATAATTTAATTTAATTTAACTTATTATTATATTTTATAATTTGAAGAGTTGTAGGAGCTAAGGAGTGAGGGTTGCGTTGAAGCTCCAAAATAACCTTATCAACATGTAAGGGAGACAACTCGGTCAAGAACTTAAAGAAACCCTTTTTCCATTTGGAATGGTGGTTTTGACTGGTTCAGTTGGGTCTAGCTACCCTCTCTCTTTCTCTGTTGGCTTATAGTATGTCTATTACTTGCCAATAGGAAAGAGACATCAGATCTACCCTCTTGCAGAGCTCGTGCAAGAAATGTTAAAATTTGGGTACCAGAGGACAAGTGGTTCCCTAAGGCTTTGATCTTTGGCCTAGGGAAAAGTGTCCAAATTTATTTTTTACTTTTCTCCTAAAGTGACTTTATAAGTGGTAAAGTCAATTTAATTTAAAAGTGACTTTATAAGTGGTAAAGTTACATTCTAATTTAAAGGTGACTTTATTAAAGTGAATGAAAAATTAGAAAGTGAAAAAGTGACTATGGAAATAAAAGGTTAAGTGGGTCTTTATTTAAGTGGATGAGTTAAAAAAATAGAAAGTGAGAATTAAATGCACATTTATTCTCATCCCTAGATCTAAATGAATCTCAACCATTAGATCTTAGGGTAACCCAAAAGTCATTTAGAGAATAAAAGGAGAAGAGAAGAGGAAAATATCAATTCATTCTTTCATAAGCATTTGAGAGAAAGAGAAGAGAGAGCAAGGAGAAAATTTCTAAGCAGTGAGGAAGTGAAGGAGAGTAGCAAGAAGACATTTCAACAAATCTGGGCAGCAACATTTATTGGCACGCATCCCAAGAAAAAATCGTACAACAGGAGAAATGCACAAAAATCGAGGAAGAGGGACAACAAGTTATGGGCACATTTTTTGAGGCTGGTCGTACAACATTTAATGTTGTTTTATTGCTGTAAAAATTTATGTTTTGGTTGTTTGTTGATTAGCACGATTTTCAAGATGGAGTTCAACCATGGAAATCGAACTAAGTTGTAATTTATGGTTGCTGAAATTTTTACTGTGTATTTCAGTTTCTCTGTAAAAACATTTTCAGAAATAAATAAGAGCTCTCAAACTGGTTTTCCTTAAGAGTTGTAGGGGGTGTTTCCAAGGTCACATTGGCCAAAAATCACTGTGTTATTTTCTGTGTGTGGCTATCATAATTTTGCTGTGTTTTATTTCTGCAATTTCAGCAGTTGTGAAATCTCTAAATTTGTGTTTTCAGAAAATTATTGTCATTTCCAGATTTTAGAATTTTTATCATGCTTGGATTTAAAACGAAATGCATGGAGTGATAAGGAAAACTAATAATCGGAGTGGGGGTTGAAATTTCTTCATGGTATCAGAGCTTGGTTGGCTAAAAAATGCAGCTTGGGACAACAAAGTGAAAATTATGGCAAGCTGATTTTTACACAGAAAATAGAAACCTTTACCACAGATTTGAAAATTTCAGTTTGGTAGGATAGTGAAACATGTCTTTGGGTTTGAGAGTTGAAGATAGGTTGGATGGGAAGAACAACTACAGTGCATGGAATGAGAGAATCCAAAGCATCTTTGAGGAAGCAGAAGTCTAGGGCATTATGGTAAATACCACACAGAACCCAGTAGTAGTACCTGCTGACCCTGTACAATTGGTAGAGTTTAACAAAAAGAATGCCAAGGCAAAAAGATTGATTCTGGAAGGAATCAAAGACCATGTCATTCCTCATGTGAGAGGAAAGACTTATGCACATGAGATGTGGACAACCTTGACCAGTCTTTACCAGAGCTCAAATGAAAATAGAAAAATGGTCCTAAAGGAGAAATTGAAGGCCATTAAAATGGCTAAGACTGACAGTGCTACAACATATCTCATAAAGATCACTTCAGTGAGAGATGAGTTGGCAGCCGTAGGTGAGATCATTTCACCCACTAAGTTGGTGAGGATTTCTTTGAATGGTCTTCCCAAGACTTGGGAGAATTTTGTGGATGGCATTGTTGCACAAGAAAAACTTCCCGATTGGGAGAGGTTGTGGGATGATTTCATTCAAAATGAAATCAGAAAGAACCATCTTGGGGCAGCCAAATAGGTGGAGGAGGATGACAATGTGGCATTGTTAGCAAGAGGCAAGAAGGACAGAGCAAAGAAGCAAGCTTCCAACAAAGGAGGCAAAGGCAAAGGTAAAGGCAAGCAACAAAACAATGAGACAAACTATTCCAAAGTCAAATGTTGGAATTGTCAAAAGTTGGGACATTATGCTGTTGTGTGTCCGGAGAAGAAGAACAAGAAAGGGAAAGAAAAACCCATGGTAGCCTCTATAGAGATAGAGAGCTTCTCAGAGAGATTTGATCGGGAGTTTGGGTTCATAGCTTGTGAGACCACTGGTGCAGGATCACCTGCCATATAGGTTCAGAGGGAGTGTGCATTCCCTATTACAAGCAAAGCATCTTCTAGCATTTGGAATGTTGACAGCGACGCTTCCTGCCACATGACAAGAGTCAAAGAGTACTTCTCAGAGCTTTCAGAGGGTGATACTGATATGGAGGTAGTACTTGGTGATGACAACATTGTTAGAGCAGTCGGTGTGGGGACATTGACATTTGATAGGGGACCTAAACTTCCCTTGGAAGTGTCATATGTTCTATATGTGCCTAGAATGAAGAAGGACCTGATATCCATCTCAACACTTGAGGATAGAGGGTATGATGTGTTGTTCAGGAGAGGGCAGGTGCTTATATATCCTAAGGGAACTCTAGCTTCTTCAACTAGAGAGATTGGTGTGCACCATGCCAAGGTGTACAAGTTCTCATTCCAGCCCTTGATGGCATTGAGTAGCAGCACCCGAGACAGGACCGACAACATATCTAGCAGTTCAGAGTTGTGTGAGATTTGGCACCGTAGGATGGGGCACATGTATCATGGGGCCTTGAGTACATCGCGGGAGATCACCACTAGTGTGCCAGATTTTAGTTTTGATCACTTGATGTATGTAGAGGATGTGCTATGGGGAAGTTTACTAGATCCCCTTTTCCTAGCAGTGACAGTAGAGCGACCAGGATCCTTGACTTGATTCATACCGATGTGAGTGGTCGGATGTCTCATGTATCCTTGAGTGGCTGAGTACTATGTTTTATTCATTGATGACCACTCTAGGAAGACCTAGATTTATTTCTTGAAGACCAAGAGTGAGGTCTTCAAGCGGTTTCAAGAGTTCAAACTCTTGTGGAGACCCAAATAGGTAGGAAGATCAAGGTTCTCATGTCGAACAATGGAGGGGAGTACACCCTTGGTGAGTTTGTTGATTTTTGTGCTGAGGCAGGCATTAGAAGGGAGTTCACAGTTCCTTACTACCCCTAACAGAATGGGGTTGCAGAGAGAAAAAACAGATCCATTGCAGGGGCTACCAAAGCCATGCTTCATTATCAGGGGTTACCTTTATTTTTGTGGGTAGAGGCCTGCAACATTGTTGTGTACTTGCAGAACATGAGTCCACATCATGCCTTGGGGAATGTGACTCCAGAGGCGGTTTTTTCTGGGAAAAAGCCTGATGTTGGGCACTTTCGTATCTTTGGGTACCTTACACATTCTTATGTCCCCAAGGAGAACAGGACCAAGCTAGAGCCCACTACAGACAAGGGAATCTTTGTGGGTTATAATGAGACCTCGAAAGCTTATCGGATTTATATTCCTGCGCAGAGGAAAGTGGTTGTCCGGCGAGATGTGAAGTTCAAGGAGGAGAGAGATTTTAGGAGGTCACAGGAGTTAGAGTATCCAGAGTCACTAGACCCTAAGGAGAAACTGAGTGAGTCACAAGGATCTAGTGGTCAGGTATCAGGAGGTACATCGATTACAGTGTCAGGTCCATCAGTGAGCAGTGGCTCTTAGAGTCAGGTGGGTGGTTCTTCGGGCAACATGCAGGGTAGTCTGCAGAGCAGTTCACGGGGTAGTCCACTAATGGACAGTTCACACGGTACTTCAGCATCTATAGGCATAGATTCAGGAATGAGGCCAGTTGGTAGGCCTTCAAGAGTTCATGCTTCTTATGATGATGAGGATTCTTTCTCTCCGATGGGAGAAGTATGCTCAGGGAAGAGGAAGCCCAAGTGGCTTCAAGATACCTTGCGCGAGGCCACATCAGTTGCTAGCCCAAAGAGAGCAATTAGAGAGAGTAAACCACATGAGCGGTTCTATAGTTACATGGCATTGGTAACAAGCATTGTTGACTCTAAGCCTTCTAGTTATGAGGAGGCAGCCAGCCAACAGGTCTGGAGAGAGGCCATGATGGAGGAGTATTCTTCTATTATGAAGAACGATGTTTGGGAGGTAGTGCCGAGGCCTGAAGGTAAATCAGTTGTTACTTCCAAATGGCTCTACAAGATAAAGCATGCTGCAGATGGCAACATTGAGAAGTTCAAGGCTCAATTTGTGGCGAGAGGGTTCTCACAGGTAGAGGGAGTTAACTATGAGGAGACCTTTGCTCCCATAGCTCGGTATACATCTATTCACTCCATTATATCGATTGCAACAGAGATGGGTTGGAAGATCCACCAGATGGATGTGAAGACCACATTTCTCAATGGTTTCATTCAGGAGGAGGTTTATATTGAGCAGCCACAGGGCTTTGAGGTGCATGGGAAGGAGTCCCATGTATGCAGATTGAAAAAGGCACTATATGGCCTGAAGTAAGCTCCCAAAGCTTGGTACTCAAGGATTTATACATACTTGCAGCAATTAGGTTTCACAAAAAGTGAGGCTAATCCGAACCTATACTTCATTGTGGTGGGTGAGGAGCCTCTAATTCTGGTGTTGTATGTTGATGACTTGATCATCACTAGTGCAGAGAGACTCATTGAGGGCTGCAAGAAAGATCTTGCTTCAGAGTTTGAGATGAAAGATATCGGCTTGATGCATTATTTTCTGGGATTGGAGGTGTGGCAGGAGGAGGGGCATTTCTTCCTGGGACAAGGGAAGTACATTGTGGATATATTTAGCAGATTTCACATGGAGGACTACAAACCCATGTCTACACCTATGATCACTAACTAGAAGAAGCTTCACATTTCTGATTCCGAGTTGGTGGATCCTACTCTATACAAACAATTGATTGGTTGTTTGTTGTATTTGGTCAACACTCAACCAGATATATGTTTTGCAGTTAACACTATGATTCAGTTCATGTGTGAGCCCAGAAGAGTGCACTTGGTGGCTGCAAAACACATTCCTCGTTAATTGTAAGGGACTGTGGATTTTGGTCTGGATTATAGACAAGGTGATGGAGTGAGACTGGAAGGGTACATGGATTTAGATTGGGTAGGTTGTGCTTCAAATAGGAAGAGTACTTCTGGGTGTTGTTTTGGGTTGGGTTCTGCAGTTGTCTCGTGGATCAGTTGGAAACAATAGTCAGTTGCATTGAGTTTAGTTGAGGCAGAGTATATGGCTGCTAGTTTAGCTAGTTGTGAGGCCATATGGCTTTGCAAGATGTTGTTTGTTCTATTTGGTCAAGCATTGACACCTTCAGTAATTTACTGTGATAATCAGAGTTGCATAAAACTCACGAAGAATCCAATTTTTCATGACAGGTCAAAGAATATTGAGATCAAGTATCACTTCATTAGAGACTATGTCCAAAAGGGAGTTGTCAAGCTTGAGTACATTTCCACAAATGAGCAGGTAGCAGACATTTTCACCAAAGCCTTACAACGGGGCAGGCATGTATATTTCAGAGACAAGATGGGAGTGGTGAGAAACACTTTCCTCGGTAAGAGAGAGTGTTAAAATTTGGGTACGAGAGGATAAGTGGTTCTCTAAGGCTTTGATCTTTAGCCTAGGGAAAAGTGTCCAAATTTATTTTTTTACTTTTCTCCTAAAGTGACTTTATAAGTGGTAAAGTCAATTTAATTTAAAAGTGACTTTATAAGTGGTAAAGTTACATTCTAATTTAAAAGTGACTTTATAAATGAATGAAGAATTAGAAAGTGAAAAAGTGGCTGTGGAAATAAAAGGCTAAGTGGGTCTTTATTTAAGTGGGTGAGTTAAAAAAATAGAAAGTGAGAATTAAATGCACATTTATTCTCATCCCTAGATCTAAATGAATCTTAGCCATTAGATTTTAGGGTAACCCAAAAGGTCATTTATATAATAAAAGGAGAAGAGAAGAGGAAAATATCAATTCATTCTTTCATGAGCATTTGAGAGAAAGAGAAGAGAGAGCAAGGAGAAAATTTCTGAGCAGTGAGGAAGTGAAGGAGAGCAGCAAGAAGACATTTCAGCAAATCTGGGCAACAACATTTATTGGCACGCATCCCAAGGAAAAACCGTACAGTAGGAGAAAGGCACAGAAATCGAGGAAGAGGGACAACAAGTTTTGGGCACATTTTTTGAGGCTGGCCATACAACATTTAATGTTGTTTTATTGCTGTAAAAATTTCTATTTTGGCTGTTTGCTGATTGACACGATTTTCAAGGTGGAGTTTAAGCACGGAATCGAGATAAGTTGTAATTTGTGGTTGCTGGAATTTTTACTGTGTATTTCAGTTTCTCTGTAAAAACATTTTCAGAAATAAAGAAGAGCTCTCAAACTGGTTTTCCCCAAGAGTTGTAGGGGGTTTTTCCAGGGTCACATTGACCAAGAATAACTGTGTTATTTTCTGTGTGTGGCTATCATATTTTGTTGTGTTTTATTTCTGCAATTTCAGCAGTTGTGAAATCTCTAAATTTGTGTTTTCAGAAAATTATTGTCATTTCCAGATTTTAGAATTTTTATCATGCTTGGATTTAAAACTAAATGCATGGAGTGATAAGGAAAACTAATAACCGGAGTGGGGGTTGAAATTTCTTCAAGAAAGTGATCATTAAGCTGAATTAATGGCTTAGTTAGGCCACTATAAAGTCTGCCCCTTGTGTAAGAGGACTTCTAGAATGCAATATTTAAAGCTAAATGCAAATATACTCTAATTAATAAAAAATAAATCCTAAATCTATCTTGATTGAAAGAATGACTAGTCCCCCTCTCAACCAAGAGCAAGGTAAAAAGGTGGATTTGGACCAACTTTGAATTTGGAATAAAAATGAAGTCAATAAGCCAAGAAAATAGTTCCAAGACTTATTACTAGTTCAAGAAAGTATATGTATTCAGTTATCTGATGAATATTCATCAGATCTCTAGTGCACATAAATCCAAATTCAAATAAAATGAATTCAAACTAAAACATATATGATCGCACTAATGAAATAGTTCTCATGACACAATCATTATTAAAACCAACATCAATTTGATATGAATTTGTTATATAGTTAACAAGTATGTCTCGTTTATTTATTCAGATTCATAATTTAACTTGATAGCAATAAGATCCATCATTAAAAGATAGTTTTCAAATAATTAAAACAAGCATATATTAAATGAATTTACAATAGTGCAAAACTTCAAAGACATATACTTATTTGGATAAAGAATTACATCAAATTTTATTAAATGCAACCCATCAATCAACCTCTATCTCCTACAATAGTATACAAGAATTAAATATCTGATCAAAGCCTTTGAGTAGATAAAATTCCTAGAAAATTCCATGATAAGATGAAATTTTCAGCGCTGAAATACATCTATTTTAATCTCCACAAGTTTGATCCAAACTAGTTAATTCTCTACAAAAATATTTCTCCTTACAATAGTGCAAAAATCCCTCTCTTTGTAGAGAATTTCCTCCCCAAGTTTCAGATCTGGGACCCCCCTCCTCCGCATCCCCCTACCTGCCCACTTCTCAATTCTACAAAAGCCATATTTATAATTACAAAAGAAAATTAAAACGAGAGAGTTGTTGGAGAATAAATTTTCTCTAACAAATTGTAATTAGCCAAAATTCTTCTTTCCCTCCTGCTGGTGCAATTCTATTGTTTCAATTATTCTTTTCCTCATCTCCCCACCTGCTCTCTTGCCAAAAAACAATCAAAATTCAAAAATTAAAACCAATTTGGTGTACAAAATAGAAACAAACCACTTCTCAGCAAATTGTTAAATTAAAAGTTAAACTCCAAAGAAATTCTCGTGCTATGATCGCTTCAAATGGATCAGATCATCCTTTGGATATTGCTGGGAATAAATTATTGACATTCGTGTCTCTAGTGAAATGAAATTTTCCCAAATCAAAATAAGAAAACTAATTTTTGGTTGCAAAGTCATCACTTTGTATTTGGCTAGAATTTTGGGTCATTAAATGATTGAATATACTAAAATTGACCATCCCAGATTATTCTCCTTTGTCTTAGCTTTTCAACGAGCTATTACGAGCTTCAATTGGTTGAGTAAATCTTGATATATGCCTCTCCGAAGTTGAAGTGTCAAAAATATCAAAACTATGGAAAAATACATGCCTAGGCTAAAATTAGGCAAATTTTAATTAAAAATCAAAGCCTAATTAATAATGATTAATTAACCAAATAATTAAAATTAATTAATTATATACAAATTAATTAAGAAATTAAATTATTTACAGATTAATTAAAAGTTGAATGATTGTATTAAATTATTAATTAAAATAATTAATAAATTAAATTAAATAATTAATTAATAATAAAAACAAAATTGGGACACGTGTTAAGTGACTATTAGTCTGAGTGAATGGGCCTTAGTGGATTTTGGTTCAACATATGAGCCATGAGTGTTTTGGAGAATTTGGTATCTACGGATAAATACTAATTCCCTATATAAGTAGCCATATCTAGAACAACAATTTAAAGTGTTTTAGTCTTTTCCTATAAGCAATAGATAAGATGAGAAGATGAGAAGACCTGCTTGTAGTTATGCTTTCCTCTCGTCTCACTTGTATCGATCATGTCACTCCTTCCTGTACTTAATATGCTTGAGAAGTACTTGTAAACACAACAGAAAACAAAGAATCGATCAAAGCAAAAGATCTATTGAATATAAGTGAATGGAATCAAATACAAATCACACATAGAAGCATTATAAAACAACACAAACATATGGGAGAAAGGTTCAAACACTTTATTGAATAGAAGAATGAATTACAACCATTTGTGTTTGATTCAAAGTCATTCCTCCAGTTTGGATCCCATCCACATCACATCAAAAGCGTGACAAACTTGTAGCATTACAATACTTGCTTCAAAGTCAAATCTCATAGCAACATTATCTCCTTACAATTCAACATAATCTAGCCCCTGATCACTTAAATGAGTAGTCAATTTATAGGAAGATGAAGGAGGTTTTGTCATAAATGGTGGCATTGAATGACCTTCCATACTTAGAATTAGTTCCATGGAGGAAGGGATGAGAGGATAGGATGCATCTTAACTCATTCCTCATCCTTTTTCGAGTTCATAGGAGTTGATAAGTGAGGGAACCTCTAGATGACTCCAAAATATAAGAATATTCTCAAAACCCTATGTGAATTTTGCTCAATCTCGCCCAGTGCAAGTGAAAGGAAGCCTAAGTGCTCTACAGAGCACCCTGGCATGGACTTAACTGCTCTGTAGCGCACCCTTACATGGGCCTACCTGTGCTGGTTCCTCTAGAGGTTATTTCTGGATGTCTTCAAGTCACGAAATTGTCTGGGAAGGAGGCATTCAAAGGGGTGACTTGTTTAGGGCATGTAGCAACTAAAATTAGGGTTTGATGAGCCCTAAAACACTGATCTGGATGATGGGATTGATGTGCCCAAATGGATCTGTAGCAGCTGCTCCCTAAAGCATGAAGTCAGAAAAATGCCAATGTTGAATGAAATGTTTTACGATGTGATGAGGAGGTATCGAAGTGGAAGGTGACCTGCATCAATTACAATACATATATCATGATATTTGATTTTACATGAATTTCTGAGGGAAGGCATACCCATGCTCAGCTTATAAACTTTCATTACATGTACATAAACAGTCGTCTACAGATATAGACCCATGATCGGAATGACCATCAATGTAAAGCCATTGTACATATGATTTAGTACTCCTGAAATTGCAGCCCAGATGGATGAAACTAGATCTGGGGTCTTCTATCTCGTTCAATCGTTCACTCAAGTACGAGTCTAACCATGTGAATATGTGATCTGAAGTCGAACATGGGAAGACACCATCTAATTACCAGCCAATGATGTAAGTTGTTAACAGATGCGAGAGAAATCACTGATAATGATAATGATCCTCAAGGTACTGCAGTACATTCTGCATGGTGTGAATGGATGATTTGATGTCGAACACCATACAAAGTCTTTCGGTTGAAGGTCATTGATGTCAACCTATCGCCAGAAGCGAGAAACCTACCATTGATGCATGCAATCCTCAAGGTATTGGAAGGATGTTTCTAAGTCAACTTCTTGGATAATGTGTTGATGTCGATAAGAAGTGACTCATGGCAGGAGGGCCTTGATGCATCCCAAATCAACGACACCAAACGAGTGTAGTGATTTTAGAGATGGAATTTCACTGACGACACAAGGTTCAGGAATGGTGGTCATGAATATGAAGGTTTATGGTATTGCAAAGGATGAATTTTCACTGAATGACTTCTCTTGAACATGTCGGCGACACTGAAATGAATTGGTAGCATTGACCCAAAACAAAGTGATGGATGGTATGATAGACCAACGGTATGATAACCATCAAGCTAATAACCCAACTCAAATAGTCACGGTGATAAAGTGAAAGTGTCATGTTCAAGAGCGACTTGCTACCATAAAGTGGTTTTCCCCTTTTTCCCATTTTCCCCAGTCATTGTTGATTAGTACCTCTTTATTTTTATCAAGCTTGAGGAGGATAACATATGCTTTTTGTATAATTCCACCCTTCGGGTGAAAGCCATCGTTATTTGATGTTTTAATGAGTCTAACGAAGGTGAAACTCCATCTTGTCTAGTGGACAAGTTTGTCACTATTTGATGTTTTAACGAGTTTAACGACAAAGATAAATCGGTCATTTTCATATTTAGAGAGTTTGAAAAGGGACAAAAAGAAAACTCCACAAGTTCTTTTTCGTAAATTAATCTCTCAAGCCCGAAAAAGCATAAAATACTACAAGAGAGATATCGTTTTCAATCCGTTAACGAGATGGAAAGGGCAAGCACTCGGCAATCTTTTCATGTTTAGAGAGTGAAAAGAGCTTAAAGAGGACTCCAAGGGGGTTCCTTTTTCATTTTTAACAGAGCTCGAAAAAGAGATAAAAGTGTTCTTTGTGGTCAAAGGTACAATCTACAATTGAGCACGTCAAATTTTGTAAGTCAATTGAAAAACCTGCTCAAAAAACCACCAAATGGATTAAAAATACCTGTTTCATAGGCAAAAATAGAAAAATACTAATGTTTACTTGATTAATGAACATGAAATAAACATAAAACAAGTTTTTACCATGACATTTTTACCATTTGGAACTTACCATTCAGTTTTATGCTCTAAGCTAGTTTTTTACCTCGAACTTCATTAGCTGATTGCAAGATATTCTGTGGACCATTTCTTGAGCCGTACAAACTAGGTAGGAGCTTAACCTCTCTTCTTTCTTTTCAGGTCATTCTTTTGTCATTTCATGCAAGTTTTAGGGTTTTTTGGGGCCCCTAGGGTTTCATTTTTTTGCCCTGGGATCAATGCAGGCTTTCACATCAAAAATTGTGCTGAAGAGCACCCAGATAGAAGGTTGCATGCTTCGTAGTGCACTGTCTCTGTGCCTGGGCTGCACTGGGCGAGTTTCCCAAGTTTGATTTAGCTGTTTTCTCCAAAATTTGTCCTGTTTTTTGCATGGAAAGGATCCTAACTAAGCTTATGATTGTGTTTCAAGCTTTCATCGGATCAGAATGTCAATTACATGGCGAGAAAGAGAGAACGAAGAACAAGACATGGTTTCCCTAAACAATTTGGGTACAATTGAGGCCCTAAAAAACTGTGGGTTACTCAAATACTTCAAGTTGTCTGGAATGAGGCAACAAATAGAACTACTGCAGTTCCTTGTTCATGCATGGGATCCGATAGATCAAACTTTTCACATTAGGGACAAGATGGTCCCTATTACCATTGATGATATTTACTTTCTTATCGGACTGTTGAGGCGAGGTGCCCCCATCTCACTTTTTGGATTTGCCCGTGGAGGTGAATCGGTGAGAGATTATATTAGACAGTTTTGTTGGTCAGGTACACAGCCTAGCAAGGATGGGAAAATAAACATCAGGGATGTAGGTGATTTTCCTTTGAGAATGATCCTCTTCACAATCGCAAAAATTTGCTGGCAGTGTGACACTACATCTGGCAAACAGATCATATATGTAGTATGCATTGGAGTGTCTAGAGCCAAAAGTTTTCAACTGGTGCAAGGCTATGCTTTCTTCATTGAAAGAACAACTAACCAAGGTAAAAAGTGGTAAGACAAATAATTTCTACTATGTTTCAATTTTAATCACTTTTACCTTAGAGAGAATCCCATTGATGTAACCACATCATGTATCACTGGGTGTCGCTGGTCGTAGAGATCCACGTATGTAGAGGTGGCTTGACATGCGGTTCAGTCAACAATCATTTTTTCCATTGGATTCTTCAGTTGGCTCGAGCAACAACACCTTGTCATCGAGGAGCATCCATAAATAGGGATGGATTTCCATGGAGATCCATATTTGACTCTACCAGTTGGAGCACAATGGGGTTCTAGGGGTAAATTATTTGACCAAAAGGGTTTTTTGATTTTTTCAAGTTTCTACATGTTTTTTGTGTTTTTAATATTCCAAGGATAAACTAAAATCATTCTTATGCATGTAGATGTGGGTAGTGTTCGACCTGTGGGGCACCAATAGGGTGCAGGTGGGCCAACACGGAGAAACATTGGGAGAGCAGTTCTCCAGGACTTAGATTTGGCCGAGACCTTAATAGATTTGCAAGATCACATAGAGGGATTAACCCTTGGTATTCCAGATGTCTGGATCAAGGAGTTACCTATGAGGTTGCAGCGCCACACTATTGGTGTTCCTAGCCGCTGGGCGAGGTTTTTGTGCATGATAGCACAGGCTGTGACCTGTTACCATGAGCACCACTAGATCTACTTAGGATGTTTTGCATGCATTTTGAGTTTTTTGGGTCAGATGACTGAATGTGTCTTGGACACAAATTTTGTAAAAACTTTTAAAACACCTATCTATTTTACTTTTAGAGTTTTCTATGGTTACATGCAATCCTATTCAACTGATGATGTGAATTGAAAATATTACTTTTACAAGTGTCACAAATGTCTATTTAACACATAATTTTCTAGAGCATTAGTTAATGTGTTAATATTTCTGGAAATATGTTGATATTGAATGTGTTCAAAATGCCTTTCCAAAATACGAACTCTAAGGAACATACGAAAAATTGTTGGATTTCGGACAGTATAAATGTTTTTTAGTTGTAGTACAACGAGTTGTGAGTCTAGCCTAACGATGATTCGGCGAATGCCAAGTGAAATGGAATCAGAGAGAATTTCAATCAACGCACTATACTCAACGATATTGTTCGTCGATCGGCTAATACAAATCCCTTAAAAACTCACTAACTCGCCACTTGGAGCGAAAATTACCCATGTTGCAGAAGACAAGTTCTACGTACTATGACTAGCACCATCTGCGTAACCAACAAAAGGTTCCGAAGACTCCGACATCTGCAGCAAATGCAAAGCGGATTACTAACCAGATAAAAACTCTAAAAGATACACACACAAACACATGCAATGAAAGCATATATACAGTGAGTTTTATTACACTCAATCAAGCATAGTAACGTTTGAGGTACAACCCGTTTCGGGGCTGCGACAATGGAATCCCATCATAATCTACTAACTTGTAGGCACCTTTTGCCAGAACACGCTTGATAATATAAGGACCCATCCACATTGGTTTGAATTTCCCTTCTCCAAGTTTATCAGCTTCTTTATCGTAAAGCAAGACCAAGTCTCCTTCTGAGAAGATACGAGGCTTGACATTTCTATCATATTGCACCTTGATTCGTTTCTTATGCACTTCGTTAGCCAATGTGACATCACGACAGGTTTCATCCAGATGGATTAATTCCAAGAAACATGCTTCTTCGTCAGAAGTGTCGGGTAACAGGTCAATTGCGAGTTTGAGAGATGAAATTTCGCATTGTATCGGTAAGATTGCTTCCAAACCATACACCAACTGAAAGGGTGTGAATCCAGTTGTATTTCTCACCGAGGTTCAATATGCCCACAAGGCAAAGTACATGATTAAGTGTCAGTTTCACTTATGAGCCCCTATCATTCTCTACAACATCCATTTCAAGACTTTGTTGATGACCTCAATTTGTCCATTCACTTACGGGTAATAAGGGGTAGAACTATCATGTGACAGTCCTAACTTAGCAGTCAACTTAGCCATCATGTGATTGCGAAAATGTGACCCATGATCTGTAACTATGGCTTGTGGTACACCAAATCGGGCAACCACATGGTTAAAAAAGAAAAGAGCAGTCGTTTCGCCACTGTTGTTTAATGTTGGCATTGCCTCTGCCCATTTGCTAAAATAGTCAACGACGACTATAATATATCCATGACCCCCGACCAAGGTGGGGTTACATGTCATGAAGTTAATGCCCCATTTGGCGAATGGTCCAACAACAACGACTGGATGCAATGGTGCAGGTGGTAATCTAGTTTTTCAGTCATATATCTGGCATGCGTGACAACTTCTAACAAAAGTAATACAATCTTTGAATATGGTTGGCCAAAAGTACCCGGCACAAAGAATTCTCTGTGCAGTTGCATATCTAGATAAGTGTCTACCACAAGCACCTGAATGAAAATCATTCAATGCTTTCTCGGCTTCCTCATGTGTGAAGCACCTCCATAAAATCGTATCAATACCACGATGATAAAGAGTGTTGCCAATGATCAAATAATCTTTGGCTTGGTATCGAATACGTCGTTGTTGCGAGCAAGAGGTATCAAGACGGAAAGTTTGGGTCTAGAGATAGATCAGTATATCTCCATACCATGTGTCAGATGACGATATCAGAAACAGAGACTCGTCCAAAATCGATGGTTCAGATGTTGAATCAATGGAGGTTGAGGGAAGGTCGCAAAGTAACTCTGCAAAAATTAGAGATTTCTTTGATTTGGACTTGATGAATTCCAGATCAAACTCCTGCAAAATGACTATCCATTTTGAGTATTTTCCCCCTAGCAATTAACGTGACAAAATGTATGTCATAGGGTTGCAATCTGAAATGACAGTTGTTTTCCAGAGCAGAATGTAATGGCGAAATCTTTGAACAGCTTGCACAACTGCCAAAGCTATCTTCTCAACATAAGTGTACTTAATTTTTGTATCATTGAGATTGCAGTTCAAATAATAAATCGGATGTTCAATCCCATTTTCCTCTTGGACTAAAACCATGCCAATGGTTGTATCTGCAGCGACGAGATACAGGTAATAGTCATTTTGATAATTTGGAGAATACATTAATGAAGCTCTAATCAAGGTATCTTTAAGAGCATCAAAGGAAGCTTGCACAACCTGATCCCAATGGAAGGGTATCTCCTTTTTCAAAAGACGCATAAAAACTTTATCCATCTCAGTGTAATTAGGAATGAACCTCCTCAGAAAGTTAGCCTTCCCTTGGAGTCTCTGTAACTATAAAATATTTGAAGGTGGAGGCAAATCAAGAATTGCCTGAACCTTTAATGGATCGAGTCGAATCCCTTCTCTAGACACTACAAATCCAAGCAATCGACTAGAACCAACACAAAAAACACATTTGTGTGGATTGAGTCGTATCTTGTAGTGTCGGCACCGTAAAAATATTGCTCTCAAATGTTGCAGATGATCGATCCGCTTTCGTGAATGTGCAGGTAAATCGTCAAGGTAAGGTTGAACAATGTGCTTGATGTCATGGATGTTGGCATTATGATTCAGGTTCGGCATTGTGGCACAGGTGTTGTACTTGATGGCAACTCACTCAAGAGGCAGTTCTCTGTTGAGGCTCTCAAAATCATAGAAAATGAGATACCCACAGGTGAGCCTAAGAAAAGCTGCGGACCCATAGGTACCCCGACCAAGAAGTGCGGACATACCCGCAGGTACTCTTTTCAAAAGGTGCGGACCTCAATTTCACTCACTTCAATGCAAAGAATCACGCTTACGCGGGAATTCTTATGAATGGTCCATGGTATTTAGTCCGACATATATGATCCTATGGTTTTTGTCCGTGGTATAGCATCTAAATTATTGAACCCCGGTTTTGGGTCCCTTGTATCGGTTCTCTATGGTTTTGATCCTTGGTTTCAGTATGGGCTTGCCTATAAAAAGGAAAGGAGATCATTTGGCTAGACACTTTTGAATATTGAATATCTTAAGATCTGAAATTTTGGGTGATCGGTTTGATAACGCTAGATCTAAATCAAGGTGAATACTGTAAATTGTAAGGTGGATCTATCGTAATCTCATTGGCGCATGATCAGATCTGTGGATTTGACAGTCTGTGGCACATTGGAGGACTGATAAATTGGCTCTATTCGGAGTGCAGGAAATCCACATCGCAGGTGCGGAGGTAAGCAGAAGGTGAAGGTGCGGAGGTACGCAGTGCAGCAGAAGGCGCTGGTGTAGAGGTACGCAGCGCAACAGAAGGCATAATGTGGAGGTACGCAGAGGAACAGAAGGACCAGGTGCGGAGGTACGCTGTCAGGCAGACAGTGTAGGTGCGGATCTACGCAGAGGTACGCAGAGCAGCAGAAGGAGTAGGTGTGGAGGTACGCAGAGCAGAAGAAGGATCAGGTGTGGATCTGCGCAGTTTAGGCACAGAAGAGCTGCAGATATTCGCAGGTTTCTATTGGTGAAGTTGCGGACTTTTCTTGAGTTATTTGTTGGCTGCCTTTTATCTATTGCTGAAGAGTTCTGGGTTTAGATTACTGGTATTGTTGTTCTGGTTACTGCATTCTGAGAAGTTATTGGTTGATTCATTGGGTGATTGTAAAAGGAGATTGGTTGATTCACATGTACTTGATGATTTGATGTTCATGGATCCAGTTTGAAAATTTATGAAAAGTGGTCCTTGGAAGAAAAGAAGTAGGTCAGCACCTACGTACTAGTAGTTCAGCTAGTACAAGAGCTAAGGGGGTTGTAGCTCCCTTCCAGGAGAGACTGGAAAACGAGAGAGGGTTGTAGCTCTCAGTAGGTTGCAGCCTGCGTACTGGTAAAGGACTGCACCAGTACAAAATCATTGTAAAATAAGTTTTTAATTGAAAGAAGATAGAGACATATTGCAGCAGGTGGTTTTCACCCACATTGGGTTTCCACCTTATATCTAGTGTTCTTTGGTGTGACTATTTGTTTTTCTTGTTCTTGCTCATTATTATATGGTACTGATATACAAATCAATGACCAATATCTGAAGAATAAATTAAAGTATAAATCTGGAAGATATATTGAAAAGAATTAGACAATACTGATTCCCCCCCCCCCTCTAAGTATTATTTCCAACAATTGGTATCAGAGCAGGTCCTTCTAAAGAAGCTTGATCGCTCGAAGGAAGATCCATCATCATGAGCAACTACGAAAGAGAAGCATCTATCAGGCCGCCAATTTTTGACGGGACAAAATTTGTATATTGGAAGGTAAGATTTACTGCCTATCTTCAATCTCTTGGTACAGAAGTCTGGGATATCATAGATATTGGGAACACTTTTCCATTAGCAACTCCTACAGATCCGGCTGAGAAAAAGAAATATGAAACAAATGCAAAGGATGTCAATACTCTAATAGGATGTCTATCTCAATCAGAATTCGTGAAGGTTATGCAGTATAAATCTGCAAAAGAAATATGGGACAAGATTGTTCTGAGCTATGAAGGAGATGATCAGGTAAAACGAGCAAAACTTCAAACCCTCAGAATTCAGTATGAAAACATCAGAATGCACAACAATGAAAGTGTGGCTAACTATTTCCTTCATGTAGATGAGATTTTTAATTGTATGAAAAATTTGGATGAAGAAATAAAAGACACTGTTGTGGTTGAAAAGGTTCTAAGATCTTTGTCCCCTAGGTTTGAATCTAAAGTTTCTGCAATAGAAGAAAAAGAGAATCTATGAAACCTTTCCATGTGATAGCTGCACGGAATTCTGACTGCTTATGAAATGAGGAAAGGAGGACCATCAGACAGGAGAGAAGCTGCCTTCAAGGCTTCAGGCAAAGGAGATTACTATGAGTCAGGACACGTGTCAGAAGAAGAAGAAGAATCAAATTTTGTCAAAAACCTTCAACAGGGTGCTGGACGGTTCCAAGGTAAGTTACCTTTCAAATGATTTGCTTGTGGAAGAGTCGGTCACTATGCTACCAAATTTCCTCATAAGGATAAGATTGACAAGGGGAAGGAACCTGTTAGATGGAACAAGAAACAGAATGCAAACAAGAAAATCTATTACACTCATGAAGATAGTGATGGACTTTCAAATAGTGACGAAGATGAATGAGGTAATAATTATAAACTTTTAATGGATTTTGAAGATGATGATTACATGAATGCTATATATGAAGAAGGTCTTTATGAAGAGATTTCTAATCTCAAAATTTGTTTAGAAGAGAAAAATGTGATTATTGATTCTCTGCAATGGAAACTGGCTGAAAGGGAAAAACATCACGAAAAATTGGAATGTGAAATTGTTGGTCTTAGAAAAGAGATTGAGAAAACAAAAGCTCTTAATCTTAAATTTGTTAAAGGATCTAAAACTCTGGATGAGATTATCAGTGTGCAGCGCTCTCCACTAATCAAGACAGGTCTGGGATATAATGGAGAAGCATCTCAAGCATCCACCTCCAAAAGTTATCTTGATGCAGCAAGGAGGAGCGAGCAAAGTCCTAATAGAAATCATCAGGTAAATCAGGGACAGTTTACCTCAAGAACGAACAAAGACTATCAAGAAAATCGGGGGCAATCTACCTTAAGGACAAACAGAAGCCACAACCAGCCACAGGTAAAATCTTCCCAATTAGACTCAAGAATGGATGTCAGTAGAAACTACAATCGGTTGGTTGATAGATTTGATAATCACAGGAGTTTCTTCAATGGCCAATGTTTCTCTTGCCATAACTTTGGTCACAAAGCAGCTCAATGTGTTGCCTATAAGACAATCATGACTAGAGAAGCTAAAAAACAAAGAAGTATGACTGGAATCACGAAAAGGACCTATAACAACTTTTCTGCCCTTGAAAGTGAAATTGAATGTTCTATTTGTAATAACTTCGGTCATGAAGATTCTGAATGCAGGAGTAGGTTTCAGAAGACAACTCAGAAGGAACAAACCTCAAATGCCAGAACATGGAGAATGAAGGAACCGCAACCAGAAAGATGTGGGATAGCTTTATATGCAGAAGGACAGGAAAATCAATGGTACATCGACAGTGGATGTTCGAAGCATATGACAGGTGATAAAGAAAAACTTCAATCATATAGTGTCTTAAAAAAGGGAAAGAAAGTTTCTTTTGGAAATGATACCCCTGCAGTCATAAAAGGAAAAGGCACTGTTCAGTTGAAAGAAAAAGTCAAAGCTGGAAATGTTTTGTATGTTGATGGCTTGAAGCATAATCTACTGAGTGTCAGTCAGATGTGCGATCAAGGAACTGAGGTAATATTTCGATCAAATGAATGTAGTGTTCGTGATCTTGATACAGGAAAAATAGTGATCAAAGGCCTAAGAACTCCAAATAATTTATACATATTTGAAGAAGGACAACAACAATGCTATTTGAGCAAAAATGATGAATACAGGTTATGGCACCGGAGGTTGGGGCATCTAAGCTTTTCACAGATAAGGAAAGCATGCAAGTACCAAGCAGTTCGTGGTCTTCCAGACATCAAAATTCCAGACAACACAATATGCAAGTCATGTCAGTTTGGAAAACAAACCAGAACTAACTTCCCTGAGAAGGAAGGATCAGCTAGCAGGCCTCTTGAACTTGTCCATACTGATGTATGTGGCCCATCTAGGAAAAGGTCGCCTCGAGGAGAAGAATATTTTCATATTATTCATTGACGACTTCTCCAGGATGGTTTGGATAGGACTTATGAAGCACAAAGACGAAGCCTTCGAAAAATTAAAATCTTTCAAAGCCTTGGTTGAAAATGAATCAGATCACAAAATTAAGTTCCTCGGGTCTGATAGAGGTGGGGAGTTTACCTCAAATGAATTTTTCTATTTTTGTGAAGAACATGGAATAAGAAGGGAATTCTCTACAGCTAGGAATCCTCAGCAAAATGGAGTAGTGGAAAGGATGAACAGAACGGTTCAACAAATGGCTCGTGCTATGCTTGATGAGTCTGGAACTCCTGCAACCTTCTGGGGTGAAGCTGCATTTGCTGCGGTTGTTATTCTCAACAAAACAAATGTCCGGGTGAACAACACTCAAACTCCTCATGAGCTCTGGTATGGTGAGACTCCTTCAGTAAAACATTTCAAAATCTTTGGAAGCAAATGCTATATTAAGAATAATGATGAACATCTTGGAAAGTTTGAATCTAGAGCAGATGAAGGCATTCTCCTTGGTTATTCTCCTCACAGCAAAGCATATAAGTGTTACAACAAAAGACTTGGAAGAATAGTTGACAGCATTGATGTAGTAGTTGATGAAGAAGGAAACATTCCTAGGCAAGTAAATTATGAAAATATTGAAGAGGATGAAGACCATCCCTCAAATCAGACTGATGATGAAGAATAACCTCAAGAGGCACCAGAGGAACAGATAAGGATAGAAGAGAAAACTCCATCCAGGTATGTTCAAAAGAATCATCCAGAATCTCAAATTTTGGGGCAAAAGGAGGCAGGCGTACAAACAAGAAAAACAATTGCAAAAGCTTCATGCTATTTGGCATTACTATCCTCCATTGAACCACAAAATGTAAGAGAGGCATGCAAAGATGAATGTTGGGTCAAGGCAATGGATGAAGAACTTGGGCAGATCGAAAAGAACAACACTTGGGAGTTGGTTCCTAGACCAAAAGATAAGAATGTCATAGGGACAAAATGGATCTTCAAAAATAATTTGAATGAAAATGGGGAAGTAATTAGAAACAAGGCCAGACTTGTTTGTAAAGGGTATGCTCAACAAGAAGGAATAGACTTTGAAGAAACTTTTTCTCCTGTTGCAAGACTTGAGGCCATCCGAATGTTCCTTGCTCTCTCAAGCTTTCAGAAGTTCAAAGTATTTCAAATGGACGTGAAATCAACCTTTCTGAATGGAGACTTAGAAGAAGAGGTGTACATTGAGCAACCAGATGGTTTCATTCTTGGAAATGATCCAAATCTTGTATGCAGACTAAAAAAGGCTCTTTATGGTCTTAAACAGGCTCCAAGGGCCTGGTACTATCATTTGGACAAATATCTTCATCAACAAGGCTTTTCAAAGGGATCAACAGATAACAATCTTTATATAAAAATTGAAAATGACAAATTGCTAATACTTGTTGTGTATGTAGATGATATTATCTTTGGCAGCAATGAAGAAACTATGAGTCAAAACTTTGCCTTGGTGATGCAGAAAGAATTCGAAATGTCATTACTTGGAGAACTGACATATTTTCTTGGTCTACAAATCCAATAAAATGAAGGCGGTATATTTTTGTCTCAAACCAAGTACCTCAAGCAGATTTTGAAGAAGTATGGCATGGAAGATTCAAAACCAGTATGTACCCTCATGGTTACAGGATGCAGCCTCAGTGCAAATGATGAATCAGCAACAGTGCATCAACCAACTTATAGATCCATGATTGGAAGTCTACTTTATTTGACAGGTACCCGACCAGATATCATGCACGCAGTGGGAATAGTTGGAAGATTTCAGGAAAATCCAAAGGAAACTCATCTTCAGGCAGTTAAGGGAATCTTCAAGTACCTTCAAGGAACTCAAAACTATGGCTTATGGTATCCTAGAGATACAGATCTCACACTTCATGCTTATATAGATGCAGATTGGGCCGGAAGCATGGATGACAGGAAGAGCACAAGTGGTGGTGCATTCTTTATGGGTTCCAGATTAGTATCTTGGTTCAGCAAGAAACAGAGTTCGATTGCTTTATCTACAACTGAAGCGGAATATGTGGCCGCTGCATCTTGCTTCACTCAACTCTTTTAGATGATGCAGACCTTGCAGGATTTTCAAATCACTTGTACATCACCTATCTCCATCCTATGTGATAATACAAGTGCTATCAGCATTTCAAAGGACCCAGTCATGCATTCAAAGACCAAGCATATACCTATCAAATATCATTTTCTTCGGGAACAAGTGCTTGAACAAAAGGTCAAGTTGGAGTATGTTCCTTCTAAGGAACAAGTTGCTGATATACTCACCAAACCTCTGCCCAGGGAGACCTTCGAATACCTCAGGCAAAAGCTGGGGGTAGTTGATGCATCATCTTGTTGTTGAATCTTATCTGTTTCAGAGATTGTTGGTTGTACGCGAGTTTCATATGGGGTATACGCGTACATTCGCTGGTTGAAGATCGAATGGCACAGGTTCAGGGGGAGCATATATTCTTCTAATAATGCATTGTTGGCATTATGGTAGAAGATCTTGGAGGAGAAAGTCATGGATGTTGATCTGAATATTGCTGCTAATATGTCTCTATCTCTTTTGTCAAGGTCATTTATGGTGTATGACGGATTATGGTTCTTCTTGAAGAATTTTTCTTTTGCAGATCTGGTCTATAGTCAGGGGGAGCATGATCAGCACAGCAGAGCAGAGACTTCAGCATGATCTCAGGGGGAGCATAACCCTTTGCCCTTGATGTCAAAGGGGGAGAATGACCTTGAGGATCTTGGGGTTGCCATCAAGTCCAAAAGGGGAGATTGTTGGCATTATGATTCAGCTTTGGCGCTATGGCACAGGTGTTGTACTTGATGGAAACTCACTCAAGAGGTAGTTCTCTGTTCAGGCTCTCAAAATCATAGAAAATGAGATACCAGCAAGTGAGCCTAAGAAAAGTTGCGGACCCGCAGGTACCCCGACCAAGAAGTGCAGACATACCCGCAGGTACTCTGTTCAAAAGGTGCGGACCTCAATTTCACTCACTTCAATGCAGAGAAGCACGCTTATGTGGGAATTCTTATGAATGGTCCATGGTATTTAGTTCGACGTATATGATCCTATGGTTTTGGTCCGTGGTATAGCATCTAAATTATTGAACCCCGGTTTTGGGTCCCTTGTATCGATTCTCTATGGTTTTGATCCTTGGTTTGAGTATGGGCTTGCCTATAAAAAGGAAAGGAGATCATTTGGCTAGACACTTTTGAATATTGAATATCTTAAGATCTGAAATTTTGGGTGATCGGTTTGATAATGCTAGATCTAAATCAAGGTGAATACTATAAATTGTAAGGCGGATCTATCGTAATCTCATTGGTGCATGATCAGATTTGTGGATCTGACAGTCTGTGGCACATTGGAGGACTGATAAATTGGCTCTATTCGGAGGTCCGCAAGCGATCCACAGCGTAGGTGTGGAGGTACGTAGCTCAGCAGAAGGTGAAGGTGCGGAGGTACGCAGCGCAGTAGAAAGCGCTGGTGCGGAGTTACGCAACGCAGCAGAAGGCACAGTGCGGAGGTACGTAGAGGAACAGAAGGACCAGGTGCAGAGATACGCTTTTAGGCAGACAGTGTAGGTGTGGATCTGCGCAGAGGTACACAGAGCAACAGAAGGAGTAGGTGCGGAGGTATGCAGAGCAGAAGAAGGATCAGGTGCGGATCTGCGCAGTTTAGGCATAGGAGAGTTGCGGATATTCGCAGGTTTCTGTTGGTGAAGTTGCAGACTTTTCTTGAGTTATTTGTTGGCTGCCTTTTATCTATTGCTGAAGAGTTCTGGGCTTAGATTACTAGTATTGCTGTTCTGGTTACTGCATTCTGAGAAGTTATTGGTTGATTCATTGGGTGATTGTAAAAGGAGATTGGTTGATTCACATCTACTTGATGATTTGATGTTCATGGATCCAGTTTGAAAATTTATGAAAAGTGGTCCTTGGAAGAAAAGAAGTAGGTCAGCACCTACCTACTAGTAGTTCAGCTAGTACAAGAGCTAAGGGTGTTGTAGCTCCCTTCCAGGAGAGGCTGGAAAATGAGAGAGGGTTGTAGATCTCAGCAGGTTGCAGCCTGCGTACTGGTAAAGGACTGCACCAGTACAAAATCATTGTAAAAGAAGTTTTTAATTGAAAGAAGATAGAGGCATATTGCAGCAGGTGGTTTTCACCCACATTGGGTTTCCACCTTATATCTGGTGTTCTTTGGTGTGACTATCTGTTTTTCTTGTTCTTGCTCATTATTATATGGTACTGACATATGAATCAATGATTAATATTTGAAGAATAAATTAAATTATAAATCTGGAAGATATATTGAAAAGAATTAGATAATACTGATTCACCCCCCCCCCCCCCTCAGTATTATTTCCAACAATGGAAGGCATAGTTCTTTGCCCCTGCATTCTTCAAACCGAATGGGAGTTTCCTATACGCGAATGTGCCCCATGGACAAATAAAAGTTGTTTTAGATTGGTCTTGTGGGCGGATATTGATTTGATTGTAACCGAAAAAACCATCCATAAATGAGAATATTTCGCATCCGGCACATTCATCAATAATCTGGTCGATAAAAGGAGTAGGATAATTGTCATTTGGACATGCCTGATTTACATCCCTATAATTGACGCACACTTGAAACCCAATCAATAAGAGGTACAGGGTAAATGAAACCAACACACAAAATTTTTTCAACTTCTGCTTTAATTGCAGCGGCTTTCTTTGGATGAATAGGTTGAAGCCACTGTCGTACTGGCTTGACATTAGGGTACATTTTGATTTTCTGTTCAATAATACTAGAGTCAATGTTTGGCATCTCCTTATAATACCATGCAAATATATCTCTAAATTCACAAAAGAGAGTATGGTAACTATTGAGTTTTGATGGAGAACAAGATTTGCCGATATGAATGTTCTCTACAACATTAGGCTTGGTCGAAATATTAATAGAAATCGTTTCTTCAATATTTGACAGGTTTCGCTCAGATTCTACTATGTCTATGAAAATTGAATTCGAAATGAAATCAACAACTGAAGGGTGGTTTAGTTCATTTGAATAATCTTTGATGTCATTTGGAAGATGGGAACGAAGATGATAATCTTCCCAAGGTTCTTCTCAGATCATCATTGATTGGACGATTCCTTCATCCAAAGAATTTATACGTGAGAAAGGATCTGAAGAAGTACCATATTCTAACGAACGGTCTACCCATACAATTGGTGAAAGTGGATTTGGGTTTGCCACACAAGCCCAAAAAATTGATTGCTATGCTAGCTCAATGGGGCTTAGAAGCATAATCTCAATATTACTATCAACTTCAAAATTGTTGGTAATCCTCCTTAAATTAGATGAGGTGGAGGAAATCATGTTGCAAGTCTCTACTCTTGCCACTTCCGCCAAATCAGATGGTGACGGTAGTGTAAAATTACCCATTAGGGAAGGATCTTTAAAGAGATCTACTCCAACACTTTGAAGTGACAGTGGGGGTCTGTGTACCAATAGAATGCTTCCTGTAGCCTGTGCACTGTTGGCAAAGAAGGCAAGTTGATCGATCACTGTGATTCCACCCTTGTGAGGGAATGCAATAGTACAAAAGTACATGGAAACCACAACAACCATAGCATATACCCATAGTCTTCCCAGTAAAAACTTGTAATTGAGGGGTCCGTCAACTACCTCAACTTCAACAGTAATTGTTTTTCCCCCTAGTTCGATTTGCAAGTTACTCAAAATACCACAAGGAGTATATGTTTGTCCGTCAAAAGATTTTAATGTAGTTGGTGATCGTGACAATGGCGATGAACCAAGTTTTTTCCAGCATCTTATCGACATAATGCAAGTAGATGCCCCCTCATCAATAATAGTGCGGTGAACATTCTTATTGAGAGCTTTTACTTGAATTAGGAAAGCTAACTGTGCCGGTAACTGTGGTGTATTACCCGCATGGTTAAAAACCACAATATTTGAATCGGTAAGGTCTATTTCGCCAATTGCTGACAGTAAAGCCTGCTTCTGGGAGGGACAATTTTGTAACACCTCGAGTGTCGACATAGCAGAAGGTGATTGAGCAAAATCTTCCACTATGTTATAGTTCTGAGCTTCTCGAGCTCAAGGGTTAAATGTCGATTTATGCACAACTCCCTATGGTGGTTTTATTGTCAATTTTAGTGCAATAAGTATTGGAATATTTTCAGATGAAGTCGAAGTCGAAGGATTAGGTTGATTAGTGGTCTGGTTATTCGACGATGACGTTGGATTTCCGTAATCTTTATTTCTCGTTGACACCAAAAATTCGTTTTGTGGCTTTGTGATGGATAACATGAGTACTTGGGATGTGGAAGCATGGTCTGTCGCAACCAAATGTGTCTCTGGGTTTGGAAATGGATCAGTCAACACTGCAGATGTGTTAGAAGTCTTTAAAAGTTTAGAGACCTCTGAGTGGTGTGGACAATCTCTTGTAAAATGCTCATCATTACAGATTAGACATGGATAATGAGGTTTCCTTGCCGAAGTAGAGGAATCAGATGATTTCTCTTGAGGGGAATTATCTTGTTTCTTCTTGTTTTTCCCCTTCTTCTTGCCTCCTGGTTGCTTTTGATTTTTTCCTTTGTCAGATGACATGGCATTAACTTCAAAAGCAAGAGTGTTCTCTAATGCATTAGTAGTTTGATTGGTAATTGCAAGATTTTGACTAGATGGTCTTCCTACCGTTTCCATGCTCAAAGAACCGATCACACCATCACTGGCATGAGAGTCCTTACTCGATTGTGGAGGAGGAGGAACAATGAAAGTTGGTTGGGGTGCATTGGGAATTTTGTCATAGAGCATGCCAGATTGTGTGTAAATCAAATCCAAATATTGGGCACGAGAAATTACTTGCTCTTCTGTGACAACTCCACCTTTTGCCACATCCTCAGTGATTGATGGAAATAAGGATTTTATGAACCACTCAGCCAAAAGCTGATCAGGAACATATGTCTTAACCATTCGACGACGATGCTGCCACTCATGAATATGATCTGATATATGGGTAGCAGTAGTCTGTTTAAAGTTGGTTAGGAGTTTCGTTCCAGTCTTGTATCTGATAGGTAACTGGAAGTGGGTCAGAAATGTGGTGGCTAAAGTTGTAAAGTTGTTGAAAGAAGCTCTTGGTAACTTAATGTACCATTTAACAGCTAGACTATTAAGTGTTATTTGGAAAAGACGGGGTCTAACCGAATCATCATTTAAGGAGTTTGATGAACACCACAAATGAAAGGTCATGACATGATTTGATGGGCCTTCTATGGGATTTCCATTGAATTTTGGAATGTTAGAAGGTAACTTATGCAGAATCACCGGACACCAAGGTGCATATAAGATTGGGTCATTAGTGAGCAGATTTAAATCTGGTAATTCTAAAGTTGCTATGAATGGCAACTGTCGATTCAGGTCAAGTTGAGCATACCCAAGATATGATGGAATTGCTTGAGCCATAGGTCTTTGCATACCAACATAGGGCATCTGCATTTGGTAACGTTGATAAGGTTGTTGTTGAACAAATCTGGCATAAGGTGGTTGTTGATAACCAGGTTGAATTTGTGGTTGTCCATAACCTGCAAAGCCTTGTTGACCAGGACCTTGGTAAGCTTGATACTGTCCAAACCCAGGTTGAGCCTGTTGGGCAGGTCCAAATTAGGGTTGGAATTGCTAGAATTGAGGTTGTTGAAATTGGGGTTGCCACGGTTGTTGAATCAACTGTTGTTGATTTAACAGTTGTTTTTGCCCAGCAATGAAAGGTTGGCCAAGTTGTGAATAAACTATACCAGTGTAAGATTGGGTCAGTCTAGATAAGGGTATACTAACCTGAGGTTGTTGAACCCTGGACATAAGTGGTTGTTGTACAACAGCCTGAGAAACTTGAACTTCTTGACCCGAAACTTGTGGTTGCGAGGTAGAAGGACCAGTTTGTACCGGTTGAGATACAACAATTTGAACTTGTGACTGTGGTACAGTAGTAACAACAGGTGTAGTAGGAATAGCTGACACAGTTTGCATTGGTTGTGTTGGATACACAAGCCTTGGTTGAACTGGAATTGTTGGTTGCCATTGACAAACTCGAATTCCAGGCTGACTTGAATACTACGAGATACTACCATATGGTTGTCCTCCATAGGGAGGATAAGTTGAATAATCATATTGCTCTCCATATGGCGAAAATCCAGTATTTAATGGATACATAGGTCTTTGTTGACTAAAGTTCCCATTTTGATATTGATATGCAGGATCAAAATGTTGAGTTCCCGTTAAAGAAGAACCGGGTAGAATTCTAGTTGAGGACATGGGCGATAACCATGGTGTAGAAGCAACCCCTGAGTGGGTTCTAGATAAAGATTGGTAACCAACCAGGACAGAAGATTCACCATATAGGTGTGACTCAGGTGTGGTAGAAAACATCGAAGAGGTTGCAACAAAATATTTTTCCGTAGCTGCATCAGATGATGCAGTTTGTGATGTTGACGGTTGTTCAGCCATAGTTAATTGACCCAAAAGTTGTCATAAAGAATCGACAGGTAATTAAAAATAAGCAGGATCAAATGGAGCAGTAAAATGAGGATTATGAGGGTAAATATAAAGCCCAGTTCCAAAGTGGAATGGGGTTCCAGGTGTAGAATCTTCTTCTAATTGTTCCTCGAAAACAATTAAACCAGGTGGAAGAACTTCACCGTCTGGTCCGTAAAAGATTTATGGTGTTGATAAAGTGGAAGTTTAAGTAGTTACTAATGTATGAGGAGTAACTGGTTGATCGTCTTTTGGTAAAGTAACAACTTCTAAATATTCAAATTCGAAGTCTAAATGTTCGGGAAAAAGAACAATAGTTTTAGAAAGAGGTTCCTGAACAACTTCAGGTTCAGATGTAACTTCTGTTTGAACTGTGAAAGGTTCTGGATTAAATTCTGGTTGAATTGATTCAAGTTCAGAAGTAATTTCTTGTTGAGCAACTTCAAGTTGAGGATCCATTTGTGGTTGAAAAACTTCGGTTATTGTTTCACTAGGATCAGTGCTAATGTCCTCAGGTAATTGTGAAACTTCTTCTTCAGAAACAGATGTACCAGAAATGGTTGGAGTAATTGGAGTCTCAATACTTACCGAAATAGATGATTCAGGTAATTCATATGAAGAACTAGGAGTTCTTGATGTACTTGACTCAGTTAAGCGAGACTGCTTTGACCGAATAGGTGTAGCTTCGGGTGGCAAAGGCAGTTTACTCGTTGTTCTCCGCGAATGATGGGGTAAGGGTTGATGTTCCTCCATGATTTCTGATTAATTTTATTATCAAAAAATAAATAAACAAAAAGGGGTAAGCTAGGAAAAAGGTTTACCAAGCAACTGTGAACTGCAGAATACTTCTTGGTGAACCAAGAAGTACTGGTAAGCAATCTCCCTGAGTGTTGTGTTCAATGTATCACAGTGTACAAGGTGACCGACTCGGTTACCTAAGGATGGATAGCAACCTAGTGTCGTCCTCCCATATATACCCGAAGGCACGTGGAGTCCCAGTCCGTATAAGCATTGTGTAATGAAAAACCACACAGAGAGAGCATTCCCATATACTTTACGTACTGTAACATTGCCCTATATACCCAAAGGTACGTGGACGAGCTATGCTATACTCACATAAGTGGAATGAGGTATCGCACTCGAGATGTATTGTAGACAAGTTAGCGACAACTACTTTGTTTTACGATGCTGGAACACGTCTCTAGCCTAGAACCACTAAATGTTTTCGTTAATGACAATGCTCCATTAGGTAAATTGATGTTAATTTTAAGTTGATATTTCTTAGGAATTTGCCTTTCAATTTCACCACGTGATGTATTATGAAATTCCTAGGAATGCAACTATCATGATAAGCATTCTTTCCATTAAATTTAACGATGAAAACCCTAGCTAATTAGGGATAGAGCAATCAGATTTCTTTCGATCAAAGAGCAAAGAGCACAATCTAATGCAATTTCCCTACACTATTCCTATGAGCACACACAAAATTTTTCAATGCAACATGCATGTATTTCTTTTCGATTTCCTTAATGTGAATATGAACAAAAGGAAATATGCACATACAATCAATCAATCTTTCATAAGAACGAAGACTTTTACGACAATTCTGATTCGAAGGAAAAGAAGACTTTATGACACTTTCTTTCGAACGAAGATTAATCAACTATATTCTAACTTTGACTATAGATCGATAATGACAAAGAAAACATTAAAGAAACATTAATCAATCAAATCAAAGTAGGGCTAGACAAGGAGATAGAAACTTGTTCTCTAAGACATAACATTCATTGATCAATCAACAAACAAACAAACAGAGAAAAGTTGGCAAAAACACTTTCCAAAGGTGGGAAACTGACCCTAGGAGGATCAGCGTAGCCCTGAATGGGAGACAGTGCACTTCAGAGCACTGTCCCTAAGCCAGGGGTGCTCTGCAGCGCACTGTGTCCCTACAAGCCCGCGCTAGTGAAAGTGAGCCATTTCAAGAGGCAATTTGACACAGTTTTGACCAAATTTTCAATGCAAAGAGCTGAATTAAAATCTATGAACACTAATAAGGTCTGAAAGGATGTCCTAGGAGGTGGATAAGATACTAAGAAAGAGGATCTTCCCCAATATAGTCGTCAATTTGTTTTGGAGAATTTGGTATCTATGGATAAATACTAATTCCCTAGATAAGTAGCCATATCTGGAACAACAGTTTAAAGTGTTTTAGTCTTTTCCTATAAGCAATAGATAATATGAGAAGACCTAGTTGTAGTTTCACTTTCCTCTCGTCTCCCTTGTATTGATCTTGTTGCTCCTTCCCGTACTTAATACGCTTGAAAAGTACATGTAAACACAACAGAAAACAAAGAATCGATCAAAGCAAAAGATCAATTGAATATAAGTGAATGGAATCATATACATTTCACACATATAAGCATTATAAAACAATACAAACATATGAGAGAAAGGTTCAAACACTTTATTGAATAGAAGAAGGAATTACAACCATTTGTGTCTGATTCAAAGCCATTCCTCCAGCTTGGATCCCATCCACATCACATCAAAAGCATGAAAAACTTGTAACGTTACAATACTTGCTTCAAAGCCAAATCTCATAGAAACATAAGCTCTTTACAATTCAACATAATCCAGCCCCTGATCACTTATATGAGTGGTCAATTTATAGGAAAATGAAGGAGGTTTTGTCATAAATGGTGGCATTGAATGGCCTTCCATACTTAGAATTAGTTCCATGGAGGAAGGGATGAGAGGATAGGATGCATCTTAACTCATTCCTCATCCATTTTCAAGCTCATAGGAGTTGATAAGTGAGGGAACCTTCTAAATGACTCCAGAAGATAAGAATATTCCCCAAACCCTCTGTGAATTTCACTCAATCTCGCCTAGCGTAGGTGAAAGGAAGCCTAAGTGCTCTGCAGAGCACCCTGGCATGGACTTAAATGCTCTACAATGCACCCTTACATGGGTCTACCTACGCTGGTCCCTCTAGAGGCTATTTCTGGATGTCTTCAAGTGATGAAACTGTCTGGGAAAGAGGAATTCAAAGGGGTGACTTGTTTAGGGCATGTAGCAACTGAAATTAGGGTTTGATGAGCCCTTAAACACTGATCTGGATGATGGGATTGATGTGCCCAAATGCATCTGTAACAATGAGTAAAGTGGGAGGCATAAGGAATTTAATACAAAGTGAAAAGGGGGTCATAAGTAGTGGAGTCATCGCAGGAGAGATAAGGAGAAGGAATTTCGAAACATCAGGAGAATGGGATATCATAGGTCGATTAAAATTAATGTTATGATGGTAAAAAGCTTCGAGGTTCTGATGGGAGGCATAAGGTATATTGGAGGAAGCTTGACATCGAGGCTATAATAAAAAGATCTATGATGCAAAAATGTTCTTATATGATATAAGAGGGAGGAGTAAGAGTTAGGTGGGATGAAGTGGAGGAAAGTGGGAGTTGAGGTGAGGTGAAGTGGGGCCTACGTGGAGTGGGTCCCTTCCATCATAAACTACAACTACTATATAATTAAATGAAAAAAAGAACTACAAGAACTTGGTAATAAAAGTCCCGACATTAAGAACTACAAACACTTATAATCTCGAGATTTTGGATTTCGTAATTTCTTTTAAATTGTGGTTTGAAATAAACTTTCGAAATCCAAAAACACCATAATTTTATTTTTTCTATAATTTGGTTGTGGCAATTTTGTAGGATCATTAGCGCAAAATGAATTAATCAATAAAAATTAACTAGAAATCAATATTTACAAAAATTAAAATAATATGCATTTTGTACATTTTTAGCCATGGCGGTGAAAATCACTTAACTTCGGACAAACACCATTTGAAAACCATGCATCCAAATGAGATGAAACAATAACTGACTGAAAGCTAGTGAAAAGTCGAACACAATGAAGCACTCAAAATGGAATTCTGAAGAAAATGAAAATTTGGCAAAATTGTTGGACGCTTAACCAAAAGAAAAATGTTAAAAAGTGCTTTAGCAAAGATTTACGAAAGTGGTCCCCATTATTATTCTGAAATAATAAGTTAAAAATGGGGGTGTTGTGATTTCACAACAACAAGTTGTTATTTTTCTTTTAAAACGATAAACGACACTATAATATGAATGCGATTGAGGATAGTTACTAAGAATGAGATAGAGGCATTAGTGGTTTATTAAGGCTCTAACATACTCAAGGAGAAAGGTGTTGATAAGATAACGATTATTAGTAAAAGATGAAAGAATAGTTTGCTTTGTGTTTACTGTGTAGACTTGGACATTTTAAGAGTGACATTGCATAAAATCGGTCTTTCAGTGCATGTTGTTGATTGGATAATGACATGTATCACTTCAGTCAAATTTGTTGTTTTAATCAATGGGGTTCCTACTCATTTTTTCAATGTTTTTCGCGGTTTAAAGCAAGGTTGTGCTCTCTCCCCCCTCTTGTTCTTAATGGTCATTAACGGTTTGAAACAAATGATTATAGAGGCTCTCTCAGTTGGTTTCATTTCAGGATGCCATATTACAAGAAACATTTCCACCAAACATATTATCTTTGTGGATGATGTTCTCATCCTTGGGAGGTTTCAATTCTAGAATGGGGTACTTTTTATCAGATTATATTTTCCTTTGGTGAGTCATCTAGTCTTTATATGAGTAAGTCCAAATGCATTCTCATTGTTGCTACTCCGGATACATATTTGATTATGGAAACTAAACAAATATTTGTTGTCGAAGTGATACAATTGGATTCTGGATTCAAGTACCTCAGATTCATTCTTAAGCCAGATAAATTTGGGATCAAAGATTAGATGTTGTTGATTGAAAAAATTGAACGAAAACTATCTCTATGGTTGATCCAGATCTAAGAAGCGAAATGAAATACAAAAATGAACATAAACATAGAGATATAGTGAAAACAGAACTTCATTTTATTAATAACAAAGTACTGAAAAATTTTTATAAGAAAAAAGGAAATAAACTAGCTCAGGCAATGGTAGCGTATCTCTAAGAAGAGATGTAGCAGATACATGCCTTTGAACTGTGTTACAATGAGGCTCAAGGGCCTTTTTATTATTGAACAACAAAGGGAAACCCTAAACAACCAAAACCCTAACCCTAGAAGATGGAACACCAAGAGTTTGTGGGCCCCATTAGGGTTAGTTAGGAAACCAACTTCCCGGGGTCATAACTTGGTCATATGATCTTCGTTTTGTGCATATGATACCTTGTTAGAAATATCCCTCCAAGTAATACAATACTTGCAATGGCATGAACTTGTTGCAGACCTAAAAAAACAACTCCGGAAGTTTACGACCTGAAAAACTGCTAAAAATAGTAAATTATGCTATAATCAAGGAAATTGATGTAACCAGTTGGAGGTCTAGGTAGAATAGGCGGGTGGACACCAATATCCACCTAGATAATTCCTCCCCTCTTAGGAAGCATTGGTCCTCATTACGTGTAGAGCCTCCATGAGGTGAGGATATTTATGTTGAACCTGGTCCCTGGTGAGCCACTTGCCCAGGTGAAGGAGTTGGCCCACTTTGTCATTTTGATGTAGTTAGATCCTCTGATGGAAAATGTTATTGATATGTGTGTCCATGATCCTATCAGTTGTGGCATGTTCGATGCAGCTTGGGTTGAGCTTGTTTGTGTCAACTGCTCAACAATGTTTAATGTGTCTAGCAAAGGGGGAAGTATGGCCGCAACCTTTCCACATTGAATACTGGATGCAGGCCAAGGAATAGTGGAATGATGAGATAAAAAGCATTATCTCCTACAACCTTAGTGATGGAGTAAGGCCCACATCAAAGTGGGCGAAGCTTGTGGTGGGGCCAGTGAGGTGCTCCTTTTGCAAATGTAACCAAATTTTGTCGCCCACATGGAACTTATGTGGCACTTGATGTTGTTTGTACTTAGCATTGGCTCTATCCAATATTTCATGGACCTATTGGCGGATATGTTGAATTCATTCAATGAAGTTGGTAGCTCTGTCAGCTTCGGACTAGACATGAGTCAAATATTCCTGATTAGCTGCAAGTGGTATGGTAACATCAATGGGACATTGTGGTTTGAATCCTAAATTGGATTGAAAGGGGTTGTGGCCAGTTGAGCTATGGAGAGATCTGTTGTAGTTGTGTTCGAAATAGGGGAGGCTTTCATCCCATTTGTGTGGATGCTTCGAGTTGTACATGCGTAGGATGTGCACGACCATCCTGTTAAACTTTGTTTGGCCATCAATTTGGGGGTGGAAGGTCATGGACTTAGTGAGCTTGGTATCCAACAATGACTAGAGGCTTGACCAGAATGTACTTAGGAACCTGTTGTCCCAATATGAGATAATGGACTTTGGGATCCAAAATTGTACCCATACTCATTCAAAGAAGAGTTTGGCAGTGAATTTTGTTGTGATACTCTTCTTGTAGGGCACCATAATGGCCATCTTAGAGAATTTGTCGACAACCATGAAAAAACAGTCGTTGCCATGCTTGGTAGAAGGAATGTGTGACATATAATCCATGGAGATGGATTCCCAGGGCCAACTAGGAGTAGGCAAAGGAGTATACAAGCCCTGCTTCTTGATTGTAGGTTTTGCAATGGCGCGGGCAGTGCAAGATCTGATGTGCTTCCCAACATCTTGTCGAAGGTTTGACCAATAAAAATACTTCTACATCACTGCCACTGGTTTTCTACTCCAAAATGTTTAGTGACCTGATTATAGTGCGCCTCCCAAATAATCTTGGCACGCTCGCTTGAAGGAACACAGAGGTGTCCTAAGTGGCATAATAGTGTGTCTTGGAGGTGAAAGTTTAGAACTTTCTTGCCTTCCAGGATCATCTGGTATGTGGTGTTGAATTATAGATCACTCTTGTAAAGATGAATCCATCCTAAAGTCTCGTGTCCATAAGAGTCGAGCACAATGGTTAGTGCCATAACTGGTGGTCGACTGAGATAGTCTACAACATTATTGGTGTCGCCATTCTTGTACTTAATGTTCAAATGGAATTTTTGTATATATGTGGACCATTTCTGATGGCGATCGTTCTACAACTTTCCTTGTGTTTGAATGAACTGCAAGGGTCAGTCGTCTGTGTGGATGATTGTTTCTTTCTCCATAATGTAGTACTTCATTGCCAGCAGGCCTACACAATGGAATACATCTCTTTATCATAGGTGGGATACTTTCAGACGATATTTGAAAGTGTTTCACTATGATATGCCACTAGATTCCTCTGCTAGGTAAGAACTACACCAATAACATAGTCGAAGACATCCATCTGAATTTGAAATGGTTGTTCCAGGTCTAGTAATGTGAATACTCATGTAGAGCAGAGGCGATGCTTCAACTCAGAAAACACCTTCTGTTGGGATTTAGACCAAAATAGCTTTTTTTTTGCTCCTCCTTTGGTGACTTGACTCAAAGTCCAAGTGATATGAGATAATCTGAACATGAACCTACGATAGAAATTGGAAAGACCTAGAAATTTGCAGAGCTCTATTAGAGTAGTTGGGGTTGGTCAATCCCAAAAAACTTGTATCTTTATTGATACCTGGTGATAACCAAACTTCAAGTTAATCTTGTTGAAATATTTGGCCTCCTTGATCTAGTCCAAAAGGTCATCAATTCATGGGATTTGATACCTATTCTAGATAATGATCTTATTCAGGACCTGATAGTCAATATAGAGCCTCAAGGTTCCGTCCTTCTTTTGTACCAACATGATCTGGCTCCCACAGGGTGATGAAATTGGCCTGATGTGCCTTTTATGCAATAGATCCTGAATCTACCTATTGATTTCATCGTTCTCTAGAACATATCATCGGTATATCGGTCCATTGGGTAGCAGTGTGCCCGGGGTCAGATCAATGGAGTGCTTGACCTGACAGTGTAGGTTCACCCCTGTGGGTGAGGTGAAGATGTCCCTGTACTCCTCCACGACCTTGTCCATCTGCTACTGCCATGTAGAGGATCGTCGCCTGGAGGCTATGGATGTGGCCACAATCTTCCTCTTTCTTTAAGGGCGAATCATGAGGAAGAAAAATTTCCTGGTTTGGGAAATGATCTTGCTGCCTTGTTTAGCAGAGATCAAAGAAAGGCGGTAGGCGATGCTACCTCTAGTATCCTGTATAATTTCTGACCCAAAGTAATAATAACAGAACAAGGTCTAGATTCATATACAACATGACGCTTTCATGGGTATGGCTAACCTAATAAAACATCACATACTTCCAGAGGGGAAACATCGTAGAATACCTCATCTGTAAAGGGATTGATGTTATAATGCAGACGACATTGTTTGCTAACACAGAGATATCACCCTTGGTGGAACCACTCGATGGTGTATGGTTGTGGGTGTGGCGTTGTTGGCATCTTCAATCTCTTAATGACTGAGATAAGGTTCTTTTGGTTCTGAATGTCACCATCGAACCGTTTACCCACATCTGTGAGTGGAAGAGGTGCCCCGCCCCCTCCTCTGAATACTCAGGTTCCCCTTTTTAGAGCTTGGTGGTGGCTATCATCATAGTGGGTTCTTTGTCAATGATTTGCTTCCCCTTTTTGGTTCCCTTGTCAGGTTCTGGCTCAAAATTAGAGCATGCACCCATCTCTAAGTCTTTTAGCTTAGCCACCAATGCCTTCTTTGCATGATATTCATTTTTGTTGTGAGTGGGAGTTTTATGGAACTCACACCACTTGTTAGTTTCCTTCTTCGCCTTCCCATTATTCTTAGCTTGTGGCTTCGAGGAGTTGTCCTAGGTGGTCACAACCTGGCTCTACCCTTTTCTCTGTGACTTGGGGGTGCCTTTTCTTTTCTTTGGGTTCACAAATCCAAAGTCTCACTTCTTCTACTTGAATTTCTACTCAATCTTAGCAGCATATCAATATGTTGCACCAAGCGAGGATATGTCCAGGAAATCCATTTCCCCCTGAATGTATTTGTGCAAACAACTGCGGTACTTGAGCACAAGATGTTTCTCAGAACCTTTGATACCCAACTTTGTGCATAGGGTATGGAAAAGATTTGTCAGCTCATGCACATATTGATCCTTTTGCTGCCACATCATAGTCCATTATATGTACTCATCTTCATAACTCCTGACAGGGTACTACTGTTCCTTGATGGTGTCTTAGAAAGAATTCCAAGTGGGTGTGACTAAAAACAGTGGGGGTTCCCTCTCGTCCCTATGCTTACAGTAGGTTTCCCAACAATTCTTGACGTGGGGGGAGGCTTTGAGGAGTGCAAAAGTAATCTTTTCTGCATTGGAAAAATCATGAACCGAAAAATATCCTTCCAACAAATTTAACCATTTATCTACGAAATCTGCATCTATCTTCCCTTCAAGTATAGGAATTTCAAAGTTGACTTGTACCTTAAAGGGAGTGGCGCCTCCAGAGTGGCTATTGGATGAAGATGCGTCGCTCATGGGCATTCGCTGAAGGATCTAGGCAAATTTATCCATCATCACATTCCTTTGTCGCTCAAGGGATTCTTTGAGAAATATTTTGAAAGGATATCCTTCTCCCTCATATTTATTTTCTTCTGTCATGGGAGGTCATCAGTGTCGGCGAGGTTGGTCTTGTAAACATTCAACTAGTTTGAGCCCTAACTCCTTATACCCTAACCTCGTCGGGGACATGCACAATAAAATAAAGAAATAGTAGGTCGCTTTGATACCATTGATCCATATTTAAGAAGGAACAAAATGAAACTCAGAAATGAACAGAAACACATAGATACAGTGAAAACATAAATTCAATTCATTAATAAAAAAGTATTGAAAAGTTGTTACAAGAATAATGGAAATAAACTAGCTCAGGTGATAGTAGCTTATCTCTTAGAAGAGATGTAGTAGCTACATGCCTTTGAACTATGTTACAATGAGTCTCAAGGGCCTTTTTATTATTGAAAAAAAATGGAAACCCTAAACAACCAAAACCCTAACCTTAGGAGATGGAACACCAAGAGTTTGTGGGTCCTATTGGGGTTAGTTAGACAACCAACTTCTTGGGGTCATAACTTGGTCATATGATCTCTGTTTGGTGCGTACAATACCTTGTTAGAAATATTTATTTGAGTACTATAATATTTGCAGCATGCCCTCACCTAAGGCCAAAGGCCTACTGTAGACCTCAAAAAAACATCATTTAGGGGGTTAAAACAATTCCGAAAGTTTAGGACCCAAAAACTGCTAAAAATAGTAAATTGTGCTATAATTAAGGAAACTGATGAAACCAACTGGAGGTCCAAGTGGAATAGGCAAGTGACCATCAATATCCACCTAGATCAATGGTCAAACAAATGGCTCACCTTGGGGGGAATATTAATATTGGTCCAGTTAGTTTTACAAATTATCTCAGTTTTCTGGATGCATCTTTACTTGAAGCCCAAATATATCATTAAGAGGATTAATTCATTTATTTCAAAATTTATTTGGGTTGGCTCTAGGAAGGATAATAATATTCATCTCGCGAACCTGGAGGCTATTTCTATTCTGAAGGAGGTTGGGGGATCGAGTATGAAAAAACACCATGTTTTTTGATCGGGCTATGTTAATTAAGAGTCTTTAGTGTGCTACAAATAGAATTGGCAAATTGAAGCTTATCATAAGGGATTTTTTTTTTTAAAACCTGTCATTCATAGAATGGACTAAAAGCGGGGCTCGGACCCCATCTGCGGTCTCCTACATCTGGAATAGTTTATTTAAAAATAAACATTGGCTGATTGGGAATCTTCATTGGGAGATTGGTTTATATTAGATTGGATCCCATCAAAGGATTCAATGGTGATTATACACGTCCAAAAATGACAATCAAGTATATCAATAATCTAGGCATTTATTTTTTAAATCAAATATATGTTTCTAATGTATCCATAAATGTTGCTCCTTCTTGGTCATGCTCATGGGAACTTGGTATTTATGATGATATGGCTTGTGACTGGGACCGATATAATCTAGCAATAGTGGGTATTACCTTGTCTGAATGTGAAGGCATCCTCACATGGGATGGAAAGACCATTTCAGGTCATATTTTGGTGCAGGATGCCTACAATTATATCTTGTCGGTACAATCATCTAGAGTGGCAACACGTTGGTTTCATAATATTTGGACATGGAATATCCCTCTCAAACTAGTTTGTTTTGGCCGATTGGCATAGAAAAACAAAATCTCAGCGTGCGACAATCTATGCAAAAGAGGATTTCTGGGGCTAGGGAGGTGTGAGATGTGCAAAAATGCGCTGGAAGATGCGAGGTATTTCTTTCTCATTTGTCCATTTACGATCTCCATTTGGAATGGATTTTTGAATATCTTAAACATTTCTACACAATGGAACTCCAACTCTATTGAATAATGTTTAGTTGATTGGATCTCGATATACAAGGTATATGACTCTCTTCCCTTCTACATCTTCTAGGGAATCTAGAGAAGTAGGAAAACATACATTTTTGAGGATTTTGTTGTGGACATAAATTAGTCCTATGGGAAGATTGTTGCTTATTTTTCAAAAAATAGTCCTATTTCCAAAAAGGCTTGACATAGAATTTTTAAGTAGGTGGACATTTGGGAAAGATTCCCTATTGGTTTATTCAATGGGGCGGCCTGCAATAATGTTTGTGGATGTGGGGTGTACACTGTTATTGAACCAAGTTCGTATTTCCATTTCAGTTGGAATTGTGGGGAGGGAACCAATACTTGTGCTGAGATTATTGATTTATGGGGGGTATTTTTATGTGCTAAATGGTTATCAATTAATTCTATTGATAGATTTGGAGACTCCAAGGTGGTAATAGATTGGATGCAGAAACAATCTTCTCTAGAACCCCAAATGCACATCAATTGGATGAAGCACATTAATATGTTGACTAGTCATTTCCAAAGATTGACCTTTTCACATATCTACAAGGAGAAGAATAACGTTGCAGATGCATTATCCAAGGATGGTTGCAAAAAATGTCCAGGAGAAGTCCACTACTCTGAATTCTGCAATGACTCTCTTCTTAGATCAGGGAAGATATATATCTTATAGTCTCCCTATTGTGCAAGCCACATTTTATATTTTCCTGTGCACATATTTTGTGATTTTTTGTATAAGTGACTCTATAAGTATCATGTATAAGGTTTTTACTATGTTTTACATTTTGTTTCCTTATTTAAGAGACTAGATATACATTAGCACTTTTTCCTGGTCGGTGCAAACATAAAAAACTTTGGGAGTTTTCAATGCAAATTTGAACATAGATGTATTCAGCCACTAGTATAATATTGGGATGAAATCATAGCGGGCATATATATGATATGTAAACATCCTTATATTAATATGAAGAATGTTTTCTTTTCTTATTGAAAAAAATAGATAATAGTTATTAGTGATTCATTCATCATCATTAGATCTTTATATTGAAGGTTACGTTTGAAAAATCTTAGCTTAGTACAATTGATGCAAAGCGTCATTTCATTATGTCAAGGATTTTAAAAATATATTATTACTTGGTGCTCTGAGTTTATCACATACTAACAAATGTCCAAGCCAACACAAGGGTTCATTCTGAGGTTGGTTTGTAAAATTTAATGGGTTGGGGAGAGGGGCATTGATCATCACATTCCTTCCAAAATACCCACATTTATGATAAGGAATTTCCAAAATCCAATATCAAAAAGTACATTGGAAACAATGGATAAATTATGCATGACCTATTGCATGCCATTCCATCTCTATTGTGTGAAATTATCAATAATACTTTAGGCATGTAGACGATTTGTTGTGATTTTAATATGGGGAGGTTTTTAGAATGGTTCACTACTATTTATTTCATTGTGTTGTTTCTTGCTATGGATTGTTATGTTCCATTCATACTTGGTCCTCACTATTATATAGTAAGGGCATTTGGATTTGATGGAGTCTTGGTTAGTGTGAATTTGGGTAAACCTTTGGAGATATCTATTTTAACTTGGCATTTGTCTCTACCACTTGTCACTATGGGGTATTGCTATTATTGTCATAGATGATGTGTTTTGTTTGACCTACATGAGGTTCAACATGGCCTTCAAAGGGTGCAAAAAAGAGTGATAGAATCTTTGTGTAGGGTGGTGAATTCCACCACTAGATTGGTTCAATGGCAAGGGGAGTGTCGAAGCATGTTAAGACATATCTTACGATGATTATGTGATGGACATTGTGACTTAATTTTTGGAGTTGAGAGAAGTGGAGAAGGAATTCTATGCCTTCATGATCGTTTCTTATAGATTGCAATTAGATGCTAAGCATGGAGAATTGAAGCAAGTGATTAATTTGCAAATTCCTTAGGAGGTAATATATCTCCCTCCTCCTCATGCTTCTCTATCAATTGGAGACCCTTCCCAGCGTGGCTTCTTTTGGACTCATGGCAAAAACCCTTTAATCTAGTGCAACCTCAACCTGGTTGTGGAAGACATTATAAGAGATACCAACCTTATAGACCAAATTGTAGTGGTCATGTGCAATGAAGACATGATAATAGAGACTTAGGTGGGCCCATTCGGGTAAAATTATTAGTTTTTCTTATTTATTATAATTATTATTATGTTTAATTTTATTATTTTAGTTAATATTTTTTTTTGAACAATGTTATTTCACTTTTAATATATATATATATATAACCTACCTAATTGTTCTTATGTAAAAAAAAAACTATAATTTGACAAATTTAATATCATATAATATTGTGAATGCTAGTTAGTTATTCTTCATATTCATTTCAAAAGTGATTGAAGCTATTCCATTATTACTTCTTTCTAACAACTTTGTATTTCTTAATGTGTATAGAAGAACACTTAGTTATCATGTCTTGGCCACATTATGACTTATTTTCAATAAATAATTTTTTTTGAGTTATTCATAGAAAATTTCCATATGCCTCCGTATTTGAATAAGATCTATTAGATATCTCAAAGTACTTACATTTTAATAGTATTGGCTCAATTGGTTCATCATCATATATCTTAGTATTTTGTTTTATAATTTCTACATAATTAAAAATAAACTAAAAAAAATAAAAAAAAATTCCACATAATAAAGAATCAAAATTATTATTTCATGGTCATGCACAACTAAGTTATCAAACAAACAATGACCACATAAGTACACTATATTATGTTATTTAATTGTCATTTTCTTGTTCAACCCAAAAACAATGATTATGTGTACTTATTGAAAGATATACATGTACTTATTTTTACAATTTAAAATAGTTTTCGAGTGGTATTTTTTCAACAACAAAAAACTTTCATGAGAAAATTCAATGAAAGCATTTTGACAATCATGGAGGGGATCCCTAATAAAATTATCAACAAAGACCCCTCGATGGGGGTGTGGGATCCCGAGAAGACAAATGGCAGGAGAGATCCTCCCACGTGACAACATGCAACACGTTAAGAGGCAGGACAGGAGGTTGGCAAGAGAGTTGTCTACTCGCTTGGTAGATTGGGTAATCAAGGTAGTGAGTGTGTGTGGGAGAATGTCAATTTTATTGTGGTGGCAGAAGGACTGCAACAAGTTTACGAGCTTTTATGGAATCCAATCGGTGCCTTCTCCAGAAGTTGGAATTACTGGTTGGAGGCTTGTCTTAATGAGTGTCGCTCAAGGGGCTTGAAATGAGAAACAACAAGCTTTTAGTCTAGGGCGACTGCGTAGAGTTTGCAGGGATTATGGAAAGATGCTCTCCGTGGTTGAGTACTTGGAAAATTATGAGGGTAAGGGTGCTCTGCCAACCCATGGTTATTTTCTACTCATAACCCCTTGCATTTCATCAAGCCCTTGGCTTGGTCCTTGTGTTTTATGCTTGGTATATTGTGCACGCTAAATCCCTGAGGTGAATTGGCCTTTATTGTCTGGGCCCTAGGTCTTTTCTAAGAATTACGCCTTGGGGTGGTTTATTAGGGGATTTCTATGGTGTTTCTTCGCTCTATTTTGTCTGCAACTATAATTAGTGCCCCAGTGCTCCCTGTCGAGGGAATTAAGAGAGGTCATTTTCTCAGCCCCTAGTTTTGTAGTTTCCAACCAGGTTGTGACCCTCTCATCTATTGTTGTCTGTGTATTGTTTGTATCTCCTTTTCAAAGCCCTCCCTGGTTATGGTAGAGACACAATGGTCTAGATGGGCATCGTGTCTCTGTGTGGTCCTTGCAGGTGTTTTATCTATCCCGGTGGGTGAGTGTATGGCTGGTGGTTTTGCACCTTGGGAGAAATGCCCAAAGCCAAGGAGTCAGAGTCCTCACATCCATTTTTTGGCTTTTGTCTGCTTGCATGATCCTTAACTTCGGTTTAGGTGGTGGTTGGTGTTTAAGTGTTGTCTGGAGGTGGGGGCGTTCACCTCCAGGTAGGCTTGGTTATGTGTGTGTGTTAAATTTGGGGATCTCTTTCGTTGGCAGTTTTAGTAGCTTGCTTCCCTCATGGCGGAAGGTAGAGGTGGTGAAGCGGCGCAATTGTTGGTGGGTTAAAAAAAGGTGGTGGTGCTATGTTGGTGTTGGGGGCACGACCACAGGCACCTGGGGGATCATGAAACCCACACGCAGGAGTATGTGTGATGGAAAGGAAACCTCCACTTCGGTGGAGGTAGCTACATGGGGGCGTGGCTAGTGAGTTGTGGTTGGTGGTGGTCATGGGAGGTCTGGTGGCAATGTGAAGCGTGGAGGTTGCGGCTAGGGGGTTTCATTTGTGGCTTGAGTAATCGGCCACCAAGAGCCATAACTTAGAAGATATCTTTGTAGTCTACATGGGAAAAGATGTAAGAGCAGGAGAAAACTCGACATGAAGAGCATGAAGCATTAGTTGCTGCTCTCCATCAGTTGCAGTACTTTCAGGCTCATCTCCGCGAGCGAGTGGTCATTGTATGACATGGAAAAACCCTTCTTTCATAGAAAATGGACAAGATGGAAGCATGGCTGCCGCATATGGAGCAACATCTCAAATGTACCTATCGCCCTCCTTCCCCTCTAGGTGTAGGGCCAGACAATCCGATGTCCATTACATCTTATAAGTAGTTATGGTTTCTGGGGTTCTATTAATTTTGCGAGTGTTTTGGAGTTATCGGCCTACGAGGTTGTTGACAACATATATTTTCTTATTTTGGCCTATATATAATTATCAGATAGCTAGGGTCAACAAACCCGGTCGGGGTGAGACTTATAGACTCTTGGTTTGTTATGTAATTTTCATCAACACTTAATAGAATTCCCGACTTACATAAAAAGCCATTATCAACAAAGACCAGTGTGCCTCACATAGGGGAATATTAAATAAGTACTTGTTGACATAATACGGTATGTCTCGTCTCTTGCTTAGTCATTAGGTCATTATTGTATGTAAATAAATAAATAAAAACTAAGCACGTGTTGACATAATACTAGTTCGAGCAATGTCTAGCTAAGCTAACCCTATGTAAGAGATATAATCATGAACAAGGACAATATATTTATATGAAAGTATTGCATATGACTAGCTAGTTGTTCTAATTATAATTAAAATATAATGATTCATCATTATTACATATGAAATTATTTATCTATTTTCTGTACAGTTAATGCATATTCATGTAGTAACATTATCTAGCAATTCTTAATACATCTACATTATTTTTCAACTATTGTTTTTTGTAAGCTTGGTAGGACTACATCTTCATCATGTCCAACTTCTCACCCCGATCAAGGGGATAGCACAAGATTTGAACCCAAGACTTTCGGTTCAATAAGACTTCATTTCCACGGTCATTGCCAATTGAACTACCCAAACAAACTTTCCAACTATAAATTTTTATTATATTTATCTAATATATATTATTTATTTCTCCAATACCTATTGTGTAAATTTAAAATCATGGTTCTTATAATCCATTATTTAATGTTTTTTTCACTTTTGTTTTTAATTTTTAATTTATTTTAGTTTTTGTATTTGTGTTTCTTTCTCATAAATATTAACCTAATATAGTTTTCATAAATAAATTAGATAACATATATTTATCTCTTACTAAAAACTAGTTAGTGTGAACTAAGTATTAACTAAACAATAAAAACGTTGTGACTTGCATTGTTTGTATCTCTAATAAATTATCTATATGAAATATCTTCAAGGTAAGAAGATTAATAACAAATTGTTAATATATTTAATTGGATATCTCTAATATTTGTAAAATATTTACATTTTTCATTAATGTGCATTACTCTCCGTTTTATGTACTATTTTTCTTCTATGTGCTTGATACCTCAAGTCTCTATATGATATGTAAAGCAAAGGTAATACAATATAGTGTGTTTCTGGATTATACCACTTTAATTTTAATGTTTAATGTTTGTTGCTTGAAAAATATTTTTAGTTTCTTCTTGTCCCTTTCTCATAAAACATTCAAAATATAAACAATTTTAATAGGGAATAATTATAATTGTGTCATTATTTATTTCTAGTTTGGTATATCAATTTTGATGGTCAATTTTATCAGTTTGTTCATAAATATAGATGAGCATATATTGAATGTGACAAAAAAAGAATACTGATGCAGTTTTTTTATTTATATTATATATATATATATATATATATATATATATATAATTATTTAAAAAATAAAATAAAATAAAAATTGAAGACAATATATTAGCTTCTATTACAACTAAATAACTAATCTAGATCTATTTTAATTTTGGATCTATCAAGCTCCAAGAGAAATTAAATCTCTCAAGGTGCAAACCTCTTTTTTGAGTGTAAAACTTTGAGGTAATGTTTGCACCTTGAGAGATTTAATCCATCTGAACACTTGATAGATCCAAAGTTAAGATGGATCTAGACTGGTTTATTATTAATAATTATTAATCATTAATTATTATAAATTTTATTTTTATTTTTATATAATTTAACTGAGTCAAAATGTTTACATAACTTAACATAACAACATCTCTTCCATACTAAGTTGGAGAGTGCTTCTTGACACAATAATTCCGCTGAGAGGCGCTCTCCATCCAAGTATGGTAGAAATGTTGTAATGTATGTAATGTCTTGTAAACATTTAACTTGGTCAAAAATAACAATAAAAATAACCTTATGTTAAAATAAAAATTCTACTTTATTATTTTCATTTTTATTAATTTTTGTTGGGTAGTTAAGGTAAACTTGGCTTGGTGAAGTTACTGGTGGTTTTTGAGCTCCAGGTTTATGAGAACCCATCATATTAATCCATGGTATTCATATGGAATATGACCTATTTATAGGGGGGATTAAACCAGCCTAGATCCATCTTAACTTTGGATCTACCAAGTACCAAGAGAGATCAAATATCTTTGCATCTCAAGAGATTTGATCTCTCTCGATGCTCGGTAGATCCAAAATTAAGATGAATACAAGCTAGTCTATATCAAATACAATAACACCAAAACAATTTTCATCATTCAAAAACTTGTATTCAAATCCTACTTCCATTACCTTTTAAGGTGACAGAGGAAAGTGTTACAAAAAGTGCACAATGTTTTAAAAGTTATGCTATACACATGATGGATTCATGCACTTTAGTTTAAATTTTTCCTATTCTCCTTTAATCATGATTAAATTCAATTTTGCCAATTATCATTTAATCATAGTTCAATTCAATCAATAAATTTAATAGTATTTACATCTTTTATAAATGTAATTAAAAATTATGATAATTTAAATTAATTAAATATATAATGTAATTTAAAATGCGATAATTTATTTAATTAATAATTTAAATTAATTAAATATATAATAAAAATTCCAAATAACCATCCTAATAAAATTCAATGAAAATTCCAAATAACCATCATAATAAAATTCAATTAATAATCCTATTATAATTCAAAAGTACACTTAAAAACCCAAGACATAATAAAATTATAATTAATAATCATAATAAAATTCAAAACTGCATTGAAAAACACTAAGATTTTAGTGAGAATACTATCCCAAGATGGACCCATGGACCTCTATGGGGTTAATCTATTCCTTTTATTTTTTTAATGCCCAATCACAATCATCAAAACTACATTGAAAAACACTAAGACTTCAGTGAGAATACTCTCCCAAGATGGACCATAGACCTCTATGGGGTTAATCTATTGCTTTTATTTTTTTAATACCCAATCACAATCATCAAAACTGCATTGAAAACACTCAGACTTTAGTGAGAATACTATCCCAAGATGGACCCATGGACCTCTATGGAGTTAATCTATTCCTTTTATTTTTTTAATGCCCAATCACAATCATGAGTTTGGTAACACATAATGCCTAATCATCATCAAAATTATGGGGTTAATCTATTCCTTTTATTTTTTTAATGCCCAATCACAATCATGAGTTTGGGAACACATGATGCCTAATCAAAATCAAATCAAAATTTTGGGAGCATATATTACTTTTATATGCCCTATGCATGATTAAAGTGGTATGGGGCCTTCATCATGTGGTTAATTTTACCCCACAAAGGGCTTATGCTAAGTTGGCTTGAGAAATAAAATAAAATACCTGAGCTTCTCTTTTAATGGGATTAAGGAACACCCTTTCTTTCTTTTTTAATTTAAGTTTATTTCATTATTAAAAAATAACGATGAAAAATAAACATATTACAACAAGTACTCATATTTTATATAAAATTTCCACCTTAACAATGGAGATACTCTTCTACATGGTCTATTTATCATTATCTACACGTTAGTTAGGGTCATAAAATAATATTTTCTTTAGGGGGAGGACCCCATTTAATCAACCCATGGTTCCTCTTTTTCTTATTCTAAAGTAAGTCATCGGCTCTAGAGACGTGTGTCACACTAGATTGATTAGAACTTTTTAAGTTGGGTACAAGGTATCAACCATTGTCGTTAAGATAATGATTGATTTGCATATTAAAAAAAATTTATAATAATATATTTTAGAGATGATTTTTTTCAAAATAGTTATTATATTTAAAATATAATTGTCCTTTTTTTCTCTTTTAAAATATGTAAATAGAAGGTAGATGAATTAATAACAATAATACATATTTATTTAATAGGATTCCATTAGACTTAAAACAACAATTTACATAAAATTTTATTTTTAAATAGTATATTCAAATTGATTGAGATAATATATTTCGATATATTAACACATATATATATGGGCACACATGCGCGTGCGCACCTATGTAAACACATTTTCTTTATAAAGAAAAATTGGTGGGAAATCTTAAACATTTTTTTGAATTCTAGAAATGATACCCTATATAAATGCATTCACACTTGAATGATGGAGGTGCTATGATAGGATTAGGTATATTATTTATTTTTGTACACTTTTTGACTCATTTATATATAGATCTCTCTTCTTCTCTCGAGAATTTCTTAAGTTTGTGAGAATAGTTGTTGGAATGGTCTGTTGTCCCTATTTAACTTATCGCTCAGATTGGATCTTCAACTTGTCCTAACGATGAACCACACTGGTTGGTTCGAAACGCGTCGACAAATGATTTTTCATGTGATTTTGCCGAAATTATTCTCACAAACATATTATGGATCACAGAAGTCTAAATTCTATAATAATTTCTTAAGTTATTTTTTAAAATAAAATGGTAAGGGTTTTGTATTAATAAATCTAGATTAGAGACTAGAACCCTTATATGGCTTTTCTAGTATAAAATTTCTGATAACCAAAGATTGTTCAAAATTTTTGCAAGCTCTGTGATTTCTACCTCATATTAGGCTAAAGACATTGACACTATAAATTCTACAAAAACTGCCCAAAATAAGACAAAATTTGCAAAGTATCATAATAAATTATAGACACAGGACATGGCACAGAGTTTCCAATCTTCAAACTTATCAGTGATTATTCACATTAGTATTGTCTCGTCTAAGACAAGCGGTTCTTTTCCCTCCAATAGCAGTTTTGGGGCCTTCCTCTCCCACAATATTCTGTGAATTGCCATTTCCAATGATTTCTAAGGTTGTCAAACGAACACCAACCAATCGAATTTCCTCTCTGAGTTCATCAACCATCTGCTCCATTTCAACTTGATGACAAAGAAGCTTGGCTTCCAGAAAAAGTTGGAATGACATCCGATGTCTCTCAACCATATCCTCAAGTTTCGAAATGGAGACAAGCAACATATGTGAAGTATCCAACAATCTGTCTAGCACCAAATTGTCCTCATTGTTATGTGGAGGGACAGGGGAATTGGGCATTGCAAAGCCTAAGCTGAGCAATTTCTTGAGATATTTTAATCATATGCATTAGTAGGATTTTGAGGAATTGTAGTTAGACAACTAACTTGAAATTAGTTAGATTATTATGTTTTGTAATATATTTTGGATTATCATAAATGTCACTTGGGAAATGAGAAAGGTACCATTTGGTTGATTGTGTCTAGGTGTAAGAAATTTGGTGTTAGAATTTTGTTATTCAAATCGCTAATTGAGATCAACCTAAACACGATCCATAAGGTATTTTCATCATCATTTTCTCTATATTTCGAAATATTAAGCATTAAACCTAGGGAAATATCATATGCTAACCCATTATCTAATATATTGGTGAGAATGCAATCCTCTAACCTAGAATCGTAATCTAGCCTAGTGAAAATCCATGAAATAAAACTAGAAACTCCATTATAATTCTTCCATTTAGGCTGGCATTTTTAGTCTTTGATAAGTTTACATCGTATATTTTGTTGCCTTCATTAGGTTGTTTCTTAGTAAACTTAGGAATAAGAATTTAATTATTACTTCAACCTTGAAATTTTCTTTTTAATTCCCTCCTTTGTACATGTGCATGGATTTATGCGTTAATTGTCACACACAACATGCTTTCTATTGTTCTTTTGTTGACACACATACTATTGCACCCATGAGGTGTTATTCTATACACCACATTATTGAACCTTGTGCTTTAAAAATGACAGGAAACCAATAATTATAGTCTAGTTTAAGGGGAAAATCTTCTTTTACACTGAACACAATGTATAAGACAAGATTTGATGATCCTAAGACTAGGGTCGATCCAGACTTATGTAGGAACGCAATAAAATACAAATATAAACATAAACACATAGATGCAGCAAAAATAAATCTTCATTTTATTAATATCAAAGAACTGAAAGATGCTTACAAGAAAAATGGAAATAGACTAGCTCGGGCGATGGTAGCTTATCTCTAAGAAGAGATGTGGAAACTACATGCCTATGAACTATATTACAATGAGGCACAAGGGTTGTGAACCTCAAAGAAACACCATTTAGGGGGTCAAAACAGCTCCAGAAGTTCAAGACCTAAAAAAAATACTAAATATAATAAATTGTGTTATAATCAAGGAAACTGGTGAAATCGACTGGAGGTCTAGGTGGAATAGGTGGGTGGCCACCAATATCCACCTAGATCAAGGGATGATTTTGTGTGTGTGTGTGTGCAAGATATAAAAGGCATTATAATGAAAGGTTCTAGTCGACATAACAATATAACAATAGAAACACAATAACTCAATATTTAGGGTTTTATAAGGGGTTCTAGCATTAACATAGGGCTTAACATGCCCCTCCCCTTCAAACAAGTATTTTCCTCAACACTTGACTAAATTTGGGTGTTTTTTCACGAACAACTCATCCCCCCATGTCATTTCTTACACTAGTAGGTTCTTCCATTTGATGAGGTACCCAATAATTGTTCTATTTCTTAGGTGCTTAATCCTTATTTCCAGGATTGTTTCTAGTTCTAGTATGATTTTCCCTTCTTCATTAATCTTTGGTAAAATAGTTTGGACTTGAATCTTGTCAACAATTCCCTTCTTTAAGCAAGAAACATGAAATATTGGATGTATACATGAAAAATGGAGGCAAATCCAATTTGTGAGCCATACTTGCAAATATATGCAACACCTTATAAAGCCATAATACCTCAATGCTAAGTTATTTTGCTTGTTTTGTTGCCTGAGGGACACCTATTTATATGGTTGTAGTCTCACAAATACCCAATCCCCCACTTCAAATTCCTTTTACTGCAATGTTGATATGCTTTTTGTTCATCCTACTTTATGCTATAACCAAGTTGTCCTTCCATAGTTTGAGTACATTTTACTGGTTCCCTATATGGTCATCCACTACTAGAGCCTTTATAGTAAATTTCAAGAGTGATGTGATGGATGGAGGATGATATCCATAAAGTGTCATAAAATGACGACATTTTTCATGAAGTATGTAAGGGTGTGTTCTATCACATTTATGCTAAAGGAAACCATTTGACCCTTTGTGCTTGCTTATCAACTGCAAAGAAAAATAGATATCCTTCTAAACATTTATTCATAATCTTAATTTTCCCATAAGATTGAAAATGGTAAGATGAGTTGTGAGCAAATTGAGTGCTCAAACAAAGAGTAATTCAGTCTAAAAATTTCTAGCGAAAATTGGATTTCTGCCACTTACAATAATATTTGGTATTTCATGTAGCTTTTGTACTATTTTCATCAAGGCTTCTACCAGTGTGCTTTCTTTAAAAGGATGAGAAAGAGAGAAAAAATAGGTATACATTGTCATTGGATTTACCACTACCATAATGATATTATTTCCATTATGTTTGGATAAACCTATAATAAAATCCATTGAAACTTCTTCCCAATGCTAACTTGGAATGACTAATCGTTGTAGAAGCCTTGGAATATTGACTGTCTCTCCCCTATTATATTGGCATACCACATGTTTGGCTACAAAATTTTGCACATCTACCTTAATACTTCTCCAAAAAATATTTCTTGATCCTATTGTATGTTTTCGAAGACATTGAATTTCCTCCTACTTAAGATGTGTGTAATTCCAAAAGGATCTTTTGTTTGAGTTGAGAATTCTTACATAAGAAATCTTAGTACCAGAACAAATCATTCTTCCACATAAAAAAAATTATTGTATCAAGGTCCTCCTGTATTTGTTGAATGATCTTGCATACCTTCTCATATTGCTTCCATTCTATCATTTCTTATTCCACCCAGTCAAATTATGGAATGTAAATAACACATATTAAACCATTTGTGTCTTCCTCTTTCCTCGAGAGTGCATCTGCCACAATGTTTTGTTTCCCCTTTTTTTTAGATAATTTCAAATTCATAACCAAACATATTTGTAGCCCATTTTTGTTACTTTTCTAAAGGTACTCCTTTTCTATGAAGTACTTCAAACTATCGTGATCTATTTTTACTTTGAAGTGTATTCCTATTAGGTATGAATGCCATTTCTTAATTTTATGTAGTATGGGAAAGATTTCTTTTTCATGGATGGGTCTAAGTAAGTTATTCCTTTAAGTTCACTGCTTGCAAAGGGAAGGAGCCTTCCTTCTTGGATCAAAACTGAACCAATGTCATGGCATGAGTTATCATCATTTCACAATGAAGGTTTTGTGAAGTCAAGTGTCGCTGAGATGAAGTTGTACACATAGCCTCTATAATTTTTTCAAAAGATTTGGTTGCTTCTTTAGTCGAGGCAAATTATTTCTTCTTCAACAACTTTGGAATAAGGAACCCATTTGGATTGTGGATGAACAATGATTACCAGTTTTAGGGTTTTACTAGTTGTGGCTTGGTCCATTATTATGGGGATTTTTACAATGTTAAAGAGTGAAATGAATCTAATTTAATATGTAGTGAAAAATGTAAGTGTCTAGACTAAATTAATAGAACCAAGGAAAGAATAAAACCAATTGAATAAAATGCAAACCATAACCTATAATAAGTTCACAAAGATAACATTGCATAAACTTAAAATCACTAATAGTAATTTGAGGATAGCATGCATTCAAGACTGAAAGTGATAGTTCCATACCCAAATCAATGAAATCAAAATTAGAGATAGCAAGAACAAATACTAGAAGTAAGAGAAGTATACAACAAGTAGTTATTTGTTCCCACAAAATTATACAACACCATGAACAACAATAAAATTCTATGCTAATTACATTCTAAAATACATTATGTAGATATACAATTTTCATGTGCATTCAGTGTGGATCTGCATTGATCCATCCATGGCTATCTCAATATAAAAATAAACATAAGTGTATACCCAAGTATATTGTCTTTCAAGCTCATAAAAAGGGATAAAAAACAAGAAAATAAATTATTGTTCTTAAACATTCACTGTATCATGTGGAAAAGTCCATTAAAAATTTAAATACATACAAAATGGTTGTAGGGAAGATATATATATATCTATATATATATATATATATATATATATATATATATATATATATATATATATATATATATATATATATATATATATATATATATATATAAAGATTTAAAAATTTTACCATCCTCATAGGGTTGATGAAAAGATTGGATCCGACTAGAGCCATGGAACTCAGTTACCATCCATATACCATGATCCATGAGTAGACCCTCTTTAGAAAGTTGGTCAATGGTCTCGGTCCACTCCCTATAAACATGACAACATGTGAAACATGTAAAAAATAAAACATTACACTGAATGTCCTCCACAATATCGACAAGCAATAATTTCCTACATAGTTGTGTCTTCTTTAGCTAGTTAACAACAATCAAAGATTCCCCATAGCATTGAAGATGTGAAACACCCTTTCAGACAATAAATGAAATAAGAGCATGATAAGCATGAACCTCAGCCCAGTTGTTTGATCCTCGTCCCAACCCCATATTAACATGAAAGAAGTGATTATCATCAAAAAGAAGAAAAAAACACTTGTGACAAGTTAGTTCAACCCCCTGAGATGCACCATCGAAGAAACCCCATGGCTTCAAAGGATCAAGATGCTCATGCACAACCCGCCTACCAATATTTGGGATCTGAGGCTTTGTGAAATGGGAGAGAATTGTCAAGCCTTCAGATGTGACTTTTTCCGGATAAGAAGGAGATTCAGAGAAAATCACATGATTCTATGCAATCTGAATACTCCAACAGAGGATCAAAGGGAGAGCACAAAAAATTTTGGTGTTACGGTCCTTCGGCCACCCCCTCAAAGCACCAGGAAAAGATAAACATGTACATTGACATATAGGCCCCATAATAGATTTACAAGTATCCCATACACAAATAAGAAAGGGGCATTGAATGAATAGATGGTCAATAGATTCCCCGCTAGCCATATACAAAGTGCACCACGCAGGCCCAACTTTATACTTGTGTTGCATGACATCCCACGTAGGAAATTTACCTGTCATGATAGCCCAACCTTATAATTTTGACTTTGTCGGGAACCTAACCTTCCACAGGACCCCCAACCCCTTGTCCAAAACATGTGTCTGCCCAATCAAACTGAGACATAAACAACCCACCTTCAGAGTGTAAATACCAGAAGGAGTGAGGGCCCAAACAAGTTCATCCTCTCTATCAAAGAGCCAAATGTGCAAAAGATTAAGTACAACAATGTAACGTGACACTACAAAAAAACAGGCAATTTGCACTAGATTTTAGTGCATATTTTTCTCAATTGGGATGAGCAGCGTGGTGCTAAATCTAGCTCTATTATACAATTTTTAAAGCATCCTTTTTTGCGCCAAATTTTGCATTTTTTTACGCCAAATTTTGCATCATTTTTCGCATCATATTTTGCACCAAGATTTGCATTTGGTTTTACAACATGTTTTGCTTCTAGTTTTGTGCCACTTTTTGCATCTATTTTGCATCATTTTTTACTTCATGTTTTGTGCTATTCTTTTCTTCTAGTTTTGTGTCGTAATTTGCATCGAGTTTTACACCATCTTTTGCATTTGATTTAGTGACTTTTTTTTTCATCTAGTTTATCCTAGTTTTTGCTTCTAGTCTTATGCCATTTTTTGCTTCTAATTTTGTACTTATTTTAACATCTATTTTTGCGCCAGTTTTTCTACCTTTTTTTACACCATTTTTTGCATCCAATTTTGCATCATATGTTGAATCTGATTTAGTGCCAAATTTTTCATCAATTTTTGCACCATTTTTTGCATCCACTTTTGCGTTTTATTTGTCTCCCTTTTTGCATCCTTTTGAGCATCTAAATTTGCATCCTATGTTGAACCATGTGTTGCATCCACCTTTGCATCCCATTTTGTGTCTAATGTTACGTTCAATTTTGAGCCATTTTTTCCATCTACTTTTGCATTTATTTTTGCACCAAGTTTTGAATCATTTGTTGCACCTCATTTTACATCCAATGTTGCATCTCAATTTGCATCCAAAATTGAGACATTTTTATGCCCATTTTTGCACCATTTTTTCTACTTTTGTGTCCAATTTTGCACCATTTTTAATGTCCAACCTTGCATCCCTTTTGGTATCTAATTTTGCATCATTTTTGGCATCCAAATTTGCATCTTTTTTTTCTGCCACATTTTGTGTCCACATTTGCATCTCATTTTGCACCTAGATTTTAGTTTGAATTTTCATCTAGTTATGAATCATTTTTGGCATCCTTGGTTTCACCCTTTTTTAGTCCCATTTTGCATCTTGTTTTGTGTCTTTTCTTACTCCTTTTTTCACCCAATTTTACATCCTAATTTTACACCATTCTTTGCATCCTCATTTTGGTGTTCATTTTTGAATCCTTGTTTGCACCCAATTTGGTATCCTTTTGTATGCCCTATTATGTTCCTTTCTTTGTGTCTAGTGTTGCACCCTTTTTTAATTCTACTTTAAAACCCTTTTTGTGTCATTGTTTACATCTTGTTTTAATGTCTAGTTTAACATCCAATTCTACTCCCAATTTTGCATCCATGGTTACATCCATTTTTGGCTTCTTGTTTAAAATTTTACTTTTATTTCCATTTATGACCCCCTTTATGGGTTCATTTTACTAATTTCAATTACATAGTGAAATATATTACAGTTTCTAAATATCATTTTACTGTAGGATTTAATGCACGGTTAGATGAACATAAAACCCTCTCAGTTTATCCTAGAAACCTAGGACAAACCGATTAAGAGAAAGGTTGTTCTAAGGCTTAGGATTCTTAGTAGATCAAGATGTAGAGTATAGATTAAGAAAAATAGAAGGAATTCCTGTGAGTCCTCACTTTCAGGTCTTATTGGAGTTTTTGTGTAGTTGGGAGGTGCTCCTAACGAGCTCCAAATTTTGGTCCTACACATAAGAGAGAAAACAAATCAACCTTCACAGCATAATATCTTGATAATCGAAACTATCATAAACATATAAATATTACTGAATAAATAAATATAAACCAAAATCCCATATATTCATTAGTTAAATAGAATAAGTAAAGAATGAATAGCAGCATATGGAAGGAAGAACAACCTACCTTTATTAATAAAGGAGTTGGAGGAAAGTTACAACCATCAGATGCAGTTGCAGCAACACCTCCCCCAACTGCTAGCTCCAAAACTCTCCCTCTCAAGATAGATACCATCAGCGTGACAATACAAGAATTCCCATCCTTTTCTCCATGGCCAATCCTCCAATATATAGGAAAGTGAAGGATATGAAGATTTCCCAAATTCCTCATTAGTTCAATTGGGGCAAAAGATTTTGGGTGAATAATGTTTCCTCATATAAAAATGGCCTTTTCCACTTTTAGATGCTTTTGTGATTAGGAAAAAGCTTCCCTGTGCTTTATGGCTCTTTCCTGCTTTTGTATGCTTTTATTTTTTAGGAAAAAACTAAAGATGAGGATAAAGAGATCACATTCCACTATATGGGTTTCTGAAAGTGAACAAGAGTGTCAAATTCTAGTTAACTCGAGCTTTTTTCCTTGTGACTAAATGAGAATTGTGGTAACAAAAGTTAGATGAAGGAGACAACTTGTTATAGACTAGGATAGTGTGGTCCTCATGGTACATAACTTGTATTATAGTTTTATATAGTCTAGGAGAAAGGGGTATTTCAACCAACAACATAGTATTCTCCTCCAAGATGATGATGAGGTATTTTCATGTATATAACATTTAAGAAGATATCACAATTCAAATTGATAACTTAATATTTGTAAACAAATTTAAGGCTTCGAAACGTGTTGGCCAAAAAATTCGGGTCCTGATGATGAACCACACTTGTTGGTTCGAAACGCATCGGCCAAAAAATTCTCTTACGTGATTTCTACCGAAAGACTTTGCTTAATTCATTATGGATCACAGAAGCTTGAATACAAAAATTTAAGGGTAATTGACAAAATTCATAAAAAAAGATAACAATATCCTCATATATAATAATTCTCCATGAAAAAATAAATTACAATTTTCAATATACATATATGACTACTAAATCAACACTTATCACATATATCATTATTCCAAGGTAAATTCACAACATTACATCCAAAAATAGTAATATCATCATACATAATGATTCTCCATCAAAAAGCATTGACAGTTTTCAACACATATATAAAGTAACAAGATAATACTAATAATATCCTCATCATCTTTAATCGAATCAACTAAGATTCAAATGTGTTATTATCAGATCAAAATCTTTCATGAACACCATTATTCTCATGTAAATTCATAACATCCATCAAAATATAGTAATATCATCATACATAATAATTCTCCATCAAAATAATGTTGATAATTTTGAGTATATACATAAAATAACAAGATAAAAATGATAATATCATCATCATATTTAATCAAATCAACTAAAAGTCAATGTATGATTACCAAATAAAAATGTTTCATCGATATCATTATTCTAAGGTAAATTCACAACATCCATAAAAAAAAATAGGAATCTCATCATACACAATAATTCTTCAGAAGAAGAAAAAAAAATGTAAACATTTTTCAACATATTCATAAGGTAACAAGATAGTATCAATAATATCATCATCATTATTCGAATCAACTAAAATTCAAATGTATGATTACCATATTAAGACATCCCCACTAAATATAAAAAATAACGCATGGCTAGCTAGCACCACGAAAATCATAGTCAAGATCATCCTCATGATCATTTCCATGATCATCATACTGACCATCATGATAATATCATCCACATAATAATCACCAACGCCATCGCCATCCTCATCATCATTGTCTTTGATATATGATGTGATATAAACATAGTTTGTATCATCATCTTCGTTGCCATTACCTATAGCATTCTGGAAAAAAAAAAAGCAATATTACATCTTAGTACTAATTCTATAGCACAATGCATATTTTTATTACAATGCTAGCCATAAAATGAGGTAGGACATAATAACATTTAATAGTACTAAAAAATAAAATGAAAATATGGTTTAAGATATATTGCAGATCCAACTAAGATTACATTTGTAATTCACATTAAGTAGTAGAAGCATTTTTAATGCATATGAAGTAGGTACTCATTTTTTCTTCATATTATATTGTGAACGTTTCTTATGATGTCCATCCACGATTGGTAAATTAAGAGTTACTGAAAGCTTTATTTCAAATTACAATTGTAATTCAGATTAGAAATAAAAGAAATTTTAACAAAAAAAGAATGTCACATGAAAAAGTAAATTGTTTTTAATGAAAAGTAAGTCGCATACAATATGAATGTCATATGAAATATTGAGTTGTTTTTAATGCATGTACTTTTATCTATGATAAAATGGATCCTAATGTTCGTTCAGGAAAAAATGCTCAAAAATAATTACTTCATTTTATCCATTATCACACTTAATCCATTATCACACTTAATCCATTATACTTAGTGACGACAATGATTCCATTCAAATTGCTTTGAACTCCCTAAATATAATGTAAAATAGAAAACTCCACGACCATGACCACGACTGCAACCCCCTTCCTTGCCTCGTCCACCATCAGAGACAATGAACTTGGAGTTATGACCACGATAACAACCCCTCCCTTGCCTCGTGTCCACCATCAGAGGCATTGAACTTGGAATTAAGAGTACTCAAGTTTTCTTTGCTCTAATTAATCTCCAAGAATCAAAACTTGATCAATATATCAAGGACTCCATCAAGAAATAAATATATCACAGACGAAGCTTAATAGGCTTTGTTAAAAGAGTGTGAAATAACACTTAACTCTGTTTTATGAAATAACTCGAGTGAGTCGAATGAATGGTGGGAAACACTTACTAGGGAAAGGAAGATTTTTGGTCCGTCCTTATTTCTATTATTATTTTTGCTTCAAAATTCTAAAAATTATTTAAAAAAAAAATACTTATGTTTTAGTTTTTTTTTTTTTTAATATATATTTAGTTTTAGTATTTTTTATTTTATAATAAATATATTTAGTTTTTGATATTTCTTTTTTTTATAACAAAAATTATATTTTGTTTTTATAAAAATGGATTTCAAAGATTTCATTCATGCTAAATTTGTGATTTTATGATAAAGGTTTAAATTATATTATATAAAAAAAGCAACTTAATGCCATGTGTTGCGTTGCTGAGATGGGTATTATACATCTCCTTGCTAAGTTATAAAATGTGCTTGGGTTTTCTTAATGCAATAAAATTAATTCTGCTCTTCATTATATCTTGAGATGTTCAACTTGCACCTAATAAAACAATAAAGTTAAAATAGGTTTGCCTTTGTCCTTTGTAGATCTTTGTCCCCATTAATCTTGGTCTTAATAGATTAATTGTCTTATGGTGGCCTTGAGTGGTCACTCCCATTAGTTGCATGCTTTTTAGTTTTATGTTAGTGACATTTCTTAGGCTTGATAACATGTTATTTAATTTATCAAAATGTGTTATTGTCCATATTATTGTTAAATATTAATATTAAATATGTTGGTTTTGAGCATGGTTTAGCAAAAAGTTCCCAAAAGGTTTATAGATTGTATTTTATAATGTAATGATTCATTGCTTGATGAAATTGTTTTGGATATTTTTTTTAATGATTCATTGATTGATGAAATTGTTATGGATATTTTTTTTAGTATATTAACTTGTATGTGATAAATTCAAAAGTCACCTCTTTTTGAGATTTTCATTGGTCAATTTCCCTTAAGGCCATCAAGTTCACCATTCGGTCCCAGGTTAAGGAAATATAGGAGTCATGAAGTGGCATTGTCCAAGCACTTAAATATTGAAACATGTTTTTTTAGTCACATTATACTTCCTTTCTGTGTAAATTCTCCATGAAAATAGTCTCATGGAACATGAGGGGCCTCAATAGTAAAGGAAAACAAAGACTCCTAAATGAAAAATGGTGAGTAAAGAACCCATCAATAATGTTGATATAAGAAACAAAAATATTAAGTGAGGTTCTACCTCATATAATTAGCAAATGGGGGAGGAATTGCCAAGTAGTAGTGATTGATGCTTAGAGATACTTGGGTGGAATGGCTATTATTTGGAATGATCAGGACATCAAGGTTACCAATATGTTTACCTCTTTTCACATTATGACAATACAATTTTAGTTAATTGACATCGAGGACTACTACCATGTATCCAATGTCTATGACTCCAATATCACAAATAGAAAACCTCTATTTCTCAATTATATTTCCAAAAAAAGTAATTTATACTCCCCATCTCCATGGATTAATGGGAGTGAATTCAATACTATCAAGTGTCTCGAGGAAAAGAAAGGACGAATCACAATGTTTACCAAGAGATTGTGTAAGCTATACCATCAAAGTCCTAAAGTAGTCTCCATTAAAGTTCTCAAGCAAATAGTCTCCAACCCACACATTTGGATCAATGAGATGTAATACATGTGTGTGTGGTGACTAACTTAATACATTGTTCTAATAACTCCACAAACTTAAGTATTTCACTATGTCACATAAATTGACTGTAGTGTGATATAATTAAACCAAGAGTAGACATGAAACCCTTAGGCAACAAACATTCCCTAGATCCTCAATTAGGTGCCTAAATGATGAAGTGAAAATGCAAGGAGAAAAGAGGACTTCATGATTTGACCATCACAAACATGTAATCAAGTGTGACTAGGAGTGCATATATTCATATGTTTTCCAAAGAGGGAGTGAATACATGAGTTACCATTCATTGGGCCTTATTTTTCTTTCTTTTTATTTTTCTTATATATAGGACTTAGGGAATAAGGTTTTCATAAGTTTGGCACAACTCATAGATATAACATTTACATGAATTTTCACTTCAACCTTAGAGTTTAGACTTAGATAAATCATTATAGTGTATCTTTAATGATTTTGGCTTTCACTTTTTTATTTTCTTTCATCACAAATGACAAAAGGGGAAATATTTTGCCACAAATCTATGAATTCTTAATCATAAAGGCATCATGCGATGAAAACAAATTAATGATGTTATTCTCTATGAAAATGATGGGTATTCTTGAGAAAATCTTATGCTTGTGGATGTCTCCTCCCTGGTTGAGAGGGAGTGAGGGTGGACACCATATTACCCATGTGTCATGTACTATGGCCATGACTAAAAATCTTAAGCCTATTAAAGACACCAATAGGGAGAATGGTGGATTGAATAAACATATGGGACCAATATTCTTTGAGAATTTGTACTTTGACTAGGACTAACTACCATAAATCAAGTACATTAATTGAAGATAAGAATAGTCATGAGGATTGACATTTCCTGGTGTCAAATATTATGACAGTGGATTAGGAAATGATCATGTGAGGACATACTTGGTGAACATCCTGGTGGGGTAAGTGCCTAAAGAGGCAGTGGTGTCCAAATTTATGCCTCCCAACATTGTGCTCTGATCTAATGGAGAGATAGAACTTGTTAGTGAAGGGCTTGCTATTTTTACGACATTCGCTATGATGATGTAAATCATCATTGATGCTTATCAATCTAGATCCCTTCTTATATGAATATTTCAACTTGAGAGTACTTTTTTGTCTCATTATGAGTACCTCCCTAGTTTAGAGGGAGTGTCATCATCTTCATTATCGTCATCATCACCACCATCATCGTCATCATTATTGTCATCATTGCATTATCGTCATAATCACCATTCATGTCGTCATCATCATGATTATGAACTAAGTGTCGTAAGAAATATCATCAACCCAAAAAATGTTACGAGTGCTCGAAAAGGGTTGTTAGGACACATGATATATGCAAGAGAAATAACAACTTTATTTTTTAGATATGATCGATGATCATCATCATCACTACCATTATCATCGTCATTATAAATCATCCCCACCATCATAATTAATGTAATTTCTATCATAATTGTTTTTGTCCTCGTCATGAATATCATAATCATCATTCATTCCATTGTTGTTGTTGATGATGACCAAGATGAAAATAATGATAATGATGATTAGATGATGATGACTTGGAAGACGACGCCAAAGATAATGATTATGATTATGACCATGACAACATTTAAAAATTGGGAAGATTGGCCAAGGTCATTAACATCGTCATCATCATTGTCATCATCACCATTGTCATTGTAACCCCTGTCATCTTTATCATCATTGTCATTATCATAATAATCACAATTCATGTCATCTTCGCCATCTTCATTATCATCATCGTCATAATTATTGAAATTGTCATTAATTGTTCATAATTCTCAATGTCATAATAAATATCATTAATGCAAAAAATATGATGAGCGTTGGAAAAGGGATGCAAAAGTGAACAAAAAAAATGGGGGCAACAATAGACGTAAAATTGGATGAAGAGTGAACACAACATAAGTAGATGCAAAAAAATATAGAAAAATTGACACAAAAGTGGATGAAAAATTAGATTCAATAGTTGATGAAAACTTGGACACAAAATAGGATGCAAACATGGATGAAAAAGTGGAAGAAAACATGGGTGCAATAGTAGGCATAAAACTTAGCATGAATTGTGGTGAAACAAATGTGGATACAACAACGAACACCAAAAAAAAGAAAGAAAAAAAGACACAAACTTGAATACAAAAAGGAGGAAAAATTGGATGCAAAAAAGGATGTAAACATGGACCAAACATGGGTGCAATAGTGGACACAAAATTAGATGCAAAAGTGGACGCATCAGAAGTGGATGTAAAAGTAGATGCAAAATGGGATGAAAAAAACATAAACAATATTTGATGCAAACTTGGACACAAAATAGGATGCAAATGTGGATGAAAAAGTGGAATAAAATGTGGGTCACAATGATAGGCACAAGATATGGCACAAAAAAAGTGGATGAGAAATTGGATGTAATAACAAACAAAAAAAAGGATGCAAACTTAGATGCAAGACAAAATGCAATAAGGGATGTAAAAGTGGATGCAAACATGGGTTCAACAGGAGAAAAAAAATTGGATGCAATGGAAGTAGATGCAAAAAGAAGATAAAAAATGACATGCAAAACCCAATACAAAAGTGGATGCAAAAATAGATGCAATATTTTATGCAAAAGAGGATGCGAAGATGGATGCAAAATTGGAAGCAAACGTGGGTACAACAGTAAGTACAAAACATGGCACAAATTGTGTCACAACAAAAGTGGATGTAATGATAGATGCAAAAAAAGAAGCAAATGAAGATGCAAAATAAGATGCAAAAATGGATGTAAAAGTGGGCGTAAACATGGGTGCAACAATGGATGTAAAATAGGATGTAAAAGTTGATGCAACAAAATTTGATGCAAAAGTAGATGCAATATGAGACACAAAACCTGATGCAAATCTTGACGCAAAAGTGGATACAAAGAGGGATGAAAAATAGATGTAAAAGTCAATTAAAACCTATATGTATATGAGGATGCAATCATGGATGCAAATTTAGAAGCAAAAAAGGGTGCAAAGGGAGGTGCCAAACTAGGTGCAAATTATGGCACAAGAAAAATAGATGCAATAGTGGACACAATAACAGATGAAAAGGAGGATTTAAATATGGATGCAAAACAAGATGTAAAAGTGGATGTAACAAAAGTAGATGCAAAACTAGACACAAACCTCGATGCAAAACTTGGCGCAAAGGGGATGCAAAAAATGATGCAAAAATGGATGCAAAAATTGATTTAAAAAATGATGCAAAAGAGGACGCAAGAGATGATACAGAAGTTGATGCAAGTGTAGGTGCAAAAAGTGGATGAAATAGAGGATGAAAAAGTCGGTGAAACAAAATTAGGTGCCAAACTTGATGCAAAACATGGTCCAAAGAATGGCACAAACTTGTCATACAACCTGGTGTAAAATCTAATGCAAAACCTATTAAAATACCTAGTGCTAAACTTGGTGAAAAACTCGGTGCAAACTTTGCATCAAGTTTTGCAGCATGTTTGATAAATGGACACAAATAGCACCAAAGATGTGCTCTAGATGCAAAAAAGGAAGCAAAAAGGGATGTTAATCATAGGGTTTTATTGTAGTGAGACCATTCCACCCTGAGCACTTGAGGCAAGAATAAATTGTGAGCACCAATCGAGCCCTGTCTCCACATTGGTTACGATCATGATCAATAATATGAGCTATGCAAGTGATGCCCTAGTCCTGTAAAAATGTAATAAGTGGAGGAGAAAGGACATGTTCCTCGAGACAACCAGGCCAAGGGTCATAGCCAATGTGCAAACTGTTGGGCCGCCATATTAACATACATTTTCACTCCATTTTCACCTTTATCCTCATTTTGTCACCTCATCTCATCACATTATCATTACATAACTCTATATTTCCAATACCATATGGGTTCATATCTTCATTTTCCAAAGTTATTAATTTTATGTATTTAGAGTGAATTTATGATTAAAATTTAGAGAAATAACATGTATTTGCTTATACCTAAAAGTGGCTTGAGTTTGATGACATGTGTAGATCATTTGGAAGCTTCCAAGGCACCCTTATGTGGCCTCCCAAGATCAAATTCGAATTTCAACTCAAGAGGTGGACCATATTCCAAGGAGAAAGATCATGGAGATTTTGATGTGTCATGGGATTTGTATCTAGTATTTAGGGATAAGTTGAGACAAGTATGGATCTAGTAGATATTTAAGGGATCTACATTTATTAATTAGATATCCTAATTCATGTATAAATAAGAGGAGAGGGAAGGAGAGAACATTTATCAGTTATTCATTAGCATCAAATTTATGATTGTTCATTCAACATGAATAATATCATTTTCTCCAAATCATGGGTTATGAGTGTTGTTTGATTCTTAAGGTGTGATAATTGTTCATGTGTGCTCATTGAGTAATGGAAGGATCCCCATACTGAGATAAGTACACTTTGTTGTAGAGTAATGTTGTGAATGTACTAACTTTAATTATGATGTTCATCTTGTTTCTTTGCTGTAAATACTTGTAGATAATTTCAGTATGAATTCATGTTATGGCCATGTTTTTGTTGTGTGAAGGTTGATCTCCTTTCAGTAGCTAGTTTTTATGTAAGAAGGACAACCAAGATCTCCTAAGTTAGGAGTCTCTTCTCCATGAGCTAGACTGAACTGAAACAATATTTACTTTCTCATATGCTTTCCTAGATTACATTTATGTGAATATTGATTTCCTTTCAGTATATAGTTTTTATGTGAGAAGGGAAATCAAGTCCTCCTAAATTAGGAGACTCTTCTCCATGAGCTAAGAACTGAACTGAAAACAATATTTATTTACTTTCATTCATATGCTTTCTTTCCTGCTTTCTTAGGTGTTTGGCAATGTTATTATAGGAAGATTGTAGAAGGACAATCAGGACTCTTGAACAAGAGACTCTTCTCTATCTTCTAAAGTAAAATAATTCCATTGATCAAACATTTTTATGTTTTTATAAAATAGATCTAATAGTTTAGATTTGTAATATGCATTTCCATTCCAAACAAACTTCCTACACCTGTTTCATCCGAGGTCCCATATATTTTGGTTTGCTTCTAAGTTTACGATACCCCAGATTGATAAATTAAATGACAGGGATTTAGCAGACAACTAAATCACCCAACACAAACAATTTCCATTACTAACTCGCCAATCTAAGCCAAAAGCCACCAGATCAAATGAGTGAAGTAATTCCCTCCATATCATAGAGATGTTTAGTCTTGACTTGATAGGATATCACACCTAATCCTCCATAGACAGTGAAGCCACATATTTTTGAGTAATAACCTGAGTCTAGAGACTCTGGGCGGATAGAAGCCTCTAAGCACATTTTGCAGCCAGAGTTTTTGAGAATAACAAAATATTTTTGAGGCCCCATCCCCCAAGAAGTTTTGGGGCTGCCACTCTGCTCCAACAAACCCAAGGTGGCAAAAATTGGTCCTTTGAACCCTCCAATAGAAATTTAAAACAAAACCTCTGAATTTTTTCAAGAATACCCCTAAGGATCCAAGTTAGGGACATCCAATAAACTGGTAGTGCTTTCAATACCGATTTAAACAAAACTAGCCGGCCTGCCCTAGACAACCACTGAAAACACCAGACATTTAGTCATTCCTCCAACTTTCCCAATCGCCAATGCTAATTATATTTTAGATAATTATTTAGCTTTAAGAGGAAGACAAGGTACTTGAAACAAGAATCATGGGCAATGATTTCATACGGGAAGATGGATCAAGTATAGACAACCTCCTGAACCTCTAGATTATGAACAACAATGGAGGATAACTTGACATTGATCACCATTCCTGTTGCAATATCAAATAATCTCAGGATATCAAGTAGTTTAGAAATTTCATAACCTGATCCATTACAAAATATCATGATGTCATTAACAAATAAGAGGTGTGAGATGGCCATCGGTTGAGCAAAAACCACACCCTAAAAATTTCTACGACAAACCACATCCTTGATCAAAATATTGGGGGATAATGGAAAACCCTACCAAAGGCCTCACTGTGATTGAAAAAAATTAGAGGTAGAGCCATTTATCAAGACTACAAAGGAGATGAAATTTAAACATCCCATAATCCAGTTTATAAAATGAATATCAAATCCCACTCGAATAAGGAGAAGGTGAATGAAAGACCAGTTAACCCTATCATAAGTTTTTGATAAATCGATCCTGAAAACCACACCCTTCAATTTCAACAAATTTATACTATGTAAATCATCCTAAGCCATTCCAATGGCCTCTTGGATTTTACATCCTTCCAAAAATCCAAATTGTTCTGCTGAAATAACCTTCGAGAGAATAGATTTGATTAGATGGACAATAACCTTTGAAATGACTTTATATACATAATTATAGAGGGATATGGGCTAGAAATCCTCAAAGGATTAAGGGATATCAACCTTTGGAATGAGGGAAATGAAAGTTGAGTTAAATGCAGGAAGGATACGACCATCCTGGTGAGACTCATTCACACCCTGGAGAAGATCAGGCCCAATAAAATAAAATAAAGAGGAAAATAATTCTGCAACCCATCCATCAAGACCCAGGATTTTGTCTTTCTGGAAGCTAGATAGAACCATTTTGAGCTCAACTTCCATAACCCTTGATAACTCCTGATTTTCCTTAGAATCCATAAAACATGGGAATAATTATGCCACTCGAATAATCTCAACAATGTTAATCCCTTGGTTCTCCTGGAAGATACCGCTGAAGTGGTTAACTCCCATATCAGCAAGCTCGTCAATATTTGATAATTTGAACCCTTCCTCATCCAACATCCCCAAAATAGTGTTTTGGTTTTTCCTACCTTTAGCATAGGCATGGAAATTTTTTTTGTTTTCATCACCATGTTCTAACCAAGTGGTCCTACTTTTGAGTGTCCACGACTCTTCCTTCAATTCCAGAATATCCTTCCTCTAGGTCACAAGTATGTGATAAGAATCGTGTGACTCCTGTGTTCTAAAACATTACACCCCTACTCAGAGACAACCTCAATATTTCCCTCAACCTCCAAAAGATCTTCCTCCTCCCTCCTTTTTTCCACAACCCAATATTTAACCACCTCTTTTATATGTTTAAGATTTCAAGAAAATTGTCCTGCAACAGATACACCCAAACACCCATCGTAAGGATTCCAATTTTGCTTGACTAACTCATAAAAAGCCTCATATTTTAATCAATGAGCATTCATTTTAAAAGGACTAGTCAATTTGTGGAGGTTCCCTTTGAACTCCAGACAATTGTGATAGTGATAAAAAAGGCCACTAGAACCCACCCTTTATCAAATAAGTGGAAAAGACTATAAAGTAGCTTCAGTCACCAAAAAACAATCGAGCCTCTTAGCTACTTGATCCACCCCCACCATTTGGTTGTTCCGCATAGGTTTCATATGAACAGGGGGTAAATAAATCAACTGATGGATATTAATTTTAAGAGAAAAATGATCTAATAGAGCATCCTTATTTGCCCATGAACCCCAAGACTCTGCATCACCCATGGAAAAATTGAAGTCTCCACCAAGGAGAATATTAGTAGAATTCAATAAGGAATTCCCAAATAATGAACCCTAGAAATCCACACGATCTTCATGTGGCCCATATATATCGATGAAAATAAAAACTTGATCCAGCTCCAAAGAGTAACCCTCCATCCCCAAATTAGAGTGAATACTCAATTAATTTTGACGAAATATCTTTCGACTGTCCCAACCCAAGGAAATAACCCAATAATGGCTTTGCACATGACTAGCAATAAAGTGCCAAGAGGGAAATGTTGATCTAAGTGGATATTGCTGGCCACCCACCTATTCCACTTGGACCCCCACCATTGTTTCTTTTAGTTTTTCAGTTTCCTTAATTGTAGCACAATTTACTATTTTTTGTAGCTTTTCGGGTCCTGAACTTCTGGAGCTATTTTGAGGCCCTAAACGATGTTTTTTGGGAAAATCACCAGTGTAAAATATGAGTTTTTTACTTAATTTTTGTTGTCAATAGTTGTATTCCTTGGATAGATATTTCTAACAAGGTATCGTGTGTGTCAAACAGAGATCGTATGCCAAAGTTACGACCTCGGGAAGTTGATGTACCAATTTACCCCAATGGGACCCATAGTTTGGCGTTTCATCTCCTAGGGTTAGGTTTTTGGATGTTTGGGGTTTTCCATTGTTTCTCAATAATAAATAGGCCTTCAAGCCTCATTGTAACACAGTTCAGAGGCATGTAGCTGCCACATCTCTTCTCAGAGATAAGCTACCATCGCCCGAGCTAGTTTATTTCCATTCTGTATGTAAGCATATTTCAGTTCTTTGATATTAATGAAATGAAGTTTTATTTCTGTTGCATCTTTGTGTTTATGGTTATATCTATAATTTGTTGTGTTCCTGTTTAAACATGGATCAGTGGTATCAGAACAGTCTTCTCTTTCTCGAACCTTCTTTGCATGTCCCCAACAAGGTCGGGGTATAAGGATTTAAGGCTCGATCTAGTTGAACCTTTGCAATATCAGCCTCGCAAACCCCAATGACCACCCATGGGGGAAGAAAAGAAAGACGAGGGAGTAGGAGATCCTATCAAAATATTGCTCGAGGAGGCCCTTGAGAAACAAAGGAACACGATGATGGATAACTTTGCCCAGATCCTTTAATGATTGCCCACCGGTGGTGCATCCACATCCAGCAACCACCCTGGAGGCGCCAGTCCTTTTAAGGTACAAGTAAACTTTGACATTCCATATTTGAGGGCCAAATAGATGCAGACGTCGTAGATTACTTTTTGTCTTCTCAAAGCCGCCCCCCATGTCAAGGACTAGGGGTAAACCTATTATGAGCAAAAGGATGAAAGTACACCCTCACTGTTTTCAGTTGCACCCACTTGGAATTAATTCCGGGATGCCATCAAGGAGAAGTACTATCATGTTAGGAGCTATGAGGATAAATACATAAAGTGGACCACTCTGTGGCAAGGAAGGGACCAAGACGTGCCAGAGTTTACTAATGTTTTTCATACCCTTCACATGAAGTTGGGTATAAAGGATTCTGAGAAACATTTGGTACTCAAGTACCACAACTGCCTACATAGGTACATCATGGATGAGAATGGAGTTCCTGGACATCTCCTTGCTCAACACAACATACTGATACGCTGTCAAGATCGAGAAGAATCTTAAACAGAAAAAGTGAGACTTTGGATCTGTGCATATGAAGCAAGGGAAAGGTGCCCCCAAACCGTAGACAAAGGACAAAGCCAAGGTTGGGCAGCCCAGGAGAACCTACTAAAGCTGCAAGAAAATAACAACATGGTGAAGCCGAAGAAGGGGACAAGAAAGTGGTGTGAGTTCCATAAGAGCTCCACTCACAACACAAGTGAGTGTCGGGCCAAGCAGTAACTAGTGGCCAAGCTGAAGGCTTCTATATCATATGCATGTTCTGACTCTGGGTCAGAACTCGACAAGGGGAATGAAAAAGGGAAGAATATTATCGATGCGGAGCCCAATGCCACCATTGCTACCATGAATATCTAGAAGGAGGAACCTAAAGATCCAGAGCAGGAGGAGCGCCTCTTCCACTCCTAGATGTGGGTAAAGGGTTCCCGTTATAGTTCATTGTCGACAGCGGGAGCCAAAATAACCTCATTTCAGCAAAGGTCATGAAGCGGCTTGGCTTACCGACCACAGCACACCCACAACCGTACACCATCGAGTGGCTTCACCAAGAATGGGATCTTCACCATACAACATCAAGCCCTTCATGGACGAGGTATTATGTGGATGTATTATTAGGCCAACCATATTTTTGGAAGTGACATTTTGTGTATGAGTCAAGGCCTCGCACTGTTATTGTTTCCTTGGGAAATAAGTTTTACAGCAAACTGAAGGTAGCACCGCCTACCGCCATCTCTTTGGTTACTGCAAAACAATGCAGTGTCTCATTTCCAAAACCGGGAAATTTGTTTTCCTAATGATACGCCCTCAGGGAAAGAAGAAGACGGTGGCCACGACCTCCAGACAAGGCCCCTCCGCATGACAACAACAGATGGACAAGGACGTGGAGGAGTACGAGGACATCTTCACCTACCACACAGGGGTGCCTTTGCACTGTGAGGTCAAGCACTCCATCGATCTGACCCCAGGTGCGTCGTTGCCCAATGGACCAATCTATTGGCCCTCTGTTCTAGAGAATAATGAAATCAAGAGGCAGATTCAGGATTTGTTGCAGAAATGTCACATACAGTTGATTTCATCGCCCTATGGGAGCCCGATCGTGTTGGTACAGAACAATGATGTGACTTGCAGACTATGTATTGACTATCAGGCGCTGAACAAGATCATTGTCCGGAATAGGTACCCGATCCCATGGATTGATGACCTTCTAGACCAAATCAAGAGGGAAAAATATTTCAACAAGATCGACTTGAAGTCTGGATACCACCAGGTACCAATCAAACCCTTCGATGTGTGGAAGACTACCTTCAAAGCCAAGGAGGGCCTTTTCGAATGGTTGGTTATACCTTTCGGGTTCATGAATGCTCCTGCAACCTTCATGAGGCTGATGGATGACATCTTGTGGCCATTATCCAACTCATTTGTAGTGGTATACTTGGATGACATCCTGATCTTCAGCCAAAGTTGGTAAGAGCACCTCCACCACATCTGATAGGTTCTCCAAACACTTCGGAAAGACAAGTTGTGTTCCAATTTGGAGAAATGCACTTTTTTCATGACCCAGGTTCAATATCTGGGATACATTATTGATGAAAAAGGCGTGCATGTGGATCCAGCCAATATCCAATTCATTCGGGATTAGCCATCCCCAACCACTCTGACAGAGCTCCCCAGCTTTCTGGGTCTTGCAAATTTCTATTGCAAGTTCGTGTTTGGGTTCTCTCATATCACTTGGCCCTTAAATCAAGTCACCAACGGAGGAGCGAAAGCGAAATTATTTTGGTCTGAATCTCAACAGAAGGCATTCGTAGAGTTGAAACATCGCCTCTGCTCTGCACCGGTGTTCGCATTACTAGACTTGCAACAACCATTTGAGATTGAGACAGATGCCTCTGACTATGCTATTGGGGCAGTCCTTACTCAACAGGGGCATCCAGTGGCATATCACAGTGAGGCACTTTCAGACACAATCTCAAAGTATCCCACTTATGAAAAAGAGATGTATTCCATTGTGTAAGTCTTCTGACAATGGAAGCATTACATTTTGGGGAAGGAAAAAGTCATCCACACAGACCACCGACCCCTGTAGTTCATACAAACGCAAGGGAAGTTTCAGAATGATCGCCATCAGAAGTGGTCCACATACTTGCAACAGTTCCATTTGAATATCAAGTACAAGAAGGGAAGCACCAATAATGTTGCAAACTGCCTCATACGACAACTGATCATGGCATTAACCATCGTGCTCAACTCTTATGGGCACGAGACTTCTGATTGGCCACTTCTCTAAAAACGCGACCCAAAATTTGGCCACACATACCAGACGCTCTTGGAGGGTCAGCAAGTTTCAAATTTTCTCCTCCAGGATGTATTGTTATGCCACTTGGGACACATTTGTGTTCCTTCAAGTGAGTGTGCCAAGATGATTTGGGAATCACACTACAGTCGGATCATTGGGCATTTCAGGGTCAAGAAAACAATGGCAGTACTGTAGAAGTATTTCTATTGGCCAAAACTTCGATAGGATGTCAGGAAGTACATCAGATCTTGCATTGCCCGCATCATTGCCAAATCGACCATCAAGAAGCAAGGCCTCTATACTCCACTGCTTACCCCTAGTCAACCTTGGGAATCCATCTCCATGGATTACATGTTGGGCCTTCCTTCTACTAAGCATGGAAATGACTATGTTTTTGTGGTCATCGACATATTCTCGAAGATGGCCATTATGGTGGCCTGCAAGAAGAATATCACAATAGAAGCCACTGCTAAAATCTTCTTAGAACGAGTGTGGGTACACTTTGGTATCCCAAATTCTATCATCTCAGATCGAGACAGCAGGTTCCTCAGTACATTTTGGTCCAGTCTTTGGTTGATGTTGGATGCTAATTTCACTAAGTCCACAACTTTCCATCCCCAAACTGATGGCCAGACAGAGGTCGTCAACGGGATGATCGTACACATTCTATGCATGTACAACTCAAAGCATCCACGAACATGGGATGAGAGCCTCCACTATTTCCAACACAGCTATAACTGGGCTTTCCATTGCTCGACTGGCCACATCCCTTTTCAGGTGGGCTTGGGATTCCAGCCACTATGTCCCATTGATGTGGCCATACCATTTGCAGCTACTCAGGTAGATTCAGCTCATGTCTAGTCTGATGTCGACAAGGCAAACAACTTCATTGAGCACATTCAACACATCCGCCAATAGGTCCATGACATATTGGACAGAGCTAATGCTAAGTACAAGCAGCAGCATGATCAACATCAAGTGCCACACAAGTTCCAGGTGGGCGACAAATTTTGGCTACATTTGCAGAAGGAGTGCCTCGTTGGGCCCCACCACAAGCTTTGCCCACTCCGATATGGGCCATACACCATCACCAAGGCAATAGGGAATAATGCCTTCGAGCTCAATATTCCACCATTCCTTGGTCTACACCCAGTGTTCGATGTGGACCGCCTTCAGCCCTACTTTCCACCATTGTTGGACATGTCTAAGATTGTAGAATAACTCACACCAAAAGAGTTAAACTCAGATTGCATGGAACAAGACACAAATGATTGGATCATGGAAACACATATCAATAACACCTGATAACAAAGGATCCAACTATATCGATTTGTCAAAGCAAGCCAACTCCTTCACCAGGGCAAGTGGCTCACTAGGGACCAAGTTCAGTGGAAGTTTCCTCATCTCATGGAGGAACTCAATGCAATGGGGACCATTTCTTCCTAAGGGGGGAGGAATGATCCAAGTGGATATTGGTGGCCACCTGCCTATTCCACTTGGACCCCCACCATTGTTTCTTTCAGTTTTTGAGGTTCCTTAATTGTAGCAAAGTTTACTATTTTTGGCAGTTTTTCGAGTCATGAACTTCCGAAGCTGTTTTGAGGCCCTAAATAACTTTTTTTGGGAAATTCACAGGTGGAAAATAAGGTTTTTAACTACATATTTTCTATAAAAAATTGTAATCTTCGGATAGATCTTTCTAAGGAGGTATCATGTGCATCAAACGAAGATCGTATGCCAAAGTTACGACCCCGGGAAGTTAATGTACCAATTTAACCCAACAGGGCCCATAGTTTGGCGTTTCATCTCCTAGGGTTAGGCTTTTGGATGTTTGGGGTTTTCCATTATTTATAAATAATAAATAGGCTTTCAAGCCTGATTGTAACACAGTTCAGAGGCATGTAGCCACCACATCTCTTCTCAAAGATAAGCAACCATCGCCTGAGCTAGTTTATTTCCATTCTGTATGTAAGCATATTTTAGTTCTTTGATATTAATGAAATGAAGTTTTATTTCTACTGCATCTCTGTGTTTATCGTTATAACTGTAATTGTTGTGTTCTTGTTTTAATTCGATTCATATGTAGACTTTAATAAGTGAACCACATCATCCCCAAACCCTTGTGTTTCTTGTAGAAAGATTACATCAGGGCATTCTAGGGTGAAAACTCGCTTTATTTCCATTTTTTGGTGCACATTGGCTAACCCATGACAATTTAATGATAAAAATTTCATATGTGAACCCATTGAAGGGCCTTCATTGGTCTAAGTTTCCCATCCATTGATGTTTGTCAACCCGTTGTCATTTCAACACGGGCCTTTGCCTTTGCCAATGAAATATTTGGTTTCCTCCCACGTCTTTTACCAGAGGATTTTGGCAAGGGAATGAGCCCCAAACCCCTTTCTTCCTTTATTTAAATTAATACTAAAGTTATTATTCTGTAACTTTAGTCTCCCCTTTTCACATTTTGTCTTTTCTCTTATTTCTTGAAAGTACAATTTGGCCAATTATGAGGCTTGTGCAACACAACCCTTTTTATGATTGTATGATAATGTTAGACAAAATTGTGCAATTTGATTGACCTATTAATTTTGAATCAACCTCTTACAATATCAACAAATTTTCTCTAAAAATACTATGCTTGTCTTAGTGTTAAGGCCTCAACATGCCCCAAGTTGATTGACTTGGGGATCCCCTTTTGAACTAGTAAATCATGTCACTTCATCTTTGTATTATTGCTTCATACCTCATTTAAAGCTTCACTAATTTAGTGCACCTAACTAAGGTTATCTTTTACATGATGTATCTTTGACTTCCATGCTTAAATACACAACCATAAAAGCTTATTTCTTCTACATTTTCAAAAAGTTGTCTTTTTTGCAACTCCACTTTCTAACATTTGTAGCATTGCATGCATTTTATTTTTTGTTATTGCACCACTTGATTTTTATATGAATCTAACCTCTGTAAGAGCTTTGGCAGTTTTATTTAGGCTTATTAAAGCTATCTCACATCTCTAAGTGACTCAAAATTGTATCTCCAAAAGAATCAACAACCACGTGGGTGTTAGCATCAAGCTACTTATAGATTTATTTAGATTGTGAGCTCAATGCAACTTCTAAAAGTCGATTTTGACACTCACAAATGTGAAAAATTACATTTGAATCCAATGAATTTTGAGGCAATTAGTAAATTTATTGATCATGAGCATATTTTAGTTGATTGGTTTTTATAGGGGAATTGGTAGACCTATCATATTTCACTGAGGAGGCACAAGGTTGAGTCAGAGGGACTACCCCTATACTCTTGGGCCAAACACAATTGCTAACAAGCCACGATAGGTAGTTAATTAGTTTTTAAACCTGGGTGGGGCCCCAATATTGGCTAGTAAATGCATTCTAGTGTGAGTTATCCATCAATCAACCTAACTTGATGGGGTTCCTTTTAGTTGATGTTAAAGTCAAGCTTGCAACCACTCAATGGGGCATTTTTTCATCTTATTTACATTGTGAAATATTGTTCTTCAATCAAAGTTCATTTGAGGAAATTATTACCCTCGAAAAATATATAACATTAAAATATTCACCGAAAACTTGGATTTATCTCCCCAATATTCAAAGCAGTTCACTCATTTAAATTCATTTTACAAGGTTAAAAAAGCTTAAATGTCATTTTTTCCATATGTTATGGTAAATATTTTATTATGGGAGCTTCACCGGGGGAGAAATGTCATACCATGTGCATTCATATTGGGGGATAAATTGAGAAAAAAATGACATAATATATTGGGGGATATATAGAGGGTAAAGAGTTTTTATATTGGCATGTATAAAAAATGGTGCTCAAACTTAATGAAAAAATATAAAGGGGTATAAAAAATGTTAATGAAAAAATGGATACCCACAATATCTAGTGAAAGTAGGGGTTTTTTAAACTGAGAAGGTGTATTGGGTTCATATTGGTGGGGGGTTAAATAATCTGGTTTTTAGAGGTATTCTCTAATATGTGGTCAAATTAAGGGTATTGTTTAATATGCCATGAATGCACATGATATGTCAGAAGTTCATTGGGTGAAGCCCCCATGGATTTTATTTACAAAGATCGCATGTTAAATCTTTCCATGTGTTCATGGTTGATCAAGAAGTATGGGTGTGTCATTTTGTACGCACTCCTCCAAATGATACCTCCCCAAAAAACAAAGTTCACATCAATTCGACCAAGGATGTGGCAATGGAACCCTATTAGGCTACATTGTTCATTTTGATGCCTCTTTCTTGCTTTCTCTTACATTATCCTTGGTGTTTAGCTAAATCATCTGAGCATCTGGTATAATTTACATAGGGCATATTAGCAAACTCTTTGTTTATTTGAATTCATGTCATATTGTAATAGGGATATAGCATAGTATATAATGTCTTCTTTATACGTTATATTTTGATACTAATATAATAGCTTGCTTAAACAAATAAAAAGTTATTGTCCATCAGGATATTTGACTAATATATATATATATATATTTTTTTTGGTCAAATATCACCCAAAAATATCCAATAATCTTAGCCAATAAATGGCACACATATCTTCTCTCATTAAGAATTATAATATTTATTTGAAGAACCACAAAAGTTATTTTATTACAACAAATTAGGCTCTATATTCCCGGGGAATTTCCATAATTCTTTGCCTTTTCTAATATTTATAAAGCATTCCCCTAACTATTTATTGGCTTTCTTAATGGATTAGGGCATTTTTACCCTATTTTGGTTCTTTTTTTGTTGATAATTGACGAGTGTAGCCTATGATAAGAAAATAGTTGTGACATGCAAGGGAAGTTATATTAGTGTTTTATTGAGCCTCTCCCAAATGACAAGTGAAAATAAGGTATGTGTCAAAATATGACGACAATTAATTAAAAGAAAATGTAAAAACCAAAATTTACTTAAATAAATTTTTGGTGGTTAGTTTAATGTTGTTGGTTTATGAAATTAGTGGTAGTTTGTATAACGAATGTAATGGTGCCAATATAGTTATATAAAGGCAACTCAAGAAATGGGTTGAGTGGGATGTAAGCCTGATTGTAATTCTTCATATTTCATAATAAAATACCTTCCCTTGCCATGTGGATGTTTCCTCAATAAAATTTCAAGGTTTTACATTTATTATTTAGGCTATCAAATACTAACATGTGGTATTGGAGTTGAAGGAAGAACCAAGCCTTGGGAGGAGTCTACATCACCAAAGAATAGTAAAATAGTCATGTTGTAGGTCCACATTCTAATTTTTTTGTGTGTTATCGCATGCATTGGAGTGATAATGGAGTGGAGGAGTAGAAAAGCATAGTTACCTAAATCCTAACCATTGGGTAGTTGTGCGTGCAGAGCTGACACATAACGAAAAGAAAGAAGGAAATTGAGTCCTTATAGAGAACGAGTAGAAGTTCAAGGTTATAGAGTCGCCATACCGAAATGAAAAGGGAACACACATACAAAAAATATATCAGTTGTTTTTTGCCATAAAACAACAAAATTTTGGCATGGTCAATTTTTGGTGAGCAAAGATCTAGGTGAAGAGTCAATTTCTGTTGGAGCTGACATGTAGAAGAGGTCACATAGAGTAGTGTGCTATGCAGAGGGAGTCATAACATGTGATGTGAAAAGGGAAGTTTGAAATCATTCATAGGAGCCACCAAATAAAGTAGACCACCCACAAACCACCCACAACATGGAAGTAAATGGGCAAACCTTGGTTTATGGAGACAATAAATATAAAAATAATGGTACTCCATGGGGTTCATTTTTTTAAAGGGTGGAAACATATTTTTTTGGACAGCTAAATATTTAAAGAAGTTGACTATGGTGAAGACAATGTGATTTGTGAAATGTAGGTTTTGTGAATAATCCATATATTTATATTTGAAATTCCTAAATAAACATACCTCTAAAAAAAGTTTGATTTGGAGGGATAGTCATATAGAATGATGATGAAGGTGACTAATACTAAATTCTATTTGTTTGTGCATCTCATAGAGGTGTTATAGTCTCAAGTGGTGTATATGAGGCTAGAAACACAGATGGATTGATTATCTTCAATACCCAGAAAATGTTTCTAAGGAAAATGATCTTATTAAATTTAATTAGCCAGTTTGATTTTTTCCTAACTTAGGAAAAGTGGTTAATTAATTAGGATAAATTGAGACAAATCGATTTCTCTCTAGTAACTTCTAGAAAAGTAACTTTTCGAAGTCAAGATGCCCTTAGCCATCAATTGGAGTTAGATTGTCGTCGTTGATTCATCAACAAGATATTTTAAGAGGGGATCAATGGGAATTTGGAGAACACATTCGAGAGACAAAGTTGTTGTGATAGAAAGGGAATAGTGATAGCATGGAGGACACTAGAACCGAGCTTTTAGCATGAGAAATTGAGAAGAGATTTTTCAAATAAATTCTTCACAGAGTTTCCAGTTTTCCAAGAGAAGGAAGGAGGTCGAATTATTTTGCAAGAGGGAGGTCGATTTAGCTAGTGTGAATTTCCATTTTATCTAGTGCGAGTTGTTGGAGGCTTGATTTTATTGCCAGTAGCCATATTTATTTGCTAGAGGCAGTGCGGGTGGGTTTCTAGAGTTGCTGGAGGAAGAGAAATTCATTAAAGTGATTTTCCAGAGGTAATGTGAGCTTCAAGACGAGATAGTGCACATTTCCATTAGTTAGTGTGAGTTGTTGGAGGAAGTGTGAGTTACAAAGGAGAATCATGGATTTTCTAGTTCGATTCCTCGAGTAGAAGTGAAGGAAAAATATCGTCGAAGCTTTGCCAATGTCGGAAAAGAAATTGATGTGATTCTTAATTTAATGAATAATAATAAAAGGTTCATCTACAAAACTGTTTTTCTCCACACTGGGGATTTTTCTAGAGACAATCTGTCCAAAAATATTGGAGTCTATTATTTTTTGTGTGATATTTTCTTAGTTTCTGTGATTTAGTTTTAGTGAAGTTGCAATAGTGTTTTATTCAATATTTTCCACAAATAATTTGTAGAATACAAATAATCTTATAAAATATAAGTAAATAATAACCATTCGCTGCAACAATATTAAAAATTTCACATGGTATCGGAGTAGATCTAAGGAAAGAAGAAGATCAACACAGGCAGAAGAAGAGAAAAATGGGGGTTTATAAAACCCAGTTTGACTTCTTTAGATTTATTTTGGTTTTGCTATATTTTCTGAGGGTTTTTCAGAAATGGATTTAGTTGGATTGAGAAATCAGGACAAATTGGATGGTGCCTCTAATTTTGGTGTCTAGAAAGCCAAAATTTCTTTGTTACTAGAAGAAAATGGTCTTAAGGAGTATGCGACCAATGTTATAATTGTACTTACAGATCCAACATAGCTTGTAGCATATAAGAAGGAAGATTCCAAAGCAAGGAGGATAATAATTGACGGTGTTAAGGACCATATAGTTCCACATATCACAAATCTAGATACAACAAAGATGATGTGGGACACCATTCGGAATCCGTACCAGAATTATACCATTAATAGGAAGTTGATTCTCATGGAAAAGATGAGGAACACCTAGATGAAAAAGGGTGAAGACATTACAAGTTACCTCATTAGACTTCAACTTATGAAGGATGAGTTAGAAACCATTAGAGATAAACTAGATGATAGTGAGCTAGTGTGTTTAACCCTAAATGGGTTTACTAAGTAGTGGAATGTCTTTGTTTAAGTCATCAATTTACGAGACACCTTATTGAGTTAAGATCGATTGTGGATCAATTTCACTCAGGAGGAGCTTAGACTTAGTCTTGTCAATGGGAACAACAATAAAACTTAGAAAAGTGAGGAACAACAAGAAAACATGGCCCTAGCAGGAAAAGGAAAAGCAAAGAAGGGGTCTAGAAAAATATCTAACCCTTAAGGTGACAAGAATAAGAAGGACCTTTCTAAGGTAAAATACCATGGTTGTCACAAGTTTGGTCATTATGTCAACAATTTCCTATAATGGAAGAAAAGCGAAAAGAAGGGAAACAATAAGACAATAACTTTAACAAGTGAAAATGATCTCTCTAGCAGGATGGAACAAGAGTTTGCACTCATAACTTTCCTGACTAGCTCAACCTCACATGGTGTTTTTTCTATAGACAGTGGGGTTTCATTTCTTATGAAATGAGTTAAGGAGTAATTCTGTAGTTACAATGAGGAGCACATCATATTCCATATTCATGTGGGGAACAAGTCCAAGTGTAATCCAATTGGGAGAGGAACTATTCTATTTCAAAGGGAGAATGACAATTTGATTCTCGTTCATGATGTATTGCATGTGCTAGGCTTGGGCATGAATCTAATTTCCATATCTATACTTCAGGATAAAGGGTACAATGTACTCTTTATAGGGGCATACATGTTGATCAAGCACAAGGATTGGAAATCACCCATATCTATTTGATTCAAGAGCGACCGAATTCACAGGTTGTAGTTTGATATTCTTAAGGAATTAGTGAGAATAAGTGATCCTAGAGATTAGGGAGAGTTATGGCATAGGAGGATGGGCCATATTCATCATGGGGCACTCAAATTTCTTCATGAGATGATGATATGCATTCTAGAGGTGAGCACAAAGAATGATGATGTATGTAGGGGATGTGTGTTGGGGAAGTTTATGAAAGCAGTTTTACCAAGGAGTGACACCATGAGATCCATGATTGTTCTTGATCTAATACATTCAGGTATATGTGGACAGATGTCGACAAATTTTCTTAGAGGATACGAGTACTTTTCAAATTTTATCGATGATTTATCCAGGAATACCTAGATATACTTCTTGAAGACCAAGGCTGAGGTCTTTAATTGCTTCCAAGAGTTCAAAGCTCTTGTGGAGAATTCAACAAGAAGGGAGGTGAAGGTTCTTCAGTCAGGCAATGGAGGTGAGTACATAGGGAAAGCGTTCCAAGAGTTATGTACTAGGGAAGGAATCAAGAGAGAATGGACGGTTCCTTACAACCCACAACAAAATGGGGTGGTGAGAGGAAGAAGTATTCTATATCGAAGGTAGACATGGCTGTGTTATATGGTCAGGATATGCCATGTTACTTATGGGAAGAGGCATGTAGTACAACAATATATATATAGAATAGGTTCCCACATAAGACATTAAGCAAGATGATACCAGAGGAGGCGTTCATAGGGAAGAAGTCAGATGATAATCACTTTAGGATATTTAAGAGTTTGGCATATTATCACATTCCACGAGATACACATTCCAAGTTGGATCAAACTGCGAAGAGGGAGTATTTTGAGGGGCATAAAGATACCTCAAAAGCATATCATATATTTATGCCCGAGGCTGGGAGGATTATTTTCAAACGAGATGTCAAGTTCATGGAGGAAAAGGCATATATTAGGTACAAATATTTTCCAAAAGATAATTAGAGTGATAAGTTAGTAGAAGCTCCAAGGATTGAGTAGCAGGATCAGGGGGGGAAAGAGAATGAGTACAATTACTAGTACGAGCACATGCCCAGTGCAAGTGTTCTTGCGAGTTCGCAGAGTATGGAGTAGTAGATGCAACAAATATGAGAGATGCATCAGGAGGACTTGGAGGTTGACATTCCATCCTCTACAGTTGGTAAGAGTAACCGCGAGGTTCAACAGACACTTAGTGATGCTCAAGAGTTTGTGGGAGCTCCTAAGGCAAGAAGTAGACATCAAAGAAAACCAAATAGGTACAGTGGCTACGTGGCATTAGTAAATCAATTGGTAGATAGCAAGCCTTCCAACTATCAAGAGGCCACACAACAACATGTGTGTCAAGATGTTATGGTTGAGGAGTATACCTTAATCATGTAGAACGATGTGTGGGAGATTGTGACTAGTCCAACAAATAGGGTGGTTATTGGATCATGTTGTATATTTAAGATCAAGCGTGGTGCATATGGCAACATTGAGAAATACAAGGAAAGGTTCATGGAAAATGGGTTCTCTCAGAAGGAGGGAGTAGACTATGAGGAGACATTTTCTCCTATAGCCAGGTATAATTCTATACGAGTCGTGATCTCACTTGTAGCACAAATGGAATGGAAGATCCATTAGATGGATGTCAAGATGACGTTCCTTAATGGTGAGTTTGAAGAGGAGGTATACATAGAACAACCATAAGGCTTTGTAGCACACAACAGAGAGACCCTTGTGTGCAAAAAGAAGAGAGATTTGTACGGGATCAAGCAAGCCCTTAGGTAATCATATGAGTGCATTGATAGATACTTGTAGGGAATGGGCTTCATGGGAAGTGAGGTGGATGAAAACCTCTACTACCTAGTGGTCAAGGGTAAGAATCTCATTCTTGTTCTGTGTGTGGATGAATCGTTTTTAATAGTTTCATTGCGACTCATAGAGGAGTGTAAAATAGACCTCTCAGCTGAGTTTGAGATGAAGGATTCAGGGCTTATGCACTACTTTCTAGGCATGGAGGTGTGGCAAACATATGGGGGGATTTTCCTTGGGCAAGGGAAATATTGCATTGAAATTCTAAGGAGGCTTGGGATGGAGGATTACAGAGCCATGTTTACACCCATGATCACAAATCAGAGGAAGGTAGATGCATCTAGGGAGAAGGATGTGGATCCCACCTTCTATAGGAAGTTAATAGGCTCTCTCATGTATTTGGTCAACACCAATCTAGATATATCCCTTGCAAGTAAACTCTCTTAGTTATTTTATGGTTGAATTGAAGAGAGTGAATTGGATGACGATAAATCATATGTTGTGATAATTATGTGGTATAATCGAGTATGGGATCATATATGCTCAAGGTTATGGTGTTAGGTTTGTGTGTTATACTGATGCAAAATGGGCAAGCGATATAATGGATAGGAAAGGAACCCGCCAACATACAGGGGATCTCCTCGATATGAGGTCCCAATTAGACAACACATCATTTAGTGTAGGAGTCCCATCCAGAAATATGTCTTAATTGTTGTTTACTTAAGGATTTGCCTTGGCTTAAGAAATTAGCATAAGAGAGTAGCACAAATGTGCTTTTGAATGAGCAAGAAAGTATTCCTTTTGGAATGTTATATTGTAAGTGTATCAAGGTTCTTTCACTCCAAGGGACAAAAAAGAGTCTCTAAAAGAAAATTAATAGTACTACTCTAGTAAAGGCACACACACATAAACAAGGAAGAATCGTTAGACATCAAGTGAAATAGTTCACATAGATGCATCATTATAATCATCACAACATATTTCCAACAAGTTGAGCACCAAAGTCACCGAAGTAGTTCAATTTATTTAGTACATATGAAAGACAACATAAATTGCAAACATTAGAAGAGTAGTCCCAAAACATCCACGATCTATGCATGAAAATGTGTTGGCCGAATGGCTTCAAGTATTAAGCAAAAGTTCCAAGATACATGAATACAATGAGCACCACTATCTCCAATAGTTGAGCGTTAGAGCCACTAATTGATCCCCAAAAGAACTATCTCTATTTCTTGACTAGAGGCATGACTTTTCATATCCCCATGACTCCCGAGTTTCTCTCATGAATTTTCAACTTCTAATGACCTTTGGACTTCTAAATGACTTTTGAAATTTTACATAACTTTTGGAATTACATATGTCTTTTAGACTTCTTCATATGAATCTTTTGTACATATATGACTCTTGGACTTCCACATCTTTGTCTTTACAATCATTACATAATTACATCATGATTTCCACATCATCATGTGGTGAGAACATGACAAGTCTCCAATACTAATGACTTAGACTTATAGTGATTGATGACATGGAATTCGTTGAGAGGTAGCAATGCTGCCACTTATGTCTTCAATCTTACATGCAGCTTACATGTTGTTAATGCCTCTACCCTCCAAAGGGTCTCTAATCATATGGAGTCTTTTGGACCACATTGATCATTAGGATTCCAATGTTCTTCATCCTATCACTTCATGTGTTCTTTGCTCTTGAATGCTTCCTTAAACTAATCTCCTTGACAAATATATTTATGCATCCTCGCCATGTTGTTCTAGAACACCTGGAACTAATATCATTCATGGAAAGCAAACATCAACCTGAAAAATCTCCTATTCTAACATGTTTCATGCAAAAAAAATTATCACAGTTCATCAGTGCACTCAGGAAGAACAATGAGAGCTTATGGGTACAGGGTGCACTGTCAAAGGGGGAAGGGTTGAGGTCTTGAGGCTTGAGGATGTGGTATGCACTCAACAAGGAAGGGCAGGCTTGATGGATGGCATAGGGCATATTGAGAAGAGGCAAGGGAGATCAAATGAGGTTAGTTTGTGCACATGCGCCCAAGTGAGGGTGAGGACTTCGTGGAGGGCACTGGGTGCATCCTAAAGAGGGAAAGGATGCCCGGCTAGTGACTGATAGTGCACTATGAACTTGGTTTGGTGTAGGGTGCACTGGTGAAGGGTGAAGGGGGGTGATCTAAAATATTTTACTTACAGATGCATCGAAATTACATATAATAGAGTTAATTAACTGTGGAACTTAAGCACATAAGCAATACATAAATAATCAGAAGAACACAAAAACCATGACACAATTATTTGATTACGGATTTCGTCCAATTTGGACTACGTCTCTGGGCCCTGTTCAATAGTGGGAAGGCCTTTTTTTTATTAGTGGCATAAAAGAGATAAAAGTAAAGAAATAAGAAATTTCAACCCTTGTACCTCCAAGTTGATAGATGGGCAAAGAATGGAGATCCCAACTTTGAAAACAGATAGAACCATTGAACTCCTGGCGAAAAATAGTGCAAAAACACTTATCCAAACTCTCAATTTGGATAATCGAGCCTTCTGCAACCTTCTCGGAACCTCCCTGCTGCTCAAGGCAAGGTTCTAGCCTGCTGCCAGGGTCAAGGTCCGTTGTATGTAGTAAATTTGTGTATTCGGCCAGTCTCCCCCTACCTTTCTCTGACACAACAATCATATATATAAGATCATGGTGGCATCCCTCAAAATCGGGGTAGTTTCAACATAATACCCAAGGTTAGCAGGCAAGAGTGGACTTGAAGGATTCACGACAACCACCCTTCCGCAATAGTAAGCCACTGTCTAGCAACCCATTTCAATGATGCATGACTCTCGGCGGCGGGTTCATCGACAGTTCCAACTTATCGATAGACAATCGAATGCCTAGACACATCATCCTGCGATAACTATGGACCCAACAGGAAGATTCACCATATAACATAATGTGTTCACGTCTGGCACTCCCGTCACATTATCGCAATCAACGTGAAACCCTTGGCGCAATGGTTAGCACTCTGCAACACCTGCGGACCCGTCAGGTTTATTAATCACATTGTATAACATTTTGGGTTTGGGCCCCTTATCGCAATATCACAATCGGCGCTTTTCCCTTGAACCATATCGCAAGCACTATCCCTTTTCGTGCAATTGCGATATGCGATGTGTATCGCAACTAAGTCCTGTCGGGGTTGATTCGTAACTCCTCTGGCCTGCGATATGCGATATCGCAATCACAATCGGGAATGCCAGGGTCTGATTCTTCCTTAAGTGCTCCTCCTTTTCTACGATATGAAATATTCAGGGTCCAATGGCATCCTGCCATGTGGTGCTCCCTTATTCGTTGAAACTATGTCATGTCATCTTCTCCCTACTACCTGGACAAGTCAAACCAAAACTTTGACTTTCTCTAACTTTGTCATCTGGACTCGGATTTGAGTGTCATTCACACCGTTGGAATCAGGATGACAAGCACTTTAATTTGATGCTAAGCTTATCCAAATTCTACCACTTTGAGTTTTGAGCCTTTTGTCATGCCACTGGTACTTTTATGAAGATCCACCTGGATCAGTCCTCCTCACTAAGAGCTTTTGGACCACCAAAAGACTTTTCAGTCAAGTGGAAAGTGGGGAAATCGCTCCCTCAATTTTTCCTTCTCCATCCATTGAGATTTTCTTGGATGCATTCCTTTGAAGCCAACACAAATATAATCCACTGTAGGAATCTGTGTAACTTCCTCGGTATCCATAATCAATGGAGGTTCATAAAGCTTCAAGTTTTCCACATTTACCACAGAGTACATTTGTATATAAGTAGGCAAGTCAAGATGAAAAGCATTATCTCCAATCTTTTCCAATATGGCGAAGGGACCATATCTAATGGGTCTCAGTTTCTTCCCTTCTCCCTTCATCCTATCTTTGCTGATATGGAGCCATACCTTGTCCCCAACTTGAAACTGATGGTCAACTTGGTGCTTATCATGTTGAGCTTTATACCGAGCTTGACTCTTCTCCAACTGCTCTTGCACTGCCTGATGAATTACCTGTATTCGCTGAATGAATTTTCGTGCTTTGTCCTATCATCTCGTCCATTTCCATCCTCCTCTTTCCCAAAGATCATGTCCAAGGGATATATGGGTAGATAGCCAAAACATGTCTCAAACAATGTGCTTTCTGTAGATGAATGTGTTGCTTGATTGTACGCATGATGCACATAAGGAAGTTTTTCATCCCACAACTTGGGATGTTTCCCACAATAGCCTCACAACAAGTGTACCATGGTGCGGTTGAAAATCTATTCCTATCCATCAGCCTGTGGATGAAATGTCATACTTCTTTTCATATTGTTGTCCATCATTCTCCACAAGCTGGTCCAAAACTTCCCAAGAAAGTGGGAGTCTCGATCTGACATAATAGATGTGGGAAACCCAAAATGGACCCAAACATGCTGAAAGAAAATAAAATCAGTATGCTCAGCAGTTACCTACTTTTTACAAGGCATTAAAGTACACATTTTACAAAACCTATCCACAATGACATACAAATAGTCGTGACCTTTCCTAGACATAGGTAAACCTCCTACAAAGTCCATGAACGCACTTTCCAATGGTCAACTCGGAATAGGGAGCAATTTGTAGAGACCAAGTTTTCTATTAGAGGGCTTTGAAACAGAACAAAACACACAACCCTTTACAAAGCGAGTCACAATGTTTTTCATATGAGGCCAAAAACAAAACCTCTGCAAATGACATAAAGTTTTCTTAATTCCAAAATGACCAAACACCAGATAGGTATGAGCCTCTCGGATTACATGATGTTGGGTCCCTATAATACTAGTGATTACACCATTACTATTGTAGTTATACCCCTTATTAATATTGTTGTGCCCCTATTGTCCCCATATTGTTATCACTGTGCCCCATAGAGTCCCTCTATTGTTATTTTTGTGGCTTTATATTATTATTGTTAGGTCGGCTGGGTTATATTGTGACTCCTTAGACTCCTATATATAGAAAGGAGGTTTTGTCATTTGAATCATCCAAGAATTGTTCATTTGTGTAATGTAAAGGAGGTTGCCCCCTCAAAGAGGCTGAATTCTAAGGCGTTGATCTCTCTTTTCTATCTTTTTGTGAGCTGATTTCATAACATTTGGTATCAGAGCTTTGGATTCTAGGGTTTCGCTGCTCCAAACAAGTCATCATGGAATTTTCGCTATAACTTTTTTTTTGCGATGTTTCAGCAGTTGAAAAAAAAACCCATTTTAGAAGACATTGCGCTAAATCTCGGGTCCAAATTTCAAGCTTTTTGCGCTATATTTGCGGAGATATGATCTGAGGAAGTTGGTCTTTTTGCAGACTCCTGAATTACATTCCAAACAGGTGACCTGGGGAAAATCGTCATAACTTTTTCTCTGAGCATTGGATTGAAATTTCGTAAGAAGTTGTAGAAAGAGGACGGACTGTAGTTTCTGATATATATTTTTTAGAGCTAAATTTCGAAACAGTGACTCGTGGCACGTCGTACAAGTTCGCTCTACTGAACTAGTCTATAATCAGGTCACTGTGGGAGATTTCACATAACTCTTCCTTCGAGAATCCAATTTGGATCAGATTGGTGGCATTGTAAAGAGGACACAGAGGGCTACCACAGATCGCAATTTCAGAACTGGATGTTTTGAAAGTACAGAGATACATCAGAGGCAATATCGAGCTCCTACAAAGTGAAAAAAAAGGTGTGTAGATTCTTTTAAATTTTTGCTTAAGATTGATTTGAAATTTTATTTTGAAGGAATTCAAAGGGCTAGTAGAGCATTATTATCGGTAACTGATGCCCCGAGGAAAGAAAATGCAAACACCTAGTAAGGAACCTGAAAGCTCTAGCATGACTCATGAAGAAGAGGAAGAAATGCTACATGATATATCAAAATTACAAGAACAAGTGCAACAAATGTCACGCTCACAAAAGTTAACAGTAGCTAAGATAAATGGCGTGGAAGCTAAGATGAATGGCATGGAAGCTAAGATGGACAATTTGAAGATAGATTTGAACACAAATTTGAAGACGGGCATGGCAGATTTGAAGACAGATTTGACAAATTTTCTACAAGAAATACTTACTAATGGTGAAAAGGTAGTAAAGGAAACTCATGATTCGAACAAAAGAAATTTAAATCATGATATCATAGACTCTAATGTGGGATCAACGACCCACCATATTCCAAAAATCGATATGAGGAAGTTTGATGGCAAGGATCCCGCAACATGGATATTACAGATGGAGCAATTTTTCGATCTCAATAATGTGCAAAACACACAAAAGGTACGTATTGCAACTTTATATTTGGAACCAAATCAGTTTGTATGGTATCAATGGCTTTGCTCTCGTAAACAATTTATCACTTGGGCAATTTTTACGGAAGAATTGATAGCACATTATGAGGATACAAAAAGCAACACTTTTTTTAGCCAATTGATAAGTCTCAAACAAAAGGGTTCAATAATGGAGCACATTGAGGAGTTCCAAAAATTGAACATAAGGGTAAAAGATATTCCAGAGGAGCATAGGATTGATGTGTTCATAGGGTCTTTAAAGGATAATATCCAACATGATGTTCGCCTTTGGGAACCTGATTCATTAGAGAAGGCATTCAGGTTAGCAAGAAAAATGGAAAGCAAAATTATGGCAACCAGGAAGCATACCACTCACAACTATAAAGACGGAAGTGTTGTTGCCCTAGTCTTCCACAACCTATAAGGTTGACACCACAACAATTGGAAGAAAAAAGAGCAAAAGGGCTTTGTTACAGTTGTGATAGAAAATACACTAAAGGTCATAAGTGTGCTGAGAAGAAATTATTCTACATAGATTGTGAAGAGGAAGAAGAAAAGGAGCAAGAAAGGTCAAAAGAAGAGGATATACTCCAGGAACAAAGCCTAGATAAAGAAGAAATAAATCCGACCATATCTTGTAATGCATTGGCTGGAATTACCACTCCTCAAACCATCAAGATAGAAGGACAAATCAAGAAGAAAAAGGTAATAGTGTTGATTGATTCAGGAAGCACCCACAATTTTATTCATTGTAAGGTAGCAAAAGAATTGAATTGCTTCCTATATCCAGCACCAGAGTGTCAAGTGATGATTGCAAATGGAGGAACAATAAATTTCTCTGGAAAGTGCCATAATATCAAGCTATCCATGGGAGAATATGTATTGACTAGCCCAATGCTTTCCATTCCAATGGGAGGTGTTGATGTTGTACTAGGAGTCCAATGGCTACAATCCTTGGGTACAATAGCTTTTAATTTTCAAGAACTTTTCATCAAATTTTCTGTGGAAGGAAAGGAAGTTGAATTAAGGGGTATTGCAGGGAAACCAGGAAAGATAATCAGCTCTAATGGTATGACAAAGCTTCTAAAAAAGGAGCAAAGAGGTGTAATTGCACAATTATGTTCGCTAGATGTTTCCACATCGAAATCATCTATTTCTCCAGATCTCCAAAAAGTCCTGGACAATCATTCCAAGGTATTTGAGACTCCCAAAGGTCTCCCACCTATGCGTGATCATGATCATGCTATTCATCTGATTCCAGGAAGTGTTCCTCCAAACATCAGGCCGTACAGATATCCCTATGCCCAAAAGAGTGAAATTGAACGTATGGTTGCAGAAATGCTAGAGGCTGGTATAATTCAACCGAGTCAAAGTTCTTTCTCTGCTCCAGTAGTATTGGTGCACAAGAAGGATGGATCATGGCGCATGTGTCCGGATTATAGGGAGCTCAACAAGCTCACTATTAAAGATAAGTTTCCCATTCCTGTCATTGATGAATTACTGGATGAATTGCATGGATCAATTTACTTCACCAAGTTGGATCTTCGTTCAGGATATCATCAAATCAGAATGAAGATTGAAGACATTCCGAAAACAACATTTAGAACTCATGAGGGTCATTATGAATTTTTGGTCATGCCTTTTGGCCTTACCAATGCACCTTCAACATTTCAAGGTTTGATGAATTCAATTTTCAAACCATTCCTTAGAAAATTTGTGTTAGTATTTTTTGATGATATACTAATCTACAGCAAGTCTTGGAAGGATCATGTTGAACATGTTGACAGGGTGCTACAACTATTGGAGGAGAAACAATTATATGCAAAAAGATCCAAATGTTTCTTTGGAGTCCAAGAGGTGGAATATCTGGGTCATATTGTATCTCATGAAGGAGTTAAGGTAGACCCTAGCAAAATTAAAGCCATTAAGGAATGGAAAATCCCCACATCCATAAAGCATCTGCGAGGATTTCTCGGGTTGACAGGGTATTATCGCAAGTTTGTTAAGAATTATGGGAGAATAGCAGCACCTCTAACAACATTATTGAAGAAAGATGCATTTTCATGGACTCCGGAAGCAACAAAGGCCTTTGAACATCTTAAAGAGGCAATGTGCCAAGCACCGGTCTTAGCTACACCGGACTTCACAAAAACCTTTATTGTGGAATGTGATGCTTCAGGAAATGGAATTGGTGCTGTTCTAATGCAAGATGAAAGACCCATTGCTTTTGAAAGTCGTCCAATCAAGGGAAAGTTTTTACACAAAGCTATTTATGAGAAGGAAATGTTGGCAATACTCCATGCACTTAAGAAATGGCGACCCTACCTAATGGGAAGACACTTCAAGGTAAAAACGGATCATGATAGCCTTAAATACTTTTTAGAACAAAGATTATCCTCTGAAGAGCAACAAAAGTGGGTCACAAAGATGTTGGGTTATGACTTTGAAATCATCTACAAAAAAGGGAAGCAAAATGTGGTGGCAGATGCACTCTCAAGAAAGGATGAGGATGTGGAAGCATTGTTGTGCGCCATTTCTATTATCCAACCAGATTGGATAAACGAAGCAAGGGGGAATGGAAGAATGACGAAGAAGTGTGGGCACTTATTCGAAAGTTACAACAAGATTCCAGTAAGTCTGATACATTTAGCTGGCAAAATGATTTTTTATGGTACAAAGATCGCTTATACCTCTGTAAGAATTCCCAGCTAAAACAAAAGATTCTTATGGAATTGCACACTTCTCCCTTAGGAGGGCACTCAGGATTTTTAAAAACTTACCACAGGGTTAAGAAGGAATTTTTTTGGGATGGCCTTAAATCAGATATTCAAAAGTTTGTGGCAGAATGTTTGGTTTGCCAACAAAATAAAGTTGAAACAATTAAGACATCGGGTCTATTACAACCTTTATCCATTCCAAGCCAACGTTGGGAGGAGGTTTCAATGGATTTTATCACAGGTTTACCCAAGTCTGAGGGAAAGAGTGTCATCATGGTGGTAGTTGACAGACTTACCAAGTATGCACACTTTTGTGCATTATCACATCCATTTAAAGCCAGTACAGTTTCTACTGCATTTATGGAAACAATTCAAAAGCTACATGGAAACCCAAAGATTATTGTAAGTGACAGAGATCCCATTTTCACTGGAAATTTTTGGACAGAATTATTTTCTTGTCTTGGTACTCAGTTAGCTCATAGCTCATCTTATCATCCTCAATCTGATGGGAAAACTGAGATAGTAAACAAATGTTTGGAAGGATATCTTCGTTGCTTTGTATCTGATAAACAGACACAATGGGTCAAATGGTTGCCTCTGGCTGAATGGTGGTATAACACTTCCTTCCATACAACAACAAAAATGACCCCATTTATGGCACTTTATGGGTATCAACCACCATCCATCACATCATATTTAAGAGAAAATTCTAAGGTTCAGGCAGTGGAACATCACATCAAACATCAACAACAAGTCCTCCAACTCTTAAAGGATAACCTCGTGTTGGCACAGAATAGAATGAAACAACAGGCAGATCAACATCGCAGTGAAAGAAGTTTTGATGTAGGTGATTGGGTATTCCTACGGCTACAACCATATAAGCAAATGTCCCTCAAGCAAGCTAAGAAGGATAATAAATTATCACCAAAGTATTATGGTCTGTACAAGGTGTTGCAAAAGATTGGTACTATGGCATACAAATTGGAGCTTCCTGCAGCTTCTCGATTGCACCCAGTTTTCCATGTTTCATGTTTAAAGAAGGTTATAGGCGACAAGCTCCCAGTTCAAACAATATTGCCAGAACTTGACGAGGAAGGAAAAATTATATTGGAACTAGAAGCAATCACAAAAACAAGAACTCGACAGCTACAAAATCGATCAATTTCAGAGTATCTTATCAAGTGGAAGAACTTATCCGCTGAAGATTCCACATGGGAGGATGAGAATTTTATACAGAAGTATCCAGAACTACTCAAGCGTTGAGGACAACACTTTTTTGAAGGAGAGGGGCATGTTGGGTCCCTATAATACAAGCGATTACCCCATTACTATTGTAGTTATACCCCTTATTAATATTGTTGTGCCCCTATTGTCCCCATATTGTTATTATTGTGCCCCATAGAATCCCTCTATTGTTATTTTTGTGGCTTTATATTATTATTGTTAGTTCGACTGGGTTATATTGTGACTCCTTAGACTCCTATATATAGAAAGGAAGTTTTGTCATTTGAATCATCCAAGAATTGTTCATTTGTGTAATGTAAAGGAGGTTGCCCCCTCGAAGAGGCTGAATTCTAAGGCGTTGATCTCTCTTTTCTATCTTTTTGTGAGTTGGTTTCATAACACATGAACCCTCTCATTACTAGGTATACACAATTTGCCAAGGTGGTACAATAGATTTCCCTGCAAGTAATAATTGTCCACGTGCAATCCACGAGTCAGTTTTGCATAGATTTCTTTAAAACCATTATCATTAGCATATTGTTCAGCATAACTTTCTAACGACAAAGAAACATTTTGGAAAACTACATATGCAGAAATAGGAGGGCAAGAAAGCATATCTGATACTTTGTTGTTGGCGCCCTTCTTATATTTTATTACCAAATGAAACTATTGGAGGAATCCCATCCATATGAAGTGACGAGCTTGCTGAAGCTTGGTCTGTGATTGAAGGTACTGCAAGGGATGATGATCCGTGTGGATGATGGTCTCCTTGATGATTAGATAGTGTTTCCACTTCTTTACAATCTAGACCAAGGCGTACAACTCTCAGTCATATGTAGGATAATTCACAACATCCTGGGAGAAAGTCTTTGAATGGAAACAAACATGCTTTCTTTGTTGCATCAATACAACACTCATGGCATATCCGTTCACGTCTATTTCAATTTTGAAAGCCTATTAAAGGTCTGGTAAGGCAAGCATTGGTGTCGTTATGATCTTCTCTTTTAGTGTGTCCAAGGATTTCTATTGTTTTCCTCCCCACTAAAAGGCCTGCTTCACACTAGTCAAGGCATGAAATGGGGTTGCGATAATGGATAAGTTCACTATGAACCTTCTCCAATATTGCACCATGCCTAGAAAACTTCGAACTTTTGTGACATTCGTGGTTTCATGTCTCTTCATTATCGTCTCCACTTTAGAGGGATCTATCCTTAATTGCCCATTACTGACAATATGGCCTAAATAAATCAGAGAAGTCTTTCGAAATTCACACTTTGACAGTTTCAAATATAATTTATCTTTCTTCAGAACATCAAGCACTTTCTTTATGTGACACATATGTTCCTCCCATGTCCTATTGTACACAAGAATATCTTCTAGATACACAAGAACAAAATGATCAAGAAATGGCTGAAATAAATAATTCATTACCCTCATGAACGTGGTTGGAGCATTTCACAGCCCGAATGGCATCACCATCCATTCAAACGGCCCCTGCTTGGTTTTGAACGCAGTTTTCCAGACGTCCTGCTCTGCAATTCTCACCTAGTGGTAACCACTACGCAAATCCAGCTTGGAAAAATAAAACATTTTTTAATTGATCTAGCAATTCATCAATGCGAGGGAGAGGGTATCGATTCTTCACCATGATCTTGTTCAGTGCCCTATAATCCATGCACATTCTCCATGTGTCATCTTTCTTGGGCACCAACATGATTGGTGAGCCGCAAGGAGAAGAACTCGGTTTGATGACTCCCTGATTTAACAGTTCCTGCACCTGTTTCTTGATCTCCTCCATCTCGATAGAAGCCATCATGTACATGCCAACATTTGGTAAAGGGGCATCCTGTTGCAAATGGATCTCATGTTGGATTTCTCGTTTAGGGGGCAATCCTCTCGGTTCCTGAAATAATTCATCATAGTCAGAAACAATTTCAAATAATTCCTTCTTATGATCAGGATCACAACCTCTAAAAGTGTCAGCCGTCTTGGCTTCTTTCACCCTCACTACCATGAGCATGCACCCTTTACTGGAATTAACCAGTGTTTTAATCTGTCTTACACTGACAAGGCTAGCACTAACTTTTTCATGATGAGCTCTGACTATATACTCTACCCCATCCTTTGTGAGGTGGTATTTGTTTTCATGTCGAAATAAAATGGCCTTTTTGTCATATAAATATGGGCTTCCCAAGATGATTCCATAGATGTCCAAAGGTACTACATCTAACTCTACTTCATCAATTAATTTATAAGCAATTACAAATATGGCCCTACACTACTTGGTGACTTGCAATTTGGTTTTATCGCTTACCCAACCAAGCGGGTATGGACTCGGATGAGGTTTAGTTTCAAGGTATAACCTTTTCACTAAGGACTCTGAGATTAATTTTTCTTGGGAACCTGAATCAAATAGAGTTTCCACCTTTGTATGCTTTATGACAACGCTAATGTGGAACAACTAAATTCTCTTTCGTTCACGACTCACAGGCTCATTCAAATAACTAGTGCTTGCAACCGAATCAGAACTATCATTAATAGAAAGAGTACCTCTTGCGCCCATGGTTGTGATCAATGTTTCATCGTCGAAATCTAATCCAAGGTCCTGCGTTGTTGCCACTATCTTCTGTTTCCCCTTTCCACCGAATCTCTTCGGCCTCAGTTCCAGATGTAGCTTCCAATAGTGGTCCTCGTCATGCCCATCCTTCTTATAGTGAGTGCACGATGGTGTTGCTCCATCCCCCTTCTTGGATGCAACGGTCTTCTTATCCTTCCCTTTTCCTTTCTTCTGGAATTTGCCATGTTGAGGTTTGAATGGAATCTTCTTGGTTTGGTCATCTTGATCGTTCTTGCCTCGAACAATAATAATGAGTGTCTAATGTAACTATGCAACACACCTATGTACTTAGTTACAGTTTCAGGTGCTTCTAATGAGATGCCAAAATTCAATGCTTGTTTCCGAAATTCTTTCGTGAAGCTTTGTACATTCTGGCACTTACCTTGCCTTAAATATTTCCAATCCATAAGTGCCTTTTGCTTATAACCCATACGGTATAATTGGTCTTTTAATGCAGAAATAAAACTAGACCAACAGGACAGAAGGTTACCTAACTTCGTGTTGCCCTTTTGTAAATTGCTCTCCCACCAAACGAGAGTAGTGCCGCTCAGCTGAAGAGATTCTAACTATACTTTCACCTCATCTCCTTCGATCTGCTGTATTCGGTAGTAAATCTCTATCTATCTAATCCAATTATTGAGCTTTTCTACACTACATTCTCCATTGTACATGGGCAGGTCGAACTTCACGTCTAACTTGAAGAATGGTTTCTTAGAGGTCTGTTTGGAATTTATATGAGAGTGATTAGAACTATCATTGGAAGAAGGAGAGGGAGGAGGATCTTCTCCACCACCTTCCTGATTTCCTGATCCATGATCATCGACATCCTTCTTCTCATGCCCAAGTGCCTTCTCATACTTTGCAAATAGCTTGTCTACCCTTCCTTCCATATTATAGAATACCTTTTGGAAATTTTGTTCCTCTTCCAATGAGCTTCTTCATTGGCCATGTTTCTTCTTCGTTGTGCACGTCTTTCTTCAGGATCAAAGGAGTTAAGTGTTCCTTCTCCTTTTCGCATCTTCTTCCGGGATAGCATAAATTCAAGCAATTCGCATCTACAAAGACCTGCTCTGATACCAAACTTGATCTAGGATCTTTTACTTACAGATGCATGAAAATTACATATAACAGAGTTAATTAACCATGGAACTTAAAATCACATAAACAATGCAGAAAGAATAAGAAGAACACAAAAACCATGAAATAATGATTTGATTATGGAGTTCCTCCAATTTGGACTATGTCTTCGGGCCCTGCTCAATAGTGGGGAGGCCTTCTTTTTTTATTAGTGGCATAAAAGAGATAAAAGTACAACAATAAGAAATTTCAACCCTTATACCTCCAAGCTGGTAGATGGGCAAAGAATGGAGAGCCCAGCTTTGAAAACAGACGAACCACTGAACTCCTAGCAAAAAATAGTGCAAAAATGCCTATCCAAACTCTCAATTTGGATAATCGAGCCTTCTGCAACCTTCTCGGAACCTCCCTACTGCTCAAGGCAAAGTTTCGGCCTACCGCCATGGTCAGGTTCTATTGTATGCATTAAATCTGTGTACTCAGCTAGTCTCCCCCTACCTTTCCCTAACACAACAGTCATATATATAAGATCATGGTGTCATCCCTCCAAATTGGGGCAGTTTCAACATAATACCCAAGGTTAGCAGGCGGGTGCGAGCCTGTAGGATTCATGGCAACCACCCTTCCGCAATAGTAATCCATTGTCCAGCAGCCCATTTCAATGGTGCATGACTCTCGGCGGCGGGTTCATTGGCGGTTCCAGCTTGTCGGTGGACAGTCCAATGCCCAGACACAAAATCCTGTGATAACTATGGACTTGACCGGAAGATTCACCATATAACATGATGTCTTCGCGTTCGAAACTCCCGTCGCATTATCACAATCAGTGTGAAACCCTTGGCACAATGGTTAGCACTATGCAACACCTACGAACTCACCAGGTTTATTAATCACACTGTATAACATTTCAGGTTCGGGCCCCTTATCGCAATATCGCAATCGGTGCTTTTCCCCTGAACCGTATCGCAAGCACCATCCCTTTTCGTGTGATTGTGATATACGATGCATATCACAACTAAGTCCTATCGGGGCTGATTCGTAACTCCTCCAACTTGCGATATGCGATATCGCAATCGAAACCGAGAATGCTAGGGTTCGATTCTTCCTTAGGCGCTCCTCCTTTTCATCAATATGTGATATGCGGGGTCTAGTGGCCTCTTGCCACATGGAGCTCCCTTATTCGTTGAAACTATGCCATGTCATCTTCTCCCTGCTACCTGGACAAGTCAAACTAAAACTTTGCTTTCTCTAACTTTTTCATCTGGACACAGATTTGAGTGTTGTTCACACCGTTGGAACCAAGATGGCGAGCACTTCAATCCGATGCTAAGGTTATCCAGTTTCTAGAACTTTTATTTTTGAGTCTTTTGTCATGCCACTCGTACTTTTCTAAAGATCAACTTGGATCATGGGGATCCTTGATCATTGTTGGTGTGCCATATGCTTAATTTGGAGGAAGGCTTATGAAGGGCACAATTTGGAGAAGGAAGGAGATCTTGTTCCTTCAGAGTGCGCTCTATGCAAAGGAGGGCACTATGCACTCTATTAGACATAGTGGGACAACCTTTGGAAACCGAAATTTGTCTAAGTTTGGAAGGTTAAGTCAAGGGAAACACCATGAGTTAAGAGTAAAATCAAGTGCGACACATAGAAACTCATCAAAAAAACTTAGGCAGGATCAAGTACTGAGAAGTACACATCAAAACACCAGTTTACAAACACTCTCCAAGTATAATAAACAAAGTGTGTGTGACTGTGACCAAAAGTGTCCTTTTATAACTAACAAAGGTATTATAACAATGAAGTGCACCATAGATTTTCTAAACAATGCGACAACACTTTGGAATGAACAAGAACACTTGAAATATGTGAAGAGACTCGAAGCAACACTTAATGACCAAAGTGACACTTGATACGACAGTTGGGTAGGCTCCAAAACTTGAATGTAGATAAATTTTGGAGGGTGTAGTAGCGGCAACAACACTTGGCGACACACTGGGTGAACTTTAGCTTCTCTACCTAGGAATAACTTTTAGTTAAAGGGTTATCCCTTCAAGAAGTATTATATTCACCAATCTGATTGCATTGACTTCCCCCTTTAGACCTGGTTATATGTATAGCACCCTACATCCCTTCCGTCGGTTCAACACAAGAGATAATGCCATATCACAATTGTCTAAATATAGGAAATGATAATATGTAGTGATTTTAATATATTCAGAGTATGAGTTTCATCTCTAGTGTTTCTCCACTGCTATCAGGCCTAGACAGTGTCCTAGAGGAGTCACTACAGGAGAAAAATCATTCCTTCACTACCATCGAGCCTGAATAGTACCTTGACAAAGTCACTTGCTTCACCTCCCTACTAGGAAGCCTTTCTCTTCTTTCACCCTTTATTTATTTATTTAATAAAACTCTTCTTTGACACTTATTATTTCAATAGGATGAAAGAGGGATCCTGACTTATTGAGATCAAAAGAGACTGCCCCTTCATATAAGTATTTATATAACCTCTGATATAGGTTTGCTCACTACATATTTTCCCCTTATCCTTTCTCTACTTGATTGGATAAGCATGTAAAACACCAAGTAGATTCAATACCAAGTTGAGGAATTGGGATACCAGAATAGATGTAGGCCTTATAGGTTCTCTCAAGGACTTAACTCAACTTATAGCATCGTCCCAAACAAAGAAGAAGAACTAGCCGATAGCCAAGCGTTATGGTTGTCACATTCCATCTTTTACATCACCACACAATCCTTCAAAGCAATGCACTCTTTCACATAAGGTATTATTTATGCATGATGACCAAGACACGAAAACATGTTGAGATGAGACTTGATAGAAAAAAACATAAAATAGTCAATAGAAGATAAATAAAGAAACTGTAAAGGGAACACAACTTAGAGTTGCTAGTGCTCAAAATATCGACCATTAACAGGAAGAGGGTTAGTCCTCCCACATAAATATTTGAGCTTGAAAGAATTATGGCCAAGTTTATCTTCGATGGTGTAAGTGATCTGTGTGGGAAAATTAGTGTTTGTTGTGCTAAATTCAAATTCAAAATAGTAAACAAAGTGCTTGGGGATTATGAGGTAAATTGCAAGTTTTACATGAGTTTTTTTATGTGTTTTTATGTAAATTTCATGAGAAAATTAACATAAGTAAAACACTGAACAACAACATAACAGTAATACACTCAGCAATTGATAAAGGATTTCTCCCCTCCTAGGGTATGTCTCCTTGGTAAAGCTTCCAATGGCTTGACCCAATCTCATTATGCTCAAATTACTTCAGTGATAAAGAGTACATAAAATGTGTTGACCAAAAGAGTGGCTAGTTTCCCCTTCAAGGAAACATTCTTCTGCAAAGAACTCTCACTCTAAAGACATGACAACCTACAGTTAGTCATAAAGCAATCAGCAAGAAAAGGGTTCTCAAATCAAGACCCCATCCTCCATCTAACGATGAGCATAACAAGTACAAAAATTCACTTGAAGTACTAAAAGAGAGCTTTCCTTAAAGACATAATGAGAAAAGAGAAACATGAGCTACACCATAGATGTCTCAGTTTCTGTAGAAAACATATGAAGGCTAGAAAACCCCTACAAGGTCCTCTCCATTCTCAAAAGCCTTCAAAAACTGATTCAACCTCCTCGTTGATCCTAGCACCCATAGACTTAAACTTGTAAAAAGTCTCTTCAGAAGTGATCCAATGGCTCTAAAACTTGTTCCATTAGATCCAGAAGACCCAAAAATGCCTAAGAAACCTCTTTCTGAGCTCCATTTGGATAAAAACTAAAGAAGTTATGACCTTCCCTAGCTCTTGCACTATTCGCTCCACAAATTCCCCAAAATTTGGCACCATCCTACAAATTTGCCCCGAAATTTGCTAACCGGGTGACAAAATTTCGAAAAATCGGGCGAAATTGTAGGATCATTAGTTTTCCCACTAACACCCTCGTTGTAGTTAAATTAAATATTAGGGCCCGTTCACATGGGCGCGGTTACTTCTGGCGATTAGCACTAGCATATAGTGCTGGCGGTGATGGTTAGGTGGCGTGTTCACATGGGATCGCCGGTGGCTAACCGTTGGCAGCTCCCCCCCATTAATTTTTTGGTTAAGCCATAAAACTATGGCAATTACGTTATATAACAAGGAACAATGGTATAGTGCAACAATATAGGCTTGCATTTGTTGCTCGGAGGTCATGGGTTCGACCCTTAATGCTCCCCCACTCAGACCTTCGACCCATTTCTGTGGCACTTGGGCTGCCATGTGGTGGACCCTGGCCCTGCCACGTGGCAGCCTGTGATTGGCCACCACCAAAAACTATGCACCAATGAAAACTCGTCATCTTGGACCAATCGAACTATGCCACTTGGCACCCTGTCATTTGCTAGAGGAAAAACCCACCATTTACACAGTCACCCTACCACGTAGGCATGTACAGTCAGCGTCACGTCAGTAGTACGGACTACTGACTGGGTTGTCACATTTGCAAAAAATCCCCTATTTGGGAAAGCAAACAGAACAAGATTCTAGGAGCATATGGTGTATGTTTCGCACAAAACGAGTTCCGCCAAATTCAAGATGACGGGCACTACGCAGTCAGTCAGGGTCCGCACCAATCTGAAAACTTTGAATTTTGAGCAAATTTTTGAGCTTCGGATCACTCTTCCCCACTGGAAGCTTTTGGACCCCAAAAGCTCACTTTCAATTTTTCAGCAGTTGAGGGTATAGTTCCCTCACTTTTCTAATATTGATCCATTTGACCTTGGAACTTTTCAAGTTGATATTGAACTATTTGATGTACCAATAGGATTTTCTCAATGAACTTCTTAACTTTGTCTATGTCCCTATGACCATCAATACCAACATCCTTCCCAAGAATGAAATCCAATCACGATCTTCTGCAAAATATTTACCAAGGATAAAATACAAAACGACTTTGGAAAATAACCCAAACAAGCTTCACATGGAAATACTTGTGTAAATGAGTGCTTAACACATTTGTAACATATTGAATGTTTGCAACTACTCATCTCAAAGTTTAGGGTGCTTACTAAAATATCCACAAATGACATGCATCTTATAATATGGAATAAATTTGACTCCCAACTTCCCATACAAGTTGACTCATCATTAAGCCAAAATAACATAACAATGCTAAAGAAAACACGGTTGCATATAAGTGGTTTATTCACAAACATCATTTTTACAAAATTCCCAACTGTGGGGTCATGCAACAAGTGAAATACAAAATAAATGCAGTATTTAATTAGACAAATCGTCCAACCATTTCTTACCCAAACTAGGTAATTTTCTTTCTGCTCTTCATTTCCTTCTAGAACTTCTTCTGGAATGGTTATGGTGTGCCTTGCACATTCCTCTACCTTCTCCTTCTCAAGTGATTCCATTACCTATTTTTCCTTCATTGGATGAAGATGTGGATGAAGCTTCCAACACTTTTTGAATCCAATTCCCACTTATGTTGCAATGAGTGAAAACGTTTTTGTGAGCTTTTCTTGGCACAAATGTCTTTAAGCTTGGATGAGAATTTCCCTTCTTGGTCTCAATTCCAACTGACATATTCATATTCTTGACTATTTTATTCCTTTTTGTGGAACTTATCTACACAATGGTTAGGTGCATGAAAAAAAGTGCACAGAAAAGCATTCCACAAAATGTTATTCAAATCATCATGTTGTTTGTAATCATCAAAAGCCTTTGAATAATCAGGACACTTATACCTCTTATGGTTATCCTTTGTCTTATGAGCTTAGCGAGGAGAACTTGAATGGCGAGAAGAACTTGTCTTAGACTCTTCTTCAACTTGCTCATCTCTCATGGAGAAGTCTTGCATTTCATGTCCCCCCTTTTCTTTAGAAGCTGAGCTGGTACCAATTCTAGATGCAAATCCCAACAATTTGCCTCCTCATGTCCTCTCTTATGAAAAAAAAGAACAAGATATCGAGGTCTCTCTTTTGCCTCAATTGGATGGATAATTCCCTAATTGTTCACTCCAAGGCCTCCTCCCTTATAACCTATCTTGGACAAGAGATTTGTTCCTATGCCTTTTCTATGCTTCTCAAAGGGTCAAAAGAGCTTAAATCAATATTTTCATGTAAATGCTTATCATTTTCCTCATATTTCAACTGAGGTACAAAGATGTTCTTAAACTCTTTCCTAATTCTTGAGGTGTCTTCTCAAACTCTTGGTCTTTCTTCTTTCATCTCCTTGAACTTTGGTTCTTATAGAACCTCAACCTCAACATCATGTGGACAAAAGGTGCAGACTTGGCCATCTTCCTTCTCTGAGGGACTTTCTGCACTAGCCTCTTGTATAAGATTTGTTGTGGAAAAGGATGATGATGAAGGTGATGGTGGAGATGGTAGAGGTTTACCTCCATTTCCATTACCTCCTCCTCCTGGAGAACCTTCTCCTTTTGGAGGTTTGGAGCTTTCAACCTACAGTTTGTTATTTCTCTCTTCATAGAGGACTTTCACCAACTCTTCCATGCCAAAGAAAGCCTTCCTAAAAGCCTTCTCATCCTCTGACATATTTGCAAGCTCTCCATTATGTGACATGCTTGTTGAAGCTTCAACTGCAATTTGAGGTATAATTGGTGGTGGAGATTGTGGTAACCTTGCACTCCTTCTCCTTAACCCAACTTCGGGACCTTTAACCAGCTTCCCTTCTCCTCATTTGAGCTTCAACCTTGTAAGAATCACATTCACTTGCAAACAGTTAAATCCTCCTTGCACAAAGAAAATAAAGAGCTTTGATACCAACTTGATCTGTATGGGAAAATTAGCGTTTGTTTTGCTAAATTCAAATTCAGAAAAGTAAGCAAAGTGCTTGAGGATTATGAGGTAAATTGCAAGTTTTACATGAGTTTTTTTATGTGTTTTTATGTAAATTTCATGAGAAAATTAACATAAGTAAAACACTGAAAAACAACATAATAGTAATACACTTAGCAATTGATAAAGGAGTTCACCCCTCCCGGGCTACGTCTCCTTGGTCCAGCTTCCAATGGCTTGACCCAATCTCATTATGCTCAAAATACTTCAGTGATAAAGAGTACATAAAGTGTGCTGACCAAAAGAGTGGCTAGTTTCCCCTTCAAGGAAACATTCTTCTGCAAATAACTCTCACTCTAAAGACATGACAACCTATAGTTAGTCATGAAACAATCAACAAGAAAAGGGTTCTCAAATCAAGACCCCATACTCCATCTAACAATGAGCATAACAAGTACAACAATTCACTTGAAGTACTAAAAGAGAGCTTTCCTCAAAGACATAATGAGAAAAAAGAAACATGAGCTACACCATAGATGTCTCAGTTGCTGTAGAAAACATATGAAGGCTGGAAAACCCCTACAAGGTCCTCTCCATTCTCAAAAGCCTTCAAAAATTGATTCAACCTCTTGGTTGATCCTAGCACCCATAGACTTAAACCTGCAAAAAGTCTCTTCAGAATTACTCCAATGGATCTGAAACCTATTCCATTAGCTTCAAAAGACCCAAAAATGCCTAAGCAGCCTCTTTCTGAGCTCCATTTGGATAAAAACTGGAGAATTTATGACCTTCCCTAGCTCTTGCACTATTCGCTCCACAAATTCCCCAAAATTCGGCACCGTCCTACAAATTTTCCCCGAAATTCCCTAACCGAGTGACAAAATTGCAGAAAATCAAGCGAAATTGTAGGATCGTTAGTTTTACCACTAACGCCCCCGTCGCTGTTAAATTAAATGTTAGGGCCCATTCACATGGGCGCGGTTACCTCTGGTGGTTAGTGCTGGTGGTGACGATTAGGTGGTGAATTCACATGGGACCACCGGTGGTTAACCGTTTGTGGTTCCCCCCCATAAATCTGTCGGTTAAGCCATAAAACTAAGGTGATTACATTATATAACAAGGAACAATGGTGTAGGGCGACGATAGAGGCCTGTGTTTGTTTCTCAGAGGTTGCGAGTTCGACCCCGGCACCTCCACTCGGACCTTCGACCCATTTTGGTGGCCCTCGGGCTGCCACGTGGCAGCCCGTGATTGGCCACCACCAAACACTGTGCACCAATGAAAACTTGCCATCTTGGACCAATCGAATTATGCCATTTGGAACCATGCCATTCGTCGGAGGAAAAGCCACCATTTGCACAGTCACCCTACCACATAGGCATGTACAGTCAGCGCCATGTTGGCAGTACAAACTACTACCTGAGCTGTCACATTTTACAAAAAATTTCCTATTTTTGAAAGCAAATAGAACATGATTTTGGGAGCATACAGTGTCTTTTTCTCACGAAACCAGTTGGGTCGAATTCAGGATAACGATAACTACTTGGTCATTCAGGTTCCACACTAATCCGACAACTTTGAATTTTGAGAAAATTTTTGAACTCCAGATCAGTAAGGACCTATCAACAGAGATTGGAATGCCGTGTGTTTTCCTTTTTCTTTGTGGTCTTTATCCTATTGAAAATGCAACAAGAAAATCCTAATTTAATTTTGTCCTTGAATTAAATTGGGAATAAAATTGTAATTCCACCTCTCATGACAACTTGTATTAGTTAACTAAGTTAATTTGACTTAGTTAGCTCATTTAGTTCGAGTTGAGGGTCTAACTAGAGTCATGTAGAGTGTCTCCTGCATTATAGGAGCCCTGGTTGAGTTTATTTTGAGTTGTAATTAATTAATTCAATCTAGCTGAGTTAAAGTGAGTTAAACTAGTTCCAATTGTTGGAGGAACTAGTGGAAGGTCTAGTAGTGTGGCGTTGCCTATAGTGGATTACAATGTTTCCTACAATGGAGTGCAATGTTGCCTACAATGATCAACCAGTAAACTAAAGATTCACTCATAATTATCTCATGAGTGTCAGGTATGAGAAATACCCAGTTGAGATTGGAGTTCAGGGACCGTGTACTATCAGTTGTATGATCATTTGAATTGTACAGGTGGTGCATGCAGTTAGAGGAAGGCCTATGAGGATTGCCCAATTCATATTGAGGAATTTCCCTAATTAATAGGGGTATAATTCCTTGAGGAACAACACAAGGAAATAGGAACTTGGGAAAGCAGAAAATTGGTTAAGTATTGGCCTGGGCTTGTCTAGGCAGTTGTGAGACAAAAAGAGATTGTGTAGTGGTTCCCCGGGATTGAGAAAATCATTGTAATCTTCTCATATTTCACAAAAAATTATTATATATGTGTTATAGTAGTTCATGAAACACCTAACTCTCGGACACGTGTGTGTGTGTGTGTCTGCGTTTCTATATATATATATATATATATATATATATATATATCAGTAATTCAAGAGACACTAAACTCAAAGTTGTGTGAACATTTGGGTGATGATAATCATCCAGGTGGTATTAATGAGGCCTAAAGAAGGCATGACCCCAATTAATTTTCACTAGATATACATGTGCATATCACACTTATTCATGAAACTAATTTAGTAGTACATGAGTGTATGGTAATAATAATTTCCCAAACGGAAATATTGAGACCAAAAGAGGGCATGGTCAAAATTAATTTTACATTATATACATATATCAACTATTCAATGGCACGGTTGAGGAGCTAGGCTTATAATTTATGACATTCAAGCAACACAAGAACATACACAGATTATCTCTTCCATTATAGTTGAGATATGTTTTTCTTAAATATAGTTGTTCAGAAATAAAAGAGGATAAAGCATGTTTGTATCATTCATTTCTATCATCTTAGTATCATTAGGTATAACTTGATTCTCTCATCACTGTAATCTTGGGAAACAAATGTAAGGTCGGGGATTGTTATGCAAATTTCATAGAGATGGCACACAAGAAGTATGGAACAGTGCTAGTAGTCGCCCAATATGTGGTTTAAGTTGAACATCCCAAATTCCTTAGTAGAATTAACGAGACCATACAATTAAAATAACCATGAATTATTCGATGAGATTATGAATTATATAGCTACTAAAAAATTAATTGTAATTCACACAACTATATATTTACTTTGGTTATCTCAATAAGCATCACTCATGATTCATAAATCAAAGAGCATAGACCAGGTTTCTTATCTGAATGGTTTTAACGAGAAACTAAAGGAGGGACTTCCACTCTCCTCCCAACCATAGGCCAACTACATCATAACCTTTCTTACAGTTGACCACCCCCAAGCCAGATCTAGGGTCTAAGGAATTGCTTACATAAGGTAATTTTACACCAAGGGATTAGTCTAGATCTCAAAAAATTTAGGCCATAGACCTTCACCAAATTTCATAGGAATGTGTTGCTAAAGCATCTGCCTTCCCTAGAGAGCTTCGGTCAATGAGCTAGTCCTAGAGATAGGTCAGTGAAGCTAGTGAGTGAGTTCCAGAGAGCTTATGCCTGGGATTCAATGTGAAATAACTAGAGTTCTAAAAGGGCTCTCATTATTTTAAACTGAATCAACAAGTGCTGCCATGATAGAGATTGATCTAACCAAGGTGAAAATAAAATGGTGTGATTATTGTCACCACATGCAAGATATAATATGCTATGATTGAACCAACACTTGTGTAGGATGATACCAAGGTTGTCTCAAATTGTTCTAGAATGGATAATAAATGATGCAAGCGCTTTAAAGATCTAGGAGATGGGTTGGTGCTAGAGATAAAATCGATATCGCCATTTGTTGTGAGGGCGTGTGAATTTCTACATCTCAGTATCACTGCCTTTGCATCCCTTGGTACCACTGAGAGATAACCACTTTCCCCACATTGCCTTTGTAGGCATGCCTTGACTCTTTAGGCCACATCGCCACTAAATCACTTTCCCTCTTTAAGACATAAATAGTCGATGGGTATCCTGACTCCAAATCAGCTCAGTCATAAAAGAATGGCTTTTCCCAACGGCAAGGTTCTCGTTTTTGGTTTAGCATATAAGGTTATGACTTTTCAAGGCAACAAGCAGAAACTGGAAATCTTCCCTCAGACCAAGGATCGATAAGGCAGTCCAACCGTGAGTTGTGTTAATTAATTAATTTTTAATTAATAATATCATATACTCATTAGGGTTTGAGACAATCATGGCTTTCTCTACACTAATATGGTCATTACAATAGAAAGGGTAGAACAGGGGGATGTTACACTTATGATAATCTTAAGGAATATAACAATTCCATATTTCAACATATTATACCACTCCAAGAAAGTGTTAAACCTTTTAGGATAAAAATTAAGAATAATCAATGCAAAGTTGAAACTCTTATAAGGTTAGAACTTGAAAATTTGAAGAAGGTTGGTTAAATATTCATAATCCGACATTCAAAATGGATCTCCAATCTGGTTGTAATAGTCGTGGTGAAAATTCCATGTGATAAAAGTTAATAAAGGAAAAAATAATAACCACGATTGATGGAACACTTATTCCAATCTAAATGTTGGGTAAGACATCCTTGTGTGGGTGTTCATTGGTTTATTATGGCTACGGAAATTGGCAAAGGAAATGGTTAAGGCTTTGGAAAGGCAAACTGGTATTTTTGGCACATTTATTTATGAAAATAATGGAAATTAGGATAAAAAGGAGAAGGGTCACAAGTTGCATGTGAGGAGTAAAATGAAGGAAAATAATGGAAAATGAAGAAAATAGAGGCCTCATTGATAAAAAGGCTTCTGAGGATTTGTTGGTAACCTTTTTTCGGTTCAATTTTGGAGCTCTCTCATTATTCTCTCTCTCTCTCTCTCACACGCACACACACTCTTGGACACTTAGAGTTTTCTTGGAGCATTGTGGCATTGGATCAAGAAAGACAAAGAAGGCAAGAGGAAGCAAAGATCAAGTAGGAAAAGGTAGGATCAAGCAGCTACAACAGTATTCTTTGCAGGTATCGATTTGCATGTGTATTTTACTTGCTAGATTTGGCATGCATGGTATTGCATGTGGTTCTTTTGTTGTTATGGCATGGGTTTTTCCAGGTGTAACAGTGTTTTCAAACTAGCATTTATGTTTCTCGATAACCATGGTGTGATGGGGTTCTCATGTTTTGGTTGGGTTGGATTGTCGGATGGATTCGAAGCTGAGTAAGGTGGATATCCAAATGATAGAGCACATGGCCTAGTGGTCCCTGAACCAAACTGTGGATCACGGTAAAGTCACTGGCCTAGTGACCCCTGAGCCAGACTGTGGGTTGCAGTAAAGCCAAGATTGTGTTGCCTTGGTGGGCCTAGGAATCCTTGCCAATGAATGGTAGGATATACAGTAAATCAAAGAGGTGGTTTTCTCTTTGTTGGGCCTAGTAATCCCAGGTTTGGGATACGCAGTAAATCTTGAAGAGTGGGTCTTAGTTTAGGGCCTAGTGATCGGGTGGAGATCATGGTAAAGCCTGTTATGACATGTTTATTGTGTTGGCCTCGTGATCCAGGATGGATTACGATAAAGCCTAGTTTCTATTAAGGAGGGTGAGGTGGTTTAGCCTCAGTATGCCCTGATTAGTTCTTTTGGTTTGAGTCCCACATTCATGCTTGGAATATGTCATGGAGGTGAATGGCTAAAGAGAGATTTGGCTCAGCCATTCTATGGGCAGGTGGAACGTGGTAGTCCCATCTCGAGTTTGGATTTTGCATCATTATTGAAATCTTATTTCTCCTTGTATTTCTATGAGTATTATACTGGTTTATATGTGGATCATATGGCTTTGATTTCATTGGTATTTCTGCCGCTATTATGTTGGTTATATATGTGTTTTATGACAATGGCTATGTGTGGATCTCATCATGTTTTTACTTGTAAATGAATGAACAATGTATCTATGGCCTAATAGATGATAATGCAATAAATGGTATGAGGGAACAATGGTTCTTAGCGATTCTCAAATAAGTCTGAGATCCATATGCTTAATTATGTTGTTTACACTTGTAGGTTACATATTTGTGATATGTTTGATGAAATGCTCGTCATGGCTAGTAGGGGTCTGGTTAAGGGCTTCTTCAAGTATTTGATTTAGCATCATTGTGTCCCTGTTAATTTATTGTTCTAAAGATTTCATGAAATTCTGGGCAGTCACCTGGGCTCTAAGCCTGAAAATTTGACTTAAATCTTGGGGATGCTGGCACAGAAATAGACAAAATAATCCCTAGATGCTAGCATGCCTATAACATGAGAGTGTTGAGAACCTCCTAGACATTGACAGGCCTATGTCATGAGAGCGTGTAGAGGTCAAGTGATCAAAAACTTCAGTGGGACCCAGGGGCAAGCTACCTAAAGTGTTGGGATGGTTCTCAGGGGTCCTAAAGCTGATGTGGAAGGTTTGTGTGTTGTGTTTCCGTTGATTCCATTTCCTTAAGGTCACATAGGAGGTTGAATCTAATCATAGTAGCCTCCTGTTGCATGTTTACCCCAGTTGACCAATTACATGGGTAGATGTGGGAGGATGGTGTTATAGAGTGGTATTAGAGCATGGTTCACACCTCGGACTGGATGGGTTGTGTGTGTTGGTCATGCATGCATGTCAGTTACATGTGTGTCTCCTATGCTTACATTCCATGTTCTTGTTTCATTGCATAATGTTGAGCATGGTTGTAGTGATGTCGTCATGTGGAAGTTGATGTTGTTATTGTGGAGTGCATTGTCATGAGTGAATGACTGGTTACATGTTGTTATATGTCACTTACATGTATCATTTTGTACGCTTGGTTACATTCTCGTGTTGATTTTTAATGTACCTTAGACAAGTGGTTTCCCATGGGTTAGTCTCTACATAGGGAAAAGTGTCCAAAATAATTATTTTTCTAAGTGTGACTTTATAAAGTGAAAGTGACTTTATAAGTGGTAAAGTCAATGTTAAATTATAAAGTGAAAATTGACTTTAGACATAAAGTACAATGTGGGTATTTTATTTAATGGGTGAGTTAAAAAATAGAAAGTGAGAATTAAATGCACATTTATTCTCATCCCTTGATCTAAATGAACCTGAGCCATTATATCTTAGGGTTGCGAAACAAAAGGGGGAAAGAAAAGAGAAATTGCATTCATTCTTCATGAGTAGGTTGGAGAAAGAAGGCTGAGAGTTGGAGCAAAGTTCTGAAGGATAAATTTGTTGCAACAAGATAAATGAGTGATTTCTCTACAAAGCTGGGCATGGAAATCAAGGCATAGAAGACAGCAGAAGGTACAGTATGAACAACATTGAATGTTGTGAGTTTCATGCTGTTTGAGATAATTTTTGGAAAAAAAATCCGTACAGTACAGTCTGTACAGTCGTATCTGTATAGTACATATTTTCAGCATCAAGTGGGCACAAAAATCGAGGCAAAGTGGGCACGATTTTAAAGGAGTTTTGGGCTAAAGATATAAGTTGTATTTTGTTGTTTTGTTTTTTCTGCAAATGTATTTTTCCTGAACTTGAAAGATAAATAAATTTGAAGAGCTCTCTAACAAGTTTTCCCTGGAGAAGATTGAAGGGGTTTTGCTTGGGTCTAAGTTGACCAATGTAGGTTTTAACCCTGTACAAAAATTACCTGCATATGAATTCTAAAAAAACACAGAAAATAAACAATGCAGGAGCATAACACATAAAACACATATACATAGAGATTTTCCACTGGATCCCAAAACCGGGACTACCAGCTTGATTTTTCATTATGTTCCTTTCAATGTTACAATACATATTTATACATGTCGAAGCATCCAATACCATGAACTGAAAACCATCACATCCAAAACCATGGACCGAAAACCATAGGTAGGTTCACCCAACCTAATATAGGGTCCAAAAAAAATATTTCCCGGGGCGCTACCCCGAACCCTGTAGAGGGGGGCTGCTCACCCCCCTCAAACCCCCCTGTTGCGCAATCGGCGCAACGAAGGGGGGGCTTCGCCCCCCCTCTAACCCCCCAGTTCACTACGTAGGTTAGTCATGGAAAGAATATAACACAACCCAACATTCTCCCACTTGTTGTTTTCTTTCCACAGAGGACCACAGGAGAGCTTAGTCATTTTTCCAGCCCTGAAATGCCCATTGTTTCTCTACACCAAGAGAACTTCTCAGAGCTCACAGATTTTGTCAATGCATCTGCAGTATTCTTCAAAGTGTCCACCTTTACTAGAAACACCTTTTTGTCTTCTATCATATCCCTCACAAAGTGATACTGAACATCAATGTGCTTTGTCTTTGAATGATAAGCAGGGTTCTTTGCCAAGAAAATTGCACTTTGGCTATCACAGTCTATCCTTATAGCTCCCTGTACTAACCCCATACTTGAACACAATCTCTGCAACCAAATTTCTTCCTTTCTTACATGAGTGGCTGCCATGTATTCTACCTCTATAGTTGATAGTGCCACTACATATTGTTTCTTACTCATCCAATTGACCGCACCTCCAAATAGGTTAAACACATACCCACTTGTAGATCTTCTCTGATCTAGATCTCCAGCCCAGTCTACATCAACAAAGCCACGGATATCCAAAACTTTTTCCAATCCTGGTCTTCCTTGGTAGCACAAACCATAATCAATAGTGCCACGCAAATACCTAAAAACCTACTTCATTGTTGTCCAATGCTCCTTCCCTGCTTTTGACATAAACCTGCTCAATACTCCCACTGCATGTGCAATGTCTAGTCTAGTACAGACCATTGCATACATCAGGCTACCGACTGCACCTGCATATGGAACACGAGACATATCCTCTTCCTCTTCTTGTGTCTTGGGACACTGTTCAGCAGATAACTTTACACCTACAGGAATAGGAACCTTCACTGGTTTACTATCTTGCATATTAAACCTCTACAGTATTGTCTCAACATACTTCCTCTGGTTTAACTAGAGCTTCCTCTTTGCCCGGTCTCTTTTAATTTCCATGCCCAAAATATAGTTTGCAACACCAAGATCTTTCATGTCGAATTTGGAGGACAATTGGGTCCTTAAATCCTGGATAATTTCTTTGTCATTTCCAACTAGCAACATATCATCCACATACAAGACCAGATAAATAAGACGGTCACCAATTAATTTAAAATACACATAGTGATCTGCTTTGCTTCTAGTGAAGCCAAGTCCCCGTATAAATGTATCAAATTTCTGATACCACATCCTTGGTGACTGTTTTAACTCATACAGAGACTTCTTTAACTTGCATAATAGTTCTTTCTTACCCTTCACTGCAAAGCCTTCAGGTTGCTTCATGTAGATCTCCTCTTCCAGATCCCCGTGAAGAAATGATGTCTTCACATCCATCAGTTCTACCTCAAAATAAAAAGCAACAACAACAGATAGCAGTAATCTAATAGAAGTTACCTTGGCAACAGGAGAAAAAATATCACCAAAATCAATTCTTGGCACCTGGGAATAACCTTTTGCTACCAACCGATCTTTGTCTTTCTCCACCTTTCCTTCTGCATTTGTCTTCTTCTTGAACACCCATTTGCTGCCAATGGATTTTGTTCCAGCCGCCAACTCCACCAGATTCCAAGCCTCATTTTTGTGCAAAGATGACATTTCATCAACCATGGCCTCTTTCCAGAGTTTTCTATCCTATGAATCTACTGCTTCCTTCACAGTTCTGGGATCATCATCAGTAATAGATAAAGAAAAATTTGAATAGAAAGCAGATGGACTATACCTTTCTCACTACCTTCTTTCTCGAATTGATCTTCTCACACCCGGATTTTGTGGCACTTCATCTTTTGATTCCTTCTCTGGTGTAGAGTCTGATTCTTCCTCCTTTAGCTCAAACTCTATCTTCTCAGGTTCCTTTGGTTGGAATTCATGTTTAATAACATCTTTCACCTCTCTGAACACCACATCTCAGTTGCTCACAACCTTCCTTGTTACTGGGTTCCAAAGCTTATAACCCTTTAAACCATCCTTATACCCAATAAAGATGCACTTTTCAGATTTACTATCTAACTTGGTTCATTTCTCCTTTGGAACATGTACATAAGCATGACATCCAAATACCCCCAGATGTGAAAGAGAGGGTTTCTTACCAGTCCATACCTCTTGTGGAGTCTTATCCTCCAACGCTGATGAAGGTGATCTGTATACCAGCTAACATGCTGTCTCCACCGTTATCTATCCTCGGCACCTTTATCTTCTTCTCTGTTTGGTATTCCACCAGAGCCTTAAATTCTTTAAACATGTCAAAGACTTCAAATTTCTTCTTAAGGAAATATATCCATGTATTCCTTGAGAAGTCATCTATAAATGATACATAGTGCACAGACTTACCCAGTAATGGAACTTGTTGGAAATAATACTAAGAGGAGGGGTGAATCAGTATTAGCAATTCAATTATTTTTCATTTCACAATCAGATTTGTATACGCTACTTCAGCTATGGGAAACTGTGTATATATGCTACTGTGTCTAAAGAAACCAGCGTATATCAGAAAGCTTAAGATTCATTAATTTTTTATCTTTAATCAGTGCAACGGGACTTCATTAATCATAAGAACAGTAAACAGGGGCAGCAAAACAGAACAAATCATCACACACATGAACACAAAGATATAAGGTGGAAACCCAATGTGGGTGAAAACCATCTGCTACAATTCGTCTCTATCTTATTTTAATTAGAAACTTCTTTTTACAATGATTCTGTACTGGTGCAGTCTTATACCAGTACGCAGACTACTACCTGCAGAAGGCTACAACCTTCTCTCATTCTCCAGCTTCTTTTGGAAGGGAGCTACAACCCCCTTAGCTCTTGTACTAGCTAAGGTACTAGTACATAGGTGCTGACCTACAGAAGGCTACAACCTTCTCTTTTCTTTCAGGGACCACGTTTCATAAATTTTCAAACTGGATCCATGGATAACATCAATCAAATATCAAGTATATCTGTATCAATCAATCTCCTTTTCACCAAACAAAAACTAAATCAAATAATCACTTCTCTAAATGTTGTACCCAGAAAATAGTAACAGTAACCAAACACCAATTCTGAACCTAGAACACTGCAGCAATAACCAAAAGTATCTAAAACATATTTCAAGAGACGTACACTACTTCAATGTGTACAGCATGCGTGCATACGCTGATGAATTAAGGCCAACCTGCGTATACGCTATTTTGCGTGTATACACACCTTTGCTTCGTTGAACCTGCGTATAGATCTATAAAAGATAATTTATCCTTTTCACTTATTCAGACATCAGTTGTACCCAGATTATCAGATTTATAGATCAAGTCATGCGCCAAAAATAACATATCAAAATCACTCAAAGATACTACTATTCAAGCCTTAAGATCTTGATCCATCAATAGTACTTATCCTTCTTCTTGCGCTCAGGTTCCTCCTTGATTCAGATCCAGCTATGCACAATAACCCAATGACCTGTATTCCAGATCTAGTTCTTCATAAGATATTCAGTCCTTGTGTCAATGCCTTTGCCTAATGATCTCCTTCCCCTTTTATAGTTTTAGGCCTTACACAATACCATGGTCCAAAACCATAAAGAATCAATACCTTGGACCAAATACCTGGGTTCAACACTTTAGATGAGATACCATGGTCCAAAACCATAGGTCCAAATACCAAGGACTAAATACCATGGACCAAAAATAAGTTTTCCCACACGTACGCGATTTTTCGTGCATGAAAGTGCGTGCATACGCATACGCAACTTTTGATCAGCAATCCCGCGTGTATACGCTACTTTGTCAAAGGGAACCTGCGTATACCTCTTTTTCTTTCATTTTAAGAGCCTGAATAGTGATTTGCCATCTGAGTGAGTTTCCATCAAGGACAACACCTGTGTCATAGTGCCAAACCTGTGTCATAATGCCAACAATCTCCCCCTTTGGACTTTATGGCAACCCCAAGTCACTCAAAGTCATTCTCCCCTTTTGACATCAAGGGCAAAGGGTTATGATCCCCCTGAGTTCATGCTGAAATCTCTGCTCTGCTATGTTGTCCATGCTCCCCTTGACTGTAGGCAAGGTCTGCAAGAAGATGTTCTACAAGAGAACACATAACTTTATACATCATAAATGACCTTCCTACCACCAAAGACTCATACATACATCCATCTCCCAACCAAGTGGGGATTGACTCATCCACCCAACCAAGTGGGGATACACCAAAAGTTTACACAAGATAAAATAAGAACATTACATTATCCATCCCAGGCATAGTGGGGAAACCAAAGTAGGTCGTTACATGACCTTGATAAGAAAAGAATTACATGACATAGAGATGAAATATCTACAACCAGACTATGACAATTATCAACAACTATCATCAACAGCATCTGTCAATCATCATTCAGACCAGCAACCATGTTCTCCTTCTACACCTGTTCCCCCTGAAACCAAAACACTGTGAACTTGAACCAAGATCTTCTAGGATAATGCCAACAATGCATTATTAGAAGAATATATATGCTCCCCCTAAACTTGTGCTAGATGGTCTCTGTCAGACCCATATTAGACTCCTTTCATCCTGAGCCTGGCCGACTGTTGTCTTCAAACCAACATATACGCGACTATATCCACATAAATCGACGTATGTACGCGGATTATCCTCATTAAACTCGCGTACAACCACTTTTCTTTGAACCAGACAAGTTTCAACAGCAAGATGATGCATCAACTACTCCCAGCTTCTGTCTGAGGTATTCAAATGTCTCCCTAAGCAGTGGTTTGGTGAGTATATCAGCAACCTGTTCCTTGGAGGGAACATACTCCAATTTTTTGTCTAAGCACTTGTTCTCGGAGAAAATGATATTTGATAGGTATGTGCTTGGTCTTTGAATGGATGACTGGATTTTTTGAAATACTGATTGCACTTGTATTATCACTTAAAATGGAGATAGGTGGAGTACAAGTGATTTGAAAATCTTGCAAAATTTGCATCATCCAAAGGAGTTGTGTGCAGAAAGATGCAATGGCCACATATTCCTCTTCAGCTGTAGAAGTAATTGAACTTTGTTTCTTGCTGAACCAAGATACTAATCTGGAACCCATAAAGAATGCACCACCACTAGTGCTTTTTCTGTCATCCACGCTTCCTGCCCAATCTGCATCTATATATGCATGAAGTGTGAGATTTGTATCTCTAGGATACCATAGGCCATAATTTTGTGTCCCTTGAAGATATTTGAAAATTCTTTTAACCGCCTGAAGGTGTGCTTCTTTTGAATTTGCCTGAAATCTTCCAACTATTCCCACTACATGCATGATGTCTGGTCGGGTACCAGTCAGATAGAGTAGAGTACTAATCATGGATATATAGGTTGGTTGATGAACTGCTACTGAATCATGATTTGCACTGAGGCTGCATCCTGTCACCATAGGGGTACATACTGGTTTCGAATCTTCCATGCCATATTTCTTCAAGATCTCCTTGAAGTACTTGGTTTGTGATAAAAAGATACCGTCTTTATTTTGTTGGACTTGTAAACCAAGAAAATATGTCAGCTCACCAAGCAAGGACATTTCAAATTCTTTTTGCATCACTAAAGCAAAGTTTTGACTCATGGCTTCTTCATTGCTACTAAAGATGATATCATCAACATACACGACAAGTATTAGCAATTTATCATTATCAATTTTTACATATAGATTGCTATCTGCCGATCCTTTTGAAAAACCTTGTTGATGGAGGTATTTGTCCAGACGATAATACCAAGCCCTTGGAGCCTGTTTAAGACCATAGAGTGCCTTCTTAAGTCTGCATACAAGTTTTGGATCATTTCCAACGATGAATCCATATGGTTGCTCAATATACACTTGTTCTTCCAAGTCTCCATTTAAAAAGGCAGATTTCACATCCATTTGAAAAACTTTGAACTTCTGAAAGCTAGAAATAGAAAGGAACATTCTTATGGCTTCAAGTCTAGCAACCGGTGCAAAAGTTTCTTCAAAGTCTATTCCTTCTTGTTGAGCATACCCTTTACAAACAAGTCTGGCCTTGTTTCTAATAACATCTCCATTTTCATTCAGCTTGTTTTTGAATATCCATTTTGTCCCTATGACATTCTTCTCGGTTGGTCTAGGAGCCAACTCCAAAGTGTTATTCTTTTCAATCTGCTTAAGTTCTTCATTCATGGCCTTGACCCAGCATTCATCTTTGCATGCTTCTCTTACATTTTGTGGTTCAGTGGAGGAGAGCAATGCTAGATAGCTTGAAGCTTCTAAAATAGTTCTTCTTGTTTGTACACCTGCCTCTTTCTGCCCCAAAATTTGAATTTCTGGATGATTCTTCTGAACGTACCTGGATGGATTCTTTTCTTCTATCCTTATCTGTTCTTCTGGTGCCTCATGGGTTTCTTCTTCATCATAAGTCTGATTTGATGTTGAAGGATAGTCCTCATCATCTTCGAAATATTCGGATTTTACCTGCCTAGGAATGTTTCCTTCTTCATCAATCACTACATCAATACTTTCAACAATTTTTTCAAGTCTTTTATTGTAACACTTATATCCTTTGCTGTGGGGAGAGTAACCAAGGAGAATGCCTTCATCTGCTCTAGGTTCAAACTTGCCAAGGTTTTCATCAGTCCTTTTGATGTAACATTTGCTTCCAAAATTTTTGAAGTATTTAACCGTGGGAGTCTTACCATACCAAAGTTCATGAGGAGTTTGAGTGCTGTTCACCCGGACGTTTGTCTTGTTGAGAATAGTAACCGCAGCAAATGTAGCTTCACCCCATAAGGTTTCGGGAGTTCCAGATTCATTAAGCATAGCACGAGCCATTTGTTGAACTGTTCTGTTCATCCTTTCCACTACTCCATTTTGCTGAGGAGTCCTTGCAGTAGAGAATTCCCTTCTTATTCCATGTTCTTCACAAAAATCAAAAAATTCATCCGAGGTAAATTCCCCTCCTCTATCAAACCTAAGGCATTTGATTCTGTGATCTGATTCATTTTCAACAAAGGCTTTGAATGCTTTGAACTTTTCAAAGCTTCGTCTTTATGCTTCAGAAGTCCTATCCAACACATCCTTGAAAAGTCGTCAATGAAAAATATGAAGTATTCTTCTCCTCGAGGTGACCTCTTCCTAGTTGGACCACATACATCAGTATGGACAAGTTCAAGTGGCCTACTAGTTGATCCTTCCTTCTCAAGGAAATTAGTTTTGGTTTGTTTACCAAACTGACATGATTTACATATTGTATTGTCAGGAATTTTGATGTCAGGGAGATCACGAATCGCCTGATATTTGCATGCTTTCCATATCTGAGAGAATCTTAGATGCCCCAATCTTCTGTGCCATAGCCAGTGTTCATCATTCTTGCTTAGATAGCATTGTTGTTGTCCTCCCTTGAGTATGTATAAATTATTTGGAGTTCTTATGCCTTTGATCATTGTTTCTCCTGTATCAAGCTCACGAACAATACATCCATTTGATCGAAATATTACCTCATTTCCTTGATCACACATTTGACTGACACTCAATAGATTATGTTTTAAGCCATCAACATACATAACATTTCCAGCTTTGACTTTTTCTTTTAAAATAACAGAACCTTTACCTTTTATGAATGCAGGTGTGTCATTTCCAAATGAGACCTTCCTTTCCTTTTCAAAGGCACTATATGACTGAAGTTTTTCTTTATCACCTGTCATATGTTTTGAGCAACCACTGTTGATGTACCACTGATTTTCCTATCCTTCCACATATAAGGCTATACCACATCTTTCTGGTTGTGGTTCTTTCTTCCTCCATGTTTTGGGACTCAATGAAGCTTACTCCTTATGAGTTGTTTGCTAAAACCTACTCCTGCATTCATAATCTCCATGACCAAAGTTGTTACAAATAGAACATCCTATTTCATTTTCAAGAGCAGAAAAGTTATTATAGGTTCTTTTCATGATTCCAGTCACACTCGTTTGATTTCGTGCTTCTCTGGTCATGATGGTCTTGTAGGCAACACATTGAGCTACTTTTTGTCCAAAGTTATGACAGGAGAAACATTGGCCATTGAAGAAATTCCTGTGATTATCAAACCTTCCATCCAGGTGATTGTAATTTCCATAGCCATTCATTCTTGAGGCAAATTGAGAATGATTTACCTGCAGTTGATTGTAGCTTCTGTTCATCCTTGAAGTAGATTTCCCTTTATTTACTTGGTGATCTCTATTCATTCTTGAAGTAAATTGTCCCTGGTGATCTGCATTGTGCCTTTGCTATCAATTGTCAACCTGTTCACTTCTCCTTGCTGCTTCAAGATAACTTTTGGAGGTAGATGGCTTCTGTGCTTGAGATTCTTCTTCAGTATACCCAAGACCTGTCTTGATTAGAGGAGAACGCTGCACTTTGATAATCTCATCTAAAGTTTCAGATCCTTTAGCAAATCTAAGATTAAGAGCTTTTGTTTTCTCAATATCTTTTCTAAGTCCCACAATTTCACATTCTAACTTTTCATTGTGTTTTTCCCTTTCAGCAAGTTGGAATGTCAGAGTATCTATAATCATATTCTTTTCTTCTAAACAAATTTTAAGTTTAGAAATTTCTTCATAAAGACCTTCTTCATCTATAGCATCCAAGAAATCATCATCTTCAAAAGCCATCAAAAGTCTATAATCATTACCTTGTTCATCTTCATCACTATTTGAAAATCCATCACTGTCTTCATGTGTATAATAACTCTTCTTACTTACATTCTGTTTTCTGTTCCATCTAACTGGTTCCTTACCTTTGTCAAGCTTATCTTTATGTGGACACTTGGCTGCATAGTGACCAACTCTTCCGCAAGCAAAGCATTTAAAAGGTAGCTTACCTCTGAATCTTCTAGAACCTCGTTGAAGGTTCTTGACAAAGTTTGATTCTTCCTCTCCTTCTGACATATGTCCTGACTCATTGTATTCTCCTTTTCCTGAGGCTTTGAATGCAGATTCTCTCATGTCTGATGGTCCCCCTTTTCTCATTTCGAAAGCAATTAGAATTTCGTGCAGCTGTGACATGGTAATGCTTTGAAGATTCTGCTTTTCTTCTATGGCCGAAACTTTTGATTCAAACTTAGAAGACAAAGATCTTAGAACCTTTTCAACCAAAGTAACTTCTTTTATCTCTTCACCCAAGTTTTTCATACAATTAACAATCTCATCTATACGTAAGAAATAATTAGCCACACTTTCATCATTGTGCATTCTGAGATTTTCATATTGAATTCTGAGAGTTTGTAGTTTTGCACGTTTTACCTGATCATCTTCTTCATAGCTCAGAACGATCTTGTCCCATATTTCTTTTGCGGTTTTGAATTGCATAAACTTGACGAATTCTGATTGAGATAAACTCCCTAATAGAGTATTGACAGCCTTTTCATTTGTTTCATACTGATTTTTACCAGCCGTATCTGTAGGAGTTGCTGATGGAAATGTGTATCCTGTTTCCATGATATCCCAAACTTCTGTACCAAGAGATTGAAGATAGGTTGTGATTCTTACCTTCCAATAGACGAAGTTGCTTCCATCAAAGATTAGTGACCTGATAGATGCCTCCTTTTCGTAGTTGCTCATGATGATAGATCTTCCTTCAAGAAATCAAGCTTCTTCTGAAGGACTTGCTCTGATACCAATTGTTGGAAATAATACTGAGAGGGGGGGTGAATCAGTATTATCAATTCAATTATTTTTCATTTCACAATCAGATTTGTATATGCTACTTCAGCTATGGGAAACTGCATATATACACTACTATGTCTAAAGAAACCAACGTATATCAGAAAGCTTAAGATTCATTAATTGTTGATCTTTAATCAGTGAATCAGGACTTCATTAATCATAAAAACAGTAAACAGGAGCAGTAAAATAGAACAAATCATCACACACATGGACACAAAGATATAAGGTGGAAACCCAATGTGGGTGACAATCACCTGCTGCAATTCATCTCGATCTTCTTTTAATTAGAAACTTCTTTTTACAATGATTTTGTACTAGTGAAGTCTTATATCAGTACGCAGACTGCTACCTGCAGAAGGCTACAACCTTCTCTCGTTCTCCAGCTTCTTCTGGAAGGGAGCTACAACCCCCTTAGCTCTTGTACTAGCTGAGGTACTAGTACGTAGGTGCTGACCTACAGAAGGCTACAACCTTCTCTTTTCTTTCAGGGACCACGTTTCATAAATTTTCAGACTGGATCCATGGATAACATCAATCAAATATCAAGTATATCTGTATCAACCAATCTCCTTTGCACCAAACAAAAACTGAATCAAATAGTCACTTCTCTGAATGTTGTACCCAGAAAACAGTAACAGTAACCAGACACCAATTCTGAACCCAGAACACTGCAGCAATAACCAAAAGTAGCTAAAACATATTTCAAGAGACGTACGCTACTTGAATGTGTACAGCATGCATGCATACACTACTGAATTAAGGCCAACTTGCGTATATGCTATTTTGCGTGTATACGCACCTTTGCTTCGCTGAACCTGCATACAGATCTATAAAAGATAATTTATCCTTTTCACTTATTCAGACATCAGTTGTACCCAGATTATCAGATTTATAGATCAAGTCATGCACCAAAAATAACATATCAAAATCACTCAAAGATACTACTATTCAAGCCCTAATATCTTGTTCCATCAATAGTACTTATCCTTCTTCTTGTGCTCAGGTTCCTCCTTGATTCAGATCCAGCTATGCACAATAACCCAATGACTTGTATTCCAGATCTAGTTCTTCATAAGATATTCAGTCCTTTTGTCAATGTCAATGCCTAATGATCTCCTTCCCCTTTTATAGTTTTAGGCCTTACACAATACCATGGTCCAAAACCATAAAGAATCAATACCTTGGACCAAATACCTGGGTTCAACACTTCAGACGAGATACCATGGTCCAAAACCATAGGTCCAAATACCAAGGACTAAATACCATGGACCAAAAATAAGTTTTCCCACACGTATGCGCTTTTTCGTGCATGAAAGTGCGTGCATACACATACGCAACTTTTGATCAGCAATCCCGCGTGTATACGCGACTTCGTCAAAGGGAACCTGCGTATACCTCTTTTTCTTTCATTCTGAGAGCCTGAACAATGATCTGCCATATGAGTGAGTTTCCATCAAGGACAACACCTGTGTCATAGTGCCAAACCTGTGTCATAATGCCAACAGAACCTTCACAGGTCCAAACACATCACTGTGCACAAGCTCTAATATCTGTTTCGCCCTCTTACCACCAGAGGGGAAACTCACTCGATTCTGCTTCCCATATACACAATTTTCACAGAAATCAAAATCAAGAGATATATTACTCATACCTTCTACCATACCTTTACCATGAAGTATTTGAAGGCCCTTCTCTCCAATATGTCCAAGCCTTTGATGTCACAACATGGTCTTCTCTCCAAAGACCACTAGATTTTCTACTCCACTTTCAGGAACCACAGAACTGTTGCACCTATCAACAACAGTGCTACCTTGCAGCTTGTATAGAGTTCCAGTCCGAATTCCCTGCATCAATACCAGTGCTCCTTGAACCATCTTTCAGGCATCCTTCTCGAACACTATTTTTACACCTGCATCATCCAACTTGCTTACAGAAATCAGATTTTTGGCTAATGCAGGAATATGCAGAACACCCGGAAGTGTTCTAACCCTTCCACCTTGCAACTTCAACTTTGCTTTTCCACGACCAATGATTCTAGCCTTCCTATCATCCCCTAAGAAGACATCACCACCATCATATTTATCATACTCGCAGAACCATTCACTATGGGGAGTGAAGTGAAAGGATGCACTTGAGTCAATCAACCATGCCTCGTGATCTACATGTGTACTTGAAGAAGCCAAGTACACATCCCCACCTTCATCTGAGGTGGTTTTCGCCTCTGTAGAAGGAGCATCATCAGATCCCTTTCCTTTATCAGGAGATTTAGATTTACAATCCCTTTTGTAGTGCCCTTCCTTTCCGCATTTCTAGCACACCACCTTTACATGTTTTCCTAGAGATTTAGATCTCCCACTCGATGACTTATTTTTGTTTATGTTCCGGGACCATCCTCGTACAGACAAGGCATCACCATTCTGGCTCTCCATATTTTTCCGTCTCATCTCCTCCGTCAGCAATGATGACACTATTTCATCAAACTGCAAGGCAGTGTCATTGCTACCTATTGCAATAACCAGACTATCCCACAAATCTAGTAGAGAACACAACAAACTGATGCACTTATCTTCATTTGAAATTTTAATATCAACAGATGCTAACTGACTTACCGTAGTATTAAATGCGTTCAGATGCTCTGTCACCAAGTCTCCATCTCTCATCCTTAGGTTATACAGCCTTTTCCACAGGAATAGTTTATTCACCAGAGACTTAGATTGGTACAAAGCCCCTAACTTGTCCCACAAAACCTTCGTTGTAGCTTCCCCTGATACATTCAGCAATACTGAATCTGAGACACACAATCGTATTGTGCTCTTTGCCTTCCGATCCAAATTCTTCCATTCTTCATCGGACACTCTTGTTGCTTTAGTACCCGGATCTACCGCGATCCACTGATATTTATCCACCCATCTTGAGTTTCCACAACTCAAAACTCTGACCATTAAATTTCTCGATCTCTATCTTTCCACTGCTCACCATCTTCTTTCACCACCAGAATCGATCTTGCAAATCTCCCACTGAACGAGGTCTACCATAGGCCCAAGCGAAACCCCTCAGCAACAAAGCCATCCCCTTGAAACCAAAACAGCTCTGATACCAAATGTAGTTTTTAACCCTGTACAGAAATTACCTGCATACAAATTCTAAAAAAACACAGAAAATAAACAATGTGAGAGCATAACACATAAAACACATATACACAGAGATTTTCCCCTGGATCCCAAAACCGAGACTACCAGCTTGATTTTTCATTATGTTCCTTTAAATATTACAATACATATTTATACATGCCGAAGCAACCAATACCATGGACTGAAAACCATAGGTATGTTCGCCCAACCAAATATAGGGTCCAAAAAAAAAATTCCCGGGGCGCTGCCTTGGACCCCGTAGAGGGGGGCTGCCCACCCCCCTCAAACCCCCCTGCTACGCAATCGGCACAACGAAGTGGGGGCTCCGCCCCCCCTCTAACCCCCCAGTTCACTACATAGGTTAGTCATGGAAAGAATATAACACAACCCAACAACCAAAAATATGTGTGTATTTTTATGTGTGTTTCTCATCTGGTTATGTCTATATTTATTTTTAGCATGTGTTGACAGTCCCATGTGTTTTAATCTGAAAATTTCATTTCCAAAATTCTATATGTTGAATGTATGGTTATGGGAAAGGGAATTTAACTGAATGGAAGTGATAAGGTGAAATTAAAACGGGTTGGGATTGCAAGAAACCTTTTTTTAGTCATCAAATTTCAACATGGTATTAGATTTATAGGTTGAAAATTGCACTTTGAACAACATACAGTAGTTTGTGACAACAAACAGTGGTTTGGAAAACAAACTGAATTTTTGTACAACAAACTGATATTTTTGGACAGCAAGGTGAAATTTCACACAGACTGAAATTTTGGGATAGCAAGGTGTGTTGGAAAGTTTATTTCTCCATTTTCTTGGTTTTGTAAATTTTGGACAGCAGTCATGGCCATGTTCTTAAGGATAGAGGACAAAGTGGATGGGATATCCAACTATGCTATTTGGAGGACATATATCAAACAGTGTTTGAGGAGGTATCAGTTTGGTACATAGTGCGGCAAGTGATTGTACCTCCTACTGTTGCAGATGAACTTGTTGAATTCACAAAAAATAATGCAAAGGAAAAAATGATTTTGATGGACAGTCTAAAGGATAATGTGGTTCCTCAGGTGACAGGAAACACATATGCATATCAGATGTGGACAGCTCTAACCACTCTCTATCAAAGTACCAATGAGAGAAGGAAGATGGTACTCAAAGAACAATTGAAGAACATTAGGATGACAAAGGCTGAAAGTGTAGTTCATTATTTTCGCAAGGTCAAACAGGTACATGATGATTTGACTGTTATTGGTGAGGGAGTTGCACCCACATAATTAGTCAGGATAGTTGTAGCGGGACTTCCTAAGTCTTGGGAGGTCTTTCGAGATGTTGCTACCTCTAGGGAGAATCTTCCCAATTGGGACAGATTCTAGGATGATTGTGTGCAGCATGAGATACAGAAGACTGGTGGTGGTAGGTTGAAGATAGCAGATGAGGAGGATGTAGCCTTGATAGCCAGGGGGAAGAACAAAGGGAAGGCCAAGAAAGGGGCCTCATCATATGGGGCTAATGGAAAGGAGAAGAAGAAGAAGAAAGATATGGATGTGTCCAAAGTCAAATGTTGGGCATGTCAGAAGATGGGACACTATGCTACTACGTGTCCCGAGAGGAAGAACAAGGGGAAGAAGGGTACTGCAGCTTCAACAGAGGTGGAGTAGTTTGCTTCACAGTTTGACCAGGACATTGCATTTATTACTTCAACATCTAGTAGGAGTACATCATCCGATGTGTGGTACATAGATAGTGGGGCTTCCTGCCATATGACAGGTGCACGGGAGTTCTTTTTAGAGCTTGCAGAGAGGGCACTTGATATTGAGATTGTACTAGGAGATGACCGCACTGTGAGAGTTGTTGGTATGGGGATTGTGACCTTTGAGAGGGAGTCTTTGCCTCCTTTGAAGGTCATGGATGTTTTTTATGTGTCAGGGATGAAGAAGAACTTGATTTCAGTGTCTGTTATGGAGGAGAAGGGGTTTGACATCACTTTCTCAAGAGGGAAGGTCTTGATGCATCCCATGGGAGCTTCCATCACTTCGGCCAAAGTGATTGGAGTGCACTCTAGGAAACTATACAGGTTTAGTTTTTAGTCGGTAGGAGCATTAGTGAGTATCAAATCTGGTAGCACTCACACTCGTACCACCAGCAATAGAGACTTGTGCGAGTTATGGCACCAAAGGATGGCACATATGCATCATGGAGCTTTGAGAGTACTGAGGGAGATCACTACTAGATTTCCTGATTTTAGTGTCGAGCATTATGAGGTCTACAAAGGGTGTGCTTTAGGCAAGTACACCAAGTTCCCATTCCCAGCTAGCGACAGCAAATCTACAGGTATACTAGACTTAATCCATACTGATGTTAGTGGTTGTATGTCTCATGTGTCTTTGGGTGGTTATGAGTATTATGTTATAGTCATTGATGACTACTTTAGGAGGACTTGGATATATTTCCTGAAGGCCAAGGGTGAGGTCTTCAATCGCTTTAAATATTTCAAAGTTCTTGTGGAAAAGAAGACAAGTAGGAAGAATTGGGTCTTGAGGTCAAACAACGGTGGTGAGTACACAGATGGTGGGTATTATGACTTCTGTGCACAGGAGGGCATTAGGAGAGAGTTCATGGTTCCTTACAACCCCCAGTAGAATGAGGTGTCTGAAAGGAAGAACAGAGTTATTGTTGAGGCTGCTAGAGTGATGATTCATGATCAGAGGTTGCCTTTGTTTTTGTGGGCTAAGGCCTGTAACACTATTATTTATCTTCAGAACAGGAGTCTTCACGGAGTATTGGGGAATATGACTCAGGAGGAGGCTTTCACTGGAGATAAGCTTCATGTGGCACATCTTCATATCTTTGGATGTCTCACATATTCTTATAACCCCAAGGAGCAGAGAACGAAGCTAGAACCCATGGCAGAGAAAGGTATCTTTACGGGTTACAGGGAGACTTCGAAGGCCTATCGGATCTTTATTCCTTTTAAACGGAGAGTGGTGATTAGGAGGGATGTGAAGTTCGAGGAGGAGAGGGCCTATCGTAAATCACGGGAGTATGATGAGAGAGAGTCACAGACTTCTCCTCAGCAGGGAGGTCAGGTACAGGAAGTAGGACCTTAGGGTTCTGGATCAACTAGTACAGGAGGTACTTCAATTTTAGTGACATTTGGGGCACCAGTATCAAGTTCACCAAGCACTTCTTTAGGGAGTCCACTAGTACAGAGTTCACATGGCACTTTAGCTGACACAGGCATAGGTGCCAGTACGGGTTCTTTGAGGATAGGTGCTGGTATAGGCACACCAGGGTCAGTTCGCAGACCTTCAGATTCACCAGACTAAGGAGCATTCCCTATGGGGAAGCTTCTTTAGGGAAGAGGAGGCCCAAGTGGCTTCAAGACACCTTGAAGAAAGTGGAGTCCGTTGGTCCTCCGAAGAGAGTGAACAGGGAGAGTGTGCCACCTGAGTGGTTTTGTAGTTATGTAGCCAAGGCTACCAGCATTGTTGACTCTGGGCCTACTAGTTATGAGGAGGCTACTAGTCAGAAGGTATGGAGAGAGGCTATGGTGGAGGAGTATGCCTCTATCATTATGAACAATGTCTGGGAAGTGGTGCCTAGGCCTGAGGGAAAGTCAATTGTGACTTCTAGGATCAAACATGTTGCGGATGGAAGCATTGAAAAGTTCAAGGTGAGGTTTGTGTCTAGAGGGTTCTCACAGATAGAGGGAGTTGACTATGATGATACCTTCTCTCCTGTAGCATGGTACACTTCTATCTGGTCCCTTATTTTTATTGTTGCAGAAATGGGTTGGCAGATCCATCAGACGGATGTGAAGACTGCATTTCTGAATGGAGTTACAGAGGAGGAGATGTATGTTGAGAATCCATAGGGCTTTGAGGCACTTGAGCGAGAGACACATGTATGCCATTTGAGGCGATCACTCTACGGACTTAAGAAATCTCTAAGAGCTTGGTATTTGAGGATTGATACTTACTTGTAGCAGATGGGTTTCATGAAGAGTGATGCAGATCCGAACCTATACTACATTATTATAGGGGATGATCTGCTCATTCTTGTGTTGTATGTTGATGAATTTTTCACTACGGGGAAAGAGATACTGGCTAGTGGTTGCAAGGAGGATCTCGCTATGGAGTTCGAGATGAAGGACATTGGGTTGATGTATTACTTTTTGGGGCTTGAGGTGTGGCAAAAGGAGGGGCATATCTTTATGGGGCAGGGGAAGTATGTTGTGGATGTGTTGAGAAGATTTCACATGGCAGACCGTAGACCCATTTCTACACCTATGATCACCAACTGGAAGAAGCTTCATGCTTCAGATTCTAGTTTGGTAGATCCCACATTGTATAAACAACTTATTGGGTCCTTAATGTATTTAGTCAACACTAGGCCAGATATATGCTTTGCAGTGAACACACTTAGCCAGTTCATGGTTGAGCCCAGGAAGGTGCACTGGGTAGCTGCAAAGCACATTCTTCGCTACGTGCAGGGGATTGTTGATTATGGTCTGGACTATAGGTGGGGAGATGGAGTGAGGTTGGCAGGTTACACAGATTCAGATTGGGCAGGTTGTGCTTCTAACAGGAAAAGCACTTTAGGGTGTCACTTCAGATTGGGTTCAGTAGTTGTGTCGTTGTTCAGTCGAAAGAAAAATTCAGTTGCTTTGAGCTCTTCTGAGGCCGAGTATATGGCTACTAGTCAAGCTAGTTGTGAGGCCATTTGGCTTCGCAAGTTGTTGTATGGCCTATTTGATCAGAAGTTGAGACCAACGGTTATTCACTGTGATAATCAGAGTTGCATTAAACTCATAGAGAATCCAGTGTTTCATGACAGGTCAAAACACATTGACATCAGATATCATTTCATCAGGGACTATCTTCATAAGGGGGCAATGAAGCTGGAGTATATATCAACAGATGAGCAGGTGGTCGATGTTCTCACGAAGTCCTTGCTAAGAGGAAAGCGTGTCCATTTAAGGGACAAATGGGCGTGGTGAGAAACTCTTTCCTCGGTAAGAGGGAGTGTTGATTTTTAATGTACCTTGGACAAGTGGTTTCCCATGGGTTAGTCTCTACCTAGGGAAAATGTCCAAAATAATTATTTTCCTGAGTGTGACTTTATAAAGTGAAAGTGAATTTATAAGTGGTAAAGTCAATGTTAAATTATAAAGCGAAAAGTGACTTTAGACATAAAGTACAATGTGGGTACTTTATTTAATGGGTGAGTTAAAAATAGAAAGTGACAATTAAATGCACATTTATTCTCATCCCTTGATCTAAATGAATCTGATCCATTAGATCTTAGGGTTGCCCAAAATTCATTTATGGAAACAAAAGGAGTAAAAGAAAAGAGAGGCTCCATTCATTCTTCATGAGGAGATTAGAGAAAGGAGGTTGAGAGCTGGAGAAAAGTTCTGAAGGAGAAAATTTTTGAAGCTAGTTGGAGTGATTTCTGGGCAAAGATGGGCATGGAAATTAAAGCATAGACGACAGAAGAAGGTACAGTATGAACAACATTGAATGTTGTGAGCTGCATGTCGTTCAAGTGAAGATTTTGAAAAAAAATCCGTACAGGCCGTATAGTGGTACGGAAATCCGTGCAGTCCGTACGGAGTCCATACAGTATAGTTCGTACAATCGTATCCATACAGTACATATTTTCAGCTTCAAGAGGGCATGAAAATCGAGGCAAAGTGGGCACGATTTTCAAGGAGTTTTGGGCTAAAGAGATAAGTTGTATTTTGTTGTTTTGTTTTGTCTGCAAATATATTTTTCCTGAACTTGAAAGATAAATAAATTTGAAGAGATCTCTAACAGGTTTTCCCCAGAAAAGATTGAAGGGGTTTTTCCTGGGTCTAAGTTGACCAAAAATTTGTGTGTACTTTTATGTGTGTTGCTGGTCTGGTTATGTCCATATTTATTTTCAGCACATGTTGACAGTCCCATGTGTTTTAATCTAAAAAATTCATTTCCAAAATTCTATATGTTGAATGTATGGTTATGGGAAAGGGCATTTAACTGAATGGGAGTGATAAGGTGAAATTAAAACTGGGTTGGGGTTGCAGGAAACTTTTTTTTAGTCATCAAATTTCAACATCTCGTATGTTTGGTTACATTCTTGTATGCTTGGTTACATGTATCATTCTTGTAGGTTTTGTTACAAGTATTGTTCATTTATGCTTGATTACATGTGTGTATGCATGTCTATGGTTGGTTACGCATTGTTTATGCATGTTAATGTTTGCATGTGGTCAAGTGTACAATGGTCTAACGGTTGTTTCTGTCATGCATGTAGTCATGGTATGTGTAATTGATATGGTCATACATTGATGATTGGATTCTAGCTAGAATGATGCTTATGTGTTAATGCACTTATTTATATATGTCTATATGTTGTTATGATTATGTTATACATGTATCATGCTGATTTGATGATCTTGCAGATGAAACATCCTCCCTGAGCTATGATAAGGTATGTTGGTTTATTATGATTTGTTTTAGCTGACATAATATGCCTTGAAGGAAGAAATATCAAATTGCTAGCAAGATAGCAGACTACAAAGACTCTCCCTATGAATCAGAAGAGAAGTATCGTGCTGGGAACTCTTTTGATTTGGAAGATACACTGAGAAGCTTAAAGGAAGAAATAAGGAGTTGTAAGACAAACAATGATCGGATCATACAAGCACAATAGAAACAAGTAGAGGTTAATGTTATACTTCTCCAGAGTTTGTCAGAATTGCAGTGACAAGGGCCACTTCGAATCAGCCATGGACAGGAGGACAAAAGTAATGGGACATATTGTAGTAGGTCGCATGGTAGTCATAGGTCAGATAGCGATGACATGGTCAAAGATGGTAGATTGTTGGACACTCTGGATAGGAGAAGGGATAAACACATGTACCATTCTAGTTCTGGTTCTGACAAGCATGATGATCAGTATCATTATCATCCGTATAGGAGGAGTGATAGGGGATACTTTCCAGATGAGTTGAAGAAAGCAAAGTCACCTACTTTTGATGGAGAGATGAAGAAATCGCAGAATGCAAATGATAAAGATAATGTTGCACCACCTAAGAAGTTCAATGCGTCAAATAGAGGACAGGGACACTGATCTGAGGAGCAGAATAAGGAGCCCATGTAGTGTTGGACTTGTGGAGGAGATCATCGCAAGAGGGATTTTCCACAGTATGAGGGTGGTAAGCCTCAAATACATAGTGCACATGATGCATAGACTATTGGGGATGTTGGTCAGAGCGTTCCTTGTATTTATGAGGCATTGGATAAGTGTGGTTTGAGTAAGGAATTGCATGCAGAATCTTGGTTAGTGCAGTTGGCTACAGGTAAAAGAAGCAAGTTCATCATTGGGTAATAGCTTATGGATTTGATTTAAATGGTATGCCTACTGCAGCACATCTGAATGTATTACCGTTGGGATCATACAATATGTTGTTGGGCATGGATTGGTTGTATCTTCATAGGACCAAAGGAGATTGTTATGAAAAAACCATTGAGTGTGTTGATGACAATTAGGAACCAAGATTCTTACAGGGAAAGAAGAAAGCCATATCAGTGAGGAAGGTGATAGCTATGTAGGGAAAGCATAGTCATAAGAAAGGGCGTATGTTATTTTCAGTGCAGATTTCTAGTGACAAGGGTAAGGAAGTTGAGGATGCAGATGTTTTGAGCGGGTACCCAGTTCTACAACAGTTTCGAGATGTATTTCCTAAGGACATTTTAGAGTTTCCACCTCACAGGGAAGTAGACTTTTCTATTGAGTTAGTGCCAGGGATAGCTCTAGCATCAAAAGCACCTTATAGGATGAGTACACCTAAGCTGGTAGAGTTGAAGCTACTGTTGAAGGAAATGTTGGACAAGGGATACATTAGACCAAGTGTATCACCATGGGGCGCACCGGTATTGTTTTTGAAGAAGAAAGATGATACTCTCATATTTTGCATTGACTACAGGCAGTTGACCAAAGTGACCATCATGAAATAGGTATCTGTTACCGAGGATTGATGACTTGTTTGATCAGCTGAAGGGAGCAGCAGTGTTCTCGAAGATCGACTTGAGATCAAGATACCATAAGATACGCATCAAAGAGGAGGACATTTACAAGACAACTTTCCGGACTAGGTATGGGCATTATGAGTTTGATGTAGTTCCATTTGGTTTGACTAATGCTCTAGCTACATTTATGTGCTTGATGAATAATGTGTTATGTTCATATTTGGATAAGTTTTTTATTGTGTTCATTGATGACATATTAGTATATTCTAAAAATGAGGAAGATCATGTCGAGAATTTAGCTGCAGTGTTGAGGTTGTTTAAAGAGCATTAGTTGTATGCTAAGCTCAGCAAGTGTAGTTTCTTTCAGCTTGAGGTACACTACTTGGGGCATGTTGTATCCAAGGAGGGAATTGCAGTAGATCCAGAAAAGATAAGGGCCATCATAGACTAGGTAGCTCCTAATAATGTGGATGAGGTGAGATCTTTCATGGGATTGGCAAGCTATTATAGATGGTTCATCAGGAACTTCTCACAAATTTCTTATCCTATTACGTCATTTCAGAGGAAAGGTAAGAAGTTTGAATGGACATAGGAGTGTGAGGCTAGTTTTGAGCAGCATAAGCAGTTGTTGACACGTGCACCAGTGCTACAGATTACAGATAAAAACAAAGAGTTTGTAGTGTGCACAAATTCTTGCAAGAGAGGACTTGGTGGAGTCCTAGTGCAAGATTGACAGGTGGTATGCTATGAGTCCCGGAAACTAAACGAGCACGAGCAGAACTACCTAACACATGATTTGAAGTTAGTAGTGATCATACATGCATTGACTATGTGGAGGCACTATCTCCTTGGCAGGAGGTTTTTACTTATGAGTGATCACATTGGGTTGAGGTATTTGTCGAATCTAAACGCTAGGCAGGTTGGATGGTTGGCCACGATCAATGAATTTGACTTCGAGATCAGGTACATCAAAGGAAATGAGGACAGGATGGTAAATGTTCTTAGCTAGCGGGTACATGTAAATCACTTAGCATATATGAGCTCCTATGGGACAAACTTACAGGATATGATCTTGCAGGCAGTTCAACAAGATGTCAAGTATATGGAGATTGCGCACAGGTTGTTGCAGAGTATTGGTACAGGTACAAGTGATAGTATAGGTACAGGTATAGGTGGTAGTACAGGTATGGGTACAGGTGGTAATACAGGTACTAGTACAGGTGCAATAGGATGTGGATTACTGTCATACAGTAGATGGATTGGTTAGATTTAGAGACAAGATATATGTGCCAGACAATAGTGAGGTCAAGAAGGTGATATTGAGATATTTTCATGCGAAACCATATTCAAGTCACCTATGTTATCAGTAGACATTGACTACAGTGAAGAAATTTTATTATTGGTTGAATCTAAAGAGGGATGTAGAAGATTTTGTGGCAAGGTGTTTTGATCGTCAGCATGGTGAGGCAGAGTGTAAACATCTCAATGGATTGCTACAACCGATTGCGATTCCAGAGTGGAAATGGGAGGTCATTTCCATGGAATTTATCACATGATTTCCGAAGACAATGAGACAACATGATTCCATCATGGTTATTATGGATAGGTTGACAAAGGTTGCGCACTTCATTCCAGTGAAGTCTACATTCTCAGCTAGCGATGTGGCACATGTATTCATCAGAGATGTGGTCAGATTGCATGGTGTTCCGAAGAAGATTGTGTCATATAGGGATGCAAATTTCACTTCCAAGTTTTGGAAGGAGTTATTTGCAGGTTTGGGCACAGAGTTGGCCTTTAGTACAGCTTATCATTCGTAGACAGATGGACAGATAGAGAGGGTCAACAGGATATTGGAGGACATGTTGAGGATGTATGTGATGCATCAACAACAAAAGTGGGAAGAGTACCTTCCACTGGTAGATTGCGTACAACAATGGGTATCATGAATCTTTGAAGATGAGTCTTTTTAACACATTGTATGGGCGGAGTTGCAATACTCCTATCAGTTGGAGTGATCCAATTAGCAGGATGTTGATTGGACTAGACATGCTGGCGGACATGGAACAAGAAATGTAGGTTATAAAGAAGAATCTAAAGGCAGCACAAAATAGGAAGAAGAGTTATGAAGATTGGAATAGGTTGTTCAAGGAGTTCCGGGTTGGGGAACATGGGTACTTACACATCAAGTCAAAGAAGAGCTCCTTACAGATTGGATCATGTGCTAAGCTGGCACCACGGTTTTGTGGACCCTTCAATATTGTTGAGAGGATTGGGCGAGTAGCCTATTGAATTGCACTGCCTCTGACAGTGAAAGTCCATGATGTTTTCCATGTGTCATTGCTTAAGAAGTAGGTTAGAGTTGTTGATCATGTGATTGACTGGTCTGTATTGCAGGTGGAACCATATGGAGAATTCCAACCGGAGCCTCAATGTATATTGCAGAAAAAGGTGCTCATGCTCTGGAACCAAGCAATCGAGCAAGTTAAAGTGAAGTCGAAGCACTTTGGGCCTGATGAAGCTACATGGGAGATGGTAGATCAGATGCAGGCTATGTATTCTTCCTTATTTGTTGGTCGAGGCAAAGAAGTTTTGGTATATGTACATATGTATATGGATGTAAATACAACAATGAGCTAAGTTATAATGCTCCAATAAGAAGTATGGGTGTCATGTCATCATGTTTTCATGTCGTTATGTTGTCATGTCGGTTTTCTTTTTAGCAGGGTTATCATTGTAAATACTGCATCGAGTTACCATGGGTAGTATGTTTTTGTTTCAGTGGCTTTGCTGAGGTATAGGTGTGGTTGAACACCGAGGACGGTGTCCCCCAAGGGGAAGGGTTTTGTAACAGACATGGTGAAAATTCCATGTGATAAAAGTTAATAAGGAAAATATAATAGCCACAGTTGATGGGACACTTATTCCAAGCCGAATGTTGGGCAAGACATCCTTGTGTGGGCGTTCATTGGTTTATTATGGCTAAGGAAATTGGCAAGGGCAATGGCTAAGGCTTTGGAAAGGAAAAATGGTATTTTTGGCACATTTATTTATGAAAATATTGGAAAGTAGGAGAAAGAGGAGGTGAAAGGTCACAGGTTGCATGTGAGGAGGAAAATGAAGCAAAATAATGGAAAATGAAGAAAATAGAGGCCTCATTGATAAAAAGGCTTCTGAGGATTAGTTGGTAACCTTTTGTCAGTTCAGTTTTGGAGCTCTCTCATTATTCTCTCTTTCTCTCTCTTACTCTTGGACACTTAGAGTTTTCTTAGAGCATTGTGGCATTGGATCAAGAAAGGCAAAGAAGGAAAGAGGAAGCAAATATCAAGCAGGGAAAGGCAGGATCAAGTAGCTACATTAGTATTATTTGCAGGTATCGATTTGCATGTGTATTTTCCTTGCTAGATTTGGCATGCATGGTATTGCATGTGGTTATTTTGTTGTTATGGCATGGGTTTTTCCAAGTGTAACAATGTTTTCATCCTAGCCTTTCCATTTCCGGATATCCATGGTGTGATGGGGTTCTCATGTTTTGGTTGAGCTGGATTGTCAGATGGATTCGAAGCTGAGTGAGGTGGATCTCTGAATGATAGAGCACATGGCCTAGTGGTCCCTGAACCAGACTGTGGATCACGATAAAGCCACTAGCCTAGTGACCCCTGAGCCAGACTGTGGGTTGCGGTAAAGCCAAGATTGTGTTACCTCGATGGGCCTAAGAATCCTTTCCAATGAATGGCATGATATATGGTAAAGCTAATAGGTTGTTTTCTCTTCGTTGGGCCTAGTAATCCCATGTTTGGGATATGCAATAAAGCCTGGAGAGTGGGTCTCGGTTTAGGGCCTAGTGATCCAGTGTGGATTACCGTAAAGATTGAGATACTGGGAGATAGGAAAATTCCTCACAGTGTAGGTGGGGAAATTTGGTGGCATCCATTCTTGTTTTGGCCTAGTGATCAGGTGGATGTCATGGTAAATCCTGTTATGACATGTTTATTGTGTTGGCCTAGTGATCCAGGATGGATTACCGTAAAGCCTGGTTTCTATTTATGAGGGTGAGGTGGTTTAGAATCGGTATGCCCTGGTTGGTTCTTTTGGTTTTAGTCCCACATTCATGCTTGGAATATGGCATAGGGGTGAATGGATGAAGAGAGATTTGGCTCAGCCATTCTATGGTCGGGTGGAATGGGGTAGTCCCATCCCATATTTGGATTTTGCATCAATATTGAAAGGTTATTTATCCTTGTATTTCTATGAGTCTTCTATTGGTTTATATGTGGATCATATGGTTGTGATTTCATTGGTAATTTTGTTGCTATTATGTTGGTTATATATGTGTTTTATGACAGTGGATATGTATGGATATCATCCTGCTTTTACTTGTAAATGAATGGACAATGTATCTATTTCCTAATAGATGATAATGCAGCAAATGGTATGAGGGAACAATGGTTCTTAGCGATTCTCAGATAAGTATGAGATCCTTATGCTAAATTATGTTGTTTACACCTGTAGATTACATATTTGTGATATGTTTGACGAAATGCTTGGCATGGCTAGTAGGGATCTGGTTAAGGGTTTGTTCGAGTATTTGCTTTAGCATCATCGTTTCCCTGTTAATTTACAGTTATGAAGATGTCATGCAATTCTGGGCTCTGAGCCTGAAAAAGTGGCTTAAATCTAGGGGATGTTGGCACAGAACTGGACATTGGCATGCCTATAGCATGAGAGCATCTAGAGCCTCCTGGACATTGGAAAGCCTCTTTCATGAGAGTGTCCAGAGGTCAAGTGATAAAAAACTTTAGCGGGACAAAGGGGCAAGCTGCCTGAAGTGTTGGGATAGTTCTCAGGGATCTTGAACTAATGTGGAAGGTTTGTATGTCACGTTTCCATCAATTCAATTTCCTTAAGGTCACGTAGGAGATTGAATATGATCATAGTAGCCTCTCATTGCATGTTTACCTCGGTTGGTCGGTTACTTGGGTAGATGTGGGAGAAGGGTGTTACACTGGTGGTGGTTATAAACAAAAGTTGTGAGAATAAGCTTTATGTAGATATTTTTTTATCTCAATTGAGTATATGCTAAAGATAATTACTCACTTCTTAAAATGAAGATGTTATTACAATAAGTGATTCATTTTGTATTGATGTCCATTTTAGATGGATCCTTAAGACACAATTAGGTGCTTGTCGCTGAAGAGGAGGGACAAAAGACTACTTTTGTGTAACACCCCTGCGTCTATGTGACCTTTCTAAACATTTCCAGCATGACCGAGCGACTCAATGCAGTGGTTTATTAATAACAAAATTGTATTTTCTCTCAATCTTGGTAACAAGGTAATGCATACTTCAATAACATGAATCGTACTTTTGACACTTGAGGAAATAACTAACTGAACTTAATCATAATCATAAGAACATCATTAGTCATAAGTCTATCTAAAGCACCAATCAATAATATTAAATAATTACAAATATAAAGAATCAAAATTAACTGAAATTTAAAATTAATATTAGTTAATTAAATATACTATAACTATATAATAAATAAATAAATATTATAAATATTGTTTATCATTATTACTATTATAATTATATAATAATGTTTATAAATATAACTAAAGTATGAATTATAAAACAAATAAATGATACTAGAAGGAATGGTTTCAAACGAGGGGAAGAGAGATTAGGTATGGACACCGACTTACTACCGCCCCGGATGAATAAAATATATGTATTTTTGAACCGCCCACAATTGGATACCTTCGTGCGCAAGGAAATGGTAGCCTCGCATGGGAGGAAACTCCTAAGAGTTTTATTTTATTTTGTTTTCTTCTTTTATCTTTTTCGATTTCAGAAAGTAGACTTGAAATGACAGTCTCAACGAGATTTCTGTTAGCGAATTAAAACATTTAATTAAACTTCCTGTCAACTACCATCGTCATCCACGTTTGAGACTTGCTAGGGATGCCAATGACCACTAAGCTGGAATGCCAGTCAAAACCAATGTTATGGTTTTCTTATAATACATCGATAAAAACTTAATGAAAGGAATTATTAGAACTGAAATGAAACATAGCCACTAATTATACCCACTCTGTTTTACATATAATCTAGAAATAATGATCATGTTAATGGGTACTCATATGGGTCAATAATACATTGGAATCACAATCTCCCTTGTCTAGCTTGTTACTCCACTCCCTCATCCTATATAGATATAGGAAAGTGACTAATATTGTGGATTAAAACTCTTATCGCGAAAAGAAAAGACAATGTAGTGTTGGGTTGAGAAGTATAAATTCTCCCTTATTATTTTGTAGTTGGCAGGTATAATGCAATCAATATTGAGTTGGCACTCTATTAACTTACTTTTTTACCAAAGATTAAATTAAAATACATCATGTTTACTTTATAAAACATAAAAATATATTAATTTTATTTATTGAAAATTTAAATTTTCTGATTTGGCAATCACCGAGCGGCTTGCCTTGCCTACATAAGTCACTGGTCAGGTTGCTATTCTCACAGTGACTTGTCTTTAATTTGATTTCGCATTTAACTACAAATTAGCATCTCAGAGAAGAACAACATAGATAAAATTTTCGTGAACTTCTTGACATCATATCACCTAGCTCCTATCCATCTAGATCCCTTCTCACTGTGAGTGTGCCACGTGGTTGAACTAAGACCTATACATTTTAAATCAATTTCGATGTATTGAAATCTAAAATACTATTTTTGTATTAATGAAAGCTCTCTTATCGATATGTCCCTTTACCTATGGAAAATAAATCTTAACAAAAGAAAATTGATAACCCGTAAAGTTACAATGTGACATGTAAAGGAAAACTAGTTGAGTTCATAATTGAAATTAAGAGGGAGATTTCGAGTCCTAGTTTGTTCAAGTTCTTTTGAAGAATACAAATATTGATAATACTATGTTAAAAGGGTATTAATATTGCATATGATGGAACTTTATTCATACCTCATTAAATAGTTATGGTGGCATAAAATAACATATGGTCGTACTTTCTTGTTGGTTAACGTTAAGCATATGTGTGATCGATCTCCCGCGTACAGCGACCGCCTGTTAGGTTTGTGACCGCAGAGAAGCCACAGCCACCGCCATGAGTGCGCCTGGGGGTGGGGAGCCTTCTCCCACCCCGCCAATCTCATCAGAGGAAGCTTTCCGAAGACTGTTAACGCAGAAAGGGAAGAAAAAATTGATCCCAGAAGTCCCGAAATTTATCAAAAAGCTGGAAGAAATTCCTGAGATCGCCCTGCCAGAAGACCAACCGATAAAAATTGCCCTAGCCCTGGCTGACAGAGGGTTGGTAGGACAATTTATGGGACACTGGCCCTCTACAAAAACAACAGATGACTGGATCCAACGCAACTGGAGACCTCAGCTGAAAAACAATGTGATCTGCTATGCTGTCGGAAGAGGGTATTTCATTTTCGAGTTCACCTCCAAAGAAGATCGAGATTTGGTATTCAGAAACGGTCCATATTTCATGGGAAATCAGGGTCTGTATCTTAATAAGTGGACTCCCAACTTCGATCCCTCAGTCGATGCCCCTAAAGAGGTCCCAGTCTGGGTCCGACTTCCCAATCTTCCGATCCATTGCTGGAGCTATCACACCCTACAGAAGATTGGAAATGGTCTAGGCCGTTTCATTGACAAAGCAGATAACAAGGGCCAATATACTTGTGCAAGAATTTGTGTGGAAGTCGATCTGGAAGCTAGACTGCCCGAAGCGGTAAAACTTACAGTCGGAGAATGGCATCACTATCAAAAATTGGATTACGAGCAATTGCCTTTCAAATGCAGAACCTGTCACGAACATGGACACTTCCAACGAAATTGCCCAAAATCTCCAACCGGGGACAAAGTGGATGAAGAAGGATGGAAAGAGATAAAAAAGGGCAAGGCAATCCCAAAACCAACTAAGAAGAAAAATTCAAGGCCATTGGTGAAGCCCTAGCCTAAACCAAAAGCCAAAGAAGTTCCAAAAGAAGGCTCTTCCTCTGGGGAAGAGACGGATGCCATTGGGATCTAAGAGGAACCAGAAGACCCGTCGAAGAAAGTGAAAGACACCGAGGCAAAGTCAAATCTTCCTCCATCAGAGGATGATCAAGGGGGGAAATAATAAAACGAGGAGCACATCAGTCTGGGCACCGATTCTGAGGGAGATTCAGAAGATGGAGTCTCCGAATCAGACAGCTTGCAAGTCACTCCTATCAAGTCGACCAGGGGTCAAAAGTCCAAGAAGAAACAGAGAGAGGAAAAAAATTATTTGGATGTACTCCAAGGCTCTCAGAAAACTCTCAAAGGAATGATGAATACCAGATCCAAGCGCAAGCATGGTCAGGCTCCAAAAGGAGCCACAACCTCCCAAGCCAGTAAATAATGAAATACGTCTCCTGGAATTGCAGAGGGTTAGGCAGCAGGTTGAAAGAAGAAGCTCTGAAAGACATTGTGAGGATGTACTCGCCTGAAATCCTTCTCATCCAGGAGACAAAGCTGGAGGACCTTCTACTCCTCCAAGCAAGCAAAGCATTCTGGCATAAAGGCCAAGGGAGAGCAGTCAGTGCTAGAGGTGCCTCTGGAGGGATTGCCTCCTTTTGGGACAGCTCCAAATATGATCTGATTTACGAAGAATGTTGCCCCCATTGGCTATTCACTAAGCTCCTCCACAAAGAATCTGGCCATCAAGTAAGTATGTTCAATCTATATGCTCCGGTCTTACCATCTGAGAAAAAAATTTGTTGGGACTCGCTCCAGTCCTATCTTTTCTTGCACAATCCAGAAAATATTATTATTGCAGGTGATCTGAATGTTACGCTAGCTGCAGAAGAGAAAAAGGGGGGCTCGCTGGTCAGGGACCCAACTAGAGAATGGGTTGAAGACCTCATTTTAGGTTGGGATTTGGAGGATATCAAGCCCTCATCTGGGAAATTCACCTGGTCCAACAAAAGGATAGGCCCCAGCCACATTGCTGCTCGCTTGGACAGATTTCTAGTCCAATCCTCCTTCTTGACATGTGGTCTAATGGCCACCTCTAAAATCCTGCCGAACTACACCTCTGACCATAAACCCATTCTACTTGAGCTCTCCTTGGATGGAAATCTGGGCCCCATTCCCTTTAGATTCAGTTCTCTATGGATTCAGCAAGAAGGCTTCTAGGAGGTGGTCTCCGAGGCCTGGAACTGGCAAGTTCAAGGATCCCCTTTCTTTGTGTGGGAAGAAAAATTGAGGGGACTTAAAAGAGAGCTCAAGGAGTGGGCTAAAAGGTTGAAAACGCCCGTCGCCAAAAGAAAGGAGATGCATGACAGTTTAGCAAGCCATCAATTAACAATGGAGAATTCCGATGTAACTCAATCCCTTCTTCAAAAAGAAGTAGAGTTGCAAAAAGATCTCCATAAAGCAAGCAGGGATGAAGAATAGTTCTGGAGACAGAAGTCCAGAAATCTTTGGTTACAGGCTGGAGACAAAAATACAAGCTACTTCCATAAGCAAGCTGAAGCACGCAAGCACTTCAAAACAGTAAATGAAATTCATTATCAAAACACTGTGATTAAATACTTTGAAGGCATAAAGTGAGCAACCCACTCCTTCTTCAAAGATCTTTACTTGGCCCCAGAAGAACCTCCTATCGATTCTCAAGCCTATCCGATTGATCTAATTCCTCAATGTGTTCAAAACTCTGACAATACTATGCTGACTGCTCCGATCAGTATGAATGAGATTAAAAAAGCATTGGATTGCATGGAACCGGATAAAGCTCCGGGCCCTGATGGGTTCACATCAAGGTTCTACCTGACTTGCTGGTCTACAATTAAAAAAGATCTTCTAAGAATGGTCTGGAAATCTCAAACATGTACCAAGATTGGAGGTAGTACCAACTCGGCCTTCCTTGCCTTGATTCCGAACGATAAAGGTGCCACCGACTTCAGCAAATACTGGCCCATCTCTCTGTGTAATACAAGTTATAAACTGGTTACAAAAATAATAGCCAACCGTCTTAAGAAAATTCTGCCGATCATCATCCCTAAAAACCAAGGAGGATTCATCAAAGGGAGAAAGATTCTTGACAATATTGTGCTGGTGCAAGAAGCAATTCACTCAAGTTGTCATCGAAAAGAGAAAGGCATGGTGATTAAGCTAGATTTGACAAATGCCTTTGATAGGGTGAGACATGATTTCCTGTTTTCTGTGATGGAGAAATTTGGCTTCTCAAAAGCTCTCATAACATGGGTGAAAGCCTGCATTACCTCTCCTTGGATAGCGCCTTTGGTTAATGGTCGCTCAACGGAATTCTTCCAGGCCTCGAGGGGGCTAAGACAAGGTTGCCCGTTGTCCCCACTTCTTTACGCCATTCAAGCTTCGGTGCTCAGTTTCCAGCTAGACTACTGTCAACAGATCCAAACTCTGCCAGGCCTGAGGATGGCTCACAAGGTCAAAGACATAAATCATGCCCAGTTTGCTGATGATACATTATTGCTTGGAGGAGCTAGCATAAATTCTGCTAGGAAATTCAAGAAGGAGCTGGACATTTATAGGGAGGTTTCGGGCAGCAAGATCAACTATCTAAAAAGCACGATCTATGGCTGGAATTGCTCGATCAAGGAATTGACAGACATAGCAAGGCTGTTAGAAATGGAAGGAACCCTGACCTGGGAGTCATTTAAGTATCTTGGGATCCCAATCTTCAAATCAAATCCTAAGGTAGCTCACTGGATGCCCCTACTAGAAAAGCTAAAACTCAGAATACAAGCTTGGGGAGCCTCTTGGTTGAATAATGCTGGGAAGGTAATCCTAATGAAATCTGTTCTCATAAGTCTACCGTTATATCAGAACTCCATTCTACTAGCCCCTAAAACCTTTATTAGTAAAGTGGATGGCCTCCTGAGAAGATTTCTGTGGGAGGGAGGGAAAAATAATGAAAGAAGGCTCCATTTAGTAAACTGGGACACTCTTAAGAAGCCATTCTTGGAAGGAGGTCTCCAAATGCGAGATATGGCAGCCCAAAATCTTGCTCTGGGCTCCAAGCTCCTTTGGAACATTGTTTCTGGGAAACCTAGTTGGAGCAAGAGAGTTCTGTGGAAAAAATATTTTCATGGGCAGCACTTGAGGTGTTTGGACCAGCCTCCAAGAATAACCAAAGGATCATCGGTATTCAAACTCTGTCTCACAGCTATGAAACATTTCAGTCACAAGCTATACTGGATCCTAGGTAATGGGAAAAAAATAAGAATTTGGGAAGATTCGATCCTTGGAGATCAGCCCTTGAATCAGATGGCAGAACTTATAAATATTAGAGTTTGGCTTTAAGCCAGCAATCTGGAAACCCTTCGGGACATCTCCAATTGGAAAGATGATGCAGGAATACTTTGGGATGGTTGAAATCTGGGGGAGGTATCTCATTGGTTGGATGTTGAAGCCACTTTATTGCTGGATTTGCTCCAAGGAAAATCTCCCTTAAAGGCCTCTTCTAAGGACAAAAGAGGGTGGGGCTCTCTCTCAGGCTCATACTCAGCAGCAGAAGGTTACAAAAGTATGTTGGCTATCCCAAACGCTCCCCCAAAGCCAACTCAATGGAAATTTATTTGGTCCTTTCCTGCTCTCCCCAAAATTGACTTCTTTTGCTGGACTTTGGCGCATAAAAGTATCCTCACTAGAGATAACCTGAGAAGGCGTGGAATGGAAGGTCCCTCCAGGTGCCCTCTTTGTGCTTCGGATGAAGAAATGGCTAATCACCTGTTGTTATTGTGCCCCTTTGCTCAAGAAGTTTGGAGGGGTGTCCTGATGCTAGGACCTGACAAAATAGAGCTTCCCGGAAATATTCCGGACCTGCTAAGAAACTGGGCCAAGTTATCCTCGTTCTGTCTCTCCAAAAAAAGCCTTCTCAAGACTGGCTGGATGTGGATTCCCAAATTCACATGCTAGAAACTGTGGCTGGAGAGGAACAACAGAATTTTTAGGGAGGAGAGTTGTAATCCGGTCAGAATTATCTCTAAGATCAAAGCTCTGTTGGGTGAGGCCTTAGAAGCCAAACCCGCCATAAGAAATGGTATGATTCTGGACAGCGAGGAAGATCAATGGCTAAAAGAGCTAGTTCCAAACCATCAGAATAGACCCATTCCCCCTGCTAAAGCCCCTTCTCATTGGGAAATTCGTCTGGAAGAACAGGAATTCATCAAATGGAGATCAGCTTTGGATGATCACTGCCTTTTCTTCGATGGGGCCTCTAAAGGTAACCCAGGAGCGGCGGGTGGCGGTGGAGTTATCTTGAGTCCAGGTGGCTCAACTGAGCTGCGATTTGCTTGGGGTCTGGGGCATGAAACTAACAACAGAGCAGAGGCTCTTGCTCTATGGCAGGGTCTAAATCTGGCTATCAAGAGGAATCTCCTCTCCATCTCAGTCTTTGGAGACTCTAGACTAATTATCCAGGCTATGAACTTTCAAAAGATCCCTTCTCAGGTTCATTTAGCCTCCACACTCAAAAAAATCAGACTAGTTTTGCCCAAGTTCCGCAAAATCTCCTTCTATCATATTCTGAGGAAGTTAAACTCACAGGCAGACTTGGCAGCCAATCTAGGCTCTATCCGTAGCAGGAGATCTCTGTTAGTTAATGATGTTGAATCGGACTGCAGCATTCCATAATTCTGGAGAAGACTGGGCCTTCGCTCCTTGGAGTAATCCACTGGTTCAGATATCTCTCCATCCCCTAGAGCTACGGGACCGAACCAATTCTAGCTGGCAGCTGTTAGGAGACGCGGACTCTTCCACAAGGAAAAAACGCAACCTCATCATTTTCGATCTCTGCTCCATGCTGGACTTCACCGCTGCATCTCTCTGCAATCAGTTGGGTAGGTGCTGGGGGGTTCACGAGGGCTCCTTCAAAGCTAGATTTGAGAGCAGAAAGGCCTCTGCAGCGTTCTATGTTGAAACGGCAAGCAATGCCGGCAATGCTGACACCTCTCTTGGCAATCATGAGTACAAAGTAACAATCCACCAAACAAATCAAAAGAAAACAAGCAATGAGCCAGTGGATGATCTGGCAAAGGAACTCCGGAGCGATGGGTCTCCTCTCTGCAAGCTAGGAAGCAGAGCTAAGACGCGACATGCAAAAGCAGCGGAAATCCAAGACGCCATTCTGAAACCAGATCAAGTGCATATTCAAGCCATTATCTGCAATCACAGTGTAATTCCTTCAGCGAACCTATCAAAAGCTAAATGTACTCTCCTCGCCTCCTATCAAAACGAAAGCAAAATCTGTAACAAGGAAATACAGAGTAGCCCTGTTAAAGCCCTCGGCAGCTGTTTTGCCGAATCTTAAATAAAAACTAGCCGTTATTGTAAAAAAAAACATATGGTTGTACTTTTGTAGTACTCATTAAAAAGGTTATAGTGGCATGGTATAAGGATCTTTATAGTAGCAGGTTAAGTTCTTTTTTATATTTTTTTAATGTTTAAATACGTAAAATATAATTTTGGTCATTTAAATAAATTTTGAGATTCGATTAGAATTTAAGATTACAATTTATGTTGCATGAAATTATCATTTATGATTGAGACAAATTTCACAAATAAATTTATTTTAAATATGTGGCTAGTAAAGGAAGGAGATGTATTAAATATCCCTTGTTCCATGTCAAAATTGGGATGTCCAAAATTAGTACTTTATTTTAATAAAACAATATGGAAAGATATCATAGAATAATTTTGATTAATAGAGGGGATATATTGTCGTATCTTCTATACTCTATTAATATAAATGTTTTTCAATTACATCTCATTTTCCCCTCTTCTTTCAAATATTTTCCCATTGTCTACAACCCATGAAGGACTAATTTACTCCAAATTCCTTGATTTTTTTTAATCCTATAGGGATTCTATTTCCTTCTCTCTATTGAAATTATCTTAAATTTTCATTTGATTGAAGGGATTTTCCCACAGTGAGTACTTGTATTGAAGGGGGGGATACCTAGACCATATCATTACAACCACTCTTAAAGAAATGGTTTGGCATATGTATCCATTATGTTAGTTTAGAATTGGACATCTAAGAGTTGATTTTGTTGTTCTCAATGTTTTTACATAACTTAGAGATTTTATCAAGGTTTTTTCTTCAATGGTTGCTATCACATGGGTTTATTGCTTTTATAGTTTCCCTCTAAATGGGCACAAATTATTGGATGAAATTCCTTCAAGTGACATGTTTGTTGGTAAATTCTATAACAAAATGTCTATTGTCATAATCCAATACTTGGAGCCATTGAGAAATTTTCCTCTAAAACAATCTTATCTTGTAGGCTAAGACTAAGAGAAAATACAAAAGAAGATTTAGGCATAGGAAATGATGCCTATTTAAACTTGACATATGTTTAACTTAATGAATTAGCCTAATCCATTCTCAATTTTTTATATCACTTATAGAATTCACAAATGGAAAGAGAGGTTCCATAATCTTACCAATGAGTTGTGACCATCATGGTAGTCAATGGATTATGATAAAAGAAGTAAAGCAATGTAGTTAATACCACAACTTATTAAATTAAGATATACTAGTGATAATTAGTAATGAATTTGTTAACCACCAATACATATATATGTTTTATCAAAATATTTTTAATTTTTTTTTCTATTGCAAAACCATATGAAAAAAATTATTTTAAAGACAACTTTTATTTTATTTTAAATTACATCTTTACAAACATAAAGATCCAAAGAAAAATATCTATTACATAAAAGTATAATATCAAGATCACAAGAATAAGGCTCCAAGGAAAAAGTGTGTCCCTGCTCAAGACTATTACATACCACTATAATATCAAGATCATAATTGCATAATGAATACTAATTGTTAATACTATCGTTAGAGAGAAAATAATATTCATCTAAACAAGGAACAATACATGTTCATTTAAGGTAGTTTGTACTTACCTCTTGTCCAAAACATAAAAGAACATGATTGGAGTAGCCTATAATGAAAAGGTACACATATTTTAAAGAAGTATGAGAAATAGTTGGAGCTTTTCCCCAATTTTCAATTGCCACTTAATTAGTCAAATATTTGTAGTCCCTTTCACCCATGATTCTTGTAAAAACACAGGCACTGTACTCTTCTCCAATCAAGTTAATTAAAAAACATGATACTGGTGAATTCCTTATTCTATTTTGTAAGAATCGCAGATATCAAATGATGTCGTGGTCTAATTGGTTATCACGCCTATCTAGGAAATTGAAGGTCAATCACAGCGCCATTACTATATTTTGGCGGTTTCTGTGATACGAAATCTACTTATTTTTCTTTCATCTCGTTTCACTAGTAATACTATACACATTTAAAATACAACAAAGATGATTTTATTAATAAATTCAATACTTTTATTTTAATTCATAAATACAGTCAATCATCATATTTCTTTATCATGTTTGGGTTTTATTATTTTATTTTTCTAATTTTTTTAAAATAAAAATATTGATTTTATTTTCTCAATAAACAAAGAAATGTATAATTCTTTTTTAAATTAACAAATACCTTTTTTAAAATAAAAACAAATTATTCTATAAATAAAAATTTCAATATAAATAAAAATGACAAAACAAAAAAGAATGTACATGTTTTATTAGTATTAACTTGATTTATGGTGTGTAGTCTCTTTTTAGAATACAAGAACGTTTCTTAATTTTTCTTTTAAATAATGGGTTGAATTCTTTTTGAACTTTACATTTTCTCTTCACTTTAAACAATATGATTCATGTGCGGGGTAACTTACTATGGTTTTCTTTTTATGTAATGGGTTGAAATATTTTATGTATTTCTTTTTATATAATGAGTTGAATTTTTTTACTTGTGGATATTTTTCTTATTTTAAATATAATGTGTTTCATGTAGGCTGTGACTTATTATGGTATTTTAATTTGGATAGTTAGTTTACATGATTTTATTTTTCTATTAAATTTGAAGTAGAAAATGTTATATATATGTAATTTTTTTTAAGAAGTGTAAAGATATATTAAAGGAATAAAAGGCTGAGGCAGGGATACTCCCTTTCGCCATTACTCTTCCTGTTGGTAATGGAAGGTCTCAGCAATTTCATTAGAGATGAGCATCAAAGGGGTAGACTAAAAGGCATAAAGATTACAAAAGGTTGCACCCTAACACACCTACTGTTTGTTGATGACATTCTGGTCTTTATCAATGGTAGTATTGGGGACATTAGTATCATCAAGACAACTTTCACCCTCTTTCAATTGGCTACAGGTATGATTGTAAATGACAGCAAGTCTACATTGACAACAGCTGAGTGTACTATGCATGAGATTTCCTTTGCTCTACAACGCTTCCATTTCTCCCAGCTGCAATTAGCAGAAGGCCTCAAATATCTAGGCTACAAGTTGAAACCCCTAGGCTATAAAATTGCTGATTGGACTTGGCTCATCACCAAATTGGAGAAAAGACTAAACACATGGTACCTCAAATATCTTTCGCGAGTTGGAAGACTCATTCTCATCAAAAGCATCCTGGAGGCCACCCCCATATATTGGATGTCCTTGGCTTGGATTCTCAGGGGCATCCTCAGCAGAATTCAAGCCATCTGTTGTAGGTTTATTTGGCAAGGGAACAAACAGGGAAGGATCTTTGCTTGGGTTAGGTGGGAGGCTCTAAATCTTCCAAAAAATGGGGCGGGTGGGGCCTTCAAAAACTTGAGGATTTCTCTTTAGCTCTTGCTGCAAAACTTGGCTGCAAATTATTTGCAGCAGACAGCCTATGGACAAGGGTTACATATGCAAAATACATAGCTCCCCTACACATCATGGACTGGATTAGGAGAGCTCATCAAAGTACCTCGGGGGTCTCAATTATCTGGAAGGCGGTACTTAAAGTTTTGAGTCTGATCAGGGAAGGTATCACCTGGAGGATCTGATCTAGCAACAAAGTCCGAATTGGTCTTGATCCTTGGGTGGGCTGTGGGGACATGCACCGACTACCCAGGGACCTCATTCTGTATCTCCAACAACAGAATTTCACTTATATTTCTCAGATTGTTGACCTGGAAAATTCCACTTTCCTTCATCAAGCTTGGAAATCTGCAGAGCATTTAAACATTCCTCCTATTTGGTCATAGCAATGGGAGGAGGTCACACGAGCCCTTACGGATGCCCACATCCGAATATTAGAAGGGGATGATGAAATTATTTGGGCTCTATCTAAAAATGGTAGATATTCCCCAAAGGAAGGTTATTTGACTTTGGCAGCACCAAGGAGGCCTCCTCTGCTGGCTGATTGGTGGAGACATCTTTGGAAACTGAAGGCACCCCCCAGATCTAGACTTTTAATGTGGACCATTCTCCAGAACAAAATACCAACAGGAGAAAATCTTCTCAAGCGATCACAGCATGGGCCCCACTGGTGTTGTCTCTGTAAACAGGCAATCAAGACAACTTCTCATCTTTTTTTAGAATGTACAGTTACTTGTTATCTGTGGAAACTGATTCTACAGCATATCAATCCCTCTGTTACCTGGGCTGGGAATACTTTACTTGCTGCTTGGCAAGTCTGGTATCAGACTTCCATGCCCCCAAAGATTCGGAACCTCCCACTTCTTACCTGTTGGACAATCTGGACAGCTAGGAATCACAACATTTTCCAGGATTTGGTTCCAAATTGGGATGTCCTGGCAGCAAAAGTCATTGTTGATTACACTCTCATCTCGGATGATCCTCCTCCCAGTAACCGGCGCAACCCTTCTCATCATCAAATAAATTACAACAAACCATGGGCTTTTTTTGATGGAGCTGCCCAAGAGCAAGGCTGTGGTGGGGGGGCTATTCTTCACCTATCCCAACATCATTCTTTCAGCATGTTGATTGGTCTTCACAGATGCACAAACAACTCAGCCGAACTCCTTGCCGCAAAACACACCATACAATTTGCTTTGGAGAATCATTCCACAGATTTGCAACTTTATGGGGACTCTAAAATTATATGTGATTGGTTGAATGGGATAACTATGCTCTACATATACATTATTGCACATCTTGGATGAGAATTTGAGATTAATCACACATTTTGATTCTTTCTCTTGCACACATATTTACAGGGAGCAGAACGAAGTTGCCGACAGCCTTTCCAAAGAGGCTGCGATCGGGGAGCTGGGCATCTGGATGATCAGAGAACAGGAAGGAGATTCTTTCTTCCAATATTATCACAAGCCTTTTATGAACCAGAATGTTTAATATTTTTCATGGTTCTAGTACATGCATCTCTTTATTTTGATCAGGCATAAGCCTTATTTGTTTATATATATTGTCTCGGTATATGTTCATACAGTTACTTTATATGTCTCTCAGTTATGTTTTTATTGTTGTCCCCTGCGTGGATCAAAGGAAACATTTCTGATATACATGATCTTGATCATGCACAACATATGCATCAACATCTACAACATGTAATTTCCTCTTTTATAATGAAATTACGATTTTTCCTGATGGGAAAAAAAATTGAAGGAATAAAAGATTTGGAAACACGATCTTGAAAAACTAAATAAAAAAGTGGTTATTGACAAATAACAAGAATCAAAGTTTAGAGAAACAAATTGCGATTCTAAGAAGAAAAAATAAATTTTCTTGTAGAAATTATGGTGTAGATTTTCAACTGCTCATGAAGTTTTAATTAAAATCACAAGTCACAAACCTACTCTATTTCTCTATGGAATTCAATTCACAATTTAGAACATCAATAAAAAACATGCAACTAGAAATAACACACATGCACATAGTATTTTTTTTAGGGGAAAGCAATTTGTTAAAAAACCCTATGTCTGCTTGCATTAATCTAAGGAATAGAGATGTAATACAATTGCTAGCTCAATCTAAGCTCAACTTGCAAGTGAATAACCTATCTCTCTACTCACTAAGAGGCTCTGGCCCAGACTTAGTCAATTTCTGGCTCCACTTAAGCCCTTATTTCCTTGCGCAATTCCTGATGAAACTAGGCCCCTATTATTTAAGAATTTCCTCCAAAATGATTGCGCAATTCCCAACGTTGATCATCTAACTATAGGAAACACTTGTACTCTTAAGACTAGTCTACAACTGATGTTACACTGCCTTAGAATCTCCACCACAACTGGGGAACTCTAATTCTTTGCATCCACTAGCTATTTTGGGTTGATTGATTAGTTAACTGGATGATCACTGAGTTAGACGAAAGTCCCACTGCACAACTAACCTTCCACTAGTTCCTCCAACAATTGGAACTAGTTTAACTGAAAACAACTTGAAATAATTGACCTTGATTGCTACAAATTAGTAATCACACATGCTTAACTGAACTCCAAGCCCTCTAACTCGAATTTACTAATTAAACTGGGTGACAAGAGCCGTGTCACACAAGTTAACTGCATCCAAGCTGTTTGCTGAAGTGGAAATTCAAATTTTCTCAATTTGACCAAGGAAAAATCAAATTGAGATTTTCTTGTTGCATTTTTCAACATTTCTCCCATAAAAGGAAAGACAACCAAGAAATATGCAATATTTAGCTGAAATTTTAACACAAAAGAGACAAAAAAAACATCAAGGTTTCCCTTTACACGATGAAAGATCAGTTTCAAAAAGATCTATCAGGAAAAGAAAAATATTTTGAGTTGTTATTGCTTTCTTATTGTCCACCTACAAGTATATTTGAGATGGTTACAACATTTTTTTCTTCATTAATGTAAGAAATAAAATAAAAAATGAAAACAATAAATCATGTTGCCAACCTTCAAAGCTTAGGGAAACCTTTTTTTGGAAGTTTTTATTTTCGTTGGATTTTTTTTTTTTAGATTTAAACCTTTTAAAAGTCGAAATAAATATTTAGAAAAGAAACTTGTTTAACTTGAAAAGTCGATGAATATTCAAAGCTAATAAATATAACTGCAATTTTTTTTTTGAAGAGTTAAAGCCTTCAGTATCACATTCAAGCAATGAAATGAGTGTTATGAGCTTCCATTCTCTAAGAAATCAAGCACCATGGCCTCCAGATCGTGTTCCAAGTCATCGTTGCAATATCCACATGCCCCTTCCACTTCCACTTCATGTCCAAGGTGTAACAATCCATGTTGTTTTGATATCAGTGGGCTGTGTAAGATTTGGCATTGTTCTGATTACCTTGAAATGTGTGAAAACACTAAGGATCACATCCTGAAATGTTGGATTGTGGCTCATGTTTCCAAACTTGAATATATCATGTCCATATCAGTTTTCAATTCGTTAACCAGTGTGATATGATTGTGAGTGTTAGGTCCCTATAATACTAGTGTATCTCCCTTATTGTTATTGTTATTATAACCCCCTTATTGTTATTATTGTGCCCATGTATTCCCCATATTGTTGTTGTTGTGCCCCATATAAGCCCGCAATTTTTATTATTGTGCCCTTACATTATTATTGTTATGTAGGCTCTGATTATATTGTGTCCCCTTAAACTCTTGTATATACCAAGGAGGTCTTGTTATTTGTATCATCCAAGAATTGTTCATTTATGTGATGTAAAGGAGGTTTCCCCCTCGAAGAGGCTAATTTTCAAGTCATTGATCTATCTTTTCTATATTTTTTGATCTGGTTGTGTAGCATTATGGATATCATCCATCGTCCATCACATCACAGTTAAGAGAAAATTCTAAGGTTCAAGCAGTGGAAGTTCTCATCAAGCATCAACAACAAGTTATATAAATCTTAAAAGATAACCTCACTCTAGCTTAGAATCAAATGAAACAACAGACAGATCAACATTGCAGTGAAAGAAGTTTTGAAGTAGGCAACTGGGTATTTTTATGGCTACAACCATACAAAAAAATGTCACTCAAGCAAACTAAGAAGGATAATAAATTATCACCCAAGTACTATGGTCCTTAAAAGGTGTTGCAAAAGATTGGTACTATGGCATACAAATTGGAGTTGCCTGCATCTTCCCAAGTACACCCAGTTTTCCGTGTTTCATGCTTAAAGAAGGTTATTGGTGACAAGCTCCTAGTACAAACAATATTTCCAGAACTTGACAAAGAAGGAAAAATCATATTGGAGCCTAAAGCAGTAATGGAAACAAGAACCCAACAACTAAGGAATTGATCAATTTCAGAGTATCTCATTAAGAGGAAGAACTTACCCACCAAAGATTCCACATGGGAGGATGACAAATTTTTACGTAAGCATCAAGAACTACTCAAGCATTGAGGACAACACTTTTTTGAAGGAGAGGAGCATGTTAGGTCCATATAATACTAGTGTATCTCCCTTATTGTTATTGTTAGTGTAGCCCTCTTATTATTATTGTTGTGCCCATGTAGTCCCCATATTGTTGTTGTTGTGCCCCATAGATTCCCACTATTGTTATTGTTGTGCCCTTACATTATTATTGCTATGTAGACTTTGATTATATTGTGACCCCTTAGACTCCTATATATACCAAGGAGGTATTTTCATTTGTATCATCCAATAATTGTTTATTTATGTGATGTAAAGGAGATTTCCCCCTCGAAGAGGCTAATTTTCAAGTCGTTGATCTATCTTTTCTTCTATTTTGTGATCTGGTTGCATAACGTGAGAAGACATATAACGCATATATGAACAGGTAGAAAAGAAAGAAAATTCTTCTTAACGGGTAGAAAAGGAAGAGTTTAGCCTTTGTTTAAACGTCTGAATAGAAGGAATTTAAATAATGATAATAAATACCAAGCATGTAAGTGTTTATTTTCATTATGTATTTGTTCATGAAAATAAATATCCTAGAAAGAGCAACCCTTACATCCATCAAAGATGTTCTTTGTCTATTTGGGTAAATAAACCATGTTGTATGTTTTTAGAAATTGATTAATAACAATTTTTGTATTTATCCATTCTTTTTTTTGTGATAGATCACGCAGCCATTTGTTTTAATTGAAATTTTGATTGAGATGACTATCCGAAGGATGCATCTGAGGTTTTGAAACCTTCTTTTGGTAAGCCAAATAGGGAAAATCATCTATCACTAAGTTGCATGGCACAGGGAAACATAAACACTTATTTGAAACATGAACATGTTGAAAATGTGATCCCTAGACAATTAGGATATATATCTATTTCAAAACATTGCATTGAAACTTTGAAAAAAATATTTTAATATTATAATTTCGAATACAAATACATATTCAATAATAAATGGAAGTGTTCAATTATCTTTTGTTCAAGGCTCAAATAGTGAGGAGAACAGATAGGGATTTATTTTGTCATCTTAGTTTTCAAATGAGCATGCCTTCGACCTCCACTCAATTACGGTATTGACCACAAAATAAAAGTTTTTATTCAGTTTGCATTTATACTATTAGGATGGATAGTTGTCTCATTCAGATGGTTAACAATTGTTCTATGTTTTCTAAGAAAGGTGGATTTCTTGAGATATCTGGAGGATTTTTGGATACAAAGCATTATTGACCTAAAAGTTGAATTGGATGCACAATTAATTTGAAAATTGTACAAAGAGAAAAAAATTAAACAAAGAATGCCAAAGAAAAGGGCTATCGTTGATATCATCACGAAAGTTTAGCTCCATTATGTATTACTACCTATGAGGGTTTGGCTGCAGATTGTCATGGTCTGGCTGAGTAAAGCTTGTTGGGGTCCCTCTCAGAGGTTAATGGGAATGATCCGGCCTTTTATAATAAGCACTCAACATAGGTGGTTGTATGGTCTAGTGTGGAGGGAAGAGGGGACTCAATTTCACAAGTTTAAAAAATCTTTGGATTACATACGAATGCCAGGAGAAATGACACACGACTTATGGATAGCTAATGAAGTTTCCCTTAAAAGAACACATGGTAAAATGGAACAAGGCAATCAAAAGGGCGAGGAGGATAGTGAAAAATTGATTAAATTAATAAAACATCAAAACCCTGCATCATTGAACAGACCAAAGAATGAAGATGATTATTTCAATAAAATGTCTTGGAAGAGGAAAGGAGTCTCCTTAATGTATTGTATGGTCCACTTCTATGAGGACACCAGTAATTTTGATGCGATCAATGGTTCTACCAGAGATAATATTATAAATAGTCACATCCTAAATGACGTTGTTATGACTTATGAAAAATCTAGTCTTATTAATGATGTTATGGAAGCCTGCTCTGACACATGGGATTTGTTGGAATTTGTTGACAATTTTGACAATGTGGAAGCATACAAAGAAGTTGAGAATGTGAGGAACATGTGGAAGCAACATTTCAACAATTTGGTGAGTCTCAAAACAGTTGTTGAAGCACTTCAACCTGCAAACTGTGAAGCAGTCGATTTATCAGAGAATTCGCAAGGCACATCAGAGAAATGGAAAAGTGCATTGGAGAATCGACATGACTTCCATTCTCTATGAAATCAAGCACCGTGGGCTCTAGATCATTTTCCAAGTCATCGTTGGTGTTAGGGTCCTATAATTTATAGGATCATAAGTTGATTATTTGTGAATTTTCATGATTGTGATTGTTATAAATAATATTTCAGTCTACAAATGATTTCCAAAGGAAAACATACCATCCCACCCCCCTCTAAAATTTTTTGACTCCCAACTTTGTGATCGTTGACTCCACTCCACTACTATTCCACCATGTGGTGCGTCCTGGTCCCCACTCCGCCCCAATGCAATTTTGCACTTCGTTGTTATCCCATCACGGTCACCTCCCTCCCCCACGCCACTACCATTCCAACACATGGCACTATTCTGTAGTTGGTACGTAATTGCTCATATGATAATGGACCCGCTCCATTAAACAACTAAATTACAATGGTAATCAGACTTTTGCTAATAAAACAAACCAAAACCCATTCATTCGCCCTCCTTTCGTTGTTCCAAAGCATTTGTAACCAGAACTTTCTCCAGCACCCAGTCAACATACATATTCTATATACAGAACATCAAGTCATCAAACCAACCCGATAGTATGACCAATCAACGATTGAACAACCTTTGTACGCCCAACCACCATTTTTCATCCAACTTTCCTAGGTAAACTCTAAATTCACAGTTATTTTCTATTTATTATGGATCCTAAAGGCAAAGCTAAGATTACAAAAGAGAACCCTCTCCTACCCCTTGTCATTGATCTGGACCATCAACCTCTAGTAGACCAAGAGTACAAAATTAGTGAAACCAGTTGTGAGTTTGACCTTTATGAACTCCACAACTGGTTAAAGCATAAATTTATAGACCTCAACGATGAATTGGGCCTGTGGGATTCTTCCCTACCCCAATTCATTTTCCCTTAGACCTACCACTACCCTGAATTTGTCTCATGGTGCCAATTTCAATATATTCCTAGTCAGAGGGCAATTGTGGCCCAAAATAATGACATCCTTTTCACCATCACCTCTGAATCCATCTCCCAGATGCTCCAAATTCAAAACTCTGCACCTCTGAAACCTTTTACAGTAGATTCCCTCATGGAACTCTACAAGAACCTAACCTTTCCTCATAGAGAAAATATTTTTGAAACATTTCTCCCTGAGGATGCCCAATTACCAAAGAAGAATCCCCCCTATTCATCCTCCATGTTCCCTGAGATGACTAAACAAATCATCTCCATTGTTTCTTGTTTACTGGGCTACCAATCTGATCAGTGGGTTGATGAGGCCATCATAAGGTTTTTTTCAGTCCTCTCAATAGATGAAAAGCCCCAAATTATCTTCAACTACAATGAGTTTCTAGTAGATGCAATCCATGAGAAGTTCCTAAAATTTTCTACATAAGGAACCTTCAAATATGCATCAGTTCTAGTTTATTTGTTTTTACAACATCAGGCAGACAGATTTCATTTTAAATTTAAGAGATTGGATGAACAAGGAAATTCCCAATCTATAATTCATTAGAATTAATTAGTGAGGAAGCATTCAAATGAGTTTACTTTCAGTGACTATTTTGATCAATTTATATATACAGTTAGTTGCCTATTGAACAGTGAAATTGAACCTAGGATAGGACCTAAAATAAGAAGGATTTTACACCTTAGTGATTAGACCAAAACAGGTGATTGGTACTTGTACCAGAATTACACAGAAATTAGGGTGTATGGGTGTGAATTTCCACCTTACAGGTTGCCAAATTTTGTCCCAATGAAAATTTCTCATTATAATACATTAGAGAGATGATTCATATGGATGATATACATTTTGGAACAACAAATATTAAAGCACAGCTCGACCCTTTCATCTGCAACACCAGAGTAGCAACTAAAGAAGGAGACATCCTCCTAAAGAAAATGAACTTTAAACTCAGCTTTACCTGGTCATATGACCCCTTGGGAGTGATTTCAAAGCTAAGATTAGAATAGAATACTACTCCCTACATTCATAGTCCTAGGCCAGAGATTGAGAAATACATGAACCAGGATCAACGGCTGGAAAACACTCAGCAGGAGGCATAAGAAAAGGTAATCTCCACGACATCAACACAGAATCCTATAGCACGGGAGAATCAGGACAAGAGATCTAGGAAAAATGTTTCCCCTACAGTCACAGAAACTCCAGAGAAAAAATTTCAAATCTATAAGAAAAGGCAAAGGACTAATCCAACAAAAGAAATCTTTCAACAAGAGAATACACAGTCCACCATTAGTTTGATAGACCCTAATGATTCAAGGAGTAATTAAAATATTTTAGTAGGGACTCCATCCTCTTCGGCCTCCCAAGATCCATTAGACACCTCTCAGTCAAGAGAATTGGTTCATGACCAAACTAAACCAAACATATTTTCTAAGTAGAGAGAGATCAAAAAGAAAAAAGAACCGCTAAAAGCTATAACATATACACAGTTTCTGAAGCAAACAACCTCTTCACAGCATAGGCTACTATCTTCCTTTGACACAGAGAAAGGGAAAATGTAGATAACCTTCCTACATGCTGAGGTCCCTTTCCCAAAGACTCGTGAAGATTATAAAAAATTCATTTTTTTCCTTCAATACTGATCAAATTCATCCAATTGATCAAATAGATCTACACAAACAAATATGGGAGATGTTGTACTCCACTTTGACAACCTCAACAATGGCAGCTTCTAGGCTGCAAGCCTTTGTAAATAAAAATCAGTCTCAACTTAAATTAGAGAAAGTCTCTTTTCTGGATAAAGATACAAAAATCAAATCATTGGAAGACCTTGTAATCAAACTGGGATATCATCCCAGCAATGTGAAAGTAGCAAAAGATATTATCAGAAGAAAGAATACTAACATTGCAACACTCAAGAAGTAGCTCAAGCTTCCCTCCATAGAAGACCCACATACTAAGGAAGTTGGAGAATTAGAGAAGGAAAAAGAAGACATGTTCAAAATCGTTATTGAACAAAGTGGGTAGATCAAAGCAATGGAGGTTGAAATGGAGAAATTGTTGAAGAAAAGAGAACAATCCACACAGTTGGAAGCCATTCCATTGACAACAGTTCCCATTGCATCTACATCAGAAGCAGTGGCATCCACTTCAGCAACCATCACTGAGGGGCAATCTACATATTCTTCAGAGGAACTTATTAGAGAAATGGATGACCTATCAATTAGAGGATAGGAAATTGAGAAGCTAAAAACTCATCTGAATAACCTTCAAGAGTAGAAGCTGAAGATTGACAATGTATACTTGGCTGAGCTACAGAAAACTCATAAATTAACACAAAATATTGAACAATTGAAAAATGAATTAGCAATGGCACAAACATTGGCATAGAAAAAAGAGAGTATATGGATAGAAATAAATGAGGCCATGACTGAAATATGGCCCTCAATTCAGATTATTTTTTAGCAAGAGGAGTTAATATAGAGGTCTAAAGAGGTCATTGAAGAGGTAAAAGCAGATTTAGGGCAGAAGCCAGGTGAAGCCACTGCTCTAATTAGAGTTTTAAATTCGAATACCAAGGAAGTATTGGAAGAATTTTAAATTGAAAATAGGACAGAGACAATTCTAGAGGTGAGGAGGGTTCTTACAAAAAGGAACCTTATGTTGCAATTGGAGAACAAGTGTCATAATATGGAGTCCAACATTCAGAAATTCCATAGGAAATTTAATGTGCTAAATTAGAAGGGACTACCAGGTTTGATAGGGATTGGAGATAAGCTGATCAGTTTAGAAGATTATCACTAGAAATTATATACCATAGCAAGAGATAAGTCAAAGTTTTCTACCATCAAAGGAAGCATCACAGGGAAATCCTTCATGGAAGCTTTGGACTTTGATCTGCTGATAAAAAATGAGATAAAGCACTTGTTTATTATCAAACCTACTTTTCAAAAGTACATCGAGGTGGATGAAACCTATAGGAAGCTAGTCGAATTCTCCACTCCAAGTGAAGACATATGGGAAAAATTGTGCGAGTTACTTGGGTAAAATAGTTTTTCACCTTCAATAGCAAGGCAACACTTCTTCAAGCCGAGTCATCAGCAACAATCCTCAAACATAGTTCCAGAGCACTATAGCAATTTTAGCTGCCTAATTTTTTGTAATATTTTTGTAATCAATTTAGGATATTTTGTAAAAAAATCTTGATATTTTCACTCAAGATATTTCTGAAAATTTGTGTATAAATACTTAAAAAATCGAAGTGAAAATGTTGGGACTTGTATCAAGAAAGCACATTTTGATGTACAATTGTTAACTGAGCTGAAATTGATCATTTCATTAATACGGAAGACTGTTCCAGGATTCATGTGTCAGGCTAATTGGTGATGTCTTTCCTCTTGTAAACTTGTTATATCTTTGTTTTCATATGTTTTCTTATCCAAATTGTTTAAAAGAAGATGAAGGGCTGAACTTGTTTAATCACACTTTGTCCTGGCTAATAAGCAATTTATATGTTTTCAAACTGAATTTAAATATAGAATTCATGTTAAAATGCTCTATGTTTAATTAAATTTGAATCTATTCCTCCCTCTCACTCCACAAAGTTACAAGATCTAATAGTTTGCTTACCTTGCCCTGTTTCAATCTACTCTATTATTTCAGTATTTGATCACCCTAAGACTTTGACTCCATTGCTTAATGTCCTTAATTTAAATTTTCAACCAAACATTTCAAAAAACCAAACTCTAAACCTAATAACTATCCTAAAATCCTACTACAACAAATCTAAATCTAATAGAGAGATCCATCTCTGAGTTTAGAAGGGCTAGCTTCTAAGCTTGAAAGTGGTTCTATGGCTACCTCTAGGTTTCTTTTATAGCCTTAAGAAATTATGGAGTGATAACAGCTAGCATCCACATGCAAAAGGCCACAATTCAAATTAGTTCCCAATCTTTGAAAATCCAGTTCCAAATCTTTGAATGGCGGAAAGAGACATAAAATGAAATATCTCAAAGCTATTTGAAGAAAGAGATGAAATAAAATATTTGGAATGTATTTGGAGGAAACTTATCAAAGAAATGAAAACATTGGCATCATCATGGTTTGTGTTCCAAATCTTCAACATAAATCCTTTGTAAGAGTTTTCACGCTTGAAGAAATTGGGTGAGGGGAGCGGCGATGGAAGAAAGAACTGCATGACTGGTGAAGGGACAATAGGTGGAGGGCACGAAGAAGGGTCGGCTAGCATTGTGAACCACTAGGTGATCACACTATCAGACATGGGCGAGAGAGAACCACGTAGTTGGTGAAGGGATAACAAGGTGCGAGGAAGGGTAGGGCAGTGGCGGGCCAGAGAAATTCGTTGCCACTACGTGCTAAAAATGATTGGCTAGAGGAGGAAGAAAATGAAGAGATGGGATTCGCTGGGATGAAAAATGTTTACCCAACCAACTCCACAGAGGGAACACCTTCGGTGTAATAACTCTCATCCTTTTACCATTGAACTTGCGGGAACCAAACATGTTGGCTTAGGAGTGACAATGTAAAGTCATGGAATTATATTTGATCCTTTACCTTTATGCATTTATCAAAATGTGATGTGGAAACATTAATAAATTGGCTTAGATAGTTAAGGAATAACAAGACTTTATACACTACTAAACATTGCAAAATTATGGGTAATAAGTCAATAACACCATCCATGAAAAATAATATTGCAATAGAGTGGTAAGTAGTGTTACATTTTGTCACAACATGGGGAACATGTGCTTTTGTTTGCATTTCTTTTGCATTGAAAAATGTTGGTTTCACATTTCAAAAGGGTGTGGGCCATTCTTTTAGTGAAGTATGGTAAATTATCAAGATGATGTAACTATTCATTCAAAGTTGAGAGAATGTTGCTTAAAACATATTAGGAAAGTGTTTTAGTTGTGTAGAATGTATGGAATATCCTAAGAAATGCTTATTTGCGGTATCATAAGGAAAATTGTTGGGTCATATTGTGAGTAAGGAAGGAATATATATTGATCTGGAGACAATTAAATACGTAAATGACCTAACTCACCTACGTTTTGTAAAGGAATACACACTTTCTTTGGAAAGATAAATTTTGTTTGAAGGTTCATCCCTGATTATGCTTCAATTGTAAAGCCAATTAATAAATTATTGAATAAATATAAACATTTGAATGGACTCATGAAACTCAAATGGACTTTCAAATATCAAGCAATCAATCACTACTATCTATGTTTTAGTTAGTCTTGATTTTGACAAAGATTTCATGCGTTATCCATTTGCTTCATAAGGAACTATTACTAGCATACTTAAAATAATCAAAAGGGGGAAGAACTTTCTAGTTCTTTTACGAACATAAATTTACATTATTATGAAATATATTAGACCATCTAAGGAAAACCCTTCTCTTTGGTCAAGGTTGTTACTCATTTTAAAACTTATATTCTCTCAACACATGTTATTGCTTATGCACCATGTTGGCCACACTTGTGTCAACAGTCCAAGAAGCAGAGCACAAAGCACCATAATTTGTTTTTCAAGGATCAATGCCATCATTCGGCTTCCAATTCTATCACTATAAACCCAATTTGTATAAGTTTATTGTAAATGATGCTAGTATGACTATTGAGCCATGTAATAACACCTAGGTAAGCCTATGATTTTTGTCAAAGGGTTTCATCCAAGGGAGTTTTTTAACCTCCCAAAATTATGTGTGTTTGTAAACACGAATAATCGGTAGAGTTTATCTCCCAGTTATAACCGCAAAGTTAGGGCAAAATTCATTGAAAAGGTCTTAGGTGAGTCCTAGTGTTTATTAAGTCTATGTAAAATTGTGTTTAGGAATATTTTAGTGCATGGTTGCTCATAGTTAGACACCATGGCTAAATCATTTTATTATAGACACACTTGGTTTCATATTAGATCATATTGTGTCGTAGAATTGGGTAGTGTATTGAGGGTCTATGCCTAAATGTGTATTTCCCCTTCTAAGGGTTAAATTAATTTGTAATATCTTGATGTAAAAAATATTTTAGTACATGGTTACTCATAGTGAGACATCATGGCTAAAATATTTGAGGGTGGAAAAAATAATTAATCCCCTCTAGTCAATTAATTAATTTTTCTCGCAAAATTAAATAAAAGTCCTAGGCCAAAAAATTAATTAATTTTGAGTCAAAAAATATTTTAAGAGAAATTAAATTCTCTCAAAGTGGAAAATAATAAAAAATCATAGGTAAAAAACTATTTAATTTTTGGATGTCCTCCACCAAGAGAAAAATGGATTTTTTAAGAAAATTTAACCCCTTGGACCTTGGTGGTTAAGCCAAAGTGAATTTTTTTAGGATATTAATCCAAAATATTATTTTTTGGATTAATAAAAAAGGGGTTTTAAGATAAATTCGAAATTTTCCTCAAAAATAAAAAATCAACAATAGAGATCAAGTTATTTTCAAAGGAATATCAACAGACAAGATTATTTGACGAGGATCAAGCCAAATAGTCATTATTTCCTTGGATGGGTTCTATTCTCTCATTTTCTATATAAGGAAGTTATGAAGCTCCTAATTTCCATCTTTGGATAATGAGTCTGTAACGCATGTACTAATCCTTACTTTGTTGGAATTGTGTTTCTCATAATAGAAAGACGTTGGAGTTTCAAACTCATGGTGTTCTTCTATCTATTGATCTATGGTATGTGTTAGTGATTTTTTCTGCTTTATATTATTCATGCTTCATAAAAAATTTATTTCATTTGTTGTGTGACGAAACATCTATTGTTACAGGTATCTTGCCCTGGTGTTGGGTTTAGATCTACAGGTCTAAATCTCTTATTCTCTAATGATTTATTTTTAAGTTTGAAATAAAGGTCTACAAGTACGCTAGCCCTTGGTCTCCAAGTTCACAAACTGTGGGGAAAAATCAACCATGTTTGGATTCTGAGCTTTCGTTTTACAGGGCACTTTGTAGAAGAGTTTTGGCTAGTCATTTATTTATACACATCATTCATTTTAAATTTCTAAAAAGAAAATAATCTCTTTCTCTTGTGCTATAACAAAATTTACATGTTATTAAGAGCTAATTTATTTTTGTAAATAGTGTAAATATTTATACATTATTTCTTCACTAACTCTTGTATTTTAATACTAACCCATTCTTAATTTTGTAAATATTTATTTGGGGTTTGAGGTTTATTTGAAATTTGTATATATTAGGTATTTCTATTTCTATTCTAATTTTTTTTTACGGGCACTTTCACTTTGAAATCAAGGAAAAATTAAATTGGTGAAAGGGTTGGCTTTACTTAGCCTGAAAGGCAAGGATTTGGACATCCAGATAGCCTAAAGGAAGTCATCTAGACTTTTTGGAGAAGGTTGTTATTGATTTAAGGCCAGATCTTCAAGGGTTTGATCCTTCATACCCATGCTTCAAAATTAAGAGAGTCGCAGCCTTAAGAAGGAATGTTTTTACTACAAAACAAGATTGTTTGATCCATAGACTTTACAAATAATTTTAGAATATAAAATTAATTTATCTTGCATGATCATTAATTGTTTTCGGAGTCTTAAAGGGTCTATTTTCAAACTTATTTATGCCTGTCAGGCTAGTCGCAGGGGATTTCTGAGGCTAGAAGCCCTAGCTGCAAGGGCCTTAAAGCATTTTTCAAGCTTAGTCGCCTTTATAAGACTTTTACCCTCTTGGAAGCCCCTCTCCTTCTCTTTTTTCGTGTGTCATGAGCCTATAGGCATCTTCCCTTGCTACTGTTGGCCTTCTAGGCCTTTATCCCTTGATTTGTAGCCTTTCGGGCCCTTAGAGCCCTTGGTTGAGCCCTTTTCTCCCCTACTATGAGCCCTAAAGGGGATTCTCTCCCTCGTGGCAGCCTAGAGGAGGCTTATTTCTGAGCGTCGTAGGCCTACAAGGCCTATTCTATTCCCCCATACAGTCATTACTTGGTTTTACATTGGTATTTTGGACTAACACTTTATTTTGCAGGGGTTCCCAGAGCTTTTGGAGTTAATAATTGTGGTTGCAGGTGGATGGACTCATTGGAAGAGTTCTAGGAGCCGAACTATTCACCAACAAGGCCATTCGACACAGTGGTTTTCTTCTCAAACTCTCCCTTTCTCAATGGTTTTTTCACTACAACCTATATGCATCTACAATATTGTTAGAGGAAACATAAAATTGGCATATAAAGTAATTAACAATCATCTTATCTCATTGTAAAACCATTTTCATTATTGAGCTTACACATTGCTTGGCATCTCTTATGATTTTTGGAGGACTGTTGTACTAATTAGAAGTCTAATATGAATGTTGTAAAGCATAATTGATATATCAATATTGTCATTCTTACAAGTGATGATTATAAGCATTGACATTTGCTCTAAAGAAGATGTATAGTGTGCTCTTTCTCTCTTAGTGTCTTTAACATAAATAAAAGAGTGATATTTTTTAGTGTTTCTAATTGCAAGCATTCCTACATGTCACTAGTTATCAAATTAGTGAATGTTTTTTCTCTCTTCCTTTCATTGACATTAAAAAGCATTAGCACATTGTCTTGTCTAAAGGATTTCTAGCATTTTTGTGACATTGGTTTTAAAGGAATACTTTTGCTTGTCATTGCTATAATTTCGTAAATAAATTGGCTATTGGATAAGGGGTTACATTGCTTTTCATTATCATTTGGAATAAGTTTTCTTGAGAATAAGTTCACTAACGTATTGTCTTGCAAGAGAGCAGCACATCTAAGAACCACCTCATCATAATCATGTTGAACATTGCAACTCACTCCTAAATCACTTAATTGATCATCATATTGATATTGTGATAAGAGTAATCTTGAATTGATATCTTGTTGAAGGATTGACATTATCTAATTGGCACTTTAAGATTGTTAAAAGAAACATTGTACTTGTGCATTTTATAGTTATTTTTATTTGATCAAGTAATTGTTCATTGTGAGGTTTCTAATCTTGAATTTCCTTACACTCTACTTGCCATTGGGTAACCTAATTGGTAATTAAGGAGTTCATTGAGTGCTGCTTTTGGTGAAGATTGTCCTTGTAATTATTAAGTACTTTCCCTTATTGCTCTAAATCGAATATTATTATTTAGATAATTTGTCTCAAAGTACTAATTGCAAGCATTCCTACATGTCACTAGTTATCAAAGTAGCAAATGTTTTTCTCTCTTCCTTTCATTGACATTAAGAAGCATTAGCACATTGTCTTGTCTAAACGATTGCTAGCATTTTTGTGACATTGGTTTTAAAGGAATACTTTTGCTTGTCGTTTCTATAATTTCCTAAATAAATTGGCTATTGGATAAGTGGTTACATTGATTTTCATTATCATAGTGGAATAAGAATTCTTGAGAATAAGTTCACTAACATATTGTCTTGCAAGTGAGCAGCACATCTAAGAAGCACTCATCATAATCATGTTGAACATTGCAACTCACTCTTAAATCACGTAATTGATCATCATATTGATTTTGTGATAAGAGTAATCTTGAATTGATATCTTTTTGAAGGACTGACATTATCTAATTGGCACTTCAACATTGTTAAAAGAAACATTGGACTTGTGCATTTTATAGTTATTTTTATTTGATCAAGTAATTGTCCATTGTGATATTTCTAATATTGAATTGCATTACACTCTACTTGCCATTGGGTAACCTAATTGGTAATTAAGGAGTTCACTGAGCGTTGATTTTGGTGAAGATTGTCCTTGTAATTGTTAAGTACTTTCATTTATTTCTCTAAATCGATTATTATTATTCAGATAATTTGTCTCAAAGTACTTAAAACATTTAGCGATCTCACATAAATCTAATCAATCATTTTTCACTTGCATTCTAGAAGTAGTAGTGCATTAATTAATTTACCTCCAGGCATAAGCTTGGTTGAAAGATGATAGGACCACATTTCACGCCCATCTTGCAAATTTTATGTAACAACCCTGGTCAAAATTTCATGTAATAAGTTTAATAAAGGCAAAATAAGACCAAGGTCATGGGACATGTATTCCAAGCTGAATGTTGGGAAAAAACATCCTAATGAGTGTTCATTTGGTTTATTATGGCTAAAGGAAATTGGCAAAGGCAATCGCAAAGGCTTTGGAAAGGTAAGTGACATTAATTAGAATTTTATTTATGAAAATAATGGAAATTAGGAGAAAAGGAAGGTAAAAGGTCACAGGTTGCATGTGAAGAGGAAATTGAAGGAAAATACTGGAAAATGAAGAAAATAGAGGCCTCATTAATAAAAAGGCTTCTGAGGATCAGTTCACAAGCTTTTTGACAGTTTTTGGGTGGAGCTCTCTCTCCATTCTCTCTCTCACACACTTAGAGAATTCTTGGAGCACTCTAACATTGGATCAAGGAAAGCAAAGGAAGGACAAAGAAGGCAAAGGGAAGCAAAGATCAAGCAAGGAAGAGTAGGATCAAGCGGCTACAACAGGATTACTTGCAGGTATTGATTTGCATGTGTGATTTCCTTGCTATATTTGGCATGCATGGTACATGCATGTGTGTATTTGGTTCTCTTATTGTCATTGGCATGGGTTTTGCCAGGTGTGACAATGATTTTCAGCCTTGCCTTTCCATTTCCAGATAGTCATGGTGTGATGGGTTCTCTTTTATTTGGTTAAGTTGGATTGTTGGATGGTTTCGAAACTGAGTGAGGTGGTATCTAAAGAAGAACACAAGGCATAGGAATCCTTGGACCGAAGAAGGTGGGATTGCAGTAAAGCCAGATTTTGTGTACCTCAATTGGCCTAGGAATCCTTGACCGGTGAATGGTGGGATATGGTAAAGCCTAGAGGTGTGTGCCCTCAATCAAGCCCAGGAATCCTTGATCATTGAATGGTGGGATGTATGATAAATCCAAGAGGGTGGAGCCTTGATTAGTCCTAGGAATCCTCGATCGGTGAATGGCGAGATATATGGCAAAGCCTAGAGACTCGAAGGCAGTAAAATTACTTACAGTGTAGGTGGAGAGATCTGGGGGCATCCATGCTTGTTTAGGGCCTAGTAATTAGGTGGGGATTGTGGTAAAGCCTAAGGAAATTTGGTTGGTTTTGTTGTGAGTCCCACATTCATGCTTGGAATATGGCATGGGGGTGATTGACTGAAAGAAAGATTTGGTTTAGCCCAATATATGGTCAGGTGGTACGTGGAAGTCCCTGGCTTGGTTGGATTTTGCATATGATAATAAGATCTCTTTCCCTCTTGTATTCTATGTGTAAATGTACTTGTTAATATGTGGTTTTTATGGTTGTGTTATCCTTGTTATTTTATTGGTTACATGTTGGTTATAAGCATGGTTTATGACAGACTTTCATTATGGATCTCATCATGTTTTGATTAGTAAATGAATGTATGACCTAATAGATGTTATTGTAGCTATTATGAGAAGGGACTGGACCTTCTTGGTGATTTTCAAATAAGTATCAAACCCCTGTGTTCAGATGTGTATTTATGACTTATAGATTTCATGTCCATGATATATTTGACGGAATGTCTTTCATGGATAGGCCTTGTTAGGTCAAGTTCTTGTCTAAGATTTGTATGGAAGGCTCTTTTCGGAAAGTTTCGTTAAGTTTTGGGCAGAGGTCTAGATCCTATCCTGAAAAATTGGCTTAAATCCCACGGTTGTAGGCATAGAACTGGGTGAAAAATACTACTATCGCTCCATTGTATGCATCATGCATGCGACTAGAGGTTTTCAGTGGAAATCAACCAGTGTTGTGCCAATGTCTGGCAGATCATGGCACTAAAAACATAGGTTTAATTCAAGGTTTGGGCACCTGGAAGGGTGGTTTATCCCTTGGGGGTTCTATAAAACCTAATATGGAAGTCATTAAGGGTTTTGGTTTGTCGACTCCACTTCCTTAAGGTGATATAGGAGGTTGAATAATATCATAGTAACTCTTCATTACATGTTTACCCTGGTAGGCCGATAACTTATGTAAATGTGGGAGGAGGGTGTTATAGAGTGGTATCAGAGCATAGTTCAACACTTGGACTGGATGGGCAGAATGTGTTTGTCATAAATGCATGTAGGTTGTATATGTGCTTGTTATGTATGCATGGTAGTGGTCATTGTTACAATTTTGTTTCCATGTAGGAGTTGATGATGTTGTTGTTGGGATGCTTTAGTCATGAATGCATGTTAGTTATATATGAATTTGTTATGCATGTCAGTGTCTATATGTTGTTATGCATGTCAGTGTCTATATGTTGTTATGCATGCACTATCATGGTTATAGTTATGCATCTATAGTAGGTCAAGCATGCATTGTGAGTTCATTGTATGCAGTTTGTGTCATCATGATATTGTTGGTTCTTATGATGCTAATATGTTGGTTGAGATAGAGAAAGAGATGCAGATCATCAAAGCGAGGTTGCAACACAGGACATCGGCATAAGAGTAGATTGTCATACAAGTTTGTATGGTGGGTATGCAGGTATGTTGGTTAATGGTTGTTATAAACATTAGGGTCATGTACATGTTTTTTATTATATAGTTGTTGTGGTTACATGTATGACAGATGTTAGTTAATCAGTGTGGTTATATGCATATGTGTTGGATAATCATGAATGTTATTGTATTCATTATGGTCATATGCATGATGAGTATGGGTATTGTGTTAATTTCTTTATGTTATATGTACAGTGCTAATATAACACAAGAAAAAAGTTCATTAGTGAAGATCATGCCTATGACAAACCTTTAAGGTTTGTCACCAATGTCGCATATGGTGACGGTCCTTACAAAAGCGTTGTTGTAAGTGTATATAGTGATGGTCCTTTAAGGTTTGTCACCAAAGCCATTTTCAATGACACTTTTGGTGAGGGTCATTAAAGGCCCGTCACTAATTCTCTCTTTGGTGACACTTTTATTGAGGTTCGTCAAAGGCCCATCACTAATTCTCTCTTTAGTGACACTTCTAGTGACGATATTTTATTGACCCTCACCAATGCTCTTTTTGGTTACTTTTGGTGGTGGTCAAAAAATGTTCATCATCATTGATCATTCCATTGGGTTTTGATGACTCTATGTACCTTTTACTATATATTTTTTCAAAAGATAATGATTTAAGGCCATTGTTGTGGAGTCCTTTTCATTATGTGTCCAAAGGCATAGTGGATAGAGTTAATCAATTTGTTAAGAAGTAATTAGTGCGTATCATTTCCCTCAAGTAATAAGAATATAGTTTTTTATGAGTCAACACATGATTCATCTCTATTAGGTTTATTATCTAGCAAATTCCCTTTAGATAAAGTTCCAATAGTGTGTGTAGGAACTATATTATTTAATACATAATAAAGCTCTATCAATTCTATTAATGAGAAAGACTAACACTCATGGCACACCTTAACATGTTTTGGCATGCACTAACATTCCTTGGAACCTCACATGTCTTGGAACATATTTGTACCTGCAACATCTTTGTACCTAGAACATCTTTCTGTGAGTAGGACGCCCAAGCACATGTTGGCATGCCCTAGCAGATCATAGCACTCCCCTAGCATGTGTTGGCATGCCCTGTAGTCCCTAGCATGCCCTAGAACACCTTGGCATACTATTGCATTAACATACATTAGCATTTGGCACACATTGGCACTTGGCATGTATTGGAACCTATTATTAGTGTGCCTAACATGCCCCTTTTGAAAAAGATGAAGTCCTGACTTATTAACCCTCTTATGTGTTCATTTCCTTGAATTTTAGATTGGTTATTCCTTTTGTTTCCTTGAAACTCCTTGACGCATATTGGCATACTCTGGCACCCTGCACATCCTAGCATGTCTTAGCACTTGACATGTCTTGGCATGCCTTGGCGCTATTTGGCACGTGTTAACACACCCTAAAACTACCTAGCACACTCTAGCACTTCTTGACATGCTCTGATATTCCTTGGCATGTGTTATCCATTCTTAGCATACCTTGTCACTCCCTCCTTGGCGTGACAACTATCGCTCATTGAGACTCCCTAACACACCCTTGTATTCATTCACTTCCATGAATTTTGACCTAGTGCTCCCTTGTGTTTTCCTAGTACTCACTAACACTCCTTAGCATGCATTGGCACTCTCTAGCACACCTTAGCACTATTCAACATGATTTTCCACTTCATAGCATGCATGACAATCTCTGACACACATTGGCACTTGGCACATGTTGGCATGCATTGAGATGATTGGTATGCTTTGGCATGGTTTAATATTAAAGTTATTTGAGATCAATTATTGGAAAGTATATGAGTATCAATGGAGGAAGATTTGGCACTTAGAATAAGCTGACACTTGGCACTTGGCACGTATTCGAACCTAGAGTTGGTGTGCCAATGCAGGCCCCTCATGGAAAAGGTAAATTGATGACTTATTAACCCTATTATGTGTTCATTTCTAGGTAGTTTAACTTGTTTCTCCCTTTTGTCGCCTTGACAGTACCTAGCATGCATTGTCACACCCTTGCACATCTTTGCATGCCTTAGCACTTGGCACATATTATCTTGTTTGACATGCCTTCGCACTATCTGGCACATGTTAGAATGCCCTAGCATTCCCTAACACGCGTTGGAAATCATGCCCTCACAACTAGCATTACATTTTTCCACAACTTGGGAAACTTACATTTCGTAGAACACCTTGGCACTCCCTAGTTGACATACCCTCATAGATAGCCTTATTGTTTTTGCGACTTGGGAACCCAACCAATTCACTATCAAAACAATATTGTACCCAACCCAAAGTCTCCCTTTCTCTGAAATTTCTTTGTCCACACCTTATCACAACCATAGGCTTGCCTCTTGCAAGTCTTATTCTGAACTTCTCCTAAAACACTTCATCCTTGTGACACCTGGAATTCACTGACACTCCTTGACACACACTCTTATCTGTTCATTTCCAATAATTTTGACCTAGTTCTCCCATATGTTCCCCTGATACTCCCTAACACTCCTCAACATCCATTGACATTATATGCCATGTGTTAGCACACCTTTTCATTCATTTTCTTTCCTTAACACTCCTTAGCTATCATGCCCTCGCAACTACCCTTACTTTTTTTTATACTTGGGAACCGAACCAAATTTTGCCTCGACTACAAGCTTGACCAAGTTACAGTTACTACAACTAGACTATGCCTTGTTCACCTAAGAACTACCTATAACACATCTTAGGATACTCATGTCAAATCTCAACCCATCCCACTTGACAAGTTACGAATTCAAGGCTCACATCCAACCATGGCCATAAAACAACTAAGAAACACAGTTTACATCTTGACATGCCATAACACCTAGCATGTCTAACAATCCCTTAGCACTATGTGGTGCGTGTTAGCATCCCCTACATTTCTTGGCATGCTTTGCGCTCCCTAGCACACCCTAGCATTCCTTGGCACTGCCTAGCATATAACCTTGTCACTCCCTCCTTAGAACACTTGGAACTCACTAAAACTCCCTATCACACACTCTTATCTGTTCATTTCCATGCATTTTGAACTAGTTTTCCCTTGTGTTTTTGTGGCACTCCCTAACATTCGTTGGCATGCATTAGCACACCCTGACACCTGGAACATTTTGGCATGTTGCCCTGTCACTCTAGCATTCCTTGGCACTACCTAACATATATTTTCACTCCCTCCTTACCACATCTATGACTCACTAATGCTCCCTGTCAAACACTCTTATTCATTCATTTCCATGTATTTGAAACTAGTGACCCCTTTTGTTTCCTTGGCACTGCATAACACTCCTTGACATGCATTGGCACACCCTAGGACCTGGCACATCTTGGCATGTTTTCCTGGCCTCTAACATGCCTTAGCATCGCCTACATAGCTTGTTACTCCCTCAGCACACTTGTAACTCATTGACACTTCATGTCACAAACTCTTATTTGTTCATTTGTATGCATTAATTTGACCTAGTGCTCCCTTGTGTTTTCCTGCATGTGTCCAAGTCCATAGTGGTTAGAGTAAGTCAATTTGTTAAGAAGTAATTACTGCGTGTCATTTCCCTCAAGCAATGAGAATGTAGTTCTCCTATGAGTCAACACATGATTCATCTCTGTTAGGTTTATTATAGAGAAAATTCCTTTTAGATAAACATCCACTAGTGTGTGTAGTAACTATATTGTTTAATACATAATCAAGCTTTGTCAATTATATTAATGAGAGAGACCTAACACTCCTCAACACTCCAGGAACACCTTAACATGCTTTGGCACACACTAACACATTCCTTGGCACCTCGCATGTCTTGGAACATATTTGTACCTAGAATATCATGCCATGACTAGGATGCCCAAGCACATGTTGGCATGCCCTAGCATAGCATATCACTCTCCTATCATGTGTTGCCATGACTTGTAGTCCCTAGCATTCTCTGGAACACCTTGGCATGCATTGATATACATTAGCACTTGGCATGTATTGGAACATATTATTAGTGTGCTTAGCATGCCCCTTTTGAAAAAGATAAAGTCTTGACTTATTAACCCTCTTATGTGTTTATTTCCTTTCATTTTAGCTTGTTTATTACTTTTGTTTCCTTGACACTCCCTAACACACCCTCATATTCATTCACTTCCATTCATTTTGACCTAGTGATCCCTTGTGTTGTCCTAGTACTCCCTAACACTCCTAAACATGCATTGGCACTCTCTAGCACACCTTAGCACTCTTCGACGTGCCTTGCCACTTCATAACATGCATAACACTCCCTGACACACATTGGCACTTGGCATGTGTTGGCGCAAAAAGTCTTAGCATGTATAGCATGTGTTGAGATGACTTGGTGTGATTTTGCATGGTTTAATATTAAATTTATTTGAGACAAATTATTGGAAAGTATATGAGAAGAAACAGAGGAAGATTTGGCACTTATAGTTACTAATACTTGGCACTTGGCACCTAGTGGCACCTAGTGTTGGTGTTACTAGCATGCCCCTCATGGAAAAGGTAAATTGATGACTTATTAACCCTCTTATGTGTTCATTTCATTGTAGTTTAACTTGTTTCTCCCTTTTGTTTGCTTGACAATCCCCCACACCCATTGTCACAACCTTGCACATCTTGGCATGGCTTAGCACTTGGCACATCTTAGCATGTTTGACATGCCTTCGCACTATCTGGCACATGTTAGCATTCCCAAGCATGCCTTGGCACTCATTCCCTCACATCTAGCCTTACATTTTTCCACGACTTGGGAACCTTACATTCCCTTGAACACCTTGGCACTCCCTAGCTGTCATGCCCTCATAGATAGCCTTACATTTTTTGCAACTTGGGAACCCAACCAAGTCATTAGCAAAACAATGTTGTGCCTAACCCAAAGTCTCCCTTTCTCTGAAATTTCTTTGTCCATGCCTTATCACAACCATAGGCTTCCCTCTTGCAAGTCCTATTCTAAACTTCTCCTAAAACACTTCATCCTTGGGACACCTAGAATTCATTGGCACTCCTTGGCACACACTCTTATTCATTCATTTACAAGAATTTTGACCTAGTTCTCCCATGTGTTCCCATGGAAGTCCCTAACACTCCTCAGCATGCATTGACATTATCTTCCATGTTTTAGCACACCTTTTCATTCCTTTTCATGCCCTGACACTCCTTAGCTATCATGCCCTCGCAACTACCCTTACTTTTTTTGATACTTGGGAACCGAACCAAATCTTGCCTTGACTACAAGTTTGACCAAGTTACAGTTACTACAACTAGACTATGCCGTGTTCACCTAAAAACTACCTATAACTCATCTTAGGCTACTCATGTCTAATCTCAATTGATCCCACTTAACAAGTTACCAAGTCAAGGCTCACGTCCAATTGTGGCCATAAAACAACTAAGAAACATAGTTTACATCTTGACATGCCATACCAATTGGCACATCTAATAATCCCTTAGAACTATGTGGCATGTGTTATCATCCCCTACATTTCGGCATGATTTTCACTCCCTAGCACACCCTACACTCCCTGGCACTCTATCATGCCTCGACACTTCTTAGCATATAACCTTGTCACGCCCTCCTTAGAACATTTGGAACTCGCTAGCACTCCCTATCGCACACTCTTATCTATTCATTTCCATGCATTTTGAACTAGTTTTCCCTTGTGTTTCTGTGGCACTCCCTAACACTCCCTAACACGCATTGGCACACCCTGGCACCTAGCACATCTTGGCATGTCACCATGGAACTCTAGCATTCCTTGGAACTACCTAGCATACCTTGTCACTCCCTCCTTAGCACACCTAGAACTCACTGACACTCCTTGTCACCCACTCTTATTCATTCATTTCCATGCATTTGAAACTAGTGCTCCCTTGACTTTCCTTGGCACTCCATAACACTCTTTGGCATGCATTGGCACACCCTAGCACCTGACACATCTTGGCATGTTTCCCTAGCCTCTAGCATGCCTTAGCATTACCTAGCATACCTTCTCACTCCCTCCTTAGTACACTTGGAACTCACTGACACTTCCTATCACAAACTCTTATTTGTTCATTTGCATGCATTAATTTGACCTAGTGCTCCCTTGTGTTTCCCTGACACTCCCTAACACTTCCTAGCACATGTTGGCACACCCTGGCACCTAGCACATCTTGACCGCATTCCACCCTGACACTCTAGCATGACTTAGTGCTGCCTAGCACACCATGTCACTCTCTCCTTTGCAAAACCTGGAACTTGCTGACACTCCTTGTCACATGCTCTTATTCATTAATTTACATGCATTTTTACCTAGCTCTCCCTCGTGTTTCCTTGGAACTCCTTAACACTCCTTACCATGCATTGGCACATCTTGGTATGCTTCCCTAGCACTCTAGCATGCCTTCGCATTGCATACCATACCTTTTCACTCCCTCATTAGCACATGTGGAACTTGCTAACACTTTGTTTCCATGCATTTGAAGCTAGTGCTCCCTTGTGTTTCCCCGACACTTGGCCCTAACACTCCCTAGCATGCGTTCACGCCACAACTTGGCACCTAGAACATCTTGGCATGCCTTAGCGGTTGGCTTGTCTTGGCATGCCTAACATGCCTTGGAACTGTCTAGCATGTGTTAGTAATTCTTGGAATTCCCTGGCACACCTTGGCACTCCCTAGTTTTCATGCACTCATAGATAGCCTTACTTTTTTTGTGACTTGGGAACCCAACCAAGTCATTGGAAAAACAATGTTGTGCCCAACCCAAAGTCTCCCTTTTTCTGAAACTGCTTTGACCAACCCCTTATTGTAACCATAGGCTTCCCTCCTGCAAGTCCTATTATGACCTTCTCCTGACACACTTTGTCCTTGAGACACCTGGAATTCATTGACACTCCTTGTCACACACTCTTATTTGTTCATTTCCATGCAATTTGACCTAGTTCTCCCTTGTGATGCCCTGGCACTCCCTAACACTCCTCAACATGCATTGACAATGTCTGACATGTGTTAGCATGCATTTTCATTCCTTGGCACGTCCTGACACTCCTTAGCTATCACACCCTCACAATTACCCTTACTTTTCATTTTTTGGGATTTAACTACATTAAGTAAGTCATTCATCTATGACCATTTCCATGAGAGGTAGTCATAACTGACAAATTTCTCATGATTTTTGAATAGTCCACTTAGCACTCATTGCATCGGCTCACATGGGTGAAGAAGTGGGATTGAAACTAGTGAAATGAATCACATAGTGTCAATCATCACTTCCAGGGCTTGCATCTGGTAGCTAGGACTTCCCAAGAGGTCACCTTACGTTTTATGGGACTTTGGAACCCAACCAAGTCTTGCCTTGACTACAATAGCTTGATCAATTTATGGTTACTACATAGACTATTCCTTGTTCACCTAAGAATTGACTATAAATCATCTTAGGTTACTCACATACAATTTCAACTTATCCCACTTAACAAGTTACAAGTTACCAAGTCAAGGCTCATGTCCAATCGTGGCCATAAAACAATTGAGCAGCATAGTTTACATCTTGGCATGCCATAACACTCGACATGTCTAACAATCCATTGGCACTATGTGGCATGTGTTAGCACCCCTTGCATTCCTTGGCATGTTTTGACACTCCCTAGCACACCCTACCACTCCTTGACATGCCTGGGCATTGCCTAGCATATAACCTTGTCACTCCCTCCTTAACACACCTGAAACTCACTGACACTCCCTATCACACACTCTTATTTGACCTTCATTTCCATGCTTTTTGAACTAGTTCTCCCTTGTGTTTCCATGGCACTCCCTAACACTCCCTAGCACGCAATGACACACCCTAGCACCTGACACATCTTGGCATGTCGCCCTATAACTCTAGCATTATGTGGCACTACCTAACATACCTTGTCACTCCCTCCTTAACACACCTAGAACTCACTAATACTCCCTGTCACACACTCTTATTCATTCATTTCCATGCATTTGAAACTAGTGCTCCCTTGTGTTTCCATGGAACTCCCTAACATGCACTAGCACACCCTAGCACCTAACACATCTTGGCATGTTTCCTTGGCCTCTAGCATGCCTTATCACTACCTAGAATATCTTGTCGCTCCCTCCTTAGCACACCTGGAACTCACTGACACTTCCCATCACAAAATCTTATTCATTCATTTCCATGCATTATTTTGACCTAGTTCTCCCTTATGTTTCCTTGGCACTTTGTAACACTTCCTAGCATGTGTTGGCACACTGTGGCACCTAGCACATCTAATTTGCATGTTTCCTTGTCACTCTAGCATGCCTTAGCACTGCCTAGTATACCATGTCACTCCCTCCTTAACACACCTAGAACTCGCTGACACTCTCTGTCACACACTCTTATTCATTCATTTATATGAATTTTGACCTAGTTCTCCTTTATGTTTCCCTAGCACTCACTAACACTCCTTAGCATGCATTTGCACACATTGGCACTTAGTACATCTTGGCATGCTTACCTAGCACTCTAACATGCCTTGGCACTGCCTAACATACCTTATAACTCCCTCCTTAGCACACTTGTAACTCACTAACACTCCCTATCACACACTCTTATTCATTCATTTCCATGCAATTGAAGCTAGTGCTCCCTTGTATTTCATGGCACTCCTTAACACTCCCTAGAATGCATTGGCACCACACCCTAGCATCTGGCACATCTTGCCATGCCTTAGCACTTGGCATGTCTTTTCATGCCTAACATACCTTGGAAATGTCTGGCATGTGTTAGCACTTCTTGGCATTCCCAGGCAAATGTTAGCACTCCCTAGTTGTTCAACATGGGAACCCAACCAAATCATGCCTCGACTAAAACAACTTGACCAAGTTACAGTTACTACAACTAGACTATTCCTTGTTCATAGAATAACTTCCTATAAATCATATTAGTCTACTCATGTTGAATCTCAACTCATACAACTTAACAAGTTATAAAGACAAGGCTCACGTCCAACTGTGGCCATAAAATAGCTAAGCAACATAGTTTACATCTTGGCATTCCATAGCACCTAGCGCGTCTAAAAATCCCTTGGCACTATGTGGCACGTGTTAGCATCCCATGCCTTCCTTGGCATGCTTTGGCACTCCCTAGCACACCCTAGCACTCCATGACATGCCTTGGCACTCTAGCATGCCTTGGCACTACTTGACATATAATCTTGTCACTCCCTCCTTAGCACAATTGGAACTCGCTAACACTCCATATCACACACTCTTATCTATTCATTTCCATGCATTTTGAACTAGTTCTCCCTTGTGTTTCTATGGCACTCCCTAACACTTCCTGACATAGATTGGCACACTCTGGCACCTGGGACATCTTGGCATGTCACCATGGAACTCTAACATTCCTTGGCACTACCTAGCATACCTTGTCACTCCCTCCTTAGCACACCTAGAACTTGTTGACACTCCCTGTCACACACTCTTATTCATTCATTTCCATGCATTTGAAACTAGCGCTCCCTTGTGTTTCCCTGACACTTCATAACACTCCCTGGCATGCATTGGCACACGCTAGCACCTGGCACATCTTAGCATCTTGCCCTAACCTCTAACATGCCTTAACACTACCTAGCATACCTTGTCACTCCCTCCTTAGCACACTTGTAACTCACTGACACTTTCTGTCACAAACTCTTATTCATTCATTTGCATGCATTAATTTGACCTAGTGCTCCCTTGTGTTTCCTTGGTGCTCCCTAACACTTCCTAACACATCTTGGCACACCTTGGCACTTGGCACATCTTGGCCACATGCCACCCTAACACTCTACCATGACTTAGCGCTGCCTAGCATACCATGTCACTCCCTCCTTAGCACACCTGTAACTCACTGACACTCCCTGTCACACACTCTTATTCATTCATTTCCATGCATTTTGACCTAGTGCTCCCTTGTGTTTCCTTGACACTCCCTAACACTTCCTAACACATGTTGGCACATCTTGGACGCATGTTTCCCTAACACTCTATCATGACTTAGCGCTGCCTAACATACCATGTCACTCCATCCTTAGCAAACTAGAACTTGCTGACACTCCCTGTCACACACTCTTATTCATTCATTTCCATGCATTTTGACCTAGTGCCCCCTTTTGTTTCCCTGGTACTCCCTAACACTCCTTAGCATGCATTGGCACACCTTGGCACTTGACACATTTTTGTATGCTTCCTTAACATTCTAGCATGCCTTGGCACTACCTAACATACCTTGTCACTCCCTCCTTAGCACACCTAGAACTCACTGACACTTCATTTCCATGCATTTGAAACTGGTGCTCCCTTGTGTTTCCTTGGCACTTCGCCCTCACACTCCCTAGCATGTGTTTATGCCACACCCTGGCACCTGACACATCTTGGCATGTCTATCATGCCTTGTAAATATATATAATGTGTTAGTACTTCCTCACATTCCCCGACACACCTTGGTACTCCCTAGCTATCATGCCCTCATAGATATCCTTACTTTTTTTGTGACTTGGGAAACCAACGAAGTCATTGGAAAAACATTGTTGTGCCTAACCCAAAGTCTCCCTTTGTCAGAAACTGCTTTGTCCAGTCCCTTATTATAACCATAGGCTTTCCTCCTACAAGTATTATTCTTACCTTCTCCTAACACACTTTATCCTTGAGACACCTGGAATTCATTAACACTCCTTGGCACATGCTCTTATTCATTCATTTCCATGCATTTTGACCTAGTTCTCCCTTGTGATGTTTTGGCACTCCCTAACACTCCTCAACATGCATTGACATTGTTTGGCATGTGTTAGCACGCCTTTTCATTCCTTGGCACGCCCTGACACTCCTTAATTATCATTCCCTCACAACTACCCTTACTTTTTTTGGGACTTGGGAACCCAACCAAGTCTTGCCTCAACTACAACAACCTGACCAAGTTACGGTTACTACAACTAGATTGTGCCTTGTTCACCTAAGAACTGAATATAACTCATCTTAGGCTACTCATGTCCAATTTCAACTTATCCCACTTAACAAGTTACAAGTTACCAAGTCAAGGCTCATGTCCAACCATGGCCATAAAACAACTAAGCAACATAGTTTACATCTTGACATGCCATAACACCTGGCACGTCTAACAATCCCTTGGAAACATAGTTTACATATTCTTGATTTGGGCATTCTTCTTTTGTAAATGTGACCCTTGACTATGCCATGAAAACCCTCCAAAACATTCTTAAATGATGGGAACTCCTCTTCATGTGTGAAGCTCGTGAAATGTGACAAGTCATCCAAGATACCTCCAAATATTTGATTTGTGTCTTAGGGAATGTGAAAGATACCCTTAATAGAAAACATGCATAAAAATTTGTAGGCAAGTGCCCCAAATGTGAGATGTTTCCACTTGTGCAATTGTGCTTCCAAATATGTGAACTCAACAACAAAACACACCTTAAAATACATGAATGTGTCTCAACATGTGAAAGAAAAAGTAACCCTTACCATAGTCTTCCTCCATTGGCAATTTGGGCCTTTTGTCACAAGGTATCTTCTCTTCTTTGGAAAGAGGAAATAAACAAGATTTTAGATGTTTCTAAATGGAGTACTCTTCACCTATGTCCTTCTCCTTTACGCCACGCGATACAAATGCCAATTTTCATATTCCTGACTATGGCGTTCTTCTTTTATACATGCGACCCTTGACTATGCCATGAAATCCTCCAAAATATTCATAAAGGATGGGAGCACCTCTTGATGCATGAAGCTAGTGGAATGTGACAAGTTATCCAAAACTCCTCCAAATATGTGATTTGTGCCTTGGAAAATGTTAAATGTACCCTTAACGGAAAAACGAATAAAGATTTGTGGCAACGTGCCCTAAATGTTAGATGTTTCTACTTTGTGCCTCCTTTTGATGCTCAAACTGGCACCCTAGTTGTGCAAGACTCACAAGGTGTCACTTTGGGTCAACTCAGGGTTGTTGGCACTATCACCTTATCAATGAATCCTCTCACTTTGGATTACTTATTGAATCTTGGGGGTATCCCAAAGCACAAATTTACGAGGTCTTTTATGTGACTAGATCACTAGCACTGAAAACCATCTTTACATTGGATGGTTCAACATCTTGATGATCCCTATCCTATTGACCACAAATTTTGTATTCATTATTGCTTTAATTGCAACACCTCCAGTAGATATTTTTGGTGTTCATGAGCCTACTTCTATTTCTCTTTTTTATGGAAACAATATTATCTTCAATGCCATCATTCGATGAATGACTACACAATAAGGACCCTATGAGCTAATCGTTCATGTTTTCGATGTAGTGCCCACATGACACAAACATTCAATGGTATATCATAGCTAAACACTCTATGATGGGTATCATAGATACCCAACCTATGACAACAAGCTACATTCTATTGTCGAAACCTGTAAGCAGTGGAAGAATTATATTCTACCAAAGGAAATGGCCATCCACACCAATTGTAGGCCTTTTCCTACTCTAGATAATCCTTGGGAGTTAGTGACCCTAGATTTTATGTCATGTTTTCCCTCAACCAAGCATGGTAACATATGTTTTTTTGTTGTTTTTGATTGCTTCCTTAGGATGGGAATTTTGGCACCTTGTAAGAAGATTGTCGCAACAAAATCCACTCATAAGTTCTTCTTCGAGCATATTTTGGTTAATTTTGGGTTTCCAAAGACCATATTTCTTGATAGGGATAGTAGGTTCCTTAGTATTTTTTGGTTTAACCTTTGGTCCATGATGGACATCAAGCTTGACCAAATCCACTACCTTCCATCCCTAGATTGATAAATAAAAAGTAGTAGTCAATATATTTATTATAGATGTCTTTAGAGTATACAATTGCGAGCATCCACATACATGTGTTGAAAGCCTTCCATATTTTCAACATAAATTCGACATAGCTCTTCATATTTCTATTGGCCACAATCCTTTTCAGATGTGCTTGGGTCCCAACAATTGGCACAAATTGATGTAGCTATATTCATGGTATAACACATGAAGATACCTCCTATACGTGGAATGAGGTAAGTAAAATAACCAATTTTGAGGAACATATTCTGAAAAATTCAACAATGAGTTCATGATATTTTGTAGAAATTTGCCAACTCCAAGTATAAGTAGATACACAATCCATTGGGTTCCACATAAGTTTTAGTTTGGTGATGAGGTATGGTTGGACTTGCATAAAGGGCAATTGACAAACTCTTATAAGAAGCTCATACCACTTTGACATGAGCCTTAAGCCATCAATAAGGCTATGGGTGATAATTCCTTTGAAGATAGTTATAGGATGATTTATATTACTTCAAAGGTATATGTTAAGATTATTTATGTCTCATGAGGTACATGTCTAGAAAGAATTCCTTTAAAAAAATAAAAGAGATGATCACACCATTATTGACCTAAATTATTGTGATATTCTATTTGAATAAAATTATATTTATTGTGATATTCTACTTGAATTATATTAGATAACTACACCACAGATTTTAAAAATTGTGATTTTAAAGTTTATTATATTAAAGTATGTCATTGTGACTAATTTTTTTAAATATTACACCGCTCTAATATTATTTCTCTTATTACTAAATTTTTTAAATATTATCACTCTAATATTATTTTTCTTACATGCTCTAGGTTCGAGAGCTTGTGTGTATGAGAATACCATTGTAGGTCGGCCATATCTCTGCCTTTCTTGTTTTACAGTCCTCGCTACCTCGGATTTCCATAACCCAAAATGTTTATGACCGTTTGGGGGATGAAATTGCCTTCGCCAATGCAGGGGGAGAGAGGGGGTGGACAGGGGAGGGGGACGTGAGTTGAACCCATGACCCTTGAAATCAATCTATATCTCATATGATACCCATATGCAAGCACAAACGAATACGAAGATTCCCACGTTGACAATAGTGATGGATCATGTTGACAGTGTTGGACCCACCAAGATGTCAAGGGTATCTCACCGGTAAGAAGTCCCAATTAGACCTCATACCGTTTGGTGTAGGAATCCCAATAGTGGGTCGTAAGGTAATTCCTTGACCGTGGTGTCACACAAAGGCAAGTAGAATAACTCTATCATCAGCAAGGGTGTAACTAATGCAGTGAGTCAAGGAAGGTGTACGAGAGGTTCAAACACTTTGAAGGGGGAAGGAGGTGAAGGTGAGTTCCAGGTTGAAGGGGATCAATCCCAACTCAGCTAGGAACACACAACACAAAGTACATGCACATCTTCTAGTGGATCATTCCACTCAAATGCGGCAGACACATCATACAAGGTAAGATAACACGTACAACACTCACGGATCAGTCTGAGATGAGTGTGACGATTGTTATAGTAAGGTTCAAGTGAAAGGTTTGTCTGATGTCTGACAAAGCAGTTGACACGGACAGTGACATCATTAACAACATATGCAACACATTAACAACAAGATTCATATAATTGCATGTGAATCAATCATACACAAGTACGTAAGTCAAACAACACATATCATCAAAGCAATCGGAGCAATCCAACTACAATAGCAATATATGCATGAAAATGCGTTGCCTCTTATATATAAAGAAGTGTAAGTCACAATCATACAATACATCCATGTAAACCTTCTAACCCCAACAATGGAACTTTACAACCACATCTGCCTACTCCTCCAAAGAGATGTACTAGCTTCGTGCAGTGGAGAAGCCAAGGCGCGTTACAATACTGTCCAATCCTTCTTCAAGATAGTCTCAATAGAAGCTTGGCTGACCAAAAGCCCATAAAATGAGTTATGAGGGACTATTTATAGCAAAGGGTGGGGTGACCCTTAACATTCCCCTTTGTGACCATTCAAATACCCTCATGACTTTTCACCTACTCTATTATTGTTACATCCCCTCTTGACACTTGACATGACTCAACATTACAATGCACATGTACTCATGTGAACAATGGCTCGGACAAGCCAAAATAGACATCATTCGGACTTAGACAACCATAGAAGTCCAACTGCTCGACATCCTCATGCTGATCAACAGTGACATATTGATGCCAAGATTGGTATTCCTTGAGAGTGTCCGTGTCTTCTGCTGTGAAATCCATCTGAAACCTGAACCTTGCCTCCATAGCATCTGGGTACACAGCTCGAGCTCCTCTATCCCACTCGTTTTTTAGCATGCGCATCATTGTCTTTAGTGTGGCTAGACCAACAACGTACTCGTGCATGATGTTTTCACTGATAAGTAATTCTGGGCTGGTGGTGGTGCGCAACAGCTCATCGAAGTACGAGTCAAGCTCCTGTTGGACTTGCTTCTTGGTCTTCACCTGAGTGAGGGTCCCAAGTGATGGGATTGCATGGGTGTGCACTATAACCTCCATAATTTTGAATACTCGTGCATGGGAAGCCTGCATTCTAGTGATGAGTTGTGGTAAGTCTTCATAGTTCTGGATCTGACTAGGGATACGTGCTTGCAGCTCGATCACATTGGCCTTCATCATCTTTGGAAAATGAATTGGGGCTCCCTTGTACTTCATCGACCATGCTCACATGTTATCAACAACAGTATGTATGTTCTTCAATATGCATACTCTTCTTGCACATCGTTGCTGCCATCCATGGAGATGAACGACTGCCTGATGCACGGTACCAAACTTGGAGTACAATGCTCGCATAATTGTGTCCAAGGACAATACTTCATCTAGTATTGCCTTCTTTAGTTCAACTCGGGCGGACATTGTCACCAAGTCTCCTCCCTGCTTGGCCACCTATAGTTCCTTTGCCATTTTCTCATTCTCAGCTATGAGAAAATGAACACTTGAGATGGTAGCTTCGGTATACACTCTAGTTGCATCAGCCAATGCAGTTGGATGCTTGTGCACATCAGTCATGATCACTTGCTCTTCAAATTGCGTAGGGGATGTTTAGTCTTCCAGAGTTGGTACTCTCTGAGACTGCACAACTCTATGATGAGATTCGTTAAAGGAGATGTTGTGCATCTCTACTTCTGGTTGACCACCAAGGATCTCAATGTCTCCTTGGTCATCTGAGACTTGCTCATCGTCTAAATGCATTGAAGAAGGTGATTCAACCTCTCTTTGGTGAGGCATGAGGTCAGTGTCATGTTCCAACTCCCACTGCTCCATGTCTACATCCAACAGTTCAATAGCCTGTTCTATCTCCTGAGCAAAGTCTTTCCCTTACAAGGGTTCACCCTGTTCGCCTGATGCCAACTATTCAAAAGAATCAACTACTTGTATGGGCATTGCTTCGCCTGTCTGCACGTGATGTGCCCCCTATTGAATATGTTATTGCCACGCTTCCTTCTCCAGTTGGCACAACTCTTGTTCTTTCCGGAGTTTCTCCCTTAGCTCATGCAACTCCTTCTCTTCTTCTTCCATTCTCTTCTTATCCCTCTGCCTTCGCGTGATTTGCTTGTTGTGTTGTTGCCTCTTCTATTGAATAGCCATAGTTTCTTTTTCTACAAGTGGATCTGCTCGAAAATTGTAGCTTTTCTCCTCCTCCATGTGGTCGACAATATTTCTCTTTTGTTTGTCGCGCATAGGTATGCTTGGCTTTGTTGCCTCTACTGCTGCTAGCGTTCTTCGTGATGTTGCTTCATGCTGCTGTGCTAACCACTCTACGGCAAAACCGACCTATTCATTGGGTCTGGAGGAATTGTAATAGTATCTCCATGAGTCCTCCTCATCCCAATGATATGCCCCATGGATCCAATTGAACTGAACTCTCACGCAGTGATCCTTCACAATACAATGTGGGTCATATGGGTTGAAGCTTCAGAGGTCAAACGGGTACTTCTTCATTTGTTCAGCTTCGACATTTGCTTTCTTGTTGCTCTAGATCTCATATAACCCAATCTGCAACAATAGAGTGGGCCAAAGTGCCTTCTTCCTCCGTTGCAACCTTGTTGTTAATCCTGCTAAGATATGATACGCTACTTCATGCATGAAAAGCACGTCTAAAGCAAACTTTGGAAGAACATGTGGAGGCTTCTCCACACTGAACACTTGGATGAACGTGTCATCTAGTGAGGCATACCAATCTACAATGCCTAACAATTCCTTCATCGCTTCTTCTTACATGCAAGGTGGATCTTGTTCAACTATCAACCTATACACTGGGGTGACCAGATGGTCAGACAACCATATGATCACTCCTCTGAAGCTGCACTTGGACAATAACTTGAAATACATGCTCACAACAATTTCTGCGAACATTCCCACTCTAAGTCTAGGAACTTATGTCGAGCATAGACTGCATCTAGAATGTAGGCGGACATGTAAATCTTTGCATGCATGCCTTCAAGTGACTGTTGAGCCTTCGTGACTTGATCCTTCAGCTGATTAACCAGTATGGTAGACTAGTTTCATGGTCTTCCTTCTCTAGCTAATTGGTCCAGTGCAACCACCCAACTCTGAGGGAAGGTCTCAATTCTCACTTGGCCACTCATTCGACATGCGAATATGACCCAGTATTTGTACGCCTTCCTGTTGATGCCTCAAAAATCATTGCACCAACATTGGGGATAACCACCCGGTCCGGCCCTTAATGCAGTTCCTTTTTCGTTTGGTATGGTGGCTCCGACTGGATAGTATGGGACCAGTTTCCCAATAAAATGTGTTTTGATGAATTGGTGTTTAATATATATAACAAAATGATAGATGGTTTATACAATAAACTTATGAAAGTATACAAATAGATCTATATATAACCCGGGTAATCCAATATCAATGCAATTTATAATGATTTTTGGTAATCAAATGCTAATGAAGATCAATCACTTGGCTACAAAAAGTTAAGCATGAATGATGATCACTTTAAACAAAGTGATATAGAACATATCACATATCATAATAACATCAATTGTCAGCATATGTGTTTAGAATATCAATTCCAACTTATTCAAAAGTGATATAATGCAGAATTGTATGAACATTCACATATAACAACAATATCGAATCGAAAGACTATTTAATTGCATAACATGAAAAAAAGGACATTGATAAAAGTACCATATGTATTTGAATCCTCTTACGGAAGTAACAGTTTGGTTCGCTCTTCTTATTCTGAAAACTTCAAAAAGATACAGAAATGCAAGTCCTCTTGAATTCCCTTTACAACAAGTTTGAACCTTGATCCCTGTCTTCTACAAAAGTAAATTAAGAAGTGCAGAAATGATATCTTCTTCAATCTAATTTAATACAATTTCAGGACCCTTTCTAAAATGACATGAAAGGGTCTTTATAGCAAAAATAAAAACAAATTGTTCGTAAAAAGTGCTTCGGGTGGTTGGAACAACCTTTCCCAAAAAATGGGATTTCATGTTAAAAATAGAATTGTGATAACTTTTGAAAAGATGCATTGCATCTATTATTCCTCCCGCGACTTTAACTGACAAATTTTGAGCATAGTTTGGATCTCTGACGGATGACTCATCCTAGCATGCAACTGACCTTTGTATACTGCATCTGAGAGTTCTGGAATCATGTGATCTGTTGCATCAGCAAGAAATTTGATTGTCATTTGTTGGCTATGTGGTTTGACTAAATAGAACCAATGTGTATCCCAATTGAGGCTTTTTAATTTTTTCAATTGCTCCTCCCTAGTATTCAAATCTTACTTCCATTGTTTTTCCAATACTTTTGCTTTTGGAAGATTTTCTGAGGAACACTCAAAAACTAAATTGGCACTGTGTAAGTTATCATTTATCAACCCAATGATATTATTCATCACTGCCTGACCCTTGAGGTAGCTCTTTCTACATTGATTAGTTGTGTCTCCCATTTTGAAAATAATATCTCCTTATGAGATTCTTCAATTATTGGCAATTTAGCAGCCCTTCTCTTTTTTGTGTTTTGCCAAGAGATGTAACCTGTGATTTTGTCATCTGCATCCTCGAATTCCAGCCTGGAATTGACTGCTTGGTCTATTAGTGCGTTGGTTTTGATACATAGTGGATAAATGAGAGATATATTTTGGAAGAGTTGGGTTTGCTGCTGAGATAAGAAATTATTTATTTGTAAGGCTTCCTTTATAAACTCTTCAACTTTGGGATTGTCCTTGAATTGCTCCATTGAGAGTTGTAGCTTCTTTATTTGCTCGTCCTTAGATTTCATCTCTTCATGATGTGCTAGTTTTAGCTGTTTGAACTCCTGAGATAGTTGTTGTTGTCTTTCAATAGCCTGCTGATCAATCCTCTGTTTTTCCACCCTTAACTGTTCTTCAAGTTGTTTAATCTTTTGATCTTTTTCCTTGACCAATTGATTAACTTCGGTTGCTTTATCTATCGTGGCAGCTGTATACGCTCCTACAAACTGAGATAATTTGGTCAAGTCCTCAGAGGGATTAACTTCTGATTCTTTCCAGATGACATTCATGGATTCATCTTGAGGAATTGTTGTTGATGCTTGGTCTATATTTCTCTTTTTCCTTTGCCTTTTGACTACAACTCTATGTTTAGGGCTATAAAACACATCCAAAGGTGGAATTTCCTCTATGCTCAGTGTTGGGTCTTGAAATTGACATTAATTTCCATTACACTTTCACTATTATGTCCATTATATCACCTCCATTTCATTACCATGTCACTACATTCATCTCACTTTCATTACCATTGGGCCAAATTTGTGTTTTTCAAAACTTTATTAATTCTTAGCCTTTTTAAGTGAATTTGTGGTTAAAAATTAGAAAATAATGTGCATATGATTATACCTAACAAGTGGGTTGAGATACATCTACTACAATGTTCTGCATCTATTATATCTTTCCCTGGTGAAAACGCTCTGATCGCTCTGATGCGAATTCCTGAACTTTGCAGCCAAACCCTAACCAGCCGCCGCCCCTGACTGTTTACCCTGCTACAGCCGCCGCTCCCCTACTGGTCGATAGCAATGGATATGGCGATAGGAGGGGAGAGCTCTGCTCCCCCTCCAAAACACTCCGTGAGTTCTGACAATACCCAGCACTCTCAGCCTCTGCACCCTTCTGACGCTGGCCCAGATGCAGGACAAGGCGAATATCGGAACGCTGAGGCAAGGATTCATACGGCCCCGACAGAAGAAGACGAAGTTGACAAAGAGACCCGCAATAAAGCCAAGGCGACTCAGCCTAAAGCAACCTCAGCCACTTGTATCCCAAAAGCTGTCGAACCCATCAAGGTGGACCTGCCCAACCACCGCATCAATGGTGAAATTCAGTACATGCAAGATCATGCACTCATAGGAAAAATTTTAGGCTTCTGGCCTACGGAAAAAGCCTTACAAGGCTGGATAGCTTCAAAGTGGAAGCCCAAAGGACAAATAACTCTGCAACTAGGACCAAAGGGCTTCTTTACAGCTATATTTCACTGTGTGGAGGACAGAGTGAGGATATTCGAAGGAGGGTCGTACTTCTTCAACTCCTCAGGCCTCTATCTCACCGAATGGAAGCCCAGATTCAATCCCGATAAGGAGGATTTCAGTTGGGCACCCGTCTGGATCAGGATGTACTCCCTCCCTGCAGAATACTGGAAAGAAGAAACGCTGGCGGACATAGGCAACAAACTGGGCACCTTCATCCGAGTTGCAGCGGAGACAAAAACTCGCAAGTACACCTCATACGCTAGGATCTGCATCCAGATGCATCTGACCAAAGCTCTCGCGGATACGGTAAAGCTCTATCACGATGATTATGAATGGACTCAACCTTTAGATTATGAACACATTCCCTTCCGCTGCCGTAAGTGTCATGAGCACGGCCACCTATTCCGTGACTGTCCTTTAAATTCCCAATCCAAAGCAGCTGCTATTGTCTCTGATATAGACTCTGAAGGTTTCATCAAAATCCCCAACCGCCGCAGGCATGCCAAAAAGAGTCCGCCAGTTACTGAAAACACTCTCAAAGCGGACCACCAGAACAAATTCTTTGTTCTTGCAACGCATGAAAAAAATGATCATCCCAGTTCTGAACCCCCTCACAAACCCTCTTCGCCCTCTTCCTCCCTCCCTCACTCAGATCCCTTGCAGTCCTCTGACCCTGATCCAATGAAGCCCACTCCCAGCCCTTCTTTAGAGAAAGGTAAATCCATATCAAGATTCAGTCCCCTCTCTTTCTCTAAAGAGCAACCCTCAGTGGATAATAAGCAGCAGGACTCCGATATGGAAACCGATGCTACTCTAGCTCTCAGGCTTCAGCAAGAAGCGGATGAGGAAGTTCTAGGCGAAACCACTGTTATGGAAGAGGATCAAGTGGATGTCACTATCGATGGATTAGACATCTTCACACTTGAGGCGGCATGCAAACAAAAAGAATACAACTCCATTCAACCTTGGAAAATCGACAAGCTGGAAGGAGTCCTAGCCAAGGCGCAACATAATAAAAGCCTGGGCATCCAGGGAGGCAGTCTGTGGGATGGAAAAAAGCTTCTCAAGGATCTCAAGAAAAGGGGACGAAAGACAGACCTCCAGCGCACCATAGCAATAGGTGAAATACTTATGGAATCAGGGTGATTCCCTAAGTTGACAAAGTTCTACAAACCCAAATCACAGTTTACATGAAGTTAATATCTTGGAATGTGAGAGGACTCAACAGTCCCTCAAAACACAGAATGATCAAACATTTGATTCAGCAAGAAAAACCAACCATAGTTTTTCTGCAAGAAACCAAAAGCAACACTGATGCTATTGAACGAATCCGTGGCAAAGTTTGGGCAGGAAGCAGGGCCATCTCTGTTGATGCCTCCGGAGCCTCAGGTGGTTTAGCTATCTTATGGAACCCTCAGATCATCACGTTATATGACTTCCACGCCACACTCCATCTCATTCAAGCCTCATTCCACCTCGTTGGCACCGGCATACATGGTCATCTCACAAATGTTTATTTTCCTCAATTAGTTCAGCAAAAAATAGAACTTCTGGAAACGCTCTCTCTTCTCAATGAAAACAGACAATTCCCGCTATGGATCGGGGGCGGCGACTTCAACATAATAACTTCCATGGCAGAGAAACAGGGAGGCCGAATCAGGCTCGACAGTGACAGTGAAAGCCTCAAAGAATTCATTCAAACCAATCACCTTATGGACATCCCTACCTCTAATGGAATTTTCACCTGGACAAACAAACGACGAGGCATTCATCACATAGCCTCCCGCCTTGACAGATTCTTTCTCTCTGACAATGCAATCCATCTAGGAGGGGATTTCAATGCTTCCATCCTTCCCCAAGGCGGGTCTGATCACTGGCCAATTTTGCTACAATGGTCCAGACCAGGCAATCAATGCAACAAACCCTTCAAATTCGAAGCATTCTGGCTCACAAATGCCACTTTCAGAAAGGTATTCAGCGATGCCTGGGCAGCCTACACTCCGCCGCAGGGTGCCAAAATGTATCAATTCCAACATAAGCTAAAGAATCTGAAATATGTCCTCAAAGTCTGGAATCGCACAAGTTTTGGCAACATTCAGGAGAAGCGCTCCCAATTAGAACAGCAAATGAGTAAACTCCAACAAAATCTCATTCTCCAAGGCAGAACAGAAGAACAAGCACAACAGGAACAGGAACTTTGGAACCAAATCGAAGAACGCAGGAAGCAAGAAGAAATACTCTGGCGGCAAAAATCGAGAATCAACTGGCTCAAAGAGGGGGAGAAGAATACAAAATTCTTTCATAAGACCACCATTCAACGGCGAATGCATAATAATATAGCGTTCATCAACAACCAACAAGGCGAAAGAATTGAGGAGCATGAGGACATGGAAAAGGAATTCACGGGGTATTTTAAGGAAATCTTAACGGAGCCCATTGAGAACAGGGAAGCAGCAATCCGGGCCATCACGCAGCACATTCCAAGCATCATAACTGAGGATCACAACAACAGATTACTCCAGCCCACGACCCTGCAAGAAGTTGAAGAAGCCATGGCTCAACTTAAGGACGGAAAAGCGCCTGGTCCCGATGGCTTTACGGCCAATTTTTTCCACGAATTTTGGGACCTCATAAAAAATGGAGTATGGAACCTTGTTGAAGAATCCAGAAGTATGCATTGGATCCTCCCATCCCTCAATACCACCTTTCTAGCTCTGGTTCCCAAAGGTGAAGAACCCAATAGGCCGGAAAACTTCAGACCTATCGCACTTTGCAATGTCATATACAAGCTAATCTCAAAGGTTATTGCAAACAGGCTCAAACCTCTCCTGCCCCTGCTCATATCTCCGGAGCAGACAGGATATGTGGAAGGACGGCAAATTATGGATGGAATCATACTATCAAATGAGGTTATATACTCTTTAAAGATCCTCAAGAAATCAGGTATGATTCTAAAACTCGACCTCTCCAAAGCTTTTGATAAGCTCAGTTGGACTTTTATTCAAAAAATGCTTTTAGCCTTTGGATTCAGTGCAACATGGACCAGGTGGATCATGAATCTTATTACCTCCCCCAGCTTTTCAGTTCTTTTGAATGTATCTCCCTCTTCTCCCTTTCGGCCCTCCCGTGGCATAAGACAAGGGGATCCTCTCTCTCTTTTTCTCTTTGTTTTAATGGTTGAGGGTCTCAGCAGACTACTCAAAGCAGCTATAGCCTCTCACAAGCTTAAAGGTATTTCTATACATGGTCTCAATCTGCTGTCCCATCAAAAATTCGTGGACGACACCATGTTATTTGGCCATCCATCCTTAAAAGAAGCCTCCATGTTTAAATCGCTCCTGTCCCTTTACTCCGATGCATCTGGCACCTCCATCAATGCCTCCAAGTCGCAACTCTTCTTTTTCAATACCCCCCCCCTCCACACAAAGGAATATTGCCAGAATCTTGGGATTCACCATTTCCCATCTGCCTTCTAAATATCTTGGAGCACCCCTCTCAGCTTCAGCTATTAAACACGCTTCATGGCGATCCCTCCTTGATAGGCTGGAATCAAAACTCTCTTCGTGGACCTTTCGTGCTCTCAACATGGCAGGCGGATTGGTCTTGATCAAGTCTGTCCTTCAAGCTATGCCGCTGTACCTCTTCTCCACTCTGGCAGCTCCAAAATGGGTCCTTAAAGCCATTCGCAACCTACAGCGCAACTTCCTCTGGGGCTCCACGGGCAGAAATCGAAAATGGGCCCTCGTGAATTGGAAAGATGTGTGCAAACCCAAAACAGAGGGCGGACTAGGGCTTCGAGATCCACTTCAAAGTAACAACACCATGGGAGCCCGAATGTGGTGGAACTGGCTCTCCAAGCCTCATTCACCTTGGGCCCGCTTATGGCAAGCAAAGTATGCTATGGGAAGTCAATGGCAAGATCTCATCAGAATCAACTCCATCGCCCAAGGCTCTCCAATCTGGAATGCTGCTAAGATACACAGCCGTTTCATACAGGAACATAGTTTTTGGGAAATACACTCTGGCACGTCAGCTAAGTTCTGGGAAGATTCGTGGCAGCAGCTCCCCAAGCTGGCAAATCTATTCCAGATGCCACTCTGGCAATCGTATATGCAGCAAGAAAACCTCATTCAAGTGCATCAATTCTGGCAGCAAACGCAGCATCAAGACTACCAAACATGGAGACCCGCAAACAGCTGGCAAAGGGACTGGGAAGGCGAAACATACTCAGACTTGGACCAGGAACTCACACAACGCAGAATACGCTACTCCAACCAGCAGGACAAGCTCAGATGGGGTCACAAGCACAAAGGCACATTCACCACTAAAGAAGCACATCAGTTGCGCTACTCAAACAACCAAGGGAATCAAGACCAAATTTGGGCACGAGTCTGGCTTCCAGGGCTTTGGCCCAAAATCTCAACCTTCCTATGGTTGCTCAGTAAAAGGCGTATACTTACTTGGGATAACTTGATAAAACGAGGATTCATTGGGCCCTCTAGATGCCCAAACTGCAATCTTCACACTGAGACAATCAACCATCTAATGGAGACCTGTCCACTAGCAAAGCAGCTCTGGGAGAGGGTGGAGAACTGCAATAAAAGAGCGGCACCAAGAGGCGAGGATGTAACGGACAATATTAGGAACTGGGACAAGAACCCATTCCGAAGTCAACTTCTCAATACCTTATGGGATCTAATTCCAGGTTTTCTGTACTGGCTTCTCTGGAAAGAGCGTAACTCACGCATCTTCAACAACACCTCCCGGACAATAGACGCTCTGTGGCTTATCTACAAAAGAAATATCCAGGAAACCTTAGCCATAAGAACCTGGTATGACACTGACATGCCAGAAGCGCAACAAGAAAGGGATATTTTTAAAGAATGGAATCTTGACCTTTCAGCCTTTGCAAAGGTCATCACTCGTCCCCCTCGCAGCCCCACCTCCCCGTCCTCATGGTCCCCACCAGCTCTCAACTCTTTCAAGCTCAACTTTGATGGAGCAGCAAAGGGTAATCCTGGTCCGGCAGGTTATGGAGGAATCATCAAAATTCATACAGGAGCACCTATGCACATCTATTATGGCTCTCTCGGCAAAGATACTAACAATGTAGCGGAAATGGAAGGACTTTGGCAAGGGATCTGTTTCCCAGAGCAACTTCACTTCTTTCCACTTGAGGTAGAAGGCGACTCTCTCATCCTAATCAATGCAGCCAAGAAAATCCAAGCAGGAATAACAGCGGACAAAGTAGCAACCAGCTGGAGACTTCTAAGCAGGTTGGAATCCTTGGAAGCAAAGCTTAAAAATCCACATAGCCTTACCTTTCAGCATGTGCGAAGAACAGAAAATCAGGTAGCCGATAGACTGGCTAACCAAGGAGTTTCTCCGACATCAACATACTTTTCAGGATCCCTGGACATAGTTGAAGATGAACAACTTAAAAAAGACTGCATCACCTTGGTGCAAAAGGATCTTCTCCCCCAGATGCGGGTGGTTGTTAGCTACACAAGGCTCATGGCTTGTCAGCAGGGCATGTGTCCGCCCGGACAAGCCACGTACACCAGGAGGACTCGCCCTAACTATTCCAGCATGCAGCATTTAAGGAGGAGAGATATGGTTCATTGCAGAGGCGTCCCTTCGACATTTACTGTCCGCCTTGAGAAACGGAACATGGCGCTTCATAGCCGGAAGTTCTCGGACATTCTCCCGCATTTCTCGTCTGCTCCTGTTCTAGTCTTGAGGGAAGTGGCGGAGGCTCATTGTTTTGGCTCTCATTCAGGCTCTGAGAGCGACTGTGATGGTTTAGAGGCCATAGATTTGGGCAATTGGAGGGCATACGTGCAGTCTGGTTGCGAACCTGGGAGATTGGCGGTGTTGCAAACCTGCTATCCGCAGTCTAGTTGGAGGATTGGGAGTCTGGTTCAGAGGGACAATCCGCGTGAGCACACTCGCCACCCGCTCATTTTAAGTATGCAGCGTGAACGCCAAAGGGGAACCAGTCGACGTGGCAGCTATAGTGGTAGAGCCCTTTCTCCCTCTTCCTCAATTGAAGAATCTCCTGAACGCAGAAGACCGAGGGGAAGGCCCCCGGGCAGAGGAAGAGTGGCGGAACTTCCAGAGAGAATGGAATGTGGGCACATTGAGCACCCAATGGTAAGATACCGCCTTCCATGCACTTTGTCCAATTCCACTTTCTTTGTAACAGTTTCAGTGGAGCATTGCAACAATCCATGGGGTGAAGATGAGGCTCCTCGTGCCAACCCTCCGCGTATTCCTGGGATTATACCCACAGTGGACATGGAATTTCCCGCCGTTGATATGCTGAGGCCTGTACAAGATCCTGGAGCAGGCCCGAGTGAACTTGTGCAGCGCAATGCTGGTAAGGCCATCCACCAGCCTCCCTGCTGCAAGAAGGAGGACGAACCGCAAACTACTGAAGAAGATTAGCATGCCTAGCTCGCGCTCCAGGTTTCAAAGCATGAATTTTTCTCTCTGTCAGCTCCCTTCGCGATCATATATGTGTTGGCACTTTGTCACTATGTATCTCTGTCCATCTCTGTTACGGTGTCGGTTATCTACTATTGTCTCTTCCTCCATGTGTTTCTGTTGTTTCAGTTTCCTTGTGCTTCAGTCCATGTGTCGGTTACATGAGTGTCGCTCTGGTTTCAATCTTTTGTAATCCTGGAATGAATACTCCTGAGTCTACTGTCTGTCCCAGGACAAGTTTTACAGGGCCTCGGCCCTGTTGTAATACTGAAGATGTAATTTTTGCTCTTGCTGTAATATAATAGCTCAGTCTTATTTAGAAAAAAAAAAAACAAGTGGGTTGAGATTGTTGACATGTGTAGGTCACAATGAGGCTTCTAGAAGACCTTTATGTGGCACTCTAAGGCCAAATTCGAATTTGAGTGGAGAGAATCATGGGATCATGAGGATAGGTGTCACATCTCCTAATTGTATTGAAACTCTAAGAAGACATATGTCTTATCAGTTCCTATTTTGATTAGGACTCTAGAGGTAGAGGGAGAGATTCATGGACTCTCATTAATGAGATGGCTTCTCATATTTTTGTATAAATAGGAGATCTCTCTCTTTCATTTTTTAGCTTAGCTTTTTAGTTCTTAAGCTTGTAGCTTTTTGGTAGCTCTTTAGCTTGGATCTTGTAGTTCTTCTTTGATGGCTTTGGAAAGCTTTTGAGAGCTTTGTTGTACTTTGTGATTTTGAAGAATTTGAATAAAGCTTTGATGTTCTCAACATGGAAGGAGATGTGAAGTAGATGTCATGGAGCATATTAGAATGTAAGGTAGAGTAGATTTTATTTTGTAGTTTTGCTTTGATTTCATTCAAGTATGTCATTTTATTGCTTTCAAGTTTGATAGTTTAGATTTTCCATTCATGCAATTTTAATTCATGCAAGTGTGTTCAACCGGTTGATTGTAGATTTATCTAACTGTGTAATTTATGCTTGACAAAATATTCCAAGAAAGTAGTCTTCCTATTTTCTGATTTGTGAATTGGAGCATTAGAGAACACAGTAGATTATTTTTTTTTCTTTACATGTTCTTGCTTTTTGTTTAGTAGGATACTCATTACATAAGTTCATGTTTCCTGAGCCTTTCTAGTTCCTTAAGAGCGAAATTGGCGATATATGAAGTTATGAATGGGATTTGTTTGCTTTTCAATGCTTTTTTCTTAGTAGGATACTCATTACATAAGTTCATGTTTCCTGAGCCTTTCTAGTTCCTTAAGAGCGAAATTGGCGATATATGAAGTTATGAATGGGACTTGATTTGTTTTTCTTTCTTTCTGCTTATTGTAGTCTTTCGTTCTCTCATGATTATATGATGATGTTTCTAGAGCCAACATTGGCGAAATGTTATGATTATAGATGAGATGACTTGCTTTTTCATTAGTGTAACATTAGTTTTGATTTGTTTCATTTTCTCTTTCCTTTAGAAATTGGATTCTAACATAAGAAACAAAACCCCCAAAAACAACATAAACTATAAAACAATGAAGTAAGAAAAATGGTTAACTAAGCACATATGGTGCACCACACTTCATTAGTTTACGATACCCAGATTGATAATTTATGTAGAGCAATTTAGGATATTAAATTGACTAAACATTTTGGGGTCGTTTCCAGAGAAGTGTAATTAGGAGACCTTATTTCTTACATCTAAAAAATTAATAATTTCTTGAGTATGCTTTCCTCCTGCACTTTGTGTGATCTCGAGGATCAGAAAAAAAAAAATTATGTTAAAAAAAATGGACAAAATAAACTTCATCATTTCATTTGATTCAAAAAAAAAAATCATTGTTTTGTTTAATGAAATATATATGTATATTTTTAAATTTTAAGAATATAACATATGTAATTTTATTAACAAAAAAAACCAACAAAACAAATTAAATTAAAAACCAGCTCCATGAAAACCATGTAGGGCTAAGAAAATAAAAGTTTTTTTTTGGGCAAGCGAAATGAAGTGTAACAGGTGATTGCACTTGGAGTATAAACAATAAGTGAAGGATCGAAACCGTGAAACGAAGCTACGGTGAATTGATGCTTCATCCTCAGTGTCGGTTTCAACAAACCTGCAATATAAAGTTTATTCCATTAGAGCTGAGCTCAATAGTTGAATTTCAAAATGCAAACTCGGCAGATCAAAATTACATAAACTAGTGTGTTGATTTAGGTAAATCCGATGGACAGATGCTATCTCCAAGCGCATAAAATCAAAGAAAATCTCCATGTGGTAGGTTATCACAATTATGGCTGCTCATAACACTACTGCAAGAATTTTCCAAGATGCTCATGAACCTGCAAATGAAAAAAATTCAACCACAGTAATCCACAAAAACGCAAAATAGAGAAAAACGTCAAACTTCAACTACACTATTCAGCCAAACTAAGATGAATTAGGGGAAAATAAAACATGGGTTTTTTCAACAATAGTGTCAATTAGATAACCCAGAAATAGTTTTAAGGAATTTGAAGCGGTTTGGGATATTTTCGCAGTTCTTTGAAGCCCATTTTTGCAGGCCGCGAGAGGAAAAAAAGGAATTTGAATTAATGAACTGATAGTTTGATTTAATTCGGTTGTCTGGGGAAGGGAATTCCAATTTGGGAACCTAGTATTTACTAGAATTCAATATTATTTACACATCTTTAATGACTAACAGTCTCATGCAACCTCCATGACTGTACTTCAGTTTCACGGCCGACAGCAAAGACGTATCCAAAAATCATACGGCTCTGTTTTAACTCCATTACATGAACCGAGCTTTGCACAGATAAGTCGAGGACTGGATTCTTGTGAATCGTAAGCTGATTGAATATGGCTCTCTCTCACCGAAGTTTTCATTTTCTACTCCCACAGCCTTTTTATGAACTCAAACCACTCGGACTCCATTCAGTCTCGTGGTTCTGTTCATGAGGGATACTCTGCCTCCACACAGTCTGTCTGTACACCAAGCTTTACAGCCTTCATCTATTTCCGTTCATATGAGTCTTCTTACTTCGTAAACCCTTCTTGACGCAATCTCATACTCATCGTTTTCCCAGTTCCATACCCATCGATTCTCTCTTCACAGTCTTCTTCCATCATCTATATAACCATTTTGTTTTCATATAACTGTCATTTACAGAGGTATTTACACAGTGAAAAAAAGGCAGAATGGGTCTCATTGTGAGGATACAGCCCGAAAGAGTCAAATTCATGGAAGGATATCCTCAGCTGAAGGGAAAATTGAACAAGGCTGGCTGGGTAAAATTCATCAAAAAGTTCAAAGACCATCACAAGGAGGTTACCAAAACATTTGCAAGATCTTTTAGCTGCAGAATGCAGCTCTGTTCTGCAGCTAACTGACAATTTTGCAGCCATTTTTATGCTTTTGTAGGTTATAAGTGTCAAGAGACGAAACAAGCCACATGGGTAGCTCGGAAAATGTCAGTACATGGATGGTGTCTTATCCATTTGATCCAAGTCAATGAAAAGACCCTGTCAAAGGGAAGTCAAGGTGTGTGTTATCACTAAGTCGCCACACTAAGTTGCCGCATATCAAGAAAAAAAAACATTTTTTAATCAATGAAATGAATAAGTTATTTACTCACTTTTCTAAAAGTATTGATTAATTTTGCATTGATGATGAAAAATGAATGGCTGACTTTTTATTCAAGATTTTTAGCTACAGATATTGTGCACATTCCGCAGCTAAAGTCATTCCACAGCTAAAGCCATTCCGCAGCTGAAAAATCTCATTGTTCAAATCAGCCTAACTTTGTCATACGAAATCAAATTTTGATGATTCAAGTGTCATTGGAAAGATCTCAACAAGATCTACATAATGAGAAATCCATCATTAGAGTTTGAAACGATAAATAGTGAAATAAATTGTTGAAAAGAAGCAACATTCAACTTGAGGCACTAATTCCAAAGCAGGTATAAATTCTTTTGATTTGTCATTTGAGAACTTGTTTCATTAATACAAATTCTTAGTTTTGTGTGTAAATATCATAACTAGAGAGATTGATCACCTCTCTCCTTTGATAATCTTACATTCCATTGCAGAAGAAGTATTAGTTTTTTTTGCAGGTTCCAGGAGGAAGGACAAATGACTACAAGAGAATGGTGTCTCTCTAAGAGACCATTTTGTTCAATAAGAGGATGATCAGCAACAAAGAGGAAATACGTTGATGCAAAATCAAATCCAAACACTTGAAAAACTTTCAGATACTATTGTCTCCATCACATCCATACCTCATAATAAACCATTCACCTCATTTCACTTCATATTTTCCATTTACATTCACATACACTTTCCATCTCTTTTTGTCCATTCATAACCCACAAATAAAAGCAAGAGGCTCATTCACATACTTATTGCCTATTGCCATTTTTGCTCTCCATTGCCATCTTCCATTTTCATCTTCCCTTTCCTGTCATTTTCATTTCGCAAATAAGCCCTGCTTCAATGCAAATTATTAAGTCCATAGTCCTTTGAGTCTAAGTTCATTGTAAAGACACCTTGAGGCTTGCATGCCTTAATGGCAAGTCCTCATGCTGACAAACAATGGGAATACACTAATGTCCCTTATTCATCAGATCTTTTAGGTGACTCGACATCAACAAAACTCTTCGTACCTAGCAATTGGGCATCTTGACTCTCATTGTCATCAATGGTGAGAGTTCTCGTGTTGACTAGTGACATCCATTAATGGCCACTAAGTCAACAATTTCCTACTATGTTCGACATCAGAACATATTTTCACATAGTAGGAATTGTGCCAATGAGTTTTCAAGACATGAAGACTATTATTTTCAGCATTTTGGAGCAGATTCAACAAGTTTTAGTAAAAGCAATAAAAAGTCATCTTGACTCTTTATCCATGACTCTTCTTGTTCAGCCACTTGAAGAAGAATATAATCAGAATTTTGCAGCCACCACACATACATCTCATCCATTCCAAAGGGTAAGTTAAGGTACGTCATTTTTTAACTTTTGACCATAGAATTCCATAAAAAGCTAGAACTTGGAAAAATATTTATCTTCCTCATTTCATAAAATTGCCAATACCATCAGTTGGGGGGGGATACATTCATATTCATATCTTGCCATGTCCATATCATATTCAGGAGCCCACATACTTCCAAAATATATTAACTATTACATTGTTATTATGAGCATACAATGACTTTTCAAAAAGTGATTAAAGGATAAATTGGGTACAAACACAATCATGGTTGTCACACATGAACCAACCATCGTGCAATCCAATAAAAATATACTTTGCAACAATAATCAAAATATCATTATCCAAAGTTCAAAGATCAAAATAGAATGCAACAACAAAATATGGTTGTTACACAAGAACCAACCATGTTGCAATTCAAGAAAAACACTTTGCAAAAGTATGAAGTTATCAAATGATATCATGCAAAGTTAAGCCAAAGCTCAAGGATCAAAAGAATTAATGTAATATATATTGCATGAGGATATGCAATAGCTTCAGTTGGGGGGTATGTTGGATCTTGAAATTGTCATTCATTTCCATTACACTTTCACTATTATGTCCATTATATTACCTCCATTTCACTACCATGTCACTACATTCATCTCACTTTCATTACCATTGGGCCAAATTTATGTTTTTCCAAACTTTATTAATTCTTAGCCTTTTTAAGTGAATTTGTGGTTAAAAATTAGAAAATAATATGCATATGCTTATACCTAACAAGTGGGTTGAGATTGTTGACATGTGTAGGTCAAAAGGAGGCTTCTAGAAGACCTTTATGTGGCACCCTAAGGCCAAATTCGAATTTGAGTGGAGAGAATCATGGAATCATGAGAATATGTGTCAGATCTCCTAATTGTATTGAAACTCTAAGAAGACATGTGCCTTATCAGTTCCTATTTGACTAGGAATCTAGAAGTAGAGGGAGAGATTCATGGACTCTCATTAATGAGATGGCTTCTCATCTTTTTGTATAAATAGGAGATCTCTCTCCTTCATTTGTTAGCTTAGCTTTTTAGTTCTTAAGCTTGTAGATTTTTGGTAGCTCTTTAGCTTGGCGCTTGTAATTCTTCTTTGATGGCTTTAGAAATCTTTGGAGAGCTTTGTTGTACTTTGTGATTTTGAAGAATTTAAATAAAGCTTTGATGTTCTCAACATGGAAGGAGATGTGAAGTAGATGTTATGGAGCATATTAGAATGTAAGGTAGAGTATATTCTATTCTGTAGTTTTGCTTTGATTTCATTCAAGTATGTCTTTTTATTCTTTTCAAGTTTGATAGTTTAGATTTTCCATTCATGCAAGTGTGTTCAACCGGTTGATTTTAGATTTATCTAACTGTGTAATTTATGCTTGACAAAATATTCCAAGAAAGTAGTCTTCCTATATTCCGATTGGTGAATTGGAGCATTAGAGAACATAGTAGATTAGTTTTTTTCTTTACATGTTCTTGCTTTTTGCTTAGTAGGATACTCATTACATAAGTTCATGTTTCCTGATCCTTTCTAGTTCCTTAAGAGCGAAATTGGCAATATATGAAGTTATGAATGGGATTTGTTTGCTTTTCAATGCTCTTTTCTTAGTAGGATACTCATTACATAAGTTCATGTTTCCTGAGCCTTTCTAATTCCTTAAGAGAGAAATTGGCGATATATGAAGTTATGAATGGTACTTGATTTGTTTTTCTTTCTCTCTGCTTATTGTAGTCTTTCGTTCTCTCATGATTATATGATGATGTTTCTAGAGCCAACATTGGCGGAATGTTATGATTATAGATGAGATGACTTGCTTTTTCATTAGTGTAACATTAGTTTTGATTTGTTTCATTTTCTCTTCCCTTCAGAAATTGGATTCTAACATAAGAAACAAAACCCCCCAAAAACAACATAAACTATAAAACAATGAAGTAAGAAAAATGGTTAACTAAGCACATATGGTGCACCACACTTCATCAATTTACGATACCCGAATTGATCATTTCTGTAGAGAAATTTAGGATATTAAATTGACTAAACACTCCGTGTAATCTCTGATGAAGGATACTCAGGGATTATCTCGATTTCTTTTAGAGCTGAGTCCTTACTGGATGGTTTTTCAATCACACGATCATGAACCATGGGTTGTTGTCTTAAGGGGGATTCTGGTGTGATAACATTTTGGGTATCACTTTGACCTTTGATATGTTGATCAAACTATTCCCATTCTTTGATCAATATTGGATCAATGTGGACATTTGTGCCTAATTGTTCACTTGCCTTGTCGCTTGTCTCGGTTGCACTAGAAGTTTTCTCTATATCCTGCTCCATGCTTTGCTCTGTTTGTTGGATGACTGGTGTAATATTCAATAAGTCCAGTGGTGTTTTTTAAAGCCCTTGCATCTTGTATTAGATGATTCCAACTTGATTTTAGCCAGGTGACTCACTTGTGTGAATGTCTCTATTGATGTAAATAAGTCATTGAATTCATCGTCCTCATAGAAGAATTGTTTAACCTTTACCTGAGTAGTAAAATTAAAGGCAACTTTATTCTGGTCATACTGTCTTTTGGGAATAACAGCTAGGTTTAAACCCTTTGTTTTCTCGGCTTCAAGTTGGGCATGTTTTTATTCATGCAATAAATAGATGCCGCAACGAACATAAAAGGTAGGCCATAACTGTTTCTTGGCATCTTTAAGATTTTTCTTAAGCTCTTTCTCAACTGTTTGGTAAGCTATTTCCTTAGCCAATAGTTTTTCTGGGACATAATGAGGAAGGACATGCGGGTCGGTAATGCTACCAAAAACTCTAATGTATGTGAACAGTTCTTCCCCAAACCAACTGGCAATTGAAGTTAAATCAGTACTAGCCTCCTCGAACAGCTGAGGAGCTGGTCTATTGAAGTCCTAGATAGTCCACTTCCATCCCATTATGGGAAAATCAGAATTGAAACAAATGGTATCGACTATGTAGGCACTCATATAAAATGGGGGAACAACTCGGGTGGAAACATACCTGTTTTTACTATAATCAAGTATTTGGATGGCCAGTTTATCTGATAGGATATTAGCCCAATCCATCACAAAAGAGTTCAATGCTACTTCTATTAATGGAACCATTTCAATGGAAAACTTAGCAGTATTGGAGCTTCCAAATAGTCTACACATCATTGCGGCAGCATAACAATATGGAGACGCTAGGGAGTCCACAGAATACATACCGGATGATTCGTGCTTGTGTTTGTTAGGGAAGTGCCTCCATTGTCTGATGGGGCCTAAATCTATTTGATTTTCCTTTGAGAAAGCTTCAAGGAATGATTTATTGTACTTCTTCTGAGGCTCTGGCAAATGATACATTTTCTTCAAGTCTTCAGGCTTGAAGGATCCAAACATTCTTCCGTCAGCTATGAAGAGTGTCATGTCCGTTATATTGATGCTTTCAATTACCCATTTTACCATATCATTATATGGCAAAACCTTTGGGCGGGCCGCTATTCGATGAAGAAAAGAGTCGGCTAAATCACCAAGTGTGTTTTCTGACTCTGCAGGTCCATCAGTTGTTGCATGTCCTTCCATTACCTTTGGCTTTTCCATTTCTAACATATCATATATGCCTTCCCATGAAATTTTCCCACAATCTTGACATGTAGTATCCGAGATCAACACAGTTTTTTCCAGTCCTTCTGCCACTGCAGGGGGAACTTTCGTCTTTCGAGCTTTCTTTGACATTTTGGCTGGCTGCATACTTCCATATTCAAACTGCGAAAATGAAATAGAGGACAGTGATAGGCTAAAACTTTCAGAGCAACTAATGCTTGTAAAGATAGTGTTGAAAGAAGTACAGATGAAAATCGGAGCAGGAGCATTTGATGTGAAATATTTCATATTATAACTTGATATTAACACAAAGGATGAAATCTTGAAGGACCGCAGTCATAACTATTTTTTAATGTTTTGTCGTAACCAACAACGTGAAACTTTAATGCTCAATGAATAGATCGCATTGCATATTTCCAAAGGTCTTATTAGAATGTGTGCCATAAACTTTCTGGTTTTGCGATGAGAGATTTCAATATATTATTTTAATATTTAAAGAGCGATCGCATATCGCAAGTCGGGAGTTATAAGTGCCATGTTCCAAGAGTCTTTTGAATTTCCGCGATTGCGATAAGTGATGACTTGGCATATAGAGTTGGGAAATTCCTCATTTAACTCGCCCGAATCATGTTTTCCCTTTATTATTATTGAACCACTTTATTATATTTTAACATCACATTGCGCATCCCTGAGGTAAGTGTTAGAGTCAGTCTGTTCATCCCTCCATCAGAGATCAAAAACTCTTTGTTGCATTTCATTTTTAGGTGTCTCATTCAGCTCAATCATCTGCATTCCATTAGGAGCATAGATTATCTGATGAAGGGTTTCTTCACTCATTTCCCTCATGTCATGTACCTGCTGGTTCGTTTCTGATCATCAAAGTTCATCAAAGTCAATTTTACAGTCATTATGGATGGTCTTTTGGTCAGCCAAGAGTCATGTTAGTCATTAGGTCTAGGGTTTCGCAAATTTTGTCTTCAGAGTGTCCAATAATGTCAGCAGACACATGAGGATGTCCCGAATAAGTTTTCATTCCAAAATTTTCATTATCAATAGTGTTCGAGAATGATTCTTCTTCAAAACTCTGTTTTGAAGAAGAAATCGTCAAGTTTAGTTTTTGTGATAAATATGTAACTTTTAAGGTTTTCAAGTTCTACAATTCTTCAGGCACAGCCCTGGTCATCCTTTGTCTAGATTACATGGAAATCATCCCTGCAAAAATAGACAGAATTTCATCATTAAGCCAAAAATCAAATTGGAAGCAAAAATAGAGTTATGTGAAAGTGCCAAAGTCTGCAACATTACAAAAGTGAGTTTGCCAAATGAAGAATCAAAGTCCATGCCATAGGAGATATTCTTGTGCTTCAATAGTTCATTTGCACGCAAGAGAGCAAAGAGAAAACAAAGCAAAGTGGTTGTGGGAGTTTTGGGTGAAAATTGCTCCAAGTTGACCGGCGCGGCGCACTGGGCAGGAGGCGCGGCGCATTGGGCCTCAGTTTACAGTGTAAAAAAGCACGAGCGTGGCACATACAGACAGAGGGTTCAAAAATTGCCAGAAATTGCCCAAATCGCTCAAATCGCTCAAAAATGCACGGATTTGTCAGGTAGAGCCTCCATTATCATTTTCTATCCAATTTGGATGCTTACTTCATGTTGCTTGTTTCATGGTGATTGCTTAAAGAAGTTGAACCCTATCATTTCAAGTTCCTCCAACAAAAATTGCTGCCTAGGGTTTTGATGACTATTCTGCCACCAAGTTTACTCTCTTATCCCTTTTTCATTGATTCCCTTATTCCTTAAGTTCCAGTACCCCCTTAAATCACTAATCTCTTATCCTAAGTTCCCTTTCCCAAAATCCCAAATGCACCAAACCCTAGTCTCATACTTAAAACTACCAAACCCTAATGGTTGTCCCAAGAGCTTCATGTCACCATTCGGAAGAGTGTACCATTTTTCAGGGGGGTTTTCATCATCATGCCAAGTTCCACTGCGTTATTTTATGCCTTGTTCATGCTTCAATTGCGCCTAGGTAAGGTCATTTCCCTCTCCTAGGGTTTTGAAGGCAATTTCTCTTGGATGGTCAAATCACCAGAAAAACTTGTTTCCTGATGTTCATACACCTTCCCCTATCCTTAATATACCCTATTAAACACTTCCCATCACTGAGATCCCCTGAATTCCTCATTTTTCCACAAACCCTAGCTTCTTGCTACAACTTGGCAATTTTCTAGGCTAGACCTGTGTTTTGCCCTTTTGGACCCCTTCCTCTCACTCAATCTCTGAAATTTCACTTTCCCCTGCTTCCTAACATCCCTCCCCACCTCCCAAAATTTTCTCAAGAATTTAGAAGCCCCTTATCCCCTTCATTTCGATTCATTTCGACAAATCCCTTGTTCCACACATCAAGATAAGTTTCACTCAAATGATGCTTCTGAGCAAGGAAAGATGAATTTGGAAAAACTGAGAGATCTTTTTTTCCATAGTAGGCCAAGGAAGAAAAACCTCCTTCACTTTTTACACAGGTATCATGGTTTAAGATAAATGTCAAAAATATAGTTGCCTCAGGAGAATTGATGCACCTCTGAAGTGACCTTGGGAAAATCAAGTTTTCTCCTAGCTTGGTTGGCCAAATGACTTTCTTGATAAGTCAAATGATAACTAGAAACAAATATCTTTCCAATGAGCTATCTTGAGCTGAATTTGGAGTTGAGAAACACCTTCAAAAGTTGACTGCAAAAGCACTTTGTCTTGAGGCAGCCTCATTTGGCACATTTTGACCAGTCTTGGGAGATTTGACTGTTGACAGGGCAAATGAAATCCAAATTGAAAAATTCCAGTTGGGTTGGAAAGTAGACTCAAAAAAATTTCCATAAAGCTATCCCAAACCCAATTTGGACCATGCGAAAGTCCTCAAAACTGGTTTGCAAAAAGGCACTATGCACAGAAATTTTTAACACAGGGTTTTCCTCCCTATGCGCCGCGCCACGTGGCACTCGCTTTTGCTAGGGAGCTCCAAATCACAAAAAATTTTCATTTCTGGATTTTTCATGAAAAATTATGGTTTCTTGTTCATGTCCAAGAAATTTGGGCAGGTTTTGAGCCCTCAAAAGGTCAAAAAACACTCAAAAAATGACCTTACTGCCCCTATTTTGACACACAGGAAGCAGTCTTGGACGATTGGACATTTGGAGAGGAAAAATGACACCAAATCCAGAAATTACACTTGGGTTGGAAAGTAGATAGGCAGGGCTTTCCAACAAGCTATCTTGGGCTCAATTTGGACTTTGGGAAGTGCCTCAAAATCAACTCCAAAGTGGCGCAATGCATAGAGAATTTGGGCGCGACGCATAGAGAAATTTGGCGTCATTTTCACTCTTCAGCTCAGAAATTTGCCCAGTTTTGACTAGTTTTACTTTTTGATGTAACTATTGATCTACCATGATGTAATTTGATGACCATGATGTAATTTTGGGCACATTTTTACTTGTTTTGGTAGATTCATTCACTAAAAAGTGAAAAACAACTGAATGAATCAGTTTCCTTTCATATAAGGGCAAGTTGTTTCATTGCCTATTTTCCAGTTCCTTGTTTAGATATGGTTGAAAAAGCTCCTAGAATGATGAGCTCGACCCCTAGAGGCATGGGAAGGAGTTAGGCTTGTCTATATCATGTAATTTCTCTGTCATTTTCATGGTTGGATACTTGGGATTGCTTGACACTCTATTGTACATTTCATTTCTGCAATTTTGGCAAAGGAAAGACCAGGGTTTTGTAGCACTTGTCGGGATCCATGTGGCTCTATGTTTTGATGGTGTTTTTCTATATGTATTTGTAAGTTCACTGATGTTTATTTGTATTGTAGAGCCTCTACTTTACACTTGATTATCCACCATTACCTACAGTTTTCCCTCATTCATCTCTCACTTTTGCCTCATTTTCCTTGCAAACCAACCGAGATCATTACATTATATGACTTTAAGCATGATTAAGGAATTTTGCTAATGTGTGACTGTTTTGTTTAGATTTTGACATATTTACAGGAATTCCGCAGCCATCTGATGATTCCGCAGCCATTTGATGATCCCACAGCCTTTTTGTTAATCTCAAGGTTCCACGTGTCATTTTGCCAAACGAGCCACATGGGCACTTAGGAATCAAGGTGCTCGAGGTTCCTGTGCCATTGGTTCAGCCAACCACGTCATCTGTACCTCCGGTCAACGAGGGTCAAGTTACGGTCAACAAAGGCAGCTTAACGGTGATGCGTAAGCTGTTGGGTCACGTCAATTCAAACGGTGACTTGTCCGTGTTACGCAGGTTGTGGGGGACATAATCCAACTCTGGATTCAATGCCCATAACGACCAGAACCTCCAGCTCATCCACGAGGCTTATGACGTGTTATTGAACCTTAATTACGCATGACAGTTAGTTTATTTTTCAGTTTTAGCTGTACGCATTAGGCCATCTTTCAGATGCCTATAAAAACTAGCGTTTGCATACTCTTAATGTTACTTTTTAGTTGCTGTGTTTTATGAACTTGTTATCATTTTAGTGCATTCCGAGACTCTGTTTTAATAGTGTTGTTCTAGCACTCTTGACTGTAATTTTCTGCACATGGAGTAATAGAAGCAGCGCTGTTCTGAAGCTTTCAATACCTTGAGTCTTCTTTGGATTATATGAATGGAGGGCCCCTGTTCATGTTAGCCCTTGTATAGTATTTTATGTTCAGCATTTCTTTATTTTCCATTCAGCATTTCCTTTTCTTGAAACATGTACAACTTAATTCACTTTCATTGTTATTTCATTTGCAGCATTCATTTTGACTGATCAGTATTGTTCTTTTGCAGATTTTTAACCCGGGATTGCTTTTGTGTTTATGTATTTGCTTAATATCTAGTGGTAGTTTCAGTTGACAGATTCAAAGTTGCTGCCTTTACTTTATTTTCATAGCTGATTTTTAATTTAATTTTTCAAAGTTGTCTGCTAACATATGAATGGTCTCTTTATCACAAAATTGTTTATCTTTTAGAGATCTGAATACTAATAACTTGCAGCTGGCTTTGAGTACTTTTTAGACTAATCTTTAACTACTTTCTAATCGTGCTTTACACAGTACTATGTGTTAGAGGCAGAGAGTTAGAGAGAGCTGAACATTATAACTAGTCTTTAAAGTAGATTTTTCTCATTTTTTTATCATTTCTTAGACTTATCTTTAGCTACTTCCTAATCATGTCTTACACAGTACTATGTGTTAGAGGCAGAGAGTTAGGAAGAGATAAACATTATCATTGGTCTTTTAAGTGATTTTCTTACCTTTTATTTGCAGCAGCATGAATGGTGTCTAATGCCATTAGAAAGTGGTTATTTGCTTTCAGTTCATTTTAATTTATTTATTTCCTTCAAGCTTTTCCTTTTCAGCAAGTAGTTAGAAACCACTAATCACACACTCTCACTCATCTAGAACTCACCTTACACACACCATCACTCATCTGTTTATAAATCACCACTCCATCTTAGGAAGATAAATTAACCACAAACAACACCCCAAACGACAAAAAGCTCTAAGAGGTTGCTTAAGTACATATAGTACACCTTCACTTCATCAGCTTACGAGCCCCGGGTTGACAATTAATGACATCAATTTAGGAACACTAAATTGACTAAACATTTTGGCGTCGTTGCCGGGGAAGTGAAATTAAGTAGCCATATTCTTAGAAAAAAAAAACATAAAAATTTCAAGGAAAGAAGTTGATAACCTATCAAAGTATGCTCTCCTCTTGCACTGCAAGGTGATCTGGAGGATCAGAAAAGAGAAAGTTATTGATTTGGTAGTTTCTTGAGTATGCTCCCTTCTTGCACCTAGAGTGAACTGGAAGATCAGAAAAAGAACTATTAACTTGACTTGAAGAAAAATAATAAAAAATGACATGCATAGAGCTAGAGATTCTAGAGGAAGGTTTTTAGCTAGAGCTCGAAGTTCAATTTTTACAAGTCCATCTGCTTCAAGGGATAGACAAGAGACACCCCCCTTATCTCCAATCGAAACTCCTAGTCCTAGAATTCCTGGAATTGAAGAGCCAAGAGTTGACTCTCCTACACCTTCTATTGAGTTTGAACCAGGGAGAGACTCTTCTCTTTCTCCTACAGGAAGACCAATTGTAATTGAGGAATTGGAATCATCTGAAGAAGAAGGAGAAATCTCTTCTCATTCACCTTTTGTAGAGGAACCAGAAGACTTTGAAATCCCTAGGAGAATCATCATGGCAAAGGAAGAAGGAGGAGGTAGAGGTAGAGGAGGAGGAGGAAACAACAATAACAATAATGGAAGAAGAGGTCCCCTTGGAGGAGGAAATAGAGATGGGGATAATTCATTTGGGTTTCCCATTGTTAATGAGGATTCCCGAGCCACCATGAAAAACATATCACCATCTGTCCTCCCTAACTTCCATGGGTTAAGGACTAAGGACCCTGAAACATTCTTATTTGAGTTTGAAGTGGTGTGTCGAACTTATGACTACCTGGATGACTCCCAGAAACTCAAATTGTTCCCTTCAACACTGAAGGATCAAGCCTTGAAATGGTTCATGGGGTTACTCACTCAATCCATTAGGACTTGGGATGAAATGAAACAGACATTTTTGGATAGGTATTTGGACTATTGTATGCCTACTAATCACAAGGACGAGGTTTTTAAAATGATACAAAAAGAAGATGAGAGCTTAGAAGATTTACTTGAAAGATTTCAATATAACTTAAAAAGAGCAAAAATGAGTACCTTGGATGAAGAGACCTTAAAATCCCTCTTATTAAAAGCCATTAGGGATGAATGGATAGACATCTTAAACATGATGGGGAAAGGGGATATTTCTCAACTTTCACTCAATGATATAGTAGAACTTTGTATCCATCTCTCAAGGGGCAAATCAAAAACTCAAAAAGGGCCTAGAGATCCTTCTCTCCTTAGGGCAAATAAATCTGCAACAGGATCAGTGAGTAGGGCTGAAATCGGCAGTATGCTTGATGAATTTTAAACTGACATCTTAGGGAGTCTTAGTGAACAACTTGATACCCTTAAGATTCACAATAAACAAAAAGCAGAAGCTGAGGCTTTGGATATCTTTTGCCCGAAGTGTAGAAAGAAACATGCTTTAAGGGAATGTCCCTTAGATGCACACATTGTAGAAACATGTGTAATTTGCTCAGAAACTCATGAGACCAAGGATTGTCCTTCAAATCCTGGCCTCAAAGCAGTCTTTCAAGAGGATCCAGATACACTTGAATCTCTCTGTTTTATTGCAAGGAGACCTTGGCAAGGACAACAAAATCAAGGGTTTAACAACTCTATGAATTCTCAATCCCAACAAAATTGGAATCCTTGGCAACAACCTTGGCCTCAACCTCAAAATGCTTTTCAAGCATGGATGCAAAGCATGCAAAATCCTTATGGGAGATTTGCTCAATTCTATCAATATCCTCCATCATTTCAGAATCAGCAAGCTCCACAACTTCCAAACCAAGGTCAACAACTATCATTGCCATACCCTCAACAACAACAACCTCCTCCACAAAATCAAAATTCTCAACTATCACTTCAATCCCAGCAGAAATCAAATCAACTTCCCTCTCAGCCATTACCAAATCCAAATAATAGGAACCCTCAAAATGCTTACATGATGGAAGGTCAACCATTCCCTACCTATATGGTTGTTCCTCTCAATGAAGTACAACTCGGATCAGGTAGAATCTTAGATCAACCTTCTACAAGTGTTCAACAACCAAGCATTTCTGAGGAAGAATCTCTCAAAGTCAATAAAGGTTCTGAAGTATCACTTCAAAACCAGAATATCCAAAAAGAAAAAGAAAAAGAATCAACCTCTACAACTCCCATAGTTGAGCAACCTACACCTGTAGCTACACCTCCTTTTCCTGAAAGATTGCAAATTGACAAAGGGGTGGAAAAACAGATATGGGTGCCTGACTATAGTTTCCTAGATGAATTGAAGAATGTCTGTATCAAGATCCCCTTGTTACAAGCCATTAAAGAAATTCCCATTCTAGCGAAGACAATAAAGGAGTTGAGTTTGAAGAAAACAGGAAAAAGAACCAGAGATACTAAAAGGATACATCTAGTTGGAAAAATCGCAGACATAATGATGGGTAAGATTACCATGAAAAAATATGTAGATCCCGCTAGCCCTATTGTCAAAACTCATATTAATGGGGTTGAAATCCCAAATACTTTGATTGACTTAGGAGCCGCGATCAACATCATGAGTAAACAGACCATGGATCAGTTAAAGCTTCCTAACCTTCTCTTTACACCTACTTTGTTGTAGCTTGCAGATAGATCAATCATTAAACCTGATGGTGTATTGTAAAATATTCCAGTCTCTCTAGATTCTTGGGAATATCCAGTTGATTTTATGATTTTAACTCCCAAGAACAATCTAGGAGGACATCCTCTTATTTTAGGAAGACCTTGGCTGGCCACAGCTGATGCTTTCATAAGTTGTAGGTCTGGGGACATGTATATATCATATGGTAATTCCACCAAGAAATTCAACTTGTATTCCCCAGCAAAAGCTATAACAGAAATAGGAGAAGATGAATGGGTAGAGGATGAAGATACTATTCAACCTGTTCTAACCATCTCTGAGATTAGTGAAGACAGTCAAATTCTAAATACATTAGAAAATTTTGAAATACCTTTAGAATATGACTCTACACAGTTTCAGTTAGATGCAGACATTGAATATCTCTCCTCTAGACAGATGTCTCTCTTCTCAATGGAAGAGTTTGGTAGTTCTACAGTTGAAATCCTTCTAGGAAAAACATTGAACATTAACAAAAACTTGGGAAGACCACAACAAGAAGAATTAACTAAACTGTTGCAAAAACATTCCACTGCCTTTGCATGGGAATACACTGACATGAAAGGAATCGATCCTAAGACTTGTATTCATCACATCTACATTGAAGAAAACAGCAGACCTATTAGGCAACCACAAAGAAGGATGAATCCAAACCTTAGGGAAATCGTGAAAGAAGAACTCCAGAAATTGCTCAAGGTAAAGTTCATTTACCCCATTTCAGATAGCCAATGGGTTTCTCCCTTGGTTATAGTGCCCAAAAAGAATGGTAAATTGAGAGTTTGCATTGATTATCGAGAATTGAACAAGGCAACCTTAAAGGATCATTTCCCTCTACCTTTTATTGATCAGGTACTAGACACTTTAGCGGGTAAAAAGTATTTCTCATTCTTGGATGGTTTTAGTGGGTATAATCAAATTCAGGTAGCACCTGAAGATCAAGACAAAACCACATTTACTTGTCCTTGGGGAACTTTTGCCTACCGAGTACTCCCTTTTGGATTGTGCAATGCACCCGCTACATTTCAAAGGGCTGTACTAGGAATCTTTTCAGATCTGATTCATGATTGTGTAGAGGTATACATGGACGATTTCACAGTTTATGGTAATACATTTGAAGAAGCTTTAGAAAATTTGGAAAAAGTACTGGTAAGATGTAAGGAAACAAATCTTTCTTTAAGTCATGAAAAGTGTTTTATGATGTTTACTGAAGGGATTGTTTTAGGACATCATATTTCAGGAGATGGGATTAAGGTTGATAGATCCAAAGTTGAAGTCATCTCTAAGTTACCTGTTCCAAATTGCCAAAAGGATGTTAGGAGTTTTCTTGGGTTTACTGGGTATTACAGAAGATTTATTGAAAACTTCACTAAGATAGCATCCCCTCTTTTCAAATTGCTTACCAAGGACTGTGAGTTCAAATGGGATCCTGAGTGTCAATCTGCCTTTGAAGCTTTAAAGACTAGAATATCTGAAGCACCCATCTTAAGGGGGTCAAATTGGAAACTCCCTTTCCACATTTCTACTGATGCTTCAAATACAGCTCTAGGAGTTGTTTTGGGACAAAAGGATTTGATCCCTTATGCCATTTATTATACAAGTAAGAATTTGACTCCCATTGAGTTAAATTATACTGTTACAGAAAAAGAGTTCTTAGCTGTGGTACATGCAATCAACAAGTTTAGACACTACATAACCGGCTATCAAACCTTTGTCCATACTGATCACTCTGCCATAAGATATTTAATGAACAAACCTATCACTAATGGTAGAGTTACAAGATGGCTTTTACTCTTACAAGAATTCAACATTACTGTGTTAGATAGACCGGGAAAACAAAACACAGTAGCTGATTTCTTGTCTAGAATCCAAAACACTAATGAAGATTCTCCAGTAGAAGATAAGTTTCCAGATGAATACTTGTTTGCAGTGACTACCAAGACTCCTTGGTATGCATATATGGCTAATTATCTTGTTACAGGGAAGCTTCCCCTACACTTATTTCCTAATGAGAAAAGGAAAATCATTCAGGAGAGTGCACATTATTCTTGGATTTCTAATGAATTGTTCAAAACAGGGCCGGATTGTATAATCAGAAGGTGTGTTCGGGAAGATGAAATGCCTGACATCCTTAAGGCATGTCATGATGAACCATGCGGCGGGAACTTTGCTGACAAGAGGACAGCGTATAAAATCCTTTCTCAAGGATATTATTGGCCTTCTCTCTTTAAAGATGCAAAGCAGTATGTTAGAAGGTGTGACAACTGCCAAAGAATTGGGAAACCAACTCCTTCAAATGAAATGCCTCTACAGCCTCAGGTATGCATCGAACCCTTTGAGAAATGGGCTCTAGATTTCGTTGGACCAATTAATCCACCATCAAAGCAAAAGAAGTATATACTGGTTTGTACTGATTATGTTACTAAGTGGGTAGAGCAAAAGCATTGCCTTCTGCCACTGAAAATTCAGTTGTTCAATTTCTTTTTGAGGATATTTTCACTCGTTTTGGTGTCCCAAAGGAAATTGTGACATATAAGGGCAGCCAGTTTACATCTAAATTGATGGAGAAGCTGATGGAGGAATATAAGATCAAGCACAGAACATCTACTCCCTACCATCCGCAATCCAATGGCCAAGTGGAATCTACCAATAAAGTTCTTGAGGGCATTATCACCAAGACTGTTCATCTTCATAGAAGAGATTGGGTGGAAAGGCTCCCTGAAGCCTTATGGGCCTATAGAACTACATGGAAGAACACAACAGGACATTCTCCCTATGAACTTGTTTATGGGAAGGAAGTCCTGCTCCCCATTGAGTTCCAAATCAAGACCTTCAAGATGGCAGTCCAATTGGGAATGAGCCTCTCAGAAGCTCAAAGACACAGAATGGACCAGCTAAATGAGCTAGATGAAATAAGACAAGATGCAATTCTAAGGACCGATCTAGTTCAGCACCAAAGATCTAAATGGCATGATCGTCATATCAAAGAAAGAAAGTTTCAGAAAGGAGATTGGGCTCTATTGTTTGATTAAAAATTCAAAGACTTCAAAGGAAAGTTTCAAACTCATTGGCTCGGGCCATATAAGATTGATGAAGTCTTTAGCGATGGAGCAGTTCGAGTGAAAACTATTGATGAATTTCATACTCCTCTTATTGTGAATGGCCATCGCTTGAAAATCTACCAAAAGCCATTCTCAAAAGAAGAGTTTGTCAAGTTGTTTAAAGAAGATTCTGCAATCAGGTTGGTGGAGAAGGATTCTTCTCCTCCATCAGCCTAATATTTGGTTTTTGAAAATAATAATAATAATAATAATAATAAATGTATGAGCCTGAAAACCAATCTCTGATTGGCAGTCTCATGCAGAAAACCTGAGGTGAAAATCAGGGTCACCTGACACCTCATGTTTTCCAAAAAAAAAATCTCTCTCTCTTCCATCTCATTTCGCCATTTCATCCACCTCATTCACCATCTCATTCATTTAATCACTCTCACCTCACCTCATTTCTTTCCATCCATCCATCCATTCATTAATCCATTCATTACATTTCATTCCATCAATAAAGTCATTTTTTTTAGACAACTAAAGTTATTTTGTGCAGCCGGAGGGTACCACTGCAGATTCCGCAGCCATCTGGAGATTCTGTAGCCATCTAACGATTCCGCAGCTCTCTGCACCTGCATAAAAAACACAGTCTCTTTGAAAAGAAATCTACAGTTCAGAAGTCATCAATAATAAGTGGAAAAGGGTCATGCAACAACAATAAAACAATGAAGGGTTAGTGGAAAATAATCAAAGGCAATCCAAGCGCGGATCTGAGGTATGATCTAAATCCTAAACTAACGGTCATCTCATTTTGCAAAGTTTCCGGGGTTATGTTTTTTGCCATTTAATGTAATGATTACCAGTTTTTCCCATCATGCGGCCAAAAATCCACGTATTCCCCACACTCATCGGTCATGTTCATCACCATTTTGAAACTCAATTGCGGATGTTCTTCCATTAAGGTTTTCGTACCTAAGTGACGTAGACTACTGTACTACGTCTCTCTATGTCATAATTCCCGCAGCCAAGTGTAAACCCATGACCGAAACCTAAGGACCTAACCGTTTCTACCCATCATTTCATAACCCTCCTACGCTCGTATCATTCCATTCACGCTGTTTCATTTCCACAGTTCCCTTATTCCGCTGTGCTCACTACGCTGCTACCTTAGCCATACTCTGTTTTACGTCCTCCTCTCTGCTAATTCTGATTATCAGTGTTACGGCTGTTACAGCAGAGCCGTAAATCTACTGTGTTAAGGCCATTGTTGAAGCCATGTAACCTTTTTTTCAAAAAGTTTTAGAACAGAGCCGTAGAGCCAATGGGTAAACTCTTGAGAGTAGAACCCGAGGATTCAAAATTTCTGGAGGGATATCCTCAAGTTAAAGAAGCTTTGCAGAAAGCAAACTGGCTTCAATGCATCCAGAAATTCAGAGGTTACGAAGGCCTTTGCACGTTCCTTCAGAGACAAAGACAATCAAGTGGAGATAGGGGACCTGAAGTTTACAGTCACTAAGAGCAGTATAGCACAGGCCACTTCACTCCCACAAACTGGAGAAAGATGGTTTAAAAACCGATCAGTACAAGACCAACAGTGGAAGAAAATCTTAAAGAATCCAGGTATGGATACCAGCATTTTTACAAAAGGGATTCATGTTACTTATGTCAAGGAAGAATGGACAACTTTACTTTTATTAGTGCAAAAATTCTTTACTTGTGAGGGAAGGTTTGGAGTTTTATATGTTTACCATGCCAAAGTCATGATGCATTTCTTAGGAGATGATATTAACCTTCCATATTTTCTACTCTCAAGTCTTAGAAAAATGTGTTCAATTGTCCAAAGGAACCCAAGAAACATTGAATCACATCTGTATCATCATGGTCTTGTTAAGATGCTAGTTGAGGAACAGTTGAAAGCAAAGAAAGATACCTGGGAGAGATTTCTTGTGAGAAACCATTTTGAAGAAGCAGGAGAAACCTCTGTGCCTAGAAAGAGTAGAAGAAAAAGAAAAGAGGCTACCCCTGAAACTGTTGTCCAAGAGGAAACTGTCCAAGAACAGATTGAAGAAGAAATTGATGTACATCATTCTGAACATGAAATTGATCCTGAGCCTACTGTGGACACTGATCAAACAGCTCAAGGAATCATCACAGAAACCCTTTCAGAACTGGCCCAAGAAGTTGCTCAAAAGAGAAAAGAGAGTAGGAAGAAACAAAAGAAAGATAAAGGCAAAGCTGTAGCCCAAGAAACTTACGCTACTCCTGAGAACTCTAGTGAAGAAGATACTCAGCCCTTAGCACAAAGAATGGCCAAACTCCATGAAACTGCCCTTTCCAAGAAGGTGGAAAAACAAAAGCAAAAGGCACAAAAAGAAAAACAGAACATCACCACCGTGAGAAGAAGCAGCAGGTTACAAAGAAAAGTAGGGGCCACAAAGGGTCAAAAGTCATTCTTTATTGACTTGAGCACACCTCAAAAAGGTGCTACAAGTCCTGACTTTGAGAAAAGCCCTTCACACGCTGAGTATGTTGAGACCAGTCCTCCACGTGAGGAAAGTCCTTTTGAGCATGAACCGGAATATGAACATGGATCCGAATTTCAGTATGAACCCAGTCCAAAGAAGTCACCTGAGGTTGACCCTGATCAGCAGAAAGTTTATAATTACCTGGAGACGCTAGAACAAGCAGCTGCTGGTCCAAGCACTGCTCAACCTTTGGAGCAGCAAGTCCAATCACTGAAGCAGGAAATATTTGAGCTGGAGGTACTAAATCGCCACATCAAACAAGAAAATGAAAAACTGAAGATACAAAGCAATGTGGACAAGATGGTCCAAGATAACACCATGCTTCATATGGGCCTGTGGCAAAAGGAAAACAAAAAGCTCAAGAAGAGATGCAGGAAATTAAACAGAGCCTTGATCAATCTAAAATTCAGGTGTTTGATGAAAATACCAAGAGTTAATGTGGCCACACAGAGAAAGAAGAGAAGGTTGGATGTCTTGGCAGAGGCATTCCAGCAGGTGGACTGAACAATGATTTTGATTGCATGAGGACATGCAATGCCCTCGTAGTGGGGGTATGTAGAGCCTCTACTTTACACTTGATTATCCACCATTACCTACAGTTTTCCCTCATTCATCTCTCACTTTTGCCTCATTTTCCTTGCAAACCAACCGAGATCATTACATTATATGACTTTAAGCATGATTAAGGAATTTTGCTAATGTGTGACTGTTTTGTTTAGATTTTGACATATTTACAGGAATTCCGCAGCCATCTGATGATTCCGCAGCCATCTGATGATCCCGCAACCTTTTTGTTAATCTCAAGGTTCCACGTGTCATTTTGCCAAACGAGCCACATGGGCACTTAGGAATCAAGGTGCTCGAGGTTCCTATGCCATTGGTTCAGCCAACCACGTCATCTGTACCTCCGGTCAATGAGGGTTAAGTTACGGTCAACAAAGGCAGCTTAACGGTGATGCGTAAGCTGTTGGGTCACGTCAGTTCAAACGGTGACTTGTCCGTGTTACGCAGGTTGTGGGGGACATAATCCAACTCTGGATTCAATGCCCATAACGACCAGAACCTCCAGCTCATCCACGAGGCTTATGACGTGTTATTGAACCTTAATTACGCATGACAGTTAGTTTATTTTTCAGTTTTAGCTGTACGCATTAGGCCATCTTTCAGATGCCTATAAAAACTAGCGTTTGCATACGCTTAATGTTACTTTTTAGTTGCTGTGTTTTATGAACTTGTTATCATTTTAGTGCATTCCGAGACTCTGTTTTAATAGTGTTGTTCTAGCACTCTTGACTGTAATTTTCTGCACATGGAGTAATAGAAGCAGCGCTGTTCTGAAGCTTTCAATACCTTGAGTCTTCTTTGGGTTATATGAATGGAGGGCCCCTGTTCATGTTAGCCCTTGTATAGTATTTTATGTTCAGCATTTCTTTATTTTCCATTCAGCATTTCCTTTTCTTGAAACATGTACAGCTTAATTCACTTTCATTGTTATTTCATTTGCAGCATTCATTTTGACTGATCAATATTGTTCTTTTGCAGATTTTTAACCCAGGATTGCTTTTGTGTTTATGTATTTGCTTAATATCTAGTGGTAGTTTCAGTTGACAGATTCAAAGTTGCTGCCTTTACTTTATTTTCATAGCTGATTTTTAGTTTAATTTTTCAAAGTTGTCTGCTAACATATGAATGGTCTCTTTATCACAAAATTGTTTATCTTTTAGAGATCAGAATACTAATAACTTGCAGCTGGCTTTGAGTACTTTTTAGGCTAATCTTTAACTACTTTCTAATCGTGCTTTACACAGTACTATGTGTTAGAGGCAGAGAGTTAGAGAGAGTTGAACATTATAACTAGTCTTTAAAGTAGATTTTTCTCATTTTTTTATCATTTCTTAGACTTATCTTTAGCTACTTCCTAATCGTGTCTTACACAGTACTATGTGTTAGAGGCAGAGAGTTAGGAAGAGATAAACATTATCATTGGTCTTTTAAGTGATTTTCTTACCTTTTATTTGCAGCAGCATGAATGGTGTCTAATGCCATTAGAAAGTGGTTCTTTGCTTTCAGTTCATTTTAATTTATTTATTTCCTTCAAGCTTTTCCTTTTCAGCAAGTAGTTAGAAACCACTAATCACACACTCTCACTCATCTAGAACTCACCTTACACACACTATCACTCATCTGTTTATAAATCACCACTCCATCTTAGGAAGATAAATTAACCACAAACAACACCCCAAACGACAAAAAGCTCTAAGAGGTTGCTTAAGTATATATAGTACACCTTCACTTCATCAGCTTACGAGCCCCGGGTTGACAATTAATGACATCAATTTAGGAACACTAAATTGACTAAACATGTATCATTTTCCCTTCTATTTTCTTCTGCAATTAAACAAATGAGTGATTAAGGTAGAATTAATTGGACTGCTATGCTCTGCCTTGAAATTTTGTTTACTTCTACATGTTTTCATCTGTTTGAGGAGGACTCTTGAGACCCTCTTTCCCTCCTTAGCTCCTCACCGGTCTGATCCATCCATTCATTCAATCTAAAGCATCAAAGTGATTTCCTTCCTTGCCCCAAACAGAACTCTGCAAAAACTAGGCCTCATCCCCAGACCCAAAATTTGTCTGTCCCTTTTTTCCAACAAAACCCCCAAAAATCAAATCAAATCCTTGCACTTCATATCTAGCCTAAAATTAGTTTGTATTTCAGTCATCTCCAGCCCCATTGATTATCTTTTGGTGAGATTGACCCGGAGAGAGCCCTCTCCTGTCCTCGTAGGGCTAGCTACGAGGCTGAGCGTGGTTTGATGTGGACATAGAATCTTGCCTTTTCAGCCTGAGGCAAATCTAGGCTCTAACATAGTGGCGACCATACTGGGAAAGAAAGTTTATTTTCATTGTTTGGCTTTGTAGACTACAGACGGAGCCTGAAGTTATCCAAATAGCCTTCAAAGCGCTTTTTCTTTGCATTAGCGCAAGTAGATAAAAGTTGATTCAGTCAATCTTCGGTCTAGTCTTATAAGTTGAACATCTGATCTAAACGATCACCCCAGTACATGTATCAAGTTCAGATCTGATGGTTGATTATGGACAACAATCAGACATAAGAAGGCTGAAATCATTCACCTGGTGACTCCTGTAAAGACTCCACTGGAGGACTAACTCTTTCTCTGCGAAAATGGAAGGATCTTACACAAAGTTTGGGTATCCAAAGTGGAATGGTATTCAAGATCTAGTCCGCTTTCTTGTAAATTACTTCTTTGTTGTTCTTGAAGTTGTCCTGAAAGTTTTTCAGAATTTGTTGTATGATGAAGGTGATCAAAATCTTCACTCGACCTATTCAAAAAGTGTAAATACTGAGTTTCCCTTTGATCCTGGCCTCCTTACTTTTCCCACATCTCATGATGACTTTCTTCAGCGTGATGAGCCTAAAGAAAACAAACCTGATCCCGTCACTCTTGTATATACTCCTACACCTTTTATAGTCCTGGATAGGTATAAACCTCTTGTTTTACCTTCTGTTCTTCATGCTTTCCCCAAAAACTATGATCTATAAATGTCGAGATTTGACGGTGAATGTAAGAATGTCAACACTGAGCAACATGTGCAAAATGTTGATACTTTTCTAGACCTTTTTGAAGTTGATGAAGAAGATGTTAGTATTAGGCTTTTTTCTCTTTCTTTTCAAGGCAAAGTCAAGAGTTGGTTCAAAGCCCTGCCTGATGCGAGCATCTCAGATTTCCAGCAGTTCATCAAAGCTTTCCTCGACAGATGGGTGATCGGACATAACCTTTTCTTGATTATAGAAGAGTATAACCAGCTAAAAAGATTGCCAGGGGAGACAATACAACAGTTTTCAACCATATTTAATCAAGTTTATTACTCAATGCCGGTTGATATAAGACCTCCTCCTAGATCTGCTCTCTTGCACTATCCAGGGGCTTTTGATCCGGAAATGGAGTTTCAGCTAAGAGAAAGGAATCTTGCTACGCTTGAAGAAATGCAGAACAGTGCAGTAAATGTAGAGGCTCATCTGCTGATCCGAAGGGCAAGGTTGAAAGAAGAAGAGATAAAAAAACGTAGATCCGGAGAAATCGACATCTCTAGAGGTAAAGCTTGACATTTTGGTAAGTGCAGTGGAAGAGATGATGCAAAGGATCATCACAAGGAATGCGTATAATTTTCAAGCCCATGGCTTGCTTATTGAAGAAGAACAAGTTGCTGATCCAAAACATCTTCGTTCTTATCCCAGTTGTCATAGATCTGATAATGATTGTTTTGTAGATCATCTTTGAGAAGAAAGATCTGTTGATCTGACATGTATGATTGATGATGTGTTTTATAATGATGATTTGCCTCAGTTTGATCAGTATGATGATGATTATGTTCTCCAAACAGAAGCTAATCTTGCAGACAAACCAGCAGCTAGTTTGTGGGAGGAAGAAGTTCACTTACAACAACTCGAGTACAATGATCAAATGATGCATATCAGCTATGACAATGACGAGGAAAGTGCAGCAAATTTTGAAGTAAGTGAAGGATCTTTTCCTTTTTGTTTTGATTCATTTCAATTCATCAGAGACAATTTCCATGCAATCAAAAATCGGATGTCAACAAGTCTTGATCTGGACCATCTTGAAGGCAATAAAAACCTTGTTCAAGACTTCTCATATTCAGATTTCCAACCCCCAAATGCCATTGATTGTCAAGTTGCACATGAAGACGTGGAAGCTGGCACATATGATCAAATGATACAAGAAGATTCCCTACCTTTTTGTTTTGAATCATTTCAGTTTTTGAAGGGTAAATTGTATAGTAAATCTTCGAATGAGCAACCTGTAGAAAATCAACAATCTCTCAGTTTTAATGTTGAAGATGAAGGTCAGATTATAGATGAAGGTGTGGCAGTCGAAATACATGATTTAATGATGCAAGAGGATTTTGTACCCTTTTGTTTCGAAGCATTTCAGTTTATAAGGCAAAATCTTCGTAATATCTCTAAAGAAAAATATGAACAGCCAGTAGGATGTCATACAGTTTCAATAGATACATTGCAGCAATCTTCTCAAGTTTTTGATGATCCTATTGCTCGTGTGTTGGATGATGTGTGTTGTAAAAGTTCTTCTCCATTAGCTAACCATGTGACAGAAGAGAATGTTGATAATAATCTGATTCAAAGGTCACCTTCATTGTCTTGTTTAACAGATTTTTCACTACAAAGCTCAGATCAAAGTTTGCAATCATATGAGGAGATTGATAAAGGATATTTTTGTTCTATTTGGAATCAGCAACAGAGTTTGGTTATTCACGAAATTAAGGATCCTTTTGACAGCTTGCTGCAATCACCAAAGAAAGACATCACAGATGTGAGGAAAATCTTAATATTCAGCTATGAAGACTACTTGGACCAGAGCAGTAACGTCTTAATGGAAATCAATAGCTATGCTTATGAATATCCTTTTGTAGTATTCTTGAAGTCATCCAACCAATTCATATTTTTCAATTTTATCACTAGTCATCTTGATTCTGAGTTTCCATGGGAGTTGCCTTTCGATTCTTCCCTTTTCCTGTGCATTAGAAAGCATTTGGGAAGAAATCAAATAGCAGCTAGAATGCTTACTTGGTTGCATTGGCTGTTCCATTTCACTTGATCAGGTGGTGAAAAGAGTAATTAGAGTAGGTTTGATGAATAAGCTCAAATATGAGCATCTTTCCAGTTTGTTAGTTATGATTTAGTCATGTTTGGTTTTATTATGGTTTTCAGTTTTAGTCTTGAGTCAGAGTCAGTCTGCATAATTTGAATTTTCGTGTTTGACCCCATTGCCCAATGGCTTAAGGCACTGTCTGTTTTTCCAAAGATCTGTAGTTCTTGGCACCTCCAAGGAGCTACCATCCCCATTGGAGCCAATGTTAGAGTCGGTCTGTTCATCCCTCCGTCAGAGATCAAAAACTCTTTGTTGCATTTCATTTTTAGGTGTCTCATTCAGCTCGATCATCTGCACTCCATTAGGAGCATAGATTATCTGATGAAAAGTTTCTTCACTCATTTCCCTCATGTCATGTACCTGTTGGTTCGTGTCTGATCATAAAAGTTCATCAAAGTCAATTTTATAGTCATTATGGATGGTCTTTTGGTCAGCCAAGAGTCATGTCAGTCATTAGGTCTAGGGTTTCGCAAATTTTGTCTTCAGAGTGTCCAATAATGTCAACAGGCACATGAGGATGTCCCCAATAAGTTTTCATTCCAAAATTTTCATTATCAATAGTACTCGAGAATGATTCTTCTTCAAAACTCTATTTTGAAGAAGAAATCATCAAATTTAGTTTTTGTGATAAATATGTAATTTTTAAGGTTTTCAAGTTCTACAATTCTTCAGGCACAACCCTGGTCATCCTTTGTCGAGATTACATGCCAACCATCCCTGCAAAAATAAATAGAATTTCATCGTTCAGCCAAAAATCAAAGTGGAAGAAAAAACAGAGTTATGTGAAAGTGCCAAAGTCTGCAACATTACAAAAGTGGGTTTGCCAAATGAAGAATCAAAGTCCATGCCATAGGAGATATTCTTGTGCTTCAATAGTTCATTTACACGCAAGAGATCAAAGATAAAACAAAGCAAAGTGGTTGTGGGAGTTTTGGGTGAAAATTGCTCCAAGTTGACTGGCGTGGCGCACTGGGCAGGAGGCGCGGCGCACTCACTAGGCGCGGTGCATTGGGCCTCAGTTTACAGTGTAAAAAAGCACGGGCGCGGCGCATTGGTGAGGTGCGGCGCATACAGACAGAGGGTTCAAAAATTGCTAGAACTTTCCCAAGTCGCCCAAAAATGCACGGATTTTTCAGGTAGAGTCTCCATTATCATTTTCTATCCAAGTTGGGTGCTTACTTCATGTTGCTTGTTTCATGGTGATTGCTTAAATAAGTTGAACCCTATCATTTCAAGTTCCTCCACCAAAAATTTCTGCCTAGGGTTTTGATGACTATTTTGCCACCAAGTTTACTCTCTTATCCCTTTTCCATTGATTCCCTTATTTCTTAAGTTCCACTACCCCTTAAATCACTAATCCCTTATCCTAAGTTCCCTTTCCCAAAATCCCAAATGCACCAAACCGTAGTCTCATACTTAAAACTCCCAAACCCTAATGGCTGTCCCAAGAGCTTCATGTCACCATTCGGCAGAGTGTACCAGTTTTCAGGGGGTTGTCATCATCATTCCAAGTTCCACTGGGTTATTTTATGCCTTGTTCATGCTTCAATTGCACCTAGGTAAGGTCATTTCCCTCTCCTAGGGTTTTGAAAGCAATTTCTCTTGGATGGTCAAATCACCAGCAAAACTTGTTTTCCGATGTTCATACACCTTCCCCTATCCTTAATATACACTATTAAACACTTCCCATTACTGAGATCCCCTGAATTCCTCATTTTTCCACAAACCCTAGTTTCTTGCTACAACTTGGCAATTTTCTAGGCTAGACCTGTGTTTTGCCCTTTTGGACCCCTTCCTCTCACTCAATCTCTGAAATTCCACTTTCCCTTGCTTCCTAACATCCCTCCCCACCTCCCAAAATTTTCTCAAGAATTTAGAAGCCCCTTATCCCCTTCATTTCGATTCATTTCGACAAATCCCTTGTTCCACACATCGAGATAGGTTTCACTCAAATGATGCTTCTGAGAAAGGAAAGATGAATTTGGAAACAATAAGAGAGGTTTTTGTCAAAAATATGCCAAGGAAGAAAAACCTCCTTCACTTTTTACACAGGTGTCATGGTTTAGGAGAAATGTCAAAAATACAGTTGCCTCAGGAGAATTGATGCACCTCTAAAGTGACCTTGGGAAAATCAAGTTTTCTCCTAGCGTGGTTGGCCAAATGACTTTCTTGATAATTCAAATGATAAATAGACACAAATATATTTCCATGAGCTATCTTGAGATCAATTTTGAGTTGAGGAACACCTCCAAAAGTTGACTGCAACAGCACTCTACTTTGAGGCAGCCTCATTTGGCACATTTTGACCAGTCTTGGGAGATTTGACTTTTGATAGTACAAATGAACTCCAAATTGAAAAATTATAGTTGGGTTGGAAAGTAGACTCAAATACCTTTCCAGAGAGCTATCCTACGCCCAATTTGGACCATGGGAAGGTCCTCAAAATTGGTCTTCAATAAAGTGTTATGCACAGAAATTTTTAACACAGGGTTTTCCTCCCTATGCGCCGCGCCACGTAGCGCTCGCTTTTCCTAGGGAGTTCAAAATCACAAAAAAATTACATTTCTGGATTTTTCATGAAAAATTGTGGTTTCGTGTTCATGGCCAAGAAATTTGGGCAGGTTTTGAGCCCTCAAAAGGTCAGAAAACACTCAAAAAATGACCTTACTGCCCCTATTTTGACACACAAGAAGCAGTCTTGGTAGATTAGACATTTGGAAGATAAAATGGACATCAAATCCAGAAATTCTACTTGAGTTGGAAAGTAAACAGGCAGGGCTTTCCAACGAGCTATCTTGGGCTCAATTTGGACTTCGGGAAGTGCCTCAAAATCAGCTCCAAAGTGGCGTAATGCATAGAGAATTTGGGCGCAGCGCATAGAGAAATTTGGCCTCATTTTCACTCTTCAGCTCAGAAATTCGCCCAGTTTTGACTAGTTTTACTTTTTGATGTAACTATTGATCTACCATGATGTAATTTTATGACCATGATGTAATTGGGCACATTTTTACTTGTTTTGGTAGATTCATTCACTAAAAAGTGAAAAACAACTGAATGAATCAGTTTCCTTTCATATAGGGGCAAGTTGTTTCATTGCCTATTTTTCAGTTCCTTGTTTAGATATGGTTGAAACAGCTCCTAGAATGATTAGCTCGACCCCTAGAGGCATTGGAAGGAGTTAGGCTTGTCTATATCATGTAATTTCTCAGTCATTTTCATGGTTGGATACTTGGGATTGCTTGGCACTCTATTGTACATTTCATTTTTGCAATTTTGGCAAAGGAAAGACCAGGGTTTTGCAGCACTTGTTGGGATCCATGTGGCTCTATGTTTTGATGGTGTTTTTCTCTATGTATTTTTAAGTTCACTGATGTTTATGTGTATCATTTTCCCTTCTATTTTCTTCTGCAATTAAACAAATGAGTGATTAAGGTAGAATTCATTGGATTGCTATGCTCTGCCTTGAAATTTTGTTTAATTCTACATGTTTTCATCTGTTTGAAGGGGACTCTTGAGACCCTCTTGCCCTCCTTAGCTCCTCACAATCTGATCCATCCATTCATTCAATCTAAAGCATCAAATCGATTGCCTTCCTTGCCCCAAACAGAACTCTGCAAAAACTAGGCCTCATCCCCGAACCCAAAATTTGCCTGTCCCTTTTTTCCAACAAAACCCCCAAAAATAAAATCAAATCCTTGCACTTCATACCTAGCCTAAAATTAGTTTGTATTTCAGTCATCTCCAGCCCCATTGATTATCTTTTGGTGAGATTGACCCGGAGAGAGCCCTCTCCTGTCCTCGTAGGGCTAGCTACGAGGCTAAGCGTGGTTTAATGTGGACCTAGAATCTTGCCTTTTCAGCCTGAGGCAAATCTAGGCTTTAACAGTAAGTATCACTTGTTTCTGTTGGGATTGAGATATGCGATCTATGTATATCGCATCGCAAGTTTTCAGGGCTAGCTTCCTTTGGTTTTTGGGTTATGTGGAATGCGAGAATCATGTTTGGAATCTGCGATATGCGATATGCGACAGTTTTATCGCATCGCATGTTTGTCAATGGATTGTTTCAAGAAGCTCTATGATTGAGAATTCCGCATCACAACACGATTATTTGGATTGAATGTTCCTTAGCCTTAAGCGAATGCGATTTGTGATGTTTGATTTTTAGAAAAAAAATAAAAAAATGAAGTGCTTTTTATTTAAAAAGCAAGAAACAAAGAAATTTATTTCTATGTAAAGGTTTTATTGCTTCTCAAAAACTAAAGGGGTTCTATTTCCTATTTAGCATCTTAGAATAAGATTAAGAAAAAATTGAAATGGGGGGGTTGTTGTATAGCGCAACACTTCCTCAATATCTTCGTCTTATAGATATGATTGAGGGTCATCCTAAAATGAGCTGGCTCCTTTACCCAATCCTTCAGAATGTCTCTGGAGTGGCCTCTGTTGTTGGGCAAGCTGAACGAGGGAGTCATGAAATTCATGGGCTCAGTCATCTGATACATCTCATTGTAATCTCGTGCCCAGAAGGTTGCAAGCCTCGTCCCACTGACACTGCTCAAGGTCATTGTCTCGGGGTCAGTGTGAGTCAATCCAATGAATCATGTCCATGCATGGGAACGCGAGGTATCTGCATGCAATCCGTTACAAGCCAGACTTATGAATGTTCACATACACCTGACGGTCTTCAAGGCTTCCCTTAAAGTACATGTGAATTTTTCATTCACCTCTTGCCACTTCAGTTTGATGTCCTTCTCTAGATACAACTTCATATCTTCATAGATCGGCATACCAGAGGACACTTGCTTAGCTGTTGCTCCAGCTACCATACCATCAGTGTCCTGAGATCTTGTTCTCTTTGAATCCATTAAGACAAATGAACACCTGAAAGATTAGGAAACAATCAGCATGCATGGCAAGAAATATGTCAGTGAAAACAAAGCAAATCCGAGGAAGGACACATCACATACTTGGGAAACTGATGAGCAAGATTGCGCGAATTTCACTGGGAGGCTTATTGACTGGCTGTCAGAACTGCGCAAAAGGCAGTCTGGGCTATCAAGGAGGCTAGACTAGTTGTTGGATCTATGAAAGGCACAATCCAATTGGGCAGCTGGCTGCAGGGATTGCACAATATGCAATTCCAGGTGGGAAGGACTGTTGGCCCAGGGACAGATTTGCGCAATTTCCTGGGCCAAGCATCCACTGTCCTCCAGGAATGTGCAAAATAGATTAGGAGGCCAGTGCTGGGCTAGAATGCACAAATATGGAGGGGAAGGTGAGCCTTCCTTCTCCATATTGCGCAATGCATCCTTGGTGAAGGCAGAGACCGGGCCAAGGTTGACCCAACTCGCCGACAAGCAATTGAAAACAAGTAAGTCTATGAAATGCATGGCAACACTAAGTGATAGTTGAATTATAAACAGTGCATGCAAAACATGAATGGAATATTTAGCAAACATATCAACATGCATGTAGGTGAGGTCGTTCACTAGTTGGGTGAATGTCCATGCAAAACAGTTTCATGCATGTGACAGCAGTGAGATAGCAACAAAAATTGAAACGGAGCTAGGAAGAGCTATAATATATGTAAACCACAACAAGCGTTCAAAGAAATCAAGAAAACAACACTCACACAAGCGAATACACAAAAAGCGACAGAAATGTTGAAAAATACAAGTTGAGGCCACTTACCCATGAATAGTTGAGCCAGATGTGTCGAAGAGTCATGGATGTGTTGTGGGATGTCAGAGCTCCAAGATTGATGTGAATGAATGAGCTCTGATGCATCGAATAAATAATTTTGGTCTCATGATGCGCATGCCACAAATCTAGGAAAAAACAGCACTTGGAGGGAAACTTCTAAAAAAACTTTGCATGTAACCCCTAGCTACTAAAAATAGCTCCCTAAATCATGAGATTCCCTTTGCATGTTGTCTCTTATTATTCCAGGTAGATCAATTCATGCATGCATGCAAGTCAAGTTTCTCTGATCCCGGGTGGAACTGGTTAACCAAACTGTTCATGCATGCGAGTGCTCAACTGTTTGGGAAAAATGCACATTCCTGGCTTGGAGATGGGTTGACTGCCCAAGGGGATTTCACAATATCTGGGCAGAGCAGCTGACTTCTACCCAGATTTGTGCAAAGCCTGGGCTAAACAACCTGCTGCTGGGAAAAATTGCGCAAATCCTGTTGGGAGGGTTGGCTGGCAGGATTGTGCAATCCTGGAGCCTAGCAAGCTGTCAGAGAGGATTTCACAATTCCTAGAGGGAAGGTTGGTTGCCCTCCATGAATGTGCAATTATCAAGGGGAAGATGCTCAGCCCGTAGTTGGACCAAGTTCGAGTAAGCAACCTGTGAGGAGAATGGATTAACTATGATTGACACGCTACCTTTGTGCGAGGAAAGCACTGAAGCTTGAGTACTTGACGCAGTAAGACAACATGTTGTGTAAGGTTGGTAGGGAGGCTCCAAAATAGGCTAAGGAAAAATTTTGGAGGGTGGTTGTAGGTGCTACAACACTTTGCAACACATTGTAGAACTCCAGCTCTCTGAATGGACCTTGTTCGTGAAAAGCAAGTCTAACACCTCCCGAAGTATTGTTCAATTCTCAGCTCATCTTGGTTTCACACTAACTTGATTGTAAGATGTAGCATCAATTGAGCCCTTGGTTGATTGACACACATTCCAAGCTAAGGAAACACAGTTGTTTCGATTGGGATTGAGGGGTATATAGGTGCAAGAGCAGTATAGTCGTCAGAGTCTTAGTTTCATCTCTAGTGTTGCTCCATTGCCAGCAGACTTGGATAGTACCCTGGTGTAGTCACATAGGAACACAAATATGGCTCTGCTTCCAACGAGCCTGGTTAGTACCCTAGCAAGGTTACTTACATCACCTCCCTGGGCAGGAAGCCTTTCTCTTCTTTCACCTTAAATTTTATTTATTTATTTTTTCCTCTTTTTTACTTTTCATTTTTTTTTTCATTTTCACTATGCATAACATTCCTGGCTGAAGCAAGAGGTTGTTGGGGCATCCATCCCATCCAGCATTAGAATTGTGAAAAAGGGAACCCACCTATAAGCTACTCGACCATCCATCCAGCCAGCCATGTCTCTGAAGTTCTGGATTCGCTCCGCCTTACGGCCTTGCTTCCCATTGTCATTGCCATTATAGCACGTGTGTGGCCCAACCCATAAGGGCCATGCGGACTTGACGTCATCCCCACCTTCCTCCAGCATATCACTGGCAGTCTCTTGTGAGTGCAGCACGCACTTATTCATTTCAGAGGAGGAAGAGGGATCCCGAATTATTGAGAGCAGAGGAGGTTGTTCCAGCACAGAAGTAGTTTATTATATCTCTGGCATGTCTGTTAAAGTTTCCCCCCTCACCTTACTCTACTTGACTGAGCTGACAAGGGTTAACCCAAAAACAATCAACAAGAGAAGGTGACACTAGTTAGCGCGCAAGTGTTGTTTTTAAACCAAGGTTCACTTCAATGAGTACATATTTTCCTTCGACGTAACATGGAATAAGAGTAACAATTTCATCATACAGAGATAAGATGGCAGATAAGAAAGTAGCGATAGTTGTACAAACCCTCTTGTACTTTACCCAACTTGTTTCATGAGTCGCACATGGTTTCATGCGAACAAACCTACGAACGAAACAAGCAAACAAACTAATAACAAATCCAAGCAAAAGCAAAAGCAAAAATGAGAGAAAAGCAAGCAAAAAATCAAGCAATCAAAGCATGTAAGCAAACAAGCATGCAAGCAAACAACTGAAAGAAAACATTACAACTACTCCTATGCTAACGGTGCATGGGCCTGATCATGTGAAGTGATACTTCCAATGTAGCCACTGGCGCATTAGTAGACCCATGTTGGTGAAGGCTTGGTTCGCGAGCAACCCAGTGGTGTGAACCAGCAAGCAATAAATATACAATAATGAAGACAACCACACTTCATGTTTCAAAGTGCCCACGAGATATAAGGGAGTGCATGTGCATGATGAACAGTTCATGGACTTATCATGGTGCTGTGTGAAACTACATGCAACTTTGAAGCATAAGCACACTCTTGATTGTGACTTGCAAGAAAATGAAAGAAACAAAGACAACTTGCATCACGAACAAGTTCTTGCAATGTAATACTCCTCCAAAGCGTGAGCAATGGGATCATGTAGTTCGAGTGGAGGACGTGTGATATGTGTGTGAGATGGGTCTTCAATGCATACAAATGAGTGATGAGGATCCTTGGGCGATTGAACGATTTCATGAATGGAAGTAAGACTAACCTCAAGAGGGAGAGGGCTTGACATAACCATCATCTCAGGCTGAAGTGCCTCGACAGTCTTGGGTGTCTCAACTTCATCATCAGGTAGATCATCATACACTAGTGGCTTCGAAAGATTAACTGTGATAGATTCGTGATCATGGTCAAAATTGGAAGCAAATGGATCACGACCTCCACGATTAAAAAAAAAAATCAATGAATTCTTCGGCATCCTCATGATCAGATGAATCAAACAGAGGGGTAGATGAAAAGCAAACGAACTCATCCTCTGTGTTTTTGGAAAAGAAATATGAAGGATCAAGTGTATCTTCAATGAATAACTTATCCTCTCTATTGTCGAATGATGGACTAACATCCGATGAGTCCTACGAGTGATCAAAAATGGGTGCATCCGTGGATGAAGACACACATGCAGAATCATGGATGGAAGGTTCACCAAAGAGGCTAGGAAAGAATGGAGAGGGCTCGGATGGAAGGGAGTCATCCTTTGTCAAGTGTTGATGTTCAAGATCCCACTCATACTCTTCATGAATGATAGTGCATGTTGGTTGTGCAACACCAACTCGTCAGTGGGTTGTTCCTTGTTCACAACAAGTGAAGAGTTTAGAATGGTCGAACACAAGACAACATCATCCAGAGGAACACTTGAGTGCGAAGACCGAGGTCGAAGAAAAGAATGCACATGGGAACTCGAAGGACTCACAACCAACTCTGCACGAAAATGGAGTGGAGTGATTTTGCTAGAGTGTGAATGATGAACAGGTGTGAAAACATGATCCTCAACATCACTGGGCAATGGTGGAACTATTGAATGAGAGGGAGGCGAACAGTCCATTGAGACAATGCTTGCTCCCACATGAGATTGCACAATTCCATCAATGAAGAAGGTTGAGCAAGGCTTGACATCAAGATTTCTCTTGGGATGGGCATATTTCTTAAGACAATACTCGAACCGGTCTTAGAGATAAGAGAACTTCATTTGACTCCTCGAAGCTTGAAACTGTAAGTCACGGAAGCACTGCCGAAAATCAATAACGGATTCATGTGAAGCCCTCCGTTTCTGTAACAGTTTCCATTGAAGATTATTTGGATAAAAATGATAGAACACGTCTTCAATAAAATCACAGAAGTGCTCACCTGAGTGCACGGTGTCAGTCGGTAGGTTGAGCACCCAACAAAATGGAGATTCACGAAGTGTGTATGCAAGCAGCAAACCAACCTGTTCGTCAATAAACTCTTCTTCCTCATAAATCATGGAAAGAAAGTTATGTATGTGTTCAGGCCAGTCAACTTCACCTTCACCATCATACGTGTGAGTGGAAAAGAGATTGAAAAGCTTCCCCAAGATGGAGATATCTTCACGATTCGAAAAACACCTCGGGGGAAGAAGAATGCAAGACTCCATGAAAGATATGAAAAGGTTCAAAACTAGATGAGAGGACACTGCTTGTCATCAGGCCCTCCTTCTAGTGCCAAAAATGTTGACAGTGTTGGACCCGCCAACATGTCAAGGGGATCTCCCCGGTAAGAAGTCCCAATTAGACCTCAGACCATTTGGTGTAGGAGTCCCAGCAGTGGGTTGTAAGGTAATTCCTTAACCACGGTGTTGCACAGAGGCAAGTAGAATAACTCTGTCAGCAGCAAGGGTGTGACTGATGCAGTGAGTCAAGGAAGGTGTATGAGAGGTTCCAACACTTCGAAGGGGGAAGGAGGTGAAGGTGAGTTCCAAGTTGAAAGGGATTAGTCCCAACTCGGCTAGGAACACACAACACAAATGACATGTACAGCTTCCGGTGGAGCAGTCCACTCAGATGCGGTAGTCACATCATACAATGTAAGATAACACGTACAACACTCACAAATCAATCTGAGATGAGTGTGACGGTTGTTATAGCAAGGTTCAAGTGAAAGTTCTGTCTGATGTCTGGCATAGTAGTCGACACGAACTGTGACAACATTAACAACATATGCAACACATTACAAAATGATTCATATAATTTCATGTGAATCAGTTCATACACAAGTACATAAGTTAAACAACACATATCATTAAAGCAACCGGAGCAGTCCAACGAAAATAACAACATATGCATGAAAATGTGTTGCCTCTTATTATATAAAGAAGTGTATGTCACAATCATACAATACATCCATGTAAACCTGCTAGCCCCAATAGTGAAACGTTACAGCCACATCCACCTGCTCCTCCAAAGAGATGTACTAGCTTCGTGCAGTGGAGAAGCCAAGGCGTGTTACAATACTGTCCAAGCCTTCTTCAAGATAGTCTCAGTAGAAGCTTGGCTGACCAAAATCCCATACAATGAGTTATTAGGGATTATTTATAGCAAAGGGTGGGGTGACCCTTGACATTCCCCTTTGTGACCATTCAACTACCCTCATGACTCTTCACCTACTATATGACTGTTACGTCCACTCTTGACAATTGACTTACACTTTACATGACTCAACATTACAATGCACATGTACTCATGTGAACAATGGCTCGGAAAAGCCAAACTAGACATCATTCAAACTCAGACAACCATAGAATTCCAACTGCTCGACATCCTCATGCTGATCAACAGTGACATATTGATGCCAAGATTGGTAGTCCTTGAGAGTGTCTGCGTCTTCTGCTGTGACATCCATCCGAAACCTAAAACTTGCCTCCATAGCATCTGGGTACACTGCTTTGGATCCTCTATCCAACTCATCTGTGAGCATGTGCATCATTGTCTTTAGTGTGGCTGGACCAACAACATACTTGTGCATGATGTCTACACTGATAAGCAAGTTTGGGCTAGTGGCGGTGCACATCAAGTCGTCAAAGTACGAGTCAAGCTCCTGTTGGACGTATTTCTTGGTCTTCACCTGAGTGAGAGTCCCAAGTGATGGGATAGCATGGGTGTGCACTATAATGTCCATGCTTTTGAATACTCATGCATGGGAATCCCGTATGCTAGTTACGAGTTGTGGTAGGTCTTCATATTTCTGGATCTAACCCTGGATACGTGCTTGCAGCTCGACCGCATTGGACTTCATCATCTTTGGAAAATGAAGCGGGGCTCCCTTATACTTCATCATCCATGCTCTCATGTTATCAACAGAAGTATGTATGTTCTTCAAGATGCGTACTCTTCTTGCACATCGTTGCTGCCATTTGTAGAGATCAACGACTACCTAATGCATGGTACCAACCTCGGAGTACAATGCTCGCATAACTGTGTCCATGGAAAATACTTCATCTAGTATTTCCTTCTTCAGTTCAGCTCGGGCAGACATTGTCACCAAGTCTCCTCCCTGCTTGGCCACCTGTATTTCCTTCGCCATTCGCTCATTCTCAGCTATGAGAAAATGAACACTTAAGATGGTGGCTTCGGCATACACTCTAGTTGCATCAGCCAACACAGCTAGATGCTTGTGCACATCAGTCACGATCACTTGCTCTTTAAATTGTGTCGAGGATGTTTGGTCTTTCGGAGTCGGTAATCTCTGAGATTGCACAACTTTGTGATGAGATTCATCAAAGTAGATGTTGTGCATCTCTGCTTCTGGTTGACCACAAAGGATCTCAATGCCTCCTTGGTCATCTGAGACTTTCTCATCGTCTGGATGCATTGAAGCAGGTGAGTCGACCTCTCTTTGTTGAGGCATGAGGTCAATGTCCTATTCCAACTCCTGTTGCTCCATGTATGCATCCAACTGTTCAAGAGCCTATTCTATATCCTGAGCAAACTCTTGCCCCTGTGAGGGTTCACCATGTTCTCCTGATGCTATATGTTCAGAAGAATCAACTACCTATATGGACGCTCCTTCATCTATCTACACGTGATGCGCCCCCTACTGAATTTGCTGCTGCTACACTTCGTTCTCCAATTGGTGCAGCTCTTGTTCTTTACGGAGTTTCTCCCTCAGCTCATGCAACTCCTTCTCTACTTCTTCCATTCTCTTCTTATCCCTCTGCCTTCGCGCGATTCACTTATCGCACTACTGCCTCTTCTATTGAATAGCCTTAGTTGTTTGTTCTACAAGTGGATCTGCTCGAAACTTGCATCTTTGTTCCTCCTCCATGCGGTCGACAATATTTATCTTCTCTTTGTCGAGCATAGGTATGCTTGGCTCTGCTGCGTCTGCTACTGCTGGTGTTCTCCATGATGTTGTTTCATGCTGTTGTGCTAACCACTCTATGTAGAAACCAACCTGTTCATTGGGTCTGGAGGAATTGTAACAATATCTCCATGAGTCCAACTCAACCCAATGACATGCCCCATGGATCCAATTGAACTGAAATCTCATGCAGTGATCCTTCACGATGCAATATGGGTCATACGTGTTGAAGCTTCGGAGATCGAATAGGTACTTCTTCATCTATTCAGCTTCGACATCCACTTTCTAGATGCTCTGGATATCGTATAACCCAATCTGAAACGGAAGAGTGGGACAAGGTGCCTTCTTCTTCCGCTGCAGCCTAGTTGTTAATCCTGCTGAGATATGATATGCTACTTCCTGCATGAAAAGCACGTCCAAAGCAAACTTTGGCAGAACATGCGGAGGCTTCTCCACATTGAACACTGGGATGAACGTGTCGTCCGGTGAGGCATACCAATCCAAAATGCCTAACAATGCCTTCATCACTTCTTTTGACATGCAAGGTGGATCCTGTTCGAATATCAACCTGTACACTGGGGTGACCAGATGATTGGATAGTCGTATGATCATTCCTCTGAAGCTGCACTTAGAAAAGAACTTGAAATATGTGCTCACAATAGTCTCCACTAGTGACCATGCCCACTCTAAGCTCGGGAACTTATGTCGGGAACAGATTGCATCTAGAATGTAGGCGGACATGTAAATCTCTGCATGCATGCCTTCAAGTGATTGTCGAGCCTTCGTGACTTGCTCCTTCAGTTGATGAACCAGTATGGCAGACCAGTTGCACGGTCTTCCTTCTCTAGCTAGTTGGTCCAGCGCGACCACCCAACTCCGAGGGCAAGTCTCAGTGCCAATACTTGCCAATATGACCAAGTATTGGTATGCCTTCCTCAATATCTTTGTCTTATAGATTTGATTGGGGGTCATCCTGAAACGAGTTGGCTCCTTTACCCAATCCTTCAAAATGTCTCTAGAGTGGCCTATGTTGTTGGGAAAGCTGAACGAGGGAGTCATGACAGTCATGGGCTCAGTCATCTGATACATCTCATCGTAATCTCGTGCCCAGAAGGTTGCAAGCTTCATCCCACTGACACTGCTCAAGGTCGTCATCTCGGGGTCAGTGTGAGAGACGATCCAATGAATCATGCCCGCACATGGGAATGCAGGGTATCTGAATGAAATTCGATACAAGCTGGACTTATGAATGTTCACGTACACCTGACGGTCTTCAAAGTCTTCCCCAAAAGTACTTGTGAATGTTTCATTCACCTCTTGCCACTTCGGTTTGATGTCCTTGTCTAGATATAGCTTCGTATCTTCATAGATCGACAGACCAGAGGACACCTGCTCAGCTGCTGCTCCAACTTCCATACCATCAGTGTCCTAATATATTTTTCTCTTGGAAGGAATTAAGACATATGAACACCTAAAATATTTGGAAACAAGCAGCATGCATGGCAAGAAATATGTCAATGAAAACAAAGTAAATTCGGGGTAGGAAAACACATACCTGGGAAACTGATGAGCAAGATTGCGCAAATTTCACTGGGAGGCTGAGTGACTGGCTACCAGAACTATGCAAAAGGTAGTCTAGGATGTCGGGGAGGCTAGATTGGTTGCTGGATCTGCGAAATGTGTAATCCAGTTGGGCAGCTGGTTGCTGGGATTAAGTAATGCACAATTCCAACGGGGAAGGACTGCTAGCCCAGGGACAGATTTGTGCAATTTCCTGGGCCAAGCAGCAATTGTCCTCCAGGAATGCACAAAATAGTCCAGGAGGCCATTGTTGGGCCAGAATGCACAAATCTGGAGGGGAAGGTGAGCCTTCCTTCTCCAGATTGCGCAATGAAACCTTCGTGAAGGCAAAGATCGGGCCAAGGTTGGCCCGACTCGTCGATGGGAAACTGAAAACAAGTAAGTCGATGAAATGCATGGTGACACTAAGTGATAGCAAAAGTGATAAATAGTGCATGCAAAACATGAACGGAAGATTCAACAAACAAATCAACATGCATGTAGGGGAGGTCGTTCGTCGACTGTGTGAACGTCCATGAAAAACAGTTTCATGCATGCGACAACAGTGAGATAGCAACGAAAATTGAAATAGAGCTAGGACAAGCTAGAATATATGTAAACGGCAGCAAACATTCAAAGAAATCAATAAAACAGCTATCACACAAGCGAATACACAAAAAGCAACAAAAATGTTGAAAAAGAAAAGTTGAGGCCACTTACCCGTGAATAGCTGAACCAAATGTGTCGAAGTGTCCTGGATGTGTTTTGGGATGTTAGAGCTCCAAGATCAATGTGAATGAATGAGCTCTGATGAGTCAAATAAATAATTTTGGTCTCATGACACACATGCCACAAATCTATGAAAAAGCGACACTTGGAGGGAAACTTCTAAAAAAACTTTGCATGTAACCCCCAGCTGCTAAAAATGGCTCCCTGAATCATGAGATGCCCTTTGCATGTTGTCTCTTGCTATTCCTAGGAGATCAAGTCATGCATGCATGCAAGTCAAGTTTCCTAGGTCCCGGGTGGAACTGGTCAACTGCATTGTTCATGCATGCTAGTGCTCAACTATTCATGAAAAATACGCATTCCTGGCTTGGAGCTTGGCTGACTGCCTAAGGGGATTGCACAATTTCTGGGCAGAGCAACTGATTGCTACCCAGATTTGCACAAATCCTGGGCTGAACAGCCTATTGCTAGGAAAAATTGTGCAAATCTGCTAGGAGGGTTGGCTGGTAAGATTGCGCAATCCTAAAGCCCAGTAGGCTATCAGAGAGGATTGCGCAATTCATGGAGGGAAGGTTGGTTTCCCTCTAAGAATGCACAATTGTCAAGGGGAAGCTGCTCAGCCCGTAGCTGGACCTTGTTCGGGTAAGTGGCTTGTGAGGCGAATGGATCGACTGTGATCGACAAGCTACCTTTGTGCGAGGAAAGCACTAAAGCTTGAGTACTTGATGCAGCAAGACAACGTGCTGTGTAAGGTTGGTAGGGGGGATCCAAAACAGGCTAAGGAAAAATTTTGGAGGGTGGTTGTAGCTGCTACAACAGATCTAGTTGTTGTGACGGTGTTGTTGCAAGAGTTAGGGCGAAAATGTGAACCGAGATGGATTGAAGAAAACTCCACTGCATCTTGCCAATATGCCTGATTCTTTGTACTTTTCTGCATACTTTTTAGGTGGTTATATGTATATGTGTGTGTGTGTGTGTGTGTGTGTGTGTGTGTGTGTGTGTGTGTGTGTGTGTGTGTGTGTATTTGATGACCTCCTATTATCCATTACAAGTGTTGTTAGTCTCTATTAAGGAAAAATATCATAACTATTTTCTCTTATGTGCCAGATCCTATACTTCTTGGAGAAATTCTCCTTAATCATGGTCTTTCCTCCCAAAAGTCACATTCAATTGAAAACTATTTTTCCTCACATCCCCTGCGTTCCTATGTTTTGCACAATTGTTCGATCAGGTTCAAACCAACTAGGGAAAGCACAAACAAAAATGGAATCGAGGGGAAACACTGCAACCATTAAAGTTGATAATTGATTCCTACCCTATTGAATCATGTGACTTAAACTACATGTACAAATTTAAGTGCTAACGTAGGCTCCTAGTTGGGGATGTGGGCCTCTCTCAAGAGCACATGATGACCACAAAATCTTATTCCATACATACATCCAAACATAAATTCTCCATATTTTATAAATGCAATACCTTCTTCCTTTGTGCGTGAAGACCATGCAAAACTTGGATATATTGATATTGGGGTATTCATAGGCCGCTACCTTTGTCATTTCTAGTCCGAAAAAGAGTAAAGGCACCTCTTCTTCTTCTAGGTAAGGATGTCTAATACCATTTCTATCCCTGTTGTTGAAGATTTGATGTAGGTACATAAGGGGTTTGTTTTATCATTGCAAACACTATACCCTTCGAATTTGGTATGATGCTGTAAAAAATTTCAGATGACAAGTCCTTTTCCCTTTTGGGGACAGAATGACTCATTCATCATGATAGTTGATCATACATTAAGTGTAAAAATTTCGATTCAATTCATATTTTTCGATCAGAATGTTCATCTGATTCAAAGTGAGACCAGCTCCATGTTTCTCAAATGCTGAAACAAACGTTGGAGTAAGCTTAGCCAACATAATCCCGAAATCAACCAAGCTTGTGTTATGAGGATTAGCTCTGCCATGCATTTCCATTATTTCCTCTGGAAGTTCATCTTGTTTGACAAGACCTGGATTTTCATCGTCCTTTTTAAAGGCATCTTCAATTATAGGTTTCTAAGTGTTGAGTCTTGAAAATGTCATTCATTTGCATTACACTTTCACTATTATGTCCATTATATCACTTCCATTTCACCTCCATTTCACTACTATGTCACCACATTCATCCCACTTTCATTATCATTGGGCCACCTTTATGTTTTTCCAATCTTTATTATTGCTAAGCCTTTTAAGTGAATTTGTGGTTAAACATTAGAAAATAATGTGCATATGCTTATACCTAACAAATGGGTTGAGTTTGTTGACATGTGTAGGTTGAAAGGAGGCTTCTAGAAGACCCTTATGTGGCACTCTAAGGCCAAATTAGAATTTGGTTGGAAAGAATCATGGGATCATGAGGATATGTGTCACATCTCCTAATTGTATTGTAACTCTAAAAAGACATGTGTCTTATCAGTTCCTATTTTGATTAGGACTCTAGAGGTAGAGGGAGAGATTCATGGACTATCATTAATGAGATGGCTCTCATCTTTTTGTATAAATAGGAGATCTCTCTCCTTCATTTGCTAGTCTTTCCTTTAGTCTTTTCTTAGTCCTTTTAGCTTGTTAGTCCCATGGCTTTTGAAAGCTTTTGTACTTTGTACTTTTGAAGAAATTGAATAAAGCTTTGATGTTCTCAACATGGAAGGAGATGTGAAGTAGATGTCATGGAGCATATTAGGATGTAAGTAGAGTAGATTTCATTTTGTAAATATTGCTTTGTAGAATGTAAGGTAGATTAGATTTTCATTCATGCAATTTTAATTTATGCAAGTGTGTTTAATTTTGCTTTGATTTCATAGGTGGTAGGGGGGCCCTGCCTTGTATAGATGTCTTTGTTGTATTTGCTTTATTTCTAATGGTATTTTCAGTTGTCATATTCATAAGTTGCTGCCTTTATTTTATTTTTCTAGCTTGATTTCTAAGTTTAGTTTCTCAAGTTGTATGCTAACATATTGATGGTCTCCTTATCATAAGTTGTTCATCTTTAAGAGATCATAATACTAATAAATCACAGCTTGCTTTGAGTAGTTTTTGACTTATATCACTAACTCTTTCTTCACTTGTTACACATTACAATGTATGTTGGAAGCAGAATGTTGGAGAAAGGCAAAGTGGTGTTATAATTTGTCATCTTAGAGCTTGATTACTTTTTAGACTTATTTCTAACTACTTCTTAATCGTGTTTCACATAGTACTATATGTTGGAAGCAGAGAGTTATGAAGAGATGATCATTATAATTGGTCTTTAAAGTGGTTTTTCTTACTTTTTTTTGCAGCAGCATGAGTAGTGACTAGTGCCATTAGAAAGTGGTTTTTATGCTTTGCTTTCAGTTTCATTTCAAGTTATTTCTTTCAAGCTCTTTCTTTGCAAGTTTAGAAGGTAGTTAGAAACCACCATACACACACAAATCACTCATTTGTTTATAAAACCATTACTATAAACAAAATAAACTATAAAACAACGAAGTAAGAAAAAGGTTAACTAAGCACATATAGTGCACCACACTTCATCAGTTTATGATACCCGGATTGATAATTTATGTAGAGCAATTTAAGACGTTAAATTGACTAGACACTAAGTATCTTCATCAATTTGTAAACTCCACATCAATTCCAAATTTATTTTAAAATCAAAGTTGGTTTGATTTTTGTTAGCTGAATTTTCATTGAACTAATCTATCAAACTAGGACTAGAGGTATAATTGCACATATGTTCCTCATGCCAGCCAGTGAAAACATCATTTATGAAATCTGGATTGTACTTCTGTAATTGAGCAGAGACTTTCTCTTTTGTATAGCTAGGTTTCTCATCAATGTTCTTGGTGTATCTGTCATTTTCAAATGCCAAACTTGTATTATCATACAATGAGTTTTGCAGGGAGGCTTCCTTGTCGGAACACATTTCCTTGTCATAATGATCATGATTTTCATACATGGGAGAACCTTCAAAATGCACTTGAATCTGTTGTTTTCGAATTTCAAGTAATGGTTTCAATGTCGTCATCATCAAGGGAGTGAGAGAATGTTACTTGAAACTTAATACGTTGCTCCTATATCACCTTTTTCCATTGTATCATAAATTAGGTAGTCATTAACATACATAAAATGGGACTTGTGACTGTTAAATTCAATTTCGGAGATCATTTTCTCAACACTCTGGCCATAAATACTAGCCATATTAGAGTTTGAGGCACCTTCTTCAAGACCGGGTTCATCAATGCTTATTGCCTTCCATGTTCATTTTCATGAGCATTAGGGGTTTTTTCCATCAAATCAGAATAGATAGAAAGTGTCTCTTTGATTTCAGAAGGCATATCAAGATCAACTTCATCCAAGAATCCCCTAGAATTCTCATCAACAGCAAGAAGAAAGGTCTCTATTTTTATTTCATCACATGCATCCATCATAATCACTGATTTGGTGGTGAGAAACCCACCCTAGCTAGATTGGAGCGAGATAAAACATGTTTCACCATTGGGTGTGTCACCACTCAAACCAGTTGGGGACCTAAATGGGGTTCCTAAGAGGGCAACAATGGAGGCCTAGTCCACTGTCACCATAGCTAAGTCTCCCTACTCTTTACGAACTTTCACCGATGGGAGGAGTCCCGGTAGTGCAGGGATCACTTTTTAAAGTAGATTTCAATGAATAGGTGAGGAGTGACCCTGAAAACCCTTTCCCAAGGATGGAGTGATGAATGGAACTTGCTCTCTTTTTAAGAAAGGGACTTGGTCCACCAGGGGTAAGGGGTGAGGATTGGAGGGTTGAGGGAGAAATGATAGACTTATAAAGGGGTTTCTCAATCCCTATAATCCTTGGAAACTTGGATTCCCAAATGGTCTTCGACAAATAGTCTTTATTGAGAAGTGGGGCCACACGGGCCAAGTGGACCCAGCCCAGGTTCGGGGATGGAATGTAGCAGCCAATGATGTTCCTATCCTGGAAAAGGTGAGGGGAAAGAATCAAACAAGAATATTTACTTCGAAAGGTTGAATTGATATTATTGAGGTCTAGCCGTGGGGATGCCTAGGAAAAATTTGGTCATAGAGCTAGGGCTTGGGATTCCTAGAGATTCCACCGTTAGAATTGCCTCAAATTTGGAGGAGAGAGAGGGGACCCACCAGCGCAGTAGCCTAGAGGAGATCAAATTTTTTCCTTGCGTCAATTCCCGAGAAATTGATGCCCTAGGTGACCTAATGGGGCTAGACTTGGGGAAAGAGGGAAAAATGGTAAAAGAAAGGTTAAAATGATCACCATTTTTAGGACCAGTGCCTAATTCACTTGGGGATATGGATTCAAGGATAATGATGAGTAAGAACTTGGTTTCTTGATCAAGGAGGCCCAGAAAGTTAACTTCATCCAATGTTGGGAGAAAGAAAATAAAGTGATCTTCAAGCATTTATAATTCAAAGAAAATGATGCAAGCTTCTCGAGATAAATAAATCTCTATGACATTTCATTCATATAACATTGTCCCATACATTAAATTAGCTAAAACATGCCCAATTCCACATTTCAATAATGCAACAACTAGCCCTAATTTTAGCAGTATGCAACAACAAGAATAATAACATTAAAATGTACTTATAACGTTATAGAGTATATCCAACAAGCATTTCGTTTGCATAATAAAGCTCCAAGACAAGAGAAATAGCCCAATCCCATGCATCAATATTCATCCATCTCTAAAAAATATCCACCAAGGAAAAAGTGTGAAATTCTCTATGATAGAGAGATCCCAAGTCAAGTGATGATACAAATGAATCAATCTAACACCAATATATAGCCTCCTAGGCAGTTTGAATTAGCCTATGGGCCCCTAATGATAAAATAATGTGCAAATAGTAGCCCCTATTGGTGACAAGCCCACCAAACTAGCTCGCAAGTGTAAAAATAAGCCTCACAAGGGGCAAAATAATAATATGTGCATGTCGTAGGGCCCTCCAAAGGATCAATAATATCCTGACGTGTCATACTAAGGAATAAATTCCTCAAAATATGATGGAGAAGGGGCAGTAGACCTCTGGTGCTCCTAGTGGGTCTGAGGGCACATCAATGATCCCATGGGTCTCCATATGAATCAAATATGCCTGTAGATCCTCCACAATGGTCCAAACGGTGGAATGAATGCTACCATAACATCGTATAAGTTGTTAGCGCTTGAAATTTCACCTCAGGCTGAGAAAGGTAAACCTCAAGGCTACATCAAACCATTCAGCCTCGTAGCTAGCCCTACGGGGCAGGAGAAGGCTCTCTCCGGTCAATCTCGGTAGATCTTCAATGGGATGAGATGACCAACAAGGTAACACTGATATTAGGCTAGTAAACTGATTTGAAAAGGTTGATTTGGGGATTTTTGGGGTTTTTGGTGGCAAATTGAGGAATTGCAATTTTGGGTGCGGGGATTGGACACATTTTCTGCAGGGGGTTCTTTGGGGCGAGGTAGGAAACCGTATTGATGCCTTAAACTGAGATGGATGATCAGGAATGAAAGAGGAGGAGCTAAAGAGAGCAAACAATGACTTTGAATTCCCTTTAGACATTAGAAAACATTGAAATTAAACAAATTTAAAAGCAGAGCATGGCTAGCATGAATTCATACTTTAACACTTCATTTGTTTGATGTGCAGCAGTAAAGAAAGGAAATGAATCACATAAAAAAGCTTACAAGCACATGAAGAAACACACGATCAACACATGAGTCCACAAGAATCCCAAAGATGACTGCAAAACCCTGGTCTTCCTTAGCCAAAAAATTGCAGAGATACAAGTGATAATACAATGATAGCTTCTCCCTCAAGAGTCCAACCTTCCAACCCTTGAAAATGATTAAGAAAATACATAATATAGGCAAGCCAACCTCTTCCCTTGCCTCTAGGGGTCGAGCTCATCCTTCTAGGAGCTGTTTCAACTAATTCTAAACTAAGCACTAAAATCTAGACAGTCAAAACAACTTGCCTCTATAAGCTAGGAAACCAATCCATTCATTAAATATTTACACTTTACATGAAAGAAACTTCTAGAAGAGTTAAAAAAGAGTAAAAGTATCCAAAAAGTGTCACAATTACATCCAAGAGGACCACCATCAACCTCAAAAAGTCAAACTGGAGCCAAACTGCGTTTTCTGGGCTGAACTGGTCAAATCTGGCACAATTTCCTCAACGGGTCACGCACATTTTCTCAACGGGTCGCGCACTTTGGAGCTTTGTTTGGATGCCTTCCCGGTGTCAAAATTGGGTGTAGGATAGCTCGTTGGAAAGGTATCTGAGTCTACTTTCCAACGCAACTGGAATTTTTGGATTTGGAGGTCATTTCCCCAGTCAAAAGTCAATTCTCCCAAGACTACTTCTGCAACTCAAAAAAGGGGCAGAAAGTCAAATTTTGCATGTATTTTGACCTTCTAGAGGCCCAAAACCCCATAAAAACTCAAGTCCATCCATAGGTATATGTAACTTTGCATGAAAAATCTAGAAATGCTAAGTTTTTGCAAAACGGAGCTACGATGACAAAGGGTCTCACCGGGGGTGAGACCCGTTGAGAAGCCAAAACCTGTAAATTTCCAAAAAATTCCAAAATTACCCAAAATTCTCAAAAAAATTTGGGATTTGTGCTGTAGCTGATGCTAGTGAGCGCCATGATCTTTGAGGGATGCCTCAGCCAAGATACGGAGTGGATTGGTTTTCTTCCTCCGCTTAAGAGCCTCGGATAACCTCCTTTGGATCATTTTCATTTTGGCCTTGCATACATGCATTCTTGCCCAATAGTGATTCTTCATGTTTCTCAACAGCCTTTTCTCTTGGTTGGCCTTAGCCAACAGCCTCTCCAAGTGAGCATTCTCCTGAATGAGCATTGACTCTCGGTCAGCAGGCAATGGATCACCGGGTCTTCTACGGTTCAAGACTCGGTCGCTACGAATCTTCCATAGCTCATCAAGCGTTTTCTCATCCTCCAATTGTTTGTTCCGCTGCTCCAGGTAAGTAATAGTCCATTGAGCACCCTCAAGTCTCCTCTGTAAAACATCATTTTCAGCCCTAAGATGCTGAATGATCTCCTTCGCCTCTTGGCTAGGAGAACTGACCTCAAGATCAATCACCGGATCCTCATGAATCATGGGCTCTTTGCCCCTCTGTAGTACCTGTGCTGGTGAAGAAAGCAAGGCCCCTTCCACCTGATGTGGAGATAACACTCACTGAGCTGAAGATGAAGGCGAGACCCCTTCCACCTGCTGTGGAGATAGTACTCGCCTAGCTGCTGCAAATAAGGCCCTTGGGCCTTTCTGATAAGTGACCAGAGGAGTGGAGCTGACATGTCGGGTCTCAAGAATATCATGCTACTGTGATGGCCTTCCCTCCTCATGAACAACCTCAGGGGGTGAAAGGGATAACCTTGAGAGAAGCAAAACAAAACCCTATCTCTACTTGCATTTTGACATTTTTAAAGCAAATATACATGAACTTCTCATTTCAACTTGATGGCATTAAAACACATTTCCCATGCTCATTTTTCTCTATCAAGCAAAATACTTTGATGATCAGAGGCCTACCTGCAACCTTGAAGAGATTTGGGGTAATTTGGCAGCTTACTGGAAAATTTCTGTGGAGAAATCCCCAACGGGTCGCTTCCGTCCCAACGGGTCGCGCACGTTGCTTTTCTGAACTGCGGAAGAGCTCTCAACGGGTCGCGCACCACCCAACGGGTCGCGCTTTTGCAGGAGGCTTTTGGAGGCCTTCCCGGTGTCGGAATCGGGCGTAGGAGAGCTCGTTGGAAATTTCTTTGAGTCTACTTTCCAACACAACTGCAATTTTTTAATTTGGAGTTGATTTGACCTGTCAAAAATCAAATCTCCCAAGACTGGTCAAAATGTGCCAAATGAGGCTGCCTCAAGGAAGAGTGTTGTTGCAGTCAACTTTTGAATGCCTTCCTCAACCCCAAATTGAGCTCATGATAGCTCATTGGAAATCTCTTTGTGTCTAGTTATCATTTTACCCATCAACAAAATCATTTGGCCAACAAAGCTAGGGGAAAACTTGATTTTCCCAAGGTCACTTCAGAGGTGTCTTTGATTCTCCTAAGGCAACAGAATTCTTGACATTTATCTCAAACAATGACACCTGTGCAAAAAGTGAAGGAGGTTTTTCTTATTTGGCATGTTCTGGACAAAAAACTCTCTCAGTTTCCCAAAATGCATCTTTGATTGCTCTGAAACATCATTTGAGTGAAACTTGTCCCGATGTGTGAAACAAGGAATTCTGTCGAAATGAAGCGAAATGAAGGGGATAGGGGGCTTCTAAATTATTGAGGAAATTTTTGGGAGTAGGGAGATATGTTGGGAAGTAGGGGAAAGTGGAATCTCAGAGATTGAGTGAGGGGAAGGGGTCCAAAAGGGCAAAACACAGGCCCAACCTAGAAAATTGCCAAGTTGTAGCTAGAAACTAGGGTTTGTGCAAAAATGAGGAATTTGGCGGATCTAAGGGATGGGAAGCATTTGATAAGGTACATGAAGGATAAGGGAAGGTGTATGAACATCTGGAAACAAGTTTTGCCGATGATTTGACCGTCCAAGAGAAATTTCCTTCAAAACCCTAGGAGAGGGAAATGACCTTACTTAGGCACAACTGAAGCATGAATAAGGTGTAAAATGACTCATTCGACACTGACATGATAATGACAACCCTCTGAATGATGATAGACTCAGCTGAATGATGACATGGACCGCCATTTGGACAACTTTCAAAAGTGTGAAAGCAAACCCTAGACCTAATGCCTAGTGACCAAATTTTGCTTGAAGACTCACTGAAATGACAAAATTTGACCTTGACACTTCAAAATCACTTTGTAAGAGCATATTTGATCACTGGAGGAAGGCTGGAAAGACTGACACTAACATTGGCTCCAATGGGGATGGTAGCTCCTTGGAGGTGCCAAGAACCTTAGACCTCTGGGAGAGCAGACCAATGCCTTACAATCATTGGGCAATGGAGTCATTATTTACACATGTGACCCAAAATTTTGACACATTTATTGAATGAAAACTTGACTGAAACTTAACTGAAGCTTGACTCAAACCGACTCGATAGCAAATTGAAATAACTTGAAAAACTCACTCAACAGACCAAACACAAATGACTCATGACTGACTTAACTAAAACAAGAACTTACAAAGCTTTTTGAAGGGCAGCAGACCATCAAGATTTGAAATCATGATGACAACCACCTTGTTTCTTACAAGACAATATACCATCAAACGATATCAAAATGCCAATGCAACCAATCAAGAAGATGCCTTCTTGATTGGTTCGCCTGATCAGATCTTCTGGTCAACAATACAAACCTATAACTGAGCATCCAAAAGCATAGCTGACCATGATCTCCTTCATCACTGAACACTGCAATAAACACTATCACTGCTGGCTGCAACAAACTTGCTAGAGGATCGTGAAAAACATGAAGTCTTGACATTGCCACCTCCTGCTGAAAGAACAAGGTATCCTTCGCTTCAATTTCTGATCTGCCTTCATCATGTGCTCCAGTAAAAGTATGCTCATAAGCTTCAAAAAACTCAGAACAAATGGATGAGCAGATCTCTTCTTGGAAAAACATTTTAGCACATGAAACATATGAAGAATCTGAAAGGTAATCCTGTATGCTCTGATCTTCTGTAGTCTGACAATATGGTAAGTCATCTTCAAATGATATGACAGCCGGATTATCATCTTTGTGAAGGAAAACATTATCTATTTGTTGATCTACAAGACAGTCATCTTTTTCAACAGAGGAAGAAGTTTTCCCAACACTTTCCTGACTATGTGTGCATTGCAAATCTGCTGTAGCTTGGGCTGTAACAAGACCTTTCAAAAGCTGATCTATCTCCTCTTCAGACAAAGGAGACAATGCCTTCTATTTTCTTATGCTTAAACAGTAATTATCTTCATACAATAGGGCACTCAAACTATCATTTATTACTGAACTATTGAAAGGAGATTCATCACTTACTTGCACAAAGATCTCACCTTGTTGTTCATGAACATCTGAATCCAAAACTCTGTCTATGATCTCAACAGTAGAGCTCTCTTTGATGGGCTTCAGCACAAGATATTCCTGGTCATCATAATCTAAATGTTGTTCTGAAGTAGTTGTCCTAACATTATCACATTCTGCAATCAACACTGGACTTACTTGCATGCTGCTGTCTTCTGTGGGCAGATCTGAAACAAGCTCTTCTCTTTCATCAATTACAGCCATATGGCCATCTTTAACCTGCTGATCTTGATTCTGCTACAAAATATCCTGATCATCTGGACAAGTATCCTCTAAGTTTTATTTATGCTGCTGAAATGGATTCTCATACAGAGCTTCCATGATCTCTTCATCCATGAAATTATCATCTTAATAAAACTTCTCAAGGCTTTCAATAAAACTATAGGCATGCTTGCAACAGTCTTGAACTAAATTCAATGATGGATAAGAGTCCTTATATCTTTCAATGAACATAGCATGAAAATCATTTAAACAATAAATACAAGCAGGCAGCAAACCTTCATACCATGATTGGGCTTTACCTTCCAAAGTGGCCAAGAATATCTTCATCAAGAAATCTTCAGGAAAATCGACCTTCAACTTGCGAATATGCATGTGAAATCTAACTAGATGTAAAGCAGCATCCTTCTTACCATCATCATTAAATGTAGGCAAATTCCTTGACCAATCTACCTTCGGAATTTTATTTGGAAAACCTGGAATGTGATCTCGACTCAAGGGAGCATATCTTCTTGCAATCCGATCCATCGTGAAAAGCTCAAAGCTACTGATCTCTCTGCAGTGAAGTCACCATGAAGCATTGATCTCTGGATTTTTTCAGTGAAGGAGTCGCCAGTGAATGATTTAAGCCTTTCAAGTGTTTGATCGTTGTCCACTATCAACAATCAGATCTGAACTTGATACATGTACTGGGGTGAAATGAAAATGACGTGTTGTATTCACAAGCTCACGGAGATGGACTGAAGCAGCGTTTATCTACTAACGCTGATGTAAAACAAAAGCGTTTTCGAAGGCTACCTGGCGTATCTTCAGGCTCCGTCTAAGACTTATGAAACAAACACATCAACAAACAAACAAGTTTGTTCTCCCCAGTATGGTCGCCAGTATGTTAGCGCTTGAAATTTCACCTCAGGCTGAGAAAGGTAAACCTCAAGGCTACATCAAACCATTCAGCCTCGTAGCTAACCCTACGGGGCAGGAGAAGGCTCTCTCCGGTCAATCTCGGTATATCTTCAATGAGATGAGATGACCAACAAGGTAACACTGATATTAGGCTAGTAAACTGATTTGAAAAGGTTGATTTGGGGATTTTTGGGGTTTTTGGTGGCAAATTGAGGAATTGCAATTTTGGGTGCGGGGATTGGACACAGTTTCTGCAGGGGGTTCTTTGGGGCGAGGTAGGAAACCATATTGATGCCTTAAACTGAGATGGAAGATCAGGAATGAAAGAGGAGGAGCTAAAGAGAGCAAACAATGACTTTGAATTCCCTTTAGACAGTAGAAAACATTGAAATTAAACAAATTTAAAAGCAGAGCATGGCTAGCATGAATTCATACTTTAACACTTCATTTGTTTAATGTGCAGCAGTAAAGAAAGGAAATGAATCACATAACAAAGCTTACAAGCACATGAAGAAACACACCATCAACACATGAGTCCACAAGAATCCCAAAGATGACTGCAAAACCCTGGTCTTCCTTAGCCAAAAATTGCAGAGATACAAGTGATAATACAATGATAGCTTCTCCCTCAAGAGTCCAACCTTCCAACCCTTGAAAATGATTAAGAAAATACATAATATAGGCAAGCCAACCTCTTCCCTTGCCTCTAGGGGTCGAGCTCATCCTTCTAGGAGCTGTTTCAACTAATTCTAAACTAAGCACTAAAATCTAGGCAGTCAAAACAACTTGCCTCTATAAGCTAGGAAACCAATCCATTCATTAAATATTTACCCTTTACATGAAAGAAACTTCTAGAAGAGTTAAACAAGAGTAAAATTATCCAAAAAGTGTCACAATTACATCCAAGAGGACCACCATCAACCTCAAAAAGTCAAACTGGAGCCAAACTGCGTTTTCTGGGCTGAACTGGTCAAATCTGGCACAATTTCCTCAACGGGTCGCGCACATTTTCTCAACGGTTCGCGCACTTTGGATTTCTGTTTGGAGGCCTTCCCGGTGTCAGAATTGGGTGCAGGATAGCTCGTTAGAAAGGTCTCTGAGTCTACTTTCGAACCCACCTAGAATTTTTGGATTTGGAGGTCATTTGCCTAGTCAAAAGTCAATTCTCCCAAGACTGCTTCTGCAACTCAAAAAAGGGGCAGAAAGTCAAATTTTGCATGTATTTTGACCTTCTGGAGGCCCAAAACCCCATAAAAACTCAAGTCCATCCATAGGCATATGTAACTTTGCATGAAAAATCTAGAAATTCTGAGTTTTTGCAAAACAGAGCTACGATGACAAAGGGTCTCACCGGGGGTGAGACCCGTTGAGAAGCCAAAACCTGTAAATTTCCAAAAAATTCCAAAATTACCCAAAATTCTCAAAAAAAATTTGGATTTGTGCTGTAGCTGATGCTAGTGAGTGCCATGATCTTTGAGGGATGCCTCAGCCAAGATACGGAGTGGATTGGTTTTCTTCCTCCGCTTAAGAGCCTCGGATAACCTCCTTTGGAACATTTTCATTTTGGCCTTGCATACATGCATTCTTGCCCAATAGTGATTCTTCATGTTTCTCAGTAGTCTTTTCTCTTGGTTGGCCTTAGCCAACAGCCTCTCCAAGTGAGCATTCTCCTGAATGAGCATTGACTCTCGGTCAGCAGGCAATGGATCACCGGGTCTTCTACGGTTCAAGACTCGGTCGCTACGAATCCTCCATAGCTCATCAAGCGTTTTCTCATCCTCCAATTGTTTGTTCTGCTGCTCCAGGTAAGTAATAGTCCATTGAGCACCCTCAAGTCTCCTCTGTAAAACATCATTTTCAGCCCTGAGATGCTGAATGATCTCCTTCACTTCTTGGCTAGGAGAACTGACCTCAAGATCAATCACAGGATCCTCATGAATCATGGGCTCTTTGCCCCTCTGTAGTACCTGTGCTGGTGAAGAAAGCAAGGCCCCTTCCACCTGATGTGGAGATAACACTCGCTGAGCTGAAGATGAAGGCGAGACCCCTTCCACCTGCTGTGGAGATAGTACTCGCCTAGCTGCTGCAAATAAGGCCCTTGGGCCTTTCTGATAAGTGACCAGAGGAGTGGAGCTGACATGTCGGGTCTCAAGAATATCATGCTACTGTGATGGCCTTCCCTCCTCATGAACAACCTCAGGGGGTGAAAGGGATAACCTTGAGAGCAGCAAAACAAAACCCTATCTCTACTTTCATTTTGACATTTTTAAAGCAAATATACATGAACTTCTCATTTCAACCTGATGGCATTAAAACACATTTCCCATGCTCATTTTTCTCTATCAAGCAAAATACTTTGATGATCAGAGGCCTACCTGCAACCTTGAAGAGATTTGGGGTCATTTGGCAGCTTACTGGCAAATTTCTGTGGAGAAATCCCCAACGGGTCGCGCCCCTCCCAACGGGTCGCGCACGTTGCTTTTCTGAACTGCGGAAGAGCTCTCAACGGGTCGTGCACCACCCAACGGGTCGCGCTTTTGCAGGAGGCTTTTGGAGGCCTTCCCGGTGTCAGAATCAGGCACAGGAGAGCTAGTTGGAAAGGTCTTTGAGTCTACTTTCCAACCAAACTAGAATTTTTCAATTTGGAGTTGAGTTGACCTGTCAAAAATCAAATCTCCCAAGACTGGTCAAAATGTGCCAAATGAGGCTGCCTCAAGGAAGAGTGTTGTTGCAGTCAACTTTTGAATGCCTTCCTCAACCCCAAATTGAGCTCATGATAGCTCATTCGAAATCTGTTTGTGTCCAGTTATCATTTTACCCATCAAGAAAATCATTTGGCCAACGAAGCTAGGAGAAAACTTGATTTTCCCAAGGTCACTTCAGAGGTGTCTTTGATTCTTCTGAGGCAACGGAATTCTTGACATTTCTCTCAAACAATGACACCTGTGCAAAAAGTGAAGGAGGTTTTTCTTCTTTGGAATTTTCTAGACAAAAACCTCTCTCAGTTTCCCAAAATTCATCTTTGATTGCTCTGAAACATCATTTGAGTGAAACTTGTCTCGATGTGTGAAACAAGGAATTCTGTCGAAATGAAGCGAAATGAAGGGGATAGGGGGCTTCTAAATTCTTGAGGAAATTTTTGGGAGTAAGGAGAGATGTTGGGAAGTAGGGGAAAGTGGAATCTCAGAGATTGAGTGAGGGGAAGGGGTCCAAAAGGGAAAACACAGGCCCAACCTAGAAAATTGCCAAGTTGTAGCTAGAAACTAGGGTTTGTGCAAAAATGAGGAATTTGGCGGATCTAAGGGATGGGAAGCATTTGATAAGGTACATTATGGATAAGGGAAGGTGTATGAACATCTGGAAACAAGTTTTGCCAATGATTTGACCGTCCAAGAGAAATTGCCTTCAAAACCCTAGGAGAGGGAAATGACCTTACTTAGGCACAACTGAAGCATGAATAAGGTGTAAAATGACTCATTCGACACTGACATGATAATGACAACCCTCTGAATGATGATAGTCTCAACTGAATGATGACATGGACCGCCATTTGGACAACTTTCAAAAGTGTGAAATCAAACCCTAGACCTAATGCCTAGTGACCAAATTTTGCTTGAAGACTCACTGAAATGACAAAATTTGACCTTGACACTTCAAAATCACTTTGTAAGAGCATATTTGATCACTGGAGGAAGGCTGGAAAGACTGACACTAACATAAGTGATGGGACACATGCCAAGAGTGTGGGGCTCCTGTGGGGGCCTGTTAGGCATATTGTACCAAGCATATCACCATCATCCCAAAAGTGGATCGCTAGTAGTATCCGAACATCCATGAAAATCTCTGGAGTGTTGTCTACTATTGTGGAGGCCCATGGCTCTCTATGCACATCCTACATGTGCTAATGTATACCTCTAACGGTCAAGACCCCATATAGGTAAACCAAACCCAAATGGAAACCACCTGTAATCCTGTATAAGATCCAATGTGTCCCCTAGGATTTTAGTACAACCAATCATTAAAATAATCAGGTAAAAGAGCTTACAAATCATCGATAGAAAAGTGGGTACTTCATAATAGCATGCCCTTCCGTATTGGGCTTTTCCATGTGCTAGTGTCTCCAGGCTCCAAAGGGGGTTAGCCAAGTACCTTATTATGTGGTTTCAGTCTTTAGAGGGGATAGTTTGTCCAAGGTACATCCCTCTAATGGGGGTGGAAAGTGATAAATAAGTGAGATGGAATAGAGAATGAGAGGGGCAGCCCTGGGCCACATAGTGGGGCATAGGGATAGCTAGATAAGGGGAATCCCACACTTGGATATGTAATGTATTGGAGGGAGCAGTCGTGTTACATGAGGTGCCTTGACCTTAATTTTTCCACCCTTCTTTATATCCCTTTTTCCTTTTATGAATTTTCTTTAATAACTTCTCGGGGCTCAAATGACAAGAGCATGATGTGTAAGATATAGCAGTGATTACCCCTTTTAAGGTAGGGCGGTTCATTTCCCTCCAGGGGTTGGGACAATCATGGGTTCCTGAGTGATAAAGGGGGCTCATCTAGTTCCTATGGAACTAGGGTGATGGCCATGGATGGGGTAGGGCTCATGTATTGGTTTTTTCCCACGTGCTAATTATTTTTGTCCCGACCATCTTTTGCATTTTGTGGTACAATTTCCTGTGAAATATGGCCAATTATGCATTTTCTTTTTCTTTTAATTACTTCAACCTCTGGGGCATCATTCTAGGCTTGACCCAAGGTGGGGGCAAGGGGATAGGGAGGTTAGCCCTATGTGGACCTAGGTGGAAGAAATGATGAATGGAGGTATAGTGAGTGGAAACAAAGTAATATGTGCAGGACCGCCTATCCATAGTTAGGGTTTCCCAAGCAATACCACCCTAGAACCAAATGGTCAACAAAGGAGATCCCATGGGACTAAGATTCAAGGGTAACAACCAAAATATATCAAGGATACAAGAGTACAAACTAAGCCTACTCTTTCTGCCAAATCCCCCCATCAATCCATACCCAAAAGTATCCACGTTAAGTAAACCCAATACTAAATTATCAAATGGAAAGACATACCTTTAGATTTGGAGGCCCACCTTCAAACATACAATCAATACAGGTGGGGGAGGGACCACATGGGTGGCTCAGGTGGCAAAGAAATGACACAACAAGCTAGTATGAGGCATCAATCGGATACTTGCTGAGGTTCATTATGGAGAAATTTTTTCTCCTGGGGATATCACCCACAAAGTGGTGGGTAACAGGGTGCATTGTCGTGGAAGAGAAATTTGACATTGATGTAGACTAGGGAGGATTTGGGACTCACTAAGGTAATAATATCTTGAATTCTTCTACAAATAAATGTGCCATGAGATATATTTGTAATTGCATATTTGAATAGTGAAGTTCCAGAGATTTTGGGGTTCACTTCTCCTTCTATTGGTGTCTAAAATTCCCTATGGTAAAATAAGGGTCGAAATGTATTGTGGCAAGGGATATTGGAGGCTAAATTGAGGGCGTTTAGTCCCCAACAATTTCTGAAGGAAATCTTCAAAAAAGAAAAAAATGTGTGGACTGGTTCTCATTGACTTAGAGGGCATAAGTCTCTAAGAAATCTCTGGGATTCATTGCAGAGGTTTTACAAGGGTAAAATCCCATCAAGGATGGCACACAAGTTCATTAAAAGAGGAACATTCTCTTGGATGTATTGACTATTGTTGCTAAGAATAAATTGTGGGTCGAGTTTACCCTCTAAGAAATGTGTATTAGTCAAGTTTTAGAGGGTGAATCTCTATGTGTTATTTACTGAGTGTTAATAGGGTTTATACCTTCTATATAGGCCGAGTTGTTATGGCAGGAGGGCGAAATTACAGGCTATAGTTGTCCCTGATTAATAATAGCGAGTTAGAGGGGTTTCCTTAACATAAAAAGGGGAGCACTTTGAAGAAGAGATAGGGTTACACCAACTGGTATCAATAATATTTCATGAGATGATGGCTAAAGCAGATTTTGGAGGGCCATGGAAATCTGAAATAGAGTGGAAATCAGCCCATACTTCTCACTATTTGCAAATAGAACTAAGGTACCTATTGTGGGAGGAACATACTTGTGCTTTAGGGCTGGAAAGTGGCAGAGAATAGAGGAACACGAATTTATTCCAAGTTTGGTTGTGATTTGGACCAATAACAATCATCTACAATAGCCCATATTTCCACATCCATACAAAAAAAGAGGAAAACTTGTAATGCATTGGTTTATAACAAAGACTTGGCCATAATCTTTGTGGAAAATGTTGTTGTGTTGTTGTATTATTGTTGGATTTTATTTATCTTGTATTTGCAATGCCATTACATGTCAAAAACACCAAAATATAAGTTGAAACCCACAATAAAAAAATAGAGCAAATAGTCAAATTGTTTGATGAAATGCCAAAACCAACAATTTTGCAAAAACAATGAGAAGTTTCCAAACCTTGGAGCGATAAGGGGTTGGTACACTACAACAATATGAGTGACTCAGGTATTTCGGAGTGCAGAATCCATTTATGCATTAAAAATCACATTTTAAACAATGAAAAATCAGAATCTTGATCAAAATTCTATAGTCAAATTCCAACGAAAAAAAGTCAAAATGTAGAACAATTAGGCTTCACCATTATTAAGCCATCCACTAGTGTCCATATGTGTGGTCCAGGCCACCAGAATGGCATGTCAAAAAGGGATGGGTGAAGTGAAAGCATTGGGTGGCATTTTCAAAGTACTTACATCTCAAACTTGGCATATAAACTGCAGGAACTCTATTATGTGGTGCAACTTGCCACCTCATAGTGTGTTTCTCAAAATAATTTATAAAAAGGAACATCGAGTTCTGGAAATTGTTGACACTTACATAAATCATAAGAGATAGCGCTTTGTTACAAATTCTGTGAAAGTCTTAACACCAAGGGAGATAAAATATTTCAAAGTGATAGGTTCAAATTGAGGGATGATATGGAAGATGCATCGTTGGTTGTCAAGGTCATGTATCTATTGCAAGCAGCAAAGTAAAGTGATTGATTGCTATGTTTGGTCTAGTGGATGCATTAGAGCTCGGTGCTTGTTGAATGGTTGGTTTCCCCCTGCTTTGGCCTTTGTGAATACAACTCTATTGTTTCAAATTCTTAAGATAGTTGAATTTCCCAACAATTTTTCTTATCTTCCCTAATCAATCTATATTAATGATGTGGTCTATGAATTTGAATGTTCTCTACTGGCCCTCTTAATCTAGATATCAAGAGGGGTGTGGCATACAGTAAGGGTTGGGCTTGGGTAGATTTGAAAAGTCCTATCTACTAGCTTTCTATAGGTGTAATGACGTTCAATCAAGCCTCATAAAGTTCAATAAGTTCCCTTACAGCTAGCTAGACATTCCTATTTGAAGAAGATTTAATGGTCTTCTAATTTTTCACAATGTGTCTTTCTTACATTGGGTGTCATTTGCAAAGTACTTACATCTCAAACTTGGCATATAAACTGCAGGAACTCTATTACGTGGTGCAGCTTGCCACCTGTTGACAGTGCTGGACCTGCCAACATGTAAAGGGGATCTCCCCGGTAATAAGTCCCAATTAGACCTCAGTCTGTTTTGTGTAGGAGTCCCAGCAGTGGGTTGTAAGGTAATCCCTTGATCGCGATGTCGCATAGAGGCAAGTAAGATAACTCTATCAGTAGAAAGGGTGTGACTGATGCAGTGAGTCAAGGAATGAGTATGAGAGGTTCCAACACTTCAAAGGGGGGAGGAAGGTGAAGGTGAGTTCCAGGTTGAAAGGGATCAGTCCCAACTCTGTTAGGAACACACCACACAAAGGAAATGCACCTTATGACAGAGCAATCAACACGGATGCGGCAGTCCCAACATACAAGGTAAGATAACCTAAACAACAATCACAAATCAGTCTGAGACAAGTGTGACGGTTGATATAACAAGGTTCAGAAAAAGGTTTCTATGGTGCCCGGTAGAGCAGTCGACATGGACGATGACAACATTAACAACATATGCAACACATTAACAACAAGATTCATATAATTTCATGTGAATCAGTTCATACACAAGTACATAAGTTAAACAATATATATCATTAAGGCAACCAGAGCAGTCCAACTACAATAACAACATATGCATGAAAATGTGCTAGATTTTATTATATAAACAAGTGTAAGTCACAATCATAAAATACACCATGTAACCTTGCTAGCCCTATCAATTGAACGTTACAGCCACATCCACCTGCTCCTCCAAAGAGATGTACTAGCTCTGTGTAGTGGAGAAGCCAAGGCACATTACAATATTGTCCAAGCCTTCTTCAAGATAGTCTTAATAGAAGGTTGGTTGACCAAAAACTTATACAATGAGTTATGAGGGACTATTTATAGCAATGGGTGGGGTGACCCTTGACATTCCCCTTTGTGACAGTTCAACTACCCTCATGACTCTTCACCTACTCTATGATTGTTACATCCAACTATTGACGCTCAACTTACACTTGACATGACTCAACATTACAGTGCAAATGTACTCATATGAGACAACATGGCTTGAGCAAGCCTTGCAAGACATCACTGACACTCAGTCCGATGTGGTGAGGCCAACTCTTTGACATGCTTGTGATGGTGAAGTTGGCGAGTTGATGCCAAGTTTGGTCGTCTGTGATGGTGTGCATGCACCTCATGGTGACATCTTGCTGAAGCAAACTCTTGCCTCCATTGCCACTGGTGCATTGGTTCGGCCCCTTCATCCAACTCGTCTACTAACATGCGCATGGTCTCCTTGGTTACGGTTGAACCGGAAACAAACTAATGCATAGTGTCCATGATGATCTTAAATTGTGTGTTGGTGTTCATGTGCATCAACTTGTTGAAGTGCATGTTCAACCCCAGTTGGACTTGTTTCTTGTTTTCACCTTGGTGAGTGTGTTGCATGGGTTCAATTGCATGCGTGCGCTCAATGACATGCATGCTGTTGGATCCTTTGCATGCGATCAACAACACTGCTCACCATGTTTTCTCTATGTCTGCTACTGGGATGAATCCTTAACTTGTACTGGTGCAGTTTCATCCGTGAGTGCATGTTGCACCCACTGTTGTCCCTGTTCCTGCTGCAACTGATTGGAAAGTTTGTGCAGCTTCATTTTCTTCTTGATTTGATGCTTTAGCACATGCAACTCCTTATTTATTCCATCTTCTACCTTCACACAATCTTCATATCGCGTCGTCACTTCATAGTCTGAGTCTCCAAAGTTGCTTTCATTATCAGTGGATTTACTTGATCTTACGACTTTACTCCACCTATATGTTGTCAACAACCTTAGTATTGCATCCTCTGCGTTCGGTATGCTGCCTTCAGTTGTTATTCATGATGTTGCTCGCTATGATGATGCTGCTTGATGTCCTAACAACTTGATGTCTTGGTGAGTATGTAAGCCCATGGACACTTGATCGACTGCATCCCCAAGCATGCTCTGAAAGGTGTCTTTGTCTCTACTCTCTTGGAAACCATTATACTTGTACTGCTGAGAGGCAGATGAACACCTGTGATACCTAGAGACATGGAAACACCCATAGTAAGCAATCTGTCAGTCGAAAACCAAAATGAACATGAGAACTAACCTGCAACATACCTGGGTAAATGATCGTGAAGGTTGCACAATTTCGGCCGGGAGGTCGGGAGACCAACTGCCAAGACTGCACAAGGCATAGTCCAGGCTGTTGGGAGACTAACTGACTGTTGGAACTGCAAAATGCGCAATCCAGTTGGGCAGTTGGCTGCTGGGATTGCGGAATGTGTGATTCCAAATGGGAAAGACTGCTAGCCCAGGGACAGATTTGCACAAATTTTTGGGCCAAGCAGCCACTTACCTCAAGAAATGCGGAATGAAGCCTTGGTGAAGGCAGAGACTGAGCCAACGTTGGCCCGACTCGCCGATGGGCAACTGAAAGCAAGTTAAGTCGATGAAATGCATGGCACACTAAGTGATAGTAGAGGTGATAAATAGTGCATGCAAAACATGAATGGAAGATTGAGAAAATAGATCAACATGAATGTGGGTGAGGCCATTTTCCAATTGGGTAAATGTATTTGCAAAATAGTTTCATGCATGCGACAACAGTGAGATAGCAACGAAAATTGAAACAGAGCTAGGACAAGTTAGAATATATGTAAATGACAGCAAGAGTTTAAAGAAATCAAGCAAATAGTACTCATACAAGTGAAAACCCAAAAAGCGACAGAAATGCAGCACAAGGCATGGGAAGCGAGCTTACCCCAAAACAGCTGAGTTGAAAGTGCCAACTACTCCTAGATGTGATGTGGGATGTCATAGCTACAAGGTTGATGTGAGGAATGAGCTCTACAATGTCTGGTCAATAAGTTTTGATACCATCGAGGTTATGATGCACATGCGACAAATCTAGGGGAAGTGACACTTGGAGGGAGGTTTCTGAATTGCTCCTTACATGTAACCTCCAACTGCTAAACATAGATCCCTAAAACAAGGGATGCCTTTGCATACTACCTTGGGATAAGCAACCTATGCATGCAAGTCTGTTTTGCTCGGTTTGAGAGGGAACCGGTCAACTCAGTTTCACATGCAAACGACTGTTGGAGAAAAATGTGCATTTTTTACTGTCAGCTGGGCTGACTGCCCAAGGGGATTGCACAATTTTTGGGCCCAACAGCTAACTGCTACACAGATTTGTGCAAACCCTAGGCTGAACTACCTGTTGATGGGAAAAATTGCACAAGTGTTGCTGGGAGGATTGGCTGGAAGGATTGCGCAATCCAAGAGACCAATAGGCTGTCAGAGGGAATTTTGCAATTCCTAGAGGGAACTATTGGTTTCCCTCCATAAATGCGAAAATTTCACTATCAAGTTGCTCAGCTTGCAACTGGACCAAGTCCGGATGAGCAGCCTGTGAAAGGAAAAGATCAAATTGTGATCGATAGGTTTCCTTTCAGAAAGAAAGACATCGAAGCTTGAGGACTCGATGAAGCAAGGCAAGTTGTTGTGAAGGTTGGTAGGGAGGCTCCAAAATAGGCTAAGGCAAAAAAAATTTAGGGAGGTTGTAGCCACTACAACACTTGGTGACACACTGGTAGAACTCCAGCTCTCTAAATGGACCTTTTTCATGAGAAGAAAGTCTAACACCTCCAGAAGTATTGTTCAGTTCTTAACTCATCTTGGTTTCACACTAACTTGGTTGTAAGATGTAGCGTCTGCCAAACTCTTGTTCGATTGACACACATTCCAAGCCACGAAACACATTTGTTTCGATTGGGGTTGAGATGTATATAAGTGCACAAGTAGTATAGTCGTCAAAGTATAAGTTTCATCTCTGATGTTGCTCCACTACCAGCAGGCCTGGACAGTGCCGTAGCGGAGTTGCTTGCATCACCTCCCTGTGCAGGAAGCCTTTCTCTTCTTTCGCCTTATTCATTTTTCTTTTTTGAATATTTTTTTTAACTTTTCATTTTTTTTCATTTTCACTGTGCATATCACTTATTCATTTTAGAGGCAGAAGAGGGATCCCGACTTATTGAGAGTAGAAGAGGTTGTTCTAGTAGAGAAGTAGTTTATTTTATCTCTAACGTGCCTATTAAGGTTTTCCCCCTCACCTTACTCTACTTGACTGAGCTGAGAAGCAATAACCCAAAAACAATCAACTAGAGAAGGTGACACTAGTTAGCGCGCAAGCGTTGTGCTTACACCAAGGTTCACTTCAAAGAGTACGTATTTTCCTTCAATGAATCATGGACTAAGAGTAACAAGTTCATCATACATAGGCAAGATGACAGATAAACAAGTAGTGATAGTTGTACAAACCCTCTTGTACTTTACCCAGCTTGTTCCATGAGTCACACGTGGTTTCATGCAAACTAACCTATGAACGAAACAAGTGAACGAACTAACAATCAAAAAAGCAAAGCAAGAGCAGAAGCAAAAATGAAAGCGAATAAAGTAAACAGACAAGCAAGAAAACAAACAAGGAAACAAAGCATGCATGCAAACAACTGAAAGCAAACACTACTCCTACTCCTACACTAACGGTGCATGGTCCTGATCACATGAAGTGATCCTTCCAATACAGCCACTGGTGCATTGGTAGACCCATGTGAGTGAAAACTTAGTTAGCAAGTAACCCAATTGTGTGGACCAGCATACAAGAAAGATATGAAAGTGAAGACATACACACTTCGTGTTTCAAGGTGCCCATGGGATATAAGTGAGTGCATGTGCATGATGGACAGTCTGTGGACTTATCATGGTGTTGTGTCACACTACGTGCAACTTTGAAGAAAAAGCACACTCTTGACTGAGACATGCAAGCAAATGAAAGAAACAAAGATAACTTGCGTCGCACACGAGTGCTTGCAATGTAAGACTCCTCCAATGCATGAGTAATGGGATCATGCAGTTTGAGTGGAGGAAGTGTGATCTGTGTGTGAGATGGATCTTCAATGCATATAGATGAGTGATGAGGAGCCTTGGATGATTGAACAGTTTCATGATCGGAAGTGAGACTAACCCCAAGAGAGCAAGGACCTAACATAACCATCAGCTCAGGTTGAAGTGCCTCGACAGTCTTGGGTGTCTCAAATTCATCATTAGGTAGGTCATCGTAAATTGGTGGCTTCGAAATATCAATTGCAATAGAGTCATTATCGTGATAAAAAATGGAAGCAAATGGATCACGACCGCCAGTATCAGAAAAATCAATGAATTCTTTGACATCCTCATGATCAGATGAATCAAACAGAGGGGTAGATGAAAAGCAAACAAACTCATCCTCTGTGCTTTTGAAAAAGACAGATGAAGGATCAAGTGGATCTTCAATGAATAACTTATCCTCTATTTTGTCAAATTATGGACTAGCATCCGGTGAGTCCTGCGAATGATCAACAATGGGTGCATCTGTAGATGAAGACACGCATATAAAATCATGGATGGAAGGTTCACCAAAGAAGCTTGGAAGGAACGGAGGAGGCTCAGATGGAAGGGAGTCATCCTTTGCCGAGTGTTGATGTTCAAGCTCCCACTCATACTCTTCATGAATGACATCACATGTTGTTTGTGCAACAACAACTCGTTAGTGGGTTGTTCCTCTTTCACAACAAGTGAAGAGTCTGGAATGGACAAACACAAGACAACATCATCCAGAGGAACACCTGGGTGCGAAGATGGAGGACAAAGAAAAGAATGCATATGGGAACTCGAAGGACTAACAGCAAAATCTGCGCGAAAAATGAGTGGAGTGATGTTGGGAGGGTGTGAAGAATGAACAGATGTGCGAACATGATCCTCAGGACCATTGGACGATGGTGGAACTGTTGAATGAAAGGGAGGCAGACAGTTTGTTAAGACAGTGCCTGCTCACGCATGGGAATGTGCAGTTCCATTAACGAAGAAGGTTGAGCGAGGTTTTACATCAAGATTTCTCTTGGGATGGGGAGATTTCTTAAGGCAGTACTCGAACCGGTCCCAGAGATAAGAAAACTTCATCTGGCTCTTCGGAGGTTGAAATTGTAAGTCAAGGAAGCGCTACCAAAAATCAATAATGGATTCATGCGATTCCCTTCGTTGCTGTAATAGTTTCCGGTCAAGATAGTCTGGATCAAAATTATGGAACGTGTCTTCAATAAGATCACAAAAGTGCTGACATGAGTGCACGGTGTCAGCCGATAGGCTGAGCACCTAATGAAATGGGGATTCACAAAGTGTGAATGAAAGTAGTAGACCAACCTGTTCGTTAGTGAACTCATCTTCCTCATAAATAATGGAAAGGAAGTTATGTAAGTGCTCAGGCCAAGCCACTTCGCCTTCACCATCATATGTGTAAGTGGAAAAGAGATTGAAAAGCTTCCCCGAGATAGAGACATCTTCACGGTTCGAAAAACACCTGGGGGGAAGAAGAATGCAAGACTCCATGAAATATTTGCAAAGGTTCAAAATTGGATGAGAGGACACTGCTTATCATCAGGCCTTCCCTCTAGCGCCAGAAATGTTGACGGTGTTGGACCCGCCAACATGTCAAGGGGATGTCCCCGGTAAGAAGTCCTGATTAGACCTCAGACCATTTGGTGTAGGAGTCCCGGCAGTGGGTCGTAAGGTAATGCCTTGATCGTGATGTCGCACACAGGCAGGTAAGATAACTCTATCAGTAGCAAGGGTGTGACTGATGCAGTGAGTCAAGGAATGAGTATGAGAGGTTCCAACACTTCAAAGGGAGGAGGAAGGTGAAGGTGAGTTCCAGGTTGAAAGGGATCAGTCCCAACTCTGTTAGGAACACACCAAACAAAGGACATGCATAGCTTTCGGCCGAGCAGTCGACATGGATGCGGCAGTCTCAACATAAAAGGTAAGATGACCTGAACAACACTCATGGATCAATCCGAGACGAGTGTGATGGTTGACATAACAAGGTTCAGAGAAAGGTCTGTCTGGTGTCTGGCAGAGCAGTCAACACGGATGGTGACAACATTAACAACATATGCAACACATTAACAACAAGATTCATGTAATTGCATGTGAATCAGTTCATACACAAGTACGTAATTTAAACAACATATATCATTAAGGCAACCAGAGAAATTCAACTACAATAACAACATATGCATGAAAATGTGTTGGATTTTATTATATAAAGAAGTGTAAGTCACAATCATACAATACACCGTGTAAACCTCCTAGCCCTATCAGTAGAACATTATAGCCACATCCACCTGCTCCTCCAAAGAGATGTACTAGCTCAGTGCATTGGAGAAGCCAAGGTGCGTTACAATACTTTCCAAGCCTTCTTCAAGATAGTCTTAGTAGAAGGTTGGCTAACCAAAAGCCTATACAATGAGTTATGAGGAACTATTTATAGAAAAGGGTGGGGTGACCCTTGACATTCCCCTTTGTGACAATTCAACTACCCTCATGACTCTTCACCTACTCTATGACTATTACATCCAACTGTTCACACTCGACTTACACTTGACATGACTCAACATTACAATGCACATGTACTCATGTGAGACAATATCACTTGACAAAGCCTTGCAAGACATCACTAACACTCGGTCCATTGTGGTGAGACCAACTCTTTGACATGCTTGTGATGGTGAAGCCGGTGAGCTCATGCCAAAACTTGGTCGTCCATGATGGTGTGCATGCACCTCATGGTGACATCTTGCTGAAGCAAACTCTTGCCTTCGTTGTCACTGGTGTATTGGTTTGGCCCCTTCATCCAACTTGTCTACTAACATTTGCATGGTCTCCTTGGGTACGGTTGAACCGGCAACACATTGATGCATAGTGTCCATGTTGATCTTCAAGTGTGTGTTGGTGGTCATGCGCATCAACTTGCCGAAGTGCATGTTCAGCCCCAGTTGGACTTGTTTCTTGTCTTCACCTTGGTGAGTGTGTTGAATGGGTTGGATTGCATGCATGCTCTCAACGAAATGCATGTTGTTGGATCCTTTGCATGCGAAAAACAACACTGCTCACCATGTTTGCTCTGTTTCCGCTGCTGGGATGAATCCTTAACTTGTATTGGTGCAGTTTCATCCGTGAGTGCATGTTGCACCCACTACTGTTCCTGTTCCTGCTGCAACTCATTGGATAGTATGTGTAGCTTCATGTTCTTACTAAGTTGCTACTTCAGCACATGCAACTCCTTCTTTGTTCCATCTTCTACCTTCACGCGATCTTCATGTCATGTCGTCACTTCATAGTCCAAGTCTCCAAAGTTGTTTTCATTATCAGTGGATCTGCTTGATAGTGCGACTTTTCTCTGTCTATATGTTGTCAACAACCTTCCTCTTGCATCCACTGCATTCGGTATGCTACCTTCAGTGGTTTTTCATGATGTTTCTCGTTGTGATGCTACTGCTTGATGTCCTTGTCCATGAACAACTTGATGTCTTGGTGAGTAGGTAAGCCCATGGACACTTGATCGACTGCATCCCCAAGCATGCTCTGAATGGTGTCTTCATCTCTTCTCTCTTGGAAACCATTGTACTTGTACTGCTGAGAGGCATATGAACACTTGTGATACCTGGAGACATGGAAACACTCATAGCAAGCAATCTATCAGTCAAAAACCAAAATGAACATGAGAACTGACCTACAACATACCTAAGTAAACGATTGTGAAGGTTGCACAATTTTGGTTAGGAGGTCGGGAGACCGACTGCCAAGACTACACAAGGCACAGTTCGAGCTGTTAAGAGACTAACTGACTACTGGAACTGCAAAATGTACAATCCAGTTGGGAAGTTGGCTGATGGGATTCGGAATGGGCAATTCCAGCTAGGAAAGACTGCTGGCCTAGGGACAGATTTACGCAAATTTTTAGGCCAAGAAGCCACTGACCTCCGGAAATGAAAAATTCAGTCCAGGAGGTCAGTACTGGGCCAGAATGTGCAAACCTAAAGAGGAAGGTGAGCCTTCCTTCTCCAGATTGCGCAATGCAGCCTTGGTGAAGCTAGAGACCGGGCCAAGGTTGGCCTGGCTAGCTGGCGGGAAATTGAAAGCAAGTTAAGTCGATGAAATGCATGGCAACACTAAGTGATAGCAGAAGCGATAAATAGTGCATGCAAAACATGAATGGAATATTGAGAAAATAAATCAACATGCATGTGGGTGAGGTCATTTGTCGATTTGGGAAACGTCTATGCAAAACAGTTTCATGCATGTGACAACAGTGAGATAGAAACGAAAATTGAAATAGAGCTAGGACAAGCTAGAATATATGTAAATGACAATAGGAGTTCAAAGAAATCAAGCAAATAATACTCATACAAGAGAAAACCCAAAAAACGACGGAAATGCAGCATAAGGCATGGGAAGCAAGCTTACCCTAAAACATCTGAGTTGAAAGTGCCAATTGCCCTTATATGTGATGTGGGATGTTAGAGATACAAGGTTGATGTGAGGAATGAGCTTTGCAGCATCCGGTTGATAAGTTTTGATATCATCGAGGTTATGACGCGCATGCGACAAATCTAGGGGAAGTGACACTTGGAGGGAAGTTTCTAAATTGTTCCTTGCATGTAACCTCCAACTACTAAACATAGATCCCTGAAACAAGGGATGCCTTTGCATGCTGCCTTGGGAGAAGAAGCCTATGCATGCAAGTCTATTTTGCTCGGTCGTGGAGGGAACCGATCAACTCAGCTGCACACGCAAGCGACTCCTCGACTGCTGGAGAAAAATGTGCAGTTTTTACTGTCAGCTAGGCTGGCTGCCCAAGGGGATTGCACAATTTCTAGGCCCAACAATTGACTGCTATCTAGATTTGCACAAATCCTAGGTTGAACTGCTTGTTGATGGGAAAAGTTGCGCAATTCTTGCTAGGAGGGTTGGCTGGCAGGATTGCGCAATCTAGGAGACCAATAGGTTGTCAGAGGGAATTGCGCAATTCTTAGAGGGAACTGTTGGTTTCCCTCCAGAAATGCGCAAATTTCACTGGGAAGCTACTTAGCCTACAGCTGGACCAAGTCCGGATGAGCAGCCTGTGAAAGGAAAAGATGAAATTGTGATCGACAGGTTGCCTTTGAGTAAGAAAGACACCGAAGCTTGAGGACTTAATGAAGCAAGGAAAGCTGTTGTGAAGGTTGGTAGGGAGGCTCCAAAACAGGCTAAGGGAAAAAATTTGGAGGGTGATTGTAGCCCCTACAACACCACCTCATAGTGTGTTTCTCAAAATAATTTATAAAAAGGAACATCGAGTTCTGGAAATTGTCGACAATTACATAAATCATAAGAGATAGCGCTTTGTTACAAATTCGGTGAAAGTCTTAACACCAAGGGAGAGAAAATATTTCAAAGTGATAGGTTCAAATTGAGGGATGATATGGAAGATGCGTCGCTGGTTGTCAAGATCATGAGATACTAACACTATATGTGTAAGGTCTAGGACATGAATGAACTATCTTATCTATGAGAAAAGAATCAAAAACTTTGACACACTATTGCAACAGAGGATAACTCAAAAGAATTAAAGATGCTACAAAAATCTCACTCATTGGTTAGTGAATTTGAAAAATATTTTATTGGGCAGACAATGCAATCTTTCACTCATGTGATATTTCTAAATGTTCATGTATTTGTCTATATACCAAATCTTTGTTTCATTTTCTTCAATGATACCTATACTTTCGTAGGTTTGTTATATCATATTTCAAATGAAAACATATAAGTAAATAACGAAAAGACATTCAATATACAACATTATTCAACACTTCACACAGTAATAATTCAATCATTGGATTTAACAATACATAGTGCACAACATGCAAACCTTTTCATGGTTAGAGTGTTCTTACAATGGAATGAGAAAACACATTATATCATTAACCTTCAAGGAGAGCTTGTTTTTCTTTGGAAAGGAATAACACAATAGGAATATAAGCGATGGAAACAAGGTGAATAAACTTAACAATCACACATACTCATGAAATAAAAGGTGAATAAACTTAACAATCACACATATTCATGAAATAAATAATTAATAAATACTCAACAATATATATTCCTCATTCCTTGTTCATCTTTCCTTTCATAAGATTTTGTTTTTGTGTTTTAATTTTGTATAAATGTTTGAATGTTTTCAAATGGAAAGATGTTTAAGAAGCCATAGGGCCCTACGAGAAGGAGTGGTTGGATGCACAATTGAAATTGGTGGGAGAATAAGGGTAGCGAAACAAGAGAAAACTCTAGAGGTTTCAATACACGTCGAGCCACATATGAAATGTTGTGCATATGCTTTTGATGCTAGACAAGAAAAATCCTCTCTAGATATTCAAAAGAGAAGCCATGTTGTGGTGTATGAACAAGTATGGTCTCTTGGATGAGACTCAAAGCAACCTCCATTATGTCGTAGCTCTCATCGTTGAGAAATTCCTCTAGCGTCACCTTCAGACTCGTCTTCAAATCGGGCATGGCCAATTCCATCCATCATGCTCTTGCTTTCATCCGACAACGCCACATTAGGTATTCTACCCAATTCCATTCTATTGTTAGATAACCATAAAATATTCTTTCCATTTTAATCAATGCACTTTGATATAAAAGAGGCTAAATTATTGTTCATACTATAAAATTTCATACGGGATGTGTATTACAAATGGGGTATTTCTTTGGGTAGTGTTTTATCTTACAATTTCGACTTACCCCAGTCTAGGAGAGTACAAATTCATGTTGTCAAATTACGGTATTCTAATCCTTTAGTTAAGAGGCTATCTATTCCTACATTTTTACCGAAAACTTGTACTTGACCACCAATAAAAACCCATATAGAGAAGCAATCCCAAGCAGTGAACCAGAAGCACAACTGTCAATGAGTAGAAATATCACGGGATGACTTAAGCCTCAGTAGGGGTAATAACAACACCATGTTTTCACTTACCTAACAAGCTTCTTTAACTAGCAGCCGCTCTTGAGGGTACCTCTTATATCAAAGTCACACTAGGCTTTGAACCTAAAAACATTTGAATGAAATATTATGCTAGCACAGTTAGTGAGACTAATAGTTTTTTTATCACAGCTAATCATTGTTGTTGATGTTCAAACTTGCCACTGGACAATGGTTGGATGGAAACTTTATTAGGGAATTATGTTAAATAAATAAGGCTTAGTTTATGAAATAGAGAATTCATGCTTACTTGTTTAGTGCACAAAATTACATAGATTATTTACATGGAAAACAAGTTACATTTGATTAAGGGACGTTGTTGAGGAGTATCTATTTTGTTAAAGTAATCCAAGACTTGAACCATGCTTTATCTGCACAAAAGGCCATGTTGGTATGCGTAATGAACCCCTGGGCTTTGTACTTTGTTAGGCAATTCGTCAGGGTAAACATAGTTACCGATAAAACGGGAACTATTAATTCAAAAAGGGTACTCGAGCCCAAAAATCCAAAAAAAAAACATGAAAAAACACCTTGAAATCGAAAAGTGTTGATGCCGGAAAAATGTTTTTTTTTTCAAGGTACATTTTTTTGAGTAAATTTTTAATATTTTTTATAAATAACAGTAAAAAACAATAAAACCCATTTTGTTTGGTGCGAAAAACACCTTGAAATCGAAAAGTGTTGATGCTGGAATAACGTTTTTTTTTCAAGGTACATTTTCAACACGTTTTAGTAATGACGTTAAAAACAAAATATCGTGACTCTGAAAAACTTTAAACCAATGATTTCGAAGCATGACATTAATGATAAAATATCGCGTCTTTGAAAACCCTTAAAATTCCAATGATTTTTAAGAATGACATTAAATTTAAAATATCACTTCTTTGAAAACCTTAAAATTCCAACAGTTTTCAAGCATGGTGCTAAGAAAATATATTTATAATTGTTTTCAGCCATAACATTAAAGATAAAATATCACGACTTAGAAAAACATTAAAATCTTGACATTTTTTCAACCATGGAATTAAAACCAAAGATTATGACTACAAAACAACCGTAAATTTTCAAAATATTTCAAACATGACATTATGGAAAAAAAAAAAATTATGACTAAAAAATCTTAAAAAATGAACATTTGAATGAAAGAGTTATTATACCAAGAGTAATTTTTTAAAAATGTTTAATGTATAGCGATTTTGAAATCTTAGCCTAAGACAACTTGATATATTGCAAAAAAAGTTAAAAATCAACTATCGAATTGACACGCAATGTAGGTGAGCTCAACCAATTATAATGAAAACTTAAAGACCAACCATGAAATTAACACATTGTGAGGCAGACTCGATTTATTATAACGAAAAATTTAAAATCAACTATCAAATTGCACATAATGGGATCGGGTTGTTAGACAAGCATCGACACGGACCCTACAAAATTATATACATGAAAGATACATAAGAAAACAAAAATTCAAATATTGAAAAAAAAAACAATAAAAAAGAACACAAAAATACAAAAGAAAAAAAAAATCAAATATTGAAAAAAAATAATAAAAATAATATAAAACATAAAAAAACATGATTAAAAAAATCAAATATAAAAAATATATAGAAATGCAAAAATTCAAATATTGAAAAAAAACACAAAAATACAAAAGAAAACAAAAATTCACATATTGAAAAAAAAAAAAAAAAAAAAAAAAAAAAAAACAAGTAAAAAAAGGTAAAAAAAAAAAACATGACAAAAAAATAAAATATAAAAAATATATAGTAATGACAAAAAAACTATAAAATGTAAGAAAAATTAACCATACGGTAAAAAAAAGAAGAATAAAATAAAATAAAAACCAAATAAAAAAACGAATTAAAAATAAATAAATAAAATTACAAAAATAAAATACAACATTAAAAAAATAATAAAAATACCCCGACCACCCCAAGTCCCAATTGGCCAAGGTGGCAAGGGGAAGATTCGTGACAAAATAGAAATTCAATTTCATAAAATATATAGAAAAACAAAAAAAAGCCATAAAAATGTCAAAAAAAAAAAATCATAATTAGCTTGTAAAAATAAAAAAATATAAATATAAAACTATAAAGACAAAAAGGAAAAAATCAATATATATATATATATATATATAACTATATATATATATATATATATATATATATATATATATATATATATATATAACTTAACTAAAAAAATAAAAATTAAAAACAAAAAACAATTTTATAGGTTAAAAAAAAACAAAAAATAAAAACATCATTTTAAAAAAGTTAAATAATTACCAAAAAAAATTAAATTAAATTAATTAATTAATTAATTTAAAAAAAAAAAGAAGAAGGAGGTTAAAAAAATAAATTCTAAAATTAAAATTTAAAATATATATATATTTAAATTTAAAAAATAAAATTATATTATAAAATTTAAATTCAAAAAAAAAAAAAAACAAATAAATTAAAAGATAAAATAAAAAACACAAAAAAAACAATTAAAAATAAAATAAAAAGAAAAGACAATTAAAAAAAAAAGATTAAAAAAATAATTAATAAAAAACAATTAAAAAAAATAAAACAATTTAAACAAAAAAATAAAACATTAATCCATCTCGCCCATCCCTCCCCTCGCCTCTCCCCGACCCCGCACCTCTCCTTCCCCCTCCACCACCCACCGCACTACCACACTCCTCCGTCACCCCCCTACCCTCCACAACCTCGACCCTCCCCTTGCTTCCTCCCCTCTCCCCGACCCCACACCCCTCCCTCCCCCCTCCATCCCCCACTCTCACCCCACCTCCCTCCACCCTCCACCCTGGTCCCCCTCCACCCTCCACCCTCGGCCCTCTCCACCCCCTCCCTCAGCCCCCAACCCTCCCCGTCGGGGCACCCAGCGAGCGGCCTCTTAGTCATTGGCTAGGGGCCCGAGCAAGGAGGGGAGGTGGTGGAGGGGGGCGTGGGCGCTGGGGTGGGGGTGTGGGGTGGAGGGGGGAGTGAGGTGGGGCGAGGTTGGGGGAGGGACGGGGGAGGGAAAGGTGTGGGGTCGGTGGGAGGGGAGGGAGGGAGCGAGAGGGGAGAGGGAGAAGGGAGGGTCGAGGGTGTGGAGGGGAGACGAGTGAGGGAGAGAAGGGGGAGGGGTGGAGTGAGCGGATAGGATGGTGGAGGGCGGGGGTGAGGTGGGAGGGTGCGGTTGGGAGGAGCAAAGGGGGACGGTGATGTGGGGAGGGGAGGAGAGGGCAGAGCGGGGTAGGCTTAGGATTGATGTTTTTTTTAAATCGTTTTTATTAATTGTTTTTATTTTATATTTTTTATTATATTTATTTATTTTTTAATTCGTTTTTATTTTATTTATTTTTAATTTGTTTTAGTTTTTTTTTTAAGTTTTGTTTTTAAATTTTTGTAAATTCTTTTCATTGTTTTTAATTTTTATTTTTTATTTTTAAAAATATATATATATATATATATATATATATATATATATATATATATAATATGTTATTTCTTTAATTTTATAATTTAAATTATTATTTTTTAATTGATTTTGTTTTAAAAAAAATTTCTTATTTTTTTTGGGTATATATATATATATATATAACAGCCCCGAGGGATAGCTCAAATGGTCGAGTTCCCGTTGATAGTACTCTCTCGGTTTGGGAGGTCACGGGGTGAAATCTCCTCGACGCCCTCGGGGTTAGGCCTGATGGCCGTGCTTCTCTACGTGGACGTAGCGGCCCACCTCCGGTGCCCCGTGAACCACATCGAATATATATATATATATATATATATATATATATATATATATATATATATATAACTTAAAAAAAAATGCTTTCAGATTTTTTTGTGGTTCAATTTGTTTTTCTTTCAATAATTTTTTTTTGCAAATTTTTCATTTTTTTTTTTAAGTTTATTTATTTATTTATATATATATTTTTTGTATTTGAATTTTTTTGTCATGTTTTTTTTATTTTTATTACTAACATGTTTTATGTTTTATTTATTTTTATTTTTATTTTTATTCTTATGTTTTTTTATTTTTGTTATGTTTTTTCTATGTTTTTATATATTTTTATGTTTTATTAATAACATGTTTTTATTATTTTTATCATGCTTTATGCTTTATGTGTTTTTTTTACATTTTTATAAGTTGTTTTTTTTTGTATTTGATATTTTGTCCTTTTTTTTATATATTTTTGTCATTTTTTTTTTACTTTTATGTTTTATTACTAACATGAAAATCACCAACATTTAAAAAAAATTATCCACACTTAATTCATTAGAAATTTTATAGTGTAAAAACTAAGCCCTTTAAACAAAAAGGGTTGATGCTCATCAGCGCTTTTCAAAATCAAGATGAAAATCACTAACAAAAAAAAAATTGTTCACACTCGATACGTTAAAAAAAAATAATAATAATAATTAAAAATTAAAAAAAAAAAAATAAAAAAAATTAAGTGTCAAAAATAAGCCCTCTAAAAAAATGTGTTGATGTTGTGTCAATACTTTTCAAAATCAACATGAAAATCACTAACATTTAAAAAAATGTGTTGATGTTGCATCAACACTTTTCAAAATCAGCATGAAAATCACTAACATCGAAAACAAATGTTCATGCTTAATACATAGGAAAATTTAAAGTGCCAAAAATATGTTCAAAAAAAAATGTATTATGGCATCACCACTTTTCAAAATCGGGTGATTTTTTGCTACCTCAAAAAACGAGTACCAGCGCATTTTCTCATTTGATCGGTAACTATCTTGGTAGTAACAGTGCCCCACTTTTACCAACCAAAAAAACCCCCATTGATGAAACAAGCCAATTATGACTAGCAGTTCCTTCTATTTGTTCTTTTAAAGTCACTTAGGACTCAAATACTCTAGGACTTGGACCTAAAATTATCTGAATAAAAGACTACAGTAGCACAGGTAGTGAGCCAACTAGATTTTGCAAGTGTTCAAACTTGCTACTAGATGATGATAAACTTCATAGATGAATCACACTACAAAGAAGTCAGCTTTGGCTAAGGGCTTCTATCAAGTAGTATTTATTCTGTCAAATTAATGCAAGACCTAATCCTAGCCTTATCTGTGCATAGAAGACGGTTAATATGGGTAGTGAGACCCCCGGGATTTTTAACTTCATCATCATTGCAACCATTGTGGCATTATTATGTAACTAGATAAAACATCTGTTAAACCCACTTTATGTTTGAGGGTGGTTGTCACTTTCTACAATTAGCCTTACCATTTGGAAGAGAGTACAATCATCCACATTCAAATGGGAAACGTGGTGGGGGGGAATATCAGTGCCTTCTTTTTCCCACTACAACAATCCCTCTTTGATCAACCATGATTATTTTGATGTGTGGTTTCTTTTTAGCATGTCTATTCTATTAAAGTCGCCTGGGACTTGAATACAAAGTAGTCCTAGTACTTGAACCTGAAATAATCTAAATAGAAGACTGCACTAGCACATGCACTGAGTCCACTAGTTTTCAAACTTGTTCATCATTGTTTCCATGTTCACACTTGCCACTAGAACATTCTTGGATGGATTGTTGTTATGGAATTCTCTTTAAAATGAAAATAATTGTTTTATCCATTTTATATAACCGAGTCTATAGAATAGAGGAGGCCCAAACATCTTTCTATGATTTGAAACTTCATATATGATCCATACTAACAAAATAGATTACCCTTGCCTGAGTAAGTGCCATTTAGGAGTATCTATTCTGTCACAGGAAACCATGTTTTGAAATTGGCCTTATCTTTTGCCACCTTTTGAACCCCGGTTATTATTGTTGCTTGTGTCCTAATTTGCGACCAGACAACAGTTGGGTGGTACTTTGATAGCTAATTATTTTAAATAACTAAAAGAATTGTTTTATCTATTTTAATTAGCCCAATCCATGAAACAGATAAGGCATACTTTGCCTTTTTACGGCACACAACTTCCAAGATGATCCACACTACAAACATGTTACGTTTGACTAAATTCTGCCATAGAGAAGTATCCACTGTGTCAAAGTAACCCAAGTCTTGAACCTAGCTTGATTTGCTACTAGTATTTGAACCTAGGTCATCATTGTAGCAAGTGTTCAAATTTGTTGCTATACCATGGTTGGTTAGACTTTTTTTAGGCGACTAAGTCATATCTCACATGTGTGGGGGGAGTTTGGGATCCGCTTTGGTGGTTTTTTATGTGGTTATGGATTGAACCAGAAGTTGTTTCCCTACCAAGAAACCCTCCATGGCTATAAAACTAACCCTCCCCCTCCTAAACCATAAATCTAAACAAAAAACCTAACTCGACTCTAGCAATTCGGCAATCAATGGTAATGTTAAACTCTTAAAGTATTTTTACTTAAATTTTAATAGTACCATTAATTTTCATAGGATGTCTGATTATAGATTAATTATTTATATGTATTTTTTCAAATCTGGTTCATTGAATCTGATTAGACCCGATTCTGGTTCAAAACTCGATTAGATAGTTGGGCTGGTTCAAAACCTTGTTCTGGTTTTTAAAACTATGCATAGATATAGGGATGAATCTCTATGAATTCGGGACAAACCTTTGAATTTGGTTGAAATTACTTAATTTTAAACTTTATGGTTGAAGTTTAGTGAACCTTGTGACATAGCCTAAACTTTATGCCATGTTCATAATCGTTGCAAGCATTCTAACTTGCCAATATGTTAGGAAAATATGTTGAATAATTAGATAAAAATTGCACTTATTTTAGTGAACCCACATTTTTTGTTGATTGGCTTCATGTTATCATGATATGTCGACTACACCTTGTCCTACTTGGGAGAGACTACAACCAATGAAATTCAAGTCGGATTTGTGTAGCTAGTAGGTTGTGTGTGGAGGGTGTCTTTTCTGCAAAAGACACCTAGTACATGCACTTGGCCCTTTGAATTTGGCTGAATGCACTAAATTTTAAACTTTATGTTTGAAATTCAGTGAACTTTGTGACATAGCCTAGACTTTGTGCCATGTTCATAATCGTTGCAAGCATTCTAACCTACCACTCTATTAGGAAAATTTGTTGAATTATTAGATAAAACTTACACTTATTTTAGTGAACCCACATTTTTTGTTGATTGGATTCCTGTTATCATGATATGTCGATTACACCTTTCCCTACTTGGGAGAGACTACAACCAATGACATTCAAGTTGGATTTATTTGGCTAGTAGGTTGTGTGTGGAGGATATCTTTTCCGAAAAAGACACCTAGCACATGCACTTGGCCCTTTGAATTTGGTTGAATTCACTGAATTTTGAACTTTATGGTTGAAGTTCATTGAACCTTGTGACATAGCCTAGACTTTGTGCCATGCTCATAATCATTGCAAGCATTCTAACTTGCCACTCTGTTAAGGAAAATCCGTTGAATAATTAGATAAAATTTACACTTATTTTAGTGAACCCACATTTTTTGTTTATTGGCTTCCTATTATCATAATATGTCAACTACACCTTGCCCTACTTGGGAGGGACTACAACCAATGACATTCAAGTTGGATTTGTTTGGCTAGTAGGTTGTGTGTGGATGGTATCTTTTCCGCAAAAGACATCTAGTATATGCACTTGGCCCTGACTGCTAATATGTGTGTTGGCACACCCACAAGCATGAGCACAAGCATAAGTGTGTGCCATCACTGATACTTGAACCATGGTGGGGGTCATATGCAGTGCACCACTTAGACTGATCTAGCATACCACCATATTGATAAAACCCACCTAGGTAACTTCAAACTCAGTGCAACTGTGTATAAAGGTAAAATGTGTGGCATTATATAATAGCCCTTTGATTACAGACAAATAGTTGACTATGGTAAAGACAAAAGAAACACTGCTCATAAAAGAATACAAATAAATGTCATTTATAAATTTAGCTTGAAGTTACTCAATAAAGGCCACCCTTCATTCATTGGTAAGTAAAATTTAAAACCATTATAGGTAAATTACCATTTGGTAGTCAAATTCAGTAAATTATTCTCAAATGTGTCCCTTATAGTGGATTTGAGGCACTGTAAAAGCTGGGAGATTGTGAATAAGGGGTCGTGGGCCAAGCAAAGCCCATAATCACTAAGGTACACATGAGGCTTTTAAGTCTCCTTTGGGAGATGAATGCAACACATGATGTCTTTCAGGGCTTGTTTAATTGATTAGAGCCCTCTATTTCTTTCATTAACGGGAGCTTATATGTTTGTGGAATATTACATAAATGCTTGAGAGATATTTTATTTGCAATTTTTCTTGAAATCAACAGGGATTACAATTCCCAACACATGAGATGGAGCACTTTGGGTTAGAGCCTTGTTTTTTGTCAACTAAAATCCACCTGTAATGTTAGCATGTATGTGTTTGGAGTTCAAATTGTGAGAATCATCTTCTTTTTTGTGGCATTCAGGTTTTCTATGATGGTATCTCTAGGGATAAAACTAATGTCAAGGAAAAATTTAAGGAAGCCATCAAATTTTAATTTCTAAAAAATAAATTTAGGAACAAGGCATAAAATAAATTTGAATATTAACTATTGGTGAGCATGTCAAATAATGACAAATATTAATGCATTGGAGATTTAATGGATTCGGAGTTGTTTTCCTATGACATCTTTGATAGTCTATAGTAGTTATAATTAGATTACCAATTAAACCTATTACGCCCAACTTAAAATTGACAAGCCAATGGAAGATTATTTCATCATCTTGTTCATTTTTTGTTGATTGGCTTCCTGTTATCATGATATGTTGACTACACCTTGCCCTACTTGGGAGAGACTACATGATGCAGGAGCATTCAACCCAAGGAAAATCATTGTATTTTAGTAGACATAGGGGGGATCATGTGTTTTAAGGAAGTTGGTTTCCTAAGTCTCAAATTAATGTAATATTTAGGCTTTTAAGTGATTAGAATAGGAATTAATTAGATGTGTGAGGATGTTTGTAAATGCTCTCGAATAAAGGAGAACATGAGTGGTTAATAATGACAAGAGAGTTAGAAGTCAATTATAACTCTAATGGTAGTTTCATGATTTGAGGAACTAGAGAGAGTTCTTAGGAATTAATTGACGTTAGAAGTGGACATAGAGGACATTTAGGAGTCAGTTCAGTAGATCTAGGATTTGAACCATAATTAGTTCAACAGAACCTTTCTGGTATAAATGTAAGCCTACGGGTAGAGTGTAAGGGAAGAGGCCACTGATATTGAAGATCAGGCCTATGAGAGACAGAAAGTCTCGATATGTAATCATTTGTTTATACTTATATATACAAAGGTTTATTTCCTAACTGTGTAAGTGTGTGAAACGAGTATTTAATGAATGAATTACATGTAAGTTATGAATTTGTAGTTTCTGTAACGGAAGGTCGCAGGCAGAGTTCTATAGGTACGCAGAGGAGAGAATGATTCAAAGGAATCATAAGGGATCTTTGAATCTAAATGAAGGATCAGAGTAAGATCTGGAGAGGTAGCAAAGGGAGAATTCGCGGAGTTAATTTCAGAGGAAGCGGAAGAGCGGAAAACTAAAACCCTAAAGAAAAACCCAAAACCACAAGGAAAAACACTGAAGGACGAAGTAAAGTCAAAGGAAAGGAATGAGCGGAGAAGTGAAGAGGTGATGCATAAGAACTGTTATATCTCATAGATCAACGGTCATCGCATGAGAGAAGAGCATGAGAGGTAACTGACGAAAAGGCAGGTTTATAAGCGGAAGTGGTATTTCGGGCGAGGTTTAAATGGTAAGTGGTATGGAAGGGTGAGCACCCGATTCCACTCACCATTCGACACGTAGCACAAAGGTGGTGAGGGGAAACCGCTTTATCAGGTGGTTAATCCCCGTGCTCATTGTCTATCCGAAACCAACATCAACCGTCAGATATGAAGAAGGAAGATCGACGGCAGAGGGTCGTCGTTCTGTTCTGTTGATCGGGTGCAAGTCCTACCGTCGGATCGAGTCTAGATCGACAGTCATAATTTGATCGCTGATCGGAGTTTGAATGGAGAGCACAATGGAAAGGCGATGGATGAGTGCGGACCTGACAACAATTATGAACACGGGTTTATAATGTTTGAAGTTCGGCCTATGTGTTTCGGTCGGGTTATTCCTTTGTATTCTGATATAATTGAAGTTCCGTGTTTAAAGGTAAGTTTATGTGATAAATGCTATGTAACCAATGTTTAAAGAGGGAAGGTTATATATATGTGGTTAAAGGGTTAGCGAAAGCTTAAACTAAGGTTTATGGGAGTGAATGAGTCCTGATAGAAGGGTTTAATGAAAGGCTTTAATAAAGTCACAAATGAAGGCTTGAGGATTGATTAAAATCCCGATAAGTGGATATTGCCTAAGGGTTAGGCTATGTTGGGTTTTAACAAATTATTCCATAGAGACTAAGAAAGGGGTCCTTAACCATTGATGGTTGAGGTTTTGACTCGTTAGAGAGTTAAAATTCCTGGGACAAATGTACTTATGCATTTTAGATGCATACTGTGGGTGTAAGCGGGGGTAACCCTGCATCATTTGGTATCAGAGCCAGGTTTGTAATTGAAACAATTGGTGTTAAAATAGAACAAAGAAATTCTATGTGAAAGAATTGAGAACAAAGTTATGTGTCAAATATGTTTATGCAGGCAAGGAAGGATCAGATTCTAATCTGACAGAAAGTAGACACACATAGGTGATGTGTAGCAGAACTTGCAAATGCAAGAAACAGAGGACAATCCATTCAATCTACAGGTGGAATGGTGGAACAAGATCATGTTGAGATCTTGAAGGTGAGGTCATATGTTCTGTTTTGATTTGAGAATGTGTGTTTATACATTGATATGCAGGTGACAACATAATAAGGTGTGAAGGTTGCAGCTATCTAAAGCAAGGAGTGCTCATTGATTCCAAAGGAAAGAACCAGAGAGATGCTAAAAGACTGAGCTCAAAGGAGAGAAGCTTAGTGAGGCATATGTAGCAAGAAGGAGACTTGTTACTACAAAGGGATTGTTGCAGATCACAAAGGCAATTCCACAAAGGATGTGGGTAGAATTGCTAAGGGATGAAGGAAGCTGGTAAGACTTTCTAAGTGAAAGAAGAGGTGGTCAGAACCAAGTATTTCATTGTGATTGAAATACAAGAGGACAATTGTGTTCTTGAGAAGTGAAAATGAGTTGAAGCCTAGAAGGAGCGGAGATAAGTGCTCAAAGGAGGTTCCAGGGATAGAGAACCAAAGGCTTTCCAAAATATCAAGTATAGAGGAAAGCTTGGTGAAGTAAGTCGCAATAAGGAGGATTTGTTGTTGCAGAGGCTTTAATGCAGCTTATAGTGAGTGAGTGAGGAGATCATTAAGATAAAGAAGAAGAAGATGGCTACTGATAGTCATAGCAGAGGTTTTGAGGAAGACCATAGTAGAAGAAAGATGAAGAAAAAGGATGCCAAGGCAAATGGCAAGAGGATGAGTCAAGAGGAAATTGACAAAGAGATTACAGAGTTAAAAGAACAACTCAATGCATTAAGGAGAATACTTGAGGAAATCCAGAGACTAGGTTGGGTCTTGAAGAAGAAGCCAGTGAAGTGGCATAAGTTGTAGAGAAGGCTACAGCAGAGGCAAGTAAGGTGGCTAATGGAAGAACTCAAAGAAGCTAAGTTGGAAATGAAAAGGGAAGTGTCCATTTGTGAAGCAGAACAGGGTGAAGTTTTGAGAGAAGATGAAGACTTGAAGATTGAAACTTCAAGTGAGGCCAAAGGGTCACATGGTTTTAAATCTGACAATTTGTGTATGTTTGCAGGTGAAACATGTAAAGAAGGACAATTTGCTGATATTGTCATAAAGGAGGAAGAAGACAAGCAGAATCTAAATTATGTTCTAGAAGAAGATGAGATAGATAGGTCTCATATATAGTTGGGGAAAGATATCAAGCAGCCAAGTGAAGGGCTTGAGGAGATTGAAGAGGAGACCATCAAAGAATTTCTTAATCATAGGAAGGATTTAGAACAGCCAAGAGATATGATGGTTGAAACGTCAAGTGGGACCACAAGGTCTTATGTTTTTAAGACTGATAGTTTGTCTATGGATTCAGAATAAATTAAGGAGAATATTAATGCATATGGTGAGACAAGGATAGCTCTTGGAGAAGGTAAAAAACAAGAGATTAAAGGCAAACTTGAAGAAGAGACTATGTTAGCTGAAAACATAGTAGAGGATCATTAGTTCACTACGATGATAAGCACAGTGGAAATAGCCATGGAAACTATTGATACAGTCAGTAAGAAAGAAGGACATCTACTAAAAGATGTTAAGAAGGAGGAACCCTATGCAAATGATTTGACCTTGGGAGAAGGAACACTAACAAAGGAGTGCTTTGCAGAGGATGAGAAATCTTTTGAAACGGTCAGAAGTATGGAAGAGTATATTTCAGAAGATAAAAGCTCTGAAGTAAAGGAGGATGGAGAATGTCTCTTAAATGAGAGAAGCCGTGATTTATTGCAGCAGAAAGAACTTAATAATGCATTGATATTTGAAACTGTGACAACACGGGAATAATTTTTTGCGAAAGAAGGAGATGAAATTCAGTCTGAAGAGCTGATATGTGAAGCAATAGTTGAGACTATTGAACCTTGTGATTTTCAAATTGATAATTTGTTTATAAATGCAGGAATTATAAGTGATGATGAAGTATTTATGAAGTATCACAAAGAAATTGCATTGCTGGAAAATTCAGAGTTGACAGTGTGATTGCAAAAGAAGAAATTCACTACAATGGACAAGAGCAGGAAGACATCATTAGAGCAGATGATGTGGGGGAGAGACTAGTTGACAGTCTCATGAATTCTTTTGAGAATTCAAAACAACATACTGATGTGCTGACAGAGGAGAAAGAAACAGAGCAGCAAATTGAATTGTTGCCAAAGGAAGATAAGGCACAGAAGCCTTATGTTTTTTTATTTTAACAAGTGTTTTGTGAGTGCAGGTTTTGTTGCAGATGCTGAAGGAAATTTGGCACCGATGAGCAGCCAAATAAAGATGAAAGAAGAAGATTTTGTGGAAGAATTCAATCCATGGAACAGAGATGCTCAATTGCTGGAGAGAATGTTGGAAAGTCATGATTCAGTGCAGACAAAAATAATCATGAAAGAGGGTAAGGATGAAAGGGAGGCAGCAAGAATAACAGAACAAGTAAGAATGAGAGGAAGAGTAAGAGTAAGTGATAGCATTTGACAACTCCAAGAAGAAGAATAACAAATTGAAGAGTTGGTGGACAGCAGCAACAACCTGAAACAAAGAGAAAGAGGCAGAAGTAAGTGGCAAAGTATAGACCAGTCCAAGGATGTATTGGAGATGGAGATTGAAGAATTATGGCAGCTAATGATGAAACAGGCCATAGGGAGGAAAATGATAGCAGCAGGAAACATGATCAATCAGAATTTGAACCTGATTGACAAGGAGAGGAAGATGAAACAAAAAATAGCAGACATACAACAGCAACAAAGGTGCAGAGCTTTCAGACAGTTACAAACTAAAGTTTGGGACCCTAGAGGTTTCCTATCAACACATGAAGACACATGATCAGGAGATCATGAATATTTTCTACTTTGGGAGTCTGATGCAGGAGCATTCAACCCAAGGAAAATCATTGTATTTTAGTAGACATAGGGGGGTCATGTGTTTTAAGGAAGTTGGTTTCCTAAGTCTCAAATTAATGTAATATTTAGGCTTTTAAGTGATTAGAATAGGAATTAATTAGATGTGTGAGGATGTTTGTAAATGCTCTCGAATAAAGGAGAACATGAGTGGTTAATAATGACAAGAGAGTTAGAAGTCAATTATAACTCTAAAGGTAGTTTCATGATTCGAGGAACTAGAGAGAGTTCTTAGGAATTAATTGAAGTTAGAAGTGGACATAGAGGACATTTAGGAGTCAGTTCAGTAGATCTAGGATTTGAACCAGAATTAGTTCAACAGAACCTTTCTGGTATAAATGTAAGCCTACGGGTAGAGTGTAAGGGAAGAGGCCATTGATATTAAAGATCAGGCCTGTGAGAGACAGAAAGTCTTGATATGTAATCATTTGTTTATACTTATATATACAGAGGTTTATTTCCTAATTGTGTAAGTGTGTGAAACGAGTATTTAATGAATGAATTACATGTAAGTTATGAATTCGTAGGTTCTATAACAGAAGGTAGCAAGCAGAGTTCTATAGATACATAGAGGAGAGAATGATTCAGAGGAATCATAAGGGATCTTTGAATCCAGCTGAAGGATCAGAGTAAGCTCTGGAGAGGTAGCGAAGGGAGAATTCGCAGAGTTAAGTTTAGAGGAAGCGGAAGAGCGGAAAACCGAAACCCTAAAGAAAAACCCAAAACCACAAGGAAAAACATTGAAGGACAAAGTAAAGTCAAAGGAAAGGAACGAGCGGAGAAGTGAAGAGGTGATGCATAAGAACCGTTAGATCTCATAGATCAACAATCATCGCATGAGAGAAGAGTGCGGGGGATAACTGACGAAAAGGCGGGTTTATAAGCGAAAGTGGTATTTCGAGCGAGGTTTAAATGGTAAGTGGTATGTAAGGGTGAGTGCCGGATTCCACTCACCATTTGACACGTAGCACAAAGGTGGTGAGGGGAAACCTCTTTATCGGGCAGTTAATTCGCATGCTCGTTTTCTATCCAAAACCAACATCAACCGTCAGATATGAAGAAGGAAGATCGACGGTGGAGGGTCGTCGTTCTGTTCTATTGATCGGGTGCAAGTCCTACCGTCGGATCGAGTCTAGATCGACGGTCATAATTTGATCGTTGATCGGAGTTTGAATGGAGAGTGCAATGGAAATGCGATGGATGAGTGCAGACCCGATGACAATTATGAACATGAGCTTATAATGTTTGAAGTCGGGCCTATGTGTTTCGGTCGAGTTATTCCTTTGTATTCCGATATAATTGAAGTTTAGCGTTTAAAGGTAAGTTTATGCGATAAATGCTATGTAACCAATGTTTTAATAGGGAAGGTTATATATATGTGGTCAAAGGGTCAGTGAAAGCTTAAACTAAGGTTTATAGGAGTGAATGAGTCATGATAGAAGGGCTTAATGAAAGGCCTTAATAAAGTCACAAATGAAGGCTTTAGGATTGATTAAAATCCCGATAAGTCGATATTGCCTAAGGGTTAGGCTATGTTGGGTTTTAACAAATTATTCCACAGAGACTAACAAAGGGGTCCTTAACCATTGATGGTTGAGGTTTTGACTTGTTAGAGAGTTAAAATTCCGGGGACAAATGTACTTATGTATTTTAGATGCATATTGTGGGTGTAAGCAGGGGTAACCCTGCATCACTACAACCAATGACATTCAAGTTGGATTCGTTTGGCTAGTAGGTTGTGTGTGGACGATATATTTTCTGCAAAAGACACCTAATACATGCACTTGGCCCTGACTGCTAATATGTGTGGTGGCACGCCCACAAGCATGAGAATAAGCATAACTGTGTGCCATTGTTGAGACTTGAACCATGGTGGGGGTCATATGCAGTGCACCACTTAGACTGATCTAGCATACCACCATATTGACAAAACCCACTTAGGTAACTTCAAACTCAGTGCAACTGTGTATAAAGGTAAACTGTGTAGCATTATATAATGGCCCTTTGATTACAAAAAAATAGTTGACTATGGTAAAGATAGAAGAAACATTGCTCATAAAAGAATACAAATAAATGTCATTTATAAATTTAGCTTGAAGTTACTCAGTAGAGGCCACCCTTCATTCATTGGTACGTAAAATTTAAAACCATTATAGGTAAATTACCATTTTGTAGTCAAATTCAGTGAATTATTCTAAAATATGTCCCTTATAGTGGATTTGAGGCACTGTAAAAGCTGGGAGATTGTGAATAAGGGGCCATGGGCCAAGAAAAGCCCATAATCACTAAGGTGCACATGAGGCTTTTAAGTCTCCTTTGGGAGATGAATGCAACACATGATGTCTATCAGGGCTTGCTTAACTGATTAGAGCCATCTCTTTCTTTCATTAATGAGAGCTTATATGTTTGTGGAATATTACATAAATGCTTGAGAGATATTTTATTTGCAGTTTTTCTTGAAATCAGCAAGGATTACAATTCCCAAATCATGAGAGGGAGCACTTTGGGTTAGAGCCTTGTTTTATGTCAACCAAAATCCACCTGTAATGTTAGCATGTATGTGTTTGGAGTTCAAATTGTGAGAATCGTCTTCTTTTTTGTGGCATTCAGGTTTGCTATGATGGTCTCTCTGGGGATAGAACTGATGTCAAGGAAATTTTTAAGGAAGCCATCAAATTTTAATTTCTAGAAAAATAAATATAGGAAAAAGACATAAAATAAATTTGAATATTAATTATTGGTGAGCATGTAAAATAATGACAAATATTAATGCATTGGAGAGTCAATGGATTCATAGTTGTTTTGCTATGGCATCTTTGATAGTCTATAGTAGTTATAGTTGGATTACCAATTAAACCTATTACACCCAACTTAAAATTGACAAGCCAGTGGAAGAATATTTCATCGTCTTGTTCAATATTTGTTTCCATCAAACATAAAATGCAACGTAGTCTATAAATTGATATTTCTTTATTTTGTGGTAAATTTTGTAGTGACTGTTGGAGAGGTAAATCCCCTCTACGGATAGAGGCGATCCCTACTAGCCCAGCAGGGGTCTAGCAACAATCACACAATGCTGCCACGCATGTTCCTAGTTACAATTAAACAAGAAGTTAAGAGCACCTACTTGGATTCCGGCGCTGTCGTTTGACGAAGAGATGTTTCCTTCGCTCCTTCGCTTCAGCTGGTCACAGTCCTCCGCGATCCCCGCGAACGGACACCTGCACACACGAAGAGAAAGCAAACGCAAGCGTGAAATCTAGTAAAAGTAACTATATGTCAGTCAGAAAAGACATAATTCACATTTATCCATTGCATAAACAAACGAGAATGGAACAATAATAGCAGTCATCTATTATTAATCAGAATAGAGAAGAGTACAACCAAATGTTCTGACGTCGATAAACTTCTCAGGAGGGATCAGTCAGCATGTATCTCAAGCATTCACCTTTGAGGATGGTTCTCCCAAGACAAACAACTCTCTCTCTCTCACACAAATGTCACAAACAAACTTCCCCAAGCAATCAATCACTTCCACACCTAACACACCAAACCTATAGCAGCAATCTGAGCACTATAAGCTCTGTACAATCCAAGCTAAGTCTAACTAGTTCCAACTAGCTGCTCATGGTAATGGTGGAAGTTTATATAGGAGAAGGAGTCTCCTAAAAAGGTGGAAGGATGAGCTTATCTTCAAGGGAAGTAGTTGCAAAGGGTCGAACAGACATGCCATAGAAGGGAGTCGACATTCACAAAGCTGACAACCAAGCCTGGAGAGATCTGGAAGGTTGGTTGTTTGAACAGATTCGCCCAAACTGGATCAGCGCGGATTATAGGGAGACTGTCGCGCTGTCAGCACATATCAATAACTGAACAAGTCATGTCAGCGCGGAAGAACACGGGAAAGGCGCGCTGTGCATCATCGCGGAAAAGTGATGTTCTTCCGCGATGGCAGCGCACAGAATACACTGGGAGGCGCTTGTCATCGCGGTTATTTTAGGAACAGACGCGCTGATGCACAAAACTTTGGAAAAGTGGGTTTTTAAGCCAGTTCAGGGATCAAACACTTAGTGATTGTGACTTCTGGACACAGCAGGGTGACTGACAGGAAGGCAGTGATAAATTACTGTGTAACAGATGCCCCCTAAAGCATGAAGACCGAGAGAGTGGGAGGGGTGAAATGCTTTACAACACACGCCGAACTGGAACACCACCAGGAAGTACCGAAAATCTCTGACAATCAAGTACATGCAGTCTAGGCATGGGCGCAGCCATCCAAAAGACATGCGAGAATGGTCTATGGTATGGACGCAGCCACCCAGCTAAAGAGACCATAATAATGATAAGGTATGGTCGCAGCCATCCATGAAGACTCAGGTATGGGCGCAGCCATCCATCAATGAGTCATGTAATGATTATCCACAAAATCGCAACCTGGACCACAGTGAGCAAGGATCCAGGGTCTTGCGCTCCATCTCGACCCGAACAGAGTACAAGTCCAAGCATGTGAATACATGGGTTGAAGTCGAACATGCATGAACATCGTCTGATTACCGGTCAATGATGAAAACCGTTAACAGACGCGAGAGGTACCACCAATAATGACAATGGCCCTCAAGGTACTATAGGTACAATCCGTGGCGTGTGAATCAATGAGTTGGTGTCGAACACCCACGGAATCGTTCGATCGAAGGCCAATGGTGTAAAACCTTGCGTCGAACACGAAGAACCTGCCATTGAGGCATGCAGGCTCCAAGGCACCTGGAAGGAGTCTCTAAGTCACTTTCTCGGATAATGAGCTGAAGTCGACGAGAAGTGACCTTGATCGAAGGTGGGCCATGATGATTCCCACATCATCGACACGAGACAGAGGTATAATAGTTTGTGATGAGATAGCGAACGAGGTTGCATTGTGGCAGAGGACAACTTCTCTTGAACATATAACGGCACTGTAACGGATTTGGCAGTACTTGACATCAAATGAGCAGCGGATAAGATGGTGACGGCGATGAACAGATGAGAGGTCAAATAGGATATCCCAAACCCATGGAGGCTAGTGAAAACGAGATGAGATGACCCCACCCAGACACGAAACAGCGAAGTGCCATGTTCAAGAGCGACGTACTGCCGAGACGACTGTAATCATAGTTCCATTTTCCCCACCTTTGCAGGCAGGTACCCCGATTATTTTTGGATGACAAGCTTGACGGGGATAACATATGCTTGATGTGTGTCATGTTGACAATATCCGATGTCATTGAGTGTTTAACGAGCCTGACAAAGGAGAAACTCGGCTTCTTTTCTTGTTTCGAGAGTCTGAAAAGAATGCGGAAAAGGAGACTCCAGGGGGGTCCTTTTTCGTACAGTTGTGTCTCTCGAGCCCGAAAAAGTATAAAACTATGCTCGAAAGAACCGCCCGGCCATCACGACCGAGGAGTACTTTTCGTGACTAGTGCCTTCGACACGAAAAAGTAAAAAAGCGGTCGAAAACACGTCGTTTTAGAGCCGATATCGAGCGCAAAACGACAAACACCCGGCGATCTTTTTAGTTTAAACGGTCGAAAAAAGAGCTTTAAAAGTGACCGCCTCTCGTTCCGTTAACGAGTCGAGAGGGGGACTCGGCAATCTTTTCATCTTTAAACGGTCAGAAAAGAGATGAAAGCAGACCTCCATTTTTATTCTCTTTAACGAGTCAAAAAGGGAAAAATACTCGACAATCTTTTCATATTTTATGAGTCAGAAAAGAGCTTAAAGGTGACTCATCCTAGAGGAACGAGTGGTATAAAGGGTAGCAACTGGTTCCGGCAATGGTGGAACTGTTCAAAACATGTAATGGTTAAGAGGCTGGCTAATAAAACCACTCATCGCTGCGGTTCCTCAGGAAAGGATAAACAACCAAGTGAGAGCATATGATCGGCCAAAGAGATGGCGACGATGGAATGAAAACAACCAAGGCTCATCTAGCAGAATTCGGCGGATAAAAATGGCAATCACGAGATGTAAATCGGGTATGGGTTCATTTTTACACAAGCTTGAACCATGGAGAACTTTGCTCGGATTCGGTTTCATGTTTACACAAGCTCGAAACGAAAAAAATATGCTTGTTATAAGTTCGCATGCCCCCAGCATAATAATGCAAATCGAGGTACATGCCCCCCAAGCTTCATTGCATTCAACAAAGTGGATGGAATGAAGGTTCACTTTCGAGATCTTGGAAAGACTCGACTGGGATTTTACGAGATCTTAATCGAAAGACTCGGTCTGAAAAGGGAGTTGTTTCATTTTTTAATGAGGTTGACACAGTAAAAGAACTATCCTCATAACCCTTGTTTCATTTTTTAACGAGCTTGACACAAGATCAGGAACTATGCTCGAACCAGACTTCATCATAATGAACAGGAAGTGAAGGCCCCCAAGAAAGTGGCTCCGGAGGGAAGGCCGACATCTTGGAAATCAGGACCTAATGCCCCGAGGACACTATGCACGATGGTGTTATCACTGGGTACGGGCACAGGGTAGGTGGCCACATAGTTGATTTGCGGCGAGGCAGTTGCAACTTGTGGATGAAAGCCAGGAGGGAAGGACGAGTGCGCCGGAGGGGCTTGTGGACGAACGAACGATAATTGATCGAACGTCATGATTCTTCCATCGTGTGGAAAACAAACCACACGGAAAAGTGAAGAAACAAGGGCTCCCATGGCATACACATAATCACGACCAAGGAGAAGACTGAAGTCTAAAGAACCTTGGGTAACTGAGATGTCTATATAGACAGTCTTGCCCCCCAAAGTAATAGGAAACTTTGGAAGGATCCCTAATGGCTGACTCGTTCCTCCGTCAAACGCGGTGAGATGCGGTGCGACAGGTACAAGCGATGGGGAACCCAAAGCTCGCCAAGTAGTAACGGGCATAAGACTAACCGATGCTCCTTCGTCTAACACAGTGCCAGGCAGCGCCATATGGGAGGCATAGGTGGTGACCCAGAAAGGCACATGGGACGGAAGGGGAGGGGCAGTCAAACGACTCCAATCAAAGGAGATGACCGAACTACTTGGTGGGGGAACCATATGGTTGCCCCCCTGCTCGGGAAGAACCGAATCTGAATTCTCCGGAGAGGTTGCAATAGGAGAACCTTTATCAAGCTCAGGAGAATCTGAGGAGACGAGAAGAACATGAGAATTTTGCTCTTCCGGAACAGAGTGAGCGAGTGGCGAACTCGAGTCAACACTCTGCCCGACCGATGACTGGTCTGGGACGGGCAGGGAACAGCCGGTTTCGGGAAGAGGGGGCTGGACAAGAGAGGAATCTGAAGCAATCTCTCGGTCAGTAGGGACGCAATCCGCAGTTGCAGAAAGACGTTGATAACCAGCGGGAAATGGATTCGGAGGAGCAGCAAGACTTTCCAACACAGCAGAGGCTTTATCCATGAGTGGACAAAGGTGAAGGGGATGTTTGCCTTCACAAAGTCGACAGGGGATTTGAAACTTCCCTTTCTTTTTACCATTCCCGACTGATGAGGTAGCATCGCCATGATCATCAGTGGACGATGAAGGGCGGGTCGGATCATGAGACCAAACTTCTAATACCCTGGGAATGCCAGGACAATCACGAAGCAGATGGTCCTCCTTGCATAATCGACAAGGAAACTTGACCTTCCGCGGAGGAGCAGAAGGTGACCCGAGTTCAGGTATACTGGAGGGGATAGCTGGACTGAGGAGGGGAACTGTGTGTGTAGGCTCTCCCTTAGAGGACTTCTTCTTCTTGGTCTTCCTCTTCTTCTTCTTAGCCGCCTGGTTACTCACATCAAGAATTTCACCAGGCGAAGTACAAGAGGACGACGTAGAAGTAGGCGTCGAAGGGGAGAGATCCACCTTTGGATCAACATGACGTTGTTCAGGTGGAGGGACTGATGGACTAACAGCCGATACGGTAGGGACCAAAGAGGTCGAAAACAACCACACAGGCAACCCGACAGTCAACCCTGGGAGGGACAACGTCGCCATATACGGAGCACCAACATTCCCAAGAGGAGGGAATTGTCCTGGATTCCCACCTGGGTTAGTGAATCCCGGAAAAGTTGCCATAGCAAACGAAAATGAAACCTACTCAAGCTAACGCACACGAGATCTAATCAGGTGATGTTATCGCAGCCGAATAAATTTTTAAGACACAGGAACTGAACTTGACCTTTTCATATTTCAGGAGTCGAGAAAAGGACAAAGATGACTCCAGTCTCCTTCGAATGTTTAATGAGCACGAAGTGACAAGACGCTCATAGGCACCTTTTCGTTTAGGGAGTCCGAAAAGGATCAAAAGCGACTGCTCTGGAACTCTAGGTAGAGGGTGTGCCAAACTCTTCGCAAAACCACAGAATACTTTTTAGGGTACGGGTGGTCAATCTTCGTGAATGCTGTGTTCACTGCATTGCGAATCGTAGGGCGGCCGACTCGGCTTCCTATGGATAAAAGGTAAAAGCCTAGTGGGGTCTCCCTATATACTCGACGGTACGTGGGAGCGCAGTCCGTATTAGACCACTATCGAGTCACAGAAGGAGGAATCACCCAACCTAATGTGAAACAACAGTGACTATGTTTTAAGACGCCGGAACACGTCTCTAACCTAGACCTCTAAATATTTGCGTTTAGTTCCAATGCGTTTTTAGATTCATTTGGTTCATTTTACAGTTGATCTTGAGATTAAGTTTCGATTTCAAGCTCTATCGTATGTTCGCTCACAATTACTTAGATGCAATCTATATGCAAAAGAATTTCGTTTCGTTCGATGAATTCTAGCTACGAGAGAGCAAAGAATTTTTTAAACCAAACCAAACGAATACAAACAAACAAGTAGCTAAATGCAACTAAAGCGAGGAAAGGAAATTTTTCTTTTGAAAATGCAAGTCAATCGAAATGTTCTTTCCCTTTTCAAATTTTTAAAGCAAGCTACTAATTCGATTTCTTTTCAGTGACATAAAACACCTAAAGGAATTTGGAGGAACCTGAACACCAAGTAAACTACTTAATGAAAGCACACAAAGTTCCCGAAACACTCAACCAAAGTTCCGAAATCAAAAGGAAACAAAGCAATGCACGAGCTATGTGATCTAAGCTCTGCAAAACAAGCAAGGATCGCAAGCAAGGAGGAAGCGAAAAAGACCACTTGGAAGCACAATCCAACACACTCTGACAATCACTGAAACAAATGTGAAAATGAATCTAGAACGAGCTGGTCAATCAAGCAAACAGAGATCCTCACGGGAGGCTTGACACACACACAGGCACTAGATGCCCTAGGGTCTAGAGTGCGAAATCAATAGAGAAAAGCAAACATCCGACGGACTAGAGTCACAACCAGTCAATTAGAGACTCAACACAATCCAGCAATTGCAAAAGTAAGGATGAAAACACGAACCAAGCAGCGAGAAGGGAAGGTGTTTGCAAACTCAAAACCGAGCAAAACGAAACCCTATGGAGCTGAGCTCCGTAATCAAACAGTTCAAAGTTCAGACAGTGAAAAACAAGTCATTAGACAAGTGGAGAGAAGAAGGGAAAGTCACATCAAGAGGTTCAGGAGGCCAATTTGGTCAAAAACGGGTTTTTCAGGCTCAGCGCGGGTAGCCTTCAGCAACTTGGCGCTGACAGGGGGAGGCCTTCAGCAACTTTGCGACGTCAGCGCGGAAAGACAGGGAAAAAGCGCGCTGTCTCGAAAAAAACGAGGTCAGCGCGGATATAAGGCACACAGACGCGATGACCGAAATCACAAAGAAGAGGGGGCGCGATGTCAGCGCGGAAGAACACGAATAAAGCGCGCTGCCCTTGAAAACGAGGTCAGCGCGGCTGTTAGACGTACAGGCGCGATGAAGAGAAAACCAAAGAACGGGGTCGCGATGTCAGCGCGACTGTTCCGAAATAAAACGCGCTGAGAGCAAAAAACAAGGAAAGCCAAAATAAAAACTTCCCAAACCAAAGGCAGGAGCTTTTCAATAATAAAGATGCTTTCCAGAAAGACCCAAAAAGTTTATAAGCAACAAAGACAATCCCCAAAACTTGACAAGAGGTCAATCAAAAACCAAACACAAAAGTGGACTCAAGAGACAATAAGGCTCATCCCCAGCGGAGTCGCCAAATTGTTGGAGAGGTAAATCCCCTCTACGGATAGAGGCGATCCCTACTAGCCCAGCAGGGGTCTAGCAACAATCACACAATGCTGCCACGCATGTTCCTAGTTACAATTAAACAAGAAGTTAAGAGCACCTACTTGGATTCCGGCACTGTCGTTTGACGAAGAGATGTTTCCTTCGCTCCTTCGCTTCAGCTGGTCACAGTCCTCCGCGATCCCCGCGAACGGACACCTGCACACACGAAGAGAAAGCAAACGCAAGCGTGAAATCTAGTAAAAGTAACTATATGTCAGTCAGAAAAGACATAATTCACATTTATCCATTGCATAAACAAACGAGAATGGAACAATAATAGCAGTCATCTATTATTAATCAGAATAGAGAAGAGTACAACCAAATGTTCTGACGTCGATAAACTTCTCAGGAGGGATCAGTCAGCATGTATCTCAAGCATTCACCTTTGAGGATGGTTCTCCCAAGACAAACAACTCTCTCTCTCTCACAAAAATGTCGCAAACAAACTTCCCCAAGCAATCAATCACTTCCACACCTAACACACCAAACCTATAGCAGCAATCTGAGCACTATAAGCTCTGTACAATCCAAGCTAAGTCTAACTAGTTCCAACTAGCTGCTCATGGTAATGGTGGAAGTTTATATAGGAGAAGGAGTCTCCTAAAAAGGTGGAAGGATGAGCTTATCTTCAAGGGAAGTAGTTGCAAAGGGTCGAACAGACATGCCATAGAAGGGAGTCGACATTCACAAAGCTAACAACCAAGCCTGGAGAGATCTGGAAGGCTGGTTGTTTGAACAAATTCGCCCAAACTGGATCAGCGCGGATTATAGGGAGACTGCCGCGCTGTCAGCACATATCAATAACTGAACAAGTCATGTCAGTGCGGAAGAACATGGGAAAGGCGCGCTGTGCATCATCGCGGAAAAGTGATGTTCTTCCACGATGGCAGCGCACGGAATACACTGGGAGGCGCTTGTCATCGCGGTTATTTTAGGAACAGACGCGCTGATGCACAAAACTTTGGAAAAGTGGGTTTTTAAGCCAGTTCAGGGATCAAACACTTAGTGATTGTGACTTCTGGACACAGCAGGGTGACTGACAGGAAGGCAGTGATAAATTACTGTGTAACAGTGACCTAGGGTGATTTTTGTTCCTTCCTAGGGATTTAATTCTAGGGGTTTCAACAAAAATTCAATAGATCTTTACACAACAACATATATCACTTTACAAACACAAAATATTCCAGTCAATGGTAATATGATCTCTCGATGGCACAATACACATAATTGACTTGTTCAACAACCAATAATTGTTCCACCAATATTTCACAACATTGTCTGTCAAATAATTTATTTATTTTTAAATTACTAGTCGAATTGTACTCTTCTACAACTTGCATAACTTGTAGTTCAGGATCACTTTGTAGATGTATTCTTGCTTCACTGAAACCTCAGGAAAGATTTCACCAAATCTCAACAATACATAATTTGCCTCAGGGAATGTGGCAGAGTTCCACATAAACTGATAAAGTGCCTTGAATGTGCCTTCAGGGTATGAACAACCTCTCAAATATTTTTCCAACCATCACAGAGAAGATGACCGAATAACCTCATAATGGGAACAGAAAAGCATCAGAATAGGGTTCCAATGCTCAGTCGAAGTGCCTCAGGGGAGATGACAAGTCTGCTTCACGGGGGGCCGAGTTGATTCTACTGCAGCAGATTTTGACCCTGTGGCTAGGTTGCAGCTCATGCGGCCTGCAGATGTCTGTGGGTGGCTAGGTTGTGGTTCATGCAGCCTGCGGAACTCTGCTTCAGGGAGACCGAAGTGTCTTAGTATTTCTCCCTAAAAATGCGAGGATACCCTCCGCAATTCTGCTACCCAAAATTTGTTTGTCACAAAGGGGAAAACACCCAAAAAATAGTCCTAAGCAATCTAACAGGTTTGAGTTCTGGTACTTGATTGGCCACCAACTTTGATGTCTCTAGATAGATAGATTCCCTACTTTTTCCAAAACAAAACTTAACAAAAGATAAGAGTAGGTTTACTAACTAGGGTGGAATCTTTCACGGGGTCTACCAAGTGTCCTTAACCAAAGTTCTACCAAGTGGTTCCATGAGAATAATGAAAACGAATAGGGAGAGAGGGAAACCTTGTTGAGGTCCTCTAAAGGCCTTGAAGAAATCAGAGGGACCCTCATTGCTGAGAAAAACAAAGGAGGCAAAAGAAAAGAAATGTTACTCCCATTTGACCTATTGGGATGAGAAACTAGCTTAAGTAGAATTTCATGAAGAATGTCCCATCTAATCTTATTGTAGGCTTTAGCTAGATCAAGCTTGAGAACATTACATCCTCCTCGTATTTAGAGAGTGGGTGACTTCTTGGACTATCACAAGGAAATAGAAGATTTGGTGTCTTGGCAAATCTGCTTGTTCGTATGAAATCAATACTTGTAATTGAGTCTTAAATCTCAAAGAGATAATCCTAGTTATATGCAGAATTGCATAAGGATATTGGCCTGAAGCTATTAAAACTCAAATCTCATTCCTATGGGATGTTTTTTATTAGAAAATTTGTGTTTAAATCTTTGAGCATAACCCTTGATTTCTTCGATTCTTCAACTGCTTCTAGGAAGTCTATTTTAATGATCTCCCATGCCATCTGGAAAAAGTCAGTAGGGAACCCATCGATACCATGCTCTTGAATGTGATTAAGCAAGTTCTCAATGGCCTTCTTGGAGACCATGCTTGGGAAAATTTGAGAATTACATCTTTTCTACTTCAAAACTCTTTCCATGCTCTGAAAGGAGTTTTTTGAAGTAATTTACTACTTCCATATAGAGATTATTGTGCCTTTCCATTTCATTATGTCTACAGTGCTTGCTGTCTTTTTAGAGATGTGTTTAATTGATCTTTGACCAACACAGGATTATGAAAGAATATAAAGTTAGGGTCTGCTACTTGAAGCCAATGAACTCTATATTTATGACACAAGAAAATTTCCTCTTTTTTTAAAGTTCTCCTCCAACTTGGCTATTGGCTGAACTTCCTTATTTTTAAAATCTAGAGATAGATCACTATTTCAAGAGATGATTGAAGGGTTTGCATTCCTAAATCCAAGGATTCCTTCTCTTTCAAAAATCTACTGATAAGATCACTATTTCAAGAGATGATTGAAGGGTTTTCATTCATAGCTTCAACGATTTCATCTCTTTTAAGAGTATTATGAGAGATCTCCTTGTTCCAAACTATTAGTTTGGATTTTTGAGATGTTGGAGTTTCTTTTGCATGATAAACATTTTGGATCCCACCACTTGATAATCTTGCCACAACTTCTAAATTTTAATAAGGAAATCAAAGTGAGAGGGACACATAAGCTCTAATTTCAAGGGGTCCTTGTGTGGTTTGTCATCATTTTCTATGATTAGAGAGATCACCCCAAAGATATAAGAGGGATTGACCTGCTAATGATTTGAGAGGGTTCCTACATGGATGAGAGAATATAATTCAAACTCAAAATCACGCTCTATCCAGTCTTTGTTAAGAATAAATATGTGTAATATTTTCATAACAAAACTTTTCCCATTTATCTTTTTATTCCAAGTGAAATATCCATTTCTATGGGTAATGTAAATGTGGAAATCCTTTTGGATAAAATCATACAAAATTGAATTTGGATTTCCATACAAGCTGTAGCCAACCTTTCTTCTCATGCACCCCTACAATTATGTTCAACTCCCCACCAACAATCCATTGTAATTTATTCAAGACTTTCTCTCTCTAGATAACAAATTCTAGCAATTAGGCTTGAGGATTGTTAAAACAGGACCATAAACTGATAAACATTACTAAGGTAGAAATGTTTGTCCCATATTTTGGAGGGAACCTTAAGGTTATCCAGAATCTGGCTTTATTAACATCCAGAACATCCAATATTTCCAAGGTCATCCATGTAGCTATCCCTCCACTTCTACCCTGTGGCCCTTATAGAGATTTCTTCAACATTCTTTTATATTCTCCTTTTGGTGTCTTCCATCCTACTTTCATCAAGCTTGGATTCTTGAATGAATATGATGTCTATTTTTTCTAGGATGATATTTCTATTAAGTGACCTTTGTTTAACCTTTGGGCCCATGCCTCTTACATTTCATGATAGAATTTTCATGAGGATGCAGAGGACTAAACATTGACTTTTCATTTATTATATATGGCACGGTCATAGATGATCATTGAACAATAACAAATTTGTTTCGTGAAACCAACTTTTGGAACCATCTTCAGTGGTCTCTATAAATGGAGCTCTCTAACCTAGGAGAAGTGAACCTTATTTAGTTCTAATGTCAAAGAATCCCCTTTTATTCCTTAAACAAAGCTTAAAATATTTTGTTGTCATCTCTCTTTGAAGATCTGTGCACAAATATTGGACATGTTTTTCATGATTCAATGACTTGGCCATGCTAAGACATATTCGAGATTTTTCCTTATAGACGTTTGTATGATAAAATCTCTAAATTATTTGCTAGTGAAACTTATGTGTCCTCCTCCTTTATTGTTCGCCACCAAAAAAATTTTAGGTGTGGGAATGCACACCATTCGAGCCGAAGTTACATGCCAAATCTACTTTCCTGAATTGCAGGGATTCTCTCATTAGATTCTACATGATTTTGGGTTTTTCAAAAAGAATTAATTCCCATGATTTTCCTATTTGTAGCCACAACTACTGTCTTTTGGAATGCAGGCTACAATCACCATTAATTTCCATTCAGCCAACCTTATCTATCGGATTTGGCACTTAGCTCTTTATTCCACATGAATTGTGCAAAGAAAATTCTTACAAACAAAATGACATCATATTGTGTGGTAAAGTAGAGTCTCCATATACCTTGTCACTCATGCATGCTGCATGTTATTTTTAGAGTCCAATTCATCATCATGCCCCTATGCCAAGTCATTCTCTATGCTATGTGCCATTTGACTACTAGTTTCCACTTGTTTTCCACTCCATGGTCACTGCTCTAGATTATTCTAATCTAGGATGGAGATAGGCACGATGTAAGGGAGTGGAATGAAGTGGGATCATCCTGTTTGCCTTCCTCCCCTCTCCACCCCCTTTAGATTGATTGTTGAGGAGGCAAAGAATTAGGATGGAACATATGCAAAGAAATGAAGCAGGGTGGGTGGTGTGCTTGATGCATAACGACTAGATAAGGGCATGGATTTTCTTAGCATATTGGGGATATCTATGACCTGGTCTCAACTCTCTTATAAAAGTTGAGTTTTCCAATATAATTTTTCTCTCTAAATTCTCTAGATTCATGGGACATTTCGTGTGCCTTTTCCCCTCCATCATTCTGGATAAGACAATGGAGAGGCCAAGGAACTGGTGCAGGATAATGGATTTCATTGTTACATTTTCTATTGGCTTAACCTTTGTGGCTGCAAACCCGACATTGTTTTCTAGGGATTTTAAAGTCACATCAGCAGCTAATCATGTGAAGATAATGGCAGACAAGTCAATAGAGCTCATCTTGGATAAAAATTCAGGTGGGTATTGCTCAGTCCTGTTTCTGATAGTTATAGTCTATGAAAGTTTTTTATTGGAATTTGTTTGGAAAATATTATGCAGCAAGTCCTCTATGTAATTTTAATTTGGTTGGGCAGGTGCAGGATTTGTATCGAAGCATGAGTACATGTTCGGTCTTGTAAGCATGAAAATCAAACTTGTGGCAGGGGATTTTGCAGGGACGATCACTGCTTTTTATGTGAGTATTCATGATCTTTGTTATTGAACAATTCAATCTGAAATAATATTAACACAAATTCAATTTGAAATAAGATTAAGATTTGTGTCAAGTGTGAGACCAAATCAAAGTAAAATAAAATATAAATTATTTTTATTTTTTCATCCTCCTCTGGAATATTAAGGAGCCAAGTGAGTATTCATGATCTCTATTACTAAACATTTCAATCTGTAATAAGGTCATAGTTTCTAATGTGAGTATTCATGGTCTCTGTTGTCGAACATTTCAATCTGAAACAAGGTCACTTCTTTTCATGGGAGTATTCATGATCTTTGTTATTGAACATTTCAACCTTAAACAAGATTTGTGTGTTTTTTGTGAGTATTCGTGATCTCTATTGTTGAACATTTCAATCTGAAACAAGGTCACTGCTTTTCATGTGATTATTCATGATCTTTGTTATTGAACATTTCAATTTAAAACAAGATTTGTATTAGGTGTTAGACCAAATTAAGAAATTAAATAGAAACTATTTTAATCTCTATTATTTTAATTTCTTTCATTCTCTCTATAGGAGTCAAGTGAGTTGTTCACAACATATTGCATGGGTAACCCAGGGTAATTTTCCATGATACCATTTGTTAGGATCATGAAACATCGAAAGACAAAGAATCACTGAGAGATTCGAGAGAAGTGGTGGTGTCTCTGCTGGATCCCACTGGACACGGGGACATTTTCCTAAAGTCTTTCTCACCAGACAAGAAGACAAATTTATCTGGAGTCTTTTCCATTGGACAAAAGGACAAATTTACCTGGAGTCTTTCAACTTTTAAATAGGTTACATTAATTAAAGATAGATACAAGACTCCACCAGACAAGAAGACAAATTTATCTAGAGTCTTTCCCACTGGACACAAGACAAATTTACCTATAGTCTTTTAGCTTTTAAATAGGTTATATTAAGTAAAGATAGATACGGGGAAAAAGGTTCTCAAAAACTTAAACTTAGAACTTAAAACCAATGGTTGGAACTTGAAACCATCTGTCAAATGTCAAGTAAAGTTTACCTAAATTATAATTACTAAGCCACCAACTAGAAATTATGATTTTAATAAGAGATAAATAAGTTGTTGGCTATGCTAATAAATTATAATTACATCTTTATTATATTATATAAATATAATAAAAACATAAACTTATATATTACTTTCTATAATATATAATGGAAAACCTCATCCAAACCATTTCAGAAGATTTGAATTTGAATCGAATCTAATCATTCCTAAACTTGAATTGTGTGACATAGCCTTTAATTGAAACTCCTTGAAGCTAAATTTAGCATCAACTTTTGAAGTCAAGTTAGTGGATATTATCATATAATACAACCAAAGTAGACTTTTAGAATGGATATTGATTCATTCAAGGTTGGAGCTTAAGGCCCTTGACACTTCTCGCTCTTATTGGTCAAGGAAGCCATCATGGGTAACACTTAGTCCATAGATACAATATTTTTTGTAATAGTCTTGTTTTTTAATTGTAATATAAGAAGCATTGCTTTCCCTTTAAAGGGAAGCAACATTATGTGAGATTGAAGGGGACAATAATTATAAAGGGAAACAACATTATGTGAGATTGAAGGGGACAAGAATTACAAAAATAAATCTGGAGTGAATTCTAGCTTGTGTGGAGAGATATAGAATGAATTAAATCTCGAAATGAAGAAGTGAGGTTGAAATTGCTATAGTAGTTAGTCATTTTTAATCTAGTATCTTGAAGTTTGGAAGTTGTTCTAGTCATCAAATAAGTTGGACAATATTTGATTTGGACAATTACAATTTGTTAGAGAGCGTTTAGGTATGACCATGCCTTGGATTATTTTGCAAATGGAACTAATTTCTAAATTTGGATGGTAAGAAAAGTAACGTATAGTAGACAAACTTTGTGTTTATAATTTTAAAATTTGTTTAATGGTTGCATTTTAGGGTCATTGTTATTGATTGTTGTATTTTGACATCTTGAATTAATTAATAATGAGAAGCACTCCCAATTAGTTTTCTAGACCCTATAGCTAGTAGGATTCAAGCATATAGATCATTATTCATAATTGCATCATATATACTTCCTTCTTTTTACTTTTTGACATGCAAATAAGTCTTTTAGAGGCAGATTTTTATTTATCACAACATATTTACAAGGTCAGAAATCAACCTTTGGTGTAACTGCATATTTTAGGTTTGATAATTATAGGTCATTTATAGGCTATCTTCAAAGTTTCACTTCTTAATTTAGTGTTCAACTGAACATATTGAGTATCTTATACATAACTATTTTTCCCTCCACCCACTTCTTGTAACTTCCATAACCATTAGGTAGGGACATGCAATTTCGATGCTATTTTGTTTGTTTAGTAAAAGATTTTCCAACCCTTTACAAAGTTTTATAAAGTTTCAAGACATAATTTTTTAAAGTCTAATTATTTAAAGGGTGCTAGCTCAATGGAAGAGCCCCTGCTTTATAAATAGGAGGTTGGTGGTTCAATTCCATCGTGCCCTGATATTCATATGAAATTGACCATCACCAATGAGCTTATGGTGACATTTTTCGACCCTCGCCAATATCTGAAATGGTGATGGTCAACAAATGCCACCATATATATGCATCAATAGTGATGACCATAAAAGGTCTATCACCATAAATCATTTTTGTTCATATGAAATGATGATGGTCACTATCTGTCATTATAATAATTATTCGTGACAAACCTTGAATGTCACCACAACACCGATATTTTTGGTAATGTGGCCTTTGGTGACAAATGCTTTTTATACTGTCACCAATGAGCTTATGGTGACATTTTTTTACCCTCACCAAAATATGAAATGGTGACGGTCAATGAACATTGCTATATATATCCATCAATAATGAATACCATTAAAGGAACATCACAATAAATTGTTGTTGTTCATGTGAAATGGTGACGATCACTATTCCTCATTGTAATATTTATTCGTGACAGATCTTGAATGTCACCACAACAACTATATTTTTGGCGACACCATCTTTGGTGACGTTCAATTTTTTGGTGATAGATGCTAAAGTCTGTCACCATTGCTCATATGAAATGGTGACGATCATTCTTCGTCATTATAAATCATTATTGGTGACGGACCTTGAATGTCACCACAACGCCTATACTTTTGGTGACACCACCTTTGGTGACGTTCAGTTTTTGGTGACGGAGGCTCTTTTGACCGTCACCAATGAGCTTATGGTGACATTTTTTGACCCTCACCAATGTTTTTTTTCTTGTAGTGTAGATTGGGTTGTGCAGATGGTTATGGTTATGATATTCAGGTATGAACTGACATATTTGTGATATTATGTTGTACTAATCTAAACTGATTGTGCATATGTGGTTATGCATGAATGACAATTATTTATTAGCTTATGATGTGAACATGTTAGCTAGTTATTGTCATGGATATCATGACCTTATTTATGTTTGAGTTGATGCCTTGTGAATTTATATCGTGCTAATCTAGATTGATTGTGCAGACAAGATAACCTCCCCTGAGACACATTAAGGTATGGGATTGCTTATGTCATATATTTATTGTTTGAATGTTTGATTAAGTCATTTATTTGGTGTTTGAGTGTTTGGTGTCTATTATGTCATTTATTTTTTGTCTGAATGTTTGATTACTTGCATGATATATGTATGCGTCTATAAGATTGCATGAAGGAATGATCTTGTTTTAAGATGGTTGTACTAACACATATGTGTTGAGACAACTAATATGTGCTTGAGTGTAAGTAGGTGCTAGTTGTAGTAGTATGAGTAATAACTATTAGTTAATTATGAATTAAATTGTGAATTAAATCGAAATTCTATTCTCATAGCAACTTTTTTTTTTCCAAGGAAAAAAACGGTAACTTTTTATTAAAAAGATAATGAAAAGTTACACAAGCAGATGCAATGAAGCATTCCGTATGCAGCCACAAGGGCCCGAGTTCTTTCGCACCCCACACAACGTTAGTGAACTAACGTGCAAAAAGAATAAGAAAAGAGAAGAGAGAAATGAGAAAGAGAGGGGCAGAAAAACTGAAAATCGGCAGTGAGTAGGACTCACGCATCAGGTTTTTCTCCCCTTTTTCTTTTCGACCTTACGCCACTCTCCTTGAGAGGGCTCGATCGAAGCAATAACTAATTGTGTCTCTATATTCTGTGGACCAGGTTCTTTGTTTGAATCTGAAGTGTCTGAGTGGTGGTGCCGCTTGATGCCTCCTGTACTAGGATCCATGCGTGTCTCCACTGCCTTGTTGTCTGATGAACTTCCTTTCTGATTCTCCATTTCTTGAGCTACCTCAGTTTTCTCTGCTGGGAGTTCTTCCTCAGCTGCTTCCGATTCTTCGTCCTCTGAATCTGGGGGAGGAAAGTGCCATCCTTTTCTCTGCTTCCCTTGCTGCTTCTTTTTATTCTTGGCTTCTGGACATGAGCTTTGTAAGTGTCCTGTCTGCCTACAGATCCTACACCTGAAAGCGGTGTTTTCATAATCTAATACCTGCAACCAGTTCTGTTGTTTGTAAATCAAACTTATATTTTTCGGCAGCCCTTTGCTTAAATCTACTTCCACACAGATACATGTGTAGGTGTAGATCCTTTCGTCGATCCTTTCCAGATCTGTTTTGATGTATTTCCCTATGTTGTTCCCAATGCCCTCCAGCACTCGTTCATCCCAAAAGTGCAAGGGGAGATTGTGAAGTCTAACCCAGACTGGCATTTTAGTTACAGTCATTTTATTTGGATCGAAATCAGGAAACCATGGGGTCACAAACAGCCCCGACGTTCCCCAAAACCATGGCCCAGCACTGATGATTGTATCTCTGACTTCCTTGGATGTAAATCTTACTATGAAGAAACCCTTTGAACATAAATGAATATCACATTCCATGGTCCAGTGGGAGAAGATCCAATGGAAAAGATCCATAGGTTTGGGCCAGAAACTGTTGAAATAGCAAATTATAGCTTACGTTTCATAGGACTTGACGAAATCATCAAGCCCTGAAGAATCTAAGTTTAACGCTGGGGTTTGCTCTGACTTATCCACTATGTATGGCTTGGGCATGTGTCCGCCTTGATCTGGAGCGAGCCTTGAATTCCTGCTTCCCTGCAAGATGTTTTTGTAGGATCCCTTTGGTTGAGATTGGGCTGCAGTTTTTTTCCCTTTGTTCCCCTCTGTGGGGCTTGTTTGTCCCCGAGGCAGAGCCCCCCCTCTTAATCTGAGATTTAAGGTAATGGTTGAACCTGGCCCAATCTCGTAACTTTCCAGCGATCTACAGTCCTGAAGGGACCTCCTTCCACTCACCAGGTGTTGGGCCTGAACTGGGTATCCCATTTCTGCCCTTATTTGATTTTTCAGATGCATGGAGGTGTCTCCTGCATGAACCCATACTAAACGAGTTTTCCCCTGAGGGGGTTTAATCAAAATCTGAAAACAAGTATTTGTTACCTGTTTTGGCTGATGGCGTAGTTTCAGATCTGGCTCCGTTTTGATTCGTTTTCCCTTATGCATGACTAGATCTGCAGAAACTCCGCCCGATCTAGGGTTGATGTCATCGTTCTGCCGCCTGGGATCAAGCTGTATTCCCAGATCTGGCCTCCTATTACGCAGATCCCTCCAAATGTTGGCTCGTTTTTGGATTCGGAGTTCCATTTCCTGGGCAGCGGCATCGATCCCATGGACTGCACTGACCGCCGCTCCAAGAACTCGCTCTCCCTGAAAAAGGACTTCCAGATCAGACCATAGCAAAGGTCGATCTGTCAATCGGACTATAGGGGAGTGCATTACGCTGGATCTATGAACCGACCCTCGGGTCAATGGCACTGGTGCCAAGACAGAGCTCAACGGCGGTTGCTTGAACCGTTGGATTGCTTGATCTGCGTCACAAAGTTGCAGATCGAAGTTCTGTCTTGCAAAAAATTTCATGGCTCCTTCATTCCTTTTGTCGGGACTGAGATTGACCCTTCCGCTTCCTCCAATGTTGCATGAGCCAGCGCTATCGCAGAGCTCGGCCGCGTAAACCCTCGCGTAAACCTTCGCCATCGCTTCGAGCCCTTCCTTCCTCCTCGTCTAAAACTTTAATCTTCTCATAGCAACTTCTACTAGTTAACTAAGTTAAATTGACTTAGGAAATTTGAGTTGGAAGTCTATCTAGAGTCATGTAGAGTGATCCCTAAATTTTAGGGTCCTAGGCTAAGTTATTTTGATTTGTAATTAATTAACTCAGTTATTTGTAATTAATTAACTCAGTCTAACTGAGTTATAGTGATTTAAACCAATTCTAACTATTGGAGGAACTAGAAGGAGGTCTAGTAGTGGGGACGGACACCAGTGCATCCTCAGTGCCACACCAGTTAACTGAATATTCACACATAAATAACTCATGCATGTCAGTTCAAAGGAAGACTCAATTGAGATTAGAGTTCAGGGACAATGTACTATCAGTTGTATAATTTTTCGAGTTGTACAAATCGTGCATGCAATAAGTTGAGGGCATACAGATGGATTGCGTAGTTATGGAGTGAGGATTTCCCAATCAAATATGGGCTAATTCTCTTAGGAATTGTGCAAGGAAGTAGGAGCTTGGCAGGCAGCAGAATTCGCTAAGTGTTGGCTTGATCTAGCATGTGAGGTAGAGAGATAAACTGTACTTGTGCAGAAATTGTTTGGGTTGAACAAGCATTGTATTTTCTTCTTACATCTTCTGGTTAATGCAATATAGATAGTTGGAGTTTTGAGCAGTTGCTTTCCCCAGAGAAATATTGTGTTATGTGAAATTGATATTCTTCCTGTTTTGCTTATTATTTTCATTGATCAATTTTGGTTTCCACTAAGATTCTTGTCTTGTGTTTTAGCATATCACATAAGATGTTGAATCTACAATAAAAATCTACATGGTATCGAAGCTAAAGACAATATAGAAGAGGATAATGCGAGTTTGTTGTGCAGGTGAAATCAAATTTACAAGTTCATACTTCAGAGTCAGCAATATGTCATTCTACGGTTTGAGACTTGAATATGCCCTAGAGGGATACTCGAATTACATGGCTTGGAAGGACGGAATGGAGGTAGTGCTGGAAGAAAAAGGCCTCAAGAAATTCATAGATCATGATATCTGAAGCCTCCAACATCCAATGCTAAAGATCTTGTTTAATGGAGAAAGTGTGTGGCAAAAGCGAGAAGGATTATCCTAGAAGGAGTTCGGGATCACATTGTCTCAAATATCAAAGGTAAGGACACTCCAGTCACAATGTTTAAAAATAGCAGTGACCATAGGAATTTGGCACTTAAGGAAAAAATCAGAAAGATCAAGATGGATAAGGCTGACTCAATTAGTACTTGACCAAGTTCACTCAATGTCGGGATGAGCTTGGAAGTGTCAGGATTATTGTTTCCAAAGATGATCTGGTGAGCCTAGAACTTCTAGGACTTCCCAAGAGCTGTCACAATTAACAGGACTCTGTTAGTGGGAGGGAGAAGCTACCAGAGTGGGAGCAGTTGTGGTCCAACTTGGTACAGGAAGAGATTCAACGAAACACCAGAGGAAAATCCTCATCAAAGCATGATGATGAGGAGAATTGTGCCTTAGCGAGTAAGGCAAAGAAAGGGAAGGGGAAGTCATCCCATTCCAAATCATATTCTTGTCAGGGTGGCAAGAATAAGGAAATGTTGAAATTCAAGTGCTTTCATTGTCTCGAGCTGGGGAATTTTGCCACAAAGTGTTCACTCAATAAGGCTAGTAAGAAGCCCTCAAGAGGAGTGGCAGGTGAGGCTCTTGCTTCACAATTTGAATTGCAGTTTACCCTCATCGCTTGTATGGTGTTATCTATGATGGGTAGTGTGTGGTACCTAGACAGTGGAGCTTCTTTCCACATGATCGATAATAAAGAGCTCTTTAGTAACTTGGAGGAGAAGGATCTCTAGATGCATATCGAGATGGGTGATGATGGGAGGTATAGCGTTACTAAGATTGATACAATTACCTTTCAGAGGGAGTTGGGTTCTCCCCTCACTTTGAGATATGTTATGTATGTTCCTGGTTTGAAGAAAATTTAGTATATGTTTCCATTTTGGAGGATAGAGGCTATGATGTGATATTTAGTAAGGGAAAGGTGTTCCTTTATCACATAGGAAAGGTGAAGAGGATAGGGGTTCGAGTGAAGAATCTCTACAAGTTAGAGGTAGAAGATTGTGTTGCCTTGAGCACAAAAGTAGAGAAGGTGCAAAGCTGAGACATCAGTGAGTTGTTTCACATGAGGTTGGGTCACTTGCACCATGGCGCTTTGAAAATCATGTAGCAAATTTCTACCGGCCTTCCCAAGGGTACACTAGAGTAGGTAGACACATGAAAATGGTGTACATTGGGAAAATACACCAGAGCTCCCTTTCATGACAAATATAGTCGAGCACAGGTGATCCTTGATCAAACTCAGATGTGTGTGGATCGTTCTCGATAACATCCACGGTCGAGCATGGGTATTATGTTATATTTGTTGATGATTTTTCTCGTAAGTGTTGGATCTTCTTCATGCATAAGAAAGATCATACTTTTGCAAAGTTTTGTGAATTCAAAGCATTGGTCGAGAAATATACTGGTAAGAAATTTAAAGCTCTCATGAGTGATAACGGTGGAGAGTATGTGTTGAATGAGTTAAAAAACTTTTGTGGATCAAAAGGCATTCGACGGGAGTTGATATCACCTCATAACCCACAGCAGAATGGGGTGGTTGAAAGGAAGAACAAAAGAATTGTAGGAGCAGCATGGGTGATGTTGCATGATCAGGGCCTACCACTACACTTGTGGGCTAAAGCATGCAACACAATTGTTTATTTGCATAATAGAAGCCCTCATCGAATTCTTGGGATGAGTACATCGGAAGAAGATTTTTCAGGGAAGAAACTAGATGTGGGACACTTTAAGATTTTTGGTTCATCATTATACTGCCATGTAACCAAATATGAACGTAAGAAACTTGAACCAAAAAATGAGTTGGGGATATTTGTGGGGTACACGGATACACCTCAAAACTATCGGGTGTACCTGCCAACCAACAGGATGACAGTTGTTCACAGAGATGTAAAATTCGTTGAAGACAAGGCCATGAGATGTTCCCTTGAGAGGGAGCTTCAGCTACTTGTGGTTGAGGAGCTTCTAGCTCCTAAGGAGGAACCTAAGGATGATGTGGAGCAGTCACATGTAGAGGATTAGGGAGTGGAGACACCCACTCATGCAAAGTCTTCCAGAGATGGGATAAAGCGCACCAGAGAGGCTGACAGGTTATTGCATGATGCTAGAGAGAATGTGGGAGCACCCACATCACATTGCAGGCAAAGGAGGTCACCGAAGAGGTACATTGTCTACATGGCTCTGATGAGCAGATGTGTAGAGATTGAGCCATCCTATTTTGAGGAAGCAGTGCAACAACTAGTTTGGGTTGATGCCATGGTTGAGGAGTATGACTCCATTTTCAAGGATAGTGTTTGGGATGTGGTCCCAAGACCGAAAGACAAGTTAGTGGTGAGTTCCAAATGGATTTACAAGGTAAATAAAGTAGCGGATGGTAGTGTGGAGAAAAACAAGGCCAGGTTTGTGGCTAGAGGGTTTTCTTAGGTGGAAGGGATTGATTATGATGAGAATTTTTCTCCTATTGCAAGGTACTCATCAATCACATCCATTTTAGCACTGTTAGCGCAGATGGGATGGAAGATACATAAGATGGATGTAAAGACAACACTCATCAACGACATGAATGAGGAAGAGGTGTATATTGAGTAGCTTGAATGATTTTCGAACTTCAATAGAAAGTCACATGTGTGCTGACTCACGCGAGCGTTGTATGGACTGAAACAATCACCTCGTGCTTGGTACACCGAGATCGATAGCTATTTCAATAGGTTGGGCTTCAACAAAAATGAAGCATGTGTGAATCTTTACCATATTGTGGTTAAAGGTAAATTGTTGATAATTGCTTTATATGTCGACAATTTGATTCTGACAGGTGATGATAAGTTGATCAAGTCTTGCAAAGAGGATCTTGCAATAGAGTTTGAAATGAAGGACTTGGGGCTCATGCACTACTTTCTGGGTATGGAAGTATGGCAAGTTGATGAGGAACTTTTTGTCTCTCAGGGAAAGTATGCCAATGAGATACTCAAAAGGTTCCACATGGAGAGAAGTAAACCCATGGAGACTCCACTAACAAGTAGTTGGAGGAAGGAGGATGCTACTTCTGGTGAAGTAGTGGAGGCTACTATTTACAGGCAGCTTGTGGGTTCACTCATGTATTTGGTGAACACACAACCGAACATGTGTTATGCAGTTAACCAGCTTAGTCAAGCAATGGTTAAGTCAACCAAGTTTTATTGGAAGGCATCCAAACATGTGTTGAGATACCTCATATGCACTACTTAGTATGTTTTATGGTACAGACGGACAGAGGGAGTGAAGCTTCAAGGATTCACCGATGCATATTGAGTAGGGAGTCCATCTGACAGGAAGAGCACATTAGGTGGGATCTTGAGTATTGGATCAACAATTGTTTCTTGGTACAACAGGAAACAAAGATTAGTTGCACTCAGTTCAGCAGAAGCAGAGTACATGGCTGCTAGTCAAGCAACTTGTGAGGCTATCTGGATGAGGAAGATTCTTATTGGTTTTTTTGGTCAGCAGATGGATCCAACTGTGATTTATTGTGACAATCAGAGTTGTATCAAGCTCTATGAGAATCTAGTTTTTCACGATCAGTCCAAGCATATTGATATCCAATATCATCATCTTCGAGATTGTGTGCAGAGGAGAATTATGTTGTTGGAGTACATTCCCACAAAGGCACGGGATGCAGATATTTTGACAAATTCCTTGTCAAGATGCGAATTTGAGTTTCATAGAGGCGGGATCGAGGTAGTTGATAATCCATTTCTTGTTGAGAGGGAGTGTTAAAAATAACAACAAGAAATTCCAACTTAATGTGTCCTTGAATTAAATTGTGAATTAAATCAAAATTCTATTCTCATAGCAACTTGTACTAGTTAAATAAGTCAAATTGACTTAGTTGACTTAGGAAATTAGAGTTGGAAGTCTATCTTGATTCATGCAGAGTGATCCCTAAATTTTAGGGGCCTAGGTTGAGTTTTTTTTAGTTGTAATTAATTAACTCGGTCTAATTTTGTTATAGTCAGTTAAACCAGTTCTAACTGTTGGAGGAACTAGTAGGAGGTCTAGTAGTGGGGATGGACACCAGTGCATCCTCAGTGCCACACCAGTTAACTAAAGATCCACTCATAAATAACTCATGCATGTCAGTTCAGAGGAATACTCGGTTGAGATTAGAGTTCAGGGGACAATGTACTATCAGTTGTATAATTTTCCAAGTTGTACAGATGGTGCATGCAATCAGTTGAGGGCCTATGGATGGATTGCGTAGTTATGGAGTGAGGATTCCCAATTAAATATGAGTTAATTCTCTCAGGAATTGCACAAGGAAGTAGGAGCTTGGCAGGCAATAGAATTGGCTAAGTGTTGGCTTGAGCTGGCTTGTGAGGTAGAGAGATAGATTGTACTTGTGCAAGAATTGTTTGGGTTGAACAAGCATTGTATTTTCTTCTCAGATCTTCTGGTTAATGCAATATAGATAGTCGACATTTGGAGCAGTTCCTTTCCTCAGAGAAATATTGTGTTATGTGCGATTGATATTCTTCTTGTTTTTCTTATTGTTTTCATCGATCAATTTTGGTTTTTGCTGAAGAGCAGAGTAGATTCTTGTCTCATGTTTTAGCATATGACATAAGTTGTTGAATCTACAGTAAAAATATAAAGAAAGGAATTGGGTGAGAATTACTTTGGCTATGTTCATAAACAACAATTCCAAACGAATGAATACTTTGAATACAGGAAGTCTTCTTAACCTAGGTTTTGTCTGATATTACGTGGATATATGTTATATTCCTAAACATGTATTTGAAAAATATATTAAGTTGGTTTTCAACTATGGCTAGATTCGTCAAGGGAATGGAGTCCCTTGAGAGATGATATATGTACAAGTTCAGTTACAGGGCAACATGCTAGGTACAACAAGGTAAGGTAACCGATGTATTGTTATATTTATTTATACACTGACGATTATGTGTTTATTGCAGTATGATGCAAGGATTGCATGGAAAAAGGGACTGCCATGAAATCTTGAAGAAGTCTCAAGTTGAATTTCCCTTGGAGGCATTGCGAACCCATGGGGTTGAGTCATGGTGTTTGGTGGGAGTTTTGTGTCTTCAATATTTTGTGATTTGTTTGAGCTTGATTTATCGGTTTTGATTATGTTTGGTGCAAGGCCTTACCACTTTGTTTGTGGTGTCATGTGGTTATTGGTGTTTCATGGTTTTCTTCTTGTTTTTTTCTTGTTCTTGCCTTTATGTTTTGAGGGTGTCGAGAATTTGTTGGGAAGGAGGAAGTTAATGGAGCTCAGGAAGATTTGAATGAATCCTGACCAATGATGTAAGGCACAGATGAAGCTCGATGCATGTATAAGGGCAGTTGTAGGCAAGAGTCTGACAGCTAGTTGGATTGGTTGGGTCCGTTGATGTAAATGTACAGTGGTAGGAAAGTCTTGAGAAAAGTAATCAGGAAAGGTAAAGTGAATGGATTTGAAGCACCAGATGCCTTGGCTAAGTTGGGAACTGTTGTTCTCAATGTTGTGCATGTTGTGCACAGATAAAGGGAGTTCTCCTAACCTTGACCTTATGTTACTTGCTAATTATGTTGTGATCATGATTATGCTAATGTCTATATATGTATACATGTATGCATGTATGTCATTGTCTGACAAAGTCATCATAAATCATGATTGTTTAATGTTAATATTTATATGTATATATGTATGTATGTATGTCATTGTCTGATAGGATCATGATTGTTTTATGCTAATATATATATATATATATATATATATATATATATATATATATATATATATATATATATATATATATATATATATATATCACTTTCTAACAGGGTTGTCAAGGACCATTCTTGTGGACGAATGATTGTTTATGTAGTTGAATCGCATGAAAGAGGTTCATGTTCTTATGGGGAATCAAGTGGGAAGAGTAGCCTCGACAAATTTATGAGGTCAGTATCATGTTGATATGAGTTGATATTATGTGTTTATATTATGCCTATGTTTATGCTATGGAAATGTAATGCTGAGAGATACATCAGTGGAATGAAAACAACATTATGTTTTGGATGTGCAATGCTACTATTGTGTATATGTTGTGCATATTATTTATTCAGTGATTATACCTATGGCGTTCTGTGTCTATTGTATATATGGTGTTGTGCGCATATTGCATATGCAGTGATGGGTATAGATGGTGTTATATACATGTTGGATATGAAGTGTTGTGTACATATTGTATTGTGTGCGTGATGGATATGCGGTGTTGTGTGCATATGGTGTTGTGCGCATGTTGGATATGCGGTGTTGTGTACATATGGTGCTATGTACATGTTGTATATGCAATGATATGTACATATGGTGTTATTTGCATAATGTATATGTGGTGCTATGTACATGTGGTGTTGTGTGTATGATTGTACATGTGGTGTTGTGTGCATGTGGTGTTGTGTGCATGTGGTGTTGTGTGCATGTGGTGTTGTGTACATGTTGTACATGCGGTGTTGTGTTCAGGTAGTGTTGTGTGCAGGTGGTGTTGTGTACAGGTGGTATTGTGTACATATTGTACATGTGGTATTGTGTGAATGTTGTACATGTTGTGTTTTGTACATGTAGTACTACTTATGTGCATTGTGTAGTCGTGGCATCGTGACATGTGTATTTGTTGTGTTGTACTATGTGTATGTATGTGTATTGTGTTGTACATCAGATGTAGGAGTATGTATTTTGGTGTGTTGCACACTGGGTGTAGGTGTATGTGTCCTGATGTATATCAGGTGTAGGTGTATGTATTGTGTGGTGTCATACGTTTTGTGTGGATGTACATGTTGTGATATACATGTGTATGTGTACGTGATTGAAGAAAATAAAAAGGAATTAGGTGCTTTCCGGGCGTGGAAACCAATCCAGTGTGTGTAAAAAAGGACAAAGGACAAAGGTAGAAGAAAAGGACCGATTAAAGGACAAGTATCAATATTTTATTTCAATTTTATTATTTATGTGATCTATGATTTTGGTTTATGATGATTGCATGCAATTCATGATTTTGATCTATGATGGTTGTGTTTCGAACTAACCAGATGTGATATGTTTATACATAATGATTTGATCAAAGAGTTAGTTTGTCTTGTTGTGATAGGAAGTAAACAAAATTGCAAATGTACCTTATTGATGAGCTACCAATGAGGTATGATGTGGATTTATTTCAATTCGTTTTGAGTCTAATGGAAATTATGTGCTTGGTACAGGAAAGCATGGAAAATGCCCAGTTTGGGTAGTTGGAATTGGTTGTCAAGGAATTAGCAACAACAAAAGGAATTGGAACATGCAACAATATGTTGGTAAAGTATTCAGGAGAAGGGCCATTGTGAGACATTGGTACACAATAGTGTCCATTTATTTCCATGAGTATGTTATGACCGGTATGATGGTTTTGAGGCAAGGATATGACTTGGTTTTTGGACCTTCTGATGCGAGGAAACCATGCTAAGGGATGAATCACTAGGGATGGGGGATGTCGTGGAACTTGGAAGGTGGGTGATTGCACGGAAGGGATGACTAGATTGCTAGAGGGACTGTGTAGCAGAGAAGGGAAGGCCGAGAATGGATTTGTTTTGGTCATTAGCATTTCCAGATGGAATTAGATGCACATTAGAGTGTGCCTTGGAACAATGATCTCGTAATTTTTCACTGAGAGGACAAGTGGCGTAGGATTGTAGCACTAGACATTGGATGCATATTTGATTCTAACAATGGATTCTGGACTTCCTGGCAAGGAGGTGAATCTTGGTATTACTTTGAGGGTGGAGGTGTGAGATTTTGGATTCCCTTGTTGCAGATACAAGCATCGTATCCTTTTATTTGTTGGTTAGAGCAAATGTACATATGTGTATATCATTATAAATATTGTATTGAGATGAATTTATAAAGATCCATAGACAATATGATTATTTTTGGTTGAAGCAAATGTGCATAAGTATATGTGGTAGTTATTGTAAATATTGTAATGGGTTGTGTTATAAAGCTCCAGTAAACAATATGATTGTCATGTTTTCAATTGGTTGTTCATTGTAAATACTACAATGAGTTGTGTTATAAAGCTCCAATAAGGAAAATGTTGTTTTGTTTTCATTGGTTGTTGGTTTATAGGTGTCATTGAACATTGAGGATGGTGTTCCCCCAAGGGGGAGGGTTTTGTAACAACCCTGGTCAAAATTTCATGTAATAAAGATAATAAAGGAAAAATAAGACCAAAGTCATGAGACACAGATTCTAAGCTAAATATTGGGAAAAACATCCTAGTGGGTGTTCATTTGATTTATTATGGCTAAAGGAATTTGGCAAAGGCAATGACAAAGGTTTTGGAAAGACAAGTGGCATTATTTGGCATTTTATTTATGAAAATAATGGAAATTAGGAGAAAAGGAGGTGAAAGGTCACAGGTTGCATGTGAGGAGGAAATTAAAGGAAAATAATGGAAAATGAAGAAAATAAAGGCCTCATTAATAAAAAGGCTTATGAGGATCAGTTCACAAGATTTTTAACAGTTTTTGGGTGGATATCTTTCTCCATTCTCTCTTTCACACACACAGAGCATTCTTGGAGCACTCTAGCATTGGATCAAGGTAAGAAAAGGAAGGACAAGGAAGGAAAAGGGAAGCAAAGATCAGACAAGGAAGAGTAGGATCAAGCAGCTACAACAGGATTACTGATCTGAACTTAAACATGAATGCAACAAATTACAAATGTACCCATGAATACAGAGATGCAACGGAAATAACACTTCATTTCATTAATATCAAATGCTGAAATATGCTTACAAACAGAATGGAAATAAAACTAGCTCGGTCAATGGTAGCTTATCTCTAAAAAGAGATGTGGAGGCTACATGCCTCTGAAATGTGTTACAATGAGGCTCGAATACCTATTTATTATTGAGAAACAATGAAAAACCCTAAACATCCAAAAACCTAACCCTAGGAGATGAAGCGCCAAAATTATGGGTCTCGTTTGGGTAAATTGGTACATCAACTTCCCGGGGTCGTAACTTTGGCATACGGTCTTCATTTGATGTGCACAATACCTCATTAGAAATATCTAACTGAGGACTAAACCACTGATCTGCCAAAAAAACATCGTTTAGGGCCTCAAAATAGCTCTGGAAGTTCAAGACCCGAAAAACTGCCAAATATAGTAAATTGTGCTACAATTAAGGAAACTGAAAAACTGAAAGAGACAGTGGTGGGGGTCCAAGTGGAATAGGCGGGTGGCTACCAACATCCACCTAGATTAGTCCTCCCCCCTGGGAAGCAATGGTCCCCATTTTGTTGAGTGCCTCCACGAGATGGGCAAACTTTTGTTAAACTTGGTCCCTAGTGAGCCACTTGCCTTGGTGCAGGAGTTGGCCAACTTTGACAACCCAATATAGTTGGATCTTCTACTAGCGAGTGGTCTTGATCTTGTTTCCATAATTCAATCAATCACGTGGCATGTTCCATGCAATTTGGGTTTAACTTTGTTGGTGTGAGTTGTTCTACAATGTATGATGTGTCCACTAATGGTGGGAAGTATGGTTGAAGGCGGTCCACATTGAAAACTGGGTGTAGGCCAAGGAATGGGGGAATGTTGAGCTCAAAAACATTGTCTCCCACAACCTTAGTAATGGTGTAAGGACCATATCGGAGTGGTATGAGCTTTCGATGGGATCTGGTAAGGCGTTCTTTCTACAAATGCAACCAAACTTTGTCCACCAATTAAAACTTGTGTGGCACATGATGTTGATCATGTCACTGCTTGTACTTGAAATTTGAATTCTCCAAGATGTTGTGAACCTGCTGGCGGATGTGTTGGATGCATTCAATAAATCTGGTCACTTTATCAGCCTCAAACAATACATGTGTGGATTATGTTTGTGTAGTCGCATGAGGCATGGCAACATCAATTAGACACAATGGTTGAAATCCTAGACCCACTTGAAAGGGACTACGATCAGTTGAGATATGGAGAGCTTTGTTATAATTGTGTTACACATAGGGAAGACTCTCATCCCAGGTTCATGGATGCTTGGAGTTGTACATGCAGAGTATGTGCACTATCATCCTATTGACGACCTCCGTCTGGCCATCAGTCTAGGGATGGAAGGCAGTCGACTTGGTGAGCTTGGTGTCCAATAGTGTCCAGAGGCTTGACCAGAATGTGCTCAGGAACCTACTATCCTAATATGATATAATGGTCTGCGGGATCCCAAAATGTACCCATACTCGTTCAAAGAAGAGTTTGGTAGTGTCCTCTATTGTGATACTCTTCTTTTAGGCTGCCAATATAATCATCTTAGAAAATATGTCCACAACCATAAATATACAGTCATTACCATGCTTGGTAGAAGGGAGGTCAGACATATAGTCCATGGAGATGGTTTCCCATGGCTCATTGGGAGTAGGCAGAGAAGTGTATAGGCCTTGCTTCTTGATGGTTGACTTGGCAATGACGCAGGCATGGCAGGATTCGATATATTTCCCAACATCCACACCAAAGTGTCCTACGACCCGACTGTAGTGTGCCTCAAAAATCAGCTTGGCACGCTCGCTTGAAGGAACAAAAAGGTGGCCCAGGTAGCATAATAATGTGTCCTGGAGGTGGAAATCAGGAACTTGTTTTCCATCTACTAGCATCTGGTATGTGGAGGCAAACTCTGGATCATTTTTGTATAGTTGCGACCAGCCAAAGGTCTTGTGGCCATAATAGTTGAGAACAATCATCAGTGCTGCAACTGGGGCCCGATTGAGGCAGCCTGCAACATGATTGGTGCTGCCTTTTTTTTAATTTAATGTTCAAGTGGAATTATTGTAGATAGGTATACCACTTATGATGGCGAACATTTTGCAACTTCCCTTGTGTCTGTATAAACCGAAGAGGTCGGAAATCAGTGTGGATGACCATCTCCTTCCCCAGAATGTAATGCTTCCATTGTCGGTAAGCTTGCATGATGGAATACATATATTTCTCATAGGTGGGGTACTTCTGAATTGTATCTGAAAGCGTCTCAATATGATAGGCCACTGGATACCCGTGATGGGTGAGGACTACACCAATAGCATATTCGGAGACATCTGTCTCAATTTCAAATGGCTTCTATAGGTCTGGCAGTGTGAGTATCAATACAGAGTCAAGGCGGTGCTTCAACTCAACGAACACCTTCTGTTGGGACTCAGACCAAGAAAACTTTTCTTTTGCCCCACCCTTAGTAATTTGACTCAAAGGCCAAGTGATATGGGAGAATCCCAACACGAACCTCCGATACAAATTTCCAAGGCCCAAAAAGTTGCGAAGATCTGTTAGAGTGGTCGGCGCTGACCAATCCCGAATGAATTGGATCTTAGTTGGATCCACATGCACGACATGCTCAACTATGATGTAACCCAAATATTGGACCTAGATCATGCCAAAGGTGCATTTCTCCAAGTTGGCACACAGTTTCTGTTGTCGAAGGGTTTGAAGGACTCTCGAATGTGTTGCAAGTGTTCTTCCCAACTCTTATTGAAAGATGAGGATGTCGTCCAGATAAACAACCACGAATGAGTTAGTGAAGGGCCACAAGATGTAATCCATTAGCCTCATAAAAGTAGTAGGGGAATTTGTCAACCTGAAAGGCATAACCAACCATTCAAAACAGCCTTCCTTAGATTTGAAGGCAACCTTCCATACATCTATGGGCTCTATTGGAACCTGGTGATAGCTAGACTTCAGATCGATCTTGCTAAAATACTTAGACCCCTTGAGTTGTTCCAGAAGGTAATCAATCCAAGGGATTGGGTACCTATTCCTAACAGTGATTTTTTTAGTGCACAATAATCAATGCAAAGCCTCCAAGTCCCATCCTTCTTCTGCATAAGTACAATTAGGCTCCCACAAGGTGAGAAACTGGGTCGAATATGTCCGTTTTGCAGCAACTCTTGGATTTATCGCTTGATCTCTTCATTTTCCAGAATGGAGAAGTGATATATTGGCCCATTGGGTAGAGGTTCTCCAGGAATCAGATCGATCAAATGTTTGACCTGACAGTGCAAGGGTGCCCCTGTGGGTGAGGAGAAGATATCCCTGTATTCTTCCATGACTGTATCCACCTGCTTCTGCTGCGTGGAGGAACCCTTCCCAACGGCCATGGATGTGGCTACGATCTTCCCCTTACTTTGAGAGTGAATAAGAAAGAAGACAAATTTCCCAGTCTTGGAGATGATCTAATTGAATTTCTTAGTAGAGATAAAATAAATGGTGGTAGGTAGGGCTACCTCTGGTATCTTGTATGTTGGGTCCCTATAATACTAGTGATTACCCCATTACTATTGTAGTTATACCCCTTATTTATATTGTTGTGCCCCCATTACCCCCATATTGTTATTAATGTGCCCATAGAATCCCTCTATTGTTATTTTTGTGGCTTTATATTATTATTGTTAGGTCGGCTGGATTATATTGTGACCCCATAGACTCCTAAATATAGAAAGTAGGTTTTGTTATTTGAATCATCCAAGAATTGTTCGTTTATGTAATGTAAAGGAGGTTTTCCCTTCGAAGAGGCTGAATTCTAAGGTGTGGATCTCTCTTTTCTATCCTTTTGTGAGCTGGTTTCATAACATTTGGTATCAGAGCTTTGGATTCTAGGGTTTCGCTGCTCCAAACAGGTCATCGTGGAATTTTCGCTATACCTTTTTTTCTGTGACGTTGCAGAAGTCACAAAAAAAACCCATTTGAGAAGAAATCGCGCTGAACCTTGGATCCAAATTTTAGAGTTTTTCGTACGATATTTTCAGAGATATGATCTCAGGAAGTTGGTCTTTTTGCAGACTCCTGAATTACACTCAAAACAGGTGACCTGGGGAAAATCGTCATAACTTTCTTTCTGAGCATCGGATTTAAATTTCGTAAGAAGGTACAGAAATAGGACAGACTTTAGTTTTCTTTTATATATTTTTCAGAGTCAAAGGTTGAAACAGTTACACGTGGCACTTCATACAAGTTCGCTCTACTGAACTAGTCTATAATCAGGTCACTGCGGGAGATTGTGCTTAACTCTTTCTTGGAGAATCCAATTTGGTTCAGACTAGTGGCATTGGAAAGAGGACATAAAAGGCTACTATAGGTCACAATTTTAGAACTGGATGATTCGAAATTACAGAGGTACATCAGATTCAATATCAGGCTTCTACAAAGTAAAAAAAGGTGTGTAGTTTTTATTTTTTATTTTTGCATAAGCTTGGTTTGAAGGAATTCAAAGGGCCTAGTAAAGAATTATTATCGGTAACTGATGCCCCGAGGAAAGAAAATGCAAACACCTAGTAAGGAACCTGAAAGCTCTAGCATGACTCATGAAGAAGAGGAAGAAATGCTACATGATATATCAAAATTACAAGAACAAGTGCAACAAATGTCATGCTCACAAAAGCTAACAGATGCTAAGATAAATGGCGTGGAATCTAAGATAAAGGGCATGGAAGCTAAGATGGATGATTTGAAGATAGATTTGAAGACAGATTTGAAGAAAGACATGGCAAATTTGAAGACAGATTTGAAGACAGACATAGCAGATTTGAAGACAGATTTGACAAATTTTCTACAAGAGATACTTACTAATGGTGAAAAGGTTGTAAAGTAGACTCATGATGTGAACAAAAGTAATTTTAATCATGATTCCATAGATTCTAATGTTGGATCGAAGACCCACCATATTCCAAAAATCGATATGAGGAAGTTTGATGGCAAGGATCCCGCCACATGGATATTACAGATGGAACAGTTCTTCGATATCAATAATGTGCAAAACACACAAAAGGTACGTATGGCAACTTTATATTTGGAACCAAATCAATTTGTATGGTATCAATGGCTTTGCTCTCATAAACAATTTATCACTTGGGCAATTTTTACGGAAGAATTGATAGCACATTATGAGGATACAAAAAGCAACACTTTTTTTAGCCAATTGATAAGTCTCAAACAAATGGGTTCAATAATGGAGCATGTTGGTACCATCCCATGACCTCTGTTGGTATCATCCCAAGACCCCTTTTTCCTCCCAAAAACATATCATTTATCCATTCATTTTCATCATATATCCCTTAGAATCCTTGAAAATTGATTATTAATAGTCTTATAGTTATTAAATTGCATAGAAATTGATTTAGGGGTTTCATGTTGAAGAATTAGAAGTTTTTGATGAAATGGTTACAGGAAGTTCCCACATCCTGTAATAAGCTTATCGTTTGACATGTGGCGCAACAGTTGGGCTAGAACGAAAGTGTTATAGACATTTTTGTGCCTTACAGCATGAAGCATGAAATGTCAATAATCTAAGGGATCCAAATTCCCTAAACATGTTGCTCCTACCCCTAGAGGAACAAGGTCAGCAAACCACAGCACTGAATATCAGTTCTCCACCTGAAAACACTCAAAAACAAGCTAATTCTGGATCATGTCAACTGCTCCACTGAGCATCTGCGCTGAATGTCAACTGCTCCACTGTGTACCTGCACTGAATGTCAACTGCAAAGAAGGCTACCTGCGTTGGGCGAGTTTGGCCAAGTGGCACAGTCATTCCTCAAGGTGTCAATGCCTATGAAGTTTCCAAAATGACACTTGGATCAGGGAATTCGCCTAGTGATGAGTAAGATGGTCTAGATCTCCAAGTGGAAGCAAGAACCTCCAAGTGGACTCAAGATCTGAAGAACAACTGAAGTGGGAGAGGACACTAGTCAGCTTCATGCCAGCCTCAAGCTGACTCATCCTTTCTCCAAAACTCCTATATATAGAGCTCTCTCATGAGGTCTAGGGAGGCTGGAATCTGGTGAATGTAAGGAAGTGATTTTGGTTTGAGTATAGAACTATTGGGTGATTTGCTTGAAGGAGGTGAAGAGGAGATTTCTTTCTGCTGGGAGGTGATGCTGGATTGGGCCTTTTATGGTTGTATCACTTCCTGAACTTTACTTCTTCCATTAATAAAGCATTTGAGGTTCTTCTATATGCATGTGTCTCAATGGTGTATTTTTATACTTGTGTATTTGATTTATTCTAATCCTTGAATCAATTATGAATGTATGCTTCTTGTAGTTTCCCTCTCTTGCCATTTTGCAGGATCTTGGTGTAGCTGGGCCAGTGAAAGAGCAAGGAGCTGGGAGCAAGCAGCAAAGAGAGAAGATTGGATCAAGCATTAGCGGAAGACATCGGTTAGTGGATCTCTTCCTCCTCTCTCTTACATCTCATAAAGAAGTAATCTCAAATAGCTTTGCTTTGATTGTTGCTGAGGTACTATCACCCTTAGAGTGGGATAGGGTCATTCCGTATTGGATACTTTTCCCAACAACAAATTGGCGACTCCGCTGGGGATCGTATCTTGTTGGTTGTTTGTGTTTTTTCTATTCATTTCATAAACACAGGGAGTACCGAATCGAACTGCATTTGGATCTTTCAAGTGCAAAGTAGAGGGCAGCTACTCTAGCTCAGTTTCTGGGCATGTTTATGATTTGAAGAGATGATTCAAAAGGACTCTAAATAGCTCTTAGTGATAGCTTTTCATCCTCCTTTTCATCCCTTAGTGTGTACTTGACTGATAGCTTCTGATTTGGCCAAAAACTGTGAATTTTTGAGCAATCTGTGACCCGGAAACTGAGAAAAACGAAAGTTTGAATCTTCAGTGCAGGCACTGTGAAGGCAGTCTGCATTTCAGCACAGTTCCCGAAGGGGATACCTGCGCTGAAGGTCAAACTGCCAGTGTACTACCTACGCTGAACCAGTTTTGCCTAGTGCTACTGGGGTTCCCTCCTGTTTATTGTCCTGTTTTCACCCTTGTTTTTGCAGCCTGTTATCAGTCAATGTACCTATCTGAAACCAACTTTCCTTGTCACTATTCCACCTCGGTTGTATAAAGAAACTGTGTTTTTTCTTTGTGTATTTCTTGTATCATTTGCAGTTTCCCATAACGAAAGTGAACTAGTCTTGTTGTGGCCTCTTAGATCTAGACCTGTGATAAAGTGTCGTTTTGATCTTAAGAGTTAGTTTGTTTGCTGTTCATAGCTGATTGAGCTTTTGCTTTCGTCATATGGTTTGAATTTATATATTTCTAGTGTCGAAACAAGTAAATCTTAAGGTGTCTTTTGATTTTGGACAAGCTTGTTTGCTTTCACTTGAAATTGAATTCAAAGTTATACAACAGCTTTCTTTTTGTATTACATCAACATTAAGAAAGAGAAAAGAAATACCTGCATTTTGCATTTTGCATTTGATAAGTTTGCATGTTGATTTAGGGAAAAAGTGCATTAGTGTATGCTCTTTGATCTGTGTGAAAATATTTTGTCTTTCTTTTCCCTCAGTAGTTAAGATTTTCATAAGTCGAAAAGATTGAAAAAGCTTGCTTCTCATCTTAGACTGCATTTAGGAATTTGTATCAAACATCTCGTGGTGAACCTTGAAAGGCAAACTTTAAAAAGATCAACTTAAAATATATTGAATGAACCTAACAACGCTTTGAAACATAACGCAAACACATAGAGGTCTAAGCTAGAGACGTGTTCCGGCGTCGTTAAACGTAGTGACTGTCGATCTCGACGAAGGTGGGTGATTCCTCCTGAGAGTCGGTGGCACTAATAAGGACTTGTGCTCCCACGTACCATCACGTATATATTGGGAGACCCCTATAGGAACAAAGCTTTTATCCATAGGAAGCCGTGTCGGCCGCCCTACTGATCGCAATGCAGTGAACACAACATTCACGAAGATCGACCACTCGTACCGTAAAACGTATTCTGTGGTTTTGCGAAAGGTTTGGCACACCCTCTGCCTAGATCTCCAGAGCAGTTTCTTTTGGCCTTTTTTAAACTCTATAACTGAAAAAGTCCATCCGAGCATTTGTCACTTCGGGCTCGTTAAAACGTCGAAGGAGACTAGAGTCATCTTTAGCTTTTTCTCGACTCTTAAAAAGTGAAAAAGCAAGTTGTGTCTAAAAGCGTCTAATAAAATTCATTCAATTCGGAAACACAAATTTCCCCTTTTAATATTTTGGTTGATCGAGTAATCCGCAATCGTGGAAGAAATTCAATTGAAACCCCGTCGTTCGCGGAGGCTTACGATTCAACCGTCTTTGTCTCCGGAATCGAAAACAGTACGGACAAAGCGAACTCGTTTAACCGGTTCAAAATCTCCTTTAAAAGTTAGAACAAGTGTTCCAACTACATCTGAGGTTCCGGTTACTCCAAACATTTCTGGAAACCCTACCTCTATAGAAGAAATTCAACAGCCACAGAAGGACAGTAATATTGATCCCAGTCTGGGGGCAAATACTTGAATAACTGAACCAGTTCCATCTGTAACCGGTCCAGAGAGTTTTGTTCCTCAAACAACTGTCGTTGTCGAAACAACCACTTCTTCGGCACCAGAAATATTTTACGGACCTGACGGTCTTCCTCTTCCACCGGGTTTGATTGCGATAGAGGAAATTGCAGAGGATCCGCAAGCAAGTACTCCAACTCATTTTGGAGTCGGGGTCACTCTATTTCCTTCATCAGAAGTTAATCCACCACAAGTGGAAGTTCCTGTAGAATCGCTAGGCAATCTATTGGATAGACTTAAAATGTCTGAACAACCATCATCATCTAGGACTATGTCAAATGACACAGCGACAGCAGAAGCCCCTGCCATCACTCCGACGATGTTTGCCGGCATACCAGCTGTCCCGACTAGCTCTCAACCGCTAGAAGGAGTCCACCAAGGGACTATTTCGACAGTGTGGTATGTTCCAGTTTGTTCATCGGGAGTCATACCCGGCAACTCTTATGTTGAGACTCGACAGATTGATCCTCATGGAGGTCAATTTGGACCATCCAGTCCTCAAGGACTAACAATCCCTATGAGTTCCGGATTGCTACCGTATGGGGGGTAGTATGCCCTTTCATTACCTCCTTCGGGAGGATATCCATACGGCAGTTCTCAACAGTGTTCAGGTTATACTGGATTTGCATCAAGTAGTTGGGTACCTATGCTACCTCAACAACCAAGGGTTGTATATTCTATGCAACAGTGTGTACCTATGACGAACATCCCAACCACACCGGCTATTGTAACAGTGTCACAAGTCCAAGCGATACCTGTTGCATGTCAACCTCATATTTCTCAGGTTGTAATGCAACAGCCTCTTGAACATGGGTCACAACCACAATCGCCAACTGGTGGGGCGACACAGGTACAAACGGGTACAATTACCCCACATCTTGGTCCAACGGTTAGCATAGCACAACAGAACATGGCATCACAACCATGGCTTGTGCAATACCAACAACCGCAATTCCAGCAAGTGTACCAAGGTTCTGAGCAGCAGATCTTTGCGAACAGTGGACAACCGTATATCCAAAATGGTCAAAACCAACCACTTTATAGTGGTCAAGTCCACCAACCGTATCAGTCATACCAACATCAATTACATTATGCTGGTATGCAAAGGCCCACTGCTCAAGCGATTCCATCGTACCCTGGTTACGCTTCGCCTAACCTAAATCAACAGTTACCATTCGTGGCAACTTTAGAGTTACCTGATTTACATCGGTTAACCAACGATCTGATTGCTTATGCCCCTTGGTGGCCAGCGATTCCTCATAAACTTCCATCTGACATTCCTAAATTCAATGGAAATCCAGGTGAAGACCCATCGAATCACGTGATGACTTTTCATCTATGGTGTTCGTCGAATACCATAAACGACGATTCGATAAGGCTTTGCCTTTTTCAGAGGACATTGACAGGTCCAGCGGCTAAATGGTATATTGAATTGCCAAGAGCCTCTTTCGACAATTTTAGTTCCCTAGCCACGACTTTCTTGACCCATTTTCAATTACCGATAAGGTATGAAACAGGAACAGAAATATTAACCAACTTCAAACAGACAACTGCCACCCATATATCTGATCATATACATGAGTGGCGTCATCGTCGTAGGATGGTGAAAACATATGTTCCCGATCAGCTATTAGCTGAATGGTTCATAAAATCGTTACTTCCAGTTTTTACGGAAGATGTGGCCAAGGGGGGAGTCGTAACAGAGGAGCAAGTTATTGCTCGTGCACAGTATTTGGACTTAGTTTATACTCAGTCTGGCACGCTCTACGAAAAAATACCCGACGCCCCTAGACCGGAATTTTCAATTCCTCCCCCTCCTAAATCCAATAGTGACTCTCATGCCGGTGACGGTGTGATTGGCACGGCAAACGCGAAATCGATAAAGGCTTCATCAAAGAAAGCCCGTAAGAATTCAGATCAAAATGCAAAAGAAATTCTTGCTTCAGAAGTAAATGCCGTATCAGAAACCAAAGGCAAAGAAACCAATCAACCAGGAAGCAAGAAGAAACAAAACAAAGGGAAGAAGAAGAAACAGGGTGAGTCATCCCCTGGGAAAAATTCTTCAAACCCTCCTGGGAAAGGAAAACAAAATTATCCATGTCTAATATGTGATGATAAGGATCATAGCATAAAGAATTGCCCAATCAAAGCTGAGTTAAAGAGGTTCTTTAAAAGTTCCCAAACCTCAGCTGTGTTAACTGATCCATTTCCCAACACAGGTCAAAATCTGGTTGATAATGGAAATGCTTCCCCGTCGCAAGTACTTATGTTGTCGGTTTCAAAACAGCAGAATGATGCTTTGATTTCGACAAGGAACAAAGATTATGGGAATCCTCAGCTGTCGAACGAAAAAGGTAAAGATCAACCGAGTAGTTCGACAACAACTTCGACAGAAGTTGTACCACCCATCATCCCTGAATTAACAATAAAACCGCCAAAGCGTGTAGTACACAAGTCGACATTTAATCCTCGCGCGAGAGCGGCGCAGCATTATAACATAGTGGAAGATTTGGCACAATCGCCATCCGCTATGTCGACTCTTGAAGTACTACAAAATTGTCCAACCCAAAGGCAGGCCTTGTTATCAGCAATTGGTGGGGTTGATCCTAAGGATTCCAATCTTGTATCCTTTGATCACAAGGGATATGATCCTCAGTTACCAGCTAAGCTAGCTTTCCTTATTCAATTGAAAGCCCTCAACAAAACTGTTCACAGAACAATTATTGATGAGGGAGCATCGACATGTATTATGTCGATGAGCTGTTGGAAAACTTTAGGATCTCCAACCTTGTCTCGATCATCGACAACATTAAAAGCTTTCGACGGAAGGACTTATACCCCCTACGGTATCCTTAATAACTTAAAAGTTGAACTAGGAGGAAAAACAGTAGAAATTGATGTTGAGGTCATTGATGGAAATCTTGACTATAACATCCTACTGGGTAGACCATGGATTTATGCCATGGTAGTTGTTGTGTCGACTTATTTCAGGAAGATCGCATTCCCGTTTGAAGGAGGGATTACGGTCGTCGACCAACAAAATTTCCTCCCTAATGGTTCACAAGTTACAGGAAGCATTCCCATGATCCATGAGAGCAACCATTCGATTCAAGATATCGGAGTAGGATTATTGAAAGACCCCACATTGATGGGAACTTTCGCGCTACCACCTCCTATTTATATGGGAAATGTGTCATTTGTAGTGACCTGCAACATGATATCTTCCACGAAGGTCGACATGGATCATGCAATGGTTTTGCCCCCAAGCCCTTTAGAAATATTGTAGCAATCAATGTTTCAAGCAAGGGAGGCGAGCCCAAATCAACGCTCGTCAAGCGTTTGGGTAGATAGGTCTAGAGAATATGGGACCCCATTAGATCCTTGGTCGAAAGTACATGGGACTGACGAAGGAATCTTACAATCAATTATGATTGAGGGGGCACCATGGAATGATCACCACCATCGTTCCCTTCTTCCGGAATATGAAGAAGATACTCAAAGGGACCTTTATCACCCTTCAGTTTTTGAATTCCTAACAAATACTGTAAACACGGTGGATTCCAAGCGAAACCTATCCAATATTGAAGAGATTATAGCCATAAATATCTCGACTAAAACAGATGTTGTAGAGAATATTTATGTTGGCAAAGGTTGTTCCCCTTCAGAACTGGAAATATATAACGCTCTTTTTCGCGAATTTAGAGATGTCTTTGCTTGGTCATATGATGAAATGCTAGGCACTGACTCGAGTATCATTGAACATGAAATTAAAATGTATCCCGATGTCAAACTAGTAAGACAACGGCTTCGGCAGGTGCACCCCAAGAAAGCCGCAGCCATTAAAGTAGAAGTTGAAAAACTTCTCCATGCTGGATTCATCTACCCGGTTCCTCTAACCGATTGGGTATCGAATATTGTCCCTGTTATGAAGAAACAAGGGACGATTAGAGTGTGTGTCGATTATAGGGATGTAAACCAAGCTTGTCCGAAGGACAACTACCCTACACCCTTCATCGACCAGATAATTGATGAATGCGCCGGATGTGAAATCTTTTCATTTATGGATGGATTTTCCGGGTATAATCAAATCAATATCCGCCCACAGGACCAGTCAAAGACTGCACTTATTTGTCCATGGGGCACATTCGCTTATCGAAAATTACCCTTTGGTTTAAAGAACGCAGGGGCGACATTTCAGAGGGCGATGAATTATGCCTTCCATGACATCAAGAACATTGTTCAACCTTATCTCGATGATCTTCCGGCTCATTCGCGAAAGCGGACTGATCATCCGCAGCATTTAAGAGCGATATTTCTACATTTCCGACACTACAAGATAAGACTCAATCCGCACAAATGTGTGTTTTGTGTTGGTTCTGGTCGTTTACTTGGCTTTGTAGTCTCTAAGGATGGGATTCGTCTCGACCCCTGCAAGGTTCAGGCAATCATTAATTTTCCTCCACCTTCAAATTTGCTTCAGATTCAGAAACTCCAAGGGAAAGCAAACTTTCTGAGGAGGTTCATTCCAAATTACGCAGAACTTGCTAAGGGTTATACTCGTCTTTTGAAAAAGGATGTACCTTTTGTCTGGGACTAGGTGGCGCAAGCTTCCTTTGATGCTCTGAAAGATTGTCTAGTAAAAGCATCATTAATGTACGCCCCGGACTATCAAAGAGATTTTAACCTGTATCTGGCTGCAGCGGATACGACCATTGCGATGGTTTTAGTTCAAGAAGTCGATGGAATTGAACATCCTATTTATTATTTAAGTAAAAACTTAAATGATACAGAAAGTAAATATTCTTATGTTGAAAAACTAGCGCTTGCAGCTGTTCAAGCGATTCAAAGGTTTCGACATTATGTCCTCTTTCGGAAAACTACCATCTTGTCAGATTGCAACCCCATGACTTATATACTGTCGCGACAGTTGCTGGGGGGCAAATATTCAAAATGGATAGCGATCCTTCAAGAGTTTGATCTGGAATTTGTAAAATCCAAATCAAAGAAAGCTCTAGTTTTCGCAGAATTATTATGTGATTTCCCATCGTCGTCCAACGATGAAACATCAGAAGAGTCAATCGTGGACGAAAGTTTGTTTCTCATATCTGCAAGCGATGAGTGGTATGGAGATATCATAGTTTATCTCCAAACTCAAAAGTTCAGGCCAAACACCTCTCGCTCCGAACAAAAACGTATACGATACCAAGCAAAAGACTACATGATCGTCGGTGATTCACTTTACCGTCGTGGTGTCGATACAGTTCTGAGGAGGTGCCTTACCCATGAGGAGGCCGAAAAAGCCCTGAATGAATGTCATTCAGGTGTGTGTGGGGGGCATCAATCTGGATATGCAACAGCACAAAAAATCTTACGAGCAGGATACTTCTGGCCAACCATGTTCAAAGATTGCATAACCGCAGTCAGAAGTTGCCATGTTTGTTAAATTTTTGATAGCAAAACCAGATGACCACCCACACCCTTACAGCCGATAGTTGTTGTTGGGCCCTTCGCCAAGTGGGGCATCAATTTCATGCAATGTAACCCCACCTCGACCGGGGGGCATGGGTATATTATAGTCGTTGTTGACTATTTTACCAAATGGGCCGAGGCGATGCCTACATTGGATAACACTGGTGAAACAACTGCCGTTTTCTTTTTCAATCATGTAGTCGCCAGGTTCGGCGTACCACAGGCTATAGTTACAGATCATGGGTCGCATTTTCGCAATCACATGATGGTCGAATTAGCTGCCAAGCTAAGGCTATCTCACGATAGCTCTACCCCATATTATCCGCAAGCCAACGGACAAGTTGAAGCAATCAACAAGGTCTTGAAGCGTATGTTGCAAAGGATGATCGGGGTTCATAAAAGAAGGTGGCACCTAATCCTGTACTCAGCTTTGTGGGCTTACCAAACCTCGGTAAAGAATGCAACCGGGTTCACACCTTTTTCAACTGGTGTATGGCCTGGAAGCAGTCTTGCCAATCCAGTGCGAAATTTCGTCGCTTAAACTCGCAATCGATCTCCTCCCCGGAACTTCAGAAGAAGAGGCTCGTTTCTTGGAATTAATCCAATTGGATGAAACCCGTCGTGATGCCGCTTTGGCTATCGAAGCTCATAAGAAACGAGTCAAGGCTCAATTCGACAAAAATGTCAAACCTCGTGTCTTCTCAGAAGGTGATTTGGTCTTGCTTTATGACCAAGAATCTGATAAATTGGGAGCAGGTACATTCAAGTCTTTGTGGATGGGCCCCTATATTGTTAAAAGGGTGTTAACAAAAGGAGCCTACGAGTTAATGGATTACGACGGAATTCCACTGGCGCAGCCTCACAACGGGTTGTACCTCAAGCGTTACTATGCTTAAATAGTAACCTGCATGCTTTTGTTATATTTTGTTTTCGCTAAAGTATTTGTTCTGGTCGAGTGATCCACCTTTTTCATTTGTTGCAGATGTCGAACCTTCTGGAGACATGTGTTGGATATGCCGACGGAGCGAGTCGTAGTTCGCGAAACCTATCTTCCGTAGCCTGGGCCATTTTTGATCCAAGCGGCGAGTTAGTAAGTTTCAGAGGTGTGTGTATTGGGCAATCAACGAATAACATCGCTGAGTATAGCGCGTTGATAGAACTACTCTCTGATGCCATCACACGTGGCATCCGCCGACTAATTGTCAGGCTAGACTCACAGCTCGTAATACTACAACTCAATGGTATATATTATGTTTGCAATCCAGCTATTTATCGCATGTTCCTAAGGGTTAAGATCTTGGAAAGACGATTTGATTCAATTCAATATCAACATATTTCAAGAAACTTAAACACATTAACTGACTCATTAGCAAACTATGTGTTAGATAGACATTTGCAACATTTATAAAAGGGACACATCATCAAAGATTGTACATATGGATCATATAACTCAAACAGAATAAAACTCGAAAATAAAAATATATAAGCTGTTTATATAGTTCATACATAATGTTCTGTAACCAAGACAAAATTGGTCATATGACCTAAAACTCAAAAAGATGCTAGGGGGCACCCTAGCCTAGTGGTGCTCATGATAGCATGTCGGCCTGTGCAATCATGCACAAGAGACGAGTCCATCGTCTAGGTACACCGGTAGTGTGTCGCTGCAGCTGTAAAGGTAACTCATCAATCCTCACATCGGGAATGCCGAGAGTAAGGCTCTCAACCTGCTCCTGCACAGCTGTAAGGGTCTCAGTATCGTCAAGGTCGCGGAGAATAGCTCTCCTAGCAGGCTCTGCTGCCGGGGCAGCAACTGGCGGTCTCGGACGAACTGCTGGACGAACAGGACCAACATCTGCATGCACCCAAGAGTATGATTAAAAGTCTTGATAGAATAAAGCACAACAACATTATGAATAAGAACAGTAAACAGTAATATGGTCAAAGAATTTACCAATAGCGCCCCACTGTTCGCCATCCGGTAACACCAAATCCGGGTCACCTCGGAAATCCATACCCACATATGGATACTCGGAGAAGACCATCTCCTGGCGCTCGAACCACCTGAAGAAGGCCTCAGTAAAAGTAATCTGAGGTTGACCAGCATGCCTCGACATGTGATCAACCCACCTCTGCATGCGTGGCTCGGTCGGAGAAGGCAAGTCGAGTATGATGTAATGAGGCTGCATCAGTGGGATTTTCTCCAAGGCAAAGGCAGTCAAAATAGAACCAAATCCAAAGTTCTTCAGCTTCCCGTCCTTTGCCTTGGTCAACTGACTTTTCATCTGAACAAGTACTGCATCACACCAGTTGAATACTTTCGGTTGAAGACACTCCAAGGCGTGCTGCATATAAGATTTGTTGGCAACATGTAGAGCTTCGCTACCGGCCATCCTACCAATGGTATACAGAATGGACCTGAGAGACCTGTCAGTAATCTCACGGATAATAATCTTGCCGTCTCTGCTCGGCTGAGAACCTTCCCTGCAATACTGGCGGACATAATCTCTGGTGGAATCAGTCCCCCGGGCCGTACCTGACAAGGAAATGGGGGCACCTCGTCTTGACAACCCAGTCAAGAAGTACATGTCCTCTATGGTCAAGGGGATGGACTTTCCCCTAATCTGGAATACTTGGTTAACAGGATCCCAAGCATCAAGCATATACTGCAACAAAGTAATATGTGCCCTCATGCTAGAGATACGGAAAAACTTCAGCAGGCCACAGTTCCGCAGCGCGTTCACCGTGACAGGGTCATGGAGGGCAATCATGTCCTCCTCTTCATGTTCTCGTTCTCGCCACGTAAGGGACATTTTGTTCAAAGTTCCCTGCAAAGCAAACAAGAGAAAGAGTAAGTTCCTGATTTTGATGAAAAACTGGCGAAAATTCATCAAAAAATGAGCTGAAACTCAATTTTTCTGGCATGAAACTGGAAAAGGAAACCATGAAAAGAAAGAGCCAGGGTTTAGCTCCTACCTGGTCCAGACGGCGCCGAAAATCGTCCGCAGAATCTCCCGGAATCAGCTGATGAAAATCAAGGGGGAAGAGGCACCTCCAGAGCTCCAACAAACCAAATGCAAATGAAATGGTAAATGAGAGGTAAAAACACCTTTTAAATAGCTATTTACGTAGTTCAAAGTGAAATATTAGGGTTATAATCTCATTTTCATGCAAATATTATTCATTTCTAACAAAGTTTGTTGCAGCAATTGAAAATGAAGTACTATCCTTGAAAAGAGAAAAGCTAGTAATGGTAAAAAATCAAAATTTGACCATATAATCGAGCAGTTTTACCGCGGAATTTATGCTCGTTAAAAAATAGAAAAGCTAGATCCGAGCAGTTTTAATACATAGTTCATGCTCGTTAAAAAATAAACATAAGATTGAGCAAGAGTTTCCTCCAGAGTTTAAGCTCATTAAAAAATGAACCCATTCCGGTAAATAACCATTGTGATCGTAAATTTATTAGCCATAAAAAGCCTTGGTCGTGTTTGCACCTGCCACCTCCATTCCATTTGGCCGATCGTTCACCCCCATATGATTGTTTACCCATTTTGAGGAACAGCTGCGAAGAGTGATTTCACCTAGCCATCCTTGTGACACTGCCGTGATTGGAAAATTCCAACCTGTACCTGGAATCTGCTGCTATCCCTGTTTATCACTCGTTACTCAAAAGATGAGTCTTCTTTGAGCTCTTTTCAACTGACTCGTAAAATATGAAAAGTTTGCCAAGTTTTGGCCTTCCAGCTCGTTAAAGTGACCGGAAGAGCTATCCCTCCTCTAGATTTTAATCTTTTTGGACCTGAGGGATTATTACACAAAAAGGTCGAGCGCTTGTTTTATTCGGCTCGTTAAAATTATCGAAAACTCATCCCTTCTGTATTGTTTTATACTTTTTCGGACTTAAGGGATTAGATGACGAAAAAGGAATTTTGGAGTTAACTTTCTGTACCTTTTCAGACTCTCTAAAAATGAAAAGGACCGAGTTTTCCTTGTCGTTAGACTCGTTAAAATGATTAAATAGCGACAAACTTGTCTTTAGACGAGAACGAGTTTCCCTATCGCTAGGCTCGTTAAAACATAGCGATGGGCTTGCCCGAAGGGCAGGTTATAGAACAAGCATATGTTATCCTCCTCAAGCTTGACAAAAATAAAGAGGTACTGGTCAAAAATGACTGGGGAAAAATTGGGAGAACCTCAAAGCTTTAATGGTAGCAAGTCGCTCTTGAACATGACACTTTTCCTCCGTATCACATCGGGTTGGGTTGTTTCATTCACTGGTCTCATCACCATGGTCTTCGCCAAACCATCCACATTTGGGGTAATGCTACCGATCCATCGCATCAGTGTCGTTAAATGTTCAAGAGATGTTGTTCAGAAAGAGTCAACCGTGTCCCATCCACTGCCATACATTATCCTTCATCCACCCATGATCGCTACCCTGAATCATATTTCACAGATTGTTTTCACCTCCACTAAAATCATTAGCTCAGATCCGTGTCACTGATGTGGGATTCATTAAGGCCCTCCTTTGACAGATCGCTTCTTGTTGACTTCAGCTCATTATCCAAGAAGTTGATCTAGGAACAACCCCTTCAGTACTTTGAAGCTTGCATGCCTCAATGGCAAGTTTCTCACTTCTGGCGACAGGTATACATCAATGACCTTCGACCAGAAGATTTTGCGTGGTGTTCGACGCCAAGTCCTTTATTCACACCACGTGAATTGTACTGCAGTACCTTGAGGGTCATTATCATTATCGGTGATGCCTCTCGCGCTTGTTAACGGTTTACATCATTGACCGGTAATCAAGCGATGTCTTTCCATGTTCGACTTCAGAACAATTCTCGCATGGATCGACTTGTACTTAGAGTGAAGATCGAACGAGTTTGAAGACCCCGGATCTAGTTTCATCCATCCAGGCTACGATATATATTCAGGAAACATAAAGACATTTGGCATGTACATCATTGCAGCAGATGATCATCCTACTCAAAGGATGATAATTTCAGCAGAGAATTATCAGTCTACCATCAGACAGTCGTCTGTTCTATGTACTAAAATGAATTTATAAAGCTGAGCATGGGAATGCCCACCTCAGCTAGATCATGAAAGAAGAATGAAAAATAATGTATTGTATTGTATTTTATTACAGGTCACCTCTCAGCGATTGAATGAACTTCGGATCCTCCTGATAAAGCATTTCACCCGATAAACAACCTCATACTTTAGGGGTCAACTGTTATAGACATTTTTGTGCCTTACAGCATGAAGCATGAAATTTCAATAATCTAAGGGATCGAAAGTCCCTAAACATGTTGTTCCTACCCCTAGAGGAACAAGGTCAGCAAACCACAGCACTGAATATCAGTTCTCCACCTGAAAACACTCAAAAACAAGCTAATTCTGGATCATGTCAACTGCTCCACTGAGCATCTGCACTGAATGTCAACTGCTCCACTGTGTACCTGCACTGAATGTCAACTGCAAAGAAGGCTACCTGCGTTGGGCGAGTTTGGCCAAGTGGCACAGTCATTCCTCAAGGTGTCAATGCCCATGAAGCTTCCAAAATGACACTTGGATCAGGGAATTCGCCTAGTGATGAGTAAGAGGGTCTAGATCTCCAAGTGGAAGCAATAACCTCCAAGTGGACTCAAGAACTAAAGAACAACTGAAGTGGGAGAGGACACTAGTCAGCTTCATGCCAGCCTCAAGCTGACTCATCCTTTTTCCAAAACTCCTATATATAGAGCTCTCTCATGAGGTCTAGGGAGGCTGGAATCTGGTGAATGTAAGGAAGTGTTGTTGGTTTGAGTATAGAACTATTGGATGATTTGCTTGAAGGAGGTGAAGAGGAGATTTCTTTCTGCTGGGAGGTGATGCTGGATTGGGCATTTTATGGTTGTATCACTTCCTGAACTTTACTTCTTCCATTAATAAAGCATTTGAGGTTCTTCTATATGCATGTGTCTCAATGGTGTATTGTTATACTTGTGTATTTGATTTATTCTAATCCTTGAATCAATTATGAATGTATGCTTCTTGTAGTTTCCCTCTCTTGCCATTTTGCAGGATCTTGGTGTAGCTGGGCCAGTGAAAGAGCAAGGAGCTGGGAGCAAGCAGCAAAGAGAGAAGATTGCATCAAGCATTAGCGGAAGACATCGGTTAGTGGATCTCTTCCTCCTCTCTCTTACATCTCATAAAGAAGTAATCTCAAATAGCTTTGCTTTGATTGTTGCTGAGGTACTATCACCCTTAGAGTGGGATAGGGTCATTCCATATTGGATACTTTTCCCAACAACAGAAAGGCATGGACGAAAAGCAGAATGTCCAAGCATGGACAAACACCTATCTCCCAGCCGAATCGATCCTCCTATATGCGCGGTCAACTCAAGTCAAAGCATGGCACCTGGCAGACAAAAGCAGCAACAACAGCTCGTTCTATTTTTATTTGGTTTTTGTTCTTTTTGAAAACACTTAGGATAGAAACATTTTGAAAAGGCTTGATGTAATAAAAGCGGCAACAGCCGAATGTACATTCATTGTAGCAATGACATGGCTGTGGATATACATATGTAAATACAGTCCGGTTAATGGTTAATGTTTAATCGTTGAATCGTTCCAGAACAGAGTTTTTAAGTTTAATACTAAGACCTATTCACAGTTACGACTTGTGTATCTCGTGCATTGATTTGGTAGCCGGTCGATTATAAGCCAGTGTACCCTTGGAACGCGGACGGGCCCTGCGTTCAATCGGTATACTGTCCATTTATTTCATTTACATTTCGGTTATTGTATGGTTTGCACAGTGATTGGATTTCGATTTCAATAGGTTTTATATGGTTTGCATAATAGTTACAATTACATATCTTTCGATTTCCATAGATTTCAATTTCCATTGAATGTATATGGTCTGCGCTTATGGTTGGTTTGCATTTATGGTTATGCTGCACAGTCATCACTGAGATTTGGAAGTGCGTCCTGTAAGGGATTCGATCCCTGTGTGTCTTCTAAAAGTACCATCACAAACTCTGTTTTTATTCCACAATTCATTTATGCTCTCTATATAGCTTGATATAGTGTAAATATCATTGAATGCTGTGTGTTTACTGAACAATGGTTTTCTGGGTAATATCTTTGTAAGGAGATTAAAATCATTTTACAGTCATACGCAGTGCTTAGGTTTGCACAGTCATACACAGTGCTTAGGTTCAGGGTTTAATTTGGTAAATGCATTTAATGATAAGCATTGTAATCAGGTATATTAGTAAGGTAATCTGAGTGTTTGAATGATAGGTGACATATCCCAGCCTTCCATAAAGAAGCCTTGTAACCTACATCATAATCACTTGGCCAACAATCCTTTATGTCTATATATTTTAGACCATGCCTCTAAGCTTACGCACCTTGGTCGATATTAAATATAGAGTCTAGCCTAGTACCCTAGCTAGAACACTACATTTTGGCGCCGTTGCCGAGGACGCGTACTTAAAGGATTCAAACAAAAAGAAAAAAATTTCAATACACAAAAATAAACAAAAACACAGTTAGAAATCATGTTCATTTATGCCTAGACTTAGAGACAATCAAGGGAGATTTGTAAAAACCCTCCACCATCTAAAAACTAACCCATCATCATCAGGAGCAGACTCTCTAGGGAATACAACAACGGCTGAGGAGGATATCCAAACATTGGAAGAAAGATTTTATTCAGGACAGCAAATTACTCTTGCTGAGAGAGAAACTCTATTTGCACATAAATCACAGCAGAAGCCCTTTCCTAGATCTTCTACACAAGGGAAAAGTAGTACAATTACCAAGCAATCTTCCTTTCTCTCTTTTCCACCAAGTGACACTGACACAAAGAGACCAATTAGAATGGCTGAGGAGGGATCTGGATCAGTTCCCCACCAAGAGGAGGAGGAGTCAACTTTTAAGTTCCCTATACAAGAACCACATGAGGATGAGGAGATCAAAATGAAAAATATACCCCCATCCTTGCTACCCAATTTCTATGGTATGGCTTCAAAGGATCCGGACTCATTCTTATTCGAGTTTGACATTGTATGTCGAACTTATGGCTATACAGATGATGCTCATAGGCTCAGATTGTTTCCAGCCACATTAAAGGCAACAACCTTGAAATGGTTTATGGGGCTAGGTGAGCATGCCATAGTTGATTGGGATGGCATGAGGAGAATATTTCTAAGGAAATATCAGCCTTATTGCAGATCCAAAGACTCTAAAGATGACATATTTAGAATGAGTCAGCAGGAGGATGAAACCTTAGAAGAATATTTAGAACGGTTTGTCTATAACTTGCAAAAATCTAAACACCGAACAATGCCTCCTGATCTGGTCCGCACAATATTCTTGAAAGGTATCCGGGAAGAATACATGGATGATCTCAACTTAATGGGCAAAGGTGACATTTTTGCCTTACCCTTTGAAGAAATAGCTGAGCTGTGTGAAAAATATTCGAGTAAAGCTAAAATGGGAAAGAGAACCTTGTCATCAAGGGTCACAAAAACTGCCTCTGCTAGTGTCACCCGGGCTGAAATTGGTAATCTTTTAGAAGAGTTTAAAACAGATTTGTTGAGCACTCTAGGGAACCAAATTGATACCTTAAAGGCCAAAAAGAAACAGGAAGAAGAAGATAATATCATGGCTATTTTCTGCCCCAAATGCCGCAAGAAACATGCATTAAAAGACTGCCCTCTAGAAAATATCCAAGTTTGTGCTTTCTGTATTGAACATCATGATATGTTTAACTGTCCTAAAGTTAAAATTTTGCAAGACTGTAACATGGCAGCCAGTACAGAGATGGAAAACGTGTATTACATGGGCACAAAGCGACCATGGCAGCCAAGGCAAGCACCCCAAGGTATGTTTCCTAATCAAAATCTGCAATTTCCTATGAATGATCAGATGTATGCACAAAACTCATGGAATGTACCCATGCCATGGCAGCATGGAAACCAACCACAAAATCAATGGAGATCGTCTCAACAATACTCACAATCTTATCATCCATATCCTCAATCATACCCACCTTACTCACAGCCATATCAACAGTACCAACAACCATATCCATCACATTCTCAAACATATCAGCAGCACCCTCAGCAAGTTGTTTATCAGCCCCAACCCTCTCAACAAGCACTGCCTGCTCCTCCACCAATAAATGTACCACAACTACAATTTCCAACTAACCCACAACCTCCCAGACCCACTCAAATACCTGCTCAAACTGTCCCAAATCCGAATAATAGAGCAGAGAGGCCAGCCTATAATGTAGAGGAAGGAACTTCATACTCCACACTGCCTTTGCAAAACATTAATCTGAGGTCTGGTAGGGTGCTCCAGAAGGATTCTCCAATAACAGATCAACAAGAAGAAAACTCAGACAATGAAATGACAACTCAAACAAAACCAAGCAGTGATACCAAAGATAAACAGATGCAATCACTGCATCCACCTTTTCCAGACCGATTGGTCCAAGTAAAACCACCACTGCCTCCACCACAATTTGATGTCTTGGATGAACTTAAAAATGTCTACATAAAAATCCCACTGCTGCAAGCTATAAAGGACATTCCTATCTATACCAAAGCCATCAAAGACATGTGTCTCAAGAAGCCTGCTAGGAAAAGGATTGATCCTCAGACCATTCATGTTTTAAGAAATTTAGCAGGTCTTATGACCAATACCATCTCCATGGAGAAGTATGTTGATCCTGGCATTCCCAAAGTGACCACCATCATTAACAACATATGGATTCCAAACACTTTGATAGATCTTGGAGCCGCAATCAATGTCATGGCCCTTGAAACCATGAGAACACTCCAGCTCATGAATTTGCAACATACCACGATTGTTCTTGAACTAGCTGATAGGTCCAAAGTCATTCCTGAAGGGATTTTGGAAGACATCATTGTCTCACTGGACTCTTGGGAGTATCCAGTGGATTTCCTAGTCCTTCAACCCAAATCCAATTTAGGAGGACACCCTATCATCCTAGGTAGACCATGGTTAGAGACTGTTGATGCATTCATTGGATGCCGATTAGGCAACATGATTATTTCCAGAGGGACCGAAAGAAAACAACTCACCCTCTATCCATCGGCACAATCACCAGCAGTAACACATAACTTGTGGCTTGATGATAAATTTAATGATAAAGAAGAAGTACAATTTGTTTTTAGCATTGACCAGATCTATGACTTCCACGAAGACAATAATGATTTGGTAGAATTATTTCTTTCTCAACCCGATGTATCCGAAAATTTGAGAAATGAACAATATAATGCTGCAGATGTACTTTTGGCTCAAAACTTTCAAGAAACATGCACTATGGACTCTTTGAAATCTACATTTCACGACATATTTCCAGTTCAATTCATCACCAATACACAGAGTCAGGTCATAGAGATCAGTCCAGGGAAAACTTTGAACATAGGCAACCACCTAGACTCATCTCAGCAAGAGAAATTGATTAGACTCTTGAAGAAGTACCAAAAAGCCTTTGCTTGGGATTACACTGACATGCATGGGATTCACCCCGACACATGCACTCACCATATCTACACAGATAGCACCATTAAACCAGTGAGGCAACCACAAAGAAGAATGAACCCCATGCTCCAAGACATTGTCAGAGAGGAATTGCAAAAACTTTTGAGAGTCAACTTTATATATCCTATTTCTGACAGTCAGTGGGTATCCCCATTGGTTATCGTGCCCAAGAAAATGGTAAGTGGTGCATCTGTGTTGATTACAGATAGTTGAATAAAGCAACACTCAAAGATTACTTCCCACTGCCATTTATTGACCAAGTGTTAGACACCCTAGCTGGAAAATCATCATTTTCTTTTCTTGATGGTTTCAGTGGCTACAACCAGATCAGGATTGCCTCTGAAGACCAGGACAAAACCACATTCACCTGTCCTTGGGGCACCTATGCCTACAATGTTTTTCCATTTGGACTTTGTAACGCTCCAGCTACATTTCAGCGAGCTGTGTTAGCTATTTTCGCTGATTTAATTCATGATTGTGTTGAAGTGTATATGGATGATTTTTCAGTATATGGCAATTCATTTGAACATTCATTAGAAAATCTTGAGAGAGTTTTGAAAAGGTGTATTGAAGCTAACCTGTCCCTCAGCAACGAAAAGTGCTTTATGATGTGAAATGAAGGGATAGTGTTGGGCCATTATATCTCTTTTCAAGGCATCCAGGTTGACCCAGCCAAGATCCAGATTATTGCCGATATGCCTATTCCACAAAATCAGAGAGAGGTAAGAAGTTTTCTTGGGTATGCAAGCTATTACCGCAGATTCATTGAACATTTTAGCAAGATAGCTTTACCTTTGTTTAAACTTCTAACCAAAGATGTACTTTTCAACTGGACTGAGAACTATCAACATGCATTCGAACAACTCAAAAAGAAACTATCTACCGCACCAGTCTTGAGAGGGCCTAATTGGAGTTTACCATTTCATATTTTTACCGATGCATCTGACACTGCAGTAGGTGCATCATTAGGCCAAAAATAGGAATCTTGTACTTATGCCATTTATTTCATTAGTAAAAATCTAACACTTGCAGAGCTAAACTATACAGTTACAGAAAAGGAAACGCTTGCCATCATTTATGCTGTGAATAAATTCCGACATTACATAACTGGTTATGAAGTCTTTGTACATACTGATCATTCTGCCATTAAACATCTCATGAATAAACCAATAACTAGTGGCAGAGTTACCAGATGGTTACTATTGTTACAGGAATTTAACATCACAATGTTAGATAGACCAGGCAAAGAGAACCAGGTGGCTGATTTTCTCTCTAGACTGCAAAATCCAGGTGAGGTTGTTCCAGTTGAAGATTCTTTTCCGGATGAACACTTATTTGCAATTTCCATAGTAACTCCTTGGTATGTTGATTTGGCTAATTACTTGTCTACAGGAAGGACACCTCCACACTTCACTGCAAAGGAAAGGAAAAGACTAATCAAACAAAGTGCTAGATATTCATGGCTTAATGGCGATCTATTTTATATTGATTTTGATATGATCATTAGGAGATGTGTAAGAAATGATGAGGTAATTGACATTTTAAAATCTTGCCATGATGAACCGTGTGGTGGGAATTTTGCAGCGAAGCGGACAGCCTTCAAAGTTCTTACTCTTGGATACTACTGGCCATCCATTTTCAAGGATGCCAAGAAGTATGTAAAGAGTTGTGACAGCTGCCAAAGAATGGGCAGACCAACAGCTACCGATGAGATGCCCCTTCAGCCCCAAGTTCACTTAGAGCCATTTGATAAGTGGGCTCTGGACTTTATAGGACCTATTAACCCAGCCTCCAATGGTAAGAAGTACATCTTAGTATGTATTGATTACGTCACAAAGTGGGCAGAAGCAAAAGCACTGGGGAGAGCAACCGAACACACAGTAGTCAATTTCCTTTTTGAGGAGATCTTTGTGAGGTATGGAGTACCAAGGGAAATTGTAACTGATCAAGGTACTCAATTCACCTCAAAGCTCATGAAGGACATCACAGACAAGTACCAAATAAAGCATAGAAAAAGTACCCCTTATCATCCACAGGCCAATGGGCAGGTGGAAACAACAAACAAAACTTTGGAGGGGATCATTACCAAAATTGTTGCAATGAACAGGAAAAATTGGGAAGAAAAGCTCAAAGAGGCACTCTGGGCTTACAGGATTACTTGGAAAGATACCACAGGATTTACACCATACCAATTGGTGTACGGTAAGGAGGTCATGCTTCCTATTGAATTCCAAGTTCACACTTTTAAACTGGCTGCAGATTTACAAATTTATTTGGACCAAGCACAAAAAGAAAGAATCCATCAGTTGAACCAGCTGGATGAGATGAGGCAGCAAGCAGAACAAACCACCATCCTCATGCAAAAACACAAGAAGCAATGGCATGATTCACACATTAAGAAGAAGCACTTCAAGGAAGGTGACTGGGCTTTACTTTTTGATTCAAAATTCTAGGATCATAAAGCCAAGTTCACCACCCATTGGATGGGCCCCTATGAGATTATTCAGGCTTATGACAATGGTTCAGTTAAGCTCAAAACTATTGATGGCGAAGGTCACTCCTTCACAGTCAATGGTCATCGCCTGAAACTGTACACCAAGCCCATCAGCAAGCAAGATTTTCTCCACACACTATCTCAGCAACGAGAGGTTGAGATACTACAGCCCTCAGCTGCAGTATCACTGCCTTAGTTTCATTTCCTTTCAATTTCAAAGTCAAAAAGAAAAAGAAAAAATAAAAATAAAAAGATAATGGGTTAGATGTGAAAACCAGTATTTGGCACAATCTAACCCCGAATTCCTACTTGAAAACCAATTCGTTGGCGGGTATGAATTCTCTTTCTTTTGTTCACTGTTTAATTTCTCAGCTGAATCATGACTTGAGGACAAGTCAAACTTTAAGTCAGGGAGAGAGGCATCAACATTATGTTCTGTTACTTTTATCTCTCCCTTGTAAATTCTTCAAGATTTCTTATTCTATATTTTCATGTAAATTTCCAACAGCAGCTTGTTCCAGCATTCCAGACTTCAATAAATAAGCTGTTTTGTCATGATTTATTTCAGAGGGACCTGGTTATAAACATTTTGCAGGGGGACCTGTTCTGTTCAGATATCTACGCTACCAACACCAGCAGTAATGGGACCTGTTTTAAGACATTCAGAAGGGACCTGTTACATCTTCAAAAATTTTCTAAGGGACCAGTTACATCTTCAATTTTTCTCAAAGGACCTGTGCATTCAATCTTCCTCAAAGGACCTGTTACAACAAGCAAAAGAACAGTCCGAAAAGGGACTAGCTACTCAGCATGTCAATACAATAACGATCAACAAAAGAGTAATGTGTTTCTGTTCTTAAACATTTAATTTCCTAGATTGATTTTTAATGTAACTTTGATGACTATGAACTGTTATGATTAGTTTCAAGGACACCTACATCAATCTCCTATCACCCCTTATCCCACCGATTCTCATCATTCCCATACATCAACCTATTCATATCCCTAAAACCCATTACCAACACATCCACCTTGTCATATATCCTACAGTCATACCAACATCCTCTATACGACCGAATACCAACTGAAAAGGGCACATGGTGAGTTGTGTTTTTAAATACAAAGGAAGAGACAGATGTAAAGCGGCCTATATATATTTCACTCCACACAGCCAAATCATAACTTCACCACCCAACGTACCCAATGATCAAAAGGGGCTCCCCGAAATCATACCCAACATTATAGATACGCTACCAGTGCTCTTGTGGTGACATCCATGCAAGCGTACAACACTCCTCTGTTTTTTTTTTAAATGAATGGTTACGTTGTGAAGTGAGTACAGGGTTATCTCACCATCATTTCCACCTTCGATTCCCATAACTTCCAAAGTGAGAACCAGAAGCAAGGAGCGCCAAAGAGAGTATTATCATTTGGGTAGATTTACACAGTGGAATCAGAAGCAAGGAGCGCCGAAGGGAGTATTATCGTTTGGGTCGATTTACACAGTGAAGATTGAAACCAGTGAGTGTTGAAAGAGGAAAGTATCACCATTCTATTTTGACTCCCATCACAGTCATATCGACCGGCCGAGCATCATATTGAAGACTGAAGGAAGTGATACATCAGGTAACCAACTCGAAATTTCTTTGTTAAAATTGTAAGAATATAGACAGAGAAGGGTTAGAAGCATGACCCTCTGCCACCACCATGACTAATAGGGTCGAACCGAGTGTGTTCGACAGTTCACAATACCATGAGGATTTCATTGAAATTCTCAGAGAAATACAGTGGTTACCATTTCTAGAAAAATTCCATGGAAGTAATGAGGAAGTTACCAAGCAATTTGCCTTCACCTTTAATGGAGAAAAGGCCCTAATAGGTAACTTCTCCTTCAGAATTTCAGAGGATACTATAGCTCAGGCAATAGGGATTAGTCCAGAAGGGGAGAAGTACTTTAAAACCAAGCAATTTAAAGAGAAATCATGGACACAGTCCATGTCTAGATCTAGAGTCTCCTCAGTAAACTGGAAGAAGGGTGTTCCAAGAAGCTGGTTAGTTCATCCTTGGGATGAAATGGTTTACATCCTTCAAAAATTCATAACCTGTGAAGTTAGGTACAGTATTGTTTATCTATACCACATCAAACTACTCCTCCATTTGAAGAAACAATGTGTAATCAGTGTGCCATATTTTCTGCTACAAAGCTTAACTAAGATGTCCAAGACTATCCAGAAGCAAAAGGGGAATGAAGACAAGAGCTTGTACCATTTTGGCTTAATTAAAATCCTCATTGAGCATGAATTGCAGAAAAGAGGGAAACCATGGAAAGAATTCCTAGCTGTCAATCAAATTAGAGATGAGGAAGAAAAAGAAGAAGTGCAAGAGGACTCAGGGTTTATGAAGGACATTGATGAAGAAATTCCAGTATCCAAAGCCAGCAAAGCACCTCTACCTGTGGGCAGCATAAGGACCAGGAACATGCAAAAAGGAGATGCTAAGAGGGCCGAAAAAGACAAAAATTTTACCACTTACTCACGAAGAACAAGGCGGACACCAAAAGCCCAGTTGCAAGAAGACCAGTTTGAATCTCATGCACCTACACAAATGGATGTTGAGAGTGGTGACCATTCACTACCAGCACCAGAAGTTGACATCGAGGTAGAAAGCAATAACAAACAAGAAAAATGTTCACCACCTCCCATCAAAAGACAGAAGAAGTTAGAGAAACAAATTGAAGAATTGAAGGAAGAGCTCATGGAAGCTAACATGTTGGAAAAAGTTATTAAAAGAGAAAATGAAATGCTCCGGGCGCAAAGCAAAGAAACTCAGAAGAAAAATGAAAAGTTAAAGGAAAGAATCAGTGAATTGGAGACTGAGCAAACTGAGATTTCTAACTGGGCCACTAAGTGGTACAATCAGAAGAAGACCCTTAAAGAAAAATATAAAAAGTTAAAGCAGGAGCTCAAGGGACAGAAAGATAACCAGGTGAAAAAGAATGTAGACACCTTGCTCAAGGCAGCAGAGATCCAGGCAGGGATAGAGTTCAAGGGAAGCACTTCGAGGGTAGCATGAGGACATGCTAATCCTTAAGTCGGGGAGAGATGTTGGTATCATCCCAAGACCACTTTTTCCTCCCAAAAACATATCATTTATCCATTCATTTTCATCATATATCCCTTAGAATCCTTGAAAATTGATTATTAATAGTCTTATAGTTATTAAATTGCATAGAAATTGATTTAGGGGTTTTATGTTGAAGAATTAGAAGTTTTTGATGAAATGGTTACAGGAAGTTCCCACATCCTGTAATAAGCTTATCGTTTGACATGTGGCGCAGCAGTTGGGCTAGAACGAAAGGCATGGACGAAAAGCAGAATGTCCAAGCATGGACAAACACCTATCTCCCAGCCGAATCGATCCTCCTATATGCGCGGTCAACTCAATTCAAAGCATGGCACCTGGCAGACAAAAGCAGCAACAGCAGCTCATTCTATTTTTATTTGGTTTTTGTTCTTTTTGAAAACACTTAGGATAGAAACATTTTGAAAAGGCTTGATGTAATAAAAGCGGCAACAGTTGAATGTACATTCATTGTAGCAATGACATGGCTGTGGATATACATATGTAAATACGGTCCGGTTAATGGTTAATGTTTAATAGTTGAATCATTCCATAACAGAGTTTTTAAGTTTAATACTAAGACCTATTCACAGTTATGACTTGTGTATCTCGTGCATTGATTTGGTAGCCGGTCGATTATAAGCCAGTGTACCCTTGGAACGCGGACGGGCCCTGCGTTCAATCGGTATACTGTCCATTTATTTCATTTACATTTCGGTTATCGTATGGTTTGCACAGTGATTGGATTTCGATTTCAATAGGTTTTATATGGTTTGCATAACAGTTACAATTACATAGATTTCGATTTCCATTGAATGTATATGGTTTGCGCTTATGGTTGGTTTGCATTTATGGTTATGCTGCACAGTCATCACTGAGATTTGGAAGTGCGTCCTGTAAGGGATTTGATCCCTGTGTGTCTTGTAAAAGCACCATCATAAACTCTGTTTTTATTCCACAATTCATTTATGCTCTCTATATAGCTTGATATAGTGTAAATATCATTGAATGCTGTGTGTTTACTGAACAAGGGTTTTCTGGGTAATATCTTTGTAAGGAGATTAAAATCATTGTTACAGTCATACGCAGTGCTTAGGTTTGCACAATCATACACAGTGCTTAGGTTCAGGGTTTAATTTGGTAAATGCATTTAATGATAAGCATTGTAATCAGGTATATTAGTATGGTAATCTGAGTGTTTGAATGATAGGTGACATATCCCAGCCTTCCGTAAAGAAGCCTTGTAACCTACATCATAATCACTTGGCCAACAATCCTTTATGTCTATATATTTTAGACCATGCCTCTAAGCTTACGCACCTTGGTCGATATTAAATATAGAGTCTAGCCTAGTACCCTAGCTAGAACACTACAACCTCCTTTTTCCTCCTAAAACATATCATTTGCCTATTCCTTTTCATCATATATCTCTTAGAATCCTTGAAAATTGATTAGTTAATAGTTCTATAGTTATTAAAATGCATTGAAATTGATTTAGGAGTTTCATGTTAAAGAATTAGAAGTTTTTGGTAAAATGGTTACAGGAAGTTCCAACATCCTGTAATTGGCTCATTGTTTGACATGTGGCACACCAGCTGGGCTAGAGCGAAAGGCATGGATGAAAAGTAGAATGTCCAAGCATGGACGAATACCTATCCTACAGCAGAATCGACCCTCCTACATGCGCGGTCAACACAGGTCAAAGCATGGCACACTGGCGACAAAGGCAGCAACAGCAGCGCATTCTAATTTGATTTAGTTTTTGTTCTTTTTGAAATCAGTTTAGGATGGAAACATTTTGAAAATCTCGATGTAGTAAAAGCGGCAACAGCCATATTCTGAATGTACATTCATTTTCGAAATGACATGGTTGTAAATAGACATATGTAAATACAGTTCGATGTAATGAACGATGGTTAATAGTTTTATCATTCTGAAACAAAGTTTTTGAACTTAATACTAAGACTCCAGTTACAGTCACGACCCTTGTCTTGTGCGTTGATTTGATAGCCGGTTGAATACAGTCCAGTATACCTCTGGAACGTGGACGGGCCTTGTGTTAAACTGGTATACTGTCCTTTTCGTTTTATTCGCACTTAGGGTATCATATGGTTTGCACAGTAGTTACGATTGGTTTTCAATTTCAATAGCTCTTGATTTCAATTGAATGTATGTGGTTTGTGTTTGTGGTAATACTTGAACAGTCATCGTTGAGATCTTGAAGCGCGTCCTGTAAGGGATTCGATCCCTGTGTTTTCTTTTAAAAGTAATGTCATGAACCTTGTTTTCATTTCAAAATCCATTTATGATCTCTGTATATTTTTATCTTGTATGAATATTAGTGAATGCTGGGTGTTTGCTGAACAAGGGTTTTATGTGTGATGTCTCTGTAAGGAGATTGAAGTCTTGGTTTGCAGTGATACACAGTGTTTAGGTTCAGTGTTTAATTTGGTAAATGCATTTAATGATAGTATTGTAATCAGGTATATTAGCAGAGTGACCTGAGTGTTTGGATGATAGGTAACATACCCCAATCTTCCGTAAAGAAGTCCTGTGACCTACATCATAACCACTTAGCCAACAATCCTTTATGTCTATATACTTTAGATGCATGCCTCTAAGCTTACGCATCTTGGTCGATAATAAATATAGTCTAGTCTAGTACCCTAGCTAGAACACTTCATTTTGGCGCCGTTGCCGGGGAGGCGTACTTAAAGGATTCAAACAAAAAGAAAAAAATTTCAATACACAAAAAATAAACAAAAACACAGTTAGAAATCATGTTCATTTATGCCTAGATTTAGAGACAGTCAAGGTAGATTTGTAAAAACCCCCCACCATCTAAAAACTAACCCATCATCATCAGGAGCAGACTCTCTAGGGAATACAACACCAGCTGAGGAAGTTATCCAAGCATTGGAAGAAAAACAAAAGTCAGGACAGAGACTTACTCTTATTGAAAGGCAAACTTTATTTACACATAAATCTCAGAAGAAGCACTTTCCTAGACCTTCCACACAAGGAGAAAGTAGCACAGTGACCGAACAATCTTTCTTTAATCTCCTTTTTCAAACAAGTGACACTGACACAGAGAGACCTATTAGAATGGCTAAGGAAGAATCTGGATCAGTACCACGCCAAGGAGATGAAGAGGAGTCAACTTTTAAGTTTCCTATACATGAACCACAGGAAGATGATGAGATCAAAATGAAAAACATACCCCCATCTGTGCTACCAAACTTCTATGGTATGGCTTCGGAGGATCCAGACTCATTCTTGTTCGAGTTTGACATTGTATGCCGAACATATGGCTATACAGATGATGCTCATAGGCTTAGATTATTCCCAGCGACATTAAAGGCATCAGCCTTAAGATGGTTCATGAGGCTTGGTGAGCATGCTATAGTTGATTGGGATGGCATGAGGAGAATATTTCTTAGGAAATGTCAGCCTTATTGCAGATCCAAAGATTCTAAAGATGATATCTTTAGAATGAGCCAGCAAGAGGATGAAACCTTAGAGGAATATTTAGAACGGTTTGTCTATAACTTACAGAAATCTAAACACCGAACTATGCCTCTTGATCTGATCCGCACAATATTCTTGAAAGGTATCCGAGAGGAATACATGGATGACCTCAACTTGATGGGCAAAGGTGACATTTCTTCCTTACCCTTTGAAGAAATCACTGAGTTGTGCGAAAAGTATTCAAGGAGTAAAGCTAAAATGGGAAAGAGAACCCTGTCATCCAAGGTCACAAAATCTGCCTCTGCAAGTGTCACAAGAGCTGAAATAGGGAATCTTTTAGAAGAGTTTAAAACAGATCTGTTAAGAACCCTAGGGAACCAAATTGACACTTTAAAAGCTGAGAAGAAACAAGAAGATGAGGATCACATAATGGCTATCTTCTGCCCAAAATGCCGGAAGAAACATGCATTAAAAGACTGCCCTCTAGAAAACATCCAAGTTTGTGCTTTCTGTACTGAACATCATGATATGTTTAACTGTCCTAAAGTTAAGGTTTTGGAGAACTGTAATATGGCAGCCATTGCAGAGATGGAAAACGTGTATTACATGGGTGCAAAGAAACCATGGCAGCCGAAGCCAACACCTCAAGGTATGTTTCCAAGTCAAAACTTGCAATTTCCTATGAATGATCAAATGTATGCACAAAACTCATGGAATGTACCCATGCCATGGCAACACCAAAACCAACCACAACACCAATGGAGACCGTCTCAACAGTACTCCCAATCTTATCATACATATCCTCAATCATACCCACCTTACTCACAACCATATCAACAATACCAACAGCCGTATCCATCACATTCTCAACCATATCAGCAGTATCCTCAGCAAGTTGCCTATCAGCCCCAACCTCCTCAACAAGCACTGCCTGCTCCTCCACCAATAAATCCACCACAACTGCAATTTCTAGCTAACTCACAACCTCCCAGACCCACTCAAATTCCTGCTCAAACTGTCCCAAATCCAAATAATAGAGCAGAGAGGCTAGCTTACAATGTAGAGGAGGGAACCTCTTATTCCACACTACCTTTGCAAAATATTAACTTGAGGTCTGGTAGGGTACTCCACAAAGATTCTCCAATAACAGATAAGCAAGAAGAAAACACAGAAAATGAAAATGAAATGACAAATCAAAGAAAACCAAACAATGATACCAAAGACAAACAGATGCAACCACTGCATCCACCTTTTCCAGACCGATTGGTCCAAATAAAACCTCCACTGTCTATACCACAGTTTGATGTCTTAGATGAACTCAAGAATGTCTACATAAAAATTCCACTGCTACAAGCTATAAAAGACATTCCTATCTATACCAAAGCCATCAAAGACATGTGCCTCAAGAAGCCTGCTAGAAAAAGGATTGGTCCTCAAACCATTCATGTTTTAGGAAATTTAGCAGGCCTTATGACCAATACCATCTCCATGGAGAAGTATGTTGACCCTGGCATCCCCAGAGTGACCACCATCATTAACAACATATGGATTCAAAACACTTTGATAGATTTCAGGGCCGCAATCAATGTCATGACTCTTGAAACCATGAGAACACTCCAGCTCATAAATTTGCAACATACAACGATTGTTCTAGAACTAGCTGATAGGTCTAAAGTGATTCCTGAGGGGATCTTGGAGGACATCATTGTCTCATTGGACTCTTGGGAGTATCCAGTGGATTTCTTAGTCCTTCAACACAAATCCAACTTAGGAGGACACCCTATCATCCTTGGTAGACCATGGTTAGCGACTGCTGATGCATTCATAGGATGTCGATCGGGCAACATGATCATTTCACGAGGGACCAAAAGAAAACAACTCACCCTTTATCCATCGGCACAATCACCAGCAGTAACACGCAATTTGTGGCTTGATGATAAATTTAATGATAAAGAAGGAGTACAATATGTTTTTAGCATTGGCCAAATCTATGATTTCCAAGAACAAGACAATAATTATTTGGTAGAATTATTCCTTTCTCAACCTGATATGTCCGAAAATTTGAGAAATGAACAATATCATGCTGCAGATGTGCTTCTGGCCCAAAGCTTTCAGGAAACATGCACCATTCAATCTTTGCAAACCACATTTCACGACATTTTTCCAGTTCAATCCATCACCAATACACAGAGTCAGATCATAGAGATTAGTCTAAGGAAAACTATGAACATAGGCAATCACCTAGACTCGTCTCAGCAAGAGAAATTGATTAGACTCTTGAGAAAATACCAAAAAGCCTTTGCTTGGGACTACACCGATATGCATGGGATTCACCCCGACACATGCACTCACCATATATATACAGATAGCACCATTAAACCAGTGAGGCAACCACAGAGAAGAATGAACCCCATGCTCCAAGATATTGTCAGGGAGGAATTGCAAAAACTTTTGAGAGTTAATTTTATATATCCTATTTATGACAGTTAGTGGGTATCCCCATTGGTTATAGTGCCCAAGAAAAATGGTAAGTGTCGCATTTGTGTTGATTACAGACAGCTGAACAAAGCAACGCTCAAAGATTATTTCCCACTACCATTTATTGACCAAGTGTTAGACACCCTAGCTAGCAAATCATCATTTTCTTTTCTTGATGGTTTCAGTGGCTACAACCAGATCAGGATCACCTCAGAAGACCAGGACAAAACCACATTCACCTGTCCTTGGGGTACTTATGCTTACAATGTTTTTCCATTTGGACTATGTAACGCTCCAGCTACATTTCAGAGAGCTGTGCTAGCTATTTTCGCTGATTTAATTCATGATTGTGTTGAAGTTTACATGGATGATTTTTCAGTATATGGAAATTCATTTGAACATGCATTAGAAAACCTTGAGAGAGTTTTGAAAAGATGTATTGAAGCTAACCTGTCCCTCAGCAATGAAAAGTTCTTTATGATGTTAAACGAAGGGATAGTGTTAGGCCACTATATTTCTTTTCAAGGCATCAAGGTTGACCCAGCAAAGATCCAGATCATTGCTGATTTGCCAATTCCACAGAATCAGAGAGAGGTAAGAAGTTTCCTTGGGTATGCAAGCTACTACCGAAGATTTATTGAACATTTTAGTAAGATAGCTTTACCTTTGTTTAAACTTCTAACCAAAGATGTACTTTTCAACTGGAATGAGAACTGTCAACAAGCATTCGAACAACTCAAAAAGAAGTTATCAACCGCACCAGTCTTGAGAGGGCCTAATTGGAGCCTACCATTTCATATCTTTACAGATGCATCTGACACTGCAGTAGGTGCATCATTAGGCCAAAAAGAGGAATCTTGTACTTATGCCATTTATTTCATTAGCAAAAATCTAACACCTGCAGAGTTAAACTACACAGTTACAGAAAAGGAAACACTTGTCATCATTTATGCTGTGAATAAATTTCGACATTATATAACTGGTTATGAGGTCTTTGTACATACTAATCATTCTGACATCAGGCATTTAATGAATAAACCAATAACTAGTGGTAGAGTTACCAGATGGTTATTATTGTTACAGGAATTTAACATCACGGTGTTAGATAGACCAGGCAAAGAGAACCAGGTGGAAAATTTTCTTTCTAGACTACAAAATCCAGGTGAGGTTGTTCCAGTTGAAGATTCTTTTCCAGATGAAAACTTATTTGCAATTTCCATAGTAACTCCTTGGTATGCTGATTTGGCCAATTATTTGTCTAGAGGAAGGACACCTCCACACTTTACTACAAAGGAAAGGAAGAGATTAGTCAAACAAAGTGCTAGATATTCATGGCTTAATGGCGATTTATTTTACACTGGTTATGATATGATCATTAGAATATGTGTAAGAAATGATGAGGTAATTGATATTTTAAAATCTTGCCATGATGAACCGTGTGGTGGGCATTTTGCAGCTAAGCGGACATCATTCAAAGTTCTTACTCTTGGATACTACTGGCCATCCATTTTCAAGGATGCCAAGAAGTATGTAAAGAGTTGTGACAGCTGCCAAAGAATGGGCAGGCCAACAACTACCGATGAGATGCCCCTTCAGCCCCAAGTTCACCTAGAGCCATTTGACAAATGGGCTCTAGACTTTATAGGACCCATTAACCCAACCTCCAATGGTAAGAAGTACATCTTAGTATGTACTGATTACGTCACAAAGTGGGCTGAAGAAAAAGCACTGGTTAGAGCAACCGAACACACAGTAGTAAATTTCCTTTTTGAAGAGATTTTTGTGAGGTATGGAGTACCAAGGGAAATTGTGACTGATCAAGGTACTCAATTCACCTCAAAGCTAGTGAAGGACATCACAGACAAATACCAAATCAAGCATAGGAAAAGTACCCCTTACCATCCACAGGCCAATGGGCAGGTGGAATCAACAAACAAAACCTTGGAAGGCATCATTACTAAAATTGTTGCAATGAACAGGAAAAATTGGGAAGAGAAGCTCAAAGATGCACTCTGGGCTTACAGGATTACCTGGAAAGATACTACAGGATTTACACCATATCAGTTGGTGTACGGCAAAGAGGTAATGCTTCCTATTGAGTTTCAAATACATACTTTTAAACTGGCTGCAGATTTGCAAATTGACTTGGACCAAGCACAAAAAGAAAGAATTCAGCAGTTGAACCAGCTGGATGAAATGAGGCAGCAAGCAGAGGAGACCACAATCCTCATGCAAAAACAAAGGAAGCAGTGGCATGATGCACATATTAAGAAGAAGCAGTTCAAGGAAGGTGTCTGGGCTTTACTTTTTGACTCAAAATTCCGAGATCATAAAGCCAAGTTCACCACCCATTGGATGGGCCCATATGAAATTATTCAAGCTTACGACAATGGTTCAGTCAAGCTCAAAACTATTGATGAGGAAGGTCACTCCTTTACTGTCAATGGTCATCGCCTGAAACTATACACCAAGCCCATCAGCAAGCAAGATTTTCTCCATACACTATCTCAGCAAAGAGAGGTTGAGGTATTGCAGCCCTCAGCTGTAGTATCACTGCCTTAGTTCATTTTCCTTTCAATTTCAGAGTCAAAAAGAAATAAAAATAATAAAAATAATATAAAACAAAAACTAAAAAATATGTATATAAACAGAAAAAAAATTAAAAAATTAATATATATATATATATATATATATATATATATATATATATATATATATATATATATATATTAATGGGTTAGATGTGAAAACCAACCTCTGGCACACTCTAACCCCGAATTCCTACTTGAAAACCAGTTCGTTGGCGGGTAATAATTCTCTTTCTTTTGTTCACTGTTTGATTTATCAGTTGAATCATGACTTGAGGACAAGTCAAAATTTTAGTCGGGGAGAGAGGCATCAGCATTTTGTTCTTTTATCTCTCCATTGTAAATTCTTAAAGATTTCTTATCCTATATCTTCACTGTAAATTTCCAAAGCAGCTTGTTCCAGCATTCCAGATTTCAATAAATAAGTTGTTTTGTCATTGTTTTATCTTAGAGGGACCTGGTTATAAACATTATGCAGGGGGACCTGTTCTATCCAGACAACTATGCTACCAACACCAGCAGTAATGGGACATGTTTAAGACACCCATAAGGGACATGTTAAAGAGATTGACACCTGGGGCTACTTCAACAAAGTTTCATCAAGTTTCTACAAGGATTTGGGCACCAAGATTCCATCAAATGCCCAACCTCAATGAACCTGTATACATATAAGGAGCTGCATGAACATTTTCACATCTTTCTCAAGGGACCTGTTACATCTTCAAATCTTTCTCAAGGGACCTGTTGCATTCAATCTTTCTTAGGGGACCTGTTACAACAAGAAAAATAACAGTCAAAAGGGACTAGTCCTACTCAGCATGTCAATACAACAACGACCAACAAAAGAGTAATATGTTTCTTATTCTTAACATTTAATTTCTTAGATTGATTTTTAATGTAAATTTGATGACTGTGACTGTTATGATCGATTTCAAGGACACCTACATTTCCTATCATCCCTTATTCCACCGATTCTTATCATTTCTCATACTTCAACCTATTCATACTTCTAAACCCATTACCAACACATCAACCTTGTCATGCTAAATGCATCCTACAGCCATACCAACATCCTCCATTTGACTGAATGCCAACCGAAACAGGACACGTGGTGGATTGTGTTTTTAAATAAAAGGGGAAAGAAACAAATGTAAAGCGGCCTATTCATTGTATTCCACACGGCCAAATCATGACTCCACCACCCGACGTAGCCAAATGATTCAAGGGACTCCCCGAAATCATACCCAGCATTGCATATACGCCTTCAGCGCTCTTATAGTGACATCTATACAAGCGTACAACACTCCTCTGTTCTAAAAATGAATACGCTGTGAGTAAGTACAGCTGGTTATCCCACCATCAGTTTCGCATTTGATTTCCTGTGACTTTCAAAGTAGAATCAGAAGCAGTGAACGCCGAAAGAAGTATTACCATTTGGGTTCGACTTACACAGTGAGGATTGGAAGCAGTGAGCGCCGAAAGAGGAAAATATAACCACTCTGTTTCGACTCCCACCACAGTCATGAGACAATCGACCGACCGAGCATCATATTGAAGATTAAGGGAAGCGATACACCAGGTAACAAATTTGAAATTTCTTTGTTGAAATTGTAGAAACATAAACAGAGAAGGGTTAGAGCACGACCCTCTGCCACTATGACTAATAGGGTCGAGCCGAGTGTGTTCGACAGTTCACAATATCATGAAGATTGCATTGAAATTCTCAGAGAGATACAGTGGTTACCATTCTTAGAGAAATTTCATGGAAGTAATGAAGAGGTTACCAAGCAATTTGCTTTCTCATTCAATGGAGAGAAAGCCCTGATAGGTAACTTCTCATTCAAGGTTTCAGAGGATACTATAGCTCAGTCAATAGGGATTAGTCCAGAAGGGGAGAAGTACTTTAAAACCAAGCAATTTAAAGAGAAATCGTGGACGCAATTTATGTCTAGATCCAGAGTCTCATCAGTCAACTGGAAGAAAGGTGTTCCAAGAAGTTGGTTGATGCATCCCTGGGATGAGATGGTCTATATCCTTCAAAAATTCATAACCTGTGAAGGCCGTTACATTATTGTCTATCTATACCATATTAAACTACTACTCCACTTGAAGAACAATGTGTTATCAGTCTACCATATTTTCTATTACAAAGCTTAACCAAGATGTCCAAGACCATCTAGAAGCAGAAGGGGAATGAAGACAAGAGCCTATATCACTTTGGCTTAATTAAAATTCTTATTGAGCATGAATTGCAGAGAAGAGGGAAACCGTGGAAAGAATTCCTAGCTGCTAATCAAATTAGAGATGAGGAAGACAAAGAAGAAGTGCAGGAGGACTCAGGGTTCATGAAGGATATTGATGAAGAAATCCCAGTATCCAAAGCCAGCAAGACACCTCTACCTGTGGGCAGCATAAGGACTAGGAACATGAGAAAGGAAGATGCTAAGAGGGCAGAACAAGATAAAATTTTCACCACTTACTCACGAAGAACAAGGAGGACACCAAAAGCCCAGTTACAAGAAGACCAACTTGAATCCAATGCACCTGCACAAATGGATGTTGAGAGTGGTGACCACTCACTACCAGGGCCAGGGGTTTGTATAGAGGTAGAAAGTAATAACAGGCAGGAAAAATGTTCACCACCTCCCATTAAGATACGAAAGAAATTAGAGAAACAAATTGAAGAATTAAAGGAAGAGCTCATGGAGGCTAATATGCTAGAAAAAGTTATCAAAAGAGAAAATGAAATGCTTCGAGCACAGAGTAAAGAAACTCAAAAGAAGAATGAAAAGTTAAGGGAGAGAATCAGTGAACTGGAGGATGAGCAAATGGAGATTTCTAACTGGGCCATTAAGTGGTACAATCAGAAGAAGACCCTCAAAGAAAAATACAAAAGGTTAAAGCAGGAGCTCAAGGGTCAGAAAGATAACCAGGTGAAAAAGAATGTGGACACATTGCTAAAGGCAGCAGAGATCCAGGCAGGGACAGAGTTCAAGGGAAGCACTTCGGGGTTAGCATGAGGACATGCTAATTCCTTAAGTCGGGGAGAGATGTTGGTACCATCCCATGACCTCCTTTTTCCTCCTAAAACATATCATTTGCCTATTCCTTTTCATCATATATCTCTTAGAATCCTTGAAAAATGATTAGTTAATAGTTCTATAGTTATTAAAATGCATTGAAATTGATTTAGGAGTTTCATGTTAAAGAATTAGAAGTTTTTGGTAAAATGGTTACAGGAAGTTCCAACATCCTGTAATTGGCTCATTGTTTGACATGTGGCACACCAGCTGGGCTAGAGCGAAAGGCATGGATGAAAAGTAGAATGTCCAAGCATGGACGAATACCCATCCTACAGCAGAATCGACCCTCCTACATGCGCGATCAACACAGGTCAAAGCATGGCACACTTGCGACAAAGGCAGCAACAACAACGCATTCTAATTTGATTTAGTTTTTGTTCTTTTTGAAATCAGTTTAGGATGGAAACATTTTGAAAATCTCGATGTAGTAAAAGCGGCAACAACCATATTCTGAATGTACATTCATTTTCGAAATGACATGGTTGTAAATAGACATATGTAAATACAGTTCGATGTAATGAACGATGGTTAATCGTTGTATCATTCTGAAACAGAGTTTTTGAACTTAATACTAAGACTCCAGTTACAGTCACGACCCTTGTCTTGTGCGTTGATTTGATAGCCGGTTGAATACAGTCCAGTATACCTCTGGAACGCGGACGGGCCCTGCGTTAAACTGGTATACTGTCCTTTTCGTTTTATTCGCACTTAGGGTATCATATGGTTTGCACAGTAGTTACGATTGGTTTTCAATTTCAATAGCTCTTGATTTCAATTGAATGTATGTGGTTTGCGTTTGTGGTAATACTTGAACAGTCATCGCTGAGATCTTGAAGCGCGTCCTGTAAGGGATTCGATCCCTGTGTTGTCTTTTAAAAGCAATGTCATGAACCTTGTTTTCATTTCAAAATCCATTTATGATCTCTGTATATTTTTATCTTGTATAAATATTAGTGAATGTTGGGTGTTTGCTGAACAAGGGTTTTATGTGTGATGTCTTTGTAAGGAGATTGAAGTCTTGGTTTGCAATGATACACAATGTTTAGGTTTAGTGTTTAATTTGGTAAATGCATTTAATGATAGTATTGTAATCAGGTATATTAGCAGAGTGACCTGAGTGTTTGGATGATAGGTAACATACCCCAATCTTCCGTAAAGAAGTCCTGTGACCTACATCATAACCACTTAGCCAACAATCCTTTATGTATATATACTTTAGACGCATGCCTCTAAGCTTACGCATCCTGGTCGATAATAAATATAGTCTAGTCTAGTACCCTAGCTAGAACACTACAGAGCACATTGAGGAGTTCCAAAAATTGAACATAAGGGTAAAAGATATTCCAGAGAAGCATAGGATTGATGTGTTCATAGGGTCTTTAAAGGATAATATCCAACATGATGTTCGACTTTGGGAACCTGATTCATTAGAGAAGGCATTCAGGTTAGCAAGAAAAATGGAAAGCAAAATTATGGCAACCAGGAAGCATACCACTCACAACTATAAAGACGGAAGTGCAGTTTCCCCTAGTCTTCCACAACCTATAAGGTTGACACCACAACAATTGGAAGAAAAAAGAGCAAAAGGGCTTTGTTATAGTTGTGATAGCAAATACACTAAAGGTCATAAGTGTGCTGAGAAGAAATTATTCTACATAGATTGTGAAGAGGAAGAAGAAAAGGAGCAAGAAAGGTCAAAAGAAGAAGATATAATCCAGGAACAAAGCCTAGATGAAGAACAAATAAATCCAACCATATCTTGTAATGCATTGGCAGGAATTACCACTCCTCAAACCATCAAGATAGAAGGAAAAATCAAGAAGAAAAAGGTGATAGTGTTGATTGATTCAGGAAGCACCCACAATTTTATTCATTGTAGGGTAGCAAAAGAATTGAATTGCTTCCTATATCCAGCACCAGAGTGTCAAGTGATGATTGCAAATGGAGGAACAATAAATTGCTCTGGAAAGTGCCATAATATCAATTTATCCATGGGAGAATATGTATTGACTAGCCCAATGCTTTCCATTCCAATGGGAGGTGCTGATGTTGTACTAGGAGTCCAATGGCTACAATCCTTGGGTACAATAGCTTTTAATTTTCAAGAACTTTTCATCAAATTTTCTATGGAAGGAAAGGAAGTTGAATTAAGGGGTATTGCAGGGAAACCAGGAAAGATAATCAGCTCTAATGGTATGACAAAGCTTCTAAAAAAGGAGCAAAGGGGTGTAATTGCACAATTATGTTCGCTAGATGTTTCCACATTAGAATCATCTATTTCTCCAGATCTCCAAAAAGTCTTGGACAATCATTCCAAGGTATTTGAGACTCCCAAAGGTCTCCCACCTATGCGTGATCATGATCATGCTATTCATCTGATTCCAGGAAGTGTTCCTCCAAACATCAGGCCGTACAGATATCCCTATGTCCAAAAAAGTGAAATTGAACGTATGGTTGCAGAAATGCTAGAGGCTGGTATAATTCAACCGAGTCAAAGTTCTTTCTCTGCTCCAGTAGTATTGGTGCACAAGAAGGATGGATCATGGCGCATGTGTCTGGATTATAGGGAGCTCAACAAGCTCACTATTAAAGATAAGTTCCCCATTCTTGTCATTGATGAATTACTGGATGAATTGCATGGATCAATTTACTTCACCAAGTTGGATCTTCGTTCAGGATATCATCAAATCAGAATGAAGATTGAAGACATTCCGAAAACGACATTTAGAACTCATGAGGGTCATTATGAATTTTTGGTCATGCCTTTTGGCCTTACCAATGCACCTTCAACATTTCAAGGTTTGATGAATTCAATTTTCAAACCATTCCTTAGAAAATTTGTGTTAGTATTTTTTGATGATATACTAATCTACAACAAGTCTTGGAAGGATCATGTTGAACATGTTGACAGGGTGCTACAACTATTGGAAGAGAAACAATTATATGCAAAAAGATCCAAATGTTTCTTTGGAGTCCAGGAGGTGGAATATTTGGGTCATATTGTATCTCATGAAGGAGTTAAGGTAGACCCTACCAAAATTAAAGCCATTAAGGAATGGAAAATCCCCACATCCATAAAGCATTTGCGCGGATTTCTTGGGTTGACAGGGTATTATCGCAAGTTTGTTAAGAATTATGGGAGAATAGCAGCACCTCTAACAACATTATTGAAGAAAGATGCATTTTCATGGACTCCGGAAGCAACAAAGGCCTTTGAACATCTTAAAGAGGCAATGTGCCAAGCACCGGTCTTAGCTACACCGGACTTCACAAAAACCTTTATTGTGGAATGTGATGCTTCAGGAAATGGAATTGGTGTTGTTCTAATGCAAGATGAAAGACCCATTGCTTTTGAAAGTCGTCCAATCAAGGGAAAGTTTTAAGCAAAGCTATTTATGAGAAGGAAATGTTGGCAATACTCCATGCACTTAAGAAATGGCGACCCTACCTAATGGGAAGACACTTCAAGGTAAAAACAGATCATGATAGCCTTAAATACTTTTTAGAACAAAGATTATCCTCTGAAGAGCAACAAAAGTGGGTCACAAAGATGTTGGGTTATGACTTTGAAATCATCTACAAAAAAGGGAAGCAAAATGTGGTGGCAGATGCACTCTCAAGAAAGGATGAGGATGTGGAAGCATTGTTGTGCGCTATTTCTATTATCCAACCAGATTGGATAAATGAAGCAAGGGAGGAATGGAAGAATGACGAAGAAGTGTGGGCACTTATTCGAAAGCTACAACAAGATTCCAGTACGTCTGATACATTTAGCTGGAAAAATGATTCGTTATGGTACAAAGATCGCTTATACCTCTGTAAGAATTCCCAGCTAAAACAAAAGATTCTTATGGAATTGCACACTTCTCCCTTAGGAGGGCACTCAGGATTTTTAAAAACTTACCACAGGGTTAAGAAGGAATTTTTTTGGGATGGCCTTAAATCAGATATTCAAAAGTTTGTGGCAGAATGTTTGGTTTGCCAACAAAATAAAGTTGAAACAATTAAGACACCGGGTCTATTACAACCTTTATCCATTCCAAGCCAACGTTGGGAGGAGGTTTCAATGGATTTTATCACAGGTTTACCCAAGTCTGAGGGAAAGAGTGTCATCATGGTGGTAGTTGACAGACTTACCAAGTATGCACACTTTTGTGCATTATCACATCCATTTAAAGCCAGTACAGTTTCTACTGCATTTATGGAAACAATTCAAAAGCTACATGGAAACCCAAAGATTATTGTAAGTGACAGAGATCCCATTTTCACTGGAAATTTTTGGACACAATTATTTTCTTGTCTTGGTACTCAGTTAGCTCATAGCTCATCTTATCATCCTCAATCTGATGGGCAAACTGAGATAGTAAACAAATGTTTGGAAGGATATCTTCGTTGCTTTGTATCTGATAAACAGACACAATGGGTCAAATGGTTGCCTCTGGCTGAATGGTGGTATAACACTTCCTTTCATACAGCAACAAAAATGACCCCATTTATGGCACTTTATGGGTATCAACCACCATCCATCACATCATATTTAAGAGAAAATTCTAAGGTTCAGGCAGTGGAACATCACATTGAACATCAACAACAAGTCCTCCAACTCTTAAAGGATAACCTCGTGTTGGCACAGAATAGAATGAAACAACAGGCAGATCAACATCGCAGTGAAAGAAGTTTTGATGTAGGTGATTGGGTATTCCTACGGCTACAACCATATAAGCAAATGTCCCTCAAGCAAGCTAAGAAGGATAATAAATTATCACCAAAGTATTATGGTCCGTACAAGGTGTTGCAAAAGATTGGTACTATGGCATACAAATTGGAGCTTCCTGCAGCTTCTCGATTGCACCCAGTTTTCCATGTTTCATGCTTAAAGAAGGTTATAGGCGACAAGCTCCCAGTTCAAACAATATTGCCAGAACTTGACGAGGAAGGAAAAATTATATTGGAACCGGAAGCAGTTATAGAAACAAGAACTCGACAACTATGAAATCGATCAATTTCAGAGTACCTTATTAAGTGGAAGAACTTATCAGCTGAAGATTCCACATGGGAGGATGAGAATTTTATGCAGAAGTATCCTGAACTACTCAAGCGTTGAGGACAACACTTTTTTGAAGGAGAGGGGCATGTTGGGTCCCTATAATACTAGTGATTACCCCATTACTATTGTAGTTATACCCCTTATTTATATTGTTGTGCCCCCATTACCCCCATATTGTTATTAATGTGCCCATAGAATCCCTCTATTGTTATTTTTGTGGCTTTATATTATTGTTGTTAGGTCGGCTGGATTATATTGTGACTCCATAGACTCCTATATGTAGGAAGGAGGTTTTGTTATTTGAATCATCCAAGAATTGTTCATTTATGTAATGTAAAAGAGGTTGCCCCCTCGAAGAGGCTGAATTCTAAGGCGTGGATATCTCTTTTCTATCTTTTTGTGAGCTGGTTTCATAACATTGTATAACTTATTTCCCAAAGAAATAATACCAAAGCAAGGTCTAGACTCATATACATCATGTCGCTTCCACAAGTATGATTGTCCTAATAATACATCACAAATTTCTAGAGGAGCAACATCACATCATACCTCATCTGTGAAGGGCTTGATGTTGTAGGGAAGGCGACATTGATGGCTTACCCAAAGATCTCGTCCTTGGTGAAGCCACCCGATGGTGTATGACTACGGATGTGTTGTAGCTAGTAGGCCCAACCAATTCATGACCTCTACTGAAATGAGGTTATTTTGGCTTCTGTTGTCGACAATGAACTGCAACGGAGAACCCTTCACCCACATCTGTGAGTGAAAGATGCATTCCCCCTCCTCTGGATCTCCAAGCTCATTCTTATGGATCCTAGTGGTGCCCACGGTAGAATTGGGATCTTTATCAATGATCTGCTTTCCTTTGCCATTCCCCTTATCGGGTTCTGACTCAGAGTCAAAGCATGTGTCTGATTCAGAGGCCTTCAACTTGGCCACTAGTGACTTCTTGGCCCGACACTCACTCGTGTTGTGAGTGGAGCTCTTATGGAACTCACACTATTTTCCCATGTCCTTCTTTGTCTTCGTGGTGTTTTTCTTTTCTTGTGGCTTCGGTGGGTTGTATTAGGTCACCCCACCTTGGCTTCATCCTTTTCTTTACGGTTTGGCACCACCTTTCCCTTATTTCAGATTCGCAGATCCAAAGTCTCACTTCTTTTGTTTAAACTTCTGCTCAATCTTGACAGTGTATCAGTATGTTGTGTCGAGCAAAGAGATGTCTAGGAACTCCATCTCGTCCTGGATGTGCCAGTGTAGGCAGCCGTGGTACTTGAGTACCAAATGTCGCTCATAATCCTTCATACCCAAATTTGTGTGCAGGGTATAAAAACATTGTTAAACTCTGACACGTCTTGGTCCCTTCCCTGTCGAAGCGTGATCCACTTTATGTATTTATCCTCATAGCTCCTGACAAGGTAGTACTGTTCATTGATGGCATCCTAGAATGAATTCCAAGTGGGGGCGGCTAAAAATTGTGAGGGTGTACTTTCATCCTTCTTCTCACAGTAGGTTTCCCACCAGTCCTTGATGTGGGTGCGACTTTTAGAAGTGAAAAAAGTAATCTTTTCCCGGCTAGAAAAATCATGAAAATAAAAATATCCTTCTATCAAATTTAACCATTTATCTATGGCATTCGCATCTATCTGACCTTCAAATATGGGGATGTCAAAGTTAACTTGTACCTTAAAGGGTGTGGCGCATCTTGAGTAGTTGTTGAAAGGAGATGTGTTGCCTTTGGGTAGCCATTGAAGGATTTGGGAAAAGTTGTCCATCATCATGTTCCTCTATCGCTCGAGGGCTTATTTAAGAAATATTTTAAAAGGATCTCCTACTCTTCATCTTTCTTCTCTTCTGCCATGGGAGGCTGTCGGGATTTACAAGGTTGGTCTTGCAAAGGTTCGACCAGTTCGAGCCCTAACTCCTTATATCCCAACCTCGTTGGGGACATGGAATGAAAAATAGAGAAAGAGAATACTTATCTAATACCACTGATCTGTACTTAAATAAGAATGCAACAAACTAAAGATGTACCCATGAATACAGAGATGCAGTAGAAATAACACTTCATTTCATTAATATCAAATGTTGAAATATGCTTACAAACATAATGGGAATAAAACTAGCTTGGGCCATGGTAGCTTATCTCTGAGAAGAGATGTGGTGACTACATTCCTCTAAACTGTGTTACAATGAGGCTCAAAGACATATTTATTATTGAGAAACAATGGAAAACCCTAAACATCCAAAAACCTAACCCTATGAGATGAAGCACCAAAACTATGGGCCCCATTTGGGTAAATTGGTACATCAACTTCTCGGGGTCGTAACTTTGGCATACAATCTTCGTTTGACGCGCATAATACCTAGTTAGAAAGATCTATCTGAGGACTACAAATTTTGCATGGAAAACATTAATCAAAGATATGTGTTTGCGTCGATTTTCCGAAAAACAAATGTTGTTTAGGGCCTCAAAACGGATCTGGAAGTTCATGACTGGAAAAATTGTCAAAACCAGTAAGTTGTGCTACAATTAAGGAAACTGAAAAACTAAAAGAGACAATGGTGGGGGTCCAAGTGGAATAGGAGGATGGCCACCAACATCCACCTGGATCAATTACTTGCAGGTATCAATTTGCATGTGCGATTTCCTTGCTAGATTTGACATGCATGACACATGCATGTGTGTATTTGGTTCTCTTGATGTCATTGGCATGGGTTTTTCCAAGTGTGGCAGTGATTTTCAACCTTGCCTTGCCATTTTCAAATAGCCATGGTGTGATGGGTTCTCTTTTATTTGGTTAAGATGGATTGTTGGATGGTTTCAAAACTGAGTGAGGTGGTCTCTGAAAAAGAACACAAGGCCTAGGAATCCCTGAACCGGAGAAGGTGGGATTGCAGTAAAGCTGGATTTTGTGTACCTCGGTAGGCCTAAGGATCCTCAACCGGTGATTAGCGGTATATACGGTAAATCCTAGAGGTGTGTGCCCTTGATTAGTCCTATGAATCCTTGACTGGTGGATGGTGGGATATAACTTGGAGGGTGGAGCATTGATTAGGACTAGGAATCCTCAACCGGTGAATGGCAGGATATGCAGTAAAGCCTAGAGACTAGGAGGCATAAAAATTCCTCACGGTGTAGGTGGAGATATCGGGGGGCATCCATGCTTGTTTAGGGCCTAGTGATTTGGTGGGGATTGCAGTAAAGCCTAAGGAAATATGGTTGGTTTTGTTTGATTCTCACATTCATGCTTGGAATATGGCATGGGGGTGATTGAGTGAAAGAAAGATTTGGTTCAACCCAATATATGATCAGGTGGTATGTGGAAGTCCCTAGCTTGGTTGGGTTTTGGATATGATAATAAGAGCTCTTTCCCTCTTGTGTTCTATGTGTAAATGTACTTGTTAATATGTGGTTTTTATGGTTGTGTTATCCTTGTTATTCTATTGGTTACATGCTGGTTATAAGCATGGTTTATGACAGACTTTGGGTATGGTTCTCATCATGTTTTGATTAGTAAATGAATAAATGATGAATGTATGACCTAATAGATGTAATTGCAGCTATTATGAGAAGGCACTAGACCTTCTAGGTGATTTTCAGATAAGTATCAGACCCCTATGTTCATATGTGTATTTATGACCTGTAGATTTCATGTTCATGATATGTTTGATGGAAGTTTTGTCATGGCTAGGCATTTTTAGGTCAAGTTCTTGTCTAATATGTGTATGGAATGCTTTATCCTTGTGTCATTCATGGTTTTGGAAAGTTTCATTAAGTTCTGGGCATAGGTATGGATCCTAGCCTGAAAAAGTGGCTTAAATATCGCGGTTGCAAGCACAAAACTAGGTGAAAAAAATTGCAGTCGCTCCCATGTAATCATCATGCATGTGACTAGAGGGTTTTAGTCCAAATCAAGCAGTGTTGTGCTAGCATCTGGGAGATTAGGACACTAAAAAAAGAGGTTTAATTCAGGGTCTAGGCACTTGGAAGGGTGGTTTAACCCTTGAGGGTCATATAACACCTAATAGGGAAGCCATTAAGGGTTTTGATTTGTCAATTCCACTTTCCTAAGGTGATATAGGAGGTTGAATCATATCATAGTAACTCTTCGTCACATATTTACCTCAGTAGGATGGTAACTTGGGCAAATGTGGGAGGATGGCGTTACAATTTAGACCCTCACTTGTAATTAACACGGTGACCTTGTAGTCATCATAGCCATAGATTTTGTAGTGCCGAAGGCATTTATGTGGTTAGAACTCCAGGGGAGGTATCGTTAATCAAGCCATAACTTGCTTCCCCTAAGTTTCTCTCCACAACCTACACTTGATACTAACTTCAAAACAATTGAGAGAGAGGACTCACTTAGATAAGAATTTAATCTAAAATTTAGCACGATCTTGAATATCACATAGATCTAGGTGTCACATCTCATATAGGATAGCTTTCATCCTAGCAACAATTGTTCATCGGGTAACTTGGAAATTAATCTATATTGTGCAAGTAAATTGACTCCATAAGGAATTGGTCTCTCAATAATCTAATTAAATCATGTTAATAATTAAAATTTCCAATCATCATCAACCAAGTTGCTACGCTATTTAATTGTGCCTCCCTAACTTGTCGGTTTCTCGATAGGTCTTCATCCTAACATTTCATAGGGACTCCCTCCCATAGCCTGCCTTAAGGAGATAGCTAGAAAAAAGAGGGCAGGGATCAAAGTGACATACCCCGCCCTGAGTCGTTATCACATTCACCTATATAATTTGGGAAACAACACACCACATTCCCCTATGAAAATGTTGTTCAATCAACAATTTGGGGAAGGGATATGGGGAAATTAGTTAGCAAAGCTTCAAGAATATGATAATTGAAATTAGACCCCTCAATATTATTCAATGATGAGGATTCTGCAAGCTAATTATTGGCATTGAAGCTTTGAATATTATTCCTCCTTATAAATATGATGCTACTACACTATTTTTCTATATCAAATTATGAATGGTATAAATACATTGCCTTTTATTTAAAAGGAGCGAAATTTCTTAATGCAATATCTCCAAAAGAATAAAAATCTCTCAAGATAAAGAGTAATCACTATGTACTTGTATCTACAATATTGTTTAAAAGAAATTTTGATGGAATGTTATTGAATTTATATCCTTTAAAAACCCACCAAACACTACAATAATTGCATGAAGGATTTTATGTGAAAATTTCTTGAAATGCAACAACTCGAAATTATTCTTCTAACTGGTTAATTGTTAAGTAGTTTATTTGCTACGACAAACAACAGATAATTCACATGACAATTTTTCACAAATAAAAATTACTTTGCGGAAATAAAATATGTGGAACTAGGAAATTTAAATAAATCATACACATAAATTGAAACTATTATTTTTAGACAATTGTCCTTGGAAGAACCGAATATGGGAAAACCAATGCAGCAGATTAGGGTTTTATTATTATGCAACAACATAATATCTGAGTACAATAAAATGGATGCTAAACTGGAAATTATGTCTAAGATAAATACTAGCAAAAATACTGAGGGAATTTCACCCTCCTCCATAAACAATCTCGGCTTAGTTTGGCTACTCGAACTGGCAAATTCAGACCCTCTACGCACCTTTTGTGTCACCCCTGCGCAGTCCCTCAAATACTCTACCCAATTCTGCCTCGAATATACCTCTGATTGATTTTTGTTACTATGGAAAGAATCCTCCGACCCTCTGGAAAATTATCCCGGACTCAGACAATTGGATCCTCCTCCTGCTCAGCTAAATCGAACTTCCCTCTTGAGGCTACTACGCAACCCTTGTGCAGCTTCCTGGAGAAATAATACAACCTCCTCTCCTAACTCTTCCAGAACTAGAAACTCCTCCAGAAATATGCTACTCTTCCCCTATGCCACCTTACTCGATCTCTTGCTCAATCTCACTTTTAAATCACCTACTACTGGAAAATCGAACTGCCTAGATCACTGAGTATTTGCACTAGTGTTTTCTCCATCTACCCATTGACCTCCTCTTATAATCTCTAGTTGAGACTTCAACAACCATGATTAAATCTTAATTAATGGTTGAAATCATCTCTAAGTCGATCCATGAGAGTTTCTAGAAAATTCTCAACTTTCTCAATTAATTCCTATTAATTAATCGACTTTCCTAAGTTAGACTTAGGAAATAATTAATTATCGATTAATTAATTTAATTGAGTTGTCTCTAGGTGGAATTTCCAGAAATGATTCTGGGTTTTCAAGAACTCATGTGTTTTAGCCTCTTTGCAAAGTTTGAGTCTAGAACACCGCGACTCTCCTACGACTGCAAACTCATCCCATATATCCTAGATTCTAGTGAGATAGGGGTTGATGCCTTCACCCTTCTGCATTTGAACATTCCTTAACTTTTCCTTCAGGAACATCTTCCGCTGCTCGGAAGGGTTCTGATATAGTGAGGCAATAACAACCCACATTTATTTGGCCATATTCTTGGCCACAAAGTGTGTGACTATATGATCTTAAAATCCATCGAGAATCAACCGTTTCGTCTTAGCCATCTCCTTATTGTAATTCGCTAGCTAATATGGATCTGTAGGTACAACAATAATTTTTCTTACGTACTGCTTCAGGCCATATTCACATATCAAGAATGCCATCTTGGACTTCTAGATACAATAGTTCGATGCACCCTCTAATATGTATTGATATCGAGCCTTATTGAAGCCATCACTATAAAACTTGACCTAGGACGAAAATATCCCTCTTTCACCTGCTCGGCCACTAGCACTGCTACTCGCATTCCTTCCTGGAGTTATAAAATTTTCCTATTGCTATTGCCTACTGTAACTAGAAATTTTGTATTTCTGAAACTAGAAACCCTCTTAGCGAAACTCCCTCTATGTGTGCAATTTCTTTTCCTCTTCTGCGCAAATATACTCAACAATTCTTCTGCGTTTCTCTCCGGAATTACTTTCCAGTTTTACCTTTTCCTGTTGGAGCTATGTTATGATTAATTCAAACTTTTCTTGCCACTTTGCAACTGGAAATCAAAATTTTGCTCTGCTACTCCCACCGCCTAGCTAGGCCCTGCACAAACCTTGGAGAAATTGCATTGTTGCTCCCTTTGAACAATGAATTTCTCCCACTTAATCTCCGAGCTATTGATCAAATCGAAATCTCTTCGATACTATGTGAAAATATGTGATACCATGTGAAAATTTCTTGAAATGCAACAACTGGAAATTATTCTTCTAACTAGTTAATTATTAATCAATTTATTTGCTACAATAAACAATGAATAATTCACTTTGCAATTCTTCACAAATAAAAATTACGTTGAGGAACTAAAATATGCGGAACTAAGAAATTTAGAGCAATCACACATACAAATTGACACTTTTATTTTTGGACAATTGTCCCCGAAAAAATCCAATGTGGGAAAACTGGTGCAATAGATGAGGGTTTTATTATTATGCAGTAGAAGCAATTATGAGTATAGTAAAATGGATGCCAAATTGACAATCATGTGTGAGACAAATAATGGCAAAAATACTGAGGAAATTTTACCCTCCTCCACAAGTAATCCCAACTCATTCTAGCTACTCGAACTGGAAAACTTGAACCCTCTGCGCAACTTTTGCGTCACCCCTGCGTAGTCCCTCAAACACTCAGCCAAATCCTACCTCGAATTTGCCTTTGACTAACTGTTGCTTCTCTAGAGAGAATTCTCCGACCCTCTAGAAAATTATCCTAGATTCAGGTAACTGAATCCTCCTCTTGTTGAGTTAAATCAAACTGCTCTCTTGTGGCTACTGCAGAACCTCTTGGAGAAAAATACACCCTCCTCTCCTGACTCTTTCAGAACTGGAAAATCCTCCGAAAATTTGCTACTTTGCCCCTCTACCACCTTACTCGATCTCTGGCTCGATCTCTTTGTTGAATCACATGCTATTGGAAAATTGAAATGCCTAGATCACTGAGTATCTACACTGGTGTGTTCTTAATCTACCCATAAACCTCCTCATATAATCTCCAATTGAGACTTTAACGACCATGATTAAATCTTAATCAATGGATGAGATAATCTCTAAGTCGATCCATGTGATTTTCTAGAGAATTCTCACCTTTCTCAATTAATTCCTATTAATTAATCAAATTTCCTAAGTTAGACTTAGAAAATAATTAATTATCGACTAATTAATTTAATTGAGTTGTCTCTAGGTAGAATTTCTAGAAACGATTTATGGGTTTTGGAGAACTCATGTATTTTAGCCTTCAAGTTTGAGACTAGAACACCATCCGTTGCTACAAAAAATAATAGTTTATATCGCACACATTGCACCTACAACAACTTCTCATAGAATTATCAGAGCTAGTTATTATTGGCCAACTATTTTCTAAGATGCCTATGCAATGATCTAAAAACGTGTTCCTTGTCAAAAAAATATGGAATAATGAAAAGAGAAACTATGCCTTTGAAATCATTTTTAGTTAAAATTCCATTTGCACAATGGGGTTTAGATGTTATTGGCCCTATAATCCAAAGTCAAGTAAAGGGAATTCATAAATAATCTCTACTATTGATTATTTCATGAAGTGACTAGAAGCCATGGTATTAAAAACTATTGATTTAGAAAAACTTATTCAATTCCTAAAACATACTATCTTTTCTGGATACGGTGTCCTAGAAAAAATTATAACATATAATGGTTCTATATTTATAGGATCAAAATTCACAAAGTTTTATGGAGAATATGGTATATTAAAGGGACAATCATCTAATTATTATCCACAAGGTAATGGTTTGGTTGAATTAACAAATAGTCATTAATTCAAATTCTTAAAATGATAATTTCAATAAATCAAAAAGATTGACACAAAAAGTTGATAAATACTCTTTGGGAAAGCGAAATTACTCCAGAGGGAAGTACAAGACATTCACCTTACACTTTGGTATATGGAGAAGAAGCTACACTACTAAGACATTTGGAACATAGCGCATTAACCATTGCCATTGGAATTGAAGATGAATAAGGAGTCACCACTCTCCAAGCATGTTATTATAGTTAATTGATTTGGAAGAACACATAACAAAACCAATGACAACCATGTACAAAAGAAAACAAAGAGTTAAAAGTAATTTATGATCAAAGAAGTACTATGAAAGACTTCCACAAAGATAAATTTCTTTTACTCTAGAACAAAGCAAAGGAAATATTTTCCTTTCACACTAAGTTTGAAGCTCTTTGGATTGGACCATACCAAATCAAAAAGGTCTATGACTTAAATTATTATTTTCTAAAATACATGAAGGGAACCATTCAAAGGTTTGATGTAAATACAAAACAACTCAAACACTTCTTAGTTTGAATCCCTCGTGATCCTCAATATACATAGTATTTTTTTCCCTTTTGTATATCCTTTTCTATACATTTTTCTGTCATGAAATTCCTTTTTCTTTGTAACGTACTCCTTTGACTCCATTTCACAATGTACAAGCCTCTTTGGATTCTCAACAACTCATAGCCAAATGTTGATTAATCTTCCTTGATTAATGTTTTAGTGCTTTGGTGATACTTGGTGTTACCTCTTAATATTCTTCACATAGTCATTTCCAATCTAATGTGGGAGCCATCAAAACCCTCACATTGCTTTAGTATTTAGTCATTTTTTGCAAATATGGGTAGTGGGAAAGTCTTTCTTTTACTTCCAAGCCCACAATCTCAGAATACTTCTAGAATTGTTTCTTTTTCATTTCTTCTTTTGCAAATGTAAGGTTATAACTCACTCTCCACACCCCTATTATACTTAGTCTATTTCTTGTTTGTGGGAGTCCTTTTTACGAGAGAAAAAGCTCTAATATAATATTCCACATCCCACAATTCCATGTCACTCAAAATGCACCTATAATTCTATGTCACTCAAATTTCAGCCACATCACTTTTAATACTTAACAATTTTCATGAATATTTGGCCTCCGTAATACTACTTCATACTTAATCAATTTTCATAAATGTAGATGTGGGATACGCCTCCTTAATTCATCCCATTACCTTCCATATCTTGCATTTTGGGAATGACCATTTTGACCGCTGCATCATTCAATATGTACCTTTCCATAAGTCAGTTTTCATACACATATATGGCACTAGATAAGCACTACTTTTGAGAGCAATTAAAGTCTCTCTGCCACTACATTGGTCACACATTTGTGTCGATTCCATTATTAACCTGACACAATTTTCGTAAATTCCCCATTATCAACTCAAATTTAAGCGGCATTTGAAATTAATGAACTAAACATTCTTGCATATGATATTATGGAAAATTGATGGTGAATTTAGTAGCCATCAATATTACTTGTATCCTCATTGAATGGGATATTAATTTAACAAGGTCCCCAACTATTCATCAAACTTGTGTAAGATATGCCAACTATTCATCAAACTTATGTAAAAAAATATGTCAAATAAAAGAAAACAACCATATTGTGGAAATACAAGAAACACCCTTAGATGGGAGAATCACGAGTTTTAGTTGTTTGAAGCATATACTTGGTATTTAGGATTTATATTAGAGAACAAAGGGTTAAATAAGGTCTAGAATTTTGGAATCGCACATGATAGGTGTATGCCTCAAGTTTCTGACTCAAAAAACTCGTTTTTTTGGTTTGAAAAGAAAGTTAACACTAAGAAGAGGATAATTTATCTTGAAGAGAGAAGTAAACAAATGGTTCCTCTTACACCAAGTGTGTAGAAAAAGGTTGTGACTCCCAAATCCCAATAAAAATTTCAATATTTGTGAAGCAAAATCTTTCTTGGAAGCCTAAAATGGAGGAGCTAGCCTCCTAAAGGGTTTTCTTAAAAGCCACTCAAGAAGTTGAGAAGTTCTACTTAGATTGAGGCATGCTTACCCATATATATGAACAAAGAGTTTGCATGGTTATTCACAAGGATTGTCAAGAAAGATTATATTATTATTATTCCAAAATATATCCTCTATATTGTATATTACTTTGTCCATGAAATTGTTATCTTTGGTTGGGTGCACATTATTTCAAATGGAATCTATTTTCAATCTAGAAATTTCCAACAAACAAATAAGTTTTATATGAATTTTTATTTCATCTATGCTATTGATCCGGATTGGATCATTATATTATTTTTCATCCATTTTGATGCATTCAAAGTGGGAAAAGTGGAGGAATCAACTCATGGGACCATTTTTACCGACGGGACCTAGTTTGGCAAAACGAGGTTTGAAACCTTCTGCGGGCGTTTTGAGGCATCAAACGACATTTTTTGGGGGTAAAACTTTTCCGCCTTATTGTGACACCTTTTAATGCTATTCTACATAGATATCTTTCCAACGACGCAAGAAGCACGTTAATCAAAGTTTGTATACAAAATTTATGCCACTCAGAAATTGACCTTCTTGTTTCCACACATATAATTTGGGAGGATGTCATGTCATCCCTCATTATTCATGGAAAAGGGGCTAGCCACATGTTTGTGATGTAAAATACTCTAGAAGAGTCTATATTGTAACTCTAGTTAAGAGTTGATGTAGTCAAACTTAACCACTAGTAGCCTATCAGGCTGTGTTATAACCGGGCCACTAGGAGGAAGAGACATTCCATTCTTTTGAAAGAATTTTGTTCCATAGATGAGAAAAGATAGCCAAGAGGGATAGGAGGTAGAGCACACAGAGAGGATTTGCAATTTGTAGAAGCCCATGGACCACAGACCTTACTTCTTTGTACCTGCAACCATATTTTTAGACAAAGAGAGAGAGCGAAGCGACCTCACCTTCCAACTAGGTTTTCTCCCGAAAGGGTTTCCCGTAGAGCATATCTTGTGTCTTATGTGTGTGTGAGCTTATTTTGTCGTTCTCTATTTTTCTGCATAATTTCCATTCACATGCATGCACTAATTACAATTAAATCTATAGATCTTAAAGTCTAATAAAACTGTAATAGTGTAGAATCTTATATTTTTAATATAATATTATTAGATTTGTTGTGACGAACTATCTAATGGAATATCCACGATAGTTTACGGATCAACTATAGAATATTGTCATGTATTTAAAGACTTACCTTGGTCAAGAAATGTTAACTACAATAAGGATCCAATGTAGTTTTCGTAACGAACACTTTCGAGGCATATGGCCCCTTTCAAATTTTATCAAATCCAAAATGCCTTCCTTTCAACGTTCAGAAAAATGATTAATGGATCTACGACAAACATATTTCAAGATTTTTTTTCTTTTCCTGTTGGAAAAGGGATTTTTGAGTATAATTTTAATGTTGAAAATGAGAATAAAGGAACGAGATGATGCTTTATTTCTCAAACCATTATTTGTTGAATGAATATCTACTATCAAACCAACCTATATGTCTAAAGATACACTAGAGTCATGCTCAAGATTAAAATGACCTTCAAGTTCGTTGAAAGGGACAAGAAGACATGTTGTAGATAAAATAAATAAATAAATAAATAAAAATATTGTAATCATTGCTAGCTCAACTAGTGTTTCTGCAAAATACTTCAAGTCTCAAAGAATATTTGTAAAAAGACTTGGAAAATGATGAGTGTTTCTATAAGGAGACTATCAATACCTTTAGTTCCAAAGTTTCAAGTATGAATGAATTATGAATGATGCTCATAAGAGAGAGAAAAATATTCCATCAAAGATTTGACTTAAACAAATAGAAGTATGTTGGTCAAAGAGAATTAAACGCCTTCAAGAAATTATTGCTAAGTGTGATGCCATAAACAAAAAAAGAAGTGGATTATTTTTCAAGCTTGTTGATATAAGAAAAGAATTGGAGGGCCCACATTTGATAATGGATACTATATTTCTTGCAAAATGTCAAATGCAAGAACAATTGAACGTGCTTAAGGTCTCATGGGCCAATAAACTCAACAACCTTATTGAATTCTCATAAGAAGAAATTAAAAAATGGTTAATTAACTTTGTTAACAAAAATGAAGATCAAACAGATATTATTCATCAGTTAGGTTTTGAATTAAAAGAAATTGAAGATCAATTATTCGATCTCAAGGTTAGGCATGAGTTCAAGGTTGCACCATCGTAAAAGTATACCAAACTATGGTTAAAAAATGCTTTGCTAAGAATAAGAAATCATGATTCTTAAGAATCAGTTACAATTGTTAGGGCACCTTCAAGTGAACAACATTTAAAGAAGATTTAGGAAAGAAAATGAAGAGAAAATTTTCCAGCATAGTAAGTAGAACTACCATCTCATTAAGGCCTAACCCTCTAATATTCACATGTTAGTAACCATTCAACCTTTTATTTCAGAGTATTTTGAGTATCAAAGGTTAATTCCTAACTATCTCTTCTTTTGTTTTTCTAGGTTTTCTTTTTTCCATCTATTTTATAGTCCACGAGGGCCTCATGCCAATCCATTTGGACGAACACATTTTATTTTTTGAATATAGCTCCCAGATAGCTGTTTGGGGCACATAAATAGTGTGACCTCATACTTTGAGTTTTGAGCATGAGATTTCAAGCGGGTGGCTCTTCAAATCCTTTACAAGTTTTAGATGAAAGATGATGTTATGTTCTTTGCATATGTGGTCTTTTATTTTCATTTTGCTTTACTTTATACTATGCTAAAAGTGATATGTTATTAAATCCTTTATTTTACTTTTCAAGCCTCGAACAAAAATCACTATTATGGATATTCATTTTATTTAAAGAAGCTTAGTCCCATGTCAAACAATTTTGTATATTATATTGTATTTATAAAAGATGAGCACCACCCCTCTAAAAATGAAGAAGATATTTTCTCTATAATATTATTTCCAAGTGTTTAAATAGTCTTAAGAACCAATAAAAATTAAAATAGAAAATAAAATAAATAAGATATAAGAAAATAAAAAAAAAATAAAAAATATTAAGTCAAATATAAGTAAATGTAAACAACCAACTAAATTGAAAAACACATAGTCTAACTAATAGACAAAATGGCTTTTTGGCGGGAATTCGACAATACAATTTCTAGTAATATTGTGATTTCTTATTGTTTAAAATGCATTTTTGAATGCACAAATGGATTTAGCGCCCAAAAAAACCTCTTAGGAACTTGATATTTGCAGATTAAACAACTTAAACTTTTGAAAATCTCTACTGAATTTTGGACAAAATTGACCAAAAAAGGTATTGGGAAAAGAGCCATTTCATCTTTTTTTGTTTTGTTTCCCATCCAAAGTCTTCTATTAATTCTTCAAAATTTTGCAGTATATCCACATGAAAGCCCCTACTCTCCCGACCTCACTCCTACCAGATTTGTTGGGCGAAAGAGCAATACAAAAACTAAGAATAAACTACCAAGATTTACATAGTAACCAAAAGAAAAAATACCATAAGGCCCAAAACACATAGAGAATGAAAATACAACCAACAACCATCAAGGAACATGAGGAAGAGTTGGTGCATGACCTGCACCCGGTGCATTCAGAGGTCTAGGATCCCCATGAATATGAAACTCCAAGTGAGCTAGGTGCCCGTCAACCTGATCTAGATGGTCAATAGTGCGCCTTTGACTCCTTCTCAGTGACACCAAGTGATCAAGGATGTCCTATTGATTCTATTGTAGTTCATTCATAAATGCTATCACTTTGTTGCGGTCATCATGTCACTGTTGCCTCATAACCTCTAGAAGTGCAGTGATGTTCCACATCTTAAGTTCCAAAAAATCCATGGTGGGTGGAAAGTCGAATCGGCCTGGAGGGGGGACCTTGTCATGAGCAATTTTTCCCTTGAAACCTGCCCCTACACCACCATCATCGTCTTCCTCTATTGCCTGACCACCACGATCCCCCTGTTGGTCATGCGACCCTAGCCACCGTCGAGCCCACCCTTGTTTTCTAAGCATTGCTATAGAAGCGACAAACCACTATAAATTAATCCCTGTTACTACTCGAGCTCGAGGTCTATTCCAAATTACCCAACGACCGAGACCCACAGTTGGATTATCACCAATCTTGACCCAAACAACCTCCTAGGTCGCATACATTGCATGCCAACCTGACCACCACTGTCTTTATGCTACATTGCCACAAACGACTAGGAGGGGCTTCTAAACAAAGAGAGAACAACCACGACCCTCCAATTGCCAAACCCCCACCCCAATACACCTAGGATTTAGAAGCACACTCTCCCCCGAACTAGTTCTAAACTAATTCACAACTTCCAAAAGATGAGGTATGACAACGAGACCAAGCCAACTCACACCCAAAATTCGTGCAGAGGCAAAACTCTGAAAACCAAAGTCCAAAGGGAAAGAACTCACCAGAAAATTGCCACAAGTGCCGGAGTCTTTGCTTCGACAACTACCCATGAACCAGACCAACAAAACACCTTCCAACACCAAAGAAAACTAGTAACACTGCAGACTCCAATGGATGCTTGCCCCAAGATCCCAAATCGTGCGAATAGGCTTTCCAATAAGACCACACTAGAATTCCTGCCAGGCAGCTGAAAATGCATACACATAAGTCACCAAACGAGAGAGCATGCATAGGTTTGCAGCGTGTGCATACTCTACGTTGTTCTCACCACCCACACAATCGCCCATAACCTAAAACCACAAACGACAAAAACAAACCACCTCTTAGCTTATGTACCAAATGCCTCACATCTTGAAACTTTGATGCCTCCAACGACAGTTGTCGCTACCATCCACCCTATGCCCGCTTGTTTTCATATATGAGGTCACATCCGTGCAATTCGAACTATAATCGTCCACCCATCGGGGTAGGGCCATTTCATCTATTAATTAGACTTAGTGAATTAAAAATATATAAATAATAAAAATTGATATAAAAAATTGCATAAAATATTTAAAAAAAAAAATGCATAAAATATTTTTATTTTATTTAACTAATTTAATATAACATGAAATTATTGACTCCCCACACATATATTCCTTGATTTTTCAAATTGAAAGAAAATGATAAAAGGAAAATACTTTTGACAAAGAGGAGACCCCACTTCCTTTGGAGTTTAATCCATGCTTGAATTTATTTATTTCATGTTTACTTATAAGAAATGTTAAATAGGAAATTGAATATATATATATATATATATATATATATATATATATTTTGAAATATATGTTGAAAGTGTTGAGATGAAAATTATGAAAACAAAATCAATTTTACTAGATAGTCGTGGTGGGATCAAATCTCCAGAGGCATAGTTTACTACGTGAAAATTATGAAAAACTATATAAACAAGGTCTATTCGATAGTCTATGAAAAACTATATAAACAAGGTCTATTCGATAGTCCCATAACTATTTCGTTGAAAAAATAAAAATAAAAAATATTTTAAAATACATAAATTTTAATTAATATTTATGAAATAAAAAATAAAATAAATATTAAATTAATTTTAAAAATATATTTACTATTTTTTTTTTTTTTAAACAACTCATTAGATAGTAAATGGGAGCTATAAATTGTATCAAAGTTTTTCTCCTAAAATAACATTTATTAAAATATAAAAATGATGAAAAGGAAAAGGTCTTTTTGATAAAGGTGAACTCCAATTCTAATGGGAGAAGTGGGGTTATGATCTTTTCTATTCAAATTATTTGGTATTGTCTAATGATGTTATAATCGTTATAATATTTTACAATTTTGTTTGATGACGGATTTTTCTTTTGAATTTTTTTGCAAGAAACCTAATTTTGGGAGTGTTTAAATTGTTTTTATGGTAGAAATAGATTCAATATAATCAAAAACCGCAAGGTACCCAAAATCTTGAAATTTAATAATTAAAACCTAAATTTTCTAATCATGTTAAAATTATCATTATTTTCTAGACAAAATTGGGACTTTATTATATTACTACTTTTTATTTTATTTATTTATTCCTTAATAATAGTAAATTGATTATTTGTTAAATTAATTTAAAAAAGTTACTATTAAGTTTTTTAATTGTTATTATAATATATTCAGCAAATTGTAAATTAAATATAATAAGTGAAGTACTTTTGTAGTGTTAAATAGGTCAAAGTCTTTTCTATTTGAGGAACTTTATGAGTTAGCCAGAGAAAAACATTCCAACTCCACTCAAGAATTTCATCCAAAGGAGCTTCTTTGAACCTTCTCAAAATCAACCAACATACTTTAAAATATTTTCTATGTGAGAAACATTATGAGTTAGCAAAAAGAGAAACATTCTCCCCCATTGGAGTGACTTACTTTGAATCCTTATCACAATGGACCTACATATTCCTTACCAAAATCCAATCACTCACCTTAAACTTATTCTCAGTCAATAACATATATAAAATATTTAAAGAAACTCCGATTATCTTAGATTTAAAAAAAAACAAAAAACAAAACATATTTAAAGAAACCTTCTAGATTATCTTAGATTAAAAAAACATATTTAAGAAACATGTTCAGGATAACTTTTTTCAGCAGTTAACCATTATCCTAGATTAAAAAAAAACAAAAAGAAACAAAGGAAACTGTGATTGAGTTTTTAACCTGGCCGACGAAAAAGGAAGACCTTCATCTGCCAACGAAGAGTAAGGTCTCTTCATGGAGATTGAAAACTATATTCTAATGCTACCACCACTGGAGGCTCTTAGTCTGCGACCACTCTTCATTTTTCATTTTTATCCACGACGACCATTCAACTCGCATTGGTACGGAAATGGGAATTCGTAGCAAATCTCACCAGTCTGCTTCTGAGAACTTTCTGATAACATACATAGATGCCCCTCCCTTAATTTGTCACTATACAATACAATATGATGAAGTGAAATTGCAAGGTTCCTTCAATTCCCATTGTCAAACACATCAGGACTCATGGTGGAATTTGATCCGGCTAAAACATGGAAGGGGTCATTACATAATCTGCCCTGCACTGCCCAACTCAACACAGGAACAGGGTAGAAGAAGGTTGCTGTCGACGGGCCAGAAAACCAGCGAGCAGTAGCAGGGCTGTCTGTTGGCTCAAATTTTGTGCAAATTTGTTCTATTTTCTCTGCCACATGGAAAGCCCAACTTTGGGCTTTATTTGTTCTTTAATTTTATTTACGTCTCTTGGCTTTCAGAATTCGAAGGGGCAATCCTACAGTTTGCAGATGTATCATAAATATTCTAATGAAGTAAAAGAGCGGATAACTTGGAGACATGGATTAAATACAGATGGTTGGCCTGTGAAGGGAAGCAATGACTATTACAAAGCACTGTATCATCACGATTCTGCTCGCCATGATCGTAATTTGGCCGAGCACTCGTCTCTTGCATTTTTAGAAGGGAACGAGACAGTAGAAATTCCACGCTTAGGATTGTAAGTCCTGCTTCCTTTGTTCGCATATTAATTTGGAATGAACTGAAAATAAATTTATTTATGTTGAGACTCGTGAAACCTCAGAATGAATCCATTCATTTTCCAATAGACCATAGTTATGATACTGCACGGATAAGATACTGTACAGTTAAAGCTCTAGCCTTCAGTTTTGAAGGCCTTACTGAAGTTCAATGTCAAAATTACCAAAGCTCTCTCTTATTGTAATTCAATCATTCATTAGGCTCCTAACTTCCTGTTCTGGGGTTTGGACAGTTTGTACTACGCCATGGTTCAAGTTGGCACTCCCAACATAACCTTACTTGTAGCACTTGACACAGGCAGTAATGTGTTCTGGGTGCCTTGTGATTGCCAGGCGTGTGCTCCGACTTTTGGACCTAGCTATGGATCAGTATGTATTGCATTTTCAACTTTCCCTGTTAAACTTACTGGTATCATCTAACTGGTCTGATTTATTCTTCTAATAATGTTCAATTGGACTGATTGTGAAATCCACTTGGACAATGGTTTATGAGATTAAAATCACATGAATGATCTCTCACGGGATATTGAGTTCACTGTATGGATCCTGGATTTAAGAAGGACAGATTAAAAACTAGATGTGATTAAGATGCATCTATTGTTTATATTCTAAGTTAGATATGAATTTCCAGATTAATGTTAAAAAGATTTATGAAACGGTCAAAATTAAAAAAAAATAAAAAAAATCGTTTAAAATGGATCTATGTTTTAAATTAACATAAATTTATAAAATAAAGTTTAAAAAACAGATTCCAGTAAAATGGATCTATATTTTAGGTCGAGATGAATTTATAGAGTAAGGTTTAAATGAATGAAATGGTTAAATTTAAAGATTAAAAAATAGATTGTAGTAATATAGATTTATATTTTAAATTAAGATAATTTTATAAATTAAAGTTAAAATTGATTTATAAAGAGTTAAGTGAGGTTAAGGTTTAAATGGATAAAATGGTTAAATTTAAAGATTAAAAAATAGATTGTAGTAATATAGATTTATATTTTAAATTAAAATAATTTTATAAATTAAAATTAAAATTGATTTATAAAGAGTTAAGTGAGATTATCTGGGATGGTCAGACAAAATAGTTGTTATTTTCTCACCCAGGTTCAATTCCCTATAAATATGAGTCACATCATATAAATATGAGTCACATCAGGTCAAGTTTTTTCAATATTTTGATTTTTTTAATTAAATATATTAAAGTTACATGCCTCCCTGAGTTGCAGACGTACCTGTTTACCGTTCTATAACCTTCTTTTTAAAGGAAACAGATACTCTTAAATATTAGGATTAAGTTGTTTTTTCGGTATTTTGATTTTTTAATTAAATATTTTACTCTGGTGCAGTCTATATTTTGATATTGAACCAAACAAATAAAAATCAAAATAAAAATATCCAATTGATCAAAACAAAAATCAGCCAGAATATTCTGACTTGTTTTGGTGGTTTACATTCGCCTTCTACAGCTTTCCTGTATTGAAAATAAGTCACATTCTGTTTATTATTCCCAATCTTGCATCAATAGCAGAAATGCAAGGTACATATGCAAAGACAAGCCAGAGGCTTTGCTTTTGTCAGGTGGAAGAACAGAGGTCATCAGGATATATTCTATTGGCATTACTTCCTAAACTTGACAGGGTTGTATGGTTGACTTGATGCTCTTTTCTTTAATAGACTACCAACCAGCGATTTTTGCTTTTTCCAAAATGTCAAGCACTTGGCCACTCATTTATTGAAAACATTTTATTACTTAAGAAATAGCAGCGTGAAAGATATATAAGAGCACAAACTATTTGATTCACCTGATTCTTGAAATTAGATTCTGTCAATCAATTCGAACTAAAAGTTTTATTTTTAACCATCTTTCTCGAAGTGGCTAACCTGGCTTTCAGGATTTACAGATTCTTCCAATAGTTAAATCCACTGAAAATAGGTTAATATAATTTTACCAGGAGAATAGGTTTATATGATGAAGCTTAAATACTCGTGACAGATTTCTAATACTGATTGCATTCATGAATCTAAGATATGAAAGGGAACTAGTCCCCAAAAATCCAACAGCTAGTAACCTAATCCGAATTGGATAGCATTGACAGTGAAGCAGATATGTAAATCTCCGATTTTCCCAATTTCTCCAATTTTCTCCCCCATTTTTGTGGTTGTTCTGTTTTCCGAAATTTTCAGGTCTGAGTTTATGCTTGCCGAAGTTTGCCGATGTTTCCCTGATTTTCTAGATTTCCTGAGTGGATGACCCCGCAAAGGGTTACTTAAGGAACTGAATTACAGGTTATACGTTCAACTTGCATTATCCTACTAACACCTTAGAGTCATAATCATTTCATGCTAATACCACTAAACTCATGTATTCCTGTTCTGGCATCATTTCCTGACATCGTTCTCGTCAATCAGCAGTTCCTAAGGCTGATGGTCGAAATTGGCATCATTTCCTGACATCATTCTCGTCAATCAACATTTCCTAAGGCTGACGGTCAAAATTGGCGGGCATTAGAAGCAGATTGGCCTTTCAGAACCTTACTTATTGTGGCAAAGTGACCAAGTTCCTTTTATACACACAACATTATTTCCAGTTTCTTTCATATTGCAAAAAATAACAACTATGTTTTGAGGTTATTTGAGGTTCTGGGGTCATCTTGGTTTCTTTCATATTGCAAAAAATAACAACTATGTTTTGAGGTTATTTGAGGTTCTGGGGTACATCTTGAGTGGGTTTAATGATGAAGAGTTTGTGTTTCTTTTTAAAAGGTTACAGGTTTAAATTTAGAGAGTAGATTATGTATAACTCAGTAAATTTTAGTAATCAAATCTTTTGTCTTACAAATAAGTAAGTCTTATACACTAATTTGGTGTCTCACTTAGCCATAACCACACCAATTTGATATCTCATTTGGCCATAACCACACCAATTTCGTATCTCACTTGACCATAACTTTAAAAATTGATGTCTCACTTGACCATAACCTTAAAAATTGATGTCTCACAACCTTAAAATTAAATTATTACATTTGAATTTTGTTTTAGTACCATTATGTTATTTAATTCTTTGGCCTTTTGTTTATGTTCACTTCATTTTTAGGGTTTTGTTTTCTGTTGTATTTTCTGTGTCCCTTGGTTTCCTCTGGTTCTTTGCGTTTCTGCTTAGCCAACCTTGCCCTTGTCTCCCCATATCCTGCATTATATATACTTATTGGCTGATATCCCCATGCTTTTTGAAGATGGATCCTCGTAAGGATTTGAAACATCGACAAACAAAAAACACTGTAGATAGTAATCCGAATTCAATCTCTGAAAATTCTAACCACAGGAACTTCAAAAGTCATTACATAACTCCTATTCATCCACTGGAACTTCATAACAGTCATTAAATAACTCCTATTCATTGAATAGTGGGGCAAGTAAAAATGATTCATAACTACAGACCAACTTAATATCTTGTGAAGTAGGATAAAAGTGTTAAAAAATAAAATTGGGAGCTGAGCTTTGGTCCAGTCCTTAATTGGTGGGAGTTTTCCATCGTTGACCCAGATTCATTTTCCGGAAGGATGATGCCTTGGAGATTGTCAGTAATTTATAAGGGATGTTACTGTTTTAAAAAAAATTGCAAAATGAAAACTGTGACGAACTGTTCAACTGGATTCCGACTAGGGTTTGCAGAAAAGGGCCCTTTTGTTGCATGTTCAGTCTTCTTCATATCTTGTGATTCTGTGTGTTCTCTTGATATGAAGTTCCTCAGTAAAAGAAGCATCTGTTTGAATGCCTCAACTTGGAGAGGGATTTTTTTTCTTTTGATGATATTTAGTTCTGATTTAAACAACGTATCGATTTCCAGACTTACAGTCCATCAGCCTCACAGACAAGCAAGCCAGTTTCTTGTAGTAATACCCTATGTCAATCACGAAATAAATGCTTCAAATCTAGTGATCAATGCCCATACAACGTTACATACCTCTCTGCAAATACATCCACTGCAGGAACTTTGGTGGAGGATATTCTTTACCTGACTTCCGGAGATGGGCCAGGAAATGGAACGGTGGTGAAGGCACCTATCACGTTCGGGTATGATTTGTTTCTTGTTGTAAGTGCATCTGCTTGTCCTGAAGATTTAGTGATCATTTTGTTTAGGATAGTTGATAATGACGTCGTTTTCCAGTTTCTTCATATCTCTTCAGACAGCTGCTTCATACTGCTCCTCCTCTCTACAAGACTAAAATTTGTAGAAATAATTTTTCTGCATCCAGATGGCAGACTAAGGCCATATTGAATTTGGTCCTTGCTTGTTACATTTCATAGGTGTGGAAAGGTACAAACAGGTGATCTTCTACAAGGTCTGGCTCCAGATGGTCTACTTGGGCTTGGCATTGAACCTATCTCTGTCCCTACCATTTTATACAATTCCGGCCTTGTATCAAATTCTTTCTCTATGTGCTTCCCATACAATTCAAGCGTTGGAAGGCTTACCTTTGGAGATAAAGGGAGTTCAGACCAAAAGGAAACTCCTTTTATTATTGATCAAACACAGTGAGTGTCAGCTATGCTCTACGCATGCAACCCTTGACAGTCAGTAAGACTTAAAATCATTAAAAGTACTTCAGAGTTACCCTTTAGGTCGTTATATCAGATCCTGAATCGTTCTGATGAAGGTGTTTATTTGATTGCAGCCCGACATATTATATAGGTGTGAAGGAATTTTACGTGGGAAACGCTCTTGTCAAAACAGAATTTCAAGCTATTTTTGACACTGGCACCTCATTTACACACTTGGCTGATCCAGTTTACAAAAGCTTTACTTCAAATGTGAGTGATTACAGACATTCTGTTTCTTTTATTGTAGATAAGCCCCTTTCTGGGAATTGATCGTATTGACTAACAATATTTCAAGGTAACAGTATCAACTGCAGACGCGTGACTCTCCATGGGCAGTCGATCAATCAAGCATTCCTTTTGAGTTTTGCTATAAAACCAGGTTGGTACGAGTCATACAGAATTTTTGTCCTTGTTTTAGCAACTTATCCGGGTCATTGTTCGGAAGACCTAATATCCTTGCTGCTATCTGTACAGTAACAGTCAAAGCATTAATCGAGGGCCTAATATATCTTTCAACTTCAACGGAGGAAACAATTTTTCTGTGATTCAACCAATGCTTTTTCTTCAGGATGTGGTAGAATGTCAATCCTATGGAAATTTGATGTAACCCTTCTCTTGGTGTTTTGTTGCTAATAAGGAAATGACAAATCTATTGCTCATATCTAATCTTACTCTGGCAGACTGGGAAGTTGCTAGGGTACTGTCTCGGAGTGCTTCACAGCCCGAATATTACAATTATCGGTCGTAAGTTCGCGCACACATGACCTATTTTGATTTGTTGAAGATGGGTATCATTTGAATTTTGCTGGAAGTGTTTCCAATAGCATAGATAGAAGAAATCTTGGTAATTGTGGATTGCATGATTGATTTTCTTCAAATTACTGCAAATGTAGTACTGGGACAAGAAATAGGCGGTCTCTATATTTAAAGCTAAATATATTTGTTGATATTTGTAGTATATGGTACTTAGTATCGACCATGCATTTATCTCGTTTGATATCAATGCTAAGGCACGTCCTCAACAAAACGTGAAGCAGCAGGAACTATTTGTTGCGCAGATGTTTCTAGATGTTATTAGAAAACGAGTCTTTTTGGCATCTATAAATAACTCTGTCGAGTGGTGATTTAGTGGGTCGTTGTGGAGATGACCTTAATGTTTAAATCTCGGTGGGGTTGCTTTTCTCTTCCATGGAGTTTGTTAGTTTTGGCTTGTGACATTGTTTCTTTTGGGCACATGCTTTTAGATGTTGGAATAGGTGTCTCTTTGGGTTTTGTACGTGAGACATTGGGGTCCTTCCTTTAAGATGTATTTTGAAGTTTTTCACGTGGGTTTCTAGGCATCCCTAATTTGTTACCGCATACTTTTTGAGGAATAGATTTCATTACTCATTCCCCAAACTTAATCAGTTTTGATATGCATTCCAAACTAAGGTTGTTTTAAGCTTAACATGCTTGTTTTCAAGGATTTACATAGTTTTACAATACAAAGTGTAGGTTTTCTAGAAATCTGAAATACCTATGGTAGATTGTTTCAAAACTTAGCATTTGACTTTTTGAAGAAAAAGGCACCTACCCAATAATGATTGACTTTCCAACAACCACTTTGTGTCTCATATAAGGTATCTTTGTTTTCATGTTCTTTACACACATTCTCTAAGGATTCCTTTTGATCCATAAACTACTGTCAATATTCCATTGGACAATCTGTCACAACAAATTTGATATATTTACACTGATTTTTTTTTGTAAACTTGGTAGGACTACATCTTCATCATGTCCAACTTCTCACCCTGATCGGGGGGGATAACATAAGATTTGAACCCAAGACTTCCGGTTCAATGATACCTCATTTTCACGGTCATTGCCAATTGAGCTACCCCAAGCGGACATTTATACTGAAAATTTGAAATCTATACTATGAGGGTTATTTTCCTTATAATTCTAGATTTATTAAGTTATTGTTTTTATGCATGTAATATAGAAAAAGTAGAAAATAGAGAACACACAAAAGATATGATCACCCACAACCATAGTAACACAAGATATGATCCAGGAAATGATGAAATCCTTTCAAGAGAAAACCTAGCTGGAAGGTGATGCTGCTCTACTCCTTCTCTGAATGGAAATGGATGCAAATATAAAGAAGTGAAACCTATGGCCTGTGGGCTGTCACAGTGCACAAATTCTCTCTGTTTGCTCTCCCCCTATCCACTTTTGGCTACTCTGCTCATCTATGGAACAAAATGCAGTCGAATAGAGTGGAAATCCTTTTCCTCCTAGCGCCCTGATAGCCTACCAGTGGTTAAGTTTGACTCCTTCAAATCTTAACTAGAGTTGCAATATCGACTTTTCTAGAGTCTTCTTCATCATGATCATATGGCTAGCTCCTTTTCCATGAATAATGGGGGCTGATGTAGCATCATCTTGAATCAGGGTTGTCAAAACAGGAAGGTCAATTTCTGGTTGCATAACTTTTCCATATAGGCTATGATTGAGGCGATTCTTGCACCATTGGAAAGGTATCTGCATGTAAAATAACACTAGGGTTGCGGTGTTTAAGCGATAAAGTTTTACCATCCAAAAAATGTCGTTTGATGCTTCAAATTTGCTTCTTGAAGGTTTCAGACCCCAATTTATCAAATTGGGACTCGAGTAAAAGTGGTCCCATGAGTTGATTCCTCGACTCTTTCCACTCCAAAGGCATCAAGATGGGGAAAAATAATATAATGATCTAGTCCAGATCACCGTCCGTGTTAAGTTTGTACATGTATCTTGCAATCAATAGATAATCAAGTTCTCTCATCACTAGTTGTCTTGTCTGTGAACTTATGCAATGGACAAGTTCCATTCTAATGGTAAAAAAATTCTACAATTTCTTTCAACTGATCTAGTATTGCTCCAATTCGAAACAACGCTGCATTTGGTAATTTATCATCTAAGCTTCTTTTTTCCTTCTCCAAATTGGATCTTTGACAAGGGTCCAATTTGCCCACAACCTTGACAAGAGATATAGGTTGCCTCAGAAGAGCCCACGGCCCAACAGAAAGGTCTGTCTTCCAGTGCTCACGGCCTAATCAAACTTGGCTCCAAATCAGCACTAAAGGGTCTGCAAGAAAAGGATTAGTAGTTTCAAGCTTTCATTCCCTCAATCCTGCCAACAAAGATGAGCAAAAAGCCTCAACAAAAACTCTGATTTTCTCTGCAAAACAAGCCCTCAAGATTAGTAGAAAATACAGAGAGAAAGATTAGAGGACAATATCTACAAATAATCTACAAACTAGACTATGGAGTGTGAACAAGACTCTCCTCCTTGCCTAGCCATTGACATGCTCCATGCTAGCTGATGTATATCGAATGAAGCTCAAAAATAAGTTTTGGAAAAATATTTTTGAAGGTGGATTGCTGTCACAAGTAAAGTCTTGGGAGATCCCTGCACATTAATCCAAATGATGAGACTTGGAGAAGAACAAATATGTGAATGCTTCCACTTTATCCTCAAGAGTGGGATAATCCAACCTAGGATGCCCCCTCATGCTTGAGATCTGATTTACAAAAAGATTCTACACAAGCTCAAAACGATTTGTTAGTTCCATTTGGGATTAGATAATATAATGAAAAGGAAATCTTAGCAATTCAATCAAAAATTAACTAAAATGTCCAATTCTAGAATAACTCTCTAATCCAAATACTAGTGAAAGGTAGCTCAACACTAGTAAATCAATGAAGCTAATGGAAAATAACAAATAGAAATTATAGCAAGTACAACATAAGCACATAAACATAAATCATACCATGAAAGTGGAGGCAAGAGACCACATATGAACCCCAAAGTCTTGTTATTTCATAAAAATGCAAGAGTACAAGGCACGATAATCTCCCCAAGCACAAGAGCTCGTTTTTTTGTGGGAGAATAGGAGCCAATGGCTCATTAAATAGAAATGTGGGAGCAAATCCCAATGAGAGTTTCTCCATCCAAGTGGCACAATAGATGATCCCAATGCATCAATCAATATCTCCACCATGCAAATCAAACCTCCAAGAAGCTCCACACTATCCTTGATGAGAAATTAGGAGGACACGTGTGAAGATGAAGTAGAGTGGTAGGAGATCACTCTTCACCTCATCTCATGTGAATTCAAACAATTCTCCACCAAACTCGTGACTCTATCTTGAAACTCAAATTGGCTCCTAAAATTTTGTGATTTTGCTAGAGAACTCGTGGTCTTTCTCTAGAGAATTCAATTGTCATGTCTTTTCCTTGATTCTTGGTCTTAGGTGGAGTCCACATCAGTTTTGAACTTGACTTTATCTCTTGGTGAATTTCCACCTTATTTTTGAGCATCTTTGACTTCGAGCAAATCTTTATTTTCTCTCATTTATTTAATTCTTGGCTAATTTATTGCCACATTTTCCCCTAGACTTAGGAAAAGTGGGTTTTGAGGGTTTATAATTTATTTTTTACCCCTCAAAGTGTGTCTTAGTAGAAAGTTGAGGTGTAGAGGTCCAATTTTGACTACTCATACCCCATACAACTTCTCTAGACATCACTTATTACAATTTACATAGACAATTTATTAAAAATTCTGTTAAAATTTAAAAAATGATACCTAGACCTAATCAAATTCCGTGAAATTTTACGAGTGATCTAACATGGTAATATACATTGACTCTAGACACTAGGACTCACTTAAGGCCTTGCTATCAAGCCACACTCCAGCTTTGGGGTTCTAATTGGGAGAAAAAACTCAATTAATTATTAAGCGCTAAAAAGCACAAATAATTAACCAAGTAAAAAAACTCCCTAGAGTGAACTCACTTGATAACAAAGTCCTAAGCTACCTGTTACATGACTCTATTTCATCATGCTAACATCACTTTACAATATCCCTGCAGGGCTTGCAGAATCTGAGTACAATAGAGAAGAAGAGAGAGAAGAAAGAGCTTAGAAGCTTTGATGATGTCTGGAACTCTATAGGTGCAAGAATCCTTTGACATATCCTTGGGCATGGAGTCTTCAAGTGTACTTCAATGGTCAACAAGAGGCTCAATTGTTTGTCTCCTAGTGCGAGTTAGAGTTGGAAAAGGACAAGTGTCAAAGTCTCAAAGGTTATTTGTGGCTAGGATGAGTTGCAAGAGTCAGTAAGACTTAGTTAACTAGTCAATCACAAATCAGAGTTCTAAAGATAAATTTACTAGATATAGATGGGTCAAATTGCTTATAAGGAGGATGAAGGCACATCTTTGATCATTATTGTTTGCACAAGGTTGTGTGAACAAAGACTTCTAAAAAGGAGGGTGTGTGAGGAGAAGACCATATGCAGGATTGAAGGGAGGAATCCTTGCTAGATTTGCACTAGGAAATAGGGAGAATTCCATATAAGATAGGAGCCACTATTGCTCTAGGAAATAGGGATTCTTGCGCTAGGAAATAGGACTCAAGCTGCACAAGGATTTAGGGAGCAGATGAAGGCTACAAGTAGGGTGTTTCAAGCTTAGATAAAGCAGGGAGGACGAGTGTGTTGTCTATTGAAACAAGATTGTTTTGTAAGAGATCTATTGCTCAGACTCCTTCAATAAAATTCTCGAGAAAAGAAGTGGGTTTTCCTAGTTGGGTTCCCATGAAAAATTGTACTGTATTCTTTATCTTTGCATATTCTTTTGTTTCTACTGCTTATCTTGTTGAAATATGTAACTGGGTTCCGTCTTCATAATGACATATGTAATCATGATTTCATATTTTTGATGTAATGAGAAAAAATAAATTATTATTATTGATCTTGAGGCATGGGTTTCATGCTCAAGAGATTTTTTTTATAGATTAAGCTCCCATTGTGAGCATCTAGGACTTGTCATTGAGTCTACAAGTCTAGGGAGTCATTGCCATGTATAAAATACCCATTTGGGCATGTTACATATTGTAGGAAGAATTTATGAGTCAAAGTCTAGTCAAAGAACTCTCTAAGACCAAGTCATAAATGCAAAGTATAGCTCAGCCTTCTCAAACATCAAGTCGGCCTAGAGACACTTCAAGTTGGCCTAAAATCATGGATGAGGAAGTCTATATATAGAAGGACTCAGCCTCATTCTAGGATCATCAATGAACATCACAAAAGTTCGTTCATCAAGGCAAGAAAGGGTCTCACATCAAGCGAAGAAGAAGAGGATTAAAGTAGGGATAAAATCACTATCTTTCAGATCTATTTTGGGCTCATTTCCTCACACGTGTGGACTGTAACTAGGGCACATTCTTAGCTATACAAAGACGAAATTATAGTAAGTCCAAATAGATGAATCAAGGGTGAAAGAAGTCTGAAATAACAAGCCGAATAGTCAAAGAAAGGAAGCCTGCCTAAGCGAAGGAAAGAAGAAGTCTCTAAGATCCTCAATCTGCCACACGTGCAAAAACTATAGTCTGTTATAGGAGGCCGAGAGTTGTAGTCAAGGAGGCCGAGAATTTCAGACAAATATTACAGGGTCGAAGATTGAAGTTGAAGAAGATATTGCAGTTGAATCAAGAAGAGGTTAGCTTTGACTTGAGGCAAGCTTGACTTGGTCTTGGAGAGGTTCATTGTCAAGGGTCTAGGTCTTGGAATTCGTTAATTGAAGATTCTATAAGAAGAAGAATTCGTGTGGGTTTTCCTCTCAGAGTTTGGAGAGCTTTTGGCCCTTGTTGATTGCCTATATCTTGTGTCCTTTGTGTTATTGTTCTTTATGGTTTGGTAGTTGTTTGATGAAGAAGAACACTAATAACAAATCAAGTAAAAAAAAGAAGCTAACAAAGTAAAGTAAAAAATACATCACAAACAATTATCAAGTAAGAGAAATCACCTACACTTACTGCCCTTGGATTTCTCAACATGGTATCAGGGCTAAGGTGACAAGTCAAGGAAGGGCAGCTTGATAAAGGACATTCAGGGACCAAAGTTCTAGAAGATTATCAAGGGCATCAAGAAGATCCTCTCATCTTCAAGGCATTCGAGGACAAGGATTACATCATCATCTTGAAAGAAGATCTCAAAAACCCTAGTTTCTACACTTGAAGCATTCTTGGCAACCTCGCTCAATTATCAACTCAAAGAAAGAGACCTCAATAGACCCTACCTCTACTCAAAAGGAACTACAAAGTGAAGCATCTTGAAGTCTACTCATCCAAGGAAAGCAAGATCAAAGGCATTGTCATCATCATCAAGGATTCAAGGGGATCTCCCTCTCCTTGGGTCAAGGATCACTTTTAAAGAAAGACATCTTCATCAAGAAGAAGTCTTCTATTACCAATATCATAATCAAAATCAAGAACCCAGTAGGTTGAAGAGGAGTATCTTCACTAGTAGGTATATTTATGTCCACATTTGAATCTATCAAAATGTCTTTTTGCAAGGAAAGCAACAAGTTGGTTGGGTCATCAAAATTTCTTTCACGGAAGAAGAGGACAAATTTAATCCTCATAGAAAATGAAGTCGTGGAACATGTTAAGGGCTCAATCACAAGATCTTCAAAGGAAGAAGCTCAAGCACTTGCAAAATACATGAAAGGGGAAGTAAGGTCTCAAAGGATTCTCATAGAATCCATCAAAGATCCCCTGATACCTTATGTATCAAAGTTGGAAACATCAAAAGAAATATTTGACAAGCTGGTAGAATTATTCTCCAGAAGTACTGCTGGAGAAGTGATATCATTAAGACAAAAACTCTACAAAATGAAGATATGAAAAGAAGATAACCTCTACTATATGAGGGTGTCAGAGATAAGAGGCCAACTACAAGATTGGGAGAGATAATGTCTGATAAGGAAATGACCACCATAGTGCTCAATGCACTACTGGAGGAATGGGGCAACTCCACATCAAGCATCTAGGGAAGAAGGAAGCTACTCCATTCAATGAACTGTGGTCATTATGCAAAATCAAAGAAACCAGGCTGAAAGCAAAAATTGATGTAGGATCAAACAAGCAAGCTCAAGCATATGCTGCCATGGTTAAGAGAAAAGGGAAGTTTGGGAAGTGTAGTCCTTAGAAAAAGAAGAATATGTCGAAGATCCAATGCTATGGCTGTCATGAATATGGGCACTACAAGAGAGATTGTCCTAAGCTCAAGAAGGACAACAACAAAAGAGGAAGGGAAGAAGCCCATATCACTGAAGAAGTGGAAGAAGCTGAAAAGAATAAATCCAAGGAGGAAGTAAAAGATCTCTAGTATGATTGAGATAATCTTTTTCACCTAGTTCTTTTCAAGTCTTTGTTTCAAATTTTTGTAAAGTATAGCTATCATGGTAGAAAAACATTAGAAGCATGATAGGATGCATCATGTTAGAGGATGACATCATAAAATCATATGATTGAAGCAAGAGTTCGTGACATCATCATAAGAAGCTTGAAAGATAACTGAAGTAGAAATCTATGGCAGTGATCAATAGAAGGAAGTAGCTCTTGGTAACCGCATTAGAAGCATAAGTAGTACTTATGGATAGAAGAATGTCATCTATTATAGAGTTCATCATACTTCATTCAAAAGAAGCATTTGCAGGATGAGGATGCTCAAGATCCTTTGTTGGAATCTTCATTGGAAGAAGCAAGTGTATCGCAAAGAATTCTACCCTGTATGGGACTCATGGGATGATGGTATGATGACAAAGAAGTGAAGCTGATCAAGATGATTGAAGAACTTTCAATCAAGGAAGATGGTGAAGGAAGTCTAGATGACCAAAAAGAAAAAATGAGGTATGTATGCATGTATTTGATAAAATTGAGTCATGTCATATAGTTACAGTTAGCATGGTTAAATGTTCATGATCAAGAGAAAGGGATATCCTCCTTTGGAAGGATGCATGAAGGCATGATTCACATATTGACTAGATGAAATCAACATAATAAGTCATATGGAATATGAGGTGGTTGACAAACTTAAGGAACTATGGATGGAAGTTCCTGGGGAGCAATATGTGAAGAAAGTAAGGAGAGATCGTGAAAGATGCAACTATGGTCACATGGAGAAGGAAATCAACATCTAATAACTAGAAGAATTGACCATGACATCTCCATGGAAAAGGTATGAAGACTCTGATGGAGTCTGGAAAAGGAGGAGACCCTTGACATTGTATATCTTGGAGATGTGTCAATATGTATGCAAGATGTTGATGTTGATGTCATGGTGTAAGGCCATCACAAAGGTAATGTTAATTTGATGTTCATTTTTAATTTTTGAACAATATTTGGAGGGGCTAATATAGGGCTACCGAAGGAAGAGTTGTGGATATCACCCACAACTGGTACACATGTGCTGGGATGAAAGATCCTGAAGGAAACATGATGTGGAGAAGATAGTTGTATGAAGGAAAGCCAGATATTGACTGATGGATCACTTTCTAATGAAAGAAAGGATGACATGACTGAAATGATTCATGAATGAAAGTGATGGATGGTCGATGCCCTACGAAGAAGTCCCAAAAGATGAAGGCTCCATATCAAAGAAGATGAAATTCATGACATCGAAAGAAGGAGCCCTACAAGTAGCTGACTGTCCCATGATCTCCACCTAGAGAGCTGCATTAAGAGGGAGCTTGGACAAGTCCCTAGTTAAGAGGGAGTTTGGGTACATTCCTTTTATCGAATGGGTTGGTCATCCCTGCTTAAGAGCGAGTGACAGATATGGTTCTCTACCTCATGTGTCATGCACTAGACTAGGACTAACAATCGTAAGTCTTAGTGAAGACCACGAGGAGAGATGGACACATCATTCTTGTCTTCACTTTGGAAGAAAGAATGGAGAATCAGGTAAACATATGGCATCCGATACTCTTTGAGGAAGTGGTAGGGCATCTAAGATAAGAGTAGTCGTAGAGGATTGATATTCTTTGAGGACTGGGAATCCAAGATAAGAATAGTCTTGGAAAGACATATCTTGAGAGAACCCAGGTGGGGTATGTTTCTTGAGAGACAATGATGATGGTGTCTATAAATCATTGGTTTCGTGAGCATTGTGCTATGATCTTATGGAGAGATAGAGCTGTTAGTCAAGGCCTTGCTATGTGACAATGTTGGATGATATGATGCTAAACAAATGGGTTACCAATCTAACTCTTCTTATGAAAATTCTTCAGATTGAGAATGTCCAAGTACCATGTATGGATTATGAATACCTACCTAGTTAAGAGGGGGTGTTGAAATATGTAACTAGGTTTGGTGTTCATAATGACATATGTAATCATGATTTCATATATTTGATGTAATGAGAAAAAATAAATTATTATTATTGATCTTGAGGTACGGGTTTCATGCTCAAGAGAATTTATTTTTATAGATTAAGCTCCCATTGTGAGCCTATAGGGCTTGCCATTGAGTCTACAAGTCTAGGGAGTCATTGTCATGTATAAAAGACCCATTTGGGCATGTTACATATTGTAAGAAGAATGTATTTGAGTCAAAGTCTAGTCAAAGAACTCTCCAAGACCAAGTCTTAAATGCAAAGTATGAGTCGGCCTTCTAAAACATCAAGTCGGCCTAGAGACAACTTCAAGTCGGCCTAAAATCATGGATGAGGAAGTCTATATATAGAAGGACTCAACCTCATTCTAGGATCATCAATGAACATCATAGAAGTTCGTTCATCAATGCAAGAAAGGGTCTCACATCAAGCGAAGAAGAAGAGGATTAAAGTAGGGATAAAATCGTTGTTTTTCAGATCTGTTTTGGCATAAAAAAATTCCTCACACATGTGCACTGTAACTAGGGCACATTCTCAGCTACAGAAAGATGAAATTACAGTCAGTCCAAATAGATGAATCAAGGGTGAAAGAAGTTTGAAATAGCAAGCCGAATAGTTAAAGAAAGGAAGCCTACCCAAGCGAAGGAAGGAAGAAGTCTCTAACATCCTCAATCTATCACACGTGTGAAAAGTATAGTCTATTATAGGAGGCCGAGAGTTGCAGTCAAGGAGGCCGAGAATTTCAGATAAGTATTACAGGGTTGAAGATTGAAGTTGAAGAAGATATTGCTGTTGAATCAAGAAGAGGTTATCTTTGACTTGAGGCAAGTTTGACTTGGTCTTGGATAGGTTCATTGCCAAGGGTCTAGGTCTTGGAATTCGTCAATTGAAGATTCTATTAGAAGAAGAATTCTTGTGGGTTTCCTCTCAGAGTTTAGAGAGTTTTTGGCCTTGGCTGGTTGCCTATATCTTGTGTCCTTTGTCTTATTTTTCTTTATGGTTTGGTAGTTGTTTGATGAAGAAGAACACTAATAACAAATCAAGTAAAAAAAGAAGCTAATGAAGTAAAGTAAAAAATACATCACAAACAATTAGCAAGAGAAATCACCTACACTTGCTGCCCCCAGATTTCTCAACATATCTATGGTAGAGAAATTCTGTGTCTTAATGAAAAGAAACTAGGGTTTAGATTGTTCATTAGAGCAGAGCATAATTTCAAGGATTTTCTACATGGTATCAGAGCAAGGAACATAATAAAGACCAACACAAGTTGTAGAAATTTCTGTTTTCCCACCCCGGTTTTCAGTTTTTCCTTATTTCTCCCATATAGTTAAATGCCCTTTCCCATAACCATACATTTAACAAGCTGAAAAAAATAAATTTGCTGAAAACACAAATTCTGGAAATTTTACATAATGCTGGAAATTGCAGAAATAAAAATCAGCAGTAATAAACAGCCATTAAAACACATTTAAACACTGAGATTTTTGGTCAATGTGACCCTGGAAAAACCCCCTACAACTCTTGGGGAAAACCAGTTTGAGAGCTCTTCTTTATTTCTGAAAATTGCCTTTTACAGTGAGAAATTTTCAGCAAAAAATCAGCAAGCAAATTTACAACTTATCTCTTTTCCCATGCTTTACAGCAAACTGGAAATTACAGCAAACAGGACAGCAATAAATGCTGTACGATCTCCTCGATTTTCGTGCCCTCTTTCAGCATTAAATGCTGCTGTATGGCCCTCGTTTTGCGTGCAAAAAAACCAGCAAACTGCTCCTCGATTTTTGTGCAAACCTCTCCTCGAAAATCGTGTCAAAATCTGCCTTTCACTGTGTGCTGAATCAACTGTACAAATCTGCTCAATTGCTGCCTTGGAATGTGTGCCAAACTGCTGTCTCCTTCTCCTCCATGCTCAGAAATCTCTCTTGCTCTCTTGCTCTCCTTCTCCCAATCTGCTCATGAAAGAATTGAATCGAATGTGATCTTTTCCTCCTTTTCCTCCCTTAATATAACTCCAAGTGACTTTTGGGTGATCCAAGTGACTTTTGGATGATCTCTAAATCCAATGGCTGAAATAGATTTAGATCAATGGCTGAGATTAAATGCTCATTTAAATCTCACTTTTTATTTTTTAATTCACCCCACTTTAATAAGGACCCAGTTAGTCATTTATTTCCAAAGTCACTTTTCCTTTCTAATTTTTCATTGACTTTATAAAAGTCACTTTAAAATTAGACTTAGTAACTTTATCACTTAAAGTCACTTTTAAATTAGATTTAACTTTATAAAATTATAAAGTCACTTTAGGAGAAAAATTAAATTCTTTTGGACACTTTTCCCTAGGCCAAAGATCAAAGCCTAAGGGAACCACCTGTCCTTCGGTACCAAATTTCAACACTCCCTCTTACCGAGGAAGGTGTTCCTCACCACACCCATCTTGTCTCTGAAGTAGACATGCTTGCCCCATGGTAAGGCTTTGGTAAGGATATCTGCAACCTGCTCATCAGTGGAAATATACTCAAGCTTCACAACTCCCTTCTGAACATAGTCTCTGATGAAATGATATCTGATCCCGATATGCTTTGACCTGTCATGAAATACTGGATTCTCCGTGAGTTTAATGCAACTCTGATTATCACAGTAAATCACTGAAGGTCTCAACGGCTGACCAAATAAGCCAAACAACATCTTGCGAAGCCAGATAGCCTCACAACTAGCTAGACTGGCTGCCATATACTCTGCTTCCGCTGAACTCAGTGCTACTGACTGCTGCTTCCGGCTGAACCATGACACTACTGCTGAACCCAACCCAAAACAACACCCTGAAGTGCTCTTCTTATCAGAAGCACAACCTGCCCAATCAGAATCAGTGTATCCTGCCAATCTCACTCCATCTCCCTGCCTGTAGTCCAGACCATAATCCACTGTCCCCTGCAAGTATCGCAAAATGTGTTTTGCAGCCACCCAGTGAACCTTCCTAGGCCCACACATAAACTGACTCATCGTGTTGACTGCAAAACAGATATCTGGTCTAGTGTTGACCAAATACATCAAGGAACCAATCAGCTGCCTGTACAATGTGGGATCCACCAACTCGGAATCCGAAGCATGAAGCTTCTTCCAGTTGGTGATCATTGGTGTCGACATGGGTCTACAATCCTCCATGTGGAATCTGCTAAGGATGTCCACAATATACTTCCCCTGCCCCAGGAAGAAATGCCCCTCCTCCTGCCACACCTCCAAACCCAAAAAGTAATGCATCAAGCCGATGTCCTTCATCTCAAACTCCATCGCAAGATCTCTCTTGCAGTGCTCTATGAGTCTCTCTGCACCTGTAATGATCAAGTCATCCACATACAACACCAGAATGAGAGGCTCCTCACCAATCACAATAAAGTAAAGGTTCGGATCTGCCTCACTCTTTGTGAAACCCATCCCTTGCAAATATGTATCTATCCTGGAGTACCAAGCTCTCGGAGCTTGCTTCAGGCCATAAAGGGCCTTCTTCAGTCTGCACACATGGGACTCCTTCCCATGCACCTCAAAGCCCTGTGGCTGCTCAATGTACACCTCCTCCTGTATGAAGCCATTGAGAAATGCGGTCTTCACATCCATCTGGTGGATCTTCCAACCCATCTCTACTGCTATCGATATAATGGAGCGGATCGAAGTATATCGAGCCACGGGAGCGAAGGTCTCCTCATAATCAACTCCCTCTACCTGGGAGAACCCTCTAGCCACAAACCTCGCTTTGAATTTCTCAATGCTGCCATCTGCAGCATGCTTTACCTTGTAAAGCCATCTGGAAGTAACCACGGATTTGCCCTCAGGCCTCGGCACCACCTCCCAAACATCATTCTTCATGATAGAAGAATACTCCTCCTGCATGGCCTCTCTCCAGACCTGCTGGCTAGCTGCCTCCTCATAGCTAGAAGGCTCAGAGTCAAGGATGCTGGTAACCATCGCCATATAGCTACAAAACCTCTCAGGTGGTCTACTCTCTCTGACCGGCCTCTTCGGCTCAACAACAGATGTGGCATCTCTCAAGGTGTCCTGAAGCCACTTGGGCTTTCTCTTCCCTGAGCATGCTTCTCCCATAGGAGAATGAAACTCCTCCTCATCACCATCAGTAGCCTGAACTCCTGACTGTCTGTCTGCTGTCCTCCTGCCTGCACCTGAACCTGTAGAAGCTGAGATACCGTGTGAACTGTCCATCAGTGGACTCCCTAGTGAACTTCTCTGCATGCTACCCGGAGCACCACCCCTCTGGCTCGACGAGCCACTGCTCACTGATGGACCTGACATCCTCATAGATGTACCTCCGGATCCTCTTGATCCCTGCCCACTGGATCCCTGCGACTGATTCAACTGCTGCTGAGGGTCTGGCTGATCCAGATACTCTAACTCCCGTGACCTCCTAAAGGCCCTGTCCTCCTCGAACTTCACATCCTGTCTGACAACAACTCTCCTCTGTGCAGGAATGTAAATCCGAAAGGCCTTTGAGGTCTCACTGTAGCCCACAAAGAAACCCTTCTCTGCGGTGGGCTCTAGTTTCGTCCTCTTCTCCTTGGGTATATAGGAGTATGTAATGCATCCAAAGATATGAAGATGACCAATTTCAGGCTTCTTCCCAGAAAAAGCCTCCTCCAGAGTCATGTGCCCCAAGGCACGATGCGGACTCCTGTTTTGCAAGTAAACAGCTGTGTTGCAGGCCTCTGCCCATAAGAACAATGACAACCCCTGATCATGTAACATGGCTTTGGCAGCCCCTATGATGGATCTATTCTTCCTCTCCGCAACCCTGTTCTGCTGGGGGTTGTAAGGAACAGTGAATTCCCTCCTAATGCCTGCCTTCGCACAATAGTCAACAAACTCTCCAAGGGTGTACTCTCCTCCATTGTCCGACCTCAGGGACTTGATCTTTCGACCTGTCTGAGTCTCCACAAGAGCTCTGAACTCCTGAAACCGCTTGAAGACCTCACTTTTGGTCTTCAAAAAATAAATCCAGGTCCTCCTGGAGTGATCATCAATGAATAAAACATAGTACTCATATCCACTCAAGGAAACATGAGACATCCGACCGCTCACATCGGAATGAATCAAATCAAGTATCCCCGTCGCTCTGCTGTCACTGCTGGGAAAAGGGGATTTGGCAAATTTGCCCATCGCACAACCTCTGCAAGTATCAAAGTGATCAGTACTGAAATCTGGCACACCTGTAGTGATCTCCCGCAATGTCCTCAAGGCTCCATGATATATATGTCCCATCCTGCGGTGCCAAATCTCACACAGCTCAGAACTGCTAGCTCTGCTATCGGTACTACTGCTCAATGCCAAAAGGGGCTGGAATGCAAACTTGTACACCTTTGCATGGCGTACACCTATCACTCTAGCTGAATCAGCTGGAGTGCCCCTGGGATACATCAACACCTGTCCTCCCCTGAACAGTACCTCATATCCTCTGTCCTCCAAAGCTGAGACGGATATGAAGTTCTTCCTCATCCCTGACACATAAAGAACCTCTGACACCTTCAAGGGAGGTTTGGACTCCCTCTGAAATGTCACTGTCCCCACCCCGACTGCTCTAACAACTCTGTCATCACCGAGTACTACCTCAATATCAGTGCCACTCTCTGAAAGCTCTGAGAAGTACTCACGAACTCCTGTCATATGACGTGAAGCCCCACTGTCCACATACCAGATACCTGAAGATGCTCCGCTAATCGAGGGAAAAGCATGCTCCCTCTGAACTTGTGTGGCAGGTGATCCTGCACTAGAGGACTCACACGTAGTGAATGCAAACTCTCGGTCAAAACGACCAGCAAAGTCCTCAATCTCTGCTGAAGCTGCCACGTCCTGGTTCTTCCCCTTCTTCTTCTTCTTCTCCGGACACACAACTGCATAGTGTCCCATCTTTTGACAATTCCAACACTTCACTTTGGAATAGTCCTTCTGTGTGTTCCCCTGTTTACCTTTACCTTTGCCTTTGCCCCCACCACTGCTTGTGGAAGCCTGCTTCTTCCCTTTGCCTTTCTTGCCTCCTGCCACCAGTGTTACATCCTCATCCTGCTGAACTGGCTTGGCTGCCCCAAGCTGACCTTTCCTGATCTCTGTCTGAATGCAATCATCCCAAAACCTCTCCCATGTGGGAAGGGTCTCACGTGCACAAACCCCATCAGCAAAGTTCAACCATGAACGGGGGAGGCCATTCACTGCAATCCGCACCAACTCAGTGGGTGGAATGGCCTCTCCAATCGCTGCCAACTCATCTCTCACATTAGTAATCTTTGTGAGATATCCAGCTGCACTATCATTACCCATCTTAATGTTCTTCAGCTTCTCCTTCAGGACCATCTTCCGGTTCTCATTGGTAATCTGGTAGAGATTGGACAATGCTGTCCACATCTCATGGGCATTGCTCTTTCCTCTCACATGAGGAATGCAATGGTCTTTGATTCCGTCTAGAATCAGCCTCTTACCCTTGTTGTTCTTTTTATTATAAGCTGTCAACTAAGTAGTATCAGTAGGCACAACAACAGGGTTCTGTGTGGTATGCACTATGATATCCCAGACTTCTGCCTCCTCAAAGATACTCTGCATTCTCTCCTTCCAAACGCTGTAATTTATATGCCCATCCAGCCTATCTTCCACCCTCAATCCCAATGACATCCTGCTGTCCTAAAATTGAAAAATAGCACTGCTGTAGTAAAGATAAAACTGCTGTTTATGAAAAAATCAGCTTGCTGGAATTTTCTGAGTGAAAAATCAACGACTGTAATTTTTCCTTTTGCTGTCCCAAACTGCCCTTCAGCACTCAAGCTCTGATACCATGTAGAAATTTCTGTTTTCCCACCCCGGTTTTCAGTTTCTCCTTATTTCTCCCATATAGTTAAATGCCCTTTCCCATAAACATACATTTAACAAGCTGAAAAAAATAAATTTGCTGAAAACACAAATTCTGAAAATTCTACAGAATGCTGGAAATTGCAGAAATAAAAATCAGCAGTAATAAACAGCCATTAAAACACATTTAAACACTGAGATTTTTGGTCAATGTGACCCTGGAAAAACCCCTACAACTCTTGGGGAAAACCAGTTTGAGAGCTCTTCTTTATTTCTGAAAATTGCCTTTTACAGTGAGAAATTTTCAGCAAAAAATCAGCAAGCAAATTTACAACTTATCTCTTTTCCCATGCTTTACAGCAAACTGGAAATTACAGCAAACAGGACAGCAATAAATGCTGTACGATCTCCTCGATTTTCGTGCCCTCTTTCAGCATTAAATGCTGCTGTATGGCCCTCGTTTTGCGTGCAAAAAAACCAGCAAACTGCTCCTCGATTTTTGTGCAAACCTCTCCTCGAAAATCGTGTCAAAATCTGCCTTTCACTGTGTGCTGAATCAACTGTACAAATCTGCTCAATTGCTGCCTTGGAATGTGTGCCAAACTGCTGTCTCCTTCTCCTCCATGCTCAGAAATCTCTCTTGCTCTCTTGCTCTCCTTCTCCCAATCTGCTCATGAAAGAATTGAATCGAATGTGATCTTTTCCTCCTTTTCCTCCCTTAATATAACTCCAAGTGACTTTTGGGTGATCCAAGTGACTTTTGGATGATCTCTAAATCCAATGGCTGAAATAGATTTAGATCAATGGCTGAGATTAAATGCTCATTTAAATCTCACTTTTTATTTTTTAATTCACCCCACTTTAATAAGGACCCACTTAGTCATTTATTTCCAAAGTCACTTTTCCTTTCTAATTTTTCATTGACTTTATAAAAGTCACTTTAAAATTAGACTTAGTAACTTTATCACTTAAAGTCACTTTTAAATTAGATTTAACTTTATAAAATTATAAAGTCACTTTAGGAGAAAAATTAAATTCTTTTGGACACTTTTCCCTAGGCCAAAGATCAAAGCCTAAGGGAACCACCTGTCCTTCGGTACCAAATTTCAACACTCCCTCTTACCGAGGAAGGTGTTCCTCACCACACCCATCTTGTCTCTGAAGTAGACATGCTTGCCCCATGGTAAGGCTTTGGTAAGGATATCTGCAACCTGCTCATCAGTGGAAATATACTCAAGCTTCACAACTCCCTTCTGAACATAGTCTCTGATGAAATGATATCTGATCCCGATATGCTTTGACCTGTCATGAAATACTGGATTCTCCGTGAGTTTAATGCAACTCTGATTATCACAGTAAATCACTGAAGGTCTCAACGGCTGACCAAATAAGCCAAACAACATCTTGCGAAGCCAGATAGCCTCACAACTAGCTAGACTGGCTGCCATATACTCTGCTTCCGCTGAACTCAGTGCTACTGACTGCTGCTTCCGGCTGAACCATGACACTACTGCTGAACCCAACCCAAAACAACACCCTGAAGTGCTCTTCTTATCAGAAGCACAACCTGCCCAATCAGAATCAGTGTATCCTGCCAATCTCACTCCATCTCCCTGCCTGTAGTCCAGACCATAATCCACTGTCCCCTGCAAGTATCGCAAAATGTGTTTTGCAGCCACCCAGTGAACCTTCCTAGGCCCACACATAAACTGACTCATCGTGTTGACTGCAAAACAGATATCTGGTCTAGTGTTGACCAAATACATCAAGGAACCAATCAGCTGCCTGTACAATGTGGGATCCACCAACTCGGAATCCGAAGCATGAAGCTTCTTCCAGTTGGTGATCATTGGTGTCGACATGGGTCTACAATCCTCCATGTGGAATCTGCTAAGGATGTCCACAATATACTTCCCCTGCCCCAGGAAGAAATGCCCCTCCTCCTGCCACACCTCCAAACCCAAAAAGTAATGCATCAAGCCGATGTCCTTCATCTCAAACTCCATCGCAAGATCTCTCTTGCAGTGCTCTATGAGTCTCTCTGCACCTGTAATGATCAAGTCATCCACATACAACACCAGAATGAGAGGCTCCTCACCAATCACAATAAAGTAAAGGTTCGGATCTGCCTCACTCTTTGTGAAACCCATCCCTTGCAAATATGTATCTATCCTGGAGTACCAAGCTCTCGGAGCTTGCTTCAGGCCATAAAGGGCCTTCTTCAGTCTGCACACATGGGACTCCTTCCCATGCACCTCAAAGCCCTGTGGCTGCTCAATGTACACCTCCTCCTGTATGAAGCCATTGAGAAATGCGGTCTTCACATCCATCTGGTGGATCTTCCAACCCATCTCTACTGCTATCGATATAATGGAGCGGATCGAAGTATATCGAGCCACGGGAGCGAAGGTCTCCTCATAATCAACTCCCTCTACCTGGGAGAACCCTCTAGCCACAAACCTCGCTTTGAATTTCTCAATGCTGCCATCTGCAGCATGCTTTACCTTGTAAAGCCATCTGGAAGTAACCACGGATTTGCCCTCAGGCCTCGGCACCACCTCCCAAACATCATTCTTCATGATAGAAGAATACTCCTCCTGCATGGCCTCTCTCCAGACCTGCTGGCTAGCTGCCTCCTCATAGCTAGAAGGCTCAGAGTCAAGGATGCTGGTAACCATCGCCATATAGCTACAAAACCTCTCAGGTGGTCTACTCTCTCTGACCGGCCTCTTCGGCTCAACAACAGATGTGGCATCTCTCAAGGTGTCCTGAAGCCACTTGGGCTTTCTCTTCCCTGAGCATGCTTCTCCCATAGGAGAATGAAACTCCTCCTCATCACCATCAGTAGCCTGAACTCCTGACTGTCTGTCTGCTGTCCTCCTGCCTGCACCTGAACCTGTAGAAGCTGAGGTACCGTGTGAACTGTCCATCAGTGGACTCCCTAGTGAACTTCTCTGCATGCTACCCGGAGCACCACCCCTCTGGCTCGACGAGCCACTGCTCACTGATGGACCTGACATCCTCATAGATGTACCTCCGGATCCTCTTGATCCCTGCCCACTGGATCCCTGCGACTGATTCAACTGCTGCTGAGGGTCTGGCTGATCCAGATACTCTAACTCCCGTGACCTCCTAAAGGCCCTGTCCTCCTCGAACTTCACATCCCGTCTGACAACAACTCTCCTCTGTGCAGGAATGTAAATCCGAAAGGCCTTTGAGGTCTCACTGTAGCCCACAAAGATACCCTTCTCTGCGGTGGGCTCTAGTTTCGTCCTCTTCTCCTTGGGTATATAGGAGTATGTAATGCATCCAAAGATATGAAGATGACCAATTCAGGCTTCTTCCCAGAAAAAGCCTCCTCCAGAGTCATGTGCCCCAAGGCACGATGCGGACTCCTGTTTTGCAAGTAAACAGCTGTGTTGCAGGCCTCTGCCCACAAGAACAATGACAACCCCTGATCATGTAACATGGCTTTGGCAGCCCCTATGATGGATCTATTCTTCCTCTCCGCAACCCTGTTCTGCTGGGGGTTGTAAGGAACAGTGAATTCCCTCCTAATGCCTGCCTTCGCACAATAGTCAACAAACTCTCCAAGGGTGTACTCTCCTCCATTGTCCGACCTCAGGGACTTGATCTTTCGACCTGTCTGAGTCTCCACAAGAGCTCTGAACTCCTGAAACCGCTTGAAGACCTCACTTTTGGTCTTCAAAAAATAAATCCAGGTCCTCCTGGAGTGATCATCAATGAATAAAACATAGTACTCATATCCACTCAAGGAAACATGAGACATCCGACCGCTCACATCGGAATGAATCAAATCAAGTATCCCCGTCGCTCTGCTGTCACTGCTGGGAAAAGGGGATTTGGCAAATTTGCCCATCGCACAACCTCTGCAAGTATCAAAGTGATCAGTACTGAAATCTGGCACACCTGTAGTGATCTCCCGCAATGTCCTCAAGGCTCCATGATATATATGTCCCATCCTGCGGTGCCAAATCTCACACAGCTCAGAACTGCTAGCTCTGCTGTCGGTACTACTGCTCAATGCCAAAAGGGGCTGGAATGCAAACTTGTACACCTTTGCATGGCGTACACCTATCACTCTAGCTGAATCAGCTGGAGTGCCCCTGGGATACATCAACACCTGTCCTCCCCTGAACAGTACCTCATATCCTCTGTCCTCCAAAGCTGAGACGGATATGAAGTTCTTCCTCATCCCTGGCACATAAAGAACCTCTGACACCTTCAAGGGAGGTTTGGACTCCCTCTGAAATGTCACTGTCCCCACCCCGACTGCTCTAACAACTCTGTCATCACCGAGTACTACCTCAATATCAGTGCCACTCTCTGAAAGCTCTGAGAAGTACTCACGAACTCCTGTCATATGACGTGAAGCCCCACTGTCCACATACCAGATACCTGAAGATGCTCCGCTAATCGAGGGAAAAGCATGCTCCCTCTGAACTTGTGTGGCAGGTGATCCTGCACTAGAGGACTCACACGTAGTGAATGCAAACTCTCGGTCAAAACGACCAGCAAAGTCCTCAATCTCTGCTGAAGCTGCCACGTCCTGGTTCTTCCCCTTCTTCTTCTTCTTCTCCGGACACACAACTGCATAGTGTCCCATCTTTTGACAATTCCAACACTTCACTTTGGAATAGTCCTTCTGTGTGTTCCCCTGTTTACCTTTACCTTTGCCTTTGCCCCCACCACTGCTTGTGGAAGCCTGCTTCTTCCCTTTGCCTTTCTTGCCTCCTGCCACCAGTGTTACATCCTCATCCTGCTGAACTGGCTTGGCTGCCCCAAGCTGACCTTTCCTGATCTCTGTCTGAATGCAATCATCCCAAAACCTCTCCCATGTGGGAAGGGTCTCACGTGCACAAACCCCATCAGCAAAGTTCAACCATGAACGGGGGAGGCCATTCACTGCAATCCGCACCAACTCAGTGGGTGGAATGGCCTCTCCAATCGCTGCCAACTCATCTCTCACATTAGTAATCTTTGTGAGATATCCAGCTGCACTATCATTACCCATCTTAATGTTCTTCAGCTTCTCCTTCAGGACCATCTTCCGGTTCTCATTGGTAATCTGGTAGAGATTGGACAATGCTGTCCACATCTCATGGGCATTGCTCTTTCCTCTCACATGAGGAATGCAATGGTCTTTGATTCCGTCTAGAATCAGCCTCTTACCCTTGTTGTTCTTTTTATTATAAGCTGTCAACTAAGTAGTATCAGTAGGCACAACAACAGGGTTCTGTGTGGTATGCACCATGATATCCCAGACTTCTGCCTCCTCAAAGATACTCTGCATTCTCTCCTTCCAAACGCTGTAATTTATATGCCCATCCAGCCTATCTTCCACCCTCAATCCCAATGACATCCTGCTGTCCTAAAATTGAAAAATAGCACTGCTGTAGTAAAGATAAAACTGTTGTTTATGAAAAAATCAGCTTGCTGGAATTTTCTGAGTGAAAAATCAACAACTGTAATTTTTCCTTTTGCTGTCCCAAACTGCCCTTCAGCACTCAAGCTCTGATACCATGTAGAAATTTCTGTTTTCCCACCCCGGTTTTCAGTTTCTCCTTATTTCTCCCATATAGTTAAATGCCCTTTCCCATAACCATACATTTAACAAGCTGAAAAAAATAAATTTGCTGAAAACACAAATTCTGAAAATTTACAGAATGCTGGAAATTGCAGAAATAAAAATCAGCAGTAATAAACAGCCATTAAAACACATTTAAACACTGAGATTTTTGGTCAATGTGACCCTGGAAAAACCCCCTACAACTCTTGGGGAAAACCAGTTTGAGAGCTCTTCTTTATTTCTGAAAATTGCCTTTTACAGTGAGAAATTTTCAGCAAAAAATCAGCAAGCAAATTTACAACTTATCTCTTTTCCCATGCTTCACAGCAAACTGGAAATTACAGCAAACAGGACAGCAATAAATGCTGTACGATCTCCTCGATTTTCGTGCCCTCTTTCAGCATTAAATGCTGCTGTATGGCCCTCGTTTTGCGTGCAAAAAAACCAGCAAACTGCTCCTCGATTTTTGTGCAAACCTCTCCTCGAAAATCGTGTCAAAATCTGCCTTTCACTGTGTGCTGAATCAACTGTACAAATCTGCTCAATTGCTGCCTTGGAATGTGTGCCAAACTGCTGTCTCCTTCTCCTCCATGCTCAGAAATCTCTCTTGCTCTCTTGCTCTCCTTCTCCCAATCTGCTCATGAAAGAATTGAATCGAATGTGATCTTTTCCTCCTTTTCCTCCCTTAATATAACTCCAAGTGACTTTTGGGTGATCCAAGTGACTTTTGGATGATCTCTAAATCCAATGGCTGAAATAGATTTAGATCAATGGCTGAGATTAAATGCTCATTTAAATCTCACTTTTTATTTTTTAATTCACCCCACTTTAATAAGGACCCACTTAGTCATTTATTTCCAAAGTCACTTTTCCTTTCTAATTTTTCATTGACTTTATAAAAGTCACTTTAAAATTAGACTTAGTAACTTTATCACTTAAAGTCACTTTTAAATTAGATTTAACTTTATAAAATTATAAAGTCACTTTAGGAGAAAAATTAAATTCTTTTGGACACTTTTCCCTAGGCCAAAGATCAAAGCCTAAGGGAACCACCTGTCCTTCGGTACCAAATTTCAACACTCCCTCTTACCGAGGAAGGTGTTCCTCACCACACCCATCTTGTCTCTGAAGTAGACATGCTTGCCCCATGGTAAGGCTTTGGTAAGGATATCTGCAACCTGCTCATCAGTGGAAATATACTCAAGCTTCACAACTCCCTTCTGAACATAGTCTCTGATGAAATGATATCTGATCCCGATATGCTTTGACCTGTCATGAAATACTGGATTCTCCGTGAGTTTAATGCAACTCTGATTATCACAGTAAATCACTGAAGGTCTCAACGGCTGACCAAATAAGCCAAACAACATCTTGCGAAGCCAGATAGCCTCACAACTAGCTAGACTGGCTGCCATATACTCTGCTTCCGCTGAACTCAGTGCTACTGACTGCTGCTTCCGGCTGAACCATGACACTACTGCTGAACCCAACCCAAAACAACACCCTGAAGTGCTCTTCTTATCAGAAGCACAACCTGCCCAATCAGAATCAGTGTATCCTGCCAATCTCACTCCATCTCCCTGCCTGTAGTCCAGACCATAATCCACTGTCCCCTGCAAGTATCGCAAAATGTGTTTTGCAGCCACCCAGTGAACCTTCCTAGGCTCACACATAAACTGACTCATCGTGTTGACTGCAAAACAGATATCTGGTCTAGTGTTGACCAAATACATCAAGGAACCAATCAGCTGCCTGTACAATGTGGGATCCACCAACTCGGAATCCGAAGCATGAAGCTTCTTCCAGTTGGTGATCATTGGTGTCGACATGGGTCTACAATCCTCCATGTGGAATCTGCTAAGGATGTCCACAATATACTTCCCCTGCCCCAGGAAGAAATGCCCCTCCTCCTGCCACACCTCCAAACCCAAAAAGTAATGCATCAAGCCGATGTCCTTCATCTCAAACTCCATCGCAAGATCTCTCTTGCAGTGCTCTATGAGTCTCTCTGCACCTGTAATGATCAAGTCATCCACATACAACACCAGAATGAGAGGCTCCTCACCAATCACAATAAAGTAAAGGTTCGGATCTGCCTCACTCTTTGTGAAACCCATCCCTTGCAAATATGTATCTATCCTGGAGTACCAAGCTCTCGGAGCTTGCTTCAGGCCATAAAGGGCCTTCTTCAGTCTGCACACATGGGACTCCTTCCCATGCACCTCAAAGCCCTGTGGCTGCTCAATGTACACCTCCTCCTGTATGAAGCCATTGAGAAATGCGGTCTTCACATCCATCTGGTGGATCTTCCAACCCATCTCTACTGCTATCGATATAATGGAGCGGATCGAAGTATATCGAGCCACGGGAGCGAAGGTCTCCTCATAATCAACTCCCTCTACCTGGGAGAACCCTCTAGCCACAAACCTCGCTTTGAATTTCTCAATGCTGCCATCTGCAGCATGCTTTACCTTGTAAAGCCATCTGGAAGTAACCACGGATTTGCCCTCAGGCCTCGGCACCACCTCCCAAACATCATTCTTCATGATAGAAGAATACTCCTCCTGCATGGCCTCTCTCCAGACCTGCTGGCTAGCTGCCTCCTCATAGCTAGAAGGCTCAGAGTCAAGGATGCTGGTAACCATCGCCATATAGCTACAAAACCTCTCAGGTGGTCTACTCTCTCTGACCGGCCTCTTCGGCTCAACAACAGATGTGGCATCTCTCATGGTGTCCTGAAGCCACTTGGGCTTTCTCTTCCCTGAGCATGCTTCTCCCATAGGAGAATGAAACTCCTCCTCATCACCATCAGTAGCCTGAACTCCTGACTGTCTGTCTGCTGTCCTCCTGCCTGCACCTGAACCTGTAGAAGCTGAGATACCGTGTGAACTGTCCATCAGTGGACTCCCTAGTGAACTTCTCTGCATGCTACCCGGAGCACCACCCCTCTGGCTCGACGAGCCACTGCTCACTGATGGACCTGACATCCTCATAGATGTACCTCCGGATCCTCTTGATCCCTGCCCACTGGATCCCTGCGACTGATTCAACTGCTGCTGAGGGTCTGGCTGATCCAGATACTCTAACTCCCGTGACCTCCTAAAGGCCCTGTCCTCCTCGAACTTCACATCCTGTCTGACAACAACTCTCCTCTGTGCAGGAATGTAAATCCGAAAGGCCTTTGAGGTCTCACTGTAGCCCACAAAGATACCCTTCTCTGCGGTGGGCTCTAGTTTCGTCCTCTTCTCCTTGGGTATATAGGAGTATGTAATGCATCCAAAGATATGAAGATGACCAATTTCAGGCTTCTTCCCAGAAAAAGCCTCCTCCAGAGTCATGTGCCCCAAGGCACGATGCGGACTCCTGTTCTGCAAGTAAACAGCTGTGTTGCAGGCCTCTGCCCATAAGAACAATGACAACCCCTGATCATGTAACATGGCTTTGGCAGCCCCTATGATGGATCTATTCTTCCTCTCCGCAACCCTGTTCTGCTGGGGGTTGTAAGGAACAGTGAATTCCCTCCTAATGCCTGCCTTCGCACAATAGTCAACAAACTCTCCAAGGGTGTACTCTCCTCCATTGTCCGACCTCAGGGACTTGATCTTTCGACCTGTCTGAGTCTCCACAAGAGCTCTGAACTCCTGAAACCGCTTGAAGACCTCACTTTTGGTCTTCAAAAAATAAATCCAGGTCCTCCTGGAGTGATCATCAATGAATAAAACATAGTACTCATATCCACTCAAGGAAACATGAGACATCCGACCGCTCACATCGGAATGAATCAAATCAAGTATCCCCGTCGCTCTGCTGTCACTGCTGGGAAAAGGGGATTTGGCAAATTTGCCCATCGCACAACCTCTGCAAGTATCAAAGTGATCAGTACTGAAATCTGGCACACCTGTAGTGATCTCCCGCAATGTCCTCAAGGCTCCATGATATATATGTCCCATCCTGCGGTGCCAAATCTCACACAGCTCAGAACTGCTAGCTCTGCTGTCGGTACTACTGCTCAATGCCAAAAGGGGCTGGAATGCAAACTTGTACACCTTTGCATGGCGTACACCTATCACTCTAGCTGAATCAGCTGGAGTGCCCCTGGGATACATCAACACCTGTCCTCCCCTGAACAGTACCTCATATCCTCTGTCCTCCAAAGCTGAGACGGATATGAAGTTCTTCCTCATCCCTGACACATAAAGAACCTCTGACACCTTCAAGGGAGGTTTGGACTCCCTCTGAAATGTCACTGTCCCCACCCCGACTGCTCTAACAACTCTGTCATCACCGAGTACTACCTCAATATCAGTGCCACTCTCTGAAAGCTCTGAGAAGTACTCACGAACTCCTGTCATATGACGTGAAGCCCCACTGTCCACATACCAGATACCTGAAGATGCTCCGCTAATCGAGGGAAAAGCATGCTCCCTCTGAACTTGTGTGGCAGGTGATCCTGCACTAGAGGACTCACACGTAGTGAATGCAAACTCTCGGTCAAAACGACCAGCAAAGTCCTCAATCTCTGCTGAAGCTGCCACGTCCTGGTTCTTCCCCTTCTTCTTCTTCTTCTCTGGACACACAACTGCATAGTGTCCCATCTTTTGACAATTCCAACACTTCACCTTGGAATAGTCCTTCTGTGTGTTCCCCTGTTTACCTTTACCTTTGCCTTTGCCCCCACCACTGCTTGTGGAAGCCTGCTTCTTCCCTTTGCCTTTCTTGCCTCCTGCCACCAGTGTTACATCCTCATCCTGCTGAACTGGCTTGGCTGCCCCAAGCTGACCTTTCCTGATCTCTGTCTGAATGCAATCATCCCAAAACCTCTCCCATGTGGGAAGGGTCTCACGTGCACAAACCCCATCAGCAAAGTTCAACCATGAACGGGGGAGGCCATTCACTGCAATCCGCACCAACTCAGTGGGTGGAATGGCCTCTCCAATCGCTGCCAACTCATCTCTCACATTAGTAATCTTTGTGAGATATCCAGCTGCACTATCATTACCCATCTTAATGTTCTTCAGCTTCTCCTTCAGGACCATCTTCCGGTTCTCATTGGTAATCTGGTAGAGATTGGACAATGCTGTCCACATCTCATGGGCATTGCTCTTTCCTCTCACATGAGGAATGCAATGGTCTTTGATTCCGTCTAGAATCAACCTCTTACCCTTGTTGTTCTTTTTATTATAAGCTGTCAACTGAGTAGTATCAGTAGGCACAACAACAGGGTTCTGTGTGGTATGCACTATGATATCCCAGACTTCTGCCTCCTCAAAGATACTCTGCATTCTCTCCTTCCAAACGCTGTAATTTATATGCCCATCCAGCCTATCTTCCACCCTCAATCCCAATGACATCCTGCTGTCCTAAAATTGAAAAATAGCACTGCTGTAGTAAAGATAAAACTGCTGTTTATGAAAAAATCAGCTTGCTGGAATTTTCTGAGTGAAAAATCAACGACTGTAATTTTTCCTTTTGCTGTCCCAAACTGCCCTTCAACACTCAAGCTCTGATACCATGTAGAAATTTCTGTTTTCCCACCCCGGTTTTCAGTTTCTCCTTATTTCTCCCATATAGTTAAATGCCCTTTCCCATAAACATACATTTAACAAGCTGAAAAAAATAAATTTGCTGAAAACACAAATTCTGAAAATTCTACAGAATGCTGGAAATTGCAGAAATAAAAATCAGCAGTAATAAACAGCCATTAAAACACATTTAAACACTGAGATTTTTGGTCAATGTGACCCTGGAAAAACCCCCTACAACTCTTGGGGAAAACCAGTTTGAGAGCTCTTCTTTATTTCTGAAAATTGCCTTTTACAGTGAGAAATTTTCAGCAAAAAATCAGCAAGCAAATTTACAACTTATCTCTTTTCCCATGCTTTACAGCAAACTGGAAATTACAGCAAACAGGACAGCAATAAATGCTGTACGATCTCCTCGATTTTCGTGTCCTCTTTCAGCATTAAATGCTGCTGTATGGCCCTCGTTTTGCGTGCAAAAAAACCAGCAAACTGCTCCTCGATTTTTGTGCAAACCTCTCCTCGAAAATCGTGTCAAAATCTGCCTTTCACTGTGTGCTGAATCAGCTGTACAAATCTGCTCAACTGCTGCCTTGGAATGTGTGCCAAGCTGCTGTCTCCTTCTCCTCCCTGCTCAGAAATCTCTCTTGCTCTCTTGCTCTCCTTCTCCCAATCTGCTCATGAAAGAATTGAATCGAATGTGATCTTTTCCTCCTTTTCCTCCCTTAATATAACTCCAAGTGACTTTTGGGTGATCCAAGTGACTTTTGGGTGATCTCTAAATCCAATGGCTGAAATAGGTTTAGATCAATGGCTGAGATTAAATGCTCATTTAAATCTCACTTTTTATTTTTTAATTCACCCCACTTTAATAAGGACCCACTTAGTCATTTATTTCCAAAGTCACTTTTCCTTTCTAATTTTTCATTGACTTTATAAAATCACTTTAAAATTAGACTTAGTAACTTTATCACTTAAAGTCACTTTTAAATTAGATTTAACTTTATAAAATTATAAAGTCACTTTAGGAGAAAAATTAAATTCTTTTGGACACTTTTCCCTAGGCCAAAGATCAAAGCCTAAGGGAACCACCTGTCCTCCGGTACCAAATTTCAACACAAGTTGATTGGCACATCCAAGTGCAACATCATAGGGAGAATCTCTCTGAAATAGCCGTAGCCTAAAGGAGCCTAGCGAAGTGGAGAAGAGCACTGGTTTTGGTTCTTTTTTCTTGTGACAGATTAGGCAGGAGTAGGTAACGGGAAGAGGAGCATTCTGGGTAGTGTTTCTGTGCACTATTTGTGGTGCAAATTGCAAAACAGGTCAAGTTTTTTGTGTTGTTATAGGAGGGACCAAGCCCTAGTTTAGGGCTGATCTTTGTTCTCAAGGAGATGGAACAACAATATATAAGAAGACAAGTGATAGCGCAAAAAGGAGGAATCTATGGAGAAGGTTTTGCAAAGTTTTGAGGCAGCAGATTGTGGGTTGACGTGGGTGCACGATACCCTAATCAGTTGCACAAGGTCGTGACCTAGAGAAGCAGAAGAACTCTATTGGTTAAAGTATGTTGAATGCTATTCTCAAGTTGATGTTTTGTTAAGTGGATGAGGGCCTATTGGACAATTGTGTGGGAAGCTTAAGTACAAGTTGGAGGGTTATTAGAAGTTGCTTAAGTGTGCCCTAAGTACAACCTCTTGTGAAGGACTACTAGGTTGTTAGTGGGTAGGTGTTGGAGAGATATTTGGGGAAGTAGGATGGTGTACCAAGGATTGAGAGAAGATCACTGTTTAGAGGGAGCATCTAACTTTGTTCCATGGAAAGGGAGGATCATTATAGTTTTGGATGATAATGGCGTGAGAGAATTTGTGAAGCAGGGTATACCATGGCCACAAGATCCCCAACAATTGACCCAACATACAAAAAATGATATCAAGGCAAAGATGATTATTTTAGAAGGGGTCATAGATCATATAGTTCCTCATATCCATGAGAAGAAGACAACTTTTGAGATGTTCAAAACTATTTTAGATCTATATTAGAGTACCAGTGATATTGGGAAGCTTTCTTTTAAGGAGAGGTTATAGAGTATCCGGATGAGCAAGGATGAGCCTATTGTCACATCTTTGTCAAAGTTCACTTAGGTACGAGATGAGCTAGGTGGTGTGGGTGTGATTGTACCAGAGCATGACATTGTGAGTTTTGCTCTTCTAGGAATTTTCAAGTCTTGGTATGGGTTCCAGGATGTGGTCAGTGGCAAGGAAAAATTTCCCAGTTGAGAAAAGTTTTGGATTGACTGTGTTCAAGAAGAGATTCAGAGAGGGACCAAAGATGGTAGATCGATGAAGACAAAGGACGAGGAGAACTTTTCCTTGATAGGAAAGAGTAGCAAGGCCAAGGGCAAGGAGGGCCAAGTAGTGGCCAAGTCCAGTCAGAAGGGCAAGAAGAAGGATCTAAGCAAGATCAAGTGCTTCCATTTCCATGAGTTTGGACACTATGCCACTAAGTTTTCTAAGTGGAAGAAGGAGTCCAATAAGGATCATGTAGCTGCATTAGCAGAGGTAGATGCATTTTTTGCCCAATTCGAGAAAGATTTCTCATTGATAGCTTGCATGGCAAGCTCAACAGAAAACAATATATGGTATATTGATTCAAGAGCATCCGTCCACATGATCGGGAATAAGAAGAGTTTCAACCCCCTGAAGGAGAAGGACATGTAGTTTCAGATTGAGCTAGGAGATGATGGCATGTATGCAGCTAGAGTTGGTTCTATCAGTTTTTAGAGGGAGTAAGATAATCGCTTCCATCTCAGTGATGTCCTCTATGTTCCAGGATTAAAGCAGAATCTTATTTCGGTAGCTACCCTTGAGGACAAGGGTTATGATGTCATCTTCAGCAGAGGTAAGGCTTACCTCCAACACTTAGCTTCTAGATGTAAGAAGAAGATAGGTGTAAGGGAGAAGAATCTCTACAGGTTCTAAGTAGAGACAAACACAGTCTTGAGCAGCAAGGCAGGAACTGCACATAATAGAGACATGAGGGTGTAGGAGAACATAATTCAGAGGGAGTCCTTAGAGCAAGAGCAGGTTAGAGTACCTGAGACGAAGCCACTCAAGATGGAGCCTCAACCAGTGTCTCAGTTTGGGTCTAAGCTAATTGGCATTTGGGACTACTAGCAGGATGATGAGAACCATAGCCCAGGGTGAGTGGAGGCAGTCACTCAGTCAGCAACTCCCAGTATATGGAGAGTTCGATCCAAATGGGAAGAGGATTTGTTTAAGGGAGATCGAGAGAGAGTTGGATCTTCTAGTATCACCTTCAGCCAGAGGAAGCAACCACAAAGGTACACATGGTACATGGCACTTATGACTAAAGTGATGGACTCACAGAGCATGGTTGGAAAGAACAGGTCTTTAGATCAGATTTTGCAGGAGAAAGTAGGGATGTCTTCTAGTTTAGAGGTAGCAGCGGATAATGTGGTAGTGTTGGAGACAGATACATGCAGACAAGGTTCTTCCAGAAGCACCTTCCTCGCTAACCGGGGGTGTTGAAAATAGTAGCGAGTAAGGTCTTCTTTGACTTGTGCCTGAGTCAAAGAGACCACAAGTAGTCTTTCTTTAGCATGCATGAGTTCCTATAAGTTAGGACGAGTTCATGAAGCAGTTTAACTCATCCGTATAGTTGGAGGCTCAGTTGTTTGTCTCCTAGTGCGAGCTAGAGTTGGAAAAGGACAAGTGACAAAGTCTCAATGGTTATTTGTAGCTAGGATGAGTTGCAAGAGTCAGTTAGACTCAGTTAACTAGTCAATCACAAGTCAGAGTTTTAAAGATGAATTTGCCAGATATAGATGGGTCAAATTGCTTATAAGGAGGACAAAGGCACATCTTTGATCATTATTGTTTGCACAAGGTTGTGTGAGCAGAGACTTCTAGCAAAGAGAGTGTGTGAGGAGAAGCCTATACGCAGGATTGAAGGGTGGAATTCTTGCTAGATTTATGCTAGGAAATAGGGATTCTTGCACTAGAAAATAGGGCTTAAGCTGTGCAAGAATTTAGGTAGCAGATCAAGGCTACAAGCATGGTGTTTCAAGCTTAGGTAAAGCAGGGAGGACAAGTGTGTTGTCTATTGAAACAAGATTGTTTTGTAAGAGATCTATTGCTCAAAATCCTTCAATAAAGTTCTCAAGAAAAGAAGTGCGGTTTCCCAGAAAAAATTGTATTGTGTTCTTGTGTGATTCTGTTCTTTATCTCTACATATTCTTTTATTTCCGCTGCTTATCTATGGTAGAGAAATTTTGTGTCTTAATGAAAAGAAACTAGTGTTCAGATTGTTCATTATAGAAGAGCAGAATTTCAAGGATTTTCTCACCATCGCACTCATCTCAAGAAGCAATTCTAATGAGCTAAGGGAGCCGCGTACCTCTGGAGGAGCTGAGCTTGGAAGAGGAGCGAGTTTCTTGGTATAGAAGTGCTAGAAAAGGGTCGAGTCTGCTCTGTGACAAGACCGAGCTTTCTGTGGACATTTTGTGCCCTAGAAGGGCTTTGTTCTGGCTGAGTTAAGGAGGGAAAGGAGCACAAAATATTAAGGTTAATCTGTGCCCTAGTTATCGTCTGAACTAACTGAGTTTTCCATCTAAATTCTCTGTTTTGGAGGCTGTGTCTATTATGTGCATTAGGGAGAGGGCCGAGACCTTGAAAGAGGCTTAATATGCATCAATTAAGTCTATTGGTGACGACCGAACTACCTTAGGAGGATGCGCTGAAATTTTGTGGTTTAGGTTAGCCCTAAAGGAAGACGAACAAGCCTCAAATTTGGAATAGAGACTGCATTTTGTTACAGGAAGAGAGAGAGCAATGTAAAGGGTTGTATGTTGATGTGGATGACTTGTTTGTTGAGGTAGATTGAGTGTTGAGGTGTATGCTTGAAGGTCTGTCCAACTTCCCAATCCCACCCCAAACATAGGTTAGAAGGAGGTGTTCACTATGATGACCCAAGATCCAAGGTAGCGTTATGGAAATGGGGTCTAAAATTTTCGTTTATTTATTTATTTATTCAAAACCTTAAATAGATTACATAGTTTTGTTTGTAGACAATTTTGGTGATATAAATTTTGTCCTGATCTGGTCTTTGGATTGAAAAATATGACCACTTAAAGTTTAGCGCCACGTCGTCAATCCGCCACGTGGTGCTGACGTGGTTAGTTGAGTCAACCTCTAATTGCTACTTAATAGTGGAGTATTAGCTGTCGACCCATCCATGTCTCGAGGTTATAACATGTCACCACCCATAAGTTGTTGACCCGTTCATGGTTTACATAGCCCACGTTGTCGCATGCGCCTGACATGAAAGGTGAGCGAATGCAGGCCCCTTGAAGGCTACATCATCCGCAAGCTAATCTCCTTGGAGTTTTCCTTTAGCTCGCCGAGTCACTTTCCCCAAGAAGCGTTCTCGTCGAGAACCATTTCCTCCGATAAGGTTTACGGCCAACACCATTGCTGGGTCACCTCGGACGTTATGATCTCGGGAGAAACCCATGGCCGCAAGAACCATTTCCTTGGAGGAGTTTCCTCCGAGGATCCATTTCTCATCAAGAATCCCTTTATTGTCGTGAATACTTCTTTCGAGGAATTTCATTCCACGAAGTTTCCTCCAAGAATAATTCTCGTTGAGAAATAATACCGCCGAGAATCCCTCCTAGCTCAAGCCATTTCCTTTGAGGGGTTTCTTCGAGGGTCCATTTCTTTTGAGGGGTTTCTTCCAGGGTCCATTTCTCTGAAAGAGTTCCATGTGTATGATCCAACGGTCAGTCGCGATGCTTTTGATCCTATGATATGTGGGGCTCACCCCTTCCTCGTTGATGTCACAGGGGTGGGTTTCACCAACATCTTGGTCGTTGATTGCCCAGAAGTCGTTTGACAAACCTGATTGAAGCGGTGTCTCCCTCCCCGCTGACATTGTAGAGGCCTCGCGTTCATATTTCCCATTGATCCTCCAATCAAATCTCCACGGTCCATTGGGTATATATAGTGTATTTCTTGTGGTGTCTGACCGAAGCAATGAGTGTGTTATTGAGTGAAGCAAGGGAAGGGATAGCTATAGGTACCCACCCTCAATACATTTGATTCATCGCATCATTTACATTTGTAGCGAGTATGGAAATGCCTACTGTGACTTGCCTTTAAGAACATTCAACTTGCCCCAAATTATATCCATAAAGAACAAGGGATTAGCCCAGTTAAATCATTGTAAAGGGCGTATCATGTCACTACAAAGAAAATATAAACGAATAGCCCTCTAAGAGGTCTTAACTCGAGATATATACTAGCATAACTAAATGGTCAGTGGGATATAAATTGCATCAATTTACCTTAAGAGGTTTTTCCAAGATTATGAACGAACAACCAGTTATGTGGTTTATTATTCCTCAATCATCGGTGCTTGTTGGTTGCACAATTATGTACATTCAATTCCCCAAGAACCAGTTTAGTAGAAATATGCCTAGTCGTCACAATGATGACTAGAAAGGAGGATGGACAACTGTGAATATTAAGAAAAAGTTCTAACACAAAACTTTCTTTCAATATATACTTGCTATAATGTGAGGCAACTGCGAGGTCTACATGAATTCCACCATCAAACATAAAATATACAATTATAGTTTCATTGTTGTGATATGTGTGCAGTATGATAATTGAGATTCCTCTTAGACCAATGAGAAAACAATTCTCATCATGTACATAACACAAATGCCATATCATGTCAAATCCAGGGAACATGAAACCAAGTTATCAAGGCATATGAAACAATCTCATCAACAACATAGAAATGCAGGGCTTGTTTATGCCTGAGCATTGAGAAGGTGAAAATGCAGACCCAAGAACCTGGGCGTGCTTCACTGGAAGACTTGAAAAGGCAACCATACAAGGTAAGTTGACCAATATGGCCAAGGAGTGAGGAATGCCCATTATTCCTACTCAGAAATGCGAACAATGCTAACAAGAGCTTGCAGTAAAATCAAGATTATACCACTGTAAATAATAAGGAGTTTCCATGTTGGTCACTAACAGAACATAACCAATACAACTACACACTGTTCCAGTACCTTTTAAACAGTCCCAACAACATATTAGTTAGTCATGTAAACAATACAATTACATATCATGCCTCATACAACATCTATATAACTGATGTGTGCAAGAACCAACACTCCTTAACATTAGCATGACATTCTCCTAATACAAACAACAAAGACATTATAGTAATCACAAGAATAAACATAAGGTTATACTTATCTTATAAAAGTTCTGGCAACCGAGAGTGAGACTCCAACTTCCCACCCAACTATAGGTAGCTGCAGCCATGTCTTACTTGCAACTGTCACCCCCAAGACAAATTCCAAAGCTTGAGGTGGAGAGCTTCTGAGAGCTTTTAACCAACAAAACAGTTTAAACAGAATGCCAGCGGGCCACACTGTCTTCATCCACCAGAGGCAAGCCTCTGCGCTCTTTGTGATGCTTATGCTCAACAAGATTTTAAGAGGGTTCTTCAACTGGCTTTTTAACTCTCTTCAGCACTCAGTAACACTGCTCAAGATGCTATTTTCACTGCCTCGTCCACAGCTTTTGTGTGCCCAGAAAGCTTCTCCTCTCTGCATATGCCTGTGTGTCTCTCTTCGAGAGAGAGTGAGCACATGTATCCATCAATGGCCCTATCTGCCACTCCTCCTTTTTCTTTTCTTTCCAACCAACTAACTGCCCATTCTCCCCCCACGATTGCACGACAGTCCACCTCTTGGACCGTGCAACCCATGCTGCCTTCAATGCTTTGTCCTGTTCTTGCTTGTGGTTAGAGCTAAAGGACACCTGGACCTGTCCTTATTTCTTCAGTTGATTATGGCATAGTCAGCCCACTCAACCAACCAGGATTGATATTTAAAACAACAATTCCCTCAAGCAATCTCCTATCTCAAGCAATGGAATATGTGTCCCTCTCTCAGACATTTAAAATAATTTCAATTATTTACAAGAGATAAATATTAACCAGGGGATGTCACAGTCCCCTCCCCCTTGAGGGGAACACCGTCCTCGGTGTTCAATAACCATATACGACAAAACATGTTGTTAGACCAAGCCTTGCTGATTATGGAGCTTTATATACATAGCTCGTTTCAACTTTTACAACACATCTTATATGCACAGTGGCTTACTAACCACTCGATAATAATTAATTTATAAATTCAACCATCTTGCCGTCCAACATTCTAATTGACCAATTTTTGTTGTTTCATGATGAGCTTTCTAAGTTCTGCCCTACAGATCTTTAGCTCATCTTCCATGTCTTTGAGCTCAACCTCCAAATTATTGAAGGTTCTTTTCCTTTGGAGGGATGTCCCTCTTTCTTGTTTTCAATGGACTTGGTCCATATCTTGTTGCACCATGCCATGATAAATGTTTCCTTTCGTTGCCACTGAGCCTTGCTATGTGCTGCCACATATTAAAATTGGAAACTAGGGCCAAATTCCACTTTAGACAACTCACTTGATGGAGATGATGATTGCATTGAATTCCTCTTTTCGAGAGGACCAAAATTGATCTAAATACCACCTAATTTGGACAAGTAGAAATGTGTTTATGAATTTATGCCCACACGTGTAAATTGTCAAGGTCAGCCACATCATCATGTAGGCTCATGAAGCCCAAGAGACATGTCACTTCACCCTCAATGACTTGTATAAATATAGGTGACCTCTCACCTCATTTGGCATCATCATCACTCACACATTTTTCTCTCTCCTTCTCTCATTGGTTCGTACAACTATTGGGCATATTCTTTCTCTCACATGTGTGGCAAGGAGGACGAATTTAAGAAATAATTACAGGGCCAAAAACTTTACTCTTTCTTGTAGTTTGACAAGCGTTGACTTTGAATTTCCAAGCAAATTTTGAGTTCGATCTTTTGGGCAGTTTTCTGTTTGGGCCGACAACACTTTTTGGCACAAAAACTGAGGTGTTTTGAGCACTTTGACTGTAGAGATAAATTGTAGGTTGAGCACTTTGACTGTAGAGATAAATTGCAGGTTGAATGCAGACTTCAGGACAGAGTTTGACCAAGTTTGACTGCTAACTTTGGGACTGTTTTGGGCTGACTTTGGCCTTTCACTGAGTATGACCGAGCTACTTTAAGGACATTTTGCTGCTACTTTGACCAATGTTGACTTTCTGTTTAGGGCTGAATTTGACTGTAGTTGACTGCAGATTAGACAGGCTTGTTTTGACTTTGATTTGGAAAGTCAACTTTGAATTTTCATACTCCCTATTGAACATTTGATATAATAATAAGAAGAATTGATCAAATGGTTTTCCCCATCTTTGGGTTTTCCCTTGGCATCCGCCAAATCTGGGGTCCTCTTGTCTTGGCTTGTCTTCTGCATTTTTGTTATTCATGTTCTATCTACAGTTACTGTCAGTGTGATTTATTGTCAATGTGATTGCTATTGGAATACTAAATTGGAAATTGTCATTGGGTTGCTAAAGAAAATTGAAGTAATTGTGCTAAGCATAGAACATACCATTGTTAACTAAAATTAACATGGTATCAGAGCACAGATGAAGACAAAGCCCAAGCAAGAGAGAGAAAAACAATCACTAAGGGAGATCTGTTAGACAAGATTATAGGACTAGCCTCAATGGCTACTACATCTTACTTCAAATCTGAGGATAAGCTTAAGGACAAATCTGACTATCATGCATGGAAGATAGCTTTGGACTTTACTTTGGAAGAGCATGATGCCATGGACTATCTGTAGGGAAGAGTGGTGGAGCCTCCTTCAAATGCAACGGCTGCTACAAAGACAAGTATAAGAATGTGAGGTCAAAGCTAAGAGAATTGCCATAGACTCCATTCAAAAGCATTTGGTTGCCTATATTTTTGATTTGGGAACATCAAAGAGGTGTATGATAAGCTGGTTGGGATGTTCAAAGTAAACAATGCAAATCAAATCCTCTTTCTCAAGAACAAGTTGAAGGACATCAAGATGGATAAAGGAGAGCCTATTCAATCCTACTTTATGAGAATAACACAAATAAAAAATGACTTACTATCTATTGAAAAAGTTATTGCTGACAGGGAGCTCACTCTCATTGCACTTAGAGGTCTTTCAAGAGCATGGGATGTGTTTAGCACCACCATTCTCAACAATGACAGGATTCCTAGTTTCAATGAATTATTGGCTAGATGCACTCAAGAGGAGACGAGGATAATGGAGAGGGACAAGCCTTCAAATGGAAATGAACCTACTGCTTTCTCCGCTCAAGCTAAGAGGAAAAATAATGTTGGTCCAAGGAGACAGGGTCAAGGATTCAAGCAGTGATTCAAAGAAGGAAGAAAAGGAAGGCACTACAATTGTAACGAGGTCAACCACTATGCTAGAAAATGTCCTCACGAGAAGAATTCTCCAAGGGATGACGACAACAACAACAACAACAATTATTTCAAAGGCAATGGCAATCAAAGGAACAACAGGTTCAACAATAAAGGAAAGAGGAATGATCCTGTTGCTATTGTTCAATATGGAAATGGTCTATTGACATAGATTGTCATTGATGTCAATATGGAAATATTCGAGGAGCTAAGAGGAGAAAACAGAGCTATTGGAGGAGCCAAGAGGAGCAGACAGAGCCATCAGAAATACAAAAACAGGAAAAAACAAGGAAGTGGGTGCGGATAATCAGTGTGAGAGGAAGCCGAAGTTCAGGTAGAGGCAGGAGAACAGGAGTGAAGCAGAAGCTCAGCAAGTTTGGGAGCAGAGAACTACAGCAAAATAGTTTATACCAGGTTTGGGTTGGAGCCTCAGAACTGAAAGGACTGGAATCCTTGGGAGTTGGTGCTCCTAAGTGCAGAACTATTGCCTTGGAAGAACAGAGTTGGTGCTCTGGAGGTTGGAGCCTCACAAAAGTCCAAGTTGGTGCTTGGCAACTGATTGCAACCAGCTATATATTGTATTTATTTCATTGCACTGTTTGTGTTAATAAAAGCATTTATTTCAGCTATCTATTTCTGTGTTCCATATATATATATATATATGTTTTGGTGATAAAAAGAACAACATAAAAAGAAATACTGATTCACCCCCCTCAGTATTTCCAACAATTGGTATCAGAGCGGGCTTCTTCATATTAGCATAATAGCTTGAAGAAGGATTCGTAGATGAGAAATCACGAAGCGTCAGGAAAACCTCCTTTTGTTCGACGACACCAACTTTGGTTTCTGGAAAAAGAGAATGACCTACTACTTAATGCCCCTTGGACTTGAAGTTTGGCATTTTGTTCTAAATGAGTACCAAATTCCTGCCACTCTTCCAACAGATCAAGACGAGAGGAAAGCCTACATTGCAAATGCAAAAGCCTTGAATTCCATCACTAGTGGAATCATTGATTCCGAGTTTACAAAAGTCATGAATTGTAACTCTGCCAAAGAAATGTGGGATAAGCTAGTTGGCTTATACGATGGAGATTCAAAAGTCAAGAAGGCAAAGCTTCAAACTCACAGAAGGAAATTTGAAAGTCTAAAGATAGAAGATGAAGAAGATATTGCATCATACTTCCTCCGAGTAGCTGAAGTGGTCAATTCTCTTAAAGGATTGGACAAAAAGATTGAAGAAAGTACCATTGTTCAAAAGGTCTTAAGATCTCTTCCAGACAGATTTGACTCCAAAATAAGCGCCATAGAAGAAGCAAAGGATCTAGATACTCTCAAGATGGATGAACTCCATGGAATCCTCACTGCCTATGAGATGAGAAAAGGTGGCCCAAACTCCAAAGATGCAACATTCGAGGCCTCTAAATCAAAGAAGGGGAAAGAAAGGAATGACTGTAGTGATGACTCCGATGTGGAATCCGAATTGGCTCAATTTGTACGAAAGCTGAAGAAAGGATCTAAGCTAAAAGGTAAATACCCTCTTATCTGTTTCAAATGTGGAAAAATAGGTCATTATGCTGCAAAATGTCCTCATAAACATGATAGTGATGATGAAGGAATTTCTAAAAGAAGGGTATACAAAAAGAAAGGGACCAATAAGAAGAACTTCTTCTCTAAGCAAGATGAGTCTAATGAGTATGAATTTGTAGTCATCAAAAGGAAATCAGATGAGGAAAGTGACTATGATGAAAGCCAAGAAACATTATTCATGGCATTCACAAATGAAGATGACTCGGGGCTAGAAGGAAATGTAGATGAACCGCTAATAAGTGCCATTGAAGAAAATGAGAAATTACGGAATAAAATCATTTCTCTCAAGGTAAAAAACGAGGAAACAAGAAGAAGAGAAGATCTTTTGGAAACAAAAGCTAAAAGAAAAAGAAGAGACTTGCGAAGAACGTGAAGCCGAAATAGTATCTCTGAGGAAGGAATTGGAGCAAGTTAAAAAGGGTTGGAAAAGCTCTCAAATACTTGAGACTATCCTGAAAAGTAAAAAACCTCAACATGACAAGTCTGGAATATGTTTTGAAGGAGAATCATCAAGCACTAAGAATAGTGTGAAAAGCTATGCCGATGCACTTTCCAGCAACCCAAAAGAAGAAAAAGTATGTCATCAAAGGCGCATCCCAGATCCAAAGAATGAAGAGAGAATAACACCAAAGAAGAATGTGGATTTGAATCATGGATACTATAGAAAATACAAACCAGTATTCCCTCAAAGGCCCATCTCAAATCCAAAGAATGAAGCGGGAGTAATTCCAAGAAAGGAAATTGACTCACACCGTGGCTACTACAACAGGTACAAAACTATCTTTCTTGGACATTGTTTTCATTGTAAAAACTTTGGTCATCAAGCCAGACATTGCATGGATCGTAAGAGTGAAACACCAAAGCTAAAGGATCAAACAATCAAACCATATGGCCCCAAAAGGCATGGACAAATCAGAACCTTCAATTCGTTTGATCCCTTGACCAAATTTGATCTGATTTGCTCATTATGCTACAATAATGAACACTACAAACAAAACTGCCCACTCAAAAGGAGAAAAGCAAGTAGTGAGAATCCCAACATGGATTAATGTGGCCTGGCTCTATATGCTCAAAATAATGAAAATCATTGGTTTGTGGATAGTGCGTGCTCCAGACACATGACAGGGGACAAAAGGAAGTTTGTCTCATTGAACAAAAAGGAAGGAAATGTGTCCTTTGGAAGTGGATCTGGCAGAATTGCGGGAAAATGAACTGTTACCCTCATCAATGGAAAAGGAAAAGCTCAAGATGCTTTGCTAGTAGACGGGCTCAAACACAACCTTCTGAGTGTCAGCCAAATCTGTGATCAAGGACATAATGTTGTCTTTAGCACCAAACACTGTGAAATAAGGAACTCTTCCTTGGGGGAACTTGTGGCGAAATGGGTTAGAACACCAGACAACATTTACATTCTGAACAAGATTCAAGAAAATAAATGCTACTTGAGGCAGACAATGAAAGTTGGTTGTGGCACAAGCGACTTGGACATACAAGCTTCGAAAATCTGATCAATATCAGCAAGATTAAAGCTGTACGAGACATCCCAAGGCTATTCAAACCAAATCAAGGAGTATGTGGTCCCTGTCAACATGGAAAGCAAACCAGAACCAGCCACAAGATCAAAGAGCTTTCTACATAAAAGCCCTTGGAGATCATCCATGCTGATTTAGGTGGACCAACTAGAAATCAGGCACTCCAAGGAGAAAGGTACTTTGTTTTATTTGTTGATGACTATACTAGAATGATGTGGATATATTTTATAAAATATAAATCTGAAACATTTGAGTGTTTTAAGAATCTAAAAGCACTTGTAGAAAATGAAAAGGACTCAAAAATTAAGTGCCTCAGAACAGATAGAGGGGGAGAATTCACATCAAAAGAATTTAATGAGTTTTGTAACATACATGGAATTAAAAGATAATTCTCTGCTGCCAGAACACCCCAACAAAATGGGGTAGTTGAAAGAAGAAACCGGACAGTTCAAGAAATGGCAAGAACAATGTTATTAGCAGCAGTCTTGCAGCCAAAATTCTGGAGAGAAGTAATTAGGACAGCTGTCTATACCTTGAATCGAACTCAATTAAGGCCAAATTGTGAAAAAACTCCTTATGAATTATGGAAAAGAAGACCTGCTTCAGTAAAGTACTTTAAGATCTTTGGAAGCAAGTGCTTCATAAAAATCAATGATGGCTCACCAAAAAAGTTTGATTCTTGGGTTGATGAAGGGATATTCCTTGGATACTCTATACGGAGCAAAGCCTACAAGTGCTACACTTTTCGACTAAAGAAAATAGTGGAAAGCATTGATGTAAAGATAGATGAAGACCTTTTAGAAAAAGAAATTGAAGAACATGAAGATGATCCTCTCATTGAAGAAGAAGAACCTAAAGAAGAAGAAATAGATAAGGAAGAAGAAGAAGAGGAAAAAGAACCACCTCATACCCCTTCAAAGATGAAGTTTCTCCAGAAATATCATCCAGAAGAGCAGATTATTGGCAATAAAGATGAAGGGATGCAAACCCGAAGAAGGATGATAATTACATCAAAGAGAAACGTTATTGCACTTCTATCCATGATAGAACCATAAACATTTGCACAAAGCAAGGATCCTCATTGGGTAAAAGCCATGGAAGAAGAAATGTCCCAAATTGAGAAGAACGAGACATGGGAGCTGGTACCTTGTCCAAAGGACAAAAACATAATAGGAACCAAATGGGTATTCAAAAATAAAATGAATGAAGATGGACAAGTTATCAGAAACAAAGCAAGGCTTGTTTGCAAAGGCTATTCACAAATTGAAGGAATGGACTTTGAAGAAACATTTGACCCAGTAGCTCGTATGGAAGCTATCAGGATGTTCTTGGCATTTGCTTGCTCAAAAGGATTCAAAATCTATCAAATGGACGTAAAATTAGCATTTCTGAATGGAGAACTCAAGGAAGAAGTCTACATGGAGCAACCAGAAGGGTTTGATCTAACGGAAGTGAAAGACAGGCTGTAAGTTGAAAAAGGCATTATATGGGTTGAAACAAGCTCCCAGAGCTTGGTATGCAAGATTGGATCACTATCTATAACAACAAGGCTTCAAGAAGGGAGTGGCAGGAAGTAATCTCTACATAAAGACGGATGAAGGTAAGCTACTAGTCACACTTGTTTATGTTGATGATCTGATTTTTGCTAGCAATAATGATGAAATGAGCCATGAATTTTCTCAAAACATGTCAAGAGAATTCGAGATGTCAATGATAGGAGAGTTATCTCACTTCCTTGGACTACAAGTATCTCAAACCAGAGCAAGATTGTTTATATCTCAAGCCAAATATCTTAAAGACATGCTTAAAAGATATGGAATGGAAGACTGTGCACCCATGAGCACACCTATGACCACAAATTGCAAATTGAGCAAAGATGATGACTCCCCTCCAACAGATGCAACTCATTACAGGTCAATAATTGGAGCCCTTCTGTACTTAACTGCTACAAGACCTGACATAATGCAGGCAGTAGGAATGGTGGGAAGATTTCAATCTGCTCCTAAACAATCCCATTTGTTAGCTGTAAAAAGAATTCTCAGATATCTGAAAGGAATTCCTGATTTCGGTCTTTGGTACCCTAAGAGCTCAACACTGACTGTAACTGCATACACTGATACTGATTGGGCCGGAAGTGTAGATGATCGGAAAAGTACTAGTGGAAATGCATTCTTCCTAGGAGACTGTTTAGCATCTTGGCATAGCAAAAAACAGATATCGATATAATCCATAGCCGAAGCAGAGTATATAGCTGCAGCAGACTGTTGTACTCAAATACTATGGATGAAGGAAGCTCTAAAAGATGTCAACATAGGTACAAATCAACCAATTACCATCTATTGTGATAACACAAGTGCTATCAGTCTCAGCAAAAATCCAGTGATACACTCAAAGACCAAACATATACCAATCAAGTATCATTTCCTTCGTGAACAAGTAGCTAAACAAAACATCATCTTGGAATATATCAATACTAAGGAGCAGATAGCTGACATTTTCACAAAACCTCTTCCTCGAGAAGCATTTGAACATCTTCGTCAAAAGATGGGGGTTATTTCTTTAGCATCATTCAAGTTCATTCATAAAGATGTTGCGGGACAGGGGGAGCAGTTCCACAGGGGAGCAATTCGACAGGGGGAGTCCGTATGCATTCCTTTGCCATTGATGTCAAAGGGGGAGAGAAGAAGAATATTGCTATCAATAACAAAGGGGGAGATTGTTGACATAGATTATCATTGATGTCAATATGGCAATATTCGAGGAGCCAAGAGGAGCAAACAGAGCCATCAGAGGAGCAAACAGAGCTATCGGAGGATCCAAGAGGAGCAGACAGAGCCATCAGAGGAGGAAACAAAGCTATCGGAGGAGCAAAGAGCAGACATAGCCATTGGAGGAAGCAATCAAGCTATCGGAGCCATCAGAGGAAGCAAACAGAGCTATTGGAGCAAGAATGCCAAAGAATACACTATCGGGAGCAATATATGCCACAAAAGGGTTATATGCATGCATTAACACTATCGGAGGCCAAAACTCACATATATATGCATTTACACTATCGGAGGTGGAAGACTTGGTTGTATTGGAAATACACTATTGAAGGCGAAAATCATAGGTGTATTGGAAATTATTATAGGCGGAAGTTTTAATGCTGTAGAACCCATATAGCATCACCCTTGTGTATTTACTTGTTTATTGCAGAATGCCATTTACACAGAGAAATCACGCTAAACACTTAGCGGATTTGGGAAAGCGGACTTGAAATTTTATGCATGGGAGTGTTAAGTCTTATCGGGTCCAGCACATATTATCGCATCGCTATAAGTGAGTGGTCTACGTTAAGGTCTAGACCTGAACCTTTGCGATTTGCCGACATATATCGCATCGGCACTTCGAGAGCGGGAGTTATAAAGTGTTAAGCGGCCCATTGCAATTGCTGATAGCAATTAGCGATATCGCATCGGACCTCCGCCAAGGGCAAGCGCCGATTGCGATGAATGTTGTGGACCTGATGCAACATTACAATTGACTTAATGCTATATCGCGTCCGCCATGTCGGAAGTGACCATTGCAAGTTATAAAGGGATGGCGCGATATGCTGCGACTGCCGATTGCGATTTCACTGTGGACCCGATGCAGGTATAGATGAGGGTGAAATAAATTTGAAGTCCGCCCTTTAACGTTTTCGCCGATTTTTTTCTCATATTTCCTGTGTATTTGAATATTTGCCTTGCGCGGGGTTTGAAGGCAAAAATGCATTAAGAAATGCTCCCGATAGTTCAGGAGGCTGAACTAAAGCCGATTGCGATTGCGATTGGGACGTGGCATGTCCGTTAAACAAAACTGTCTCTGTGTATGCCTATTATCATTGAAAAAACGGGGCTCTGTTACAGTTTTAACACGTGGCAGTGAGCACGAAGAGGCAAAGGAAGCCACAACGACTGAAAAGCCAGGAAGCCAAAGGGTAAGCCAACGCAGAGGAAACCGAAAAGCCAAAAGCAATGAAGAAGAAGGAAGCCAAAGGACAAGCCGGCGTAGAAGAAGCTGAAGCGAGTGTTGAAGAAGTTGAAGAGCCAGTGGGAAGCGGAAACGAACAGTCAGAGGCATCAGGAATACAAAAACAGGAAAAAACAAGGAAGTGGGTGCGAATAATCAGTGTGAGAGGAAGCCGAAGTTCAGGTAGAGGCAGCAGAGGCAGGAGAGGCAGGAGAAGCAGGAGAACAGGAGTGAAGTAGAAGCTCAGTAGGTTTGGGAGCAGAGAACTATAGCAAAACAATTTATACCAGGTTTGGGTTGGAGCCCACGAGGTTGGAGCCTCAAAACTGAAAGGACTGGAATCCTTGGGAGTTGGTGCTCCTAAGTGCAGAACTATTGCCTTGGAAGAATAGAGTTGGTGCTTTGGAGGTTGGAGCCTCACAAAAGTCCAAGTTGGTGCTTGGCAACTGATTACAACCAGCTATATATTGTATTTATTTCATTGCACTGTTTGTGTTAATAAAAGCATTTATTTCAGCTATCTATTTCTATGTTCCTATATATATATATGTTTTGGTGATAAAAAACAACATAAAAATAAACACTGATTCAACCCCCCTCTCAGTATTTCCAACATGGTCGACCTCCCAAAAGGACGAGAAATACCAGGTATGTTGAAAGTAATGTTGTAAAAAAACAAAATGAGTTTTTTCTTATTTCCGCTCTATCTTCTGCTTCTCCTCCGGATACTTTGGATCATTGGTTGATTGATAGTGGAGCGTCAAGGCACTTCACTGGATACAAGGAGGCCCTCTCAAATATGGTTGAAAAGAAGACTAATTTGGAGATCATACTTGGAGATAATGCCACCTACCCCGTGAAAGGGATAGGTACCGTCACTCTTCACTTGAATCAAGGTCAAACCATTAATCTATAAGAAGTGTTGTATGTGCTCGATTTGAAGAAGAACTTGGTGTCTACTTCTGCGATGGAAGATAAAGGATTCAAGGTAGCATTCATTGATGGAAAGGTACGTATTTGGCAAAGAAACCCTAAAGGTGCACTCACGCTTGGATTTAGGGTTGATGGTCTCTATTAAGTTGGAGGAAGTCCTTTGGGAGTCTTGACTTGCGATACTTCTCTTCAATCTAAATTATGGCACCGAAGATTTGCCCACCTTCATTACAAAGCCTTACCTGGGGTAAGGAAGATGATCACAGGCAGTGTTGATAATATCGGTATAGACAAAATATCGGCGAGGGTCCATAAAACATCTTATCGACAATATCGACGAAAATATCGGCAAATATTGGCAAGCATAAAAAATGCTTAATATATTCATTTTTTTTTCCAGATTTTTAAACATATAAAGCAATAACAACATGAAATAAACACATTGGCACATAAATATGAAGAAAGCACTGATATATATGATGTCAAAAAGAAATGATACATCAAAGGCGATACCAAATCCTGCTGATCCCTAATAATTGTCCAATCAAACACTCAAATGTGGAGAACCAATACAAAATAACATCACATATATAAAAGTATTTCATTATCATGAATTATATGTTGTAAAACAAATAAAACTAACAACTATCTATCTGAAATTAGTGCCCTCTCCCCCCTTTACAGGAAAACATGATGGGTTGTTTGCCAGGCCTACCTCTAGCAGTAGAAGGCCCTGGCCTTGCCTCTGCACCTAATGTCAAATAGTGAGTGCTAGGTATGGAGTTGTGCTCTCCTATATCTATAGCAGATGGTGTTGATGTTGATGCTCCCACAATCTCCTCCTCCTCTTCCTCTGCCTCCTGCTCCTCCTCGGAGTCCTCCTCTTGTTGCCCTTGTTCTAATGGATCATCTGGCTCTAACTATGAAGGTGACTCCTCCAAGATGGGCACCTTTGACTCCACCTTCCATTGAGACAATACATCAATATTGTCTAAGGAAATGACATCTGGATCCATTGGTGCTTCTATTTGCTTCACTCGAAGTCGGATATTGTAATGCACATACACTAAATCATTGAGGTGTGCGAACTCCAACCTGTAAGAGTGTCAAACAAACTAATGAGTCTTGAGTCTTGACTCCTGACGCTTGAGGATCATAAATTAAAAATTTAAAATTACAATAAATGTAATTGCTTAACTGATGGCTGCAACTCAAAGTTATACCTGTTGCATTTTTTTGAGTGTATTTTCTCAAATACACTCCAATTGCCCTCACATCCTGAAAATATACATGTTTGACTCAAGATTCTTATGGCCAATTTTTGCAAATTTGGTGCCCTTGCACCATAGCTTCGCCACCAAATATCTACAACAAAATAAAGAAATAAAAAGTCAAAAACTCAATAGAGGTTGAGGGTCCCTAAAAGTCTATTCAACCAACTTAAGTTGGAGGTAAGTTTTAATGAGGCTTGGGGCCTTTCTATACTAAAATGCCTAGATGAAGTGCAAATTGTGTCAATTCCCCAAATTAAACTAATGCTTCAAAGAGAAATAGTTTGCAAAACATGAGAGCGTATGCATGTGGGAATTTAAATAAAAGATTAATAAAAATTTGCATGTGGAGTGAAATTAGTTGATTTTAAGCATGCACAATATGAAATTTAAAAACTAGAAAGCTAAGAAAAAATCAAAGCAAGATTAGACCACCCACAAGAATCCCTTCTCTAAATGAGGAAGGGGGATGCCATGGGAAAAATCCCAAGCTCCCTCCAACAATTTTTTTATAATCTTTTTTTAGCTCTTACAACGGGTAAAAATGCCTCTAAGAGGGCAACCCACAATACGAGAGAGATCTTTACAAAGATGAGACTCTAACAAAGCTAGACTCTCTTAAAAAATATAACAACAACAAACTTGAAGATGGAAAAAAACTCTCAAAAAGAGATTCACAAGGCCCAAAAGGCCCATGGCCTAGATGAGTTTGCAACTCTCTCCCAAGTGCTTATGGCCTCCCTAGAAATCAGTCTTTGGACAATGTGAGGGGGTCTTGCATACACACGACACGAGTGAGTAGTTTTGCAAAGCTTCTCCTCAAGCTCCTTGATGCCCAATGCTCAAGCCTATGGGCTGAAAAACACAAAAAAAATACCAATTGTCAGTGTGAAATTAGGAAAAAGAAACCAAACCTAAACTTAGAATTTAATTTACAAAGTACTAGCTCAAGTAATGAGAGTGAACCCTATACTTGCCTAGCTTTAGAAATGACTCTTGAATATGAGATATAGCTTTGAAAGAACTAGAATCAAAGAAGTATTTTTGAATTTAAATGGATGACCAAGTAGCTATAGACTAAGAAAAGTCCCTTTTGCTCTTCGTTGGATGGAAAACTTGGGACGAAAATGGCAGTCTTGGATTGCTGTGACTCTAAGAGTTAGTTGATCTAATTGAGATTTCTCCCACTTCCAGATGGATTTCTACACACACTACAAAAGATCTTTCCTACACACTTGAACACGTATTAGTTTGCACAAGATTAGAGCAATATAATGAATAAGATAAATCAAACATTCTTCCTAAAATGAATTGGCAAATTTATCCCTATAATACTACTCTAAATTAGTGATATGTGCAAGATAGCTTGCACATATCAATCCAAACAAGATGGCAAGCATAAACTAATATTAATTCAACATGCAAAAAAATTTAAACACAATAGCAGTGGTATGAAAGGACATCACCTCATAACGCCAAGAGAACACCAGCCAGCTAGCCCCAAAGTCTTGATTGTATTAAGAAAGTATGCAAGTACAAAATGGGAGAGTTTCCTCAAGCCCAATAGCTTATTACATGATCGAATATGAGAGCCCATGACTTTATTATATAGAGAGTTGGGAGCAAATCCCAATGAAGAATGACAATGAAAAATGACATTGGAGCCAATCCCAATGTAAAAGTGATTAAACAAGTGGCATGAGGTGACAATCCCAAAGAGATTCGAATTTGTTGAATAGAGCTCCAATGCTAAGTGTAAAAATCGAGTTCTGGTAAGTGGACATCATTTTCTTCTTCTTTTATGTGTTGAATTCAAATTTTATGATGGAATGACAAGTGTATATGGGTGGTAACCCATGTGGGGACAATTTCCCACAAAAATCTCCACTAAATATTCTCCCAAATTCTCACAAATGTGCATTAACTTCATAAATTCAAATTTACAAGTAAGCAACTTTCTCCTTTAATGCCAAGAGCACATGTCTTTTTCTTGATTTTAGGAGTCCACATCACTTTGAGATTTCACTTTAACTTCCCCATAATTTTTCATCTCATTTCACCAACATTTAGCATGTGTGGATATTTATTTTTTTCCATTTATTTAATTTCTGGCTTAATTAATTGCCAAATTTCCCACTAAACCTAGGAAAAGTGGGTTTTGAGGGTTCAAAACACATTTTTAACCCATCAAACTGTGTCATAGTAGAAAGTTGAGGGTGAGAGGTGCAAATTTCATTACTCATACCCCATACAAATTCTTTAGGTATCACTTATTACTTTACAAATACCATTTTATTAGCGATTTTCTCAGTGTGGAAAATATAAAAAATTAAAAAATGGCTACCCAGACCTAACCAAATTTCTTGATTTTTTTTGTGTGATCTAGTATGGTAATATACATTGACTCTTGACACTAATATGTGTTAGGGGCTCAACCTTCAAACCATCACCCTGACTTTGGGATAAAACGTGAGTGAAAAAACCCATAAAATTATTCGCCTCTGAAAAATAAGGGATAATTAATCAGATAAGAAAAACACTCCAAGGTGTACTCATTTGTTGATGAGTCCCAACATCCTAGGCCTGTTACAGACTCAAAAACTCATCATTACTAGTATCACTTATTACAATTCCCCGCAGGGCGTGGAATATGAGTATAAGAAAGATGATGAGAAGATAGAAGTAGAGTTAAAAAACTCTATTGATTGATGATATCTGATGGTACAAGTGTCTTCTGGATCATCCTTGGGCATGTAGTCTTCATATAATCATTAGGTGCCACTCCAGTGGTCAACATTTAGGTCCATATGGGGATGCATGCTAGATACAAAGTGATAGTGTGCAAGAACCTGGAATCCGCATCAACTGAAAAAAGACATATATGAGCAATATCCATTCAAAATATCATCAAATGAAATAAAGTACATAAATGAAGAAATGAAAATTTATTCTAAGAGCATAAATGATAATTTATTCTTGAAATAAAACTAATTAAACAAAAATGACAAGGGATAAGGTTAGAAATATGATACAAAAAGATGTCCCATGGCATCAAATGTCTTCAATGAAGTTCGTGTTGAGAACCTGCTTACTTTCGGGCAGATCCATGGGTGGTTTTTCTGATGTGCCCTGTCCAATTCTGAATATCTTAGGACTTTGATCTATCCCAACACTGTGTTGTACATGGTCATCTGATTTACCAAATCCTTTCCGCTTTTTTCTTTTCTTCTTAACAGATTGTGATGTTGATGTTGATGTGATCAAAGTAGACCTTTCTGCCCGATCTTGAAGATGCTCAGATGGAAAATTCGAAGTATCCAAGACTTCTTTGACCTGCCTTTGTCCATTTTGCTTCTGCTCTGACATGGGTGATGGATCAATCTCATAAGTATAAACCTGATTCCCCTCAGTTTCCTTGCTATCCAAGTCTCCATCAATTAACCATTTTTCAATGGAGTAAATGACCTCCTCATAATGAGATGAAGATTTCTTCAGTGGACCGGGAGGCTTATGATTTGTTTCTTTGTTCTCTTCCCATTCATCATTTAACCTAAGTTGGAATTTGTGTACCTGTAATCTTTCCATTTCATCCAACTTATTCTGAAAAGTGACTTGATTAGCCTTCATAACACTTATTTCCTTGGCATGATTCATTTCCATGGTGTTGATTAATTGCACTTGTTTTCCTTCCATGGCAAGCAACCTGTTTTGAATAGAGGTCGTCTGATTAGAATGATTGACTTCCATGGCCTTTATTGCTTGTGCATGATTTACGTCCATGGTCTTAACGAATTGATCTTAGTTGAGTTTCATATTCTTAATCATTCGAGTCAACTCCTTGATGAGATCCTTATCATTTTCATAAGTTTTTGCTTTGATCTTTCCTTCATCTCCATATTTTTCTTCAAAGGCATCAGTGGTTGATTCTAAAGAATCGAAAGTGTTAGCAGGTAAGTCTATGAACCAATCATAGCATCGCCATCTAATGAAAAGATGAAAAGGCTCATTTTAACGTCCTCATGGTTAATATCATTACACCATTTGCTCATACAAAGGTGGAAATTCCTAAGGTGAGTTTTAGTACTAATGGCATTGTTACCTAGAAAACTAGGCAACTCTTCAATAGCCTCAATGGCTTCATCTAGAATGAAATTCGGATAGCCTGAAATGTTAGTAAAATCACAAGGGGCGAACAAATCATTCATGATGTTATGCTCACTTGACCCTGAAAGAGCAAATGGATACCAGAGAGAGGCTCCTGTCCAAGATTAGCAAGAAATCTACAAGAAGCAAGCTTCAAGCATAAATCTTTGTAGAAAATGAAATAAGTGGAGTCGCCACTTGAACAGGAATCTAACTCTAAAATCCAACATGCAAAAACCAAAAGTTAGTCGTATTTCCTAGGTACAAGAAGACTTGTCCTCGGCAATGGCGCCAAAAATGTTGACCCTGCCGCCTACACCTACCTACAAGTTAGTGAGAAAAGCCTTCAACCCCACAAGGTGTGGTTGGTGGCAGGGAACTCAGAGAAGGGGCTATCACACTAATCCCGACTCTCCGTTTGAGCTATCTCCTAGGTTAGCTAAGTGGGGTGGTCCCTAATGAAAAGTTAATTTAAAAAGGATGTGAGTTTCTAGGAGAATTGTTAGAGTTAAATAGATTATCTCTTTAAGATTTATAAGCAAAAAACTGATATGAGCAATAACCATCATAAGATAAGCATGAAATACATAAAAAGCCAGTGCCTTCCAAGTATTTTCTCTTTAAGAAATGAAATTGTATTTGCTTAGAATGAAGTGAAATGCTTTGAAATAGAAAGCCAAAATAATCCTGAAAAGTGAAACAATAAATTGTTAGCACAAGATATTATAAATGCTTTCAATATGAATAAGTCTACAAGTCAAAGCATGGAAACTATCTTGCTCAAAAGGATACAAAAATAACTCAAATGTTAGACCAAGATGACAACATGCAATTAAGTTTGCAACTCAAAATAATAATACTTGAAAGTGAAATCAATTATTTATGACAATAATTAAACCATAAGATGAGTCAATTTCCAAGTACAAGAAAATTAAACTTGTTGCAAAATTAAAAGGAATTACAATGCTTGCATCCATAGTGCTTCTTGAAATAAGATTTGCATGTGAGACTTTAAACCATCAAGATAGCAAGAAATTTAAGAACTTGGCAAACAAAGCAAATATGATGGAATGAGTTCTTGGTTTATTTTATTAATTAGTGCTAAGACAAAGTTACAATTGAACTCTAGTCCTCAAACCTTATCCTCACCCAAATGTTTGGATCTCACAATGAGGAGTCAATAGAGGTAGAGGGTCCCTAAAAGTCTATTCAACTAACTTAAGTTGGAGGTAAGTTTTAATGAGGCTTGGGGCATTCCTATACTAAAATGCCTAGATGAAGTGCAAATTGTGTTAATTCCCCAAATTAAATTAATGCTTCATGCAAATGCTTCAAAGAGAAATAGTTTGCAAAACTTGAGAGCGTATGCATGTGGGAATTTAAATACAAGATTAATAAAAATTTGCATGTGGAGTGAAATGTGTTGATTTTAAGCATGCACAATATGAAATTTAAAAGCTAGAAAGCTAAGAAAAACTAAAAGCAAGATTAGACCACCCACAAGAATCCTTCCTCTAAATGAGGAAGGGGGATGCCATGGGAAAAAATCCCAAGCTCCCTCCAACAATTTTTTATATCTTTTATTAGCGCTTAAAGCGGGTAAAAATGCCTTTAAGAGGGCAACCCACAATATGAGAGAAATTTTTACAAAAATGAGACTCTAACAAAGCTAGACTCTCTCCCCAAAAATATAACATCAAACTTGAAGATGGAAAAAACTCTCCAAAAGAGATTCACAAGGCTCAAAAGGCCCACGGCCTAGATGAGTTTGCAACTCTCTCCCAAGTGCTTATGGCCTCCCTAGAAATTAGTCTTTGGACAGTGTGAGGGGGCCTTGCATACACACTAGTGAGTAGTTTTCCAAAGCTTCTCCTCAAGCACCTTGCTGTCCAATGCTCAAGCCTATGGGCTGCAAAAAAAATAAAAAATTACCAATTGTCAGTGTGAAATTAAGAGAAAGAAACCAAAACTAAACTTAGAATTTAATTTACAAAGTACTAGCTCAAGTAATGGGATTGAACCCCATACTTGCCTAGCTTTAGAAATGAGTCTTGAATAGGAGATATAACATTGAAAGAACTAGAATCAAAGAAGTATTTTTGAATTTAAATAGATGACCAAATAGCTATAGACAAAGAAAACTCCCTTTTATTCTTTGTTGGATGGAAAACTTGGATTGAAAAAATGGCAGTCTTGGATCGCTGTGACTCTAGGAGTGAGTTGATTTAATTGAGATTTCTCTCACTTCCAGATGGATTTCTACACACAACACAAAAAATATTTCCTACACACTTGAATACGTATTAGTTTGCACAAGATAAACCAAGCATTCCTCCTAAAATGAATTGGCAAAATTATTCCTAGAATACTACTCTAAATCAATGATATGTGTAAGATAACTTGCACACATCAATCCAAGCAAGATGACAAGCATAAACTAATATTAATTCAACATGCGAAAGAAATTAAATACAATAACAGTGTTATGAAAAGACATCACCTCATAACGCTAAGAGAACACTAGCTAGATAGCCCCGAAGTCTTGATTGTATTAAGAAAGTATGCAAGTACAAAATGATAAAGTTTCCTCAAGCCCACTAACTTATTACATGATCCAATATGAGAGCCCATGACTGTATTATATAGAGAGTTGGGAGCAAATCCCAATGAAGAATGACAATGACAAATGGCATTGAGCCAATCCCAATGTAGAAGTAATTAAACAAGTGGCATGAGGTGACAATCCCAAAGAAAAATTCGAATTTGTTGAATGGAGCTCCAATGCCAATTATAAAAATCGAATTCTGGCAAGTGGACATCATTATCTTCTTCCCTTATGTGCCAAATTCGAATTTTATGATGGAATGACAAGTGTATATGAGTGGCAACCCATGCGGGGACAATTTCCCACAAAAATATTCACCAAATATTCTCCCAAATCATCCCAAATGTGCATTAACTTGACAAATTCGAATTTCCAAGTAAGCAACTTTCTCCTTTAATGCGAGAAATTCGATTTATTTGAGCACATGTCTTTTCCTTGATTTTAAGAGTCCACATCACCTTGGGACTTCACTTTAACTCTCCCATAATTTTTCACCTCATTTCCACAACATTTAACATGTGTGGATATTTTTTTTTTCTCCATTTATTTAATTTATGGTTTAATTAATTGTCAGATTTCCCACTAAACCTAAGAAAAGTGGATTTTGAGGGTTCAAAACACATTTTTAACCCATCAAAGTGTGTCATAGTAGAAATTTGAGGGTGGGAGGTGCAAATTTCATTATTTACACCCCATACAACTTCTCTAGATATCACTTATTACATTATAAATACAATTTTATTAGCAATTTTTGTAGTGTGGAAAATCTAAAAAATTAAAAAATGACTACTTAGACCTAACCAAATTCCATGATTTTTTTTGTGTGATCTAGTATGGTAATGTACATCGACTCTAGACACTAATATGTGTTAGGAGCTCAACCTTCAAACCGTCACCCCGACTTTGGGGTAAAATGTTAGTGAAAAAATCCAGAAAATTATCTGTCTCTGAAAAAGAAGGGATAATTAACTAGATAAAAATAACACTCCAAGGTGTACTCATTTGCTGATCGAGTCCCAACATCTTAGACCTGTGATAGACTCAAAATCTCATCATTTCTAGTATCACTTATTACAATTCCCTGGAGGGTGTGGAATCTAGGTACAAGAAAAATGATGAGAAGATATAAATAGAGTTAAAAAACTCTGTTGACTGATGATATATGATGGTACAAGTGTCCTATGGATCATTCTTGGGCATGGAGTCTTATATAATCATCAGGTGCCACTCCAGTGGTCAACAGGTGGAAAAACAAACAAGGAAGAAAATCAAGATATTGAGGACCGATAATGGAACCAAATGTGAATCAAATGAATTCAATGACTTTTGCAGAGAGGATGGCATTAAGCGGGAGACAATTGTTCCATACACTTCTGAGCAAAATGGCGTTGATGAAAGGAAAAGCCGAACAATCATGGAATCTACCCATTCCATGCTCCACGATCAAGGTCTACCAAAGTTCTTATGGGGAGAAGCTACCAACATTGTCGTGTATGTTCAAAATAGGAGCCCACAACAAGCATTGGAATTCAAGACATCCGAAGAAGTTTTCACTTGTAAGAAACCTGATGTTTCTCATTTTAGAATATTTGATTGTCCTGTGTATTTTCATGTGCCCAAAGAGAAAAGAAACTAGTTGGAAGCATCTGGGAAGAAAGGTATATTTGTGGGCTACAATGAAAATTCAAAGACATATAGAATCTATATGTCTGGTCAAAGAGATGTGGAAGTAAGCCATGATGTCACCTTCGATGAAGATACAACCCTTGGGAAAGCCAGAGATCTCCCCATTCCAAGGAAGGACAATGATGATGCTGCGGAAAAATAAGATGAACCTCTGATAGATGAGCCTATGCTTGATGTTGATGGTCCGATGGATCCTATTGATCCACCTCCTGGTGATCCCTATGCCTCAAGGAAACAACACTTATGGCTCAAAGATACTCTCGAAGATGCTGAAAGACATACTGTTCCAAGAGGGACATTTCGTGAAAGTAAGAGGCTGTGCAAGTACCAAGGATATTTAGTTGTTATGAGTAATATTGTTCAAGCTGAACCATGCACGTTTGAAGAAGCCATAAAGCACCAAGTATGGAAGGATGCGATGAATGAGGAGTACGAATCAATCATGAAGAATGATGTTTGGGACGTTGTTCCTAGACCCAAGGACAAGTCCGTGGTCACTTCTAAATGGCTTTACAAAATCAAACATGGAGCTGATGGGAGTGCTGAAAAATATAAGGCCAGGTTCGTTACTCGAGGCTTCTCTCAAAAAGAAGTGGACTATGATGAGATATTTGCACTGGTTGCCCGATATACCACTATCCAATCTATTATTTCTCTCACTACGTCTCAAGGATGGAGCCTACATCAAATGGACGTTAAGACTGCTTTCTTGCATGGCTTGCTCAAGGAGGAAGTCTACTTGGAACAACCTCAGGGGTTCGAAGTTCAAAATCAAAGGATACATGTATGCAGGTTGAAGAAATCCCTCTATGGGTTGAAGCAAGACGCTAGGGCTTGGTATGAGAGGATTGATAGCTATCTTATGAAACTGGGATTTACAAGGAGCTACACGGATCCAAACCTATACTTCAAGGTTGAAAAGAACATGCCTCTCATCTTGGTCCTTTATGTTGATGATCTCTTTCTAACAAGTGCAAGCCCTCTCATTTATCAATGCAAGGAGTTGGCTTTCGAGTTTGAGATGGACCTAGGTCTGATGCACTATTTCCTAGGCCTGGAGGTTTAGCAAAAGCCAGGTGAGATTTTCCTTTCTCAAGGAAAATACATTGTGAAGCTACTAGAGAGATGTGGGATGGTGGATTGCAAATTTGTGTCTACTCCGATGGAACTCAACTTCAAGAAGCTATGTGGAAGTGTTGTTGGGCTCGAATTCGCAAACCCTTTTGAATATAGACAACTTGTGGGGGACCTGATGTTCTTGGTAAACTCTCGTCTGGACATATGCTTCGTTGTGAATACGTTGAGTCAATTTATGGTTGGCCCTCATCACATTCATTGGATTGCTACTAAGAATCTCTTGAGATATCTCTGTGGCATAATCAACTATGGACTGAGATACACTGTCCGGAATTTGAGGCTACATGGATATACTGATGTTGATTTGGCTAGCAGTGTGGTGGATCGTAAAAGCACGTCTGGATGTTGCTTCTCATTGGGGTTCGCTTCAATTTCTTGGACGAGCAGGAAGTAGAAATCAGTTGCTCTGCACCGTCGAGGCCGAATACATTGCAGGAAGTATGGCATGTTGTGAGGCTATTTGGTTGAGGATGCTCTTTAATGAGATATTTGAGCACGTGTTGGATACTATCTTGATCTTCTGTGATAACCAGAGTGGGATTTGCCTTTCAGAGAATCACGTGTTACACGACCGCTCCAAGCGCATTGATATCAGGTACCACTTTATCCGAGATACGGTACAACGAGGAGAAATAAGGTGTTAGAAAATCAGAAAGGCAAACATATTTTCTTTATATAGATAATTACTTGTGACTTTCTTATCTTTATGTTCTTTTATCTTTTAGTTCATCAAGCAATTACCAAAACAATAACACAAAGATCATAGACACTAGATATAGGCAGACAACCAGGGCAAAACCCCTATCTAGGGGAAAACCTAGTCAACAACTCTTCCTTAATAACTTCTTGAGATAATCCAAGACTCTTGACCTAGACATAGACTTCCTCCACACCAAGTTAGCCCTTTCTTCCTTCTTGCAGATGATAACCCTTCAGCAACAACTTCGACCTTGTAGCAACAACTTGCAACAACAACTTTGACCCAACAACTGGCAGCAATAGCAACAACAACTTCGACTTGACAAGAGAGACTTCGATCTCCTAGAGGAATCCACATGAGAGAGAGATAGATAGCCCAAAATTTTGATCTTGACCTTTTCTTTCTTCTTCTCCAACTTCGCACTTTTCCAGTTCTTTCTTCTGGATATCGAATTTGTGTGAGAGTGAGTGAGTGCTACAAATGAATTCAAACTGCTTCAACATATAGGCTTTTGGTGAGGTTAAATTACCCAGATTGAGGCCGACTTGATCTCGTTGAGGTTGACTTGGTGTGGAGGGGGCAAATAACCTATTTGACTTAATATTAATTCTTTTTACATGATTCAAAAGCCCAAGGAGGGCCTCTTTTAATGGACAATGACTCTAATGACTCAGAATACTTCCTAGAAGTCCTCAATGGGGACTTTAACCTAAAACATGATGACCCAAGCATGAAACCCATGCTTTAATAATAATAATAATAATTTCTTTTTCATTCTTTTGATAATTACATTTCATTGTGACTCAAATACAATTTATGAAGACCGAACCTAGTTACATTCTTTAACACTCCCTCTTAACTAGGGAGGTATTCATAATAACAAGTACAAGGAAGATCTCAAAATGTATGAACTATGAAGATTTTAGGCACCACAATGCCATGGACTAGATTTCTGACTAGGGCAATCTATCTGAGGTCCTCCAACAGTTTAGGCACTCATAGTGCCACGGACTAGATTCCTGACTAGGGCAATCTATCATTGTGGGACTAAGATGGACTAAAGATTTCAACCTCTCTAGGTACCATCAGGCTTACTTGCTAACCATCAACCTATGGATCCAGGTGCGTATCCAAGGTCAGAGCTCTACGACCAACACCACCCTCCCTACTTCGGGATTTAGACATCAATACATAGTGTCGATCTGATGTCTTCCTAGGCAATGTGTCTCACACACAAAACCTCAACAAATCTCTTCCAAACTTTTATCATCATCAACAAGATCAACAATATCTACTAAACCAAGTATATTCAAATTTCTTATTAGGAACAAACTTTGTTAGTATATCAACTACCTGATCGTTGGTCGAGACATACTGTAGCTTCACAATCCCATCCTGCACCAAGTTCTTAATGCAGTGGAACTTATTGTTGATATGCTTCATCCTAGCATGAAACACAATATCTTTAGACATCTTGATGCAAATTTGATTATTACAATTTATCACAATAGGACCCAAAGGCTTCTCGAACAAATCTGTCAGAAGCTTCCTCAACCATACGACCTCCTTTCCTACTTCACATACAGCTACATACTCTGCTTCAGCACTACTCAAAGCAATAGGATCTTGCTTTCCTTCTTTCAGCAATACCTCAAAGCGCTTTCTCCAATTTCTTCTTCAAGGTTTGACCAAAATATGCCCTCCTTCTCAACTTGGGAAGATTTCTTCTATCCATGCTCCCTCTTAACTTAGGGAGATCAACTTCTGTCTATAACATCGAAGAATCTTTCATGGCTTCCATCCTTCTTATTAGAGTCATCATGACCATCATCATTCATATAACTTTCTTCGTCATGCTTATCAACTTTACTTACAAACATCTTCATTATCTTGAAGATTATGTACCTGCACAACTTAGATAGCAAGTACAACCAAATCCATAGAAGCATGAAGTTAACCATATCAGAATCATATAATAATGGAAGCATTAGACTTTAGACACTAGATACCTAACCTTAGTTAGGTTCATAATCAACAAGAGACACATACTTCAACTTATTGCCTGGGTTTTGTTACAAACCCTAAATCACATCAGTAGCTTAGACAAGATATCAATCTCATTATATCTAGGGCCGCAATATCTCTTTCAACGATATGACAAATTCTTTTATAACATATAGAAAACCCTAGAAACAATTCAAACAAGTATAATTCAACAATGCATTTAACAACTTTTTGAATTCATATGTTAGACTTCTACTAGGATTTAGTGCAAGATCCTAGATTTCATACATGAGCCATTAAGCTTCAACAATCAAAACCAATCACAACTCAATTTCAGATTTCAACAATCTTTCATAAATCTCAGATTATCACACTGTCATCATATATTAGAGAATTGAACTTCTACTAAGGTTTAGTTACAAAACCCTAGAATTCACAAACACTATCATCCTAGAGTATCAAACTTCGACTAGGGCTTAGTTCCAAACCCTAGGACTTATGACCATCAACAATTAGATCAATGCATATATCTAGGATTCCATCATCATGCACAAGTATATCATAACAACATATGTTAGTCAAACCCAATGACATAAACACATTCAGACATCTAACATATTTGATTAGATGGACAACCATATGCCTAGGGTTTCATTCCTAGGACATTATCTAAAATAAGGGTCTTGCTGATAAACTCTACCAAACCTTAAAGTTCTAGGGTTTCAACAAAAAACCCTAATTTATCAATACTTCAAAGGTTTGGGATTTCAGATATCACCATTCAACCCTAACAAGTTAGTGTTTTCATAACCATACCAAAACCCCAAACATGACATCATCAAAGCATCAAACATTTTCTTTAGACTTCATCAATAACCCTAAGTAGGCTAGGGTTTCACACATTATCATTGATATACCCTTAAGTTAGGATTTTATAAAGAACCTTTTTAGGGTTCCACAAGAATAATCAAAGATATGAGGAGGGTAGATTTATCTAATGATGAATCACCCAATCAAGAATCTTTATGATTCAAGGGAGCTAGACACAATAGTGTTAGTAATGTAGAATAGTTTATCAAGAATGAATATACCTTTATCATGAAGAGAGCAAAACTATAGTCTAAGGCATACCATTGAGTTGTTTTCTTGACAAACCTTGTAGGACATCAATAGTACTTCTATGCTTTGTCTTGTGAGGTCTTCTTCATAACTCTTAAGTATTTAGCAAGCTTTTCCTAAACAAGGAAAACATGAAAGGAAATGTTATTAGCATCTAATACAAACACATCTAGATAAGAGAAAGAAACCAAATATATAAAAAGATAATACAAGGAGTAAGATACTTATCTTTGGGAAAGTGGTGGGGCTCCTTCTTAATCCAATCTCGAGGGATACTTATAACTTCATCAAAACAATTCACAAATGTTTTTCCAAAGCATGTTAAACCTAAAAATCAAAGCATAAAGGGAAACAATTCAAAACTTAGAGTAGAAGGATATCTAAGGGATAGAGTACCCAAGAGTCCCTAGCAAATAGGTCTTTGACTTTAGATCCTTCCATCTTATTCTTCTTTGGTGAACCTTCTTCGACAAAGTTTACTTGATCCCTGCACCTCTTTTTATTCCCTGGGTTCTCAAGACAATTCCTTTTATAGTGACCCATCTTGTGACAATTGTAGCATTCATTCTTGGCCCTTTGGACTTCTTGAAGGTTCCTTTATTCTTGTGATGAGCGGAATAGTCATTCGATATTTTCTCTTATTCACTCTCCCTATTGATCACTAAAGATATTCTGACTCCTTCTTGACTACATGCAATCCATCCACTATTAGGCTCATGGCCAAAATCTTTGTTTTCTCTAAATTTAGCTTTTTCAACGTCACTTGATTCCTTTGTAGGCTTCTTCACTTTTCCTTTGACAAGATCCAAGACTTTGTTCTTTTTGAGGATGAGATCTATCCTCTTCTTCCATGACTTGTAATTGGATGCTCCTTTTAATTTCTCTCTTTTTTGAGTTAGACATGGTTCTTGAAGATAGTAAGCTTCTCTCCTTATATGATCTCTTTTGATAACCCTTAGTCAACTTCTTTCTTTATTTTCCTTTCAATAGATCTTCAGGCTGCGTTTTCCTTTCTTCCTCACCTTAACTCTGATACCATGTTAGAAAATAAAAAAGGCAGAAAGATTTTCTTTATATAGATAATTACTTGTGACTTTCTTATCTTTATGTTCTTCTTTTATCTTTTAGTTCATCAAGCAATTACCAAAATAATAGCACAAAGATCACAGGCACCAGATATAGGCGGACAACCAGGGAAAAGCCCCTATTTAGGGAAAAACTCAGTCAACAAATCTTCCTTAATAAATTCCTAAGATAATCCAAGATCCTTGACCTAGACACAAACTTCCTCCACACCAAGTCAACCCTTTCTTCCTTCTTGCAAATGATAACCCTTCAACAACAACTTCAACCCAGCAACTAGCAGCAACAACAACAACAACTTTGACTTGAAAAGAGAGACTTCGATCTCCTAGAGGAATCCACATGAGAGAGAGATAGATAGCCCAAAATTTCGATCTTGACCTTTTCTTCCTTCTTCTCCAACTTCACACTCCTTTTAGCCTTCTTTTCCTACTTCACACTTTTCCAGCTCTTTCTTTTGGATATTGAACTTGTGTGTGAGAGAGTGAGTGCTACAAATGAAATCGAACTGCTCCAATATATAGGCTTTTGGTGAGGTCGAATTACCCAGATTAAGGCTGACTTGATCTCCTTGAGGTCGACTTGGGGTGGAGGGGGCAAATAGCCTATTTGACTCAATATTGATTCTTTTTGCATGATTCAAAAGCCTAAGAAGAGTCTATTTTAATGGACAATGACTCTAATGACTCATAATAAATCCTAGAAGTCCTCAATGGGGACTTTGACCTAAAACATGATGACCCAAGCATTAAACCTATGCTTTAATAAGTCATAATAATAATAACAAAAAAATATTTTTCATTCTTTTGATAAATACATTTCATTGTGACTTAAATACAATTTATGAAGACCGAACCTAGTTATATTCTTTAACATAAGGCTCCAACACATCCGAACTAATGAGCAGGTCGCAGACATCCTCATGAAGCTCTTAAGGAAGGTCAAATTCTTAGCCTTCCAAGAGAGACTTGGAGTCGTGGAAAGACCCTCCCATGAGGGTCCCACTTGAGTTGGACATTAAGCTCTGGGAGCTCCTGGAGGCTTGGGGTACTTCTTGGAGCTATGAGTGACCATAGGGTGAGTGGTTCACCTTGCCCTATTGGTGCACTGTATACATGGTGAGTGGTTCATCTTCCCCTGTGATACCCCATGATGGTTGACATGTGTGTAGGGTGAGTGGTTCACCTTCTCCTATGGCATATGAGTGGGATGAGTGGTTCACCTTCTCCTACTGATGCCCAGACATACATCCTACCCATGTAGTTCGAGACTCATGGGAATTACCTCTCATCTGGCCAATGAATTGGGAAAAGTGGATAAGGACCATAGTACTACAGATGGATGCATCGTGTACTGTTGTACTCCCTATGTTTAGGATGCATGGTGTTCAACGACTTGATCTGGGATCAAGTTTGATTGAGGTTCTACCTCTGCACTGACTTTTGTTAGTGGAGAGTGGTAAGGTCTTGTGACTTACTCTCAATTGATTCTTCTTCATTATCTATATCAGTGTTCAACAGAGATGAGATGAGATACAAAGATGGTACGTGACGACATGATGGTATGACGATCGATGATGATAGATGGATTGGTAGGTGGATTTCTCCCTAGGTGAGAGGGAGTGTTAAAATTGGCAACTAGACAACTCATTTGATGGAGATGATGATGGCATTGAATTCCCCTTTTCGAGAGGACCAAAATTGATCTAAAGATCATCAAATTTGGACAAGCAGAAATGTGTTTTTGAATTTATGCCCACACATGTGTAAATTGTCAAGGTCGGCCACATCATCATGTAGGCTCCTGAAGCCCAAGGGACATGTCATTTCACCCTCAATGGCTTTGTATAAATATAAGTGACCTCTCACCTCATTTGGCATCATCATCACTCACACATTCTTCTCTCTCCTCTCATTTGTTCGTACAACTATTGGGCATATTCTTTCTCTCACACGTGTGGCAAGGAGGACGAATTTCAGACATAATTACAGGGCTGAAAATTTTAGTCTTTCTTGCAGTTTGACCAGCGTTGACTTTGAATTTCCAGGCAGATTTTGAGTTTGATCTTTTGGATAGTTTCCTGCTTGGGCAAGCCACACTTTTTGGCACATAAACTAAGGTGTTATGAGCACTTTGACTGCAAAGATAAATTGCAGGTTGACCGCAAACTTCAGGACAAAGTTTGACCAAGTTTGACCGCTGACTTTGGAACTGTTTTGGGCTGAATTTGACCTCCTATTCAGGCCAAATTTGATTCGGTATGATTGAGTTGCTTTAAGGACATTTTGTTGCTACTTTGACCAGCATTGACTTTCTAGTTAGGGTTGAATTTGACTGCAGTTGACTACAAATTTGACAGGGTTGTTTTGAATTTGATTTGTCAAGTCAACTTTGACTTTTTGTATTCTCTCTCTTTGCTGAACATTTGATATAATAATAAGAAGAATTGATCAAATGGTTTTCCCCATCTTGGTGTTTTTCTCTAGCATTCGCCAAATCTGGTGCCCTCTTGTCTTGGCTTGTCTTCTGCATTTTTTTTATTCATGTTCTATCTACAGTTACTGTCAATGTGATTTATGGTTAATGTGATTGCTATTAGAATACTAAATTGGAAAGTGTCATTGGGTTGCTAAATAACATTGAAGTAATTGTGCTAAGCATAGAACATACCATGTGAACTAATATTAACAATACACTTAGTTGTTAGTGCATTAATAGATATAAACAAATATACCAGTTGACTTGCCTTGTTGTACCAAGCCCGCTGCCCTGCAACTACACACGTCTCAATTTACATATTAGTGTCATGTCTCAAAATCTAGGACATAAATATCTCAACATTTTTTTTTTCAAAAACCAAAAGTACTACATGTGCATGCACATACCAACTCATTTATAACCATGCTTTCAGAAGATTCCAATTTTCTTTGTCAAGTTCAGTGCTAATTGGAAACCAACTACAATGCCAAAATCAACATCATTAATTTCATTCAGTCTCTGTACCGAGACCAAAGCAACGATTTAAATTCAACCTTTATACCAAGGCTAGTAATTAGGCTATCTGCAATCTTAAGGAGATTAATTAGAACCCTTTAACACATCAACACCATTTCATGCATAATCATGTATTTACAGGATTAAATTTCATATTTTTACCCGAAATTGTCGGCATTAATTGCTATCAGCCCCTTTATCGAGACCCCTATTATCACCTGTTAAAATCTATTTTCAAAAATTAAAAGAATGCTAGCCTTCATTGGCTTCATTCAGTCTCTCACTGAGACCATCATCATTAATTGAGAAGTCAACTTTTCCCACAAGCAATCATAACAGTGGATGTATATTCAAGGTCTTTTACCAAGGCCAACAATCAACAAAGCATTTCTTAAAATTGATTGCCATATGCAACAATATCATCAACATCTGCAACCATGTCCTCATTACCTGAGCCACATTTTTCAATGTCTTTGTCCATTATACTAGAAGAATGCCCCATATGGATAAAATAAGCATTTATTGAAGAAGATGATGTAACCCAAGGGACTCCTGATAATACAAGATAAAATCTAATATCGCAATCTCTTTCTCTAGTAGAGCTACAAATCCTTCATCTGCAAGGTCTACACAAGACCCCTGCCTTTGAACTCATCTAGTTCAAGTATTGAACATGGACGCTCTATCTCATAGTGAGATAACAACCTTTGTAGGCTTCAGTTAGCCATTTTCGTATGTCACACCCTGTTCCTTAAATAGGGGAGGTATTGACCATGAAGACAAGCATTTATAAGGAAAACATGATGACTACAATCATCTAAAGAAATAGTCAACCTCCACCGAGGTTCTTTACCATATAACAATCTGGCAATGGGACTCCCCCATCCCAATCAATATATTCATATACATATACTTACATTCAATTAGAAACAAGCCATGCTATCTAGGCTACAATAGCGATAGGGATTTCCCCCACATCCCTCATATCATAGGGACATTCACATGCACAATCATTCCAAGTATGCAAGATCACATCACTCAACCAGTAGTGATGGTATGCTACAAATAACCATACTCACTGCCATGCAGGCAGTTCTGCAAAATTAAAGAAAATGGCAGATCTCTAAGGTCACAACCACTGGTTGTCCAAACCTTCAAGATGCAAGCTAGTAGGTACATGCATTACCAAGGAATTTATCAAAATAACAAGTCGATCATCATTGCAGTTAATGTGCAATCCAAATCAACGTTGTGAGTAGGATACCATCAAACTCACATTCAATTACTATACTTAGAGTTGAGCTCCACTGAATTCCATAGGTCCAAGTGTTGAACTTGGAAGCTCTAATACCACTCTGTAACACATCCCATCCTAATCCCACCCCAAACATAGGTTAGAAGGAGGTGGTCACTATTATGACCCAAGATCCAAGGTAGCGTTATGGAAGTGGGGTCTAAAAATTTCGATCTTTTTTTACTTATTCAAAATCTTAAATAGATGACATAGTTGTGTTCGTCTTGCCGAGATGATTTTGGTGATATAAATTTTGTCCTGATCCAGTCTCTGGATCGAAAGATATGACCACTTAAAGTTTAACGCCACGTCATCAATCCGCCACGTGGCATCAATGTGGTTAGTTGAGTCAGCCTCTGATCGCCACTTAGCAATGGAGTATTAGTTGCCTACTCGTCCATGTCCCGAGGTTATAACATGTCACCACCCATAAGCTTCTGACTCGTTCATGGTTTGCATAGCCCACATTATTGCATGTGCTCGACATGAAATGTGAGTGGGTGCGGGCCCCTTGAAAGCTATGTCACCCTGGAGCTAATCTTCTCAGAGGTTTCCTTTATCTTGTTGAATCGTTTCCCTTGGGAAGCGTTCTCGCCGAGAACCGTTTCCTCAACAGAATGTTTACTTCGAGAATGTTTATCGCCGACGCTATTGCCACGTCACCTCAGACATTACGATCTCAGGAGAAACCCATGGCCATGAGAACCATATCCTCCATGGAGTTTCTTGTGAGGAGTTTCCTCCGAGGATCCAATTCTTGCCAAGAATCCCTTTACCATTGTGAATATTTCTTCCGAGATATTTCCTTCCACGAAGTTTCCCTCGAGAAGAGTTCTCACTGAGAACTAATAACGTGGAGAATCCTTTGTAGCTCAAGCCATTTCCTTTGAGGGGTTTCTTCTGGGGTTCATTTCCTTTGAAAGAGCTCCATGTCTACGATCCAATGGTCCGCCGCTATGCTTTTCATCCTATGGTATGTAGGGCTCACCCCTTCCCCATTGACGTCATAGGGGGGGTGGGCAGTTCTGCCGACATCTTGGCCATTGATTTGCCCATAAGTCCTTTGACGGTCCCAATTGAAGCAGGGGCTCCCCTCCCCCTTGCTGATGTTCGTCAATCCTCCAATCAAATCTCCACCATCCATTGGGTTGGCTTCCACTCTTGGTCGAGGTATGAGGTCATATGAGCTTATGCGACTTGGCCCTTGGGGTTCAAACCCCTCCTCTCCACTCAATTCTCATGGTTATATATATGGCGTTTTTCTTGTGGTGCTTTCCCGAAGCAATGAGTGTGTTATTGAGCAATGCAAGGGAAGGGATAGCTATAGGTACTCGCCCTCAATACATTCGATTCATTGCATAATTTACATTTGTAATGAGTATCGAAATGGCCACTGTGACTCGCCTTTAAGAACATTCAACTCGCCCCAAATTATATCTATAAAGAACAGTGGATTAACCCAGTTAAAGCATTATAAAGGGCATATCATGTCACTACAAAGAAAATATAAATGAATATCCCTCTACGAGGTCTGAAACTTGAGATATATGCTAGCATAACTGAGCGTTCATTGAGATATAAATTCCATCAATCTACCTTGAGAGGTTTTTTCAAGATTATGAAAAAAAAACCATTTACGTGGTTCAGTATTCCCCAATCACCGGTGTTTGTTTGCTGCACAATTATGTACATTCAATTCCTTAAGAACCCAATTTAGTAGAAATATGCCTAGTCGTCACAATGATGACCAGAAGGGAGGATGGACAATGGTGAATATTAAGAATGAGGTCTAACATTGAACTTTCTTTCAAGATATACTTGCTATAATGTGAGGCAATTGCCAGGTCTAGACGAATTCTGCCATCAAACATAATAAATACAATTACAGTTTCACCATTGTGATATGGGTGCAGTATGATAATTGAGCTACTCTGAGGACACAACTCATTAATATGGCTAACATATTTTAGAGACCAACAATTGTCCCCAACCAGAATGAAGGATATACATTTCAATCCAACCTTCCTAAACATAAATCTACCAGGTTAGCAGAACCCAAATTTTATTAACATAAGGGTACCAAGAAATATATAGTGAAGTAGTTACCAATGAGAAAACGGTTCACATCATGTTCATAGCATAGATGCCATTTCATGTCAAATCTAGGGAACATGAAACCAAGTAATCAAGGCATATGAGACAATCTCATCAACAACACAGAAATGCAGGGCTTGTTTATGCCTAGGCTTTGAGAAGGTGAAAATGTAGACCCAGGAACTTGGGCGTGCTTCACTAGAAGACTTGAAAAGGAAACCATACAAGGTAAGCCGACCAATATGGCCAAGGAGTGAGGAATGTCCATTATTCCTACTCAGAAATGCAGACAATGCTAACAAGGTCTTGCAGTAAAATCAAAATTATACCACTATAAATAATAAGGAGTTTCCATGTTGGTCACTACCAGAACATAACCAATACAATCACACATTGTTCTAGTACCTTTTAAATAGTCCCAACAACATATTAGTCAGTGATGTAAACCCTACAATTACATATCATGCCTCATACAACATCTATATAACTAATGCGTGCAAGAACCAACACTCTGTAACATTAGCATGACATTATCCTGATACGAACAACAAAGACATTATAGTAATCACAAGCATAAACATAAGGTTATACTTATCTTATAAAAGTTTTGGCAATTGCGAGTGGGAATTCAACATCCCATTTAACAATAGACAGATGCAACCAAGTCTTACTTGCAACTGTCACCACTGAGCTAGATTCTAAAGCTTGAGGTGGAGAGCTTCTGAGGGCTTTTAACCAACAAAACAGCTTACCGCTAGGCCACACTGCCTTAATCCACCGAGGCAAGCCTCTGCTCTCTTTGTGATGCTTATGCCCAACAAGCTCTTAAGAGGGTTCTTCAACTGGTTTTTAACTCTCTCTAGCACTCAGTAGCACTGTTCGAGATGTTACTTGCGTTGCCTCTTCCACAATTTTTTCTTGCCCAGAAAGCTCCTCCTCTCTGCGTATGACTGTGTCTCTCTTCAAGAGAGAGAGAGCACATGTATCCATCGATGGCCCTGTCTCCCATTCCTTTTTCTTTTCTTTCCAACCAACTAACTGCCCATTCTCTCCCCACGATTGCACGACAACCCACCTCTTGGACTGTGTAGCCCATGCTGCCTTCAATGCTTTGTCCTGTTCTTGCTTGTGGTTAGAGCTAAAGGACAACTAGTCTTGTCCTTATTTCTTCTGTTAATTTATGGCATAGTCAGCACACTCAACCAACCAGGACTGATATTTAAAACAACAATTATCTAAAGCAATTTCCTATCTCAAACAATGGAATCTGTGTCCCTCTCTCAACCATTTAAAATCATTTTAATTATTTACAAGAGAGAAATATTAACCAGGGGATGTCACTGATTTGATAGCTAGTTAAGGACTATATACAGTCACCTTTATGAAGTAAGGGATTGTGAGAAGATGAGTCATTTGTTGAGCCTATATACAATGATTTTTGGAGCAACATATTCACTATGAGAAGGCAGATTTGTGGAGCTAAAATGTGCAAGTGTTTTGGAGCAGCAGAACCCTTGTGAGCTAAGTCACCTGACACGGGGATTCGGGACACGTAGGATTCGAGATTCGTGGTGTCGGATTCTGACACGCTGACCCCCCGGAACAGGACACATTATATATTATTTTATATATATATATTAAAAATTAGATATTATCATATTTCTTACACATTTTAATTAATGATACAAATTTATTGATTTCAAACATAGATCTTCATCTATAGCTATTAGCATGCATAGTACATACAAAATTCAAATAAATGTCAGTGGTACTGGTCACATAAATGATAAATCTATTAAAAATTTAAATCATGATTCATAATTCATAACTGAAAGACAACCAAGGATAATTTTAGGGGCGAATGTTCGCCCTTTGGCGAAATTAAGGGGTTTTAAATTTTTAGTGGGCGAATATTTTGTATCATAGTACATTTTTACAAATCACCTCAAATAGCCCACCTTATTTTAAGGGAGAGGGTAAAAAAGGTAAATTTAGCCCTTGAAATTAGGAGTTACAACCTTCCATTCGCCCATTTTCAAGAATAGGTTTTATTTAAGTGAATCCATTCGCCCATTTTCAAGAATAGGTTTTATTTAAGTGAATCCTATGGGCCGAATACCATATTTATAAAAGAGGTATGGTAAATTAATAAAAATATAAATAAATAAGAGGTATGGCAAATAAATAAAACATTTTTTATATTTACTCCATAAGTCACTTGGTGTAAACAAATAAAAATATAAGTAAAGTGGAGGTATGGTAAATAAATAAAACGCCTTTTTATACTTACTCAAAAGGTATGGTAAATAAATAAAAATATAAATAAACTAGACGTATGGTAAATAAATAAAACCTCTTTTTATATTTAGTCCATAACCCTCGTTCTATTTATGAAGGCTCAAGAAAGAGGTTTTATTTAAGTGAATCCTATGGGCCAAATACCATATTTGTAACAGAGGTATGGTAAATTAATAAAAATATAAATAAACAAGAGGTATGGTAAACAAATAAAACATTTTTTTATATTTACTCCATAAGTCACCTTATATTTACGAACACTCAAAAAATGGGTTATATTTAGGTGAAACCTATGGGCAAAATACTATGGCACAAATACCATGGACTAGATTGTTTTTAATACCATGCAAAAAACCATTATTAACCCTAATATTAGAATTAATAAAAATAAAAATGGCACATGGTATTGACCCATGGTATTCACCAAAATGGCACATGGTATTGACCCATGGTATTCACCTGGAATGTAGCCTATTTAAATGGGGGAATTAATTAAACCAGCATAGATCCATCTCTGGATCTACTAACCCCCGAGAGGTATCAAATATCGTGATATGCAAACTAGCATAGGGTGAAAAAATATTTGATCCTCTTGGGGCTTGGTCAAGATTAAAAATGGATGTTGTAATTTAATGTAGGTTAAACATTTTAGCTTGGTTAAAATAAAAAATAAAATAAAAATCAAACTATTAATTTTATTAATTTTTATAAATTACTAATAGTAATTTTTAAGCTCCAGGCTTATGATAACCCATGGTATTGACCCATGGTAATACCATGGTATTCATGTGAGCATAGACTATTTAAGGGGGAAATTCTATCGTCTTAGATCCATACAAAGTTTTATTATTTAGTGAAAGACTTGCCAAGATCTTACAAGATTTTATAATTGAGTAAAATATTTGCCATGCATGGTGAGAGATTCGCCAAAAAATTATATATACATATTATATTATTGATAAAATCGCCTTCCATTTTTCCTATATACCATGGAGATTCGCCCATTTATTATATTTATAAATTTAGGGGGGGTTCTTAAAATTTTCCCTGAAGACAACTTACAACTACAAGATAGTAAGATAAACACACTGACAATTGTAGTTTTCTCATTAAGTCATCAAATCAAAATGTGTTACATAGGTAGTGTTGGTGCAATGCCAATCGCAAATAGAAATAGAAAATATAAAACAACTACAGGTATACAAGCCTCAAGGCATTAATCAGCATCAGAATCAGCATCATTGTCCCCATCATCATGGTCCCCACTGCTCTCTTCTGCATCCTCCTCCTCCCCTGTATCCATAGTCGCCTCTGCATCTGCTGGTATGGAGGTTGACCCCTCTAAGTCATCAAATCTAACAGGCTCTAGCACTGGATCATTGAGATCCATGTTGGCCAATGCCAACTCAACAGTGGTGTCCAGACCCATATCATCAGGAAAGACATCCCACATCTTTGTCTTTCCCCTCAACCACTCTTCCCTCTGCCTGTAAATAAGACGAAGGTTGGTGTGCACATACACCATTGTCTCTGCCCTGGACTGCTCAAGCCTGCTTTTCTTCACACTACACAAATTCCCATATGTGCTCCAATTCCTCTCGCAACAAGAGGATGAAGTCACTTGAGAGAGGAGCCTCATGGCTAACTGCTGAAGAGGAGGGCTTGTTGCCCCATGATTTGCCCACCAAGAATAGGGCTTCTTAGCCCCCCTGTCTCTAATCACATCATAACCTCCAAATTGACCACTGCCAGTGGAAAACTCTGCAAAGGCATCCTCCACCTCAGCAAGCAATGCACTATCCTGATAAATCCACCTGAATGCCTCTTTCCTCCCCTGTGAGATTTCACCATCCATGTGAAGAGGGAATCTGCAGGAAGGTCCACCATTCAGCCACTCGTGGCTGTAGTATTTGGGGTTCAATGAGTGAGCCAAACAATGTAAAGGTGTACAATTCTTGTCCCATCTGCTGACAAGAATATTCTGTATAGTATCCCAAAAGGCCTCTAGTGATGTCTCATACTCGGGGCACTCACTTTGTAGAATAATGCTCCTCACAGACTCAATCATGGAATCCCATCCCTCATAAACATCTCTTAGGATGGGCTTGTCTGTATCTGCAACTCGAAGCAAAGAAATGATAGGGTCCATGATCCGAATAATTAGATCTACCCTCTCCCACCAAGCATCATCTAGCACTGTGTCCTTCACTCTTTTAGAGGTTGCCTGATCTGTCTTTCTCCAAAAAGACCAAAACTCAGAAATAACCATGGACCCAAGAGCGATCTTGACCTCCCTCAACCTCTTCAACATCATGAATGAAGATGCAAACCGTGTATCAACAATCTTCAACAATGATAGATTGCTGTACTCCTTGTAGATAGTGAGGGCATTTGTATGATTTGGCACAAAGTTACGGATATGTCTTGCATCCTCAATAATGCTTCCAATGCAAAGCACATAAGAAGCAATGGATTTCAGTGCTAAGTTCAATGAATGGACAATGCAAGGTGTCCAAAACACTTGTGGATATTTAGCTTCCACAATCATGCCAGTAGCCTTGCAAACAGGTGCATTATCTGTAATGATTTGCACACAAGAATCAACACCTACATCTTCAACAACTTTAATAAATAACTCACCCATAAATTGTGCATCCTTGTATTCGCCAAGTGTATCCACTGCTTTCATGAAAACTGGACCATTCAAGGAAGACACCATGAAGTTGATGATTGGGTGTCGTGTTGGATCTGTCCATCCATCAGAAACAATGCTAACCCCAGATGTTGGCCATGATGCCACAATAGGGTCAAGCATTTTTTACACCTCTTTTTTTGCCTTCGTCAACAATGTGGTTCTCAGCTTCTCTGACCCAGGAGGCACATACCTTGCTGGAGCCCCTTAAGTTAGAGCTCAACACATCTCAACAAATAAAGGTGAACGTGCAACATTAAATGATATGAAGTTTTGATAGAAGAAGAAGGCAATGGTGAGATCAAGCTCTTCCCATCTCTCTTTTTGGAAAATCTTGTCCATTGGACCAAGTGCTCTTCTTTTTTATGCTTGTCCCCTAGTAGAAGTAGAACTCTCAAATGGAAATATGGTGTTGGCTTTCCTCAAAAATGGAAGGGGGTCTTCATTCTTGGGTTTTTTTGATTTTGAAGTCAGTGCCACATGTTCCATACCAACATTTGCCTCCTTTTCCAATTCTTTTCTCTTTTGTGAAGTAATAGCTCTACAAGATCCAATACCACAACCAGGTAAAGCCAACAAATGTGATTTCACACGGTAATATGTGCTTTTGAAAGAAATGTTACAAAAATTGCATTTCCATTGCACATTGCCTCCTCCCTTTCCATTGTTGTCTGGCCCATCCTCTCTTGTGACATATTTCCACAATGGATATTTATCATTGTCTTTAAGTTCTCTTCCCTCAACATTACTTGCAGCAGACTCTGATGATATTGGGGGAGGAGGAGCATCTCTACCCATGACATTCTTGCCCTTCCTTTGCCCCCTAACTGCTGCCTTTGATTGAGCCATGAACACTGTTACCTGTAAAAAAAAATGAACAAACTTACAAAGCATGCACAAATTTGTAAATAAAAAATGAAAATCATATACAAACTGCTGTAAAAAATGCAAAAAAATGGAGGTGAAATGCCAGTCTTAGAACAGAGACAGTTTTAGCATGTCTTTTGGAAATTCAAGGTTGCAACTTGCCAGAGTATTCTGAGAAATTCAAGGTTACAATACACATAAATTATAATTAAATAGATTCCACTGTCCAGATATAAAGTTATTTCATGACTCATAGCAAAGAAGGGTTTTGATCTTGCCAAGCTCGTACAGGATTTCAGTGTATTTGGGCAGCCAAGTTTTCTCCAAGATTGCAGTTTGATCCTGTGGAAGGAGAGGCCGAGAATAGGCATTATATTCTCTGATCTATGAGAGAATGGCCACAATTCTGTGGAGGAGGGCCAAGCCTCTGTTCACCATGAAAAGGAGGCCATAAAGCTTGGTTGCTGGCAGAATAGAAGCTCGAGTTACCTCAATACACAACCCAGGTGAGAAGGCCTTTTAAGACCGAGATATGGACTCCAACTTTACTATTTGATCAATATAATTCAATGAGTGTGCATTAATCAATTTTAAGTGTCACAACATTCAAGATTTGAAACATCAATTCTCTGTGATCAAAATGTTTACAATGCCAAGGTTTCCATCAATCCAACAACAATCATACCACAGAGGATATACCAAACAACAATGCCTTAGTGTTAGAAAAGCAATTGTGATATGCCAATAAATAAGATTTTCCCACTATCTTAAGATCAGAAAACTCTGTTCTGAATACGCAAATGTCTTAAATTTATTGTACAAAGTTTCTATTTAGGAAATGTTGAATTATTCCTTCTTGGCGATAGTCTCCAAGTTGATATCTAAAGGAAAGAATCCAAGGAAGTTTCGTTATCTATGGTGTGGAGTGGTTGAATAATAGTGTGATTGGAGTGGTTTCATTATCCAAGTAAGTTGAGGCCCTTGAGAATGAATGGAGTGGAAGAAATGCCTTGACAAGTTGACAAAGAAAAAGGCTTCCTTTTGAAAATGTTTTCATAATGCATTCCCAGACAACAACGAAGGGAATGTTTCTGAAACACCATGCTGCAGTTAGGTGTTCATTCCCTCAACAAGAATGGCATTAAGCAATTTCAAAGAGGATTGAATCTAATCAGTGTTCTCATTACAGTACAACGACGGGAGTTCAAAAGGGACATGACATGTTTTGGGACTGCTGCCTGGGAACCCGAATACCCTCAGATTCCCAACAAGTGAAGAAATATAGGCCACAGACCTGTAGATGGAGACCGAGGATTGTCAAAGGGCTTGACTGGTAATCCGAGGTCAGAAAAGTCTGTGGCATGGAGCTGCTCAACGTAAACTGTAAACACTGAACAGTGAGATTAGAAATGCTGCAAATGCACTTACCTGGTGGACCGGTGGTCGATTCTCCTTGCTGAATGCTCTACTCCTTGCTGCAACAGCACAAATCACTTGCCAACAACACAAATCACTTGCCAAATGAAAATATTAATGAGCAAACACGCCCTTTTCATACCCGTGCTGAGCTTAGCGAGTCCTGGAAACAGGACACGTTTTCCAAAATCGCGACACGCTTTTGAAAATCGTGACACGACCTTGGATTTGACGTGTCGGAAAAGGACACGACGTGTCATATGATTTGGAAACGAATGCGGACGAATCGTGTCGGATTTGCTAGATTTGGGATTCGTAGGGGGTTTAGGACGAATCCGGTTACTTAGCTTGTGAGTAGATGATGTGTAGAGGTATTGGAGGAACAGTAACTTTGTGAGTAGAGGTGCCAAATTACCTGCTAGGTGTTCAAGACAAGTGGATTGAAAGGGGTGTGGTCAAGTGTTTCTCTAGCAAGGAAGTCAAGTTTGTTCTTGCTCTTGGGCAGATTGTGAGTTAAACGTTGTTGACCTTATGCCTTAGGTTTTCTTGTATCAGGGCTAATTGTAAGGGCCATGATCCCTGGTACAGGAGCCTTATGTTGTATTAAAGTTGTAATATAAACAAGTTTTGGGTCTGCAAAATCATTATACATTTTGTTGTTTCATTGTTGGTACATTTTTGTTGTGCAAAGTGCTTGGAGTTGTGTGTATTTTAGTGTGTTTGTGATTGGGTTTTAGACATCTAATTCTAAAGTACTAGGAAAAATTAACATGGCATCATAACTACTTTGAAGGGACAACTGAATCAAAGTGTGCATAGCGAACAACTAAAGAGAGAGTTGGTTGCCTTGTTGTTGAAGGACTAGCAACATGGCGAAGTTGGTCATTAGTCTGAGGTATGAGGATAGGTTGGATGGCTTGTGTTGAAAAGTGTAACTAGGTTTGGTCTTCATAACGACATGTTATTATGATTTTATGTAAGAGATGTAAAGAAAAATACAATTATTGTAATGATTGCATCATAGGTTTCATGAGCAAGAGATTTTATTTTTAGTTGAGGCTCCCATTGAGAGCCCTTAAGGATATTGTCATCTAGTCATAAAAGCCTAAAGAGTCATTGTCAAGTAATGAAAGCATGTTACACATTGTAAAGAGTCATACTTGTCTTTGTAAGTAACCCTCCAAGACCTTGTCACTGGCCCAACCACAAGTCGGCCTACAACGAAGAGATAAATCTAGAATATGAAGTTGGCCTTTCTCTAAGGGATCATGTCGGCCTAAACAACCATGACCAATAAGTATATATACCCATACTCGACCTCGTTTGGAGACAAGCAATTCAGTGAAGCAAGTCTTAGGAGAAGTGCGAGAAACATACTAGAAGAAGCCTCTACATCAACTAAGCGAGAAGGAAGGCTAGCAAAGATAATTGTGGTCTGTTTTGGGCTAGTTTACCCTCTCACGTATGAAGGTAACAAACCCGAAGGTGTCAAGAGGAGGTCGAAGGATTGCAGCCACATTAAGGTGATCTTGTTTGGGTGGAAGACCTCGCTAGAAGAAGCTGAGTAGAAGTGTAACGAGTCTCTCTCTTAAGGAGACTATTCAAGGAGCAAAAAGTCATCTAGGGTTTTTGTGTTAGGGTTGTAGACCTGCAAGAAGAGGCCGAGAATTTGAAGGAAGCCAAGAAAAGAAAAGGAAGAGCAACGTTGAAGAGGAGGCTAGTGACTTGGTGTTGGAAGGACTCTAGTTTCAAGGGTCTTTGTCATGGTCTTGGTATTCGTCAATTGAAGGTTCTCTAAGAAGAATTTCGTTTGGGTTTTCCTCTCAAAGAGTGAGAGGTTTTGGCCTTGGCTGACAAGCCTATATACTGTGTCTCTTGTCTCTTTACTGTTCATGATTTGGTAATTGTCTCAATGAAAAGAACACAATAATAACTCAAGAAGAGAAGATCATAATCAAGAAAGAATAAGTCTTTCACAAGCAATTATCGTAAGTAGAGAAATCAACTATCTATTGATGCCCTAGATTTCTCAACGTGTAAGCAGAGCTAAGGTGCTAAAGTCAAGTAGGGGCATCTAATCAAGGAGACACACAAAGATCGAGTTTCAAGATAGGGATCAAAGCGAGACAAAGAATACCAAGCGAGAGATCAAGATCTTCATCATACTGAAACCCTAGATCGAAGAAATCTACTTTAGCAAGAGTCTGGGAATCATCATCAAGAAGGAAGCATAAAGAAATTCCAAAAACCCAAGAAGCAGTTCCGAGATCATCAATCATCCATCATCTAAGGAGTGGAAGCTTTTCAAAGACTAAGGAAGGCTAGATTGAAGAACATTGTCATCATCTTCAAAAGGGTTTGTAAAGCAAGCTCTCTCTCATCAAAGAATCTTTCAAGGAGTAGTCTTCTACTACATATATCACTATCAAGATTAAGAAGGAAGCAAGTGTAGAAAGCAACATCTACTCAAGTAAGTATATGACTTCATCTAAATCTATCAAAATGTCTTTTTGCAAGGAAAGAAACAAATTAGTTGGAGCTTCAAATTTTCTTGCATGGAAGAAAAGAACTGACCTAAACCTTATTGAGAATGAAGTCATGGATCACATCAAGGGGTCAATAACCCAACCTCCCAAAGAAGATACTCAAGCACTTGCTAAATTCATGAAAGGGGAAGTGAGGGCCCAGAGGATTCTCATAGAATCCATCAAAGACTCTCTCATCCCATATGTATCAAAATTAGACACTTCAAAAGAAATATATGACAAATTGGTAGAGTTGTTTTCCGTAAGTACTACAGGAGAAGTTATCTCTCTAAGGCAAGAACTCTACAAATTGAAGATCTCAAAGGAAGAGGGAATAACCTCATATTTTATGAGGATTTCAGAAATAAGAGATCAACTTCAAGATCTGGGTGAAATAATGTCTGACAAAGAAATGACCACTGTAGTATTGAATGCACTACTAGAGGAATGGGGCAACTTCACTTCAAGTATTTATGGGAAGAAAGAAGCCACTCCTTTCCAGGATCTATGGTCATTATGCAAGATCGAAGAAACCAGACTGAAGGCAAAAACTAATGTAGGATCAAATGAGCAGAATCAAGCATATGCTGCTATGACAAAAAGAAAAGGGAAGTTTGGTAAATTTAGTCCTCGGAAGAAAAAGAAGAACATGGCTAAGGTTCAATGCTATGGATGTCAAGAATATGGGCACTTTAGAAGAGATTGTCCTAAATTTAAAAGGGACAATAACAAGAGAAATAAGGAAGAAGCCCATATTACCGAAGAAGTGGAAGAACCTGAGACAAAGAAGTCTAAGGAGGAAGTGAGAGATCTCTACTATGACTGAGATAATCTCCTTCACTAAAAGGTACTCTTCTGTTATGTAAACTATAGATAGGGAGCATTGTAAATAAGATAGGATGCATCATATTAGAAATTGGCATCATGATAGAAGCATTAGAAGAGCTTGTGACATAGGCAACATGAAGGATGTCTGGAACAAAATCTATGGCAGTCAACTATGTAGGATATAGCTCTTGGAAACCTCATTAAAAGCTCAAGTGATACTTATGGAAAAAGGAAGAAGTCATCTAGGACAAGGCTCATCATACATCTGTCAAAGGTAACATCTGCAGGATAGGATATGCAAGATCCTCAAGATTCTTTGATGAAATCTTCATTGTAAGGTTCACCGATCATGAGGGGAAGCAAGTGTTTCATCAAGAATTCCAAACTTGTGGAATTCATAGGATGATGGTATGATGACATAACAATGAAGCAGATCAAGGGAATGAAGCTCCTTCATTCAAAGGAAGTTGCTACAAGAAGTTTGGATGACCCAAAAGGAAGGATGAGGTATGTATGCTTACATTTGATATTGTGGGATTCATGTCATATGGATCAATGCTCTATCTTGAGAAGCATGATCGAAGAAAGGATCTCCTCCCTCAAAGGGATGTAGGAATGCATTGGTCACATATTTACTAGATGAAATCAACATAATATGTCCTCATATGGTGTATGAGGTGATTGACTACAATTGAGGAACTCTGATTGAAAGCTCCTAGGAATGAAATATGTGAAGAAAGGAAGGAAGAAATCGTGGAACATGCAACAATGGAAAAGGCAGGCAACATCCGAAAGTTCAAGAAGATTTGACTATGATATCTCCCAGAAAGATATGAAGACTCTGATGGAAGTCTGGAAAAGATGGAGACCCTTGACAATCCATATCTTTAGGAGATGTGTCAGCATGTACGTTGAATGCGAATGCTTATAGGAAGATGTCATGATGAAAGACCATCACAAAGGTAATTATGATTTAAGTTTTCATTTCTTATTTGGGAACTAGTATCTAGATGGGCTTATGCAAGGCTGCCAAAGGAAAGAACTTTGGATGTTTTCCAAGAGAACCATGTAGAAGGATGTAAGGTCCTTCCAAAGAAGAAAGCATGATTAAAGAAGCATAACATGAAGCAAGGCCAAATGTAGACTGATGGATCACTTTATGATGAGAGGAATGATGACATGACTGACTCATGGACGAAAGTGATGGATGGTCTGTGCCCTATGAAGAGCTGTTGTAGGTCCCTATTTAAGAGGGAGTCTGGAAACAAGTTTCTTACTTGGAAGAAACTTGAAAATTCGTAAACTGTTAAAATTGGCAACTAGGGCCAAACTCCATGTAGGTCAGCTTATTTATGGCAACTGATATTTTTATTGGATACCTCTCATTGAGAGGTGTAGGATTGATCTAAAGATCATCCGATTCTAATAAATATTTATGGAGATATGAATTTATTTTGATTATGGAATTATTATCAAGCCGACCAGCATCTTATGTAGGCTCAGAAGCCCAACCGACGTGTCACGTTTTTAGTATAAATAAGAGAGGGTTTGGAGTCATTAGTGATACACATTCTTCATGTGATCTCCTCTTCACGTCTTGGGTTTTTGGAGCAGGAGAGACACTAATGAAGGATGCCCTAAGATAATGCCCTAATTCAATGCTGGAAATAGAGACACTTAGCCGCAGAACAAGGAAGACATTATTACGCTGTTCATGGAGACATATACATCGTTAATAATGAGGAACTGCACGCTGTTCATGCTGGAGACTATTACCCTGTGAATAGAGACACATATACGGTGGCAAAAAATGAAGACTCAGGATATGTATATATCTGTAGTCAATAGAGATATATACGCACAACATTCATGATACTGTCATGAAGGCAATATATATATACGCACAGTTATGGAACACACAGCTACGTGTGATAGCAAACACACAACGACATGAACCCTAATACGTTGTATATATGCGTTATGAAGAATGTCATGACCATATACGCACAACACTCTGTCATGATATAATGCAGTCTATACGGGAAACACAGTCAGTGCATGAAGACTCATGACCTTGAAGACTTGATAGGCAGTAATGTTGATATAACAGTCAATGGTATGACTGTAACAATCTTCACTGGAATTGTGTCAGCATATTCATTGACATGGCATGGAAGACACACTATGTATAATATGGCAGACAACATATATGGCATGGGCAACATCATGAGGTAGATCAAGCATAATGCAGCATAGAGATGAGATCATGAGCAGCATGATATATATATATATATATGGGCAGCTTGATATATATGGGCAACATGATATATATATGGGCAACATGATGTATGAGATCATGTGCATGGGCAACACAATGATACATGGAGCATGGACAACATCATGGTGAATGTAATCATAAGCATGGGCAGCTTGATGATGAATGAGACCATGGAAGATGCAGCAAGATGAGCAGCATGAAGATGAGAGCAACTCAGTCATCTAGGTCCAACACTGTGATGGGGCAACATGGTGCTCCACGGAAAGGTGTGGCAAATGGACGAGATGCAGTACTATGATAGGTGAAGGAGTCACCTTAGAGAATTAGTTGAAGCAATATGTCTTCAATTGATCTCTGCAGATATCAAAAGTCAAAGTGTTGACTTCTATTGTAAATGTACTATCTCTCTCACTTTCTCTGTTGAACTTTGAAGAACATAAAAGAAGAATTGATCAAGGGTTTCCCCACATTGTGGGGTTTGTCCCTGGCTAGCGCCACATCGTGTGTCCTCTTGTCTTGGCTTGTCTTCTGTGATTTATATTTATGTTCTATCTACAGTTTAGTTTAACACTGATGTGATTGCTAATCTGGAAAAGATACTGTGAAAATTAAATAAATTTCTCTAGCATAGAACATACCTAAAATTAACATGGTATCAGAGCTGAGGTGAAGACAATGCCCAAGCAAGAGTGAAAGAGCAATCACCGAAGACAGTTGGGACTAGCCAAAAGGATCAATTTTTCTTCATAATTCACCCATGGTGAAGTCGAAGTAGAGAATATTATCAGAATGGCGCAGCAGAAGGTTCTGATGGCCTACCTAAATATCACTTCATTGGGAAGTTCAAATCTAAGGGTGGAAGGAAAGACAGAGGCCTTGGTTACAATAAGTTTGGCCATTATGCGAAGGAGTGTTTGAATGGTAGAGACACTTCTCTTGATGAAGACAAACAAATCATTCCAGGGTCAAGGGAATGACAGGTAATACAGTTCAACAAGGAGAAATGGTCGACTCTTCAACGCAAGGAACCCCAGGCACTTCATCGGATAGATAATCATGGGATTATACTTGGAGCCGATACCACCTATCCCGGAAAGGGTGTAGGGAATGTTACCCTAAATTGAATGAGGGTAACTAGATTCATTTACAAAAACACTTTTGTGTACCTGATCACAAGAACCTGGTGTCCATTTCTGCAATGGAAGGCAAAGGCTCAGGGTGGCACACATTGATGGAAAGGTACGTGTTTGAAAATAGATTTTTCAAAGATGTTTTTTTTTAGTTCAGGGTTGTATCAAGTTACAGGAAGTCCACTGGGGACCATGTCCATTGACACAGGACCGAAGGTCTGTGAGTCAGATGGTGACAGGGATGCCTGAATTCAAAAAGAGCATGAAGGTACATGTCTGAGATGTACCGAAGGAAAATATTATAAGGGGACCATTCCCCTCATGCCACAGGTCCATAGGTTTGGAACAACCCGAGGAGTTTGAGATTCATGATCGGGAATCTCACGTATGCAGGTGGTAGAAAGCCCTCTATGGCTTGAAGCAAAACACCCCGGGCATAGTATGAGAGGATCAACAACTGTCTGATGAAGCTGAGATTCACTAGGAGTGAGATCGATCCAAACCATCTGAAGGTTGTGGATGACAGACCTCTCATATCGGCACCTATGACAAACCTCTCATATCGGCACCTATGTCTGACAGGTGCAGTGGAAGACAGAGGGAGTTGGATTTCAGATGTGGAATAATAAACTGCAAGCTTGTGACTACCTCGAGGATCTTAACTTTAAGAAGTTACATGGTAGTGATGTCGGACTAGATTTGGGAAATGCCTCTGAGTTTCATAAACTCATTCACGTTGATGTTCTTGGTGAACCTCCGTTCGGACATATGTTTTGCAGTTAGCATGGTGAGCTCATATTTGGTTGAGCTTCACTGGATTGGTGCCTAGAATATTCGAAGATATCTTCAAGGCACAATCTCTCATGGATTGAGATACACTACCTAGAATATTTCAAATGTTGAGTGGGCAGGCAGTGTGGAGGATCACTAGAGCACCTCTCTGTGCTGGTTCTCCTTGGAATCTGCTTCGATATCCTGATTGAGCAGGAAGCAGAAGTCGGTGGCTTTGAGCACCACCGAGATAGAGTATATTGTTGCTAGCATGGCTACCTAAGAGGCAGTCTGGTTACGGAAGCTCTTCAGTGAGCTATTTGTACACATGATGAATACCACTGTGATTCTCTGTGACAACCAGAGGTGGGATTCGACTATAGAGGAATCCCGTATTCGATGATTGCTCCAGCAGATAAACATCAGATGCTGCCTTATCTAGGATATGGTAAGTCGATGAGACTGATGTACAGGTCGCCGACATTTTGATAAAGCCCCGGGGAAAGATCAAATCTGTGATTTTCCCGTATGACTTGGAGTCGTCGAGTGACCCTTGTAAAAGGGTCCTGCATGTTGCATACATTGAGCTCTAGGAGCTCTGGGGGCTTGCGATTCTTACTGGAACAACATATGGCCACAAGGTGACTCACCCTCCCCTAGTGGTGCGCACTGGAACAAGATGATTCACTCTCTTGTGGGACAGGATGATTCGCTCTCCTGTGTAGCAAGATGATTAGTTCTACTGTGAGGTCTGGATGATGTGTTCTCCATGACAAAGTGTAGCAGGATGATTAGTTCTCCTGTGAGGTTTGGATGATGTGTTCTCCATGACAAATTGTAGCAAGATGATTAGTTCTCCTGTGAGGACGGGATTGATTAAGTTCTCCTGTAGAGGCATCCTACCTATGCAGTCAGGGACTCATGGGAAGTACCTCTCATCTGATCAATGAGCAGGGAAATGAAGATAGGGACCATAGTAGTACCGATGGACGCATTGCTGTATCTACTGTACTCCTTACGCTAGGATGATCTTCATTGATCTGGGATCAATGATACTGGTCTGGGACCAGTGGTAGGAGTTGTACCTACTATGACGCTGACTTCGGGTCGGTTGAGACTGGTCTGGGACCAGTGGTACATACTCTGAGACTGACTTCGGGTCAGTGTAGGACTGGTCTGGGACCAGTGAGAGTGGTACATACTATGATGTTGACTTCGGGTCGGTTGAGACTGGTCTGGGACCAGTGGTACACACTCTGAGACTGATGATACTGGTCTGGGACCAGTGGTAGGAGTGGTACCCACTATGACGCTGACTTTGGGTCGGTTGAGACTGGTCTGGGACCAGTGGTACGCACTTTGAGACTGACTTCGGGTCAGTGGAGAATGGTATGAGACATTCTCGATCAATTCTTCTTCTTCATAGTTCAGCAGAGCTAAGTTGAGTAGAGCAGAGCTAGCAGAGTAGAGCTGAGTAGAGTGAGCAGAGCCAGCAAAGCTGAGCAGAGAAGAGCAGAGCCAGCAGAGCTGAGCTGAGCAGAGCAGAGCCAACAGAGCTGAGCAGAGCTAGGCAGAGTAGTGCAGGGCACTAATGGCAGAGATAGTACAGTTGGACATATGGATCAGCAGATGGAGTTCTCCCTAGTTGAGAGGGAGTGTTAAAATTGGCAATTAGGGCCAAACTCCATGTGGGTCAGCTTATTTATGGCAGCTGATATTTTTATTGGATCCCTCTCGTCAAGAGGTGTAGGATTGATCTAAAGATCATCCGATTCCGATAAGTATTTATGGAGATATGAATTTATTTTGATTATGGAATTATTATCAAGCCGACCAGCATCTTATGTAGGCTCAGAAGCCTAACCGACGTGTCTATTCAACCTCTACGTTTTTAGTATAAATAAGAGAGGATTTGGAGTCATTAGTGATACACATTCTTCATGTGATCTCGTCTCCACTTCTTGGGTTTTTGGAGCAGGAGAGACACTAATGAATGATGCCCTAAGATAATGCCCTAATTCAAAGCTGGAAATAGAGGCACTTAGCCGCAGAACAAGGAAGACATTATTACGTTGTTCATGGAGATCTATACACTGTTAATAATGAGGAACTGCACGCTGTTCATGCTGGAGACTATTACGCTGTGAATAGAGACACATATACGCTGGCAAACAATGAGGATATGTATATATTCGCAATCAATAGAGATATATACGCACAACATTCATGATACAATCATGAAGGCAATATATATATACGCACAGTTATGGAACGCACAGCTACATGTGATAGCAAATGCACAGCTACATGAACCCTAATCCGTTGTATATATGCGTTATGAAGAATGTCATGACCATATACGCACAACACTCTGTCATGATATAATGCAGTCTATACGGGAAACACAGTCAGTGCATGAAGACTCATGACCTTGAAGACTTGATAGGCAGTAATGTTGATATAGCAGTGAATGGTATGACTGTAACAATCTTCAGTGGAATTGTGTCAGCATATTCATTGTCATGGCATGGAAGACACACTATGTATAATATGGCAGACAACATATATGGCATGGGTAGCGTCATGAGGTAGATCAAGCATAATGCAACATAGAGATGAGATCATGAGCAACATGATATATATATATATATATATATATATGGGCAGCTTGATATATATGGGCAACATGATGTATGAGATCATGTGCATGGGTAGCACAATGATACATGGAGCATGGACAACGTCATGGTGAATGTAATCATAAGCATGGGCAACTTGATGATGAATGAGACCATGAAAGATGCAGCAAGATGAGTAACATGAAGATGAGAGTAGCTCAGTCATCTAGGTCTAGCACTGTGATGGGGCAGCATGGTGCTCCACGGAAAGGTGCGTAAAATGGAAGAGATGCAGTACTATGATAGGTGAATGAGTCACCTTAGAGAATCAGTTGAAGCAATATGTCTTCAACTGATCTTTGCAGATATCAAAAGTCAAAGTGTTGACTTCTATTGTAAATGTACTATCACTCTCACTTTCTCTGCTGAACTTTCAAGAACATAAAAGAAGAATTGATCAAGGGTTTCCCCACATTGTGGGGTTTGTCCCTGGCTAGCGCCACATTGTGTGTCCTCTTGTCTTGGCTTGTCTTCTGCGATTTATATTTATGTTCTATCTGCAGTTTACTTTAATGCTGATGTGATTGTTAATCTGGAAAAGATACTGTGAAAATTAAATAAATTGCTCTAGCATAGAACATACCTAAAATTAACATAAACCAAGAGGGAGCTTAGGTACATTCCTTCTGTAGGAATGAGTACATTCTTTTATTTTAATTGATATATCCTCCCTAATTGAGAGGGAGAGATAGACACATCAGTATGGTCTTCATATGGGAAGACAGAATGGAGGATTGGGTAATCATTTGGTATCCGATGTTCTTTGAGGATGAGATAGGGCATCCAAGATAAGAGTAGTTGTAGAGGACCGATATTCTTTGAAGACTGGGGAGTCCAAGATAAGAATTTTCCTAATGGAACACTCCTTGAGAACCCAGGTGGGGTTATGTTCCGGGAGAGACAATGATGAGAGTGTCTATAAATCATTGGTCTGGCCAGCATTGAGCTCAAATCTTGTGGATAGATAGAGTTGTTAGTCAAGGCCTCACTATGTAACAATGCTGGTTGATATGATGCTAAACAAATGGGTTACCAATTTGATTCTTCTTGTGAAAAATTCTTCAAATTGAGAATGACCAAGTACCATTATGAATACCTCCCTAGTTAAGAGGGAGTGTTGAAAAGTGTAACTAGGTTCGGTCTTCATAATGGCATGTAATTATGATTTTATGTAAGAGATGTAAAGAAGAAAAATAAAATTATTGTAATGCTTGCATCATGGGTTTCATGAGCAAGAGATTTTATTTTGAGGCTCCCATTGAGAGCCCTTAGGGATATTGTCATCTAGTCATAAAAGTCTAAAGAGTCATTGTCAAGTAACTAGGTTCAGTCTCCATAATGACATGTAATTATGATTTTATGTAAGAGATGTAAAGAAGAAAAATAAAATTATTGTAATGCTTGCATCATGGGTTTCATGAGCAAGAGATTTTATTTTGAGGCTCCCATTGAGAGCCCTTAGGGATATTGTCATCTAGTCATAAAAGCCTAAAGAGTCATTGTCAAGTAATGAAAGCATGTTACACATTGTAAAGAGTCATACTTGTCTTTGTAAGTAACCCTCCAAGACCTTGTCACTAGCCCAACCACAAGTTAGCCTTCAACGGAGAGATAAATCTAGAATATGAAGTCGACCTTTCTCTAAGGGATCATGTCGGCCTAAACAACCATGACCAACAAGTATATATACCCATACTCGGCCTCGTTTGGAGACAAGCAATTCGGTGAAGCAAGTCTAAGGAGAAGTGCGAGAAACATACTAGAAGAAGCCTCTACATCAACGAAGTGAGAAGGAAGGCTAGCAAAGATAATTGTGGTCTATTTTGGGCTAGTTTACCCTCTCACGTACGAAGGTAGCATATCCAAAGGTGTCAAGAGGAGGTCGAAGGATTGCAGCCATATTAAGGTGATCTTGTTTGGGTGGAAGACCTCGCTAGAAGAAGCCGAGTAGAAGTGTAACGAGTCCCTCTCTTAAGGAGAATATTCAAGGACCAAAAGGTCATCTAGGGTTTTTGTGTTAGGGTTGCAGACCTACAAGAAGAGGTCGAGAATCTAAAGGAAGCCGAGAAGAGAAAAAGACAGAGTAGCGTTGAAGAGGAGGCTAGTGACTTGGTGTTGGAAAGACTCTAGTGTCAAGGGTCTTTGTCATGGTTTTGTTATTCGTCAACTGAAGGTTCTATAAAAAGAATTTCGTTTGGGTTTTCCTCTCAAAGAGTGAGACGTTTTGGCCTTGGCTGACAAGCCTATATAATGTGTCTCTTGTCTCTTTACTGTTCATGATTTGGTAATTGTCTTGATGAAAAGAACACAATAATAACTCAAGAAGAGAATATCATAATCAAAAAAGAAAAAGTCTATCACAAGCAATTATCATAAGTAGAGAAATCAACTATCTATTGATGCCCTAGATTTCTCAATGGCTTGTCCAACTATAGTCCTTGGAAGGAAAGGATCAAGCTGGTCTTGTTGGTGAACAATGTATGGGAGTTTGCCGACAAGGAGATTAAAAAAATGACAGACCCTAAGGAGTTGGAAGCATATGAATAGTTGGATGCGACGGCTAAGCTCATCATCCTAGATGGTGTCAAGGATCACTTGATACCTCATCTAATTGAAAAGAACACTGCACGAGAGATGTGGAAGGCTCTTTAAGACTTGTTCTAGAATTAGAATGAGAACCTGTTGTTGGTATTGAGAGAGAAGTTGAAGAGCACCAAGATGTTGGATGGTGAAGGTGTGGCTCTGTATCTGACAAGACTTTCTCAAGTTCGTGGTGAGCTAGCTGCCATTGGTGATAAAGTTCTAGAGTCAAAGTTAGTGAGGTTGCTTTGAAGGGCTTCTCCAAGGAATGGAAGCCATTTATCAAAGGGATAGTTGCTCTAGATAAGTTGCAAGATTAGAACAGGTTATGGGATGACTTTATCCAAGAAGAATTGTAGAACGAGGATCTTCATAAGAAGAAGAAGTCTACTGAAGATAACGTGGCTCTTGCAGGAAAGATGAAGGGAAAAGTGAAGAAGGACTTGAGCAAGTTGAAGTGTTATACATGTGGCGAGTATGGTCATTATGCGAGTAAGTGTCCGCGTCGGAAGAAGGGAGACAATGAGAAGAAGAAGGAAATAGCTATGGCAGCTATGTCTTCAAGTGAGCAGGATGACTTCTCAAGAAGGCTCGAGGAAGACTTTGCTTTGGTCTCTCATTTCTCTGAGGGTACGATTGATGAGGGTGCACGGTATGTGGATAGCGGAGTGTCAAAGCATATGACAAGTTTGTGAGAAGTTTTCAAGACTCTAACTGAATGGGACTTGAAATTGCACATGAAGGTTGGCGATAAGAGTTAAAAAGTTGTCAAAGGGTCAGGTGTTGTGCCATTAAGGATGGAGTCAAGTGGGCTGCTATGAGTTCAAGATGTATTGTGGGTACTAGAGCTCAAGTACAACGTGTTGTTTGTCTTAGTGATCAAGTCAAATGGGTTTGAGGTGATATTCTGAGATGGGAAAGCGATACTCAGGCCCAAAGGCTCTAACTTTGCTGGAGTAGTCATTGGAGTTAGGGAGCATGGTCTATATAGGCTGACAGGCAAGCCTATAGATCAAGGGAAGAAGCAAGTTCTTGAGACTCAAAGGGAGTCAAGTTCGAGTGGGAGTTTGCAGGTTCAGAGGGAGAATCCACAACCCAAGAAGAGCGCATGGTCAGTGGGGAGTAAGGAAACTTTTACAACTGGCAAGAAGGAACCATGGAATGGGTTGAAGGCTTATCACGAGGAGAAGAAGTGAGGGGCTTCTAGTGGCAGGAACACTATCAAGGATAATGTTGTTCATTCTATAGGGTATGCTGTAGTGGTGGACACCAAAGATTGGGCTAGTGTTGCTGATGAGCTACTTCCAAGTGGTGGAAGTACCTCCCTCGCTAAGAGGGAGTGTTGAGATGTGTAGCTTGGGAGGTACTCCCACAACCCTTGGGGTCCTGGGTTTGTAAGGAGTTGACCCACGAAAAAGTGGTTTTGTGGGAAATGTACCCAAGTGGGCTTTGGGCACAAGTTGGTGGGATAAAGACCAAAAGAATGATTTGTTCATTCTTATTGTTGTGTGAGGGCATCCTTAAAGGAGGAAAGGGGCACCTAAAGGAAACATTGGGAAAGTATAAATATAGGAGACCATGAGAGGTCTCAACACACCATCGAACTCATCTCAAGAAGCAAGTCTAACGAGCTAAGGGAGCTGCAGATCTCAGGAGGAGCCGAGCTTGGAAGAGGAGTGAATTTCTTGGTCTAGAAGTGTTGGAAAAAAGGTTGAGTCAGCTCTGTGACAAGGCCGAGCTTTTTGTGGTGGTTTTATGCTCTAGGAGGGCTTCGTTCTAGCTGAGTTAAGGAGGGAAAGGAGCACAAAAGTTTAAGGTTAACCCATGCCCTAGTTATGGTCTGAACTAGCCGAGTTTTCCACCTAAATTCTCTGTTTTGGAGGCTGTGACTGTTTTGTGCATTAGGGAGAGGGACGAGACCCTGAAAGAGGCTTAATATGCCTAAGTTCAGTCTGCTGTGAAGGCTGAACTTCCTCAGGAGGATGTGCTAAATTTTTGTGGTTTAGGTTAGCCCTAAAGGAGGTCAAACAAGCCTCAGATTTGGAACAGAGACTGTGTTTTGTTACAGGCAGATAGAACAGTGTAAAGGGTTGTATGTTGATGTGGATGACTCGTTTGCCGAGGTAGATTGAGTGTTCAGGTATATGCTTGAAAGTCTGTCCAACCAAGAAGGGTTTAACAATTAGTTAAGGGCTATATACAGTCTCCTTTATGAAGTAAGGGACTGTGAGGCACTGATTCATTTGTTGAGCCTATATACAGTGATTTTTGGAGCAGCATATTCACTGTGAGAAGGCAGATTTGTGGAGCTGAAGTGCGCAAGTGTTTTGGAGCAGCAGTACCCTTGTGAGTAGCTGATGTGCAGAGGTATTGGAGCAGCAGTAACTCTGTGCGTAGAGGTGGCAAAGGACCTGCCAGATGTTCAAGACAAGTGGACTGAAAGGCGTGTGGTCAAGCGCTTCTTCAGAAAGTAAGTCACGTTTGATTTTGATCTTGGGCAGATTGAGAGTCAAACGTTGTTGACCTGAAGCCCTAGTTTTCCTTGTATCAGGGCTAATTGTAAGGGCAATGATCCATGGTATGGGGAGCCCTATGTTTGTTGTATTAAAGTTGTAATATAAACAAGTTTTGGGTCTGCAAAATCATTGTGTACTTTGTTGATTCACTGTTGTTACATTTCCACTGTGCAAAGTGCTTGGAGTTGTGTGTATTTCAATGTGTTTGTGATCGTGTTTTAGACATAGGCCTGATTCTGAAGTACTAAGAAAAATTAACAACAATTTCATACTAGAAATTGATATAGGATAAATTATAACCAATCCTTCCTTGTCTTGGCTGCATTAGCATTGCTCCAGTCACTATCCCTAATGCATCTACATACATATGGATTGTCTTAGACTAATGTAGAAACACTGACATTGGCATAATCACCAACTTTTATTTGAGTACGTTAAAAGCTTCTTAGCATTCTGTCCAGAGGAATTGTTGTGTCATTCTTCAGTAGATTCTCCAAAGGTGTTGTGGTTGTTGCATTGTTTCTAATAAAATTCCTATAATATCTAGTGTGTTCCAACGTTGCATGCAGTGTACTCACATTGATTGGGGTGGACAGCTCAATATAAAAGCAATTTTTGCTTGATCCATGATTAGTCCATCCTTGCAAACTACGTGATTGAGAAGCACTTCAAATGTTGTACAAATAATGCACCTCAACATTAAATGTAGTACTTGGATGTGCTCCTTTAACTAAATGTCTAATGTCAAGTCATCCAAGTGTGCTTCTAATATTTTGTGGAAGAATTCTTTATAACAAGCAACTACAATCCATAAAATCACTACAAGTGCATTCTTCAAACAATAGGACATCAATTTAAATGTGTAAAGTGCCCTCTACAACAAAAGTAATATTTTCTTGTTTTTTTCTATACTTACCTAGTGGTATCTAGAGAATCCATCTGTGAATTAGTAGACCTCTTTCCCTGTCACATTTTCTAATATATCATTTGTGGAAGGGGCAGGCAATGGAGCATGTATGCAACTTTGATTCAACTTGTGAACACTACCCAAATCCTTTAAAGTTCTTATGTTTTCATGTTTTGGATCATTTAGTATGGCCTTTTCCTAACCAATTGCATAAGGATTTAGTTCACTTTTCACTTCTCAGAACTATCAAGCTATGCCCTCCATATTTAAGAATTCCTTGGGAAATGGATCTTCATACTCCCTCATTAGATCTACCAACTTTGTGATAGTTCTTTAATACAATAGTCCCCAATGACAGCCATCTTAAGATCCTTTCAAATTCCAAGGTTAACCTAATTTGCATTTAATGGTTCTCTAAAACTTGAGGTGTTGTTGCTTTCTCCTTTCTAATTTCTTCATCTCCATTTATTCTCATGCAATATAGTGGGTCTTTCTTTCTTCACATGTTTTGGTGCTTTGCACACACGAAAGCCTTTGGGGAATGTTCTCTTAGATGTCCCAATAAGTGCCTTTTTGGAATTTTTGTTTGGAAACACATTTGGGCCCCTCCCTTGCTAATTAGAATCTCTCTTGAGCTCCGTGCACTAGTTAGGAATTTAATTAGTTGAGGAACGCCTGTTGAGTTCCCAAACATTTATAGGAAGAATGAACTTAGTCAAAATTTCGCTTGAATCAAGTGGTCCCGGCATGCATTCCAAAGCACAGGTTGTTTTAAGCTTACCAGGTTTGTTTCCAAGGATTCACACTTTGTTGTTTTATAGAGTGTGGGTTTTGTAGAAATACCTATGGTAATCTGGGCCAAAATCTATGGTTTTGCCCTTTTAAAAAAACCACCTACCTGAAAGCTAGTGAAAGGGTTGGTTATTCCCCTCTAGTGGCCAAAATCTATTTGTCTGTCCTTTTCCCTGGTTTTAAAGGGTCTCTAATCTCAGGCTTATTTACAGAGAAACTTTGTTCAATGAGACAACCTCCAACAATCCTATGATCTCCTTCCTCCTTCCATGCTCTTATGCCTATTAGGATTTGTTCTTTGTCAATCTTAACCCTATTTGAAGGCTTCTATAGTTAGTACTTTCTTTTCCAGTTGACTTGTATATTATTTTGTTTCTTTGGTTGTTTTGATTGAGGTGTATGGCATGGTCCCTTATTAACATTTGATCATCGATTCTTTCCTATTCAAATAGATTTTCAACACAACTTTGTGAGAAAGGAGGTAACCTTCTCAAGTGATGGCATACAAGTCATCCGTACTTCCACTTCTTTGATTTATCTTTAGTTGCATAGTTTTCATGTTTCTCTTGTTTCATTTCATTTGGAGATAGTATAATTCTAGTTTGTTTTCACAGGATGAGAAGCACTACGTTGATACAGAGTTGGTTCTAACTCTCTTGGCTGCTTCTTTTTCACCTCTTTTCCTCCATCCCTTGTAGCTTGCTATATATTTAAATTAGATTAGGGTTTGATTAGAGATAGAAGTTAGTTAATGGCTATCACCTGCCTGAAAAGCTAATAAACCCAATGTTCCCTTCCAAGTTTGCTTGCTCATCAACAGAAATAAATGAATTTACGTAATGCCCGTTTCTTTATGTTTGCATTGGTGGGAAAACGGATTAATGAGGTTTTCATTCTTTCATTTCTAGCTCTCGTTTCTTCATGCAAGTAGTTAATTGGCATACTAAAGAGAAAGAGGAGAATAAACCCTAGCTATTCTTATTTCCTTTGTGAAAAATTGTTGGTTATTTTACTACTACCTCAATAAGCCTAAATTTACTCTTGCATATAACCCTTCATAACAACCATAGGTCATGAAGGACAAGATTAAGTTCCCAAATAAATTTAGTGTCCTGCTTGTTCTCCTATTCTGGTTTTCCCTATTTGTCCAAAAATTAGGTGGCAACTCCATTTCCCTTCCAAACACTTATGCTTGGGCTTCCCAACGTCTAATGGTACTGTGATATCTCACTTTAACTATCATGCTACACTTTCAAGTATTTGAAACATAGAAACCAGCTGGTTGAAAGATGATATATGGCTAATTGTTTTCCCGCTAAAGAATGTGTTGATTGTACATTGAATCTTGCTTTTCTAATAATTTTGCGCTTTCCAGAGTTTTATTGTTAAGAAATGTATTGACGGTTTATCATAGCATGTTTGTCTTTGAGCTATTATCCTTTTCTAGATATCTCGTTACACAATATCTTTATTAATCCCACGAGTATATAGGAATATTCTTTAATAACTAGTGTAACTCTAGTTCAGTATCAACCATTCTCTTCCATTCCAGATGAGAAGCTGTATATTTGCTGCACATATGGAGATATTTTTCCAAAAAAATTGTCAAGAAGCTATTTCCAAATAAAATCATCCTAGATAGAATAACAAGTATAATAGTAAGTTTTTATATTTTTATATTTGATCAATAGCATTTCTGTTACATTTTGTTATTAAAGTGGGTCATTACTTGGTTTTTAAACTTTTACGATGACAGTTTTCTCTTTGATGCAGAGAATTTCATGACAGGTTATCGACTTGTCTTTGACCGGGAACAACTCAAACTAGGGTGGATGGAAGCTAATTGTAAGTGCCTTGCTTATATAGTTCATGAAAACATGCGAGAGAGATTTCCTGCACAATTCATGAAAATTTTATCACAGTAAATCATAGTAATCAGCTGAATCCAAACGTCATCCTTCTTGTTGACTACTGCTGAGAATGGATGTTTGTTGGGGGCAAGAAGAGAGCATATTCATAATTTCATTGAATATCTGCTTCGTGTCTTCTGTGATGAAGGCTTTTAGAAGATTGCTTTGACTAATTGCTTCACATATTGTGTGGTTCAGGTTATGATTTGAAATATAGCAACATTTCAACAAGCACATCTTCCCGGTTGGTGACAACCCAAGCACATCTTCTATAAATAGTTCAACAAACTCCCCTCCAAAACTATATATATCTCCTAATGCTCTGCCAGTGAATCCCAATGTTAATAGTAATGATGCAATTCATTTAAGTTTATATTTTTCGCACATTCCTCCCTCATTTTCATTAGTTATCACCATTATCACAATTCTCTTATAAAAGATCTATTGGTAATAAAGATATCTATGCAATATTTGTTGACAGTGAAGATGTCTATGTCCATATGTATTTTCCTTAAAAATGTCTATGAAAGATCTGAAAGATCCGTTGACAATGAAGATGTCTATGGCTATAGAATCTTCAGAGGGTAGCTTTAAATTTTACTTGTGTAACCATTTTAATCCTGTAACGTGTATGAGGACATTCTTGTATATAATGTGTAACATGTATTATGACATTCTTGTATATAATGATTATAAGTTCCTGATTGGGACTACGATTGTTATTAGATTTGAGTTTTTGTTTACGCTTTAATTAGGAATGGTTGTGAAGGGTTGGTTACATGAACGATATAAAATTTCAGTTTTTGTTTGAACTTCAATTGATAAAAATGGCTGAGGATGGTTGTTTTTGATGTATGTGGTGTGTATGTTTTATATACGAGGAATAATTAAAAAGGTGCGTGACTGTAGTGACAAAGATGTTTAAATTGTATTTTATGATAATGTTTAAGTATTATGTATACCGTAAATAATTGTTATATAGAAATGAGTGAAATCACGTATGCATTAGTTGGAATAGTTACCCACTTATAGTTGTAATTAGTTCTGGTTTTTTTCATAACAATTACGGTTAGTATGTATGGTGGATAATATTTCTTGTAGTTAATCATGTCAAGAATATTTTTTTTATAAATTATATATATCTATTAAATTTTGGATAAAAAAATTCCATTGAATAAAGCACATGTTATAACCTATTCATTTTTTTTTTAATTATTAATGCTATTACATTGGGGTTAAAAAATGATTTTATTAGAATGTTTAATTTCAATAAAAATTTAAGTATTTATATCAAAATTGAACATAATAATAATAATAAAATAAAATATCACACATCAATATATCAATGATTCTAAACATCATTTATTACTAAAATATTTTGAAAAAAATATCATCTTGACATTGTTTTTTCAACACTAAAATATTCGTAAATCAACATCCTAATATTGTTTATATTGTAATCACATTGAAGCACAAGTGTATTATATGCACATATCCATGTAGGGGTCTTGTTTCTAGTGCAATCACGTTGAAAGCACGAATGGATTATATACATATACCCATGTAGGGGTCTTCTTAAGTACGAGCCTTCTTTTGCTATACATGTAAAAAAAATAGAATTAGTACAAAATTATGGAAAATTGAATATTTAAAAAGAAAATATTATACTCAAATTAAAAGGGAAAAATGAAATATAAGAAACATAATATTATGGTTAAAAAGCAAGCATCCTTAAAAAAGGAAATATTTTATACGTCTATCTACTATGTGGTGAAATCATAATCTCCCTAAATCCAAATTAAGAAATGTCCAATAAAGACAATGTTGATGCATAGGAAATCTAGAGAAAAGGCATAGAAAATCTTAAAAGAGTTAGGGTTGAGATTGGTGATATCAATTCTAGAGAATGATTTTGAACATTATAACACTTGTTTGATAAAACAACATCTTGGAAGGTACTAATTACAAATTTTGTTGTCCATGTAAAAAATGCAAATGTTTGAAAATAGGAAGAACTTTAATTTTAGTAAGTAATACACAACATGGGCACGTACCAAGGGGTTTGAATATTATCTGGTGGTAAGATGATTAACACAGAGTTTTTACTCTCACTCTCTCTCTCTCTCTTACACACACACACACACATATTTCAACATTAATCATATTTCTATGTTTTTAATGACATAGGTTTTGGAAAAGAATATTTTCCCACCAATGACAAACTTTGAAAATACCAAAATATAATCGAAGACAATGATATATTAGTAACATAAAGGAAGATAACGATAATGATATTCTAGCAAATTGTGGGATAAATAATCTGATTCTTGGCATCTTTTTTTTGCACTTGTGGTTGATGATGCACCTACAGATGATGTTAGGAATCACGATAACCCTCTTATTGACCTAGCAAATAAACCCTTATATGAATGGTAAAAAACAAGTCTTCTCTCTACCATTCTATTGTTGTTGGACTTGAAATTTTTGAATGGTGTTTCAGACACAATTTCACACATATCTTAAGATATTAAATGCTTAAATTTTTAATTTCATGATCATTTTTCATTTACTATAAGAATGATACATCCACTTGTATTTAGAAAAATCATTTGTTTATTTGTTGTAGATTGTTAGTAGATATTCTCCTACTAGATTCAAATAATTTTCCTTACATATTCCAAGAAGTGCATTCCCTTATGGAAGCTATAGGAATGGAATATCAAACAATTGATGCATGTTTTAATGATTGCATAATATTTTGTGAAGGGAAATAAAATTTGAATGCCCTAAATGAAAATTAATAATTTTTGCAAGGATCATATGACAAAGCACATGTCACAAAAGATTCTTCCTTGTATCCCCATTATCCCCTATTTTCAACAAGTGTTCAAGTGCAAGGGCATGGCCTACTTTATTGATTATCATGCATGAATGAGGAGTTAGAGGCATCAAGGAAAATTGTTGCATCTTTAGAGATGAACCTCACAATGTTAATTTTTCCTCTACAATTGATGGTGTTAATCCATTTGCATAGGTGAGATCCATTTACTTAATGTGGTCAATGTCTGTTTTAAACAACAATCTTCTTCCTTGGATGTCATAAACAGGCATGCAATTTTTTTTTTTTTTAACAGAAATGGTTATGGGGTATTTATATTCCTCTTGCCCTGAATGTCGAAAATCTGATTACATAGAGGACGTCTGTGTCCTGGTGCATCTCACTTCTATGAATGAGAATGCCTCTGAATCTTGAAGACTTCTTCCTTGATATGGAGTCTATATTTTCGATTTCTGAAATTTTCCCCCACTTGGAGATACAAACAAATTTCTTTAAAAGCAAACAGTAAAACATGGTAGTAATTAGTTTATGGGATGGGATCCCATGATTCTTCTTCGTCTTTCTTCTTGACCCCGGCTGAGAGGAGGGTAACTTTGTTGGCTTCAATGTCCGCCTCTTTATTAAGAGTTCTCAACACATGGAAGTAATTTAGCTTCTGAAAATATTTTCCAAGGCCCTTGATTCTAGATATCAGCCTTGCTAGCTTAAGGTCCAAAGCTGGGGATTTGGATATCATTGCATTTATAATGATCTGAGAGTCACCGATTACATTAGCTTCATCAATATTTAAATCTTTGAGGATCTTGAGGCCTTGAAAGAGGGCCAGAGCCTCAGCTTGAATGCTGGATGAATGTCCAAGCCCCCAAGCGAAGGAATGGATTTTTTCCCCATATGGATTTACAATAACACCTCTTGCACCAGCTTTGCCCGGATTTCCCTTTGCTGCCCCATCAAAGAAGAGAGAATGCCTTGAATGCGATTTGAGCCAGTCTTGAAAGTCAACTTCAGATTTTCTTATTTGCCAGTCTTTAAGAGGAAGGGCGTTTCTGACTGCTGGTTGAAATTGCAAGTTGAGGAGTGAACCCCAAGAAATGTCCTATTGGCTGAGATTAGAATCGTCTTTAATATCAGTCAAGCACTCCTTTATATGGCATTTAATTTTGATTTCTAAGGCCTTGTTGTTCTGATTAGTGCTTCTGAAAATTCTTCTATTGCGTTCTAGCCAAATCTGCCAACAAATAATCTTTGGAAGGATGGCCATGCTGATTTAATTACTTGATTTTTAGGAGATGGACCGGGGTATCTCACTGCCCAATTAGAAAAAAGCTCAGCAGTGGAGCAAGGCAGTAGGAAGTTGGGATCCAAATTGTGAGTGAGGGAGAACCAAATTTGCTTGGAGAACTTGCATTCAAGAATTAAGTGGACAGTTGTTTCTGCGTTTTCTTTGCACAACGAGCATATGGATGGCCCGTCGAATCCTTTCCTGTGCAAGATGTCATACGTTAGAATTCGTCCATGACAGAGTAGCCAAGCAAAGAAGTCGATCTTGGGCCATCAGGGAATGCGCCAGACTCCTTGCCAAGGTGCTGGGTCAGGGGGAACGTAAGGCCTCTCGTTTGGCTTGATATATCCCATGTAGACAGTGTATCCTCTGTCATTCGGTCCGCAGCGTTTCGAATCTTTTTTCCTCATTTTCATGGGTGCCAGGCCGTGGAGGAGATCTAGCAATGTGGACCATTCAATGCGCAGATGGGGCGGCACCTCAATGCGTTTCCAGCCTGCCCATACCGAGTCGCACCATAGAGAGATATCCCACAGCGTGCACAACCCTTCTCTGTCCATCTAGTAACACAACGCTCTAATGGAGGTTCTGTCTTCGATTGGGTCCATATTCATTATTTTGTCAGTCCAGATGTTGATCTTTCTGCCATTTCCAGGGATCCAGTAGGAGTGCGCTTTAATTAAAGGGGCTGCTTTGACATACAACTTGAGGAAAGGCGAGTTAGGCAATTGGATCACATTCTCTAAACAAATTAAACGAGGTCCTCTGAAATATTTTTTCCATAGAGCCAATTGGGCCCAGCCAGGCTTGGGCGCAATGATCCTCTAGATAATCTTTGCTGCCATAGCCACATTCTGTTGACCTATATTTTTAAAATTCAATCCACCTTCCCACAGTGGCTTGGAAATGGTTTCCCAGTTGATGAGAGGAATTTTCTTTTCGTTCTGTTTTCTGCCCTTCTAGAAGAACCTGTGCATGAACTCATCCATTTTATTTAGAATGGTTACTGTGGTGAGAAGACCAGCAAATTGGAATAGGGGGAGGCTAGAGAGCACAGATTTTATAAAGACAGACTTGCCAGCGACGTTGAGCCAGCAGTAGCCCCAGGTTTGGAACCTAGACTTGAATTTTTCAAGCTGAGGGAGCCAGTCTTTGATTGTAAGTCTCTTATGAAAAATAGGGAGGCCAAAATATTTGAAAGAGGTCCAGGAAGAGGAGGTTGCAAAGCCTAGACATCTAGATATAGCAAAGAGTATCTTGGCCGAGGTGTTCCAGCTGAAGATATGACATTTATTCTTGTTAATAGCGCTGCCCGAGGCCTCACTGAAATCATCCAAAACAACTTTAAACTTAGAGGCTAAGGAAAGGGAGGCATTGCCTAAAAGCAGTGTGTCATCCGCAAATAAGGCATGGTTTATGCTTTTGACCCCTCTTGTAATACATAGTCCATTAATTTCTTGATCTTGCATCTTTTTGTCTAACAGAAAGCTGAGAACAGAGGCTTGGATGAAAAAAAGCGATGGGAAAGGGGACACCCCTGCCTAAGTCCTCTCAAGGCTTTGAAAAAATCAGTGGCTCTTCCATTTACAAGAGGGGAAATCCATGGCTCTGAGATGCATGCCCGGATCCATTTTATGAAATTTGCTCCAAAACCAAACTTGCACGACTTTTAAAAGAAAGCTATGATTTACTCGATCAAAGGCATTTGCTAAATCGAGTTTGATCACCATACCTTGTCCTTTTCGGAGAAGACTTGAATGTATTGCCTCTTGAACGAGAGTGAAATTGTCCACGATCTGCCTTCCCTGGATGAAGCCTCCTTGATTTTTCGGAATTATTCTAGGAAGAATAGGCTTCAGTCTATTTGCAATTACTTTGGTGATTAATTTGTACCTAGTGTTGCATAATGATATCGGGCAGAATTTGCTGAAGTTGTTGGCGCCTTTTTCCTTTGGAATGAGGGCTAAGAAAGCGGAGTTTGTGCTGCCTCATATTTTCTGAGTATTTTGAGACTTTTGTACCATTTTGAGGAGGTCCTTTTCAACAATCGGCCAACAAACTTGGAGGAACCTGGCGGAGAAGCCATTTGGCCCCGGGGCCTTGTCCGGATCCATGTCAAAGAGGGCCTTTTTAACTTCCTCTTTAGTGATTTTGGCCTCTAGAATCCCGTTCATACAAGGAGAGATTGCTGGAGGAATAATGTCTAGCAACTCTGGGTGTTGGAGCAAATCCTGGTCATCACTGTACAAGTTTTGGAAATGAGAGAACGCTGCTTTCTTAATGTCTGAAAATTCCTTGTGCATGTCATTATCCTCCTTGATCTCAGAAATAATGTTGAAGCATTTCCTAGCTTGGGCTTGCTTGTGAAAAAAACCCGTGTTCCTGTCCCCTGCTTTGAGCCAAAGGTTTCGAGATTTTAATCTCCAGTATTCTTCTTCAGCTAAGTAGGTCTTATGGTAGCTTTGTTGCAGCTGGGTTTCTTGATCTAACATCTCCTCTGTGACTGTAGCGCTCTCCATATGAGTTTGATGAGAGACAAGAGAGGCTTTAATGGCTTTCCTTTCTGTTACAGGATTGGACAGGGTTTTGGCCCAACGTTTCAGAACTCATTTAACCCTTCTAAGCTTTTCCTCCCATATGAAGAAAGGTGAACCTTTGACAGGCTGGCTCCAACAGTCCTTGACTGTTTGCATGAAAAGAGGCTCCTTGACCTAGAGGGGACTAAATCGAAAGGGGATAGGGCCCAAATCTAGATGGGCAAGGAGCTCTAACTTTAAGGGCTTATGATCCGAGACGCTGCTAGCAAGAATGTGCATTCTGGGTTCTAAACCAAGTAACAAGAAAGAGCTTTGAATGAAAAATCTATCTATCCTAGCAGCAATATGGCCAGGACCTACTCTTTTGTTAGACCAAGAGAACTTACTGGATGAAGGCTTGATGTCCAGCAAGTCCCAATCCTGCAAAAGATCCTCCGCCCATTCCCTTGCCGGATCTCGGACTGCACTTCCTCCCCTTTTTTCAGTCGAATGAAGAGTGAGGTTGAGGTCTCCAGCGATGATTGTATTTTCCAGATTTGTCAAGTCTGCCTGGTGTCTTATAGAGTCCCAACAATCCTTTTTCTCCCAGATATTAACTGGAGAATATACATTGAAGAGGCTGAAGGTTTCCTTAGTGTCCAGATTCTGCATTTTCAGCAGCAACCAGTGAGTGTTGCTCGCTTCAAAGATGACTGCATATTTATTGGAGTTCCATAGAGTACCAATCCCTCCCGAGGCACCCCTGGCAGAGATTGCTCTTGCTTCACTTTTAAACCACAAATTTTTGCTTGCTTGCAGGAAGACTTTGTCTTCCAGCTTGGTCTCTTGGACAAGAAGTATGTCTGGAGTTTCTGTTCTTATTAAGTTTCTTATGGCTTCTTCCTTAACTTTACTCCCCATACCTCTGCAATTCCAGGAGATGACCTTCATTATTTATGTTTCTGGTGGGCTCCCTTGGAGCCTTGGGGCTGATTTTTCAACATCTTGGGCTTTGAGGCTAGCAGTTTTTCCAGAGTTGGCTGGCTGCCCTGTAGCTTGTCTTTGTAGGTCTGCTGCTCTCTTTTTTCCTTATCTGTTTTACGGCCTCTTGTAGATATTCTTACCGAGGTTTGGGACTCTCCTATTTCTCCTTCCTCTTCTGACTCATCAGTTTCCTGCTCTTCTTCCTCATCTTCTAAAGTCATGCCTTTGGGGTTTTCAGCTTCTTTGGGGGAAGCTGAGGGAGTACCTTTACTTGGAGAGACTGGTTTTTGGGTCTCTATCTCCAGAGTGTCTTTTGTCGGCTGGCTTAGAGGATCAAATTTGTTTTCTTGCGCCTTTTTGGGAGGGGGATGCTGGACATTAGCCTAGAGATAGCCTTTGCCAGAGGGTCCACCCTGTTTCTGCCCTTTGTGGTTGGTTCTTACTCGCTTGACTTGGTTCCAACCCTCTTCGTTCCCTTTCTCTGGCTCTGCATTGGTCAAACAGTTTCTGGCAAAATTCCCATGAATGTGACATTTCTTGCATTTGAATCATAATCCAAGATCTGCACATGAGACCAGCTACCAACTTTGATTTTGATTGCCTCTGATAGACCCACCTCTAGATCTACCTCTACACAGATCCTGGCACAGTCGTACTAATCCTTGTTGTTTGCCCGATCTATGAATTTCTCGAGGGAGTTGTCAATGTGCTTCAAGGAGTCCTAGTTCCAGCAATGAACTGGTAGATTTGGGAGATGAACCCACATCGGGACAGCCTTGGGAACATCGACCGCCGGGTCAAAGTCCAGAGTCCATTTGTTCAGGTAGAGGTCCTGAGGGCCCATGAAATACGACCCATTTTGGAAGATCAGATCTTTGTCTTATTTGGAGGTGAATTCGAAAAGGAAATACCCTCGCCCAAGAAAGTATGAGGTAACACTTTGCTTGATCAAAGGCACCCAGTTCCTATTAACCCATTGCTTAGTAGATTTCGGAGAGGGCCAAAGTCCCGTGAATTGGCCAATGAGTCCACGATCAGCCAGAGACAAAGCTACTTGAACGGGGGTCTCCAGAGGCAAAGAGATCTCAGGAATTTCATCGAGCTCCTTAACGAATTTTGAAGCATCACTTCTTTTCTTCGGAGGCAAGCCGGCCAGAAGCTGGTTGAAAGCATCAAAGGCAGGATCAGAGGGCGGATCTGTGGATTGACCCTGCGTCTCCATATGATCTGGCCTGATGTCGGCCGCCACAGGGGCAGCCACGCAGCAGAAGCCCAACCCTAGCCAGAGGACAATGCTTCAACTGACGACCGCAGAACAGAACCAGGCCTTCTGCGGGCAGGCCCGCAGGGAGCAGATGTCGCAGAGAGCGAGCATAGCTGCAAGCTTCAGAGCCCGCGAAGAGCGGATCTCGCAGAAGGGCGGGAGCCGAGGCTCACAGGTTGCAGAGCAAAAAGTCTCAACTTTGTGTTCTTCGGGTAGTTCCTATCAATTTACTGGCACTGTTCTATCATTTTCCTAAGCTATTCCTCTTTCTTGATCAGCGAAAGAACAGGCATGCAATGTTATCATTCATAGTCATGGGTATTTATATTCCAACTATCTACAACATACATTCTCATTTTTATTGTTCATTACATACTATAATGTGTGTAAAATGTATTTAATTCATTTAAAAAAAATAAGTATGGAAATATCAAGTTAACGATATTGATGTATATATTGAGCTTCTTATCGACAAACTTCAAATGTTATGGGCTAAGATCATATCCAAACTGATAGGGTGAAGACAACTTCAATTAATTAGAATTTTTACATAAACAATTCATGATGCACTTAAGCTATCACATTTTGTCGTATGTAAAAGTGCACTCAAGCATTAACTCATTATGATTATTTTAGTTTTATGAATTATTTGCACTGTATCAATAACACTGTTGTTATCTTGCATGGATTCAAGCAACATATAAATATGGTTATCCAATATGTGGTCCAAAACTTTCATTATGACATTCTAGTTTAGGAAATGAGGTGTGTGATGAGTACACACATTTCCTCAAAATAATATTTATTGAACAATTGAAAAACATATTTTCAATGGAAAGGAAGAAAATAGAAGAAAACCACAAGGAAGAAAGTTTATGATAGAAGTCTTCATGGTGAACAATTACTTTCAATATTATTCACTTATGCAAATTGTCAAAGGTTACTTTGATATTTATTTTGTACTAACAAATGTGATCCATTTTAAGTTATCAATGAGGTGGTGCTAAACTTCCCCAAGATTTGCAGTGTGTTTTCATATAGTTCAATTGAATCCCATACTATAAGCGCCTTCCAATAGCTCCTTCATTTGACATAATGTACATCGAGGAAAACATCACATAATGCCTATGGAGAATGTTAGATGGAAGGACTAACAAAGATCAAATTTCCAAAGTTGGAGTGACATCGAATAAGCCAATGTAATACAATATTTGAGTCAATCTTTCAACGAGGGACAACTAGTAATCATTCCATGGTTATTAGCTAATGAAGAGAGCAATGTGGTGAAATATGTTTTAAGAAATGCTAAATTTCCCATTGGTTTTGTTGGGAAATTTTAAAATATTTTATGAAAAATGGTGATTTTTGTAGTGACAAACCACGATCTGCCTATTATAATAGTTATTCTCTAAATTATATAAAACATTCTCTTTGTTTTATTTGTGCATTTTTGTTCATTAAGCAAATATAATTTATAATTTTGTGTTTCAACTCATTCTACCTTTAGTGATTCCAAAGAAATTCAACAACATAAAACAAATCATAGATAAACTAAGCAAGTAAAGAAGGTGAGTCGGAAGTTTGTAGTTAAAATCAAGACTACTATATGTTTATCCATTGTACACACACATTCAAATTTGTTCACTTTTACATTTAGATGTTTATCATATGAGAAGATACAACAATGATATATTAGGTATTGGAAGGGACAAGTCCTCCTTTAATGTGTGAACTGTGAAGGTAATTATCTTTTAGCTTCATGAATGCATATGAGCACTACCTCATTCACCTGGTTGAAGAGATTGAAATGTGGATCTATTTACATAAGAGAAATGTGACTAGTGGAGTGGCATTTGAAGGCAATGAAGGCATTTGTTAAATAATATCATGTCATGAGGGGTCAATGGTTGATGATATATTGTTAATTAGTCCATGATGTATATTAGAAAGTATCTACCCAAATTAGATATTGATATGCCTCATATGTGGGATGACCACTGCACCAACAAATTTAAGGAAGAGACTTTTCGTAGTGAAGGGATTGAGGAAAAGTTAAATGAAAGCACTTAAATAATGATAGTTAGGATTGGTATCTAAATTCAATTATAATGTCTTGCAGAGGGTGAAAAATTGGATGTGATACATCTTTAGATTGCAAATAATATTTGATTTAATGAAGGTATGTATAGAACAATGTGAAGAATAATTTGCATAAGAAGATTGAGAGCCTGAAGAAATATCAAATAAGGGATTCTCAAAAGTAGATAATTCACTCTATCAACCGTCAAATAATCATCATGTTGATAAAGACAATGGGATTCCTCCTAGTGTTAATAACATGGTAGGAATTCACCCATATATGGCTAAGTATAATCCTTTTAATGATTTGAGAGGGTTGGACACAAATTTTGATTTTGATAAGTTATATTATATTGAGGATGATCTATATTATCAATTTAATCAAAATATGTAATAAAGTTACTAAATTTGAGATTATTTTAATCTTTTTATGATTTATACATCCAAAAAAAATAATTGATTCGACCAATGATTTTTTTTTTTTGCATAATGAACTTGATAGTGTGAAATAGGGGCATTAAATACTAACCCACCTAACTTAACCATCTCAATAATATTCATAACCTGCTATTGTGGATCTCAATACTTAAATAGGTAAACACTAGCGTTGATGCTCTCACTAGAGAAATGGACTTCACCACGATGATTACAACAACATGGAATGTGCATTATCAGGATTATATCCAATATAGTAGGAAATATCTGCAGTCATTTAGCAAGCACTCACCCTCTAAAAAAGATGTCAATTTGTGGAGTAGTCATGAAAGGATTTCCGCCAATTTCCTATCATGTAAAATGGCACCCTTTTGATCTTTATGTGATCCAGGTGGATATTGGTGGCCACCCGCCTATTCCACCTAGACCCTCCAGCTAATTTCATATGTTTCCTTGTTTATTTCAACATTTAATATTTTTAGTAGTCTTTTGGGTCCTGAATTTCTAGAGCAGTTTTGACCCCCTAAACGACATTTTTTTGAGGTCCGCTCCAAGCCCATAGCCATTGGTAGGGGTCTACGGTGAAACTTGTAGTAGTTAAAGAGACATTTCCAACAAAACCTGTAGTAGTTAAAGAGACCTTTCCAACAAGGTATCCAACGTGCCAAATGGAGATAATATGACCAAGTTACGACCCCGAGAAGTTGGCTGACCAACTAACGCCAATGGGGTCCACAAACCCTTGGTGTTACATTTCCTAGGGTTAGGGTTTTGGTTGTTTAGGGTTTTCTCATGTTTTTCAATAATAAATAGGCCCTTGAGCCTCATTGTAACACAGTTTAGAGGCATGCAGCCACCACATATCTTCTCAGAGATAAGCTACCATTGTCCGAGCTATCTTATTTCCATTCTGTTTGTAAGCATAGTTCAATAATTTTCTATTAATGAAAATGAAGTGTTTTTCTACTGCATCTCTGTATTTATGATTATATCTATAATTTGTTGTGTTCCTGGTTAAGTTCAGATCAGTGGTATAAGAGCAATCTGCTCTTTCTCTATTTTTATGTGCATGTCTTTAATGAGGTCAACATATAAGGAGTTAGGGCTCGATCTGGTTGAATCGCTGCAAGATCAACCTCGCAAACCCCGACGACCTCCCATGGCAGAAGAAAAGAAAGACGAGGGGGCAGGAGATCCTTTCAAAATGTTGCTTGAGGAATCCCTTGAGTGACATAGGAACACGATGATGGGTAAATTTTCCAAAATCCTTCGACGACGACCCACAAACGACACATCTTCATCCAACAACCACTTTGGAGGCGCCACTCCTTTTAAGGTGTAAGTTAACTTCGATATTCCCGTATTTGAGGGTTTGATAGATGCAGATGCTGTAGATAAATGGTTAAATCTGTTGGAAGTATATTTTTCAGTTCATGAATTTTCCAATCGTGAAAAGATTACTTTTGCACTTCTCAAAGTTGCTTCACACGTCAAGGATTGGTGGGAAACCTACTGTGAACAAAAATACGAGAGTGAACCCTCACTGTTTTCAGCCGCACCCACTTGGGATTCTTTCTGAGATGCCATCAACAAACAATATTACCTTGTCGGGAGCTATGAAGACAAATACATAAAGTGGACCATGCTACGACAAGGAAGGGACCAAGATGTGTTGGAGTTCACAAATAATTTCCATACCCTTCGCACGAAGCTAGGTATCAAGGATACTGAGCAACATTTGGTACTCAAGTACTGCGATTGTCTACACAAGTACATCCAGGATGAGATGGAGTTCCTGGACATTTCCTCACTTGGCACAATGTACTGATACTGTGAAGATTGAGCATAAGTTTAAACAGAAGAAGTGATATGCAAAACAAAGGAAGGAAAGGTGCCCCCAAACCACAGGGCAAAGGGCATAGCCAAGGCGGGGCTACCTAGGACAACCCACCGAAGCCGCAAGCAAAGAACAACACCACAAAGACAAAGAAGGACACGGGAAAATGGTGTGATTTCCATAAGAGATCCACTCACAACACAAGTGAGTGTTGGGACAAGCAGTCACTGGTGGCCAAGTTGAAGGCCTCTGAATCAGACGCATGTTCTGACTTTGAATCAGAACCCGATAAGGGGAACAAAAAAGGGAAGCAGATCATTGATGCGGAGCCCAGTGCCACTATGGCCACCACCAAGATCCAAAAGATTGAGCCTGAAGATCCAGAAGAGGGGGAACGCCTCTTCCATTCATAGATGTGGGTGAAGGGTTCTCCGCTGCAGTTCATTGTCAATAGCGGGAGCTAAAAGAACCTCATTTCAGTAGAGGTCGTGAAGCGGCTGGGCCTAAAGACTACAAGACATCCACAACCGTACACCATCAGGTGGCTTCACTAAGGACGAGATCTCTGCATTAGCCAGCAGTGTCGCCTTCCCTACAACATCAAGCCCTTCACAGATGAGGTACTGTGTGATGTTTCTCCTCTTGAAGTTTGTGATGTATTGTTAGGACAACCATACTTGTGGAAGCAACATGTTGTATATGAGTCTAGACCTCGCTCTGTGATTATTACTTTGGCAAATAAGTTGTATAGGATACCGGAGATAGCCCCACCTACCACCATCTATTTGGTCATTGCAAAATAATGCAGTAAGATTATTTCACAGAACATGAAATTTGTCTTCCGTATGATTCGCCCTTAGGGCAAGAAGAAGGTTGTGGCCACGACTTCCAAGAAGGGCTCCTCTGCACAGCAACAACAGATGGACAAGGTCGTGGAGGAGTATAAGGATATTTTCGCCTCACCCAAGTGGGTACCTCTGCACTGTCAAGTCAAGCACTCCATTGATATGACCTTGGGCGCGTCGCTACTAAATGGATCGATCTATCGACGCTCTATTATGGAGAATGATGAGATCAAGAGGTAGATTCAGGAACTATTGTAGAAAGGGCACATCAGTCCAATCTCATCACCCTATGGGAGCCCAATTGTATTGGTACAAAAGAAGGATGGGTCCTGGAGACTCTGCATTGACTATTAGGTGCTAAACAAGATCACTGTCTAGAATAGGTACCCAATCTCGTGGATTGATGACCTTCTGGACCAGCTCAATTGGGCCAAATATTTCAGCAAGATTGACTAGTCAGGTTATCACTAGGTGCCTATCGAACCCTTCGATTTGTGGAATATTTCCTTCAAATCCAAGGAGGGCCTTTTTGAATGGTTGGTCATGCCGTTGAGATTGACAAATGCCCCTACAACCTTCATGAGATTGATGGACGACATCTTGCGACCATTCACCAATGAATTCATGGTGGTGTATTTAGATTATATCTTGATCTTCAGCCAAATTTGGGAAGAGCACCTCCACCATATTCGACAGGTCCTTCAAACCCTTCAACAACACAAACTGTGTGCTAAATTGGAGAAATGCACTTTTGGCCTTACCCAAGTTCAATATCTGGGGTACATCATTAATGAGCAGGGTGTACATGTGGACCCAGTCAAGATACAAGTCATTAAGGATTGGCCAGCCCCGACCACCTAACAGAACTCCACAACTTTTTGGGTCTTGCCAATTTCTACCGTAGGTTCGTGTTGGGGTTCTCTCATATCACTTGGCCTTTAATTCAAGTCACTAAGGGCAGATTGAAAAAAAGTTTTTTTGGTCTGAAACCCAACAACAAGCGTTTTTAGAGTTGAAGCATTGCCTTTGCTCTGCACCAGTGCTTACATTACCATACCTGCAACAACCATTTGAGATTGAGACAAATGCCTCCGACTATGTTATTGGTGGGGTTCTTACTCAACATGGGCATCTAGTGGCTTACCACAGTGAGACATTGTCAACAGTCCGAAAGTATCCCACTTACGACAAATAAATGTACTCCATTGTGCAGGCCTGCCGTTAATGGAATCATTACATTATGGGGAAGGAAACGATCATCCACACAGACCACCGAATCCTACAGTTCATACAAACACAAGGGAAGTTGCAGAATGATTTCCATCAGAAATGGTCCACCTACCTGCAACAGTTCCATTTTAACATTAAGTATAAGAAGGGAAGCACCAATAATGTTGCTGTTTGCCTTAGCTGGCCATCGATCATGGCACTGGTCACTGTGCTTAACTCGTAGGGGCACGAGACTTTGAGGTGGCCGCATCTTTACAAGAGCGATCCAGAATTCAGAAACACATACCAGACACTCCTAGAAGGGAAGAAAGTTCCAAAATTTCGCCTTCAGATGTACTGTTATGCCACCTAGGACACATCTGTATTCCTTCAAGCGAGCGTGCCAAGATGATTTGGGAGGCGCACTATAGTGTGGTCGTTGGATATTTCGGAGTAGAGAAAATAATGGCGGTATTGCAAAAGTATTTTTATTGGCCAAAAATTCATCAAGATGTTGGGAAGTACATTAGATCCTCCACCGCCTATGCCATTTCCAAACCAATAATCAAGAATCAAGGCCTATATACTCCTTTACCTACTCCTAGTTGGCCTTGGGAATCTATCTCCATAGGTTACATGTCGAGCCTTCCTTATACTAAGCACGATAACGATTGTGTTTTCTTAGTCGTCAACATATTCTCTAAGATGACCATCATGGCAGCCTACAAGAAGAGTATCATAGCAGAGGCCACTACTAAGCTCTTATTTGAGTGAGTGTGGGTACACTTTGGGATCCTACAGTCCATTGTCTCAGATCAGGATAGAATATTCCTGAGTGAATTTTGGTCTAGTCTCTGGTCGATGGTAGATACAAAACTTACTAAGTCCATGACTTTCCATCCCAAAACTAATGGCCAAATAGAGGTTGTCAACAAGATGATTGTACACATTTTGCGCATGTACAACTCGAAGCATCCACTCACGTGGGATGAAAATATCCTTTATGTCCAACACAACTACAATAGAGCTCTCCATTGCTCAATAGGCCACAACCCCTTTCAGGTAGGGTTGTGATTTCAACCATTATGTCCCATTGATGTGGTGATACCATTTGTAGCCACTCAGGCAGATTCGGCTCACATCCAGTCCCAAGCCGAAAGGGCTAACAACTTCATTGAGTGCATTCAACACATCCGCTTGTAGGTCCATGATATATTGGACAGAGCCAATGCTAAGTACAAGCAACGCCATGATCAACATCGAGTGCCGCACAAGTTCCAGGTGGGAGACAAAGTTTGGCTACATTTGCAGAAGGAGCACCTCGCTGGACCCAGCCACAAGTTTCACCCACTCCAATATGGGCCATACACTAATACCAAGGCTATAAGTGACAATGCCTTCGAGCTCAGCATCCCACCATTCCTTGGTCTGCACCTAGTGTACAATGTAGACTGCCTTCAGCCATACTTTCCACCATTGTTAGTCACATCCGACATTGTAGAACAACTCACACGAACAGAGCTCAACCCAGACTGCATGGAATGGGCCATAACTAGTCAGATCAGGGATACACAGATCAAGAACACTCAACAACAGGGGATACAATTATATCGAGTTGTCAAAGCATGCCAACTCCTTCACCAGGGCAAGTGGTTCACCAGGGACCAGGTTCAATAAAAATTTCCTCACCTCATGGAGGCTATGCATGTAATGGGGACAATTGCTTCCTAAGGAGGGAGGAATGATCTAGATGGATATTGGTGGTCACCCACCTATTCCACCTAGACCCTCCATTCAATTTCATATGTTTCCTTGTTTATTTCAGCATTTACTATTTTTAGCAGGTTTCCGGGCCCTGAACTTCTAGAGTAGTTTTGACACCCTAAATGACATTTTTTTTAGGTCCGATGCAGGACCATAGCTATAGGTAGGGGCTTGCTGCGAAACCTATAGTACTCATAGAGACCTTTCAAACAAGGTATCGTACGCACCAAACAAAGATAATATGACCAAGTTACGATCCCGAGAAGTTGGCTACCCAACTAACCCCAATGGGGCCCACAAACTCTTGGTGTTACACTTCCTGGGGTTAGGGTTTTGGTTGTTTAGGGTTTTCTCATGTTTTTCAAAAATAAATAGGCCCTTAAGCCTCATTGTAACACAGTTCAGAGGCATGTAGCGGCCACATCTATTCTCAGAGATAAGCTACCATCGCCCAAACTATCTTATTTCCATTCTGTTTGTAAGCGTAGTTCAATATTTTTCTATTAATGAAAATGAAGTGTTTTTCTATTGCATCCCTATATTTATGATTATATCTGTAATTTGTCGCGTTCCTGTTTAAGTTCGGATCATTATGTCAATTCATCCCAACTCCTCACGACCATCATTAACCATGGCTAATAAGAATGCAATATTAAAATCATTGTAGACACACTTCTGAATATCAAGAGCATACGTATATTTGTGATTGGAGTATTAGTCAAGTCCACTGATGAAATTATTACTTGTCTCCTTGGCATCTATTTTCTAGCCAAGAATTGGAAGACCATGCTCAAAAAATAAATTCTCTTGGATAAGCAAATTACATGTACACCATGGTGTTAGAAAAATGTAATGTAATGTTTGATCTTCAATAATGCACTTGAGTCATCATGTAATGTACTTGACAAAAGAATAAAGAAAATGTTTATTATTATTATTATTATTGTGACTTATTAAAGCATGGGTTTCATGCTTGGGTCACCATGTTTTAGGTCAAATACCCCATTAAGGACTTCTAGGATTTATTCTGAGTCTATAGAGTTATTGTACATTTAAAGAAACCCTTCTTGGGCTTTTGAATCATGTAAAAAGGTTAAGTATTGAGTCAAATATGAATTATGTAACCTCCACACCATGTCATCCTAGAAGAAGATCAAGTTGGCCTAAGGACCCTATTCGACCCCATAAGAAGCCTATAAAATTAAGGTCATTGAATTCATTTGGAGCATAATTCTCTCTTCAAATTTGAACTCTCTTGTAGCTGGGAGGAAGCATGAAAATCTCTTGTTGCTAGGCAGAAGTGCGAAGTTCTCTTGTCGCTGGGATAAGGTGCGAAGTCCGTTGTCGAGAAGTTGAAGTGAATGCGATATTGGGGAAGTCTAAGGAGACAAAGAAAATCGAAATTTTGGTGTCTCTGTCTCTTTGTTTCATGCCCTAGATTGGGAGATCGAAGGTTCCTAAGTTTCACTGTTGTCGGAACCTGCCAGTTTTCGTAAGTTGCTGCATAGTCGAAATCGTTGGAAAGAGGTCGAAATTATGGGAGGCTAACTTGGTGTCGAGGGAAGGTTTGGTCTTTGTCTAGGGTGAAGATTCTCAAAGAATACTATTGAAAGGAAGAATTATCTTGATTGGGTTTTCCCCTCGAGGGGGGTTTTTCCCTAGCTTGTGCCTACATCTGGTGTTTATTGTTTTATGTGCTATTTCTTTTGGTAATTGCTTGATGAACTAAAGAAAGAAGATATAAAGAAGCATAATAATAAGAAACATCACAAGTAATTATCAAGAACAAGAAGATATTTACTTCCTTTCTAATTTTCTAACATGGTATCAAAGATTTGGTGAAGAAGGAAGAAAAAGGCAGTCTCTAGCACTTGATCCATTCATAGGTACCATCTCAGAGAAGGAGTCTATTATATTTAAGGAAGATGTCTAACTCAATCAAGGGTGAGAAAAAACTTTAAGGAGCCTCTAACTTCAGGTCCTAAAAGAAGAGGATTGACCTAATCCTCAAGAAGAACTAAGGATCTCTATGGTTACCAATCCTAAAGGAGTATCAAATGCTTATGTTGCTCATCATAAAGGAAAGTGATCAAAGGGACCGAGGAAGAAAGTTGACATGTCCAAGATAGAGTGATATCAATGTCATAAGAAAGGTCACTATAAAAGTGGCTGTCCCTAGAATCCTAAGAATAAGAAGAGAGGATGGGATCAAGCCAACCTTGCTATAGAAGGAGACTCAAAGAAAGTCAAGCCCGCAAATCCTGACATTAGGGACTTACACTATTAAGTCTTTTTCTTGTAGCTTTACATATCTTGCTTTATATGCTTTAGAATTATAAAAGACATTTTTGTATATTTTATAAGTTTGTAGGTTTCCCTCGAGCTTTGGAGAGAGCCCCCAACAACTCCCAAAGATAAGTATCTCATGTATTTTCAGTTTTGGGTTCATCTACTCATTTAGTGTTGATTATATTAAATAACAACCACCTTTCTCCCTATGTTTTATTGATCAGGAAAACGTCTGCAAGATGGAGGATCTCTCAAGACAAGGTTAGTCAAGAAACAAAGGTATGCTCTAAATACAGTGATTGAAAGGATTATTCATTTGATGATCTATTACTAACGTTGTTATGACTAGTTGTATCGAATCTTAGTGATTCTTGTTTGGGTGATTCATCTCTTGATAAATCTACCTACTCCACTCATATTCTTGATTGACTATGTAGAACCCTAGACAGGTTCTAGAAAACCCTAACCGAAGGGTATGCTAATGTGAATATCTGAAATCCTAAGTTGCTTAGGGATATTGTGAAATGTTGTTTGAAGTTTTTATTGATGATGTCATCAGGAAATCCTAACTTGTTAGGGTTGAATGATAAGGTCTAAAATCCTGGAACCTTTGAAGTTTTGGTGACGTTGGGTTTGCTATGTTTTTACATTGGAACCCTAGCTCATTAGATTTTGGTGGAATGTATGAGCAAAACCCTTATATTGTCTTAGAACTGATTTACTTGGTATGTGTGTGTTTGTTTGGTCAAACCCTAGTGTAATCTAGATGGTTGTGTGTCTAACTCTTGATGTTTGTGAATTTGGGTTTGCGTAACACATGATATGAAATGTATTTACATGATCATGAAATCTAGGCATGCATAAATGTGTCCTCTTGGTTGAATCCCTAGCTTGGTCTAGGTAATATGTATTAATATTGTTGGACATATGATATGATTATGAATAAATGTGATCTCTTAGATATGTGCGTTGACCTAGTTATTGATGGTCATAAGTTTTAGGATTTAATGGAAGTCCTTGTCTGAGATTCCACGATGATGATATTTGAAAATCTAGGGTTTATAGCTAAACCCTAGTGAAGTTAAATTGTATTGTATGTGTGATATAAAAATTTGAAATCTATTAAATGATTTTTGAAAATGAAAATCTAGGGTTTTGCAGTTAAATCCTAGTAGTGACATTGTCTAGTGTGAAATGTAACAATCTGAGATCTATGTATGTAATGATTGTTGAGATTGTGAAAATGGAATTCTAAGGTTTTGGAATTAAACCCTAGTCAAAGTAAAATATCTGAAATAAGATGATTTGAGATTTGTTGAGATTGTGAAAATGGAATTCTAAGGTTTTGAAGTTAAACCTTAGTCGAAGTAGAAATATTTGATGAATATTGACTATATGATAATATGAGATTTGTGAAATATGACTCTTGGATGGTTTCGATGATTGATGATTGATCAGAAATCTAAGGTTTTCAACTGACCTTGGTGGTAGTTGGTCATATTAGTGACTGATCGATGGTTGATTGAAAATATAGAGGTTGGAACTAACCCTAGTGGAAGTTGGTCAAGTTAATGACTAAGCTGGGATTGGTTGTGATTGACTTTGATTCTTTTGTATGAAGTCTAGGATTTGTATGATCCCTAGTGAGAAGTCTAAAATATGTATTTTGAAAGGTTGTTAGATGCTTTATAGATATATGTTTGTGCGGATTGTTTCTAGGGTTTGATATATGTTGTAGTAATGTATGTCATACCTTTGGAGGACACATTGAAACCCTAGATGGAATGAATGTTGTTATGAAGTAGTCTAGGATGTATAAAAAATTACTTAGCAAGATGTTGAAGAGTATATGTCTCTTGTTCATAAATGATTTTGGGTATCTCATATCCATAAATATGAAACGCTTTCGTATGGATAACATCATGCTTCTATAGATATTCGTTGTGCTTGCTATTTAAGTTGTGTAGGTACATAATCTTCAACTTGGTGAATATGTTCATTGATGTGATAAGCATGATGGGGATGGTAATAACTCTAATGAAAATGTCGGGAAGCCACAAAAGATTTTCCTATGTCGAAAAGGAAGAATTTGAACTACTAGAGGAAGCATGAATAAAAGAGTTCTTCCGAAATATTAAGAGGGAGTTTGGATAAAGAGATGCTTCCTGGTTGAGAAGGAAGACATAGATATTTGGTATTAATTAAAGAATGAATTTCACAGGATATGTTGTTGTATGAGAAGTAGGAAGGACAACATATGATTGAGGAATCTTCTGTCAAATATTTGGTTGATAGTCCTACTATGGAAAGTTGAGAAGCAACATCAATTTGTATGAAATACCCCAGAGGTTTATATTTGATTATGTACATGTGAAAGTATATTATTCCTTGGGGTTATGTTTGTATAGGTGAATCTCTCGAAGGATTTGATAGCATGCGGGTTACCAATCAGTTTGATTGGGAGGGATTTTTCATTCTTGATTTGCTGGATGAATGGGTGTTGAGGATTTGTGAGTGAAGCATTGCCTCAGAGGATATATGGCCAACACATTGTGTTGATGTCTAGAACTTGGAAAGGTGGTGTTAGTTATTGAGCTCTGTTTTGCATACACATCTTTTTTGGGTTGATGGTTAGCAAGTAAGCCTGAGGGTACCTAAAGGAGATGAAAGCTTGAGTCCATCTTAATCCCACTTGGATAGATTTCCTTGGTTAGGAATATAGTCCATAGCATTGCGGTACTAAAATATTGAGTGACTGTTTGGATAGATTTCACTAGTTAGGAATCTAGTCCATGGCATTGCGGTGCCTAAAAGTTCTTCATGGTTCATATAGTTTGAGATATTCCATTGTATTTGTACATTGTGAATACCTCCCTAGTTAAGAGGGAGTGTTAGAAAATGTAACTATGTTCGGCCTTCAATAACGTACTTGAGTCATTATGTAATGTACTTGACAAAATAATGAAGAAAATAATAATAATTATTATTATTGTGACTTATTAAAGCATGGGTTTCATGCTTGGGTCACCATGTTTTAGGTCAAAGTCCCCATTGAGGACTTCTAGTATTTATTCTTAGTCTATAGAGTTGTTGTACATTGAAAGAGACCCTTCTTGGGCTTTTGAATCATGTGAAAAGGTTAAGTATTGAGTCAAATATGAATTATGTAACCTCCACACCATGTTAGCCTAGAAGAAGATCAAGTTGGCCTAAGGACCCTATTCGACCCCATAAGACACCTATAAAAGGAAGGTCATTGAATTCTTTTGGAACATAATTCTCTCATCAAGTTCGAACTCTCTTGTAGCTGGGAAGAAGTGCAAAAATATCTTGTTGCTGGGAAAAAGTACGAATCTCTCTTGCAGATGGTAAAATGTGCGAAGTTTGTTGTCATGAATCCGAAGTGAATGCACGTTTGAGGAAGTCTAAGGAGACAAGGAAAATAAAAATTTTGGTGTCTCTCTCTCTCTATTTTGTGCCCTAGATTGGGAGATCGAAGTCTTGCAAGTTTCACTGTTGTCGGAAGCTTCCAGTTGCCGTAAGTTGCTGGGAAGAGTTCGAAGAATACTATTGAAAGGAAGAATATTATTGATAGTCCCACTATGGAAAGTTGAGAAACTACATCAATTTGTATGAAATACCCCAGAGGTTTGTATTTGATTATGTACATGTGAAAGTATATTATTGATTGGGGTTGTGTTTGTACCGGTGAATCTCTCAAAGGATTTGATAACATGCTGGTTACCAATCAGTTTGATTGGGAGAGATTTTTCATTCTTGATCTGTTAGATAAAGGTGTGTTGAGGATTTGTGAGTGAAGCATTGCCTCAGAGGATATATGGCTGACACATTGTGTTGATGTATAGAAATTGGAAAGGTGGTGTTAGTTATTGAGCTCTGTTTTGCATACACACCTAGATTTTTGGGTTGATGGTTAGCAAGTAAGCCTGAGGGTACTTAAAGGAGATGAAATCTTGAGTCCATATTAGTCCCACTTGGATAGATTTCCTTGGTCAAGAATCTAGTCCATGGCATTGTGGTGCTAAACTATTGAGTGAGTGTTTGGATAGATTTCGTTGGTTAGGAATCTAGTCCATGGCATTGCGGTGCCTAAAAGTTCTTCATGATTCATATAGTTTGAGATCTTCCATTTTATTTGTACATTGTGAATATCTCCCTAGTTAAGAGGGAGTGTTAGAAAATGTAACTATGTTCAGTCTTCAATAAAGTACTTGAGTCATTATGTAATGTACTTGACAAAATAATAAAGAAAAGAATTATTCTTATTATTATTGTGACTTATTAAAGCATAGGTTTCATTCTTGGGTCGCCATGTTTTAAGTCAAAGTCCACATTGAGGACTTCTAGGATTTATTCTGAGTCTATAGAGTTATTGTACATTTAATGAGACCCTTCTTGGGCTTTTGAATCATGTGAAAATGTTAAGTATTGAGTCAAATATGAATTATGTAACCTCCACATCATGTTAGCCTAGAAGAAGATCAAGTCGGCCTAAGGACCCTATTCGACCCCACAAGAAGCCTATAAAAGGAAGTTCATTGAATTCATTCGGAACATAATTCTCTCATCAAGTTCAAACTCTCTTGTAGCTAGGAAGAAGTGCAAAAATATCTTGTCGCTGGGCAGAAGTACGAATTTCTCTTGTAGATGGGAAAAGTTGCGAAGTTTGCTATCAGGAAGTTGAAGTGAATGTGAGTTTGAGGAAGTCTAAGGAGACAAGGAAAATAAAAATTTTGGTTTGTCTCTCTCTCTCTCTCTCTCTGTTTCGTGCCCTAGATTGGGAGATCAAATTCTTCCAAGTTTCACCATTGCCGGAAGCTTCCATTTGTCGTAAGTCGCTGCATTGTGGAAGTTGCTGGGAAGATTTCGAAGAATACTATTGAAAGGAATAATACTATTGATAGTCCTACTATGGGAAGTTGAGAAGCAACATCAATTTGTATGAAATACCCAGAGGTTTGTATTTGATTATGTACATGTGAAAGTATATTATTGATTGGGGTTGTGTTTGTATAGGTGAATCTCTCGAAGGATTTGACATCATGCTAGTTACCAATTAGTTTTATTGGGAGATATTGTTCATTCTTGATCTGCTGGATCAAGTGGTGTTGAGGATTTATGGGTGAAGCATTGAATTAGAAGATATATGGCCAGCACATTGTGTTGTTGTCTAGAAGTTGGAAAGGTGGTGTTAGTTATTGAGCTCTGTTTTGCATACACACCTAGATTTTTGTGTTGATGGTTAGTAAGTAAGCCTGAGGGTACCTAAAGGAGATGAAAGCTTGAGTCCATATTAGTCCCACTTGGATATACTTCCTTGGTTAGGAATCCAGTCCATGGCATTGTGGTGCTAAACTATTGAGCGACTGTTTGGATGGATTTCGCTGGTCGAGAATCTAGTCCATGGCATTGCAGTGCCTAAAAGTTCTTCACGGTTCATATAGTTTGAGATCTTCCATTGTATTTGTACATTGTGAATACCTTCCTAGTTAAGAGGGAGTGTTAGAAAATGTAATTATGTTCGGTCTTCAATAATGTACTTGAGTCATTATGTAATGTACTTGACAAAATAATAAAGAAAAGAATTATTATTATTGTTATTGTGACTTATTAAAGCATGGGTTTCATGCTTGGGTCACCATGTTTTAGGTCAAAGTCCCCATTGAGGACTTCTAGGATTTAGTCTGAGTTTATAGAGTTATTGTACATTTAAAGAGACCCTTCTTGGGCTTTTGAATCATGTGAAAATGTTAAGTATTGAGTCAAATATGAATTATGTAACCTCCACACGATGTTAGACTAGAAGAAGATCAAGTCGACCTAAGGACCCTATTCGACCCCACAAGAAGCCTATAAAAGGGAGGCCATTGAATTCATTTGGAACATAATTCTCTCATCAAGTTCGAACTCTCTTGTAGATGGGAAGAAGTGCACAAATATCTTGTTGCTGGGAATAAGTACGAATTTCTCTTGTAGATGGGAAAAGGTGCGAAGTTTCTTGTCAAGAAGCAGAAGTGAATGTGAGTTTGAGGAATTATAAGGAGACAAGGAAAATAAAATTTTTGGTGTGTGTGTGTGTGTGTCTCTGTTTTGTGCCCTAGATTGGGAGATCGAAGTCTTCCAAGTTTCACTGTTTCCGAAAGCTTCTAGTTGCCGTAAGTTGTTGCATAGTCAAAGTTGCTAGGAAGAGTCTCAAAGAATGCTATTGAAAGGAAGAATTATCTTGACTGGGTTTTCCCCTCGAGGGGGGTTTTTCCCTGGCATGTGCCTACATATCATGTCTGTTGTTTTATATGTTTCTGCTTTTGGTAATTGCTTGATGAACTAAAGAAAGAAGATATAAAGAATCGTAATAAAAATAAACATCACAATTAATTATCAAGAACAAGAAAATATTTATTTCCCTTATGATTTTCTAACACACTGCCTTTCTGATTTTCTAAGAAAATCTTTACTACATAGTTGAAGTTGCTGGGAAGAGGTTGAAATTCTGGGAGGTTGACTTGGTTTGGAGGTAAGGTCTAGTCTTGGTCTAGGGTGAAGCTTCTCAAAGAATAATATTTAAAGGAAGAATTATCTTGACTGGGTTTTCCCCTCGAGGGGTTTTACCCTCGCATGTGCCTACATCTGGTGTCTATTGTTTTATGTGTTGTTTCTTTTGGTAATTGCTTGATGAACTAAAAAAAGAAGATATAAAGAATCATAATAATAAGAAACATCACAAGAATTATCAAGAACAAGTAGTCATGAATGGATTTCTGCCAATTTCCTATCATGTAAAAGGGCACCCTATATGTCAATTCTTCCCAAATCCTCACCACCATTAGGAACCATGGCTAATTAGAATGAAATACTAAAATCATTGTAGACACACTTTTGAATATCAAGTGCGTAAGTACATTATTTATTGGAGTATTAGTCAAGTCCACTGATGAAATTATTACTTGTGTCCTTGAGATCTATTTTCTAGCCAATAATTGGAAGACCATGCTAAAAAAAATGCTCTTGGATAAGCGAATTACATGTACACCATGGCATCATTTTGGCTTGACTATTTGAACTAAAGAAATAGCTACATTAGTTACAATTCAATAATAACATTCCATTGGTATATGAATAAGTAATCTAAATCCCTTACAATGACTCGTGCCATCCTAACCAATGAACACAAATTCACTTTAGATTTTGAATATTATAATATTACGAGGCTTAATGTGGAATGAAAAGATTGTCCACCCAGTTGCACTTGTGGGGATATTCCAATGATGAGATTTAGAATAGCATAAATTTTAAATATGCATTGTCTCTAGGTAGAGACTACCATTACTATAAAGACCCTTAGAGAAAAGATTTACTTAATTTTATTTGTTGTGGAATGCACTTATTTACTTGCAAAAAAATATTATTTAAGAAACATAAATATTGATGTGTACCTATTATATCAAAATGTTAAAGAGTCTCATTTCATGAAGTGTATTGATGTGTTCATTAAAAGTTAGAATTCAATGAATCGATTTATCTCTATATTGAGGTACCTTAACCCAAAATCCAATAGTGTGAATGAGAAGTTGGAATAATTGATTGAGAGATTAGGCTCCATCACCAAGTTATTGAATTACTTTGTAAGGTGAATGGACTAGCTTGTATATCTTATATGGGGTATTTATTTCAATTAAGAATGGTATTAAATGGAAATTAATTTCATTTTGTTTAGCATATTTCTTTTAAGGGCATTATAATCTATAATTTTATGGGTTTTAAAGTTATGAGATAAAAGTTGGTATTTTATTGGCTTATGTTTAAGGTTTTTAAAGTGTAAGGTATCTAGGGCTAATAGGATGGTTGATGGGATTGAAGGATAAGGTACTAGGGTCACAAAGGGTCCCCACAGGTGGATAGGAAAGATAAAAAGAAGTAAGAGGATAGTTTTCCAACAAATTTCATGTCCTTTTTGTAGGTATTTAGGTCTAAAATGCTTTGACATATTTCAAATCCCCTTCGGATATTTCCAAGCTCTCTAAAAGGATATTAATCACTCAATTTAGAGTTAAGAGCCAAAAGTTAAGTCCTTGGAATGGGTTATTGGCATCAAAAGGCCAACATGAGAGGAACCAAGGATCTCCATTAAATCTCATTAAACAAAAAAAGTTTGACAATAACAAACATAATAAGGGTAAGAGAAACACATATAGTGCATGAATATGAATCCATAACACTGATTAATACAAAAAAATTTATGATGAGACACTCTTATCCATGGAGGAAAATGGGGGAAAGAACCTCTTAAAATATGAACTCACCATCTCTCCAATAAGTCAATAAAAGAATTAGGAATGAATAAGAATGAGCCTAATATCTATTGTGCATTGCATATTTACTTTTTTAACCAAATGGAATCATCCCACATTCTCAAATCAATTAAACACAAATCAAAATCGTGTTCACAAATGAGGACACACATGCTACATCACTAATGCATGTACCATTAAAGGAAACATTACAACTCATCTTCATGACTAACTCATGTGCACATAATCTTCTAAATATCAAAGTGTAAGACATCAAGTCATACACAACAATCCATGAACCCCAAATACAGTACATAATATAAACATAGCTAAGAACCTATTGACTATGAAAAATGCATTGAATCTAATGTAAAAATCATATGTAATTAAGCTTACCCCTAATGCTTGGCTCTTCCTTTTCAGTTCCAAGGGGTACCCACAACATAAACATCATTTTTATTACTCAAATGTCATTTTGACATAGGTAACATATGATTCATATGAAGATATAGTATATCTCAAAATGAAAGTTAGGGGTATATGGGATAAAATTGATTAAAATATGAGTAGATAATGATTACAATTGATTAGGGGTAATGGGTTTACAGGAATTTAGGGTTGATGTTAATTAGAGTTAATAGAGATATAATTGTAATAGGGTTATAATTGTTAAATATTATTTATTGAGGACTTTTTTGGTTGATAAATATTTAGAGTTAAGGTTAACTAGGCTAAGAGGGTTATATAGATTAATAATAAGAGTGATTGGTAGATTTTAAGGTTTTAGGGTTGTATCGTTTAAGGTTAAGAGGTGATATGCATTAGGGCATAATGGTGTAGCAGTTATGGATTAGTGAATTAGGAGTTAGGGATAAGATAAAATTTTTATAACCATCAAAGGTTAAGGACACTTATTCTTTTATCAGGTTATAATAATTAGAAGTTAATGCTAGTTAAGGACTAGTGGGATTATAATAGTTTTGGGTTAATTTCTGTTTGGGATGATGGGGTTCTAGGGGATGTGGAAATATGGGTTAATAATGACCACATCTATAGTCAAATTTATGCCACAAAGCATATGGTCATTTGAATCCCTACAATCACTCACATGAAGGAATAACAACATGATCTCTAGATTGCCATGGATATTCCACTAGAACAATTCATCACAATAGATTTGATAAAATAACTAAAATCTATACTATGTGGGATAATTTTACTTTATAAATCAACTTCTTTAATAAATCATTTCCTACTTAAATAACTGATATAGTCAAAATGGGAGAAATAAGGAACATAAAGAAACACACACACACATACACTATCCACCATAGGCACAAGTTTTACCTTGGTAAACCATTATGGGAGAAAACCTAGCTAGAAGGTGAGGCTCCTCGTATCTTTTTTATTTAGTATGGAATATGCAAGTAAAGAGGAAGAGGTACTCTCTATGGTGTTACTTAAGACTTCTAGTCTGTAAGGATGCTGCAAGACCTTAAACCCATCTTTTCTACTATGTAACTCCCCACTCTTGATTGTTATGCTCGACTATGGAACAAAATACAATAACATGAATTGGAATCCCTACTTCTCCTAGAGGGCTAATATTTAACATAGCTTGATAACCAACTAACGTTAGGGTTTGAATCCCTCAACCCTCAATTTGAGTTACAGTTTTGGACCTTCTAGATTCTTCTTGAAAGTAAACACATGGATAGTCCCATTTGCATATGTAATGGAGGCTGACGTGGCATACTCTTATCCCAGTTGGTAAACTCAACTTCTAGGAGGCATAAAATTTGCATATGAACTCTAATTGATGTATTTCTTAGACCATTAGAAAGGTGTTTGAGTGCAAATAAACATCCAAGTGTTCATGTTAAAGAGAGAAAGTTTTGACCCCACAAAATTTAATTTTGTGCTTCAAAATGAATTTGAAAGGTTTCAAACTCCAATTCTCTAAACTGGGACATAAAATGACAATGCATGCTAATTCCTCCATTTTTTTCCACTTTGAAAGCATCAATATAGGCGACAAAAAATATACTGTTGAAATATGGATCACAACAAAATATATATCTAAGATAAATAAAATATCTCAATCTCCTACATGCATGTTTACAAACCATACCACATAGAACAACTCCACTCTCATGATCATGGCATAGGCAAGAGAAGCATTGGAACATCTAATTAATCTCATAGTCACCATTAATCTACTTAAAATAAAACATATGATGGATAATGATTGTTACCACCCAAATTATAAATAATGATGAAATCCCTAATCCATAAGGTACAATCCAAGGGAAACCTCTAGCATGGTCACTAATATCACCTCAATAATTTATACTCTGCACTTTAGGCCATCTCTCTTTTGGGTCAAGGGGGTTATCTCTACTAGGATCACTAAGACCAAGTAATGGAGCATAACATGACATTGAGAGTAGCCTATAGTAAAATAGGGCTTGGAGTTTTTTAGGGTTTTTAAAATAAGTGATGGAAGGATATTAAGATTAATTCACTACTACATTTGGGAAAAATTCCCATGGCAAAATCCAACAGAATCGCTACAATCAGAAAAAATGTCGGAAGTTAAATGTTTTTTTTTTTTTTTAAATCTTGAATATCTTTGAATATCTAACGACATCTATGTACCAATCGAATATTAAACATTTATCCTATCCCCTTGATTATCCAATGGTTTCCTATAATCCCTCTTGTCGTCGAATATTCGACCTATGTTCTTTTGCATCGGATATTCGATGATGTATCCAATATGAAAATGTGTTATCCAATTTCCTACGAATGGTAAATAACCATTGCAAAATGTTCAATTCCACCATTAATGGCTTTTTGCATTGAAAACGTCTAATATGGGACCAGTTTGATTAATTAAAATAAATATAACATTAATGTTATAATTAGATATAATATTATTAATATATCAATATTAATATAATATAATATTATATGATTATAATATAATTCATATATATAAATTTATTAAATATATTATTATAATTATAATAACTATAAATATAAATATATATGTGTGTGTGTAGAGACCCTAACATCATATAACTTTGACATAGTTGCTATATGTATTAGTTGTGATTGTTTTGAAATGTTGTAGGATTATTTTGAGGTTAATTTTTTAACAAAATCATCACTGAAAGTTTGGTGACAAAAAATGTCACATAACATTCCTCAAGGAGACCAAGGATATGTGGGATTGACATCGAGGGTTTCTGAGGATGGAAAATGTTGTTGCCCTTTTAGAAAATGTAATGGCTTGAGGCCAATGAGAATTTTAATAAAATCAGCTAAAAAAAATTGTAGAGAATATAGACACGCTGAAGGTGGACATGAATATCATCCATTTGTAAGTTATTTATTATATGTATTTGTATTGTAGATTATTTTTGTAAATGTTTATATGTATATTGTATTTTGGATTGTATGTCTTTGTATTGTAAATTATATTATCTTTCTATTGTAAACATATTTTATAATATTATTCTGGGAGGTGTTTGAACTATGTTGTCATCTAGATGTGGACTAGAAATATTATTTGATTATTTTCGTTAGGGTTGATTAAGGGTTTAGGTCAAGTTAGGGGTTAATTAATTTATGGGCTTAGGGATAAGGGGTTACTGTTTAAGGGTTTATAAGGGTTTAGGGGTTAAGGGATTATGGGTTTAACGACTTAGGGGAATGGGGAAGGTGTTAGGGGGTTAATGTATATTGTTTAGGGGGTTAATTTGGACCTAGAGGATTTAGAGGTTAATCATGGGGTTTTGAGCATTATTAATAATTTTTTAAAGTAATTAAGCAAAATATGACATTAATAAAGAATATGACATTACAATGATGAATGAAAAATAAGATCAATATGTTTTTTTATTATGGTCATGACTATATATTGTAGAAAGTGTCTCACTTCCTACATGTCAAGAAAAGTAACATTTTTCTTATATTTTTCAACATATTCTTAAATATCTTAATAAATGACACAAACATGATCATTGATTTGTTGTCTTTGTTTCTTGGTCACACCTAAGTTGTGATCTTTCTCTTTATATTTGTTGTCTTTGTTTTCCTTATATATTATATTTATAATTTTTTGTTATATAGATGTTTCAACATTTTCTATGTATACTAATATTACTTTATTGATTGTAATTGTATAGCATCAGCCCCCAGGGCATTGTTCGACGAGGAAGAGGTGGTCATAGTACAAGCACATGTTCAAGAACATGGAGCGATTAGTATTGAGGATCAAGCTAATGATCCTATGGAAGAAGATAATGATGATGATAACATAGTTGAAGAAGATGGGATAAATAGATTGATCCAGGAGACATTTAATAATGTTGGAATGGATGATGATGACAACCAGTATGATGAACATGATTTTGATTTTCCTATACTTGATATGGAAACTAAACCTCTTTATGAACGCTCAAAAACATCTCTCCTATTTTCTCTATTGTTGTTGGTAAACTTAAAGGTGGTGAATGGTTTGTCAAACACATGCGTGACACAAATCCTAAGGTGTGTAATATATTTTGTGACATTTAATACTATACACATGATAAAGCAATTATTTGTTTTTAATGCTAGTAATTTGATCTGCACCATTTCATTAATTTGTAGCATTTGAATGTAATATATACGATTAATATTGTTTAGTAAATTAACCAATACTATTTATTTTATGTTGTAGATTACTAGGTGAATTTATGTTACCGCCATCAAATGTTTTACCTCGTACTTACCGAGATTTACATGTCATTATGAAAGACATTGGAATGGAGTAGCAAGCTATTCATGCATTCCCTAATGATGATATTCTCTGTTATAAAGAACATGCGTTGAAAGAAAAATTCCCAAAATGTGATGAGAGTTGATATCAAACTAATAAAATAACAAAAAAGGTGTCTCACAAGGTTCTTCATTATATTCCCAGAATTCCACGTCTTTGACAATTGTTTAGGTGCAAAAGTGTAGCAAAAATTATGGATTACCATGCAAGAAATAGAAGTGAAGATGGTGTTATTCGAATGCCTGCAGATGGATTTTCATTTAGGAATATAGAGGAAAAGTGGGTAGTGTTTAAAGAAGAACCTCGTAATATTAGGCTTTCATTAGCAACTAACAATGTCAATCCATTTGGAGAGGCCAGAACTACTTACTTAGTGTGATCCATTTTTGTTATCAACAATAACATTCCTCCACGGAAGTCAATAAAGAGGGAGCACATAATGTTGACAATGATTGTTCCACGTATTAAGTTTCTTAGAATATTTTTTTTAGCACAATAACATCTTATTTGTCTTGTTTGTTCATAATTATGTCCTATATTTTTTTGTTAATTTACTCATATTTGTTCAATTATGCCTTATAATTATGTCTTATAATTTTTTTTATTTACTCATATATGTAGTAATTGTGTATTGTATGTTCAATCAATTAGGTAAGTATCAGGTCAAAGATATGAATCTATATATCGAGCCTCTTATCGATGAGTTAGTGGGGTTATGGAACAATGTCACTATGTATTATATCTCTAAACCATTAGTTTCACAAAGGGAATTTGAATTCCATGCAATGCTTGTATGGACAATTAATGATGCCCCAGAGCTAACACATTTTTGTGGTATGTACTTATAACGCTACCCTGCACTTTAATACTGTTTTATTTTATAAAGTTAATTTTAAGTATGTTTTTTAAATATCTTGACCTTCATTTTACATACTTAAATTAATAGATATAAAAATTATTTCATCTCTTGCAGGTATTCAAACAAAGGATAAATTTTCTTGTTGATTTTGTGGTCCTAAGATTAAATCTTGTCATTCAAGATGGTTAGGAAAGGAGGTGTTTGATGAGTATAGGCACTTACTTTCCAATAACCATAGGTACTGAAGTACTGAAAAACATATTCTCAATGAGAAAGAAGAGACTAGAGTAAAACCACAAAGAATGACACCTCATGCATGGAAATTGCAATATAATAGTCTCGCAAGGTATGGATATTTGAATTGTCTATGTATCAATATACATTATATGTTTGGATTATTTTATCTTTTTATGGGATTTTCTTCACTGTACTAATTGACAGGTTATATTTTTGTTATAATATCTTTATCTATGATTCACATTGTAGGTCGTGAAGGAATTAATAACAAGGAACTTCCACAAGGAATGAAAAGTTATCCCGAGCAATTCAATAGACTCCCCTACTATGAGAACCTAGAAATTATTCATTTGTTTGATACAATGCACATCAGGAAGAATGTAACAGAGACCTTATGGTGAATCTTAGATGGAAGGAAAGATAAAGAAAAAATTGTCAAGCTTTGTAATGACATTAAGGAGTCTGGCCATGCATTGCAAAGTGTGATTCATTCAAATTAGATTAAGATTTAATTATATTAAGATAAATATTTAATATTAGTTTGAGATTAAGATTAAGATTATATTAAATTTAATATTGTATAAACAAAAAAAATTAAAAAAAATACAAAAAATTAAAAACTAAATTTCAATGTCTTATTTATAATCAAAATCATGACTCAACCATTCTTTTCCTCCTAAGTCATGTGCCTTTTCCATCGATCCCTGCCTCAGCCATCAAGTGCCTTCTCTATTGATCCATGCCTCCACCATTGATACTTGCCTAGCCCGCACCCTCGACCTCCACCATCGATCCCTACCTTTGCCATCGATCCCTCACTCAACCATCGATATTATTCTTCTTGCCTCCACCATTGATATCTACCTATTCCTTTAACCCTAGCCCGCACCCCCTCCACCATCGATCCCTGTCTATATCATCGATCCCTTCCTCATTCATCGGCCTTATTTTTTGTACCTATGCCATTGATCCCTGCCTATTCCTTTAAACCTAGCCCACACCCCCATTCACCATTGATCCATGCCTCTACCATCGACCCTATTCCTTTAACCCTAGCCTCCTGGATTGATAAATATACTTCGTTAGGTGGGGTGTGTGGATTTTCCCATTTTCCTTCTCATACACTCTTTAATCTATGGTTTACCCATTGAATGTACGATGCCTCATTTGGCCCAATCCACATGTTCCTGCTTTTGATAGACATGGCTCCAATTGATACTTGGTGCCATTTTTCTAATGTAATTTAATGGCCACAACCTTATTATTCAACAATTAATTTAGCTCAGGGAAAGCCAACTTAAGGGCTTGAGGAAGAGCAGAGCATGAGGACAACGACCATGCATTAATAAAATTGAGAATGAATGAATAGGGCTAGCTCAACCACAGTCTCATGACACCCAACCCCTACAACTCCATTATGAGGAGTAATAGAGGAAGGAGACGCTGCCTAGGAAGGGGAAGAGGATGTGGTTTCCCCCCACCACTATGGACTATGCCTCCATTCCAACACAATTTGATAAAACATCCCTGAGCACATAAGAAGAAGTGTGGTTGATATGGAAGAGGAGGAGACGCATAGGGGGCACATGTACCTTTGGGCTCTCCACAATCTCTTGCCCCTTCAACTGAGATATAGGGAGCAAGAAAAGTCTAAATCCAATAACTGGATAACAAATCTTTTTGTACAGCTCATTCATTCCACCTCCTCACTAAAACGACTTTCTAGAGACCTAAAAATTGACTACCCCCCCAACCTCCCATCCCCTGCTATGTCTCCCTTGAGTTCCCCTCCCGCCAACTCGTCCCCTCCACCTCCTCATAGAGATCCTCCTCCCTCCCCCCTAATCCCAACCCTTATGGGTGCTACATCATGGAAGAGGCCCCTGAGGATTCCAACGCTGTGCATCATGCGCTAGCCACCAGTGACTTGGCAAGCAGAAGGTTGGTAATTGACTTTTCATTTTGATTGATGAATATCAAAGTGACCCTGTTTTGGCTTAATGGACATCATAGCGACCTCACCTCTTTTATTAGGCCTAAGTGCACATGGTATGGGCTCGAGAAGCTCCCAACACCATTATGGTTTGCAACTATCCTTGCTTTACAATCATTAATCATGGCCCTGCGAGGCTCAATCCTCCACAATGAGTTGAATGACAATATATTTCACACGTTAAACTCTTTGGAAAACTTATATTCGGGTTTCCCCTCCTAGGGGTAGATAATTTTTTATCACACACTCTGGTAAATTTTGTACATGTCTATACATTGTGTAAATTTTTCTCTGTTAATATAATGTTGAAATTCTTGATTATAAAAAAAAACAAATGTCTTGTCTTCAACCTTCAATAAAGAAGCCAAGCTTCTCATTCATGATCTTATTTCCACATGTTTGTGTTAGTTAATTCTCTTGAATGAAATCAAAATGTGTCAAATAACTCATGTCCTTAGTCTCCTATTCAACTAACTAAGTGTGCTTGTCAAACTATCATTGGTAACCATAACTTTAGAATTTCGCCCTTCTTAGTCTTTAAGAAATACCCCAAATGGAGGTGTGTTGATTCGATAGATTCATAATGATAAAGAGAAACATTGGAGTGAGATAAATTATGTGAACCAAATTCTACTTGAGCTTACATGCATATGTGCATTTTTGGGGAATTCTTGGGTGTCCAACCCACTATGTTTCAGTTACAAGACATCAACATAACTGATAAGGAAGACCAAACCACTTATTGCTAGTTATTACCCAGAAGAAGGATAAGATGAAGATAGTCTTATTCCACCTAATTTCTCATATTGTTAGCTTTAAGAACCATATATGAATAGGTGAGCTCTTCGTATTAAATACCAATCCTATATGTATTCATCGTGCTTATTATGAACTTCTTATTTGTTTCTTTCCCATATGTAACATAATGTATTTATCCTAATTAATCACATTGAATTAACTAGTACAGGAAAATCAATAGTATAACATGATTATATATGATGAATACTAGAACAAACATGCTTAAGCTAAAGAATACAAAATAATTATGTTTGAACAATATTGATTACTCATCTCCTTTGTTTACAGAATGGTCTTGTATTTATAGTAATTACAATGATAAGGTATAAGCTCTATCACACTATTCATAAAACACATAATTGTATAATCTATCTTAAGGCTCATCTTCATAAGGTAGCACAAGCCATTCCATTGTGGCCAAGCCACACAATCCAAAGCTCATTGTCTCCTTACATGTATGTCCTTGTATTCCCTAGCTTATTCCATACAAGTTTCATATGTATGCATCTATTTGCTTTATTTCAATGTCACTCTTGTTGGAATGAACTAGGTTGAGTGGCCCATTGCACCATTTGGTCTAGATGAGTTGCAAAAATTCCACCTATTTTCTCATTTGTGTGCTCTAAGTCTCTCCATCATAAGTCATCCTTTTCTTCTATACCCCAAGTTTTTCATCCATTGCAATTCCTTCATCCACACATATGCCCAAGGAATGTGTGCCTAATATGTATGCACAATGAGTGTTCCTAATGGTTTGGATTTGTAGTAATGTGTACCTTAAGGCACCTTATATACCCATCAAAATCCACCAAGTGTATAATGCTCCACTAATTTTTCTTGTACATGTTCTTGGCATGGCTCCTCAAGCCATATAGACAAGATTTTGCTCTCATAGTGCATACAATTTGGTTGTTCCATTGCATCACATCTCCAATTGCAAGCATGTTATATGTATAGGTTACCTCAACAATCCAAAAATTGTGCACATATGTCAATTGAGAAAAGGTGCATGGTCGTGCATGACCTATTGTAACACCCCAATATTTAATTCCGAACGGGTATGTGCTACCTACCCATTTTCGAGACTCTTTATTAACTACATATTTCAAGGAGGGACCCAAATAAATTCTCATGTCGGGAGCATATGTGGGGGTGGTGAAACATAGAGAAAAGAATAGTGGAATCGGAATGTGTGCAAGTGATAGGAAAGTGATTGCAAGTGAACTAGTGGAACCTGTGAGTAAAAGGTGAACCACACACGAGGCTGAAATTGTGACCTTGAATCAGAGCGACAAAGAACCTCTAAGTAATAGAATATCCATGTGTAATTATGCACTACCTAATTGGTGAGGACATATGGTGTTGAATCCATTAGCCTAAACTAAAGGGCCATATGAAAATGCTAAGAAAGCTTCTTGAATTTATGGAAAATGAGCACTAAGAAATGGAAGTATTGAAGAACTACAAGATTACTGAAGGGTTCACTTTGTGCTATCTAGGCCCATAATGGTCACATGATGAATATAATAGGCCCTATCTTGGTGGCTAAACGTAACATACTAAATCTTTGTGTATGAAGGAGAGTAGGATTCATGTTCGCTATCCTGATTTTGAAATTATGTTGAACCATGAGTGAAGCTTCCTCTTAATGCATCAGATCTAGATTAGGGGTGGCTAGCTACAAGAAATATTGTTGTGTAGATGCTCCTATGGTTGGGTGAAGAGTGGCTATCTCTTCTTCAATTTCCACCAGGTTGTTGTGAACTAGATAAGTGTATAATTCTCTTTCTATTAATGAATGGTACTATTATGCAGGGAGTGTGTAAGCTGCTTGTGAAATTAATTTGAGACCATTAAATATGGTCAAACAAATATTGTTGAGTAATCTCTAGTAGAGCAATGGATCAACAAATTTTTTTGAGTAATTTGTAGTATAACAATGGATCAACATTTTTTTTTGAGTAATTTTGTAGTATAGCAATGGAGCATAATGCATGTTCACGCTTGGAAGCTTAAAGAACTTTTATCTATCATAAAGTTTAAGGGTCATGTGGGGCTATAGTGAATCCGAGAATTATTATGCATATTTAATGGTATCTAGTGATAGTTAATTTAGTATGATAAATAACATTAAATATGGGTGTAAATTTCCTTAGATAGCTTGGATGATTTATTATAATTATGAGCTTAGATCCATCTAAACTCCAGATATACAAAGCACTAAGAGGGATTAAATATTTTTTCACTCTAAAAGATGTCTTCACCTCAAGAGATTTGTTCCAACCCAGTATGTGATTAAATTATGATAAATACAAAAAAATTATGTTTAAACAACATCAATTACTCATCTCCTTTGTTTATAGAATCGTCTTGTGTTTATAGTAATTACAATGATAAGGTATAATCTCTATCACTAGTTCATTATGCTAATATAGTACATATCACACTATTCATAACCTACTTGTTGTTTCCATATTCACCTCATGATGGTTCTCATCTAAATGATGCCCAATCCAATTATGAAAACATCATGTACCATATTATGAAAACATATTTTTGATGATACAAATTTTTGAGATGAATTATTTTGTGTCCATGATTAATGAATGAATGAATGTTATATGTTAATGAATAATTTCTATATGTTTATTTATGTACATGACCTTGTTTCATATTATGTAAACATATTTTTTATGATAAAATTTATTGAGATGAAATATTTTGTGGATTTACGAATGAATGAATGAATGTTTGCTATTTGTTTTTTAATGTAACTTAATGTCTTGATTTCAACTATTTCCTATATAGTAGATAGATTGTGTAATAGGGAATTGAAATGATGTGGGGGGGGGGGGGGGAGGGAGAGGGGCCATGAGAGCTTCCACCTTCATGTGGTTGGCCCTGTTCAGTAGAGAATAAATTAGGATTTGGATAATATTGGAGAAAAACACCCTCAATCCAACATAGCAACAACAAAATCAATGTTGACTCCGTTTTGCTTTGTTGAGTGGAGGGAGGTTTAATCCAAGATTAAACTACTCCAACAATTTATTCTTGAAACCAAGAGGAGATCATTGAAGTATTCATGCACATTAGTCTTTTTAATTATTATTTAGTCATGCAATTAAATTTAATATTTGGTCAAATTTAATCTAAGTTTTCCTCATTGGTCTCATGTATATGTGTAGGACAACCAGTTTCAGTTCGGATGTTGAAGTGGAACAAATATCTGAAGCAAATAGCTCAATATGGTAAGGTTTTAGGAGAGACAACAAAATTTGTTTTATATTTGTGTTGTATGTCTTAGCAAAGTAGGAGAAACTCTTATAAAGTTTTATAAGAAATAACAAACTTTTCCATGAAAAACATTCATGCAGTATTTGTATTTCTTTGACAATTTTGTTTGTATTTGAGTGAAAGACCATAAACTGTCATTTTTCATGCAAGGCAGTAGGAGAAACTCTTACTTTATTAATTGGGCATAAGGAATTGGTATGATTTTTCTTATATTTTATTAATTATTTATCACATCTAACTTCTCCTCCTTCCTTTGTTTTGCAGGTACTTTCATTCACATATCTCGATTTGAAAGATTAACTACAGTTGGAGTCATATACGCAAAAAGATATCATCAAATTTAGCTCACCAAGTGCTTGAATACCAAGTGCATGGAATAGTTTTGCATTGCATTTGATTTCAAGAATTTTTTTATTTCTATATTACAAATCTTCCAAGACGATAAATGTTGAGAAAAACTAGGGCAAACAGAATTAGGGTTTCTTTTATAATGTTTTCTCTTTTTATATTGATAATTCTTGTGATATAGTGTTAGTTCATCATCATCATTATTATTTCGTGTTCATCAACATTTTTCCTTTCTTGACGTTAAGGAGCCCGAGAAGGGTCTATTACAAAAATCACTTTGACTTTGACTCAACACAAATCTTAGAAGCCTACAATGGAGGCTTGACCTATTGGCCATTGACTCAAGCATGAAACCCATGCTTTAATAAGTTAATACAAATAATTTTATTTTCTTTCTTATGACTCAAATACAATTATTAAGACTGACACTAGTTACATTCTTCAACACTCCCCCTTAACTATAAGGGAGCAATTCATAATTTTTACACAAAGGTACAAGGATGAACTCAAAATGAAATTAACTAAAAAGATAAAGAGTCATACAATGCCCTGTTAACTCAATAATGAACTTTATCAGGTTCTTCTTTTAATCATTCTCATAACTAAGTCATTTTCAAGATAGGTGAACATCTTCAACGTTTTTAAGATTGTGTACTTGAAAATCTATTAACCAAATACAAATATACATGAGTATGAGATCAATAGAGGGATGCCATGTCAACACAAAGAGAGTATCAATCATAAGTAGTCAAAATTTCATAGCTTAAAGTTGAATGATCTTTCATATCCATCTTGAGATTTTTTGCTAGGGTTTTTGACATAATCCCTAGATTCCAAAGTCAAATATCAGGTATTAACAAATTAATAGTAAATCAATTCTTTAAGTACCAGAAACTACAATCAACACCCACAAAATAAAATATTGTACATCTAGGGTTTCAACAATATGCTTTTTATAATTTCATGACATACTTTACTAGGTTTTGTTACAAACCCTAGAACTAGCAAGTTTACATCTAGGGTTTCATTCATACTAATCTTCTGCATGGATGCAAACATTAAACCTTAGAAATTTTGAATAGGGTTTCAATAATTCACAAACCATAAAGGTTTAGGGTTTTATGACAACCCTAAAAGAGTAGGGTTTTACCAAAGTATTATAAAAAAACCGAAATATCGTTAGACTTACAAACCCTAAGTAGCCTAGGGTTTCAATATTACCGACAATATATTCTAAGAATCAACAAGTTAGAGTTTTATAGTGAAACTAAAAATTAGGGTTTCCACATAAATGAACAAATGACAAGAGATATGATAGAGGTTGATTCATTATAATGATTGATATTCCTAACAAGAATCTTTTATGATTCAAAATCCTAAACATAAAATAGTTAGTAATACAAGGAAAAATTTAAAATAATTTTAATAAATTAGGTTTTACAAATAGACATACCCGGAGTTGCTCCTTTTACAAACCTTGTAGGGTTTTTTTCTTGGATTTCTCTCTCTCATGAATCACAATTTATACCTGCAATACTTAATGACAAGTACAATAAAGCAAACTATACGATACCAAAACTTGTAAAGTCAATCTAGGATTTCTTAGGTAATTAAAGTTTCCAATTACAAACTTTGGAAATAAAACTATCTTTTACAAACGCTATGACTAGGTTATTCAAGAGTTACCTAGGGTTTTACACAGTTGGATAGAAACTACCAATATTAAATTTTCTAAACTCGAAGATGACTCAAATCTTGATCATATATATCTTAGAAATACATACCTTTGCCTTTTTTTAATTTCATTAAGCTTGTTTGCCTTTGAAAACTGAAGTCAAGTTGTTGGATAACCAAAACATAAAATATCAAGGTAGTACTTACCTGAGATAGATGAGGTCTTGGTACCAAGGTTGCTAGAGAGAATTCCTCATAACATTCTCATGATCTACATCTCTTGCTTGTAAACTTTGATCCTTCTAATTGTTTGTTCCATGGTGGTTTATGCTTATTTATATAAATAGGCATGTATTATTCACTACTGATTAGAATTGGACTTCATGAAGGTGACTGTAAGAGGTATTCTTTGCCAGCATAGCTTTACTACTACAAACCTTGAAGTTTCCCGTCATCGAACAAAGGAGATAGTTCCTTCTTATAGACTGTCTTTTTTTCTTTTATGATCATGGAGACCATTGTTAGGCCTAGTCCTACATGACATGATAAAAAAAATGTCTTCAAGGGGTATAGTGACTTTTATTAATGTCATGCGAAGAAATCTAACTGTAGACATCCTTCCTGTTTGGTTATGTGTTGTACATGTCTTAAGATATCAACTACTTTCATCAAAACTTCTTTGTAGATATATTCAAGAGAGACACTTGTAGATTTGCTTCACTCACTAACTTGTATGGGCTTGAGCTATGTATACATATATACCAATATTGACATTGCAACTTTGCATAGAACTTATACTACAAATTTTATCTTCGAAGGTGATTGTAGCTAATTTTATCTTTGTATTTGTTTAGGAGTTATGTTTGATACTTCTAGCTGTAATTTCATTGGATTTTGTAAAGAAATTTCTATGGGGCACTAGCGCATGTGATTCTAGTTAGGGATCCAACTACTAGGAAGACCATTCCTCTTGGCTGCTAACAACCTCCCACAACTAGTCCAACTTGGACCCACATCCTCTAGCAAATCAACATCAACAAGAGGGCACAAACTCCAACACACTGTTGGTCACCTCTTGTCCTTGGGATCCGTAATTTTAGAAGTCTAGTTAGAAGTCACACTACTATAATACCCAAAAACGCAGATCCTATCACTATATTCCATTATCCAATCATGTTGCTACCTTTTTTGTCCTACAACACATCCAAAGCACTTGTTGTAGGGCCTAAAGCTCCTACTCAATGCATCCTACAACAACCTGTCCACCAATAGAAATATATGCAACCTTTGGCACATGAGAATACCCCTGATTTGGCTACAGTCTACCCCTATTCTCCTACATTGTCCATATTAGAGGTTGTGGCTTGAAGGGAAGACCCTTACTATCCCTTGCGGCCCTCAAAACAACCTCCAATACACATTGTTCCTACATCATGTACCTGCAGCCCATAATAGAGACCAATCAAACATATAATGGCACAAAAATACCCATCCTCTTACCTCAGAAATTTGGCCTCAATCTAACAAGAAATCCGTTCCAAAATAGTGCCAAGACACTTCCAAAAACTCATCTTCCTTAGCCTCAGAATTCATTGCCCATTTCAAAGATTATCCTTGCTATGATTGCATATTGGATGTGTGAAATGAGGTATCCCTTACCTCTTATTTATACATGTCTCATGTGGCAACTTCTACCCCTAAAGGGAACCTCTACAAGCGAAGGCTGACTTATCCTTTGTGCCACAAGGGCACATCATAACTTCAAAAATTCATTTCTTCACTTCTACAACTTAGATTCGAGTGATTTTCATTGCATCCATTTACTCTCGGAGTCCTCTATCAACTCAAATAATCACATGTAGAATTATCCTCATGTATTGAAACCCACATGCTTGGGTGCAAAGCCCACAGGCCTGGGTTCTTAGCCCACAAGCCACTTTTGTGTGCCAACTCCTCCACAACCCTCTAACCTAGGGTTTGGAGTACCTCTGAAGCTACAAATATCAACATATATTCAATAATATTTTTTTTTTAAGTAAAAGGGACTTTGTTTTGTCCCTTTTATTTGTTGCTGGAGAATTTTTACTTTTTTCCCATGTATTACGACAATTATTTTCTTCTCTGAAATTGAATCTATTCTGCATTTTTTTCTTTTTTCTTTTCTTTTTAAGGTCTAAGTTGTATTTTCCATTAAATTTTGTCCACAACTAGAAGGGGACATTTTCAGTACATAGAGATCTATGTTGAAATAATTACAACATATCCAAACTGGGTTCAATATTTTTAAGATGGCTTTGTTGTCTCAGTGTTTGTTGGAGATAGAATTGTTTCCAAAGAATAACCTGAGTTGAGTGGTGCTCTTGGAAATGAATATTGCAGAGTGTAATTTAGAGATTTAGAAAAGGGATGTGGTGTATTAAATATATAAATGTGAAACAAATATGGATTCAAATTGACTACTTCCTATATATTGTAGTTACAAAAATATATTATATTTTGGATGTCGAGCTATAATTGGAACACTTTATTCCTCTTCAGAAAATGTCAGGAATTATTTCTCATTTAAGAGGTGTTACTTGACAAGTCTGGATCATATGTTCTATGGATTATCAGTCTACATGCTTTCATGCCTTTTTAAAATTATTGTCAATGCTCTGTTTTTCATTTAATGGATTATGTTATTTCACAAGTTCTTATGTGGATATTTTATTCAATTATTGTATCCTAAGACTCCACAATACATAAATAACCATGTTTTCTTGGAATGTGGATATGATGTTGGCTTAGCAACATATGGGGAGCTCTTTGTAGCATGCAATGAGTGTGCATTTCCAATATGTAGGTTGTGCTATGAATATGAGTGGAAATATGGAAACCAGTTTTGTCTACAATGCAAGATTAGATACAATTGACATAAAGGTTGGAAAAAGTTAGCTAGTGGAATCATCAAGGTAATGTTAGGAAAAGCGTGTGTGCCCATAAAATTGCCTCTACATCTATCTAATGATTAATCAATTTCATCAAAAAGTATATTATGCAACTAGATCATGAGGAAAAACACAAATGTCACCTCATACAATATGAGGGGTAACACTTAGAATGACTAGATTTATGGTTCTTAGCATTGAAGAATTAAATCTAACTGTTTGAAAATCTTACTAGTTACTTATGTTTTCACACTATGTACAATGAAACTCTATCCCAATTAAAGATATAACTTATTTCCCTTCTCTTTTAGAATAATTGGATTGAAGAGATTCATTAGAATATTCTATTCAGTTGAGAGGAGTGTTCTATTAGAATGGTTAACAAGAAAAGAGTACATAACTTCCCTATTGCATTGTATGTTTCCTAAAAATATTGCGGTGAATTCTCCTTTCTCTATATGTAAACATGTATAAACCCTTATATAGAGCAATATGTAGAAATGTAGTGCAACCACAAAAATGAAATCTAGTCAAGGAACATGAGTTGTGAGCAGTTCAACAACTTATTTATAGATGACCAAACTGACTAATAATGTGGTTTCATGATATGAGGTGTATTGGTTTTAGTGCTGGAAATTACCCTATAGTGACCAATTTTCTAGTGTCCTATCTTGTAATATCAAAATTCTATAGGAGGGAGAGTAATTCTGATATATGTTATGTTATGGGAAAATAATGGTTTAGAGAATTCATTCACACGGGGTTTTCATATGTTAACTGTCTTCCTCATAAAGGTTGCAATTCACTAATTGTGGTTGGTGCAATATGTATGATGATTTAAATGTAAGTCCCAATAGCAAATTTATTATTGGGACTTATCTCATCTTCTTACTCATTTAGTTTTTGATATAATTGATAAAATTAGGATATATTTCACTGATTATGAGCCATAACTCATTGTCACTTCCTTTTTGTACTCAACATGTGTGATCAAAGGCCCAACTTTGGAAATATCGGGTTATGAATTTCTATCGGTGTTCTATTTAACCTCTCGATGCAATTTCTAGTATACTTATGTTTATAAGGTGGTCTTATGGTGATTGATGTCTTTTCTTATAGACTTGAAAATAGTACTGTGTATTTTATATATATATATGTATGTATGTATATATCTATATATCTATATATATATATATATATATATATATATATCTATATATATATATATATATATATATATATATATATATATATATATATATATATATATATATATATATATATATATATATATATATATATATATATATATATATATATATATATATATATATATATATATATATATATATATATATATATATATGCAGGACTCCGTCGAATATTTGACAACAATTGTAGGTCATCACATATTCGATGTCTATCGGTCGTAGAACGTGTCAGATACTCGACACTAGAATTGATGGATGATAGCGTCGTTAGTTTAACACTCCCGTCAGAAAAAACTCTTGTCCATCGCATATCTGATGCTTAACTGCTGGCTTGCAAGTGTCAGAGCGATAACACTTCTAACACACATTTCACCTATGTCATCAATTACCTGATGCCTAAACATCGATTTATCCCATGGGAAAAAACGACCGACGTGTCGAATATCCAACTGCAGAATGGTGCGAGACTTGCTAGATATGTGACGTTTGACCCATCTGATATCTAATGATTTAGCGTTGCAAACTGACATATAAACATCGATTTTTTAATGACCATTTTGGCCTTTTATCTGTCAGTTAATCCACATTTGTACATTTGAATACCCGACGGTTACTAAATTGTCGACTATTTGACAAAATTCCAACGATAATTTGATGAGCACAAATGTGTCGAATAACCAAAGCAAATAAGTCACATATTTGACTAATAGCCATTGAATTTTGGCCCCATTTGCACTAGTGGTTTTAAATGCAACTATGGAAAAGGAGTCAAGGTGAATCAAATGGAAATGGAGTCAAGAAGAAAAGCCTCCAAGGGGTTAGCTTATTTCCTTCAAGGATTAGGGTTTGAGAATAACACAAAAAAGGTAGAGTAATCTCTTACCAAATCAATATTTTTAATGAATTCAAGGTCTACAAGAAGGGGTTTCAATGGAAGAAAACCTTCACCATAAAGAATAAACCATGACTTGATGACATCACTTAATTCTTCAACCAAGGAACCATAAGAAAGAAAAAATCATGGTATCAGATAGTCACCAAATCAATAAAGGAAGAATGGTGACAAACCATAAACTTCTTTTGTACAAGAGGTAAATTTATCCTTAAATAGATTGACCTTGAAAGGGTTGTGGAAGACTTGGACATTCTACCATCAATATTTATGCAACAGATAAAACAAAGTAGGAAAAGCTTCAAGAGTTGATAACATTCATCCACAAAGAAAGAACCCTTAACACCATAAATTCTCCAAGAAAGATATATTTAGCTCGAAAAAATGATAGCTCCGAAGTACCCATCCATGAGTACAAATGAGGAAGTGCATCATTTTATATAATTGATGCTAAGCTTCCTTTATAACAAAATAATATTATTTCGTGTGATTCCTTAGATCTAGAGTAAGAAAACCAAATTTAACTTATTAATTCTAAAACAACAATAAAATAGAAGTGGTCAAGCCACATGCATAGTGAATAAGATGAAGCAAAGCCACAAATATATTCATCTCCATAAGAAAAGGGTGAATGATGTCCTAAGTTTCCATGTTGACCTCCAAATGCCCCAAGCATGTGTAAATTCTCTATTAACCTCTCCAAGGTGTAAATAAATCCTCCTAATATTACTCTAAAGTTGTCCTCCGGGCCTCCAAGGTCAAACATGTCCTCCAAATCATGCAAAAAACCACTAAAAAGGGTCGGTTCCTCCAAAATAGCTCCATAAAATTGTGGCATAATGCTCCATAACCTTTAAAATAATGTCTTAATTGAAATCCATGTCCATACAACATGCCAAGACATCTCCATGAACATTGAAAAGTACCCTCCAAGTCGTAAAATACTCAATAGATACAGTGGCATCTAAGTACATGGGGTTTACCCGACCTTAAATTAAGCTCATTAATATTCACGATGTGTCATTCAAGTCATATCTGCATCATCCAAGTCATTTCACGGGGACACCACATCATTTATTCAAGGTAAAATTCACTCAAGTTCCCCCTTCCACATCATCTCATGCTCAAATAACTCCATGTATATAACAAAGTGGGGACATGTGTGCATCAGGCCTCAATAAAGATGAAAAAAACTCGTAAAGTGACCCACTAAGAGAGCACTATGTAGTCTTCAACATGGAATGTCAAGAAGAATTCCATGTGTGAAAAGGTAGGTCAATATGCATGGGAAGGTGTGACATAGAGCTTGGGATATGTGAAATGCTTTGAACAATGTGAAAAATGCCCAAAAATAAATTTGAAAAGCACTGCTAAAGAAGTGTTATTCCATATCAACAAAACCTTTTGCTCATAAAAAATATGCATGTAAATAACTCAACATAAGTTGGGGTAAAAATGGTCATATAAATAAATAATGAAATTAATAATAATCATCATCATCATCATCATTATTATTATCATAGCAAATTGGTTTTTTCCATGTAAAAATGTGTAACTTATATTCAAAATAAATTGTGGAAAATCATGTTCTTTAAGTTCTCTAATCACATGTAAACAAATATATAAAATAAAAAACACTTCACTTTACCCCTAGATATCATGCATAAAAAATATCACATCTCAAAACAAGAGATCCTGAAGGTTATCCTCTATAAATAGACATGAAAAAATAAGATTCTTGATAGTCATGAGATATTTATTTTACCTTTTATAAACTAAAAGTATAGAAAACATCAACTAGTGATAAGGATTTCTCAAATTTATACTTCAAGTCAAAAGACATAATACCTTCGCTATGTTAAAGTTTTGTAGATCGATTATTCGAATACAGAAAAGAAAACTTCACCTTAGTCACCCTCTTTTGAAAGGGCAAAAACCAACATTTTGTGTTCATATTATACACAAACATATGTTATAACCCCAAACAAGGAAAATGTCTCTTTTAATTGAATCTACAAATCTTCTAGTTGAACACAGTGAATCTCCCCTTTCATCCATTAAATAACTAAGTAGAAATCTCCACATATTTGCAAGCTTCTAAACTCTTTGACCATGGTTATGTTTAAAAGAAGTCAAAGGGACATAATTTAAGAATAATTGTTTGAATGAGATCCCATACCATCCTTAACACCTCCCACAATACTTAAATTATCTTGCCCTTGTTTATAACCATAAAAAATAAAAATAAAACACTAGAGAGATGATTTATAGAAATATAAGTCACCCATCTCCCGTAATTGCCTTATATTAGAAGTTTATTTGCATCCATGAAAAATACCGCAGACCTAATTATAAACCTAGAAAATAGAAATTTGATTCCCTTCAAAGATCTTTGCATTACATGTCAACCAATTACCCCATATAGTGAAACATGGAATTCCCCCAAAAAAAATTTAATTCATTTTTTTATAACTAAGATCCAAAACATCATGCCACTAATGGATCTCTCTAAACATTTTCCATTCTATTTACCTTTTCTAGATCTTTCCATAGAACACATGGACATTGAATAAAACTGTTTCTACATATATCACACATAACAACTAGATGTTGGGTCCATGTATTTGTCATTTTTTAATCTTCCTCATTTTGGAACCTTGTTTCTAAGTGTAAGCCATAAGAAGATTTTAACCTTATTAGGTGTAACAATAGAAAAATGATAGAACACATGTTATCTATTATAATATATGATATTTATTATATGTTATGACATATATCCCCAAGGGTTAGCTCAATTGATCGAGTCCCTGTCGTTAAAGAACATTTTCTATTGATAATTCATGGGTTCAATTCTTTGAACACTCTCGGGGTCAAACTCTATGGTTGAGCCAACGGGAAGTGGTCCCTTTGGGTGGATCTGCTTGGTACAAATATTTCATGGACATAGAAGTCACCGATATTCGAGGTCCATGAACCACATAAAAAAAATTATTTTATTACATACAATTCCTATTTTCAATACGAGTTCATGCTTTCATAAAGTGGTTGTAGTTGGATTATTCTAGTCATCAAAATCAAGCACGATGGAGACAAGAAGCGATAGGTTTTGCAACATGGTTTCTTTTGACACCTCAGATTTTGTGTACTCTCCACATTCTCAACAAAAATCCTAGATTTGACTATGTGCAGAGAGATCATGTTCAGAGTCTGCGTACACCCTTCATTCTCGCCCAAATCCCCAAATCCGTGTATGGGCAGAGAGATGGGTTGTAGACATTGCGCTTATTTCCTTTGGTACACTCTACATCCCTACAATAGTGAATCCATGGATAAGCCATGGTTATGTGTTGCATGCAAAGAAAAAGTCCATTAGCTATGGGCACAGTTCAATGGAACCCCCCATTCTCATGGCGCTTGGATCCATTAAATGTAGGCATTACAATCGGGGTAGGAGGAGCTTCGATCAGAAAATCTGTTGTTGTGACTAATGGCACGAGCAAAGCAAAGGCCGAGAAGAGAAACACCCCATACGACTTAGGGTTTGGGTCTCAACCATCAAACACAGAGAAAAGCAACACTGATTTAAACTAGGGAAAAAACTCCAGGGGCAACGACAGAGGCGCGGACCCAGATCCGGAGGATTTATTTCAGGTTTTTATCAAAACCATTACTGGAAAATCAATATTGTTATGGGTTTGGGGAACAGATTTAGTGACATATCTAAAGAAAAATGCCTAAAATGTCATAGGTATTCCTCCTTCATTACAAAGTTTGATTTTTTCTAGGAAAGTGTTGCAGGATGAGATCCATTTGAAATACTATGGTATTCAAAGGAACTCTACCATTATATAGAATTTAAGATTACAAGGAGGTGCCCCAGGAGCAATCACACTAGCTAGATCATCTTTGATAGACAAGGGTCTGACTTTGTTCAAGGATGCATTAAGAGGGAAAGCCACCACACAGGACAAACAAAACCCAAATTTGACAATCCCAGGTTCGTACATTGTAGAGAAGATGGAAAAATCCCCAGATCTGTCCATAGAATTACCAGAAGTAAGTGGTCTCTTCACTGTTTTACAAGAAAATCTATCATTTATCGATTTAATGGGTTCTGGCCCAAATATGAAGATCTAAATGAGTGGATCTACATCAATTGGACCAGAGATTGTGATATTTATTTATGTTCAAAAGGTTTTTGTGGTTCAGTTTGATACTAAAAAAGACTTCAATTATGTTATAAATGATGGACCATGGTTCTGAGGAAGGGTGGGTCTCTTCTTAACCCCATGGTTTCTTGGTTTTGATGAAAACTCAATGGTGTTTACAAAAATGTCGATTTGGGTAAGGCTACATAACCTTCTGATCCCTTTTTTGCCCCACCAGGTCCTAGAAGGCATTGGAAACTCTTTGGGAAGGTTCCTAAAGATGGATCGAGAAATAATGGACAAAGGGATCTTCACTTTTGCGAGTATTTGTGTAGATATGGATTTAATCAAAGACCTTCCAGATTTTATTCACTTGACACATCAAGGCTTCAAGTGGACACAGTTGTTAGATTTTGAAAACACTGCCTTTAGATGTCGAGTTTGCCATCAAACAGGGCACTTGTAGAACACATGCAAACAAGCAAAGAAAAGAACAATGAAGAGACCACATAAGCAAAAAGGATGGCAATTCCCAGATTCTCCATCTTCAAATGATGAGGATGAAGAAATGGATGAGACCCAACAACATCTAGAGACACACAAACAACAAGGCTCTCAAGAGGAGTGAGAAGAGCAGGGGGAGGAACAAAACAAACAAGCAAAGAATCCAAATAACTCAGCAATAGTTCCGATCCTTGAAAACCAAAACAAGAGAAAGAAAAAAATCAAGGAACAAGTGGAACTAAGCGATCTCATGTATCTGAGAGCTTAGACTCAGATAAAGAAGTCCCAAACATTATCAGAAATAATGAGTTGGTAAAAGAAAAAAGGGAAAAAGGAAAAGTCCAGTTTATCTGGCAAATAGTAATTTTAATTATAATTTTTTTAGTTTTTGTAGCTCTGCTACTATGTGTGTGTCAAGCACATGCATTGGTCCCCTAGGACAATTCTTGAATGCTTTGTGCATCTACTCTATGTAACTATTCATTTTTATTAATATAAAGTTGCTGATTTTTTCATTGGAAAAAAAGGCCCTATTTTATTAAATTTGGAATAATTCTAGTCTAAGAATCTTCAAATATAGGGAAAAATCTACCATTCGAAAGTCCAAAATTGGTGTTTCTAAAGTGAAAAATAAATTTCCAAAAATGTCAATATTGGATTCCAAACTTGTACTTTCAGATTTGATATTGACACTTTAGAATTGGATTTTGCACTTTTAGAATCATATATTGGCACTTAGGGAACATATTGGCACTTAGGGAACCCATTTTTTCCATTTTGGAAACTAGTATTGGCACTCTCAAATTTTGATATGCACTTTTGGAAACTAAGATTAACATTTTCAAAAGCTAATTTTGCAATTTTCAAATTATATATTAGCACATTTAAAACCATTTTTTGCACTTTATAAACTCAATTTTGCAGCACACACACACACACACACACACACACATCAAAGTTTTTATAATCGATTACACATCACCTACAAGGACTCATAATTCTTATGATCATGTAGAGGGGGATTCTTGTGAAGTGTTAGTCAATCCTTCCTTGAGATATGTATTCACCTTAGCAAGATTCAATGAGAGCGTTTGTCAATCTTTTCTGAAACATAGTATTCCCATATAATGGGAGTGTTTAGAAAGGTCGATTGAACCTTCCTAAAGCATAATATTTGTGTCGAGTGGATATTTTGGGAATGGATCATCCGACCCTTCATTAAGCTTACTTTTTATATTACTAGAGGTGTAGGGGAAGAGGATCAACCATTATTGAATCATATTATTAGCATCAATATTTCACTCCAAATTACAATAGATAATTACTTTTATAAACAAAAATAAATGTATACAAATAAAATATATGTAGTTTTATATGCCATGCCCCAAAATATATAAAATTTAAACATGATATATTTTATATTTAATATCATGGAATAGTTAATTGAAGAAAAAACAATTATACTTTATAAAAGTTGTAAAAGAATTTTTCAATGGCAATAATCTTAGGCTCAAATATTATTGCATATATAGAGAGCCTACATAGCCAATTAAGTAACCTTCATGCTATATATCACATTTTAAAGAAAGATACAATGTTTTTGTTGGAGCTATGCTTATCATTCATTTGATATTACTAGAAAGGTTAAAGTAAATAATACTTTTATTAATATTTGCGTATTAACGTTCCTCATTGACTTAGGTTTCCTATTCCTGAAATTCAAAGTTTTTAACATTGATGATAAATCGAATAAAAAACCTTGTTATCTTCTTATTATCTAAGTTAGCATCAAATCATTTAAAGTAGATAAACCAAAAATAATTACATCTTGTTAACCAATTGTTTCCTAAACATTTAAATTTGGGATGGTATGGTATAAGTTTGGACAATTTTACCATATTAGTTATATATATTTCCTTTTTTTTTAATGAAAAAAACCTAATACTTGTTAAAAATAGATTATTATTTTAAGTTGATCTACACATTGATATGCAAATTTTTAATACTAATATTGCCATCGAGATTAAGGAGCTAACCATTCTTTATTAATTTTTAATTTTTGTTGAGCATGAAATCACAATAAACAAATCATTATCAACACGTCTATAATAACTACTAGTAAGCTTTTGAATTTGATTCGGCATGGTACCTTCTCAAAGAATTTTACCACATTAGTTGTGTATATTTTCTTTTTGTTATAGAGTTTTGTAGTTGTTAGAAAACAATCAGTGATGATTTTGCTCAAAAATTAACCTCAAAATAAGCCTACAACATTTAAAAACAATCACAACTAATACATAGAGCAACTATGTCAAGGGTATATGATGTTAGGGTCTCTACAGACACACATATATATTTATATTTATAGTTATTATAATTTATATATATATATATATATATATATATATATATATATATATATATAATATAATATTAATATTAATATTAATATTAATATTGATATATTATATATATTAGTAATATTATATTTAATTATAACATTAATGTTATATTTATTTTAATTAGTCAAACTGGTCCCATATTAGATGTTTTCAATGCAAAAAGCCATTAATGGTGGAATTGAACATTTTGCAACAGTTATTTACCATTTGTAGGAAATTGGATAACACATTTTCATATTGGATACATCGTCAAATATCCGATGGTAAAAGCACACAGGTCAAATATTTGACGACAGAAGGGATTATAGGAAACCATCGGATAATCAATGGGATAAGATAAATGTCGAATATTGAATGGGTACATAGATGTCGTTAGATATTCGACGATATTCAAGATTTAAAAACAAAACAAAAAACATTTGACTTTCAACATTTTTTCCGATTTTAGCGATTTTGTCGGATTTCGCCATTGGAATTTTTGCCCAAATGTAGTAGTGAATTAATATTAATATCCTTCCACCACTTATTCTAAAAACACTAAAAAACTCCAAGCCCTATTTTACTATAGGCTACTCTTAATGTCACCTTATGCTCCATTACTTGGTCTTAGTGATCCTAGTAGAGATAACCCCCTTGAGTCAAAAGAGAGATGACCTAAAGTGCATAGTACAAATTGTTGAGGTGATATTAGTGACCTTGCTAGAGGTTTCCCTTGGATTGTGCCTTATGGATTGGGGATTTCATCATTATGTATAATTTGGGTGGTAATAATAATTATCCATCATATATTTTATTTTAACTAGATTAATGGTGACTACGAGATTAATTAGATGTTCCAGTGCTTCTCTTGCCTATGCCATGATCATGAGAGTGGAGTTGTTTTATGTGGTATGGTTTGTAAACATGCATGTAGGAGATTGAGATGTTTTATTTGTCTTAGATAAATATTTTGTTGTGATCCATATTTCAGCATTATATTATTTTTAGCCTATCGTGATGCTTTCAAAGTGGAAAAAAATGGAGGAATTAGCATGCATTGTCATTTTATGTCCAATTTAGAGAATTGGAGTTTGAAACCTTTCAAAGCCATTTTGAGGCACAAAATGGAATTTTGTGGGGTAAAAACTTTCTCTCTTTAGCATGAACCCTTGGATGTTGATTTTCACTCAAATAACTTTCCAATGGTCTAAGAAATACATCAATTAGAGTTCATATGCAAAATTTATGCCTCCTAGAAGTTGACCTACCGTGTTTATCAACTGGGATAAGAGTATGCCACGTCAGCCTCCATTACAAATGCAAATGGGACTAGCTATGTGTGTACTTTCAAGAAGAATCTAGAAGGTCCAAAAATGTAACTCAAATTGAGGGTCGAGGGAGTAAAACCTTAACCCTAGTTGGTTATCAAGCTATGTTAAATATCAGGCCTCTAGGATGAGTAGGGATTCCATTTTATGTTATTGTATTTTGTTCCATAGTTGAGCATAGCAATCGAGAGTGGGGAGTTACATAGTAGAAAAGAGGGTTTTAAGGTATTGCAACATCCTTACAGACCATAAGTCTTAAGTAACACCATAGAGAGTACCTCTTCCTTTGTACTTGCATATTCCATACTAAAAAAAAGAAGAGAAAAGGAGCCTCACCTTCTCGCTAGGTTTTCTCCCATAAGGGTTTACCAAGGTAAAACTTGTGTCTATGGTGGATATTGTATGTGTGTGCGTGTGTTTCTTTATGTTCCTTATTTCTCATGTTTTGGCTATATCATTTATTTAAGCAGGAAATGATTTATTAAAGAAGTTGATTTATAAAGGAAAATTAACCCACATAGTATAGATTTTAGTTATTCTATCAAATCTATTGTGATGAATTGTTCCAGTGGAATATCCATGACAGTCTAGAGATCATATTGTTATTCCTTCATGTGAGTGATTGTAGGGCTTCAAATGACCATATGCTTTGTGGCATAAATTTGAATATAGATTTGGTCATTATTAACCCATATTTCCACATCCCCTAGAACCCCATCATCCCAAACAGAAATTAACCCAAAACTATTATAATCCCACTAGTCCTTAACTAGCATTAACTTCTAATTATTATACCTAATAAAAGCACAAGTGTCTTTGATGGTTATAATTTGTTTATCTTAACCCTAACTCCTAATTCACTAATCCATAACCACTACACCATTATGCCCTAATGCATATCACCTCTTAACCTTAAACGATGCAACCCTAAAACCTTAAAATCTACCAATCACTCTTATTATTAATCTATATAACCCTCTTAGCCTAGTTAACCTTAACTCTAAATCTTTATCAACTAAAAAAGCCCTCAATAAATAATATTTTACAATTATAACCCTATTACCATTATATCTCTATTGACTCTTAATTAACCTCAACCCTTAATTCCAGTAAACCCCATACCCCTAATCAATTGTAATCATTATATACTCATATTTTAATCTATATAATCCCATATACCCCTAACTCTCATTTTGAGATATATTATATCCTCATATGAATCATATGTTACCTATGTCAAAATGACATTTAAGCAATGAAAATGATGTTTATGTTGTGAGTACCCCTTGGAATTGAAAAGGAAGAGTCAAGCATTAGGGGTAAGCCTAATGAAATATTAGTTTTACATTAGATTCAATGAATTTTTCATAGTGCATAGGTTCTTAGCTATGTTTATATTATATATTGTATTTGCGGTTCATGGATTGTTGTGTATGACTAGACGTCTTACACTTTCATATTTAGAAGATTATGTGCACATGAGTTAGTCATGAAGATGAATTGTAATGTTTCATTTAATGGTACGTGCATTAGTGATGTAGCATGTGTGTCCCCATTTGTGAACACGATTTTGATTTGTGTTTAATTGATTAGAGAACGTGATATGATTCCATTTTGTTAAAAAAATATATATGTGATGCACAGTAGATATTAGGCTCATTCCTATTCATTTTGTTATGAAACCACCTCACAAAAAGATAGAAAAGATAGTTGAACGCCTTAGAATTCAGCCTCTTCGAGGGGGCAACCTCCTTTACATTACTCAAAAGAACAATTCTTTGATGATTCAAATGAAAAAACCTCCTTTCTATATATAGGAGTCTAAGGGGTCACAATATAACCAAGCCGACCTAACAATAATAATATAAAGGCACAAAAATAACAATAGAGAGATTCTATGGGGCATAGTAATAACATTATGGGGACAATAGGGGCACAACAATATTAATAAGGGATACAACTACAATATTAATGGGGGCATCACTAGTATTATAGGGACCTAACACATTCCCAATTCTTTTATTGAATTATTGGAGATATGGTGAATGCATATTTTAAGAGGTTATTTCCCCCATTTTCCTCCATGGATAAGAGTGTCTCATCATAAATGTTTTTGTATTAATCAACGTTATGGATTCAGATTCATGCACTATATGTGTTTCGCTTACTCTTATTATGTTTGCTATTGTTAAATCTTTTTTTTGTTTAATCAGATTTAATGGAGATCCTTGGTTCCTCTCATGTTGGCCTTTTGATGCCAAAAAATCATTCCAAGGACTTAACTTATGGCTCTTAACTCTAAATTGAGTGATTAATATCCTTTTAGAGAGCTTGGAATGAGGAAATAAATATCCGAAAGGGGATTTGAAATATGTTCAAATAATTTTAGACCTAAATACCTACAAAAAGGACATGAAATTTGTTGGAAAAGTCTCCTCTTACTTCTTTTTATCTTTCTTGTCCACCTATGGGGACCCTTTGTGACACTAGTACCTTATCCTTCAATCCCATCAACCATCCTATTAGCCCTAGATAACCTTACACTGTAAAAACCTTAAACATAAGCCAATAAAATACCAACTTTAATCTCATATTGTCTCTTCATGGGTTTGACATCATTCATATAACTTTAACAAGTGAATGTGATGCAATTATAATAACTTTAAACCCCATAAAATTATAGATTATCATGCCCTTAAAAGAAATATGCTAAAAAAAATGAAATTAATTTCCATTTAATACCCTTGTTAATTGAAATTAATACCCCATATAAGATATACAAGCTAGTCCATTCACCTTACAAAGTAATTCAATAACTTGGTGATGGAGCCTAATCTCTCAATAAATTATTCCAACTTCTCATTCACATTATCATATTTTGGGCTAAGGTACCTCAAGATAGAGATAAATCAATTCATGGAATTCTAAATTTTAATGAACACATCAATACATTTAATGAAATGAGACTCTTTAACATTTTGATATAATAGGCACACATCAATATTTATGTTTCTTAAATAATAATTTTTTGCAAGTAAATAAGTGCATTCCACAACAAATAAAATTAAGTAAAGATTTTCTCTAAGGGTCTTTATAGTAATGGTAGTCTCTACCTAGAGACAATGCATCTTTAAAATTTATGCTATTCCTAAATCTCATCATTGGAATATCCCCACAAGTACAACTAGGTGGACAATATTTGCATTCCGCATTAAGCCTCATAATCTTATAATATTCAAAATCTAAACTGAATTTGTGTTCATTGGTTAGGATGGCACTCATTGTAAGGGATTTTAGGTTACTTAGTCATATACCAATGGAATGTTATTATTGAGTTGTAACTAATGTAGCTATTTATTTAATTCAAATAGTCAAGCCAAAATCATTCCATGGTGTACATGTAACTCACTTATCCAAGAGCATCCTTTTTTAGCATGGTCTTCCAATTCTTGGCTAGAAAATAGATGCCAAGGAGACAAGTAATAATTTCATCAGTGGAATTGACTAATACTCCAAGAACGAATGTACTAATGCTCTTGATATTCAAAAGTGTGTCTACAATGATTTTAGTATTGCATTATAATTAGCCATGTTTACTGATGGTGGTGAGGAGTTGGGATGAATTGACATAAAGATCAAAAGGGTGCCCTTTTAAGTGATAGGAAATTGGTAGAAATACTTCATGACTACTTGTTCTTGATAATTACTTTTGATGTTTCTTATTATTATAATTCTTTATGTCTTCTTTCTTTAGTTCATCAAGCAATGACCAAAAACAGCAGCACATAAAAGAATAGACACCAGATGTAGGCACATGTCAGGGAAAAACCCCCTCAAGGGGAAAACCCAGTCAAGATAATTCTTCCTTTAAATAGTGTTCTTTGAGAATCTTCACCCTAGACCAAGTCTAGACCTTACCTCCAAACAAGGCAACCTCCCAGAATTTCGACCTCTTCCCAACAACTTTGACTATGTAGTAAAGATTTTCTTAGAAAATCAGAAAGGCAATATGTTAGAAAATCAGAAAGGAAATAAATATTTTCTTGTTCTTGATAATTACTTGTGATATTTCTTATTATTACGATTCTTTATATCTTCTTTCTTTAGTTCATCAAAAAATTACCAAAAGCAACAACACATAAAACAATAGACACCAGAGGTAGGCAAATGCCAGGGGAAAACCCCCCTCGAGGGGAAAACCAAATCAAGATCATTCTTCCTTTCAATATTATTCTTTGAGACCCTTCACACTAGACCAAGACCAGACCTTCCCTCCACACCAAGTCAGCCTCTCAAAATTTCGACCTCTTCCCATCAACTTCGACTAGGTAACAACATACGGCAACTGGCAGCTTCTGGCAACAGTGAAACTTGGAAGACTTCAATCTCCCAATCTAGGGCATGAAACATAGACACACCAAAATTTTTATTTTACTTGTCTTCTTAGACTTCCTCAAACTCGCATTCACTTCAGCTTCCTGGAAACAGACTTCACACCTTTTCCCAACTACAAGAGAACTTTGTACTTCTGCCCAACAACAAGATATTTTTGCACTTCTTCCCAACTATAGGAGAGTTTGAACTTGATGAGAGAATGATGCTCCAAATGAATTAAATTACCTTCCTTTTACAGGCTTCTTTGTGGGGTCGAATAGGGTCCTTAGGCCGACTTGATCTTCTTCTAGGACAACATGGTGTGGAGGTTACATAATTCCTATTTGACTCAATACTTAACCTATTCACATGATTCAAAAGCCCAAGAAGGGTCTCTTTAAATGTACAATAACTCTATAGACTCAGAATAAATCCTAGAAGTCCTTAATGGGGACTTTGACCTAAAAAATGGTGACCCAAGCATGAAACCCGTGCTTTAATAAGTCATAGTCATAATAATAATAATAATAATTCTTTTCTTTATTCTTTTTTCAAGTACATTACATAATGACTCAAGTACATTATTGAAGACCGAACCTAGTTACACTTTCTAATGCCCCCTCTTAAATAGGGAGGTATTCACAATGTAAAAATACAATGGAACATCTCAAACTATATGAACCATGAAGAACTTTTAGGCACTGCAATGCCACGGACTAGATTCCCAACCAACGAAATATATCCAAATAGTCACTCAATAGTTTAGCACCGCAATTCCATGGACTAGATTCCTGACCAAGAAAATCTATCCAAGCGGGACTAATATGGACTCAAGCTTTTAGCTCCTTTAGGTACCCTCAGGCTTACTTGCTAACAATCAACCCAAAAATCCAGGTGTGTATGCAAACCAGATCTCAATAACTAACACCACCTTTCCAACCTCTATACATCAACACAATGTGTCGGTCATATATCCTCTTAGGTAATGCTTCACTCACAAAGCCTCAACACCCCTTGATCCAACAGATCAAGAATGACAAGTCTCTTCCAATCAAACTGATTGGTAACCAACATGCTATTAACACCTTCGAGAGATTCACTTGTACAAACACAACCCCAATCAATAAAATACTTTCACATGTGCACAATCAAATACAAACCTCTGGGGTCTTTCATACAACTTGATGTTGCTTCTCAACTTTCCATAGTAGCACTATCAACCGAATCTTTGAAAGAAGATTCCTCAATCATATGTTTTCCTTCCTACTTCTCATACAACAACATATCCTCCAAAATTCATTCTTCAATTAATACCAATCTATGCCTTCCTTCTCAACCAGGAAGCACCTCTTTATCCAGACTCCCTCTTAATCTTCAAGGAGATCTCTTTTATTCATGCTTCCTCTGGGGGATTATCTTCTTCCTTTTTGACATCAGATAATATTTCGTGGCTTCCAGCCATTTCATCAAAGTTATTGTCATCCCCATCATGCTTATCACATCAATGAACATCTTCACCAAGTTGAATATTGTGTACCTGCACAACTTGAATAGAAAGTACAACCAATATCTACAGAAGCATGATGTTATCCATACGGAAGCATTTCATATTTATGCATATTAGATACCCAAACTCATTTACAAACAAGAGACATGTACTCTTCAACGTCTTGCTAGGGACTTTTTTATACACCCTAGACTACTTCATAACAACATTCATTCCATCTAGGGTTTCAATGTGTCTTCCAAAGGTAAGACATACATTACTACAACATATAGAAATCCCTAGAAACAAACCACACAAACATATATCTACAAAGCATCTAAAAACCTTTCAAAATACATATGTTATACTTCTCACTAGGGATTCATACAAATCCTAGACTTCATACAAAAGAATCAAATTCAATCACAACCAATCCCAACTTAGTCATTAACCTGACCAACTTCCACTAGGGTTAGTTCCAACCCCTAGATTTTCAATCAACCATCAATCAATCACTAACATGACCAACTACCACTAGGGTCAGTTGCAAACCTTAGATTTCTGATCAATCATCAATCATCGAAACCATCAAAGAGTCATATTTCACAAATCTCAGATTATCATATAGTCAACATTCATCAAAGATTTCTACTTCAACTAATGTTTAACTTCAAAACCTTAGAATTCCATTTTCACAATCTCAACAATCTTACACAAATCTCAAATCATCTTATTTCAAAGAGTTTACTTTGACTAGGGTTTAATTCCAAAACCTTATAATTCCATTTTCACAATCTCAACAATCATTACATACATAGATATCATATTGTTACATTTCACACTAGACAATGTCACTACTAGGATTTAACTGCAAAACCCTAGATTTTCATTTTCAACAATCATTTAATAGATTTCAGATTGTTATATCACACATACAAGACAATTTAACTTCACTAAGGTTTAGCTACAAAACCCTAGATTTCCAAATATCATCATCCTAGAATCTCAAACAAGGATTTCCATTAAATCCTAAAACTTATGACCATCAATGACTAGGTCAACACACATATCTAAGAGATCATAATCATTCATAATCATATCATATGTCCAACAATATTAATACATATGACCTAGACCAAGCTAGGGATTCAACCAAGAGGACACATCTATACATGCCTAGATTTCATCATCAAGAAAATACATTTCATATCATGTGTTAAGAAAACCCAAATTCACAAATATCAATAAGAGTTAGACACACAACCATCTAGATTACACTAGGGTTTGATCAAACAAACACACACATATCAAGTAAATCAGTTCTAAGACAATATACTGGTTTTTCTCATACATTCCACTGAACCCTGTTGAGCTAGGGTTCCAATGTAGAAACATCGAAAACCCAAGATCACCAAAACTTCAAAGGTCCCGAGATTTTAGACCTTATCATTCAACCCTAACAAGTTAGGATTTCCTGATGAAATCATCAATAAAAACTTCAAACAAAATTTCACAATATCCCTAAGAAACTTAGGATTTCAAAGATTCACATTAGCATACCCTTCAGTTAGGGTTTTCCAGAACCTGTCTAGGGTTTTACATAGTCAATCAAGAATATGAGTGGGGTGGGTAGATTTATCAAGATATGAATCACCCAAACAAGAATCACTAAGATTCGATACAACTAGTCATAATAAAGTTAGTAATAGATTATCAAATGGATAATCCTTTCAATCACTGTATTTAGAACATACCTTTGTTTCTTGACTAAACTTGTCTTGAGAGATCCTCCTTATTGCAGTTGTTTTCCTAATCAATAAAACATAGGGAGAAAGGTGATTAGTATTTAATATAATCAACACTAAATGAGTACATGAAACCAAAACTGAAAATACATGATATACTTATCTTTGGGAGTTGTTGGGGGCTCCCTCCAAAGCTTGAGAGATACCTACAAACTTATAAAACAAAAAAAATGCTCTTTTATAAATTCTAAAACATATAAAGCAATATATGTAAACCTACAAGGAAAAGGCTTAATAGTGTAAGCCCTAATGTTAGGTTCTGCGGGCTCAACTTTCTTTGAGTCTCCTTCTATAGCAAGGTTGGCTTGATCCCATCCTCTCTTCTTATTCTTTGGATTCTCGGGGCAACCACTTTTATAGTGACCCTTATTTTGACATTGATAGCACTCTATCTTGGACATGTCAACTTTCTTCCTTGGTCTCTTCTATTGTTTTCCTTTATGATGAGCAACATAAGCATTTGATACTCCTTCAGGATTGGTAACCATAGAGATCCTTAGTTCTTATCGAGGATTAGGCCAATCCTCTTCTTTCAGGACCAGAAGTTAGAGGCTCCTTCAAGTTTGTTCTCACCCTTGATTGAGTTACACATCTTCCTTAAATATAATAGAGTCCTTCCCTGAGATGTTATCTATGAATGGATCAAGTGCTAGAGACTGTCATTTCCTTCCTTTTTCACCAAAGATCTGATACCATGTTAGAAAATCAGAAAGGAAGTAAATATTTTCTTGTTCTTGATAATTACTGGTGATGTTTCTTATTATTACGTTGATTTATATCTTATTTCTTTAGTTCATCAATCAATTACCAAAAGAAGCAACACATAAAATAATAGACACCAGATGTAAGCACATGCCAGGGACAAACCCCCCTCGAGGGAAAAACCTAGTCAAGATAATTCTTCCTTTCAATATTATTCTTTGAGACTCTTCACCCTAGACCAAGACTAGGCCTTCCCTCCACACCAAGTCAGCCTCCCATAATTTTGACCTCTTCCCAACAATTTTGACTATGTAGCAAGTTACGGTGACTGGCAGCTTCCGACAACAGTGAACTTGGAAACCTTCGATCTCCCAATCTAGGGCACGAAACAGAGAGAGACACACACACACCAAAATTTCAATTTTCCTTGTATCCTTAAACTTCCCCAAACTCGCATTCACTTCAGCTTCCTGGAAACATACTTCGCACCTTTTCCCAGCTACAAGAGAACTCTGCACTTATTCCCAACATCAAGAGATTTCCGCACTTCTTCTGAGCTACAAGAGAGTTCGAACTTGATGAGAGAATGATGCTCCAAATGAATTCTATGACCTTCCTTTTACATGCTTCTTGTGGGGTCGAATAGGGTCCTTAGGCCGACTTGATATTCTTCTAGGACAACATGGTGTGGAGGTTACATAATTCATATTTGACTCAATACTTAACCTTTTTACATGATTCAAAAGCCCAAGAAGGGTCTCTTTAAATGTAGAATAACTCTATAGACTCAAAATAAATCCTAGAAGTCCTCAATGGGGACTTTGACCTAAAACATGGTGACCCAAGAATGAAACCCATGCTTTAATAAGTCACAATAATAATAATAATAATAATAATAATTTTATTTATTCTTTTGTCAAGTACATTACATAATGACTCAAGTGCATTATTGAAGATCGAACGTAATTACATTTTCTAACACCATGGTGTACATGTAATTTGCTTATCCAAGTGCATTTATTTTTTGAGCATGGTCTTCCAATTCTTGTATAGAAAATAGATGCCAAGGAGACAAGTAATAATTTCATCAGTGGACTTGACTAATACTCCAATAATGAATGTACTTATGCTCTTGATATTCAGAAGTGTGTCTACAATGATTTTAGGATTGCATTCTAATTAGCCATGGTTAATGATGGTCGTGAGGAGTTGGGATGAATTGACATAATGATCTGAACTTAAACATGAATGCAAAAAACTACAGATATAATCATAAATACAGAGATGCAGCAGAAAAAGCTTCATTTTTCATTAATAGAAAAATATTGAACTATGCTTACAAATAGAATGGAAATAGGATAGATCAGACGATGGCAACTTATCTATGAGAAGAGATGTGGCAGCTACATGCCTCTAAATTTTGTTACAATGAGGCTCAAGGGCCTATTTATTATTGAAAAACATGAGAAAAACCTAAACAACCAAAACCCTAACCCCAAGAGATGTAACACCAAGATTTTGTGGGCCCCATTGGGGTTCATTGGGTAGCCAACTTTCCAGGGTCGTAACTTCGTCATATTATCTCCATTTGGTGCATACGATACCTTGTTGGAAAGGTCTCTCTGAGTATTATAGGTTTCACAATAGACCCCTACCTACAACAATAGGCCTGCAGAGGACCTCAAAAAAACGTTGTTTAGGGGGTCAAAACTACTCTGAAAGTTCAGGACCTGAAAACTTGCTAAAAATAGTAAATGATCAAATAAAAAAGGAAACATATGAAACTGACTAGAGGGTCTAGGTGGAATAGGTAGGTTCCCAACAACATCCACCTGAATCATTCCTACCCCCTTCGGAAGCAAAGGTCCCCATTGCGTGCAGAGTCTCCATGAGGTGAGGAAATTTATGTTGGACTTGGTCCCTAGTGAACCACTTGCCCTGGTGAAGGAGTTGGATTGCTTTGACAACTCAATATAGTTGTATCCTCTGTTGGTGAGTGTTCTTGATCTGACTAGTTGTGGCCTATTCCATGCAGTCTGGGCTGATCTATGTTCATGTTAGTTGTTCTACAATGTCAGATGTGACTAATAATGGTGGAAAGTATGGTTGAAGGCAGTCTATATTGAACACTGGGTGCAAACCAAGGAACGGTGGGATGTTGAGCTCGAAGGAATTGTCCCTGATAGCCTTGGTGATGGTGTATGGCCCATATCAAAGCAGACAAAGCTTGCGGCGGGGTCCAACGAGGCTCTCCTTCTACAAATGTAGCCAAACTTTGTCGCCCATTTGGAACTTGTGCGACACTCGATACTGATCATGGCACTACTTGTACTTAGCATTGGCTATGTCCAATATATCATGGACTTGCTGGCGGATGTGTTCAATGCGCTCAATGAAGTTGTTATCCCTTTCGGCTTCATATTGGACATGAGTCGAATTTTCTTGAGTGGCTGCAAATGGTATCGCCACATCAATGGGACATAATGGTTGAAATCCCAGCCCTACCTGAAAGGGGTTATGACCCGTTGAGCTGTGGAGAGATTTGTTGTATCTTTGTTGGACATAAGGGAGACTTTCATCCCACGTGCATGGATGCTTCGAGTTGTACATGTGCAGAATGTGTAGGATCATCTTGTTGGCAACCTCTGTTTAGCCATCAGTTTGGGGATGGAAAGCCATGGACTTAGTAATTTTTAAATCCATCATTGACCAGAGACTGGACCAAAATGCACTCAAGAATCTATTGTCTTGATCTGAGACAATGGATTGTGGGATATCAAAGTGTACCCACACTCGCTCAAAGAAGACCTTAGCAATGACATTTTTTGTGATACTCTTCTTGTACGCCACCATGATGGCCATCTTAGAGAATCTGTCGACGACTACGAAAACACAATCATTATCGTGCTTACTAGAAGGAAGGCCCGACATGTAATCCATGGAGATATATTCCCAAGGCCAACTAGGAGTAGGTAGAGGAGTATACAAACCTTGCTTCTTGATGGTTGGTTTGGAAATGGTGCAAGATGTGTAGGATCTAATGTACTTCCCAACATCCAGATGAAGTTTCAGCCAATAAAAATACTTCTGCAATGCCGCCACTATTTTCTCTACTTCGAAATGTCTAGGGACCCAACTGTAGTGTGCCTCCCAAATCATATTGGCACGCTCGCTTGAAGGAACACATATGTGTCCTAGGTGGCATAACAGTGCATCCTGAAGGTGAAAAATTGGAACTTTCTTCTCTTCCAGGAGTGTTTGGTATGTGTTGTCGAATTCTGGATCTCTCTTGTAAAGATGCAGCCACCATGAAGTCTTGTGCCCACATGAGTCGAGCACAGTGATCAACACCATAAACGATGGTCAGACGAGGCAATCAAAAACATTATTGGTGCTTCCCCTCTATACTTAATGTTCAAATGGAACTGTTGCAGGTAGGTGAACCATTTCTGATGGCGATCGTTCTGAAACTTCCCTTGTGTTTTTACGAACTGCAGGGATTGGTGGTCTTTGTGTATGACCATTTCCTTCCCCATAATGTAATGCTTCCATTGACAGTAGACCTGCACAATGGAGTACATTTATTTGTCGTAAGTGGGATACTTTTGGACTGTGTCTAAAAGTGTCTCACTGTGGTAAGCCATTGGATGCCCATTTTGAGTAAGAACCACACCAATAACGTAGTCAGAGGCGTCTGTCTCAATCTCAAATGGTTGTTGCAGGTCTGGTAATGTGAAAATTGGTGCAGAGCAAAGGCGATGCTTCAACTCGAAAAACACTTGTTATTGGGTTTCAGACCAAAAAAACTTTTCTTTCACTCCGCCCTTGGTGACTTAAAGGCCAAGTGATATGAGAGAACCCCAACATGAACCTACGATATAAATGGGTAGGACCCAAAAATCTGCGGAGCTCTATTAGAGTGGTCGGGGCTAGCCAATCCTGAATGACTTGTATCTTGGTTGGGTCCACATGTACACCCTACTCATCAATGATGTACCCAGGATGTTGAACCTAAGTAAGGCCAAAAGTGCATTTCTTTGAGTTAGCACATATTTTGTGTTGTCGCAGGGTTTGAAGGACCTGTCGAATATGGTGGAGGTTCTCTTCCCAACTTTGGCTAAAGATCAATATATCATCTAAATACACCACCATGAATGCATTGGTGAAGAGTGGAAAAATGTCGTCCATCAGTCCCTTGAAGGTTGCACGGGCGATTGCCAATCTGAACAACATGACCAACCATTTGAAAATTCCCTCCTTGGATTTGAAGGCGATCTTCCACAAATTAGAGGGTTCGATAGGCACCTAGTGATAACCTGACTTCAAGTCAATCTTGTTGAACTAATTTTCCCCCTTGAGCTAGTCCAGAAGGTCATCAATCTTTGGGATTGGGTACCTATTCCAGACAGTGATCTTGTTTAGCGCCTGATAGTCAATGCAGAGTCTCCAAGTCCCATCCTTCTTCTATACCAATACAATCAAGATCCCATAAGGTGATGAGCTTGGCATGATGTTCCCTTGTTGCAATAGTTCCCGAATCTACCTCTTAATCTCATCGTTCTCCAGAATAGAGCATCGATAGATCGGTCCATTTGGCAGCGACGCTCCCAGGGTCAGATCGATGGAGTGTTTGACTTCACAGTTCAGAGGTTACCCCTTAAGTGAGGCGAAAATATCCGTGTACTCCTCCACGACCTTGTCCATCTACTATTGTTGTGTAGAGGAGCCCTGCCTGGAAGCCATGGCCACAACCTTCTTCTTTCCCTAAGGGAGAATCATAAGGAAGACAAATTTCCTGGTCTGGGAAATGATCTTACTACATTGCTTTGCAATGACCAAATAAATGGTGGTAGGCTGGTTTACCTTTGGTATCCTGTACAACTTATTAGCCAAAGTAATAATCACAGAGCGAGGTCTAGACTCATATACAACATGTCACTTCCACAAGTATGGTTGCACTAACAATACATCACAAACTTCAAGAGGAGCAACATCACATAGTACCTCATCCATGACAGGCTTGCTGATGTACAAAAGGAAGCATTGTTGGCTAACGCAGAGATCTCATCCTTGGTGAAGCCACCCAATGGTGTACGGTTGTGGATGTGTTTTAGTCTTTAGGCCCAACCGCTTCACGACCTCTAATGAAATGAGGTTCTTTTGGCTCCCACTATCAACAATGAACTGCAACGGAGAACCCTTCACCCACATGTGTGAGTGGAAGAGTCGTCCCCCTCCTCTGGATCTTTAGGCTCAATATTCTAGATCATGGTGGTGGCCACAGTGGCACTGGGCTCCGCATCAATGATCTGCTTCCATTTTTCACTCCCCTTACCGGGTTCTGATTTAGAGTCGGAACATGCGTCTGATTTAGAGCCTTCATCTCAACCGCTAGTGACTGCTTGGCCCAACACTCACTTGTGTTGTGAGTGGAGCTCTTATGGAACTCACACCATTTTCTTGTGTCCTTATTTGTCTTCGTGGCATTGTTCTTTGCTTGCGGCTTCAGCAGGCTATCCTGGGTAGCCCCACCTTGGCTCTACCCTTTGCCCTGTGGTTTGGGGGCACCTTTTCCTTGCTTTGGATTCACAAATCCAAAGTCCCGCTTCTTCTGTTTAAACTTTTGCTCAATCTTGACAATGTATCGGTATGTCGTACCGAGCAAGGAAATGTCCAAGAACTCCATCTCGTCCTAGATGTACTTGTGTAGATAGTCACAGTACTTGAGCACCAAATGTCACTCAGTATCCTTGATACCCAGCTTCATGCGAAGGGTATGGAAATTATTTGTGAACTCCATCACATCTTCGTCCCTTCCCTACCATAGCATGGTCCACATTATGTATTTATCTTCATAGCTCCTAAAATGGTAATATTGTCCCTAGATGGCATCTCAGAAAGAATCCCAAGTGGGTGCAGCTGAAAAAAATGAGGTTTCACTCTCGTCTTTTTGTTCACAGTAGGTTTCTCATCGGTCCTTGACGTGTGGGGCGTCTTTGAGAAGTGCAAAAGTAATCTTTTCCTTATTGGAAAAGTCATAAACTAAAAATATCCTTCCAACGGATTTAACCATTTATCTACAGTGTCTTCATCTATCAGGCCCTCAAATATGGGAATATCAAAGTTAACTTGTACCTTAAAAGGAGTGGTGCCTCCAGAGTGGCTGTTGGATGAATATGTGTCGTCTGTGGGTAGTTGTCGAAGGATATGGGCAAAGTTATCCATCATCGCATTCCTTTGTCGCTCAAGGGTTTCCTCAAGCAACATTTTGAAAAGATCTCCTACCCCCTCATCTTTATTTTCTTCCGCCATGGGAGGTCGTTGGGGTTTGCGAGGCTGATCTTGCAGCAGTTCAACCAAATCGAGCCCTGACTCCTTATACCCTGACCTTGTTGGGGACATGCATAGAAAAATAGAGAAAGAGAAAACTACTCTTATACCACTGATCCAAACTTAAACAGGAACGCAAAAAATTACCGATATAATCATAAATACAGAGATGCAGCAAAAAAAAACTTCATTTTCATTAATAGAAAAATATTGAACTATTCTTACAAAAAGAATGGAAATAAGATAGCTCAGACGATGGTAGCTTATCTCTGAGAAGAGATGTGGCGGCTACATGCCTATGAACTGTGTTACAATGAGGCTCAAGGGCCTATTTATTATTGAAAAACATGAGAAATCCATAAACAACCAAAACCCTAACCCCAGGAGATGTAACACCAAGAGTTTGTGGGCCTCGTTGGGGTTAGTTGGGTAGCCAACTTCTTGGGGTCGTAACTTGGTCATATTATCTCTACTTGGTGCTTATGATACCTTGTTGGAAAGGTCTCTTTGAGTACTACAGGTTTCGCCACAAGCCCTTGCCTATGGCTATGGGCTTGTAGCGGACCTCAGAAAACACCGTTTAGGGGGTCAAAACTGCTCCGGAAGTTTAGGACCCGAAAAATTGCTAAAAATAGTAAATGTTGAAACAAATAAGGAAACATATGAAACTAACTGGAGGTTCTAGGTGGAATAGACGAGTGGCCACCAATATCCACCTGGATCACACAAAGATCAAAAGGTCACCCTTTTACATGATAGGAAATTGGCGGAAATCCATTCATGACTACTTTACAAATTGACATATTTTTTAGAGAGTGAGTGCTTTCCAAATGATTGCATATATTGCCAACTACATTGGATATAATCCCGATAATGCACATTCCATGTTGTTGTAATCATCATGGTGAAGTCCATTTCTCTAGTGAGAGCATCAACACTAGTGTTTTTACCAATTTAAGTATTGAGATCCACAATAGGAGTTTATGAATGCTATTGAGATGGTTAAGTTAGGTGGGTTAGTATTTAATGCCCCTATTTCACACTATCAAGTTCATTATGCAAAAAAAAAAATCAATGGTCGAATCAATTTTTTTTTGGATGTATAAATCATAAAAAGATTAAAATAATCTCAAATTTAATAAATTTATTACATATTTTTATTAAATTGATAATAGAGATCATCCTCAATATAATATAACTTATCAAAATCAAAATTTGTATCCAACCCTCTCAAATCATTAAAAGGATTATACTTATCCATATATGGGTGAATTTCTACCATGTTATTAACACTAGGAAGAATCCCATTGTCTTTATCAACATGATGATTATTTGAGGGTTGATAGAATGAATTATCTACTTTTGAGAATCCCTTATTTGATGTTTCTTTAGGCTCTCAATCTTCTTATGCAACTTATTATTCACATTGTTCTATGCATACCTTCATTAAATCAAATATTATTTGCAATCTAAAGATGTATTGCATCCAATTGTTCACCATGTGCAAGACATTATAATTGAATTTAAATACCAATCCTAACTATCATGTATTTAAGTACAAAAACATATACAAATATTTAAGTACTTTCCTTTAACTTTTTTCTCAATCCCTTCACTACGAAAAGTCTCTTCCTTAAGTTTTTTGGTGCACTTGTCATCCCACATAAGAGGTACATCGATATCTAATTTGGATAGATACTCCCTAATATACATCATGGACTAATTAACAATATATCCTCAACCATTGACCCCTCATGACATGATATTTATTTAACAAATTCCTTCATTGCCTTCAAATGCCACTCCACTAGTCCCATTTCTCTTATGTAAATAGATCCACATTTCAATCTCTTCAACCAGGTGAATGAGGTAGTGCTCATATATATTCAAGAATCTAAAAGATAATTGCCTTCACATTTCACACATTAAAGGAGGACTTGTCTCTTCCAATACATAATATATCATTGTTGTATTTCCTCATATGATAACCACCTAAATGTAAAAGTGAAACAAATTTGAATGTGTGTGTACAATGGATAAACATATAATAGTCTTGATTTTAACTATAGACTTCCAACTCACCTTCTTTACTTGGTTGGCTTATCTATGATTTGTTTTATGTTGTTGAATTTCTTTGGAAGCACTAAAGGTAGAATGAGTTGAAACACATAATTATAAATTATATTTGCTTAATGAAAAAAAATGCACAAATAAAACAAAGAGAATGTTTTATATAATTTAGATAATAACTATTATAATAGGCAAATCATGGTTTGTTGCTGCAAAAATCACCATTTATCATAAAATATTTTAAAAATTCCCAACAAAACCAATGGGAAATTAGCATTTCTTAAAACATCTTTCACCACGTTGCTCTTTTAATTAGCTAATAACCATGGAATCATTACCAGTTGTCCCTCATTGAAATATTGACTCAAATATTGTATCACATTGGCTTCTTCGATGTCACTTCAACTTTGGAAATTTGATCTTTTTTAGTCCTTCCATCTAACATTCTCCATTGGCATTATGTGATGTTCTGCTCAATGTACATTATGTTAAATGAAGGAGCTATTGAAAGGCGCTTATAGTATGGGATTCAATTGAACTACATGAAAAAACACTGCAATTCTTGGGGAAGTTGAGCACCACCTCATTGATAACTTAAAATGGATGACATTTGTTAGTACAAAATAACTATCAAAGTAACCTTTGACAATTTACATAAGTGAATGTTATTGAAAGTAATTGTTCACTGTAAAGACTTCTGTCATAAACTTTCTTCCTTGTGGTTTTCTTCTATTTTCTTCCTTTCCATTGAAAATATGTTTTTCAATTATTCAATAAATGTTGTTTTGAGGAAATGTGTGTACTCATCACACACCTCATTTCCTAAACTAGAATGTCATAATGAAAGTTTTGGACCACATATTGGATAGCCATATTTATATGTTGTTTGAATCTATGCAAGATAACAATAGTGTTATTGATATAGTGCAAATAATTAATAAAACTAAAATAATCATAATGAGTTAATTCTTGAGTGCACTTTTACATATGGAAAAAATGTGATAGCTTAAGTGCATCATGAATTGCTTATGTAAAAATTCTATGTAATTGAAGTTGTCTTTACCCTGTTGGTTTGGATATGCTATATATAGTGATCTTAGCCCATAACATTCGAAGTTTGTCGATAAGAAGCTCAATATATACATCCATATCTTTAACTTGATATTTCCATACTTATTTTTTAAAAATGAATTAAATACATTTTACACACATTATAGTATGTAATTAACAATAAAAATGAGAATGTATGTTGCAGATAGTTGGAATATAAATACCCATGACTATGAATGATAACATTGCATGGTTCTTTATTGACATCCAAGGAAGAAGATTGTTGTTTAAAACAGACATTGACCACACTAAGTAAATGGGTCTCACCTATGCAAATGGATTAACACCATCAATTGTAGAGAAAAAATTAACATTGCGAGGTTCATCTCTAAAGATGCAACAATTTTCTTCAATGCCTCTAAATGTAGAACCATCTATAAAGTTCTACATAACACCATCCTAACTCCTCATTCAAGCATGATAATCAATCAAGTAGGCCATGCCCTTGCACTTGAACACTTGTTGAAAATAGGGGATAATGAGGATACAAGGAAGAATCTTTTGTGACATGTGCTTTGTCATATGATCCTTGCAAAAACTATTAATTTTTATTTAGGGCATTCAAATTTTATTTCCCTTCACAGAATATTATGCAATGATTAAAACATGCATCAATTGTTTGACACTCCATTCCTATATCTTTCATAAGGGAATGCACTTCTTGGAATATGTAAGGGAAATTATTTGAATCTAGTAGGAGAATATCTACTAACAATCTACAACAAATAAACAAATGATTTTTCTAAATACAAGTGGATGTATCCTTCTTATAGTAAATGAATAATGATCATGAAATTAAAAATTTAAGCATTAAATATCTTAAGATATGTGTGAAATTGTTTTTGAAACACCATTCAAAAATTTCAAGTTCAAGAACAATAGAATGGTAGAGAGAAGACTTGTTTTGACCATTCATATAGGGGTTTAAATTGTTAGATCAATAAGAGGGTTATCATGATTCCTAACATCCTTTGTAGGTGCATCATCATCCACAAGTGCAAAAAAAGATGCCAAGAATCAAATTATTTATCCCACAATTTGCTAGCATATCATTATCGTTATCTTCCATTGTGTTACTAATATATCATTGTCTTCCATTATATTTTGGTATTTTCAAAGGTTGTCATTGGTGGGCAAATATTCTTTTCCAAAACCTATGTCTTTAAAAACATAGAAATATGATTAATGTTGTAATATGTGTGTGTGTGAGAGAGAGAGAGAGAGAGAGAGAGAGAGAGAGAGTAAAAACTTGGGTTAATCATCTTACCACCAGATAATATTCAAACCCCTTCGTAGGTTCCCTTGTTGTGTATTAGTTACTAAAATTAAAGTTCTTCCTATTTTCAAACATTTGCATTTTTTACATGGACAACAAAATTTGTAATTAGTACCTTCCAAGATGTTGTTTTATCAAACAAGTGTTATAATGTTCAAAATCATTCTCTAGAATTGATATCACCAATCTCAACCCTAACTCTTTTAAGATTTTCTATGCCTTTTCTCTAGATTTCCTATGCATCAACATTGTCTTTATTGGACATTTCTTAATTTGGATTTAGGGAGATTATGATTTCACCACATAGTAGATAGACATATAAAATATTTCCTTTTTTAAGGATGCTTGCTTTTTAACCATAATATTATGTTTCTTATATTTCATTTTTCCCTTTTAATTTGAGTATAATGTTTTCTTTTTAAATATTCAATTTTCCATAATTCCATAATTTTGTACCAATTCTATTTTTTTACATGTATAGCAAAAGAAGGCTCGTACTTAAGAAGACCCCTACTTGGGTATATGTATATAATCCATTCGTGCTTTCAACGTGATTGCACTAGAAACAAGACCCCTACATGGGTATGTGCATATAATACACTTGTGCTTCAATGTGATTACAATATAAACAATATTAGGATGTTGATTTACGAACATTTTAGTGTTGAAAAAACGATATGATATTTTTTCAAAATATTTTAGTAATAAATGATGTTTAGAATCATTGATATATTGATGTGTGATATTTTATTTTATTATTATTATTATGTTCAATTTTGATATAAATACTTACAATTTTTATTGAAATTAAACATTCTAATAAAATCATTTTTTAACCCCAATGTAATAGCATTAATAATTAAAAAAAAAATGAATAGGTTATAACATGTGCTTTATTCAATGGAATTTTTTTATCCAAAATTTAATAGATATATATAATTTATAAAAAAAATATTCTTGACATAATTAACTACAACAAATATTATCCACCATACATACTAACCGTAATTGTTATGGACAAAACCAGAACTAATTACAACTATAAATGGGTAACTATTCCAACTAATGCATACGTGATTTCACTCATTTCTATATAACAATTATTTACGGTATACATAATACTTAAACATTATCATAAAATACAATTTAAACATCTTTGTCACTACAGTCACGCACCTTTTTAATTATTCCTCGTATATAAAACATACACACCACATACATCAAAAACCATCCTCAGCCATTTTTATCAATTGAAGTTCAAACAAAAACTGAAATTTTATATCGTTCATGTAACCAACCCTTCACAACCATTCCTAATTAAAGCGTAAACAAAAACTCAAATCTAATAACAATCGTAGTCCCAATCAGGAACTTATAATCATTATATACAAGAATGTCATAATACATGTTACACATTATATACAAGAATGTCCTCATACACGTTACAGGATTAAAATGGTTACACAAGTAAAATTTAAAGCTACCCTCTGAAGATTCTATAGCCATAGACATCTTCATTGTCAACGGATCTTTCAGATCTTTCATAGACATTTTTAAGGAAAATACATATGGACATAGACATCTTCACTGTCAACAAATATTGCATAGATATCTTTATTACCAATAGATCTTTTATAAGAGAATTGTGATAATGGTGATAACTAATGAAAATGAGGGAGGAATGTGCGAAAAATATAAACTTAAATGAATTGCATCATTACTATTAACATTGGGATTCACTGGCAGAGCATTAGGAGATATATATAGTTTTGGAGGGGAGTTTGTTGAACTATTTATAGAAGATGTGCTTGGGTTGTCACCAACCGGGGAAGATGTGCTTGTTGAAATGTTGCTATATTTCAAATCATAACCTGAACCACACAATATGTGAAGCAATTAGTCAAAGCAATCTTCTAAAAGCCTTCATCACAGAAGACACGAAGCAGATATTCAATGAAATTATGAATATGCTCTCTTCTTGCCCCCAACAAACATCCATTCTCAGCAGTAGTCAACAAGAAGGATGACGTTTGGATTCAGCTGATTACTATGATTTACTGTGATAAAATTTTCATGAATTGTGCAGGAAATCTCTCTCGCATGTTTTCATGAACTATATAAGCAAGGCACTTACAATTAGCTTCCATCCACCCTAGTTTGAGTTGTTCCCGGTCAAAGACAAGTCGATAACCTGTCATGAAATTCTCTGCATCAAAGAGAAAACTGTCATCGTAAAAGTTTAAAAACCAAGTAATGACCCACTTTAATAACAAAATGTAACAGAAATGCTATTGATCAAATATAAAAATATAAAAACTTACTATTATACTTGTTATTCTATCTAGGATGATTTTATTTGGAAATAGCTTCTTGACAATTTTTTTGGAAAAATATCTCCATATGTGCAGCAAATATACAGCTTCTCATCTGGAATGGAAGAGAATGGTTGATACTGAACTAGAGTTACACTAGTTATTAAAGAATATTCCTATATACTCGTGGGATTAATAAAGATATTGTGTAACGAGATATCTAGAAAAGGATAATAGCTCAAAGACAAACATGCTATGATAAACCGTCAATACATTTCTTAACAATAAAACTCTGGAAAGCGCAAAATTATTAGAAAAGCAAGATTCAATGTACAATCAACACATTCTTTAGCGGGAAAACAATTAGCCATATATCATCTTTCAACCAGCTGGTTTCTATGTTTCAAATACTTGAAAGTGTAGCATGATAGTTAAAGTGAGATATCACAGTACCATTAGACGTTGGGAAGCCCAAGCATAAGTGTTTGGAAGGGAAATGGAGTTGCCACCTAATTTTTGGACAAATAGGGAAAACCAGAATAGGAGAACAAGCAGGACACTAAATTTATTTGGGAACTTAATCTTGTCCTTCATGACCTATGGTTGTTATGAAGGGTTATATGCAAGAGTAAATTTAGGCTTATTGAGGTAGTAGTAAAATAACCAACAATTTTTCACAAAGGAAATAAGAATAGCTAGGGTTTATTCTCCTCTTTCTCTTTAGTATGCCAATTAACTACTTGCATGAAGAAACGAGAGCTAGAAATGAAAGAATGAAAACCTCATTAATCCGTTTTCCCACCAATGCAAACATAAAGAAACGGGCATTACGTAAATTCATTTATTTCTGTTGATGAGCAAGCAAACTTGGAAGGGAACATTGGGTTTATTAGCTTTTCAGGCAGGTGATAGCCATTAACTAACTTCTATCTCTAATCAAACCCTAATCTAATTTAAATATATAGCAAGCTACAAGGGATGGAGGAAAAGAGGTGAAAAAGAAGCAGCCAAGAGAGTTAGAACCAACTCTGTATCAACGTAGTGCTTCTCATCCTGTGAAAACAAACTAGAATTATACTATCTCCAAATGAAATGAAACAAGAGAAACATGAAAACTATGCAACTAAAGATAAATCAAAGAAGTGGAAGTACGGATGACTTGTATGCCATCACTTGAGAAGGTTACCTCCTTTCTCACAAAGTTGTGTTGAAAATCTATTTGAATAGGAAAGAATCGATGATCAAATGTTAATAAGGGACCATGCCATACACCTCAATCAAAACAACCAAAGAAACAAAATAATATACAAGTCAACTGGAAAAGAAAGTACTAACTATAGAAGCCTTCAAATAGGGTTAAGATTGACAAAGAACAAATCCTAATAGGCATAAGAGCATGGAAGGAGGAAGGAGATCATAGGATTGTTGGAGGTTGTCTCATTGAACAAAGTTTCTCTGTAAATAAGCCTGAGATTAGAGACCCTTTAAAACCAGGGAAAAGGACAGACAAATAGATTTTGGCCACTAGAGGGGAATAACCAACCCTTTCACTAGCTTTCAGGTAGGTGGTTTTTTTAAAAGGGCCAAACCATAGATTTTGGCCCAGATTACCATAGGTGTTTCTACAAAACCCACACTCTATAAAACAACAAAGTGTGAATCCTTGGAAACAAACCTGGTAAGCTTAAAACAACCTGTGCTTTGGAATGCATGCCGGGACCACTTGATTCAAGCGAAATTTTGACTAAGTTCATTCTTCCTATAAATGTTTGGGAACTCAACAGGCGTTCCTCAACTAATTAAATTCCTAACTAGTGCACGGAGCTCAAGAGAGATTCTAATTAGCAAGGGAGGGGCCCAAATGTGTTTCCAAACAAAAATTCCAAAAAGGCACTTATTGGGACATCTAAGAGAACATTCCCCAAAGGCTTTCGTGTGTGCAAAGCACCAAAACATGTGAAGAAAGAAAGACCCACTATATTGCATGAGAATAAATGGAGATGAAGAAATTAGAAAGGAGAAAGCAACAACACCTCAAGTTTTAGAGAACCATTAAATGCAAATTAGGTTAACCTTGGAATTTGAAAGGATCTTAAGATGGCTGTCATTGGGGACTATTGGTATTAAAGAACTATCACAAAGTTGGTAGATCTAATGAGGGAGTATGAAGATCCATTTCCCAAGGAATTCTTAAATATGGAGGGCATAGCTTGATAGTTCTGAGAAGTGAAAAGTGAACTAAATCCTTATGCAATTGGTTAGGAAAAGGCCATACTAAATGATCCTAAACATGAAAACATAAGAACTTTAAAGGATTTGGGTAGTGTTCACAAGTTGAATCAAAGTTGCATACATGCTCCATTGCCTGCCCCTTCCACAAATGATATATTAGAAAATGTGACAGGGAAAGAGGTCTACTAATTCACAGATGGATTCTCTAGATACCACTAGGTAAGTATAGAAAAAAAACAAGAAAATATTACTTTTGTTGTAGAGGGCACTTTACACATTTAAATTGATGTCCTATTGTTTGAAGAATGCACTTGTAGTGATTTTATGGATTGTAGTTTCTTGTTATAAAGAATTCTTCCACAAAATATTAGAAGCACACTTGGATGACTTGACATTAGACATTTAGTTAAAGGAGCACATCCAAGTACTACATTATTGTTGAGGTGCATTATTTGTACAACATTTGAAGTGCTTCTCAATCACGTAGTTTGCAAGGATGGACTAATCATGGATCAAGCAAAAATTGCTTTTATATTGAGCTGTCCACCCCAATCAATGTGAGTACACTGCATGCAACATTGGAACACACTAGATATTATAGGAATTTTATTAGAAACAATGCAACAACCACAACAACTTTGGAGAATCTACTGAAGAATGACACAACAATTCCTCTGGATAGAGTGCTAAGAAGCTTTTAACGTACTCAAATAAAAGTTGGTGATTATGCCAATGTCAATGTTTCTACATTAGTCTAAGACAATCCATATGTATGTAGATGCATTAGGGATAGTGACTGGAGCAATGTTAATGCAACCAAGACAAGGAAGGATTGGTTATAATTTATCCTATATCAATTTCTAGTATGAAATTGTTGTTGATTTTTCCTAGTACTTCAGAATCAAGCCTATGTCTAAAACACGATCACAAACACATTGAAATACACACAACTCCAAGCACTTTGCACAGTGGAAATGTAACAATGGTGAATAAAAAAAGTACACAATGATTTTGCAGACCCAAAACTTGTTTATATTACAACTTTAATACAACAAACATAGGACTCCCCATACCATGGATCATTGCCCTTACAATTAGCCCTAATACAAGGAAAACTAGGGCTTCAGGTCAACAACGTTTGACTCTCAATATGCCCAAGATCAAAATCAAACGTGACTTACTTTCTGAAGAAGCGCTTGACCACACGCCTTTCAGTCCACTTGTCTTGAACTTCTGGAAGTTCCTTTGCCACCTCTATGCACAAAGTTACTGTTGCTCCAATACCTCTGCACATCAGCTACTCATAAGGGTACTGCTGCTCCAAAACACTTGCACACTTCAGCTCCACAAATTTGCCTTCTCACAGTGAATATGCTGCTCTAAAAATCACATATATAGGCTCAACAAATGAATCAATGCCTCATAGTCCCTTACTTCATAAAGGAGACTGTATATAGCCCTTAACTAATTGTTAAACCCTTCTTGGTTGGACAAACCTTCAAGAATATACCTGAACACTCAATCTACCTCGGAAAACGAGTCATCCACATCAACATACAACCCCTTACACTGCTCTCTCTCTGCCTGTAACAAAATACAGTCTCTGTTCCAAATCTGAGGCTTGTTTGACCTCCTTTAGGGCTGACCTAAACCACAAAAATTTAGCACATCCTCCTGAGGAAGTTCGGCCTTCACAACAAACTGAATTTAGGCATATTAAGCCTCTTCAGGGTCTCGGCCCTCTCCCTAATGCACAAAACAGTCACAGCCTCCAAAACAGAGAATTTAGGTGGAAAACTCGGCTAGTTTAGACCATAACTAGGGCATGGGTTAACCTTAAAATTTTGTGCTCCTTTCCCTCCTTAACTTAGCTAGAACGAAGCCCTTCTAGAGCATAAAACCACCACAAAAAGCTTGGCCTTGTCACAGAGCTGACTCGACCTTTTTTTCCAACACTTCTAGTCCAAGAAATTCAATCCTCTTCTAAGCTCAGCTCCTCCTGAGATCTACAGCTCCCTTAGCTCGTTAGACTTGCTTCTTGAGATGAGTTCGATGGTGTGTTGAGACCTCTTATGGTCTCCTATATTTATACTTTCCCAATGTTTCCTTTAGGTGCCCCTTTCCTCCTTTAAGGATGCCCTCACACAATAATAAGAATGAAAAAATAATTCTTTTAGTCTTTATCCCACCAACTTGTGCCCAAAGCCCACTTGGGTACATTTCCCACAAAACCACTTTTTCGTGGGTCAACTCCTTACAAACCCAGGACCCCAAGGGTTGTGGGAGTACCTCCCAAGCTACACATCTCAACACTCCCTCTTAGCGAGGAAGGTACTTCCACTACTTGGAAGTAGCTCATCAGCAACACTAGCCCAATCTTTGGTGTCCACCACTACAGCATACCCTATAGAATGAACAACATTATCCTTGATAGTGTTCCTGCCACTAGAAGCCCCTCACTTCTTCTTCTCATGATAAGCCTTCATCCCATTCCATGGTTCCTTCTTGCCAGTTGTAGAAGTTTCCTTACTCCCCACTGACCATGCGCTCTTCTTGGGTTGTGGATTCTCCCTCTGAACCTGCAAACTCCCACTTGAACTTGACTCCCTTTGAGTCTCAAGAACTTGCTTCTTCCATTTATCTATAGGATTTCCTGTAAGCCTGTATAGACCATGCTCCCTAACTCCAATGACTACTCCAACAAAGTTAGAGCCTTTGGGCTTGAGTATCGCTTTCCCATCTCAGAATATTACCTCAAACCCATTTAACTTTATCACTAAGACAAACAACGCGTTGTACTTGAGCTCAGTACCCACAATAGATCTTGAACTCATAGCAGCCCACTTGAATCCATCCTTAATGGAACAACACCTGACCCTTTGACAACTTTTTAACTCTTATCGCCAACCTCCATGTGCAATTTCAAGTCCCATTCAGTTAGAGTCTTGAAAACTTCTCAAAAAATTGTCATATGCTTTGACACTCTACTATCCACATACCATGCACCCTCATCAATCGTACCCTCAGAGAAATGAGAGACCAGAGCAAATTCTTCCTCGAGCCTTCTTGAGAAGTCATCCTGCTCACTTGAAGACGTAGCTGTCATAGCTATTTCCTTCTTCTTCTCATTGTCTCCCTTCTTTTGACGCGAACACTTACTCGCATAATGACCATACTCGCCACATGTATAACACTTCAACTTGTTCAAGTGCTTCTTCACTTTTCCCTAAATCTTTCCTGCAAGAGCCACATTATCTTTAGTAGACTTCTTCTTCTTATGAAGATCCTCGTTCTACAATTCTTCTTGGATAAAGTCATCCCATAACCTATTCTAATCTTGCAACTTATCTAGATCAACTATCCCTTTGATAAATGGCTTCCATTCCTTGGAGAAGCCCTTCAAAGCAGCCTCACTAACTTTGACTCTATAAATTTATCACCAATGGCAGTTAGCTCACCACGAACTTGAGAAAGTCTCGTCAGATACAGAGCCACACCTTCACCATCCAACATCTTGGTGCTCTTCAACTTCTCTCTCAATACCAACAACTGGTTCTCATTCTTATTCTAGAACAAGTCTTGAAGAGCCTTCCACATCTCTCGTGCAATGTTCTTCTCTATTAGATTAGGTATCAAGTGATCCTTGACACCATCTAGGATGATGAGCTTAGCCTTCGCATCCAACTATTCATATGCTTCCAACTCCTTAGGGTTTGTCAGTTTTTTAATCTCCTTGTCGCCAAACTCCCATACATTGTTCACTAGCAAGAACAGCTTGATCCTTTCCTTCCAGGGACTATAGTTGGACAAGCCATTGAGAAATCTAGGGCATAAATAGATAGTTGATTTCTCTACTTATGATAATTCCTTGTGATAGACTTTTTCTTTTTTTTATTATGATATTCTCTTCTTGAGTTATTATTGTGTTCTTTTCATCAAGACAATTACCAAATCATGAACAGTAAAGAGACAAGAGACACATTATATAGGCTTGTCATCCAAGGCCAAAACGTCTCACTCTTTGAGAGGAAAACCCAAACAAAATTATTCTTATATTACCTTCAATTGACGAATACCAAGACCATGACAAAGACCATTTACACTAGAGTCCTTCCAAGACCAAGTCACTAGCTTCCTCTTCAACACTACTCTTTCTTTTTCTCTTCTCGGCTTCCTTCAGATTCTCGACCTCTTCTTGTAGGTCTACAACCCTAACACAGAAACCCTAGATGACTTTTTTCTCCTTGAATAGTCTCCTTAAGAGAGAGTCTCGTTACACTTCTACTCGGCTTCTTCTAGTGAGGTCTTCCACCCAAACAAGATCACCTTAACGTGGCTGCAATCCTTCGACCTCCTCTTGACACCTTTGGATATGCTACCTTCACACATGAGAGGGTAAACTAGCCCAAAACAATCCGAAATTATCTTTATTGCTTCGCTGATGTAGAGGCTTCTTCTAGTATGTTTCTCGCACTTCTCCTTAGACTTGCTTCACTAAATTGCTTGTCTCTAAATGAGGCTGAGTATGGGTATATATACTTGTTGGTCATGACTATTTAGGTCGACATGATCCTTTGGAGAAAGGCCGACTTCATCTTCTAGAATTATCTCTTCGTTGTAGGCCAGCTTTTGGGCTAGTGACAAGGTCTTGGAGGGTTACTTACAAAGACAAGTATGACTCTTTACAATGTGTAACATGCCTTCATTACTTGACAATGACTCTTTAAACTTTTATGACTAGATGACAATATCCCTAAGGGCTCTCAATGGGAGCCTCAAAATAAAATTTCTTGCTCATGAAACCCATGATGCAAGCATTACAATAATTTTATTTCTCTTCTTTACATCTCTTACGTAAAATCATAATTACATGTCATTATGAAGACCAAACCTAGTTACACTTTTCAACACTCCCTCTTAACTAGGGAGGTATTCATAATGGTACTTGGTCATTCTCAATTTGAAGAAATTTTCACAAGAAGAATCAGATTGGTAACCCATTTTTTTAGCATCATATCAACCAACATTGTTACATAGCGAGGCCTTGACTAACAACTCTAACTCTCCACAATATTTGAGCTCAATGTTGGCCAGACCAATGATTTATAGACACTCTCATCATTATCTCTTCTGGAACATAACCCCACTTGGGTTCTCAGGGTGTGTTCCATCAGGGAAATTCTTATCTTGGACTCCCCAGTTTTCAAATAATATTGGTCCTCTACAACTACTCTTATCTTGCATTCCCTATCTCATCCTCGAAGAGCATCAGATGGCAAATGATTACCCAATCCTCCATCCTGTCTTCCCAGATGAAGACCAGAATGATGTGTTTATCTCTCCCTCTCAATTAGGGGGGACATATCAATTACAATAAAGGAATGTACTCATTCATATAGAAGGAATGTACCTAACCTCCCTCTTGGTTTACGAATTTTCAAGTTTCTTCCAAGTAAGAAACTTGTTTCCAGACTCCCTCTTAAATAGGGACCTACAACAGCTCTTCATACGGCACGAACCATATGTCACTTTCATCCATGAGTCAGTCATGTCATCATTCCTCTCATCATAAAGTGATTCATTAGTCTACATCTGGCCTTGCTTCATGTTATGCTTCTTTCATCATACTTTCTTCTTTGGAAGGATCTTACATCCTTATACATGGTTCTCTTGGAAGACATCCAAAGTTCTTTCCTTTGGCAGCCTTACATAAGCCCATCCAGATACTAGTTCCCAAATAAGAAATGAACACTTAAATCATAATTACCTTTGTGATGGTCTTTCATCATGACATCTTCCTGTAGGCATCAACATCCAACATACATGTTGACACATCTCCTAAAGATATGGATTGTCAAGGGTCTCCATCTTTTCTAGACTTCCATCAAAGTATTCATATCTTTCTGGGAGATATCATAGTCAAATCTTCTTGAACTTTCGGGTGTTGCCTGCCTTTTCCATTGTTGCATGTTCCATGATTTCTCCCTTCCTTTCTTCACATATTTCATTCCTATGAGCTTTCAATTAGAGTTCCTCAATTGTATTCAATCACCTCATACACCATATGATGACATATTATGTTGATTTCATCTAGTAAATATGTGACCCATGCATTCCTACATCCCTTTGAGGGAGGAGATCCTTTCTTCTATCATGCTTCTCAAGATAGAGCATTGATCCATATGACATGATTCCCATAATATCAAATGTAAGCATACATATCTCATCTTTCCTTTTGGGTCATCCAGACTTCTTGCAGGAACTTCTTTTGAATGAAGGAGCTTCATTCCCTTGATTTGCTTCATTGTTATGTCATCATACCATCATCCTATGAATTCCACAAGTTTGGAATTCTTGATAAAACACTTGCTTCCCCTCATAATTGGTGAACCTTACAATGAAGATTTCATCAAAGAATCATGAGGATCTTGCATATCCTATCCTGCATATGTTACCTTTGACAAATGTATAATGAGCCTCGTCCTAGATAACTTCTTCCTTTTTCCATAAGTATCACTTGAGTTTTTAATGAGGTTTCCAAGAGCTATATCCTACATAGTTGACTGCCATAGATTTTGTTCCAGACATCCTTCATGTTGCCTATGTCATGAGCTCTTCTAATGATTCTATCATGATGCCAATTTCTAATATGACGCATCCTATCTTATTTACAATGCTTCCTATCTATAGTTTACATAACAGAGGAGTACCTTTTAGTGAAGGAGATTATCTCAGTCATAGTAGAGATCTCTCACTTCCTCCTTAGACTTCTTCATCTCAGGTTCTTCCACTTCTTCGGTAATGGGTTTCTTCCTTATTTCTCTTGTTATTGTCCCTTTTAAATTTAGGATAATCTCTTCTATAGTGCCCATATTCTTGAAATCCATAGCACTGAACCTTAGCCATGTTCTTCTTTTTCTTCTGAGGACTAAATTTACCAAACTTCCATTTTCTTTTTGTCATAGCAGCATATGATTGATTCTGATCATTTGATCCTACATTAGTTCTTGCCTTCAGTTTGGTTTCTTCGATCTAGCATAATGACCATAGATCCTGGAAAGGAGTGGCTTCTTTCTTCCCATAAATACTTGAAGTGAAGTTGCCCCATTCCTCTTGTAGTGCATTCAATACTATAGTGGTCATTTCTTTGTTAGCACATTATTTCACCTGGATCTTGAAGTTGATCTCTTATTTCTGAAATCCTCATAAAATATGAAGTTACTCCCTCTTCCTTCGAGATCTTCAATTTGTAGAGTTTTTGCCTTAGAGAGATAACTTCTCCTGTAGTACTTACGTTAAACAACTATACCAATTTGTCATATATTTATTTTGAAGTGTCTAATTTTGATAGGATGAGAGAGTCTTTGGCGGATTCTATGAGAATCCTCTAGGCCCTCACTTCCCCTTTCATGAATTTAGCAAGTGCTTGAGTATCTTCTTTGGGAGGCTGGGTTATTGACCCCTTGATGTGATCCATGACTTCATTCTCAATAAGGTTTAGGTCGTTTCTTTTCTTCCATGCCAGAAAATTTGAAGCTCCAACTAGTTTGTTGCTTTCCTTGCAAAAAGACATTTTGATAGATTCAGATGAAGTCATATACTTACTTGAGTAGATTTTTCTTTCTACACTTGCATACTTCTTAATCTTGATAGTGGTATATGTAGTAGAAGACTACTCCTTGAAACATTCTTTGATGAGAGAGAGCTTGCTTTACAAACCCTTTTGAAGATGATGACAATGTTCTTCAATCTAGCCTTCCTTAGTCTTTGAAAAGATTCCACTCCTTAGATGATGGATGAGTGATGATCTCAGAAATGCTTCTAGGGTTTTTGGTCTTTCCTTTTGCTTCCTCCTTTATGATGATTCCAAGACTCTTGCTAAAGTAGATTTCTTCCATCTAGGGTTTCAGTATGATGAAGATCTTGATCTCTCACTGGGTATTCTTTGTCTCGCTTTTATCCCTTTCTTGAAACTTGATCTTTGTGTGTCTCCTTGATTAGATGCCCCTAATTGACTTTAGCACCTTAGCTCTTCTTACATGTTGAGAAATCTAGGGCATCAATAGATAGTTGATTTCTCTACTTATGATAATTGCTTGTGAAAGAATTTTTCTTTCTTGATTATGATCTTCTCTTCTTGAGTTATTATTTTGTTATTTTCATCCAGATAATTACCAAATCATGAATAGTAAAGAGACAAGAGACACAGTATATAGGCTTGTCAGCCAAGTCCAAAACTTCTCAATCTTTGAGAGGAAAACCCAAACAAAATTCTTTTTATAGAACCTTCAATTGACGAATACCAAGACCATGAAAAAGACCCTTGACACTAAAGTCCTTCCAAGACCAAGTCACTAGCCTCCTCTTCAATGTTGCTCTTCCTTTTCTGTTCTTGGCTTCCTTCAGATTCTCGGCCTCTTCTTGTAGGTCTGCAACCCTGACACAGAAACCCTAGCTAACTTTTTGCTCCTTGAATAGTCTCCTTAAGAGAGAGACTCATTACACTTCTACTCAGCTTCTTCTAGCGAGGTCTTCCACCCAAACAAGATCACCTTAATGTGGCTGCAATCCTTCGACCTCCTATTGACACCTTCATATTTTCTACCTTCGCACGTGAGAGGGTAAACTAGCCCAAAACAGACCAAATTATCTTCGCTAGCCTTCCTTCTTGCTTCGTTGATGTAGAGGCTTCTTCTAGTATGTTTCTCGCACTTCTCCTTAGACTTGCTTCACCGAATTTCTTGTCTCCAAACGAGGCTGAGTATGGGTATATATACTTGTTGGTCATGGTTGTTTAGGCTGACATGATCCCTTAGAGAAAATTTGACTTCATATTCTATATTTATCTCTTCGTTGTAGGCCAACTTGAGGTTGGGCTAATGACAAGGTCTTGGAGGGTTACTTACAAAGACAAGTATGACTCTTTACAATGTGTAACATGCTTTCATTACTTGACAATGACTCTTTAGACTTTTATGACTAGATGACAATATCCCTATGGGCTCTCAATGGGAGCCTCAACTAAAACCAAAATCTCTTGTTCATGAAACCCATGATGCAAGCATTACAATAATTTATTTTTCTTCTTTACATCTCTTACATAAAATCATAATAACATTTCATAATGAAGACCAAACCTAGTTACACTTTTCAACACAAGCCATCCAACCTATCCTCATACCTCAGACTAGTGACCAACTTCGCCATGTTGCTAGTCATTCAACAACAAGGCAACCAACTCTCTCTTTAGTTGTTCGTTATGCACACTATGATTCAGTTGTCCCTTCAAAGTAGTTATGATGCCATGTTAATTTTTCATAGTACTTTAGAATTAGATGTCTAAAACTGAATCACAAACACACTGAAATACACACAACTCCAAGCACTTTGCACAATGGAAATGTACCAACAGTGGAACAACAAAGTATATAATGATTTTGCAGACCCAAAACTTGTTTATATTACAATTTTAATACAACATAGTGCTCACGTACAGGGATCATGGCCCTTACAATTAGCCTTGATACAAGGAAACCTAAGGCGTGAGGTCAACAACGTTTGACTCTCAATCTGCCCAAGAGCAAGAACAAACTTGACTCACTTGCTAAAGAAACGCATGACCACACCCCTTTCAATCCACTTGTCTTGAACACCTATGATGTAGGAGCATCCAGTGCCCTTAGTCAAAGGGAGGAATACAAAGCGGAGTGGCAGAGGAAGACATGGACTAGGGGAGCAAAACAGGGAAAGATCTGTTTTAAAACAGATTTAAAGATGGAATGGATAAGTCTCTTGAAGACGTGTTATTGTTGTAATATGCCATGTGTTCATTTGCATGTATGCGTATGAGAGATTTAGGGCTTTTGTTGGAGGATTGATGGGATCCTTCCGTGATCCGATCCAACACTTCTTATATATATATATATATATATATATATATATATATATATATATATATATATATATATATATATATATATATATATATATATATATATATATATATAAGTTGATGAACCTACATGTTCAGAAAGGAGAGTCAAAGTGATATATATAGAAATTGTGAGAATAGAGTGATTAAAATGTAGCCAGAGGAGAACTCGTTCTAAGGCTGCGATGCCTTAATTCTATAACCTTATACATATAATGAATAGATTGTGTATTCTGTGGGTTTTCATTTGTCTGTGTCATGTCTCTTTTCAACTCTGTTTCATATATGTGTGCGAGGGTTTAAATCCTAAATTGTGAGTGCATTGATTGACCATCGATCACAGTAGGATCAACGGTGATCCAATAGAATATTATTATATGTGAAAGCGTGGTGTGAACGTAGGTGGGCAAAGGAACTGGATTTAAAGCGTAGATTCCATCAAAACGACAAGGTCAGACCAAGGAAGAAAAATGAAGGGATGAAGTGTTGATGCACATGATTTGTTGGATCTTTGTGATCAATGGATAGGATCAAGTCTGTAAGAACAGAGTTATCACATCGGCAGAAATCATTTCCAAAGGGCAGATCTCAAACTTCAAGGAGTGCCGATGGGCGATCACCGATATATCGCATCGGTGAAGAATCAATGAAACAATATGGGAATGGATCGAAATGATGATGCGATAGTGGATTGTGATTGAACAACAACCGTCGGATCAGATCCAGGATCGACGGTTGTGATCAACTCGCTAATTGCATGTTGGAGAGGTCAAAGGACTAATGACAATGGAGGGGCAATGGTCAATATGCCGATGGTGATATCACCGATAAACTAATGGGTTATTGGGTAGTCAAAGTCTGGAGGAGATCAAATTTCGCGTCAATCGGGTATTAGAATCAGAACAGACCTGTGGGGAAGCGATAAGAAACGGAATCGATGACAAATATAGGTCCGGGTATATAATTTTGAAATCCGAACAAAGGTTTCGGAGCGGGGTTTCTTTGTTATCCCGTGTATCTCCGATATATGTGCTGGCCAAGGTTTTAAGGCTCAAACTCATGTTTGAAAGCTCCCGATGTTAATAAAGGTCGATAGTGTGGTGGCTCTGATTCTTGTGTGGTCCATGATTTTAAAGGCGTATAGCCTCAAAGCGCTTCATATAGGCTTTGTGGCCACAACCCACAGGCCTCAGGATCAATTATTTGTAAAGGAAAGGGATTTTGCTTAAACCCCAATTTCTCTTTTCATCAACCTAGCAGGTAATTTGGCACCTCTACTCACAGAGTTACTGTTCCTCCAATACCTCTGCACATCATCTACTCACAAGGGTTTTGCTGCTCCAAAACACTTGCACACTTTAGCCCCACAAATCTACCTTCTCACAGTGAATATGTTGCTCCAAAAATCACTGTATATAGGCTCAAAAAATGACTCATCTTCTTACAAATCCCTTACTTCATAAAGGTGACTGTATATATCCCTTAACTAGCTATCAAATCAGTGACATCCCCTGGTTAATATTTCTCTCTTGTAAATAATTAAAATGATTTTAAATGGTTGAGAGAGGGACACAGATTCCATTGTTTGAGATAGGAGATTGCTTTAGATAATTATTGTTTTAAATATCAGTCCTGGTTGGTTGAGTGGGCTAACTATGCCATAAATTAATAGAAGAAATAAGGACAGGACCAGTTGTGCTTTAGCTCTAAACACAAGCAAGAACATGACAAAGGATTGAAGGCAACATGGGCTATGCAATCCAAGAGGTGGGTTGTCGTGCAATTGTGGGGAGAGAATGGGCAGTTAGTTGGTTGGAAAGAAAATAAAAAGGAGTGGGAGACAGGGCCATCGACGGATACATGTGCTCTCTCTCTCTTGAAGAGAGACACATATTCATACACAGAGAGGAGGAGCTTTCTGGGAAAGAAAAATTTGTGGAAGAGGCAACGAAAGTAACATCTCGAACAATGCTACTGAGTGCTAGAGAGAGTTAAAAACTAGTTGAAGAACCCTCTTAAGAGCTTGTTGGGCATAAGCATCACAAAGAGAGTAGAGGCTTGCCTCAGCGGATGAAGGCAGTGTGGCCCAGTGGCAAGTTGTTTTGTTGGTTAAAAGCCCTCAGAAGCTCTCCACCTCAAGCTTTGGAATCTAGCTCAGGGGTGACAGTTGCGAGTAAGACTTGGCTGCATCTGTCTATTGTTGGATGGGAAGTTGGAGTCCCACTCACTCTTATAAGATAAGTATAACCTTATGTTTATGCTTGTGATTACTATAATGTCTTTGTTGTTCGTATCAGGAGAATGCCATGCTAATGTTACGGAGTTTTGGTTCTTACACGCATTAGTTATATGGATGTTGTATGAGGCATGATATGTAATTGTATGGTTTATATCACTGACTAATATGTCGTCGGGACTATTTAAAAGGTACTAGAATAGTGTGTGGTTGTATTGGTTATGTTCTGATAGTGACCAACATGGAAACTCCTTATTATTTATAGTGGTATAATTTTGATTTTACTGCAAGATATTGTTAGCATTGTCTGCATTTCTGAGTAGGAATAATGGACATTCCTCACTCCTTGGCCATATTGGTCGGCTTACCTTGTATGGTTGACTTTTCAAGTCTTCTAGTGAAGCATGCCCAGGTTCTTGGGTCTGCATTTTCACCTTCTCAAAGCTCAGGCATAAACAAGCCCTGCATTTCTGTGTTGTTGATGAGATTGTCTCATATGCCTTGATTACTTGGTTTTATGTTCCCTAGATTTGGCATGAAATGGAATCTATGCTATGAACATGATGAGGAACATTTTCTCATTGGTAACTAGTTCACTATATATTTCTTAGTACCCTTATGTTAATAAAATTTTCATTCTGATAACCTAGTAGATTTATGTTTAGGAAGGTTGCATTGAAATGTATATCCTTCATTCTGGTTGGGGACAATTGTTGGTCTTTGGAGTATGTTAGCCACATTAATGAATTATGTCCTCAAAGGTAGCTCAATTATCATACTGCACCCATATCACAATGGTGAAACTGTAATTGTATTTATTATGTTTGATGGTAGAATTCGTTTAGACCTGGTAGTTGCCTCACATTATAGCAAGTATATCTTGAAAGAAAGTTCAATGTTAGACCTCATTCTTAATATTCACCATTTTCCATCCTCCTTTCTGATCATCATTGTGACAACTAGGAATATTTCTACTAAATTGGGTTCTTGAGGAATTGAATGTACACAATTGTGCAGCCAACAAACACTAGTGATTGGGGAATACTAAACCATGTAAATGGTTTTCTTTTCATAATCTTGAAAAAACCTCTCAAGGTAAATTGATGGAATTTATATCTCAATGACTGCTCAGTTATGCTAGTATATATCTCAAGTTTAAGACCTCTTAGAGGGATATTCATTTATATTTTCTTTGTAGTGGCATGATATGCCATTTACAATGCTTTAACTGGGTTAATCCATTGTTCTTTATGGATATAATTTGGGGCGAGTTGAATGTTCTTAAAGGAAAGTCACAATGGCCATTTCCATACTCGTTACAAATGTAAGTTATGCAATGAATTGAATGTATTGAAGGTGGGTACCTATAGCTATTCTTTCCCTTACATCGTTCAATAACACACTCATTGCTTCGGGAAAACACCACAAGAAATACACCACACACACACACGCACACACACACACATAGATATATATAACCATGATAATTCAGTGGAGAGGATGGGTTTAAACCCCAAGGGCCAAGTCGCATAAGCTCATATGACCTCATACCTCAACCGAGAGTGGAAGCCAACCCAATGGATGGTGGAGATTTGATTGGAGGATCGACGGACATCAAAAACATCAGCAAGGGAGAGGGGAGCCCCCACTTCAATTAGGACCATCAAAGGACTTATGGGCAATCAATGGCCAGGATGTCAGCAGAACCGCCTACCCCCCCATGATGTCAATGGGGAAGGGGTGAGTCCTGTATACCATAGGATGAAAAGCATAGCGGTGGACCATTAGATCGTAGACGTGGAACTCTTTCGAAGGAAATGAACCCCAGAAGAAACCCATCAAAGGAAATGGCTTGAGCTAAAAAGGACTTTCCATGTTGTTAGTTCTCGACGAGAACTCTTCTCGAGGGAAACTTCATGGAAGGAAATATCTCGGAAGAAATATTCACGACAGTAAAGGGATTCTTGGCAAGAATTAGATCCTCGGAGGAAACTCCTCAGAGGAAATGGTCGTGACCATGGGTTTCTCTTGAGATCATAATGTCTGAGGTGACGTGGCAATGACGTCAACGATAAACCTTCTCGAACTAAACATTCTATAGAGAAAATGGTTCTCGACGAGAATGATTCCCAAGGAAAACGATTCAACGGGATAAAGGAAACCTCTGAGAAGATTAGCTCTGGGGTGACGTGGCCTTCAAGGGGCCTACACCCACTCACATTTCATGTCGAGCACATGCAATAACATGGGCTATGCAAACCATGAACGAGTCAGAAGCTTATGGGTGGTGACATGTTATAACCTCGGGACATGGACGAGTAGGCAACTAATACTCCATTTCTAAGTGGCTGTTAGAGGCTGACTCATCTAACCACATCGACGCCATGTGGCGGATTGATGACGTGGCACTAAACTTTAAGTGGTCATATCTTTCAATCCAGAGACTAGATCAGGAAAAAATTTATATCACTAAAATCATCTCAGCAATACGAACACAACTATGTCATCTATTTAATATTTTGAATAAGTAAAAAAGATCGAAATTTTTAGACCCCATTTCCATAACGCTACCTTGGATCTTGGGTCATCATAGTGACCACCTCCTTCTAACCTATGTTTGGGGTGGGATTAGGAGGGGATTTGTTACAGAGTGGTATTATAGTTTCCAATTTCAACACTTGGATCTATGGAAGTGAGTGGAGCTCAACTCTAAGTATAGTAATTGAATGCGAGTTTGATGGTATCCTACTCACAACGTTGATTTGGATTGCACATTAACTGCAATGATGATCGACTTGTTATTTTTGATAAATTCCTTGGTAATGCATGTACTTGCTAGCTTGCATCTTGAAGGTTTGGACAACCAGTGGTTGTGACCTTAAAGATCTTCAATTCTCTCTAATTTTGCAGAACTGCCTACATGGCGGTGAGTATGGTTATTTGTAGCATACCATCACTATTGATTGAGTGATGCGATCTTGCATACTTGGAATGATTGTGCATGTGAATGTCCCTATGACATGAGGGATGTGGGGGAAATTCATGCATCCTTGTAGCCTAGATATCATGGCTTGTTTCTAATTGAATGTAAGTATATGTATATGAATATATTGATTGGGATGGGGGAGTCCCATTGCCTGATTGTTATATGGTAAAGAATCTCGGTGGAGGTTGACTATTTCTTTATGATGATTGCGTCATCATGTTTTCCTTATAAATGCTTGTCTTCATGGTCAATACCTCCCCTATTTAAGGAACGGGGTGTGACATACGAAAATGGCTAGTTGAAGCCTATAAAGGTTGTTATCTCACTATGAGATAGAGCATCCATGTTCAATACTTGAACTAGATGAGTTCAAAGGCAAGGGTCTTGTGTAGACCTTGTAGATGAAGGATTTGTAGCTCTACTAGAGAAAGAAACTGCAATATTAGATTTTATCTTGAATTATCAGGAGTCCCTTGGGTTACATCATCCTCTTGAATAAATTCTTATTTTATCCATATGGGGCATTCTTCTAGTATAATGGACAAAGACATTGAAAAATGTGGCTCAGGTAATGAGGACATGGTTGCAGATGTTGATTATATAGCTGCATATGGCAGTCAATTTTAAGAAATTCATTGCTGATTGTTGGCCTTGGTAAAAGACCCTGAATATACATCCACTGTTATGATTGCTTGTGGTAAAAGTTGACTTCTCAATTAATGATGATGGTCTCAGTGAGAGACTGAATGAAGCCAATGAAGGTTGGCATTCTTTTAATTTTTGAAGATAGATTTTAACAAGTGATAATAGGGGTCTCAATAAAGGGGTTGATAGCAATTAATGCTGATAATTTCGAGTAAAAGTATGAAATTTAATCCTGTAAATACATGATTATGCATGAAATGATGCTGATGTGTTAAAGGGTTCTAATTAATCTCCTTAAGATTGTAGATGCCCTAATTACTAGCCTTGGTATAAAGGTTGAATTTAAATCGTTACTTTGGTCTTGGTACAGAGATTGAATCAAATTAATGATGTTGATTTTCGCATTGTAGTTGGTTTCCAATTAGAGATGAACTTGACAAAGAAAACTGGAATCTTCTGAAAGCATGGTTATAAATGAGTTGATATGTGCATGTACATGTAGTACTTTTGGTTTTTGAAAAAAAAAATATGTTGAGATATTTATGTCCTGGATTTTGAGACATGACACTAATATGTAAATTGAGACGTGTGTAGTTGCAGGGCAGCAGGCTTGGTACAACAGAGCAAGTTAGCTGGTATATGTGTTTTAGGCATTAAATGAAAGACTCTAAAACAATAAACATTTTACTAACAATTCGTAGCAATTCCATTTCATGTGCAACTCACTTCAACAACGAATTTCTCCATGTAACAACGCATATCATAACACATTTTCCAAACAAGAGATTTTTGTTTTGATTATTGGAATCAAGGGAAACTAAAATTGACATCATTAGCATATCCCTTATATTAAGAAATTTTGGTGACAAAAAAGGTCACATAACATTCCTCAAGGAGACCAAGGATACGTGAGATTAACATTGAGGGTTTCTGAGGATGGAAAATGTTGTTGCCCTTTTAGAAAATCTAATGGCTTGAGGCCAATGAGAATTCTAATAACATCATCTAAAAAGCATTGTAGAGAGTATAGACACGCTGAATGCGGACATGAATATCATCCACTTGTAAGTTATTTATTATATGTCTTTGTATTGTAGATTATTTTTGTAAATGTTTATATGTATATTGTATTTTAGATTGTATGTCTTTGTATTGTAAATTGTATTATCTTTCTATTGTAAATGTATTTTATAATATTCTTTTGGGAGGTGTTTGAACTATGTTGTCATCTTGATGTGGACTAGAAATATTATTTGATTATTTTCGTTAGGGTTGATTAAGGGGTTAGGTCAAGTTAGGGGTTAATTAATTTATGGGCTTAGGGATAAGGGGTTATTGTTTAAGGGTTTATAAGGGGTTAGGGGTTAAGGGATTAAGGGTTTAAGGGCTTAGGGGAATGGGGTTAAGGTGTTAGGGGGTTAATGTATATTGTTTAGGGGGTTAATTTGGACCTAGAGGATTTAGAGGTTAATCATGGGTTTTTATGGAGCATTATTAATAAGTTTTTAAAGTATATTATGCAAAATATGACATTAATAAAGAATATGACATTACAATGATGAATAAAAAATAAGATCAATATGTTTTTTATTATGGTCATGACTATATATCGTAGAAAGTGTCTCACTTCCTACATGTCAAGAAAAGTAACATTTTTCTTAGATTTTTTCAACATATTCTTAAATATCTTAATAAATTACACAAGCATCATCATTGATTTGTTGTCTTTGTTTTCCTTATATATTATATTTATAAACTATTGTTATATAGATGTTTCAATATTTTCTATGTATACTAATAATACTTTATTGGTTGTAATGGTATAATATCAGCCCCTAGGGCATTGTTCGATGAGGAAGAGGTGGTCGTAGTACAAGCACATGTTCTTTACAAGCACATGTCTAAGAACATGGAGAGATTAATTGAGGATCAAGCTAATGATCCTATGGAAGAAGATAATGATGATGATAACATAGTTGAAGAAGATGAGACAAATAGATTGATCCAGGACACATTTAATAATGTTGGAATGGATGATGATGACAACCAGTATGATGATCGTGATTTTGATTTTCATGTACTTGATATGGAAACTAAAACTCTTTATGAAGGCTTAAAAACATCTATCCTCTCTGCTCTATTGTTGCTGGTAAACTTAAGCATGGTGAATGGTTTGTCAAACACATGTGTGACACAACTCCTAAGGTGTGTAATATATTTTGTGACATTTAATACTATATACATGATAAAGCAATTATTTGTTTTTAATGTTAGGATGTCGATCTTCATCATTTCATTAATTTGTAGCATTTGAATGCAATATATATGACTAATATTGTTTAGTACATTAACCAATACTATATTTTTTATGTTGTAGATTACTAGGTGAATTTATGTTACTGCCGTCAAATGTTTCACCTCGTACTTATCGAGATTTACATGTCAATATGAAAGACATTGGAATGGAGTATCAAGCTATTCATGCATTCTCTAATGATGATATTATTTATTATAAAGAACATGCGTTGAAAGACAAATTCCCCAAATGTGATTAGAGTTGATATCAAACTGATAAAGTAACAAAAAAGGTGTATCACAAGGTTCTTATTTATATTCCCATAATTCCACATCTCTTACAATTGTTCAGGTGAAAAAGTGTAGAAAAAATTATGGATTACCATGCAAGGAATAGAAGTGAAGATGGTGTTCTTCGAATGTCTGCAGATGGATTTGCATTTAGGAATATAGAGGAAAAGTGGCTAGTGTTTAAAGAAGAACCTCGTAATCTTAGGCTTCATTAGCAGCTGACAATGTCAATCCATTTGGAGAGGCCAGATCTATGTACTCAATGTGATCTGTTTTTGTTATCAACAATAACATTCCTCTATGGAAGTCAATAAAGAGGGAGAAAATAATGTTGACAATGATTGTTACAGGTATTAAGTTGCTTACAATAATTTTTTTTAGTACAATAACATCTTATTTGTCTTGTGTGTTTCATAATTATGTCCTATATTTTTTTGTTAATTTACTCATATTTGTTCAATTATGCCTTATTATTTTTTTTATTTACTCATATATGTAGTTGTTGGATATTGTATGTTCAATAAATTAAGTACTAGGTAAAATATATGAATGTATATATCGAGCCTCTTATCGATGAGTTAGTGGAGTTATGGAACAATGTCACTATGTATGATATCTCTAAACCATTAGTTACATAAAGGGAATTTGAATTCCATGCAATTCTTGTATCGAAAATTAATGATGCCCCAGAGCTAACACGTTTTTGTGGTATGTAATTATAACGTTACCCTGCACTTTAATAATGTTTTATTTTATAAAGTTCATTTTAAGTATGGTTTTTAAATAGCTTGACCTTCATTGTACATACTTAAAATAATACATATAAAAATTATTCCATCTCTTGCAGGTCTTCAAACAAGGGGTAAATTTTCTTGTAGAGTTTGTGGTCCTAAGATTAAATCTTGTCATTCAAGACGCTTAGGAAAGGAGGTGTCTGAAAAGTATAGGAACTTCCTTTATAAGAACCATACGTACTGAAGTACTGAAAAAAATATTTTCAATGAGAAAGAAGAGGCTAGAGTAAAACCATGGAGAATGACACCTCATGCATGGAAGTTGCAATATAATAGAGTCTCTCAAGGTATGGATATTTGAATTTTCTATGTATCAACATACATTATATGTTTGGATTATTTTATATTTTTATAGGATTTTCTTCACTGTACTAATTGACAGGTTATTTTTTGTTATAATATCTTTATCTATGATTCACATTGTAGGTTGTGAAGGAATTAATAACAAGGGACTTCCACGAGGAATGAAAAGTTATCCCGAGAAATTCAATAGACTCCCCTACTATGAGAACCTAGAAATTGTTCATTTGTTTGATACAATGCATATCAGGAAGAATGTAACAGAGACCTTATGGCGAATCTTAGATGGAAGGAAAGATAAACAAAAAATTGTCAAGCTTTGTAATGACATTAAGGAGGCTAACCATGCATTGAAAAGTGTGATTCATTCAAATTAGATTAAGGTTAAGATTTAATATTAGATTGAGATTAAGATTAAGATTTATATTATATTAAATTTAATATTGTATAAACAATTTTTTTTTTTAAATACAAAAATTAAAAACTAAATCTCAATGCCTTATTTATAAACAAAATCGCAAACCGGCCCATTCTTTTCCTCCTAAGTTGTGTGCCTTTTCCATCGATCCCTACCTCAGCCATCGAGTGCCTTCACTATTGATCCCTACCTCCGCCATTGATACTTGCCTAACCCGCACCCCTGACCTCCACCATCGATCCTTGACTCAACCATCAACCTTATTCTTCCTACCTTCGTCATTTATCTCTACCTATTCCTTTAACCCTCACTTGTACCCCCCTCCACCATTGACCCCTGCCTCCATCATCAATCCCTTCCTCAGTCATCGACCTTATTTTTTGTTCCTCTGCCATTGATCCATGCATATTCCTTTAACCCTAGCCCACACCCCCCTCCACCATGGATCCATGCCTCCACCATCGACCTTATTCATTTAACCCTAGCCTCCTGGATTGATAACTCTACTTATCTACGTGGGGCATGTGGATTTGTCCATTTTCCTTCTGATACACTCTTTAATCTATGGTTTCCCCATTGAATTGCAATGCCTCATTTGGCCCATTCCACGTGTTCCTGATTTTTCCAGACATGGATCTAATTGATGCATGGTGAAACTTTTCTAATGTAAGTTAATGGACACAACCTTATGATTCAACAATCAATTTAGATCGGGAATGCCAACTTAAGGGCTTGAGGAAGAGCAGAGCATGAGGACAACGACCTTGCATTAATAAAATCAAGAATGAATGAATAGGGCTAGCTCAACCACAGTCTCGTGACGCTTAACCCCTGCAACTCCATTATGAGAAGAAATAGAGGAAGGAGACACCACCCAGGAAGAGGAAGAGGATGTGGTCGCCCCCCCACCACTCTGGACGATGCCTTCATTCCAAAAAAGTTCGATAACAACATCCTTGAGCACATCAGAAGAAGTGTGGTTGTGATGGAAGTGGAGGAGACCCGTAGGGGGCGCTTGTACCTTTTGGATCTCCATAATCTCTTGACCCGTCAACTAAAATATAGGGAGTAAGACAAGTCTAAATCCAATAAATGGATAAAAAATCTTTATGTACAACTCAACCATTCCACCTCCTCACTAAAACGACTTTCCAAAGACCTAAAAATTGACTATTTCACCAACCTCCCATCCCTTGCTATGTCTCCCTCGATTTCCCCTTCCACCATCTTGTCCCCTCCACCTCCTCATAGAGATCCTCATACCTCCCCCCCCATCCCAGCCCTTATGGGTGCTACATTGTGAAAGAGGCCCCTAAGGATTCAAACGATGTGGATGATCAAGGAAGCACTCAGGTACAAGGAGGCACCAACATGGCAATAATGAAGTTGTAGTGCATCATGCGCTAGCCACCGGTGACTTGGCGAGTAGAAGGTTGGTAATTGACCTTTCATTTTGATTGATGAATATCAGAGCGACCTTGTTTTGGCTTAATGGACATCATAGCGACCTGACGTCTTTTATTATGCCTAACTGCACATAGTATCACACACTTTGGTAACTTTTGTACATGTCTATACATTGTGTAACTTTTGCTCTATTAATATACTATAGAAATGCTTACTTACAAAAAAAAACAAATGTCTTCTCTTCAACCTTCAATAAAGAAGCCGAGCTTCTCATTCATGATCCTATTTCCACATGTTTGTGTTAGTGAAGTCTCTTGAATGAAAATAGAATGTATCAAATAACTCATGTCCTTAGTCCCCTATTCAACTAACTAAGTGTTCTTGTCAAACTATCATTCGTAACCATAACTTTAGAATTTCGGTGTTCTTAGTCTGTAAGAAATACCCCAAATGGAGGTGTGTTGATTCGACAGATTCATAATGAGAAAGAGAAAGGTTGGAGTGAGAGAAATTATGTGAACCACATTCTACTTGAGATTACATGCATATGTGCATTGTTGGGGAATGCTTGGGTGTCCAACCCACTATGTTTCAGTTACAAGTCATCAACATAACTGATAAGGAAGACCAGACCACTTATTGCTAGTTATTACCCAGAATAAGGATAAGATATAGATAGCCTCATTCCACCTAATTTCTCATGTTGTTAGCTTTAAGAACCATATTTGAATAAGTGAGATCTTCGTATTAAATACCAATTCTATATGTATTCATCATGCTTATTATCAACTTCGTATTTGTTGTTTTCTCATATGTAACATCATGTATTTATCCTATTAATCACATTGAATTAACTAGTACAGGAAAATCAATAGTATAACATGATTATATATGATGAATACTAGAAAAAACATGCTTAAGCTAAAGAATATAGAACAATTATGTTTAAACAATATTGATTACTCATCTCCTTTGTTTACAAAATGGCCTTGTATTTATAGTAATTACAATGATAAGGTATAAGCTCTATCACACTATTCATAACACACATAATTGTAGAATCTATCTTAAGGCTCATCTTCATAAGGTAGCACAAGCCATTCCATTGTGACCAAGCCACACAATCTAAAGTTCATTGTCTCCTTACATGTATGTCCTTGTATTCCTTAGCTTATTCCATACAAGTTTCATATATATGCATCTATATCCTTTGTGTCAATGTCACTCTTGTTGGAATGAACTAGGTTGAGTGGCCCATTGCACCATTTGGTCTAAATGAGTTGCAAAAATTCAACCTATTTTCTCATTTGTGTGCTCTAAGTCACTCCATCATAAGTCATCCTTTTCTTTTATGCCCCAAGTTTTTTATCCATTGCAATTCCTTCATCCACACATATGCCCAAGGAATGTGTGCCTAATATGTATGCACGGTGAGTGTTCCTAATGGTTTGGATTTGTAGTAATGTGTACCTTAAGGCACCTTATCTACCCATCAAAATCCACCAAGTGTATAACACTCCACTAATTTTTCTTGTACATGATCTTGGCATGGATCCTCAAGCCATACAGACAAGATTTTGCTCTCATAGTGTATACAATTTTGTTGTTCCATTACATCACATCTCCAACTTCAAACATGTTATATGTATAGGTTACCTCAACAATCTCAAAATTGTGCATATATGTCAATTGAGAAAAGGTGCATGGTCGTGCATGACCTATTGTAACACCCCAATATTTAATTCCCAATGGGTATGTGCTACCTACCCATTTTCGAGACTCTTGATTAACTACATATTGCAAGGAGGGACCCAAATAAATTCTCATGTTGGAAGCATATGTGGGGGTGGTGAAACATAGAGAAAAGAATAGTGGAATGGGAATGTGTGCAAGTGATAGGAAAGTGATTGCAAGTGAACTAGTGGAACCTGTGAGCAAAAATTAAACCACACACGAGGATGAAATTGTGACCTTGAATCAGAGTGACAAAGAACCTCTAAGTAATAGAATATCCATGTGTAATTATGGACTACCTAATTGGTGAGGACATCTGGTGTTGAAGCCATCAACCTAAACTAAAGGGCCAGATGAAAATGCTAAGAAAGATTCTTGAATTTATGGAAAATGAGCACTAAGAAATGGAAGTATTGAGGGACTACAGGCTTACTGAAGGGTTCACTTTGTGCTATGTAGGCCCATAGTGGTCACATGATGAATATAATAGGCCCTAGCTTGGTGGCTAAAGGTAGCATACTAAATATTTGTGTATGAAGGAGAGCAGGCTTCATGTTCTCTATCCCGATTTTGAAATTATGTTGGAACATGAGTGAAGCTTCCTCTTAATGCATCAGATCTAGAGTAGGGGTGGCTCGCTACAAGAAATATTGTTGTGTAGTTTCTCCTATGGTTGGGTGAAGAGTGGTTATCTCTTCTTCAATTTCCACCAGGATGTTGTGAACTAGATAAGTGTATAATTCTATTTCTATTAATGAATGGTACTACTATGTAGGGGGTGTGTAAGATGCTTGTGAAATTAATTTGAGACCATTAAATATGGGTGTAAATTTCCTTAGATAACTTGGATGATTTATTATAATTACGAGCCTAGATCCATCTAAACTCGAGATATACCAAGCATTAAGAGGGATCAAATATTTTTTCACTCTAAAAGAGGTCTGCACCTCAAGAGATTTGATCCAACCCAGTATGTGATTAATTAGGATAAATACAAAACAATTATGTTTGAACAATATCGATTACTCATCTCCTTTGTTTATAGAATGGTCTTGTATTTATAGTAATTACAATGATAAGGTATAATCTCTATCACCAGTTCATTATGTTAATATAGTACATATCACACTATTCATAACCTACTTGTTGTTTCCATATTCACCTCATGATGGTTCTCATCCAAATGATGCCCAATCCAATTATGAAAACATCACATACCATATTATGAAAACATATTTTCAATGATACAAATTTTTGAGATGAAGTAATTTTTGTGTATATGATTAATGAATGAATATTATATGTTAATCAGTAATTGCTATATGTTTCTTTATGTACATGACCTTGTTTCATATTATGTAAACATATTTTTTATGATAAAATTTATTGAGATGAAATATTTTGTGGATTTACTAATGAATAAATGAATAGATCTTTGTTATTTGTTTTTTTTTTTTTGTTTTGTTTTGTTTTTTTTTTTTTTTTTTTATGTAACTTAATGTATTGATTTCAACTATTTCCTATATAGTAGATAGATTAGGTACTGGGGAATTGAGAGTGATGTGAGGAGGTGGGGGGGAGGGGCCATGAGAGCTTCCACCTTCACATGGTTGGCCCCGTTCAATAGAGAATAAATTAGGATTTGGATAATATTGTAGCAAAATACCCTCGATCCAACAGAGCAACAACAAAATCAATGTTGACTTCGTTGTTTCTTTGTTGAGTGGAGGGAGGTTTACTCCAAGATTAAACTACTCAAACAATTTATTATCAAAACCAAGAGGAGGTCATTTAAGTATTCATGCACGCTAGTCTTTTTAATTATTATTTATTCATGCAATTAAATTTAATATTTGGTCAAATTTAATCTAATTTTTCCTCATTGGCCTCATGTATATGTGTAGGACAACGAGTTTCAATTTGGATGTTGAAGTGGACCAAGTATCTGAATCAAATAGCTCAATATGGTAAGGGTTTAGGTGAGACAACAAAATTTGTTTGATATTTGTGTTGTGTGTCTTGGTCAAGTAGGAGAAACTCTTATAAATTTTTAGAAGAAATAACAAACTTTTCCATGAAAAAATTCATATAGTATTTGTCTTTCTTTGAATATTATGTTTGTATTTGAGTGAAAGACCATAAACTGTTATTTTTCATGCAAAGCAATAGGAGAAACTCTTACTCTGTTAATTGAGCATAGGGATTTGGTATGATTTTTCTTCTATATTATTAATTATTTATCACAACTAACTTCTCCTCCTTCCTTTTTTTTGTAGGTATTTTCATTCACATATATGGATTTGAAAGATTAACTATAGTTGGAGTCATATATGCAAAAAAAAACTCATCAACTTTAGATCGCCAAGTGCTTGACTACCAAGTGCATGAATTAGTTTTGCATTGCATTTGATTTCAAGCATTTTTTTGATTTCTATATTACAAATCTTCCAAGACCATAGATGTTGAGAAAAACTAGGGAAAACATAAATATGGTTTCTTTTATAATGTTTTCTCTTGCTATATTGACAATTCTTGTGATATAATGTTAGTTCATAATCATCATTATTATTTTGTGTCCATCAACATTTTTCCTTTCTTGACCTTAAGGAGCCCAAGAAGAGTCCCTTACAAAAATCACTTTGACTTTGACTCAACAAAAATCATAGAAGCCTACAATGGAGGCTTGACCTATTGGCCATTGACCCAAGCATGAAACCCATGCTTTAATAAGTCAATACAAATATTTTTCTTTTCTTTCTTATGGGTCAAATGCAAACATGAAGACCGAAACTAGTTACATTCTTCAACACTCCCCCTTAACTATAAGGGAGGTATTCATAATTTTTACATAAAGGTACAATGGTGAACTAAAATGAAGTTATCTAAAAATATAAAGAGTCATGCAATGCCCCCTTAACTCAACAATAAACTTTATCAGGTTCTTCTTTTCATCATGCTCATAATTAAGTCATTTTCAAGATAGGTGAACATCTTCAACATTTTGAATATTGTGTAATTGAAAATCTATTAACCAAATACAAATATACATGAGTATGAGATCAATACAGGGTTGCCATATCAACATGAAGATAGTATAAATCATAAGTAGTCAAACTTTCATAGTTTAAAGTTGAATGATCTTTCATATCCATCTTGAGATCTTTTTCTAGGGTTTTTGACATAAACCCTAGATTCCAAAGTTAAATATTAGATATTAACAACTTAAGTCCCAGAAACTAGACTCAACACCCACAAAATCAAATATTGTACATCTAGGGTTTTGACAATATGCTTTTTATAATTTCATGACATACTTTACTAGGTTTTGTTACAAACCCTAGAACTAGCAAGTTTACATTTAGGGTTTCATTCATAACAATCTTCTGCATGGATACAAACATTAAATCTTAGCAATTTCGAATAGGGTTTCAATAATTCACAAAACCTAAAGGTTTAGGGTTTTATGACAACCCTAAAAGAGTAGGGTTTTACCAAAGTATTATAAAAAAAACTAAATATCATTAGACTTACAAACCCTAAGTAGCTTATGGTTTCAATATTATCTACAATATATTCTAAGAATTAACAAGTTAGAGTTTTATAGTGAAACCTAAAAATTAAGGTTTCCACAGAAATGGACAAATGACAAGAGATATGATAGAGGTAGATTCAATCTAGTGATTAACATTCCTAACAATAATCTTTTACAATTCAATATCCTAAACATAAAATAGGTAGTAATACAAGGAAAATTTTAAAATAATTTTAATAAATAAGGTTTTACAAATAGACATACCTGGAGTTTTTCCTTTTACAAACCTTGTAGGGTTTTTCCTTGGAGTGTTCTTTCTCATGAATCATAATTTATACCCGCAATACTTAATGACAAGTACAACAAAGAAAACTATATGATACCTTTCCCAAGCAATTAAATTTTCCAATTACAAACTTTGGAAATCAAAATATATTTTACAAACCCTATGACTAGGGTTATTCATGAGTTACCTAGGGTTTTACACAATTGGATAGAAACTACCAATCTTAAATTTTCTAAACCCTAAGATGACTCAAATCTTGATCATATATATCTTACAAATACATACCTTTGCCTTTTTTTTATTTCATTAAGCTTGTTTGTCTTTGAAAACTGAAAACATAAAAGATCAAGGTAATACTTACCTAAGATAGATGATGTGAGGTCTTGGTGCCAAGGATGCTAGAGAGGATTCCTCATAACGTTTCACGATCTACATCGCTTTCTTGTAAACTTTGATCCTTCTAATTGTTTGTTCCATGGTGATTTATGCTTATTTATATAAATACGCATGTCTTATTCACTACTGATTAGAATTGGACTTCATGAAGGTGACTGTAAGAGGTATTCTTTGTCAGCATATCTTTACTGCTACAAAACTTGAAGTTTCCCATCACCGAACAAAGGAGATAGTTCCTTCTTAGAGACTGTATATTTTTCTTTTATGATCATGGAGACTATTGTTAGGCCTGCTCCTGCATGTCATGATCAAAAAAAATGTCTTCAAGGGGTATAATGACTTTTATTAATGTCATGCGAAGAATTCTAACTGTAGACATCCTTCTTGTTTGGTTATGTGGTGTACATGTCTTAAGATATCAACTACTTTCATCAAAACTTCTTTGTAGAGATATTCAAGAGAGACACTTGTAGATTTGCTTCGCTCACTAAATAGTATGGGCTTGAGCTATGTATACATATATACCAATCTTGACATTGCAACTTTGCATAGAACTTATACTACAAATTTTATCTTCGAACTTGATTGTAGCTAATTTTATCTTTGTATCTGTTTAGGACTTATGCCTGATACTTGTAGTTGTAAGTTCGTTGGATTTTGTAAAGAAATTTCTATGGGGCACTAGCACATGCGATTCTATTTAGGGAATCCAACTATTAGGAATACCCTTCCTCTTCACTACTAACAATCTCCCACAACTAGACCAAACTATGTCCACATCCTCTAGCAAATCAACATCAACAAGAGGGCACAAAATCCAACACACTACTAGTCACTTCTTGTCCTTGGGATCCATGATTTTAGAAGTCTAGTTAGAAGTCACACCACTACAATACCCAAAAACATAGATCTTATCACTATATTCCCTTGTCCAATCATGTTGCTACCTTTTTTGTCCTATAGGGCATCCAAAGCACTTGTTGTAGGGCCTAAGGCCCCTCCTCAATGCATCCTACAACAACATGTCCACCAATAGAAATATATGAAACTTTTTGCACATGAGAATACCATTGTTTTGGCTAGGGCCTACCCCTGTTCTACTATGTTTTCCATATTAGAGGTTGTGGCTTGAAGGGAAGACCCTTACTATCCCTCACGACCCTCAAAACAACCTCCAATACACATTGTTCCTACATATAATAGCACAAAAATAGAGACTAATCACACATATAATAGCACAAAAATACCCATCTTTTTACCTCAGAAATTTGGCCTTAGTCTAGCAAGAAATTCACTCCAAAGTAGTGCCAAGACACTTCCAAATTTTTTTTTTCCTTAGCCTTAGACTTCACTGCCCATTTCAGAGATTATCCTTGTTGTGATTGCATGTTTGATGTGCGAAATGAGGTATCCCTTACCTCTTATTTATACATGTCTCATGTGGCAACTTATATCCCTAAAGGGAACCTCTACAAGCCAAGGCCGGCTTGCCCTTTGTGCCACAAGACCACATCATAGCTTCAAAAATTCATATCTTCACTTCTACAACTCAGATTCAAGTGATTTTCATTACATCCATTTACTCTCGGAGTCCTCTATCAACTCAAATAATCACATGTAGAATTATCCTCATGGCTTCACACCCACATGTGATCAGATATTGATCCGGGACTTTAGTGATAGCTCAAAAATCAAAGTGTTTGAAAGTGTGTCGAATCTAAACGACCGAATAGATCTCGTCTTCCTTATTCCGGCACCATGAACGGTTCGAAAAACCAACACCGTATGGAGGAGTTATTGCATTTAAAAAATGTCGAGTAAACCGTAATTTTTGATTTGTGGAAAAATTAAAAAAAGAATATTTCGAGCGATATTCCTTGGAATATTCTCTAAAATATTCGTTGGAATATTCCTTCTGGGTTGACCAATCAGGAGTTGACATGTGGCAAGCCCAGAGGCCACCACGTGACCCTGAATTAGTATGGCAAAATTTTTATGGGTCGACCCCTTGACCTCCCGCATGCAAACCAAGGGCTCTGACCGTCGGCGCTACACATTGTTTGTTAACAATCAGTGGTCACGGGTTATATTTAAGTTATTATGGTTTGTGGTTTGGGGGTAAGGACCACTAGTGGTGGTCTTACCCGCCAGCGGTCCCTGATTAACAGTTCACATGCCGACGGTTACGTTAACAACCCACCAACACAAACCTTATCTGTTGGAACATGGTCACATGCAGATGTTTCCGCCAATGGTTACAGTTAAGTCAAACTGTCAACCTTATCCTCCCAGAACACATGGTCACATGCACAGTTTACTCCGGTGGTAACGGTCAGTTAGCCCAGTGGTTTCGCTGGCGGACCTCCAAAATTGGCGGAATTTGCCAAAATTAGTCACAGTTAACTGCAGTTAGCTGCAGTTACCCAGTTTTGGTGGAGGATTCCTAAGAGAGGCTGAGTAAATGCACTAAAGATGCAATTTTAGGCCTAAGAGGGGGAAGGAAGAGTATACCTAGAATAATTTGCACCTTTTGAATCCATGGGAACAGTGCAGAGAAGCTGAAGAAGTCATCTTCAAGGAGATTTTCATCCAGGGAGATTTTGGAGCTCAGGGCCACCAGGGGTTGGAGGCTGTTGTAGGAGCTACCAATATCCATTCTCAGTAAACAAACAGTTGTTCCTGACTATAATGAACCTTATGAATCCAATGAAGGTGTTTTCAGAAGCATTTGGAGACTTCTAAAGGCTGAGATGCTGAAGGGAAGTTTCAGGCAGCCCAGAGCCAACCGTGGAGGAAGGCCTAGATCGGGGATGCAGTGCTCATTTTGAGCAAATGAACAGTCATTTGTTGATGTCAGATATGTGCTGGAGATAGTAGCAGAGGTTTCAGAGACATTTGAAGCATTCTGAAGGAGTTTGTGCCATTAAGATGCTCAGGGAAGCTCAGTGCACTTGCTGAAGGAATCAAGTCCAAGGGAGCCTAAATCTTCTTGCACAATGAGGACAGCCATGACAGGGATATAGATGGTTTATTAAGCCCATTGTTTCAGTTCAATAAACTTTGGAGTTGAGTGTGGAACTTGTAAAATAATTCAGGCCATAATCCCAAAGAGTCAAGTCAAGTTGACAAGAGCTCATGGAGACTTAGCCCACTAGATTTTGGGTGAACTCCTTATTAAATTTGTTGTTATGTGTGATGTTATTTGCTGCATTATATGTTTGATATATGTGTTTAATATCAGAAGAAACAAATCAATTTAAAGCACTTAAATAGATGAAAACAAACAAACACATACACCTGTTTCAAGTACATAATTCCGCAATTGTCAACATAAGCTAGATCATGTTTGTTTAAGCTTTAGAGTGGGAGGTTTTTGGAAGCATGACAGGTTGTTCAAACCCTAATTTCAGATCAGATGGTATCAAAGCTGGATGCTTGATTGACAAAGCAATCTATTTTCTTGTTTGACTTGAAAGGTCTTTAAACAGTACACAGTATTTCACTGTTTGATTATTTGTAAACTGACTATTGTTGGAGTTTGCAAAGGTGAAGGGAAAGCTACTGTTAGCTAAGTCCAGGAGAGGACAAGAAGGAAGAAGGGCTGAAGGCATTCTCCTTACCCCAAGGACCTCAAGGAAATCCTTGAAGCACAAGAGGTTTGATGCAAAATAGTTTGTTTGAATAAGAGATTGACTGTGTAGTCATTTGGTTCAATCATTTGATGCAGTCATTTGGTTCAGAGATTTGTTAATAGACTTTGAATTTTGTTGAAGTTCTTTTGTTCATTTTGATAATGACAACTTCCACAGTGAGTTTTCAAAATCATCCTCCTTCACAAGATTCTTTGATGAAGGCTTGAAGCAAGAAATTTTCATCATGAAGAATATGGTGAGAGAAATGTATGAGGATGAAAGGAAGAGCACTAAACTTCGAGAGTAGTTGAATTCCATGAAGGAATAGAAGCAGTTTCTTTCTGACCAATTGCAGGAAATGGAAAGCCAACTTCATATTGCAAATATGAATCTGGAAATGATGCATGAGTTGGAGACACAATTCCTTGTTACCAAAGAAGCCTTAGCCAAGTATCAGCTTGAAGAAGAGGTAAGCAATTCTAGTTTGTCTTCAAATTCTTCTAAGAATGTTTATGTTGGTTCTTTTGAGAAACATACAAGAGGCATGGGGTCCAAGTTAATGTTCAAAATGGTATATGAAGGAAAAGGATTGGGCAAACATGAACAGGGTATTGTTGAGCCAATAATGGTTGAGGAAAGGCCTAAGTATTTGGGTCTTGGTTATGGGAAATATTATGGAGAAAGATCTAGAGCAGCCATGAAGGAAATTGAAACAGTTCCTAGAAGAAGTTTTATTTCAGGTTCTCTACCTCAAGGTTGTAAAGATTGTATTCTTGGGGAATGCAATAGTTTGAAACATAGTTCGCAGGAAGAGGGTGTGCATAAGCATGCACTTGAACAAGAGATTTGTGAAAGCTCTAAAACCATTAAAGGAGTTGATGGTGTTCCAAAGGGAGCTTCTTCTTCATTAGAATCACCTCCTCATGAAGGTAATAAAGGTGAAAGGGAAAGGTATAAATATGATTTCAATCATATTTCCTTTGATCATGTAAAGCATGGTAAATTTCCACATAGGCATTGGAAAAGAATTGCATGTTCTTTTTGTGGTTTGGATAACCATAGTGTTTCTAGATGTTGGAAAAGAATGGCCACATACAGGAAAATTTTGAAGGAAAGAAGGCAAGAAGCCAAAGTTCCATTGAACAATGCCAATCATGCTAGCAAGAAGATGCACATGTGTTGTAGTTATTGCCATAAGCAAGGACATACTGCTGAAAGGTGTTGGACTATGAATCCAACAATGCTTCCACGAAAGTTGAAGAAAGTGGAGAAAGGGTATGGCAAGAATGGAAAGGAATTTTCCATCATTGATATGTGTCACGATGATCAACATGTTGATGTTAATGTGCAGTTAAAGGAAGCGCCTTTGATGTGGAATGGTAAGTAATGGTTAGAGTTCTTATCAAATTAAAGTTGCATGTCTTTTTATTAAATGCATTTATTTGCTAAGGGAATGCAAGTTGTAGGATGGAAAAGTTGAGTATGAGACTCACTTTATTGCAGTGAAAGCTATATTCATTTCATCTTTGAAATGACATGTACATGTGATCGAGGATCTTGTACTTATGATTGTACTTAAGATAAAGTTGAAGGATAAAATGCATGCATGAGAATGATATGCATGAGCACAGGGATCATGATGATTTCCTTGTATTTTAAACATGTACATGTGATTAACTTGAAGGGTTGATTACTTTGTTTTAAAGATGCATGTAATGTAATATTGACTTGGAAAAAGTTAATTTGATCTCCAAGATTGTAAAGGGGAGAAATGATGAAGTGTTTCATCTTTGTAAAAGCAGTGTTTTAATACTTTTTGTACATTCTTGACTTGAAGAGTCAATTGTTTGAAAGGCATGATTTTTTCGACTTGTGATTTAGTCGATTATTTGTAAACATGATGTAAAAACATGATCATGATTTAGAGGATGTGAAAGTTGTTTCTTTTGTTGAAACAAGAATTTATTTCCTCAAGTTATTATCTTCTTTTGACATCATCTACAAAAGAAGATTTGTAGCAGCAAAAATCGCCATGGTTACATTTGTGACTTTTTCATGGAAGTGGCTTGAAAGTGATGTTTAGCTACCTTCTGTAAATTCTGAATGAGTTCAAGGAAGACAATTCTTGACAAGAGGACAAGCACATCTAGTAAGGGAAGTGTCGTCTACCTTTGAGTTTTTGTTGAAAGGCACTAGCTATGCAGGCAAGTGTATGGAGGCTAAAAGAAGAGGGTGATGTACTCTCATATAATGTTCAGATCAGAAAAGATATCAGTCTTTTGGGGTCCAAAAGATTCCCAATGGGGAGGAGTGATCAGATATTGATCTAGGACTTTAGTGATAGCTCAAAATTCAAAGTGTTCGAAAGTGTGTCGAACCTAAACGATCAGATATATCTCGTCTTCCTGATTCTGGCACCGTGAATGGTTCAAAAAACTGACACCGTATGGAAGAGTTATTGGATTTTTAAAATGTCCAGTAAACTGCAATTTTTTATTTGTAAAAAAATTAAAAAAAGAATATTCTGAGGGATATTCCTTGGAATATTCTCTAGAATATTTGCTGGAATATTCCTTTTGGGTTGACCAATAAGGAGCTGACACATGGCAAGCCAGGAGGCTGCCACGTGGCCCTGAATTGGTATGGCAAATTTTTTATGGGTTGACCGGGGTCGAACCCGTGACCTCCCGCATGCAAACCAAAGGCTCTGACCATCCACGCTACGCATTGTTTCTTAACAATCATTTTTCACGAGTTATATTTAAGTTGTTATGGTTTTCAGTTTGGGGGTAAGGACCGCCAGTGGTCCCGGATTAACCGTTCACATGCCGACGGTTATGGTTAAGTCAAACCGTCAACCTTATCTGCCCAGAACACGTGGTCACATGCCCAGTTTACTCTGGTAGTAACAGTCATTTAGCCCGACGGTTTCACTGGCAGACCTCCAAATCGGTGGAATTTTCCAAAATTAGTCACAGTTAACTGCAGTTAGCCAGTTTTGGTGGAGGATTCCTAGGAGAGGCTGAGTAAATGCACTGAAGATGCAATTTTTGACCTAAGAGGGGGGAAGAAGAGTCTACCTATACTTTTTTGGGCCTTCTGAAGCCATTGGAACAATGCAGAGAAGCTGAAGAAGTCATCTTCAAGGAGATTTTCATCCAGGGAGATTTTGGAGCTTAAGGCCACCAGGGGTTGGAGGCCGTTGCAGGAGCTACCAGTATCCATTCTCAGCAAAAAAAAGGTCATTCCTAACTGGAATGAACCTTTTGAGTCTAATGAAGGTGTTTTCAGAAGCATTTGGAGACTTCTAAAGGCTGAGATGCTGAAGGGAAGTTTCAGGCAGCCTAGATCCAACTATGGAGGAAGGCTTAGATCGGGAATGCAGTGCTCGTCTTGAGAAAATGAACAGTCATTTGTTGATATCAGATATGTGTTGGAGATAGTAGCAGAGGTTTCAAAGACATTTGAAGAATTCTAAAGGAGTTTTTGCCATTAAGATGCTCAGGGAAGCTCAGTGCACTTGCTGAAGGAATCAAGTCCAAGGGAGCCTAGATCTGCTTGCACAATGAGGACAGCCATGACAGGGATATAGATGGTTTTCTAAGCCCATTGGTTTAGTTCAGTAACCTCTGGAGTTGAGTGTGGAACTTGTAAAAGAATTCAAGCCATAATCCCAAAGAGTCAAGTCAAGTTGACAAGAGCTCACAGAGACATTGCCCACTAGATTTTGGGTGAACTCCTTATTAAATTTGTTGTTTTGTGCGATGTTTATTTGCTACATTATATTTCTGATATATATGTTTAATATCAAAAGAAACAAATCAAGTTAAAGCACTTAAACATATGAAAACAAACAAACACATATACCTATTTCAAGTACATAATTTTGCAATTGTCAACATAAGTTAGATCAGATCATGTTTGTTTAGGATTTGGAGTGGGAGGTTTTTGTAAGCATGACAAGTTGTTCAAACCCTCATTTTAGATCAACATGCTTGGGTTCAAAGCCCACAGACTTGGGTTCTTAGCCCACAGACTTGGGTTCTTAGCCCACAGGCTTGGGTTCTTAGCCCACAAGCCACTTTTATGTGCCAACTCCTCCACAACCCTCTAGCCTAGGGTTTGGAGTACCTCCCAAGCTACAAATTTCAACATATATTCACTAATACTTTTTTTTAAGTAAAAGGGACTTTGTTTTGTCTCTTTTATTTGTTGCTGGAGAATGTTTACTTTTTCCCATGTATTACAACAATTATTTTCTTCTATGAAATTGGAACCATTTTGTTTTTCTTTTCTTTTCTTTTTTTAAGGTCTAAGTTGTATTTTCCATTAAATTTTGTCCACAGCTAGAAGGGGACATTTTCAATACATATATATCTATGTTGAAATAATTAAAAAGCACATCCAAACTGGGTTCAATATTTTTAAGATGGCTTTGTTGTCTTGGTGTTTGTTGGAGCTAGAATTGTTTCCAAAGAATAGCCTGAGTTGAGTGGTGCTCTTGGAAATGAATATTGCAGAATGTAATTTAGAGATTTAGAAAAGGGATGTGATGTATTAAATATATAAATGTGAAACAAATATGGATTCAAATTGACTACTTCCTATATATTGTAGTTAATAAATACATTATATTTTGGATGTCGAGTTGTAATTGGAACACTTTATTCCTCTTCAGGAAATGTAAGGTATTATTCCTTGTTTAAGAGGTGTTACTTGACAAGTCTGAATCATATTTTCTATGTATTATCAGTCTAGATGCTTTTGTGCCTTTTTAAAAATTGTTGCCAATGCTCTATTTTTCATTTAATGGATTATGTTATCTCACAAGTTCTTATGTGGATATTGTATTCAATTATTGTATCCTAAGACTCCACAATACATAAATAGCCATGTTTTCCTGGTATGTGGATATGATGTTGACTTAGCAACATATAGGTTGCTCTTTGTAGATTGCAATGAGTGTTCATTTCCAATATGTAGGCCTTGCTATGAATATGAGTGGAAATATGGAAATCAGTCTTGTTTACAATGCAAGATTAGATACAATTAACATAAAGGTTGGAAGAAGTTAGCTAGTGGAATCATCAGGGTAATGTTAGGAAAAGCGTTCGCACCCATAAAATTTCCTCTGCATCTGTCCAATGATTAATGAATTTCATAAAAAAAGGTATCTTATGTAACTAGATCATGAGAAAAAACACAAATGTCACCTCATACAGTATGACGGGTAACACTTCGAATGACTAGATTTATGGTTCTTAGCATTGAAGAATTAAAACTTACTGTTTGAAAATATTACTAGTTACTTACATTTTCACACCTTGTACAATGAATCTCTATCCCAAATAAAGATATAACTGAATTCCCTTCTCTTTTAGAATAATTGGATCAAAGAGATTCATTAGATATTCTATTCAGTTGAGAGGAGTGTTCTTTTGGAATGGTTAACAAGAAAAGAGTACATAACTTCCCTATTGCATTGTATGTTTCCTAAAAGAAATGTGGTGAATTCTCCTTTCTCTATATGTAAACATTTATACACCGTCCTATAGAGCAATATGTAGAAATGTAGTGCAACCACGAAAATGAAATCTAGTCAAGGAACATGATTTGACCAGTTCAACAACTTATTTATAGATGACCAAACTAACTAATAATGTGATTTCATGATATGAGGTGTATAGGTTTTAGTGCTGGAAATTACCCTATAGTGAACAATTTTGCAGTGTCCATTATCTTGTAATATCAAAATTCTATAGGAGGGAGAGTAATTTTGATATATTTTATGTTATGGGAAAATAACGATTTAGATAATTCATTCACATGGGGTTTTCATATGTTAATTGTCTTCCTCATAAAGGTTGCAATTCACTAATTGGGGTTGGTGCACTATGTATGATGATTTAAATGTAAGTCCCAATAGCATATTTATTATTGGGACTTATCTCATCTTCTTTCTCATGTAGTTGTTGATATCATTGATAAAAGTAGGATATATTTCATTGATTATGAGCCACAACTCATTGTCACTTACTTTTTGTACTCGACATGTGTGATCAAAGGCCAACTTTGGAAATATTGAGTTATGAATTTCTATCGGCGTTCTTTTGAACCTCTCGATGCAATTTCTAGTATACTTATGCTTATAAGGTGGTCTTATGGTGACTGATGTAATTTCGTATAGTCTTAAAAATAGTACTGTGTACTATATATATATATATATATATACACACACACACACACACACACATATATATATATATATATTCCTCCCTTGGAAAAATCGTAATTTTCATTAGTAAAGGAAAATTACATATTGTAGATGCGAAACGCATATGCTGTATGTGAGGCTAAGTGCCTATCAAGTGAGAAAATAATCAAAATAACACAGTGCACTCCACGCAGGGAGGCGTTGCCTTCAGTGTTGTTCATATCAACATTTATAAAAAAACTCTACACAGAGAGTAAGTATGACTGTCATTTATATACATTTGATAATTTAAAAGAAAAACATAATATTAACATAAGAAAAAATATCAGGCTCCTGTTGAGCCAGTTAGACTGTAATATCCATGTAAGGTCAGTGGTAGTACTGATAGTGTGCACCATCCCTCTGCTCCTGGATTAGCCATGTGCCAAGAGGCCGGATCGCAACTTCCTTGGATAACTGATCGACATATGTGTTGCATTCCCTGTAGATATGATGACATGCAAAAGAATCAAAATATGTGATGAGCCTATGAGTCTCGTCCAGTATAGGTCTCAGAGTATAAGCAGAGCAGTTAGAAGATTTGTTTATCCAGTTGCATATAATTTTTGAGTCCCCAAAAATTTGGAGATTCTTGCATTGTTTCTCCAAAGCAAATTGAATGAGATATTTAATAGTAGTCAGTTTTGCAAAGTTGTTTGTGCCCCTCCCCAGGCCCATTTGGATTTGGAAGTGATGGGATTCAGAAAGATATAGGATGGCTCCACCCCCACACCCATCTTCCTATGTTGAACCATCGAAATAAGCCCAGGGTTGAGTGTGATTGATGTTTTCAGGGACAATGTGTCTGGGGGAAGGATTTTCCTCTTCATCAGGAATGGTGTGATAGTATGCCAATAGGCGGGTAGTGATGGAGGGCCAATGAGGAGTGGTGTCCTGGAAGATGTATCTATTGTAGGCTATCTAGATTGCCTAATAGATGAGGAGAGGTAGGTTTCTAGCCTTGGTCGGGGTTGCAGAAATCCACCATGTGGACCAAGCTTCCATTACTATCAGGCCCTGCCAACTGCACTGGGTGGGGATGATCGATAAAATAGAGTTCCAGAGGTCCTTAGTGGCTGGGCAGGTGAGGAAAATATGGTCTATATATTTGGTACTGTTCTTTCATAAGAAGCACCAAAAAGGTCCATGCTGAGCTTGTTTGATTAGATTGTCACCAGTGGGAGCCTTATTTTTTAGAATTGTCCACATGAATAATCGGGTCCTGGGAGGTGCTTTTAGTTTCCACAAGTTTTTCCACTAGTGTTCGATAGCTTGTGGTCTATGAATATTAGCTAAACAGAGATATCCCTCCTTGGGGGAGTATATCCCATTTTTTGCATGTGCCCAGATTATCTCATCCTCCCCTTCAACAATTCTGATATGTGATTCTGTTAGTGCTGTTGTATAATCCGCCCAATGTTGTTGCCAGTGTTGAGGTATATTTAGGCTGTGAGTCGTTTTCCAGTCTTGCTATAAGAAGGTGGTGTGCTGCATATCTGCTATGTGGCTAATATGAGTGATACCTGCATTGCTAAGATGTAGCTTAAGACCTTTGAGAAGCATATGGGCATTACCGCATCCGATCCAAGGATCTAGTCCTATGTGCACTGATGTACCTAATTGAATTCTCTAGGTGAGTCCTTCCCAGATAATGGACATTGAATTTAACACAACTTTCCAGATGACTGATATCCTTGTTTTGTTCCAGTGTGGTTGTCGAAGCCAGTCCATTAGATTTAATGGGGCTATGTATTTTGAATAGGCCACCATGGTCCAAAGGCTATTGGAAGTGATCAATTGCCAGCCAAGCTTGGCTGTCAGTGCAGAGGAGAAGTCTTCTAGCTTTTTAATGCCCCAACCTCCCCATTTATTTGGGAGAGTAAGCGATTCCCATTTGGCCCAGGAAAATATTCTCCCTACTTGATTTCCCTTCCAAAGGAACCTACAACAAAGATTTTGGATTTTGGAGAGGATACCTCTGTGTATCCATGCTAGAGACATCCAATCTACCAGAGTGGCTTCAAGAACAACTTTCATGAGTACTAGTCTTCCTGCTCTAGAGAGGTACTTATGATACTAGATGTTGAGCCTTCTTTCCATCTTAGAGATTAACCATGTCCAGTCTGCTATCTTATAACCATGGGGCTTCAGCCTATATCCTAGATATGTAAGGTCATCCTCCATATGCAGAAGGGTAAAAGGGAATCTATGAAGTGCATATTGTATCTCATGGGGGGAGCATCCAGTGGCTGTAATGGTGGATTTGGTGTTGCTGATGACCATGCCTGTAGCCAGTTAAAATAGTGAAATTGTGTTCTGCAATATCATTAGATACCCAATCCCACCATTGAGGAAGATCAACACATCATCCACAAAAAGTAGATGAGTCAGAATGCATCTGTTAGTGATCCTGATTCCTTTAAGTCTTCCCCTGCTATGCTCTTCTTTTATAAGTCTACTGAACCCTTCCATGATGAGCAAAAATAATAATGGGGACAGAGGGCAGCGCTACCTGAGACCTATTTCAGAGTGAAAGAAGGGCGATGCCACCCCATTCACAAGGACACTGAAAGATATATTTCTTATGCAACACATAATCCATTTTATAAATTCATAAGGAAAACCTATATGAGTTAGGAGCATTCTGATGTACAACCAACTTACTCGATCAAAGGCTTTTGAGAGGTATACCTTTAAGATCATACCTTTCATCTTCTTCATCTAAATAGAGTTCAATACTTCTTGTGTAGTTCCAACAACCTCGTGGATCTGTCGATCTTGCAGAAAGGAAAATTGCTCAGAAGATATGTGTGTGGATAGGATGGGGTGGAGGCGATTAGCTATGATTTTGGCAATGATTTTTTACATACAGTTGCATAGGGAGATGGGATGGAAGTCATCAAAGGAGGTTGGGTTGTCTGATTTGGGGATGAGGGCAATGAAGGTGGTATTGAAAGCCTCATACATATTTCCATTGATCCGACACTCTTCAACGACTTTAAGAAGATCTTCTCCAAGAGTATCGAAAAATGTTGTGTAGAACTCCACCGACCAACCATCTGGTCCTGGACTCTTGTCGCGCTTGAACCATTTCAAGGTAGCCTCAAGTTCCCCCATTGAGACCTCCCTATTCAACTCCATGGCGGTCTCCTGGTCCACAAACTGAGGAAATAGTTGTGCTCGTATGATTTCAACAAGAGTGGCATTGGGAGGTGCCTTGTAGATCTGCTTGAAGTGGGTTGTAGCCAGGGATGCTAATTGTGGGAATGTATTCACAGTATTCCCCTACTCATTTGTTAGTTGCCATATGGAGTTGATAGCTTTGCGACCATTTGCAAATTTGTGAAAGAATTTTGTATTATCATCTCCCTCAAGCATCCATATTTCTCTACTTCTCAGCCTCCAGGTTTCTTCCCGATCCTTTAGGATTTTTCTTCACTTAGTTATTAAGGTTGTGAGCTTTTCCTTCTGTTCATTAGAGGTGAAAACCCCCCCTTGTTCATTTTCCAAGGCAACAATCTCTGCTTCAGTGGCCCTTAGGGTTTGATCATCTTGTTCTCTCTTGTTGTGTGCCCAGATTTTAGATAATCACTTCAGCTCCTTTAGGTTGCGTGCAAATCCTTCAGCTATATTCCCACTAGCAGCAGGAGGGTGGGTCTTCCAAAATTCAGTTACCATTCGAGTATAGGTTGCATCCTTCAACCAAGTGGAGTTGAATTTGAAAGGGGATTTTGGTTTGTTCAGTCCACCTCTTATTTCAAGGTATATCATCAGATGGTATGATATACCCCCTGATCTGACCCACTGTCTGTAGTTATATCCCATGCTCAGCAGTCCCTCCTTGATGAGAAAGCGATCTAGTCTTCTAGCAAGACTGTCCTCTCCAATTCTTCTATTCCTCCAGGTAGGTTGTATTTTTGCTGATGGAATATCAATAAGACTATGATTCTCCAGGATATTCTCAAAGTAAGTAGATAGGGGGTCAATCTGGGCATGATGTCCCCATGATTCCGAGAACCTATAGAGAAATTTAAATCCCCCCCAAGGATTATGTTGTCCTTTTGCAGAAGATTGGAGTTCAATAATTGTTCCCAGAATTCTTCACGGTGTTGACATGGCCCATATACATTGATAAGTCTAATGTCTGTGCCTAGTTCAGATGAGAATATATCCACCCCTATGTGTCCAATGCCTCCCCATATGTTACAGAGTTTAATGGTTCGAGAATTGAAACCCATAGCTATGCCTCCTGAGCGGCCATTGACATCAAGGGCTTGAAAAGACCAACCAGGAAGCATGGATTCTAACAGGTGTGCGATTGCATCAGCTAGGCCCAGAGTTTCTTGAAGGAATATGACATCGACTAGTTCAGTCCTAAGAAGTCTGCAGTAAGCTAGTTTTTTTCAGGGCTAGCTAACCCTCGGCAGTTAAATGAAAGAAGCTTCATGGAGGGGGAGAGACCAGGGTGTTTTGTGCTCTAAGAACATTGTCGATAGTGCGCTACCGCCCAGAGGCAATCTCCTCCCCTGTCTGCAACTTGGCTTTGGATAGGGAGGAATATATGCCTCGTGGTGGCTTCGGGGGAATGGTGGGAGATACTAGGTCAATTCCAATGGAGTCAGGAGCCTGTGATTAGGCCCGAGTTCGAAGTGGGTATCTAGGGGATAGAGGCCCTTGTGCATAGTCATGGGATATGGAAGGGGTCACCTCTGGGATGGTGTAAGAAAAAATGGGGTGGGGTGGTGCAGGGAGCATGCCATAGTAATGGGGGGCGAGGTCATGAAAGTAAAGACCTAGTGAATAACCGAAGATAAATCCATGCTATCATATGAAATAGAGAGATGAACAAAGCAGGGTTTAGAAGAGGACATGCCTAAAGATAACGCAACCTCTGCAGCTACCCTTTCCCTGGTCAGAGGAGAAGAGAGAGGATGATATGGTACATTTTCATGCTTCTTCAAAGTATCCTTGGCTGGTGTATCCACTGCTGCTTCAGGGGCGGTGTGGGTCCCTGTTGCTTCAGAGTAGTTTTGATTCACAGGTGCTTAAGGATCCTTTGTAGGGATTGCCTTTCCTTTTTCCCCTGCTCTTGCCTTGCCATTCAGGGGGCAGTCCCTGAATAGGTGACCCACCTTATGGCACCTCCTACATCGAAAAGGGACCCCCTTGTAATCAAGGATCTGCGTTCGTGAGAATTTCTTCCAAAGCAGAGTGATATGTTCCTGTAATCCTTCCCTGGTATCTAGGTGGACCAGTATCCTCGCGTATGCCATGATGCCAGTGGAGAGATAGAATTTGTCATGCTCCAAATAAGTGCCCAAGTAGTTACCTATATGCCTGAAGATGTCCTCAGACCAGAAATGAAGAGGTAATCCTGGAAGATGGACCCATAGAGGCCCAACACCTAATTTCACCCTTTCAGGGTTGAAAAGAGGGTTCCATCGATGTAGGAGTACGGGGGCCTGTTCAATGTGCCAGAAAGAAGATAGAATCCAATTTGTATGCTCAGCTCTAGTGAATCTCAGCGTGAACCACCCATGGACAAAGGTTTGTACGAAAGGTAGCTTAGCCAAATGTTGCCCCCAGACTTCTATCGTCCATTGCTTAAGCCATGCCGCAGTGTAGTTCCTTACCCAAACCCTACCAACTAAGACACAATCAGGTGTATCCATGGTGTCTCCCCACTGAATATCTTCCCCCAAATGAATTATGATGTCTTATGCTCTGGATTTGACGCACTTTTTTTTTTTCCTGGCCTGTGGACCGTGTCGATGGTGTCCTCCAGAGTTCCACTAAGAGGAGGGTTTGGTTGAGGGTTTGCAGGGTTCAGACAAGGCCCAAAGGGGAAGGCGTCTGAGAGAGGTGGAATTTCTGTAAAGCTACCAGAGAGGGGAGATGTTATCGGAGCCATGAGAGGGGTACCTTGTGCGGTGACTGAGGGTTCTCCGAGGGGAGAATATGAAGGGAATTGAGATCCGGTAGACGGAGGAAATGGTGGACAACCCGAGGAGCTAGCAACAGGGTCAGGGCCTATACAGTGGGTCGCAAAATGTAGGGAGGACAACAACAGGGGAGGGATAAAGAAAACAACCAGGAGGGGGTGGTCTCAGGTAAGGTTACAACTGAACATGAGGGCCCCGAGAGTGAGGGAAAGGGCACAATAGCTTCCGACAGTTCGCTGCAGTAAGGGAGTAGTCCTTTCGTGTTTGCATGGGGAGATGTCCAGATGGAGACTCCCTCTAATGGGTTAACCGAGTAATCTACCATGTCCACTTCCATAACTGATCCAAGAGTTACATGCCAGCTGCCACCGTAAATTGTAAAAATCGTCACTGTAGTAACTGAGAGCAGATGGGGGAGGTGGAGAGGGGCATGACGAAGTCATAGGGGGGAGGTAAAACAAGTCGTGAGTGGGGAAATGGAAGGTGCGGTGAACAATGTCTGAGGGGTACGACAATAGGGTGACGGAGCTGATCGAAAGTGAAAGGGAAGGTGCAACAAAAAGTTCTCTGCAGACAAACCCTATCTTGTGTCAGGCGGGTTCCAGAGCTCCATCCTTCATATATATATATATATATATATATATATATATATATATATATATATATATATATATATATATATATAAAGTGCAGGACTCCATCGAATATTTGACGACTATTGCAAGTCATCGTATATTCGACGTCTATCAGTTGTAGAATGCATCATAAACTCGACACTAGAATTGATGGATGATAATGTCATTAGTTTAACACTCCCGTCAAACAGAACTCTTGTATGTTGCATATCTGATGCTTAACTGTTGGCTTGAAAGTGTCAGAGCGACAACACTTCTAACGCACATTTCACCTATGTCATCAATTACCTGACGCCTAAACATTGATTTATCCCATCGTAAAAAAACAACCTAGGTGTCAAATATCCAACTGCGAACTGGTGCGAGACTTTTCAGATATGTGACGTTTGACCCATCCGATATCTAACGATTTTAGCATTGAAAAACCAACTTATAAACATCGATTTTTCAATGACCAATTTGGCCTTTTATGTGTCAATTAATCCACATTTGTACAGTCGAATATCCGACAGTTACTAAACTATCGACTATTTGACAACATTCCAACGATGATTTGATGAGCACAAATGTGTCGGATAACCGATGTAAATAAGTCACATATCCGACTAATAGCCATTGGATTTTGGCCCCATTTGCACTAGTGGTTCTAAATAGAATTATGGAAAAGGAGTCAAGGTGAATCAAATGGAAATGGAGTCAAGAAGAAAACCCGCCAAGGAGTTAGCTTATTTCCTTCAAGGATTAGGGTTTGAGAATAACAAAAAAAAGGTAGAGTAATCCCTTACCCAATCAATATTTTTAATGAATTCAAAGTCTACAAGAAGGGGTTTCAATGGAAGAAAAGCATCACCATACAAAATAAACCATGACTTGATGACATCACTTAATTCTTCAACCAAGGAACCATAAAAAAGAACAAAGCATGGTATCAGATAGTCACCAAATTAATAAAGGAAGAATGGTGACAAACCATAAACTTCGTTTTTACAAGAGGTAAATTTATCCTTAAATAGATTGACCTTGAAAGGGTTGTAGAAGACTTGGACATTTTACCATTAATATTTATGCAACAAATAAAACAAAGTAGGAAAAGCTTCAAGAGTTGACAACATTCATCCACAAAGAAAGAACCCTTAACACCATAAATGCTCCAAGAAAGATATATTTAGCTCCAAAAAAAGAGATCTCCCAAGTACCCGTCCATGAGTACAAAGGAGGAAGTGCATCATTTTATATAATTGATGCTAAGCTTCCTTTATAACAAAATAATATTAATTCGTGTGATTCCTTAGATCTAGAGTAAGAAATCCAAATTTAACTTATTAATTCTAAAACAACAATAAAATAGAAGTGGTCAAGCCACATGCATAGTGAATAAGATGAGAAAAGCCCTAAATATAGTCATTTCCATAAGAAAATGGTGAATGATGTCCTAAGTTGCCATTTTGACCTCCAAATGCCCCAATCATCCGTAAATTCTCTATTAACATCTCTAAGGTGTAAATAAATCCTCCTAATATTGCTCTAAAGTTGTCAACCGGGCGTCCAAGGTAAAATATGTCCTCCAAACCATGCACAAAGCCACTAAAAAGGGTCGGTTCCTCCAAAATAACTCCATAAAATTGTGGCATAATGCTCCATAGACTTTAAAATAATGTTTTAATTGAAATACATGTCCATACAACATGCCAAGACATCTCCATGAACATTGAAAAGGACCCTCCAAGTCGTAAAATACCCAATAGATATAGTGACATTTAAGCACATGGGGTTGACCCTTAAATTGAGCTCATTAGTCTTCGCGATGTGTCATTCAAGTCATATCTGCATCATCCAAGTCATTTCAAGGGGACACCACATCATTTATTCAAGGAAAAATTCACTCAAGTGCCCCCTTACACATCATCTCATGCTCATATAACTCCATGGCTATAACAAAGTGGGAACATGAGTGCATCAGGCCTCAATAAAGATGAAAATCAACTCATAAGGTGACCCACTAAGAGAGCACTCCGTAGTCTTCCACATGGCATGTCAAGAAGAATTCCATGTGTGCATAGGTAGGTCAATATGCATGGGAAGGTGTGACCTAGAGCTTCGGATATGTGAAATGCTTTGAACAATGTGAAAAATGGCCAAAAATAAAAATGAAAAGCACTGCTCTGGAAGTGTTATGCCATATCAACAAAACCTTTTGCTCATAAAAAAAATGCATGTAAATAACTCAACATAAATTGGGGTTACAATGATCATATAAATAAATAATGAAATGAATCATCATCATCATCACCATCATTATTATCATAGAAAATTGGTTTTTTCCATGTAAAAATGTGTAACTTATATTCAAAATAAATTGTGGAAAATCATGTTCGTTAAGTACTCTAATAACATATAAACATATATATAAAATAAAAAACACTTCACTTTACCCCTAGATATCATGCATAAAAAATATCACATCTCAAAACAAGAGATCCTAGAGGTTATCCTCTATAAATAGACATGAAAAAATAAGAGTCATGATAGTCATGGGATATTTATTTTACCTTTTATAAACTAAAAGTATAGAAAACATCAACTAGTGATAATGATTTCTCAAATTTATAATTCAAATCAAAAGATATAAGAACTTCACTATGTTAAAGTTTTGTAGATATATTCTTCAAACATGGAAAATCAAACTTCGTCTTATTCACCCTCTTTTGAAAGGGCATTAACCAACATTTTGTGTTCATATTATACACAAACGTATGTTTATAGCCTCAAACAAGGAAAGTGTCTCTTTTAATTGACTCTACAAATCTTCTGGTTGAACACAATGAATCTCCCCTTTCATCCATTAAATAACCAAGGAGAAATACCCACATATTTGCAAGCTTCTAAACCCTTTGACCATGGTTATCTTTAAAAGAAGTCAAAGGGCCATAATTTAAGAATAATTTTTTGAACCAGATCCCATACCATCGTTAACTCTAATGAATTGCTCTTGAAATAGAAATTAAACACCTCCCACACTACTTAAATTATCTTGCCCTTGTTTATAACCATAAAAAATAAAAAGTAAAACATTATAGAGATGATTTATAGATATATAAGTCACCCATCTCCTGTAGTTTCCTTATATTAGAAGTTGAATTGCATCCATGAAAAATACCACAAACCTAATTATATACCTATAAAATAGAATTTTGATTCCCTTCAAAGATCTTTGCATTACATGTCAACCAAATACCCCATATAGTGAAACATGGAATTCCCCCAAAAAGAATTAATTAATTTTTTATAACTAAGATCCAAAACACGATGCCACTAATGGATCTCTCTAAGCATTTTCCATTCTATTTACTTTTTCTAGATATTACCATAGAACACACATGCATTGAATAAAACTATTTCTGCATATATCATACATAACAACTAGATGTTGGGTCCATTTATTTCTCTTTTTTTAATCTTCCCCGTGTTGGAACCTTGTTTTTGAGTGTGAACCATAAGAAGATTTTAACCTTATTAGATGTAATAATAGAAAAATGATAGAACACAAGTTATCTATTATAACATATGATATTTATTATATGTTATGACATATATCCCTAAGGGTTAGCTCAATTGATCGAGTCCCCATCATTAAAGAACCTTTTCTATTGATAAGTCATGGGTTCAATTCTCTCAACACTCTCGGGTCAGACTCTATGGTTGAGCCAACAGGAAGTGGTCCCTTTGGGTGGATTTGCCTGGTACAAATATTTTGTCGACATAAAAGCGACTGATCTTCGGGGTCCATGAACCACAAAAAAAAATTACGTGATTACATATAAGCCCTATTTTCAATATGAGTTCATGCTTTCATAAAGTGGTTGTAGTTGGATTATTCCAGTCATCAGAATCAAGCATGATGGAGGTAAGAAGCAATAGGTTCCATAGTGCGGTTTCTTTCGACACCTCAAACTTTGCGTACTCTCCACATTCTCAGCAAAAATCCTAGATCCAACTATGTGCAGAGAGATCGTGTTCAGAGTCTGCGTACACCCTTCGTTCTCGCCCAAATCCCCAGATATATGTATGGGCGGAGAGATGGGTTGTAGACAGTGCATTTATTTCCTTTGGGACAGTCTATGTCCCTATAATAGCAAATCCATGGGTAATCCATGGTTATGTGCTGCATGCAAAGAAAAAATCCATTATCTATGGGCACAGTTCAATGGAACCCCCCATTCTCATGGAATTTGGATCCATTTCTAAAGGCATTACAATCGGGGTTGGGGGAGCTTTGATCAGAAAATCCATTGTTGTGAATAATTCAATAATGGCATGGGCAGAGCAAAGGCTAAGAAGAGAAACACCCCATGCAACTTAAGGTTTAGGTCCTGTTATCACCCCAAGAAACTCTCCTAGGTTGTAGCTCGGAGATGCTCGGGAAAATTACAAATTCAACTTATTTTTGTAAATGGATGAATGGAAGAGATGATGCTTGTTCAAGCCAGATAACCACTTCTACTTTTCTTGAATCCAGACATGTGTGAACACCCCTAGACTACAAGGCTTTAAACCACAAATTACTCACAATTTAAGGATTGGGTGAATATGGAGAATACTGACCACACCAGCAGATGCACAAGACCATGTGATGGCCAGCTGCAACCAGTAAAGAAGTCTGCAAATCTAATTCCCCAACACACAGACAGGATGACAGCTCTCTGGCATTAGGTGAAAAGAAACTTGAATAACTCATTCACTGATACATATAAGACTTTAACACAGAGGTAGGATGATAGCTCCTCTAATGCTAAACATCAAGAACTCAGAAATACAACATATCAAGCACAGCTTAGAACAAAAAGAGAATGCAAAGTGAGAAATTAACAGCAAAAGAAGCTTGTATTAGCTGAAAATGAAGACGAGATGCTGCAAGTATCAAAATAGTCACAGTCTCCAGAAGTTGAACCTTACATCAAAAAATCAACCATCAACCCTGATTACATCTTCTTTAAGGGTATTTATAGAGTTTCATTACAAAGGCACTCGACCATTCTAAGTATGGAGGGGTCATAATTGACCACCAACTGATTTAACTGCCTGATGGAGCCTCTGAGTGCACTTGCTTGCTGTAGTGGATAAATTTGATCATCTCGGGTGCTCTGCTATCCTCTTAGGCGGTTGGAGTGTCCTTATCCATTAAATTCCATAACTGCTAAATGCAGCTACCTACTCATACTCAGTCCTTTTCCTCCTTGGCCATACTGCCTGTTGAATGCCGTTGTTGCAGAGCAATTGCTACTGGTACTGGTGAGCTAGTCGCCTTTGTCCTTCAGGTGCATGGAATGGTCAGGGGGCGTGGACTGAGTGGTGAAAGGACAGATTGGATAAAGGAGGAAGATCAGCCGTCAGATCAAGAGAATGGACGGTGGGGATAGCTTGGCGGAGACTATCGGGAAAAGTGGGGCGGAATGAACGTGGGTCGTTGGATCTCAGGCGGACAGATCCAATGGCTATCAGATGGAGGAGACGCGCGGGAGTTAATGGGTGGGAACGTGGGATCGGGCAGTAAGCAGTATTGCTCACACCGGTGTTGGGGGTTGGGCGGTAAACATACAATGGCATGCGATACCACTCGGAGTGTGATGCGTGGCAATGGGGAAAGGATGAAACCACTTTTCATCGCGTGTTATCACACCGTCACTTTGCGGGCGCGGGGAAAGCGATTGTCGTCCGATCATGGTGGAGATGATCGGACAGTGGAGGTTTGATCGCACATATCTTTGCGACAAGAGCCGTTAGATCGAGGTGACGAAGATCAAAGGCTGCAGTTACGACGGCGAGAGTTTGTGAAGGCGCACAGTCATATGGGCGCGGGTTTATGAGGGTATGGGTTTAAGCGCTCAGGGCTTAAAGACAATGGATTTTATATGATTTTTAACAAAAAGCGCAAGAAATGGAGATGAAGGGAGGGCGAGAGAGGTAAAGGGGAAGGTGAGGATGGCCATTATAGGCCTTCTTTTAGCACAACCAAGGACTAAGTTCACCTCCGGCCTTGGAGAATCAATGTTATATAGCAGAGCTAACACTGGCTCCTTCTGGGGATGAGATCCTCCCTGTGAGGTCTCAAGAACTGCAGACCATTGCCTTTCCTGTGAAAACCAAATTAGCAAAATGTCCTAATGTTCCATTAGGCATGGAGTTTAACTAAGTCTACACTAAAACTGATGAAATAACATATTTACAACCTTCAGGCCTAAAGACCTTAAACAACATAAAATTTCAGAAACCGCCCATTGATTGGGCCATCAAAAATTGTTTCTCTTCCCAGACTTTGCAGCATGAAAGTATTGTTCCCTTGGATCTAAGAAATGATAAAAGGCCCTGTCCATAAAGCATCAAACTTCCCATGGTTGCCTTTCTTCTCTTTCACTGCATCCCACTTAAGAACCAAGTCTCCAACCTGAAAATTATTCATTTTTGTCCTCCTGTCAAAGGCTTCCTTGATCTTCTTTTGATGTGTTGTAGACTTCTCAACCACCTGTTCTCTGATTTGATGTACCTCTGCTAAATCAATGATCCTTTTTGCCATGTCTTCTTCCTCACTCTGCTCTTCCTGCAGGAACTTTGCCACAGGGAGGGTTAACTGAATTGGGAATACAGCCTCAGTCCCATATACCAGCTTGAATGGAGAATCCCTGTGGATTTCTTGGTGGTTACTCTATCAACCCATAGTGCATACTTGAGCTTAGAATCCCAATTCTTTTTGTTATCTTCCAACAACTTTTTAATTATCCTTATCAGGCTCTTTTTGGAAGATTCTGCTAGACCATTTCCTTGAGTGTAGTATGAGGTGGAATGAACTAGCTTGATGCCCATTGAGTCACACATGTCCACCAATTATTTTTCCCTGAAGGTTGCTACATTATATGTAACTAGTTTATGTGGACAACCAAACCTAGTGAAAATATTTTCATTCAAGAACTTCATGACCACATGGTGACCAGCCTTTTTGGTAGGGATGGCCTCAATCCATTTAGTGAAGTAATTTGTGGCTACTAATATCCATTTGTGCTGGTCACTAGAATGTGGATTGATTTCTCCAATGAAATCCAAGCCCCACTAGGGCCACTAGCATGTATGGGTTTTAAGGGCAGGGACTTCAATTGTTGCTTCCCTTCAAATCTTTGGCACCTGTCACAAGATTTAACAAATGAAAAGACATCAGAAAACAAGGTGGGCCAATAGTACCCAACTCTGAGGATTTTGTGGGCTGTAGTTTTCCAATAGTGATGTCCTCCACACATGCTGGAATGAAACTGCTGCATCACTTCTATGGATTGTTCTTTGTCCAGACACCTCAAAAGAATTCCAGAGGGGTCCCTCCAGTAGAGTAGATTTTCATGAATGCAATATTTAGCTACCCTGAGCTTAATAGTTCTGGCTTGGCTCGAACTAAGGCCTGGAGGAATTTCTAGCTTCAACAAGAATTGAGCTATGGCAGAATACCATTCACAAGAAGCTATATTTTCTGCCAATGATTGATTTTTCCCTGGTTCAGCTGTTTCTCCTATTGTCTGTCCATCTTCTAAGGCCATGCTTATGAGATTTATGTCCAGAATTCTATAGTTTTCTTCAGCCCTTAATTTGGCAAGGCCTTGACCTCTGACGAGTTTGGTGGGCTTCAGTTCTATGTTAAATTCAATAAGCTTTGAATCCATTTAGCCCTTCTTCCATCAGCATCAGGCTGTGTTAGGAAATATTTTATTGAAGACGAGGGTACATATGCAATTATCTTCGAATGCGGAATGTAGATTCTGAAAGATTTCAAAGATTTGATAAGAGCATATGCCTGTTTCTCAATGATATCATACCTTAGCTCGACATCCCTTAAGGTTTTGCTGAAAAATGCCACTGGATGCTCTGAGCCTTCTTCATCTGCTTGCATCAAAACTACTGCAAGGGTGTCATCAGAGGCAAATGAAAATATATAGAACTCCTTGCTGTAATTTGGGCTGACTAAAGTAGGAGCTTCCATAATAGCTTTCTTAATGGATTCAAAAGATTTTCTTGTTGCATCAGTCCACTTGACTTCTGACTCCTTTTTTAACATGGAGGTGATGTGTTTTACAAGTTCTGCAAAATTTGGAATAAACCTCCTTACAAAATTAATCTTGCCCAGAAAGGACTGGATATCCTTCTTTGATCTTGGGATAGACAAATTCTGTATTGCTCTTACTCTTTCTAGGTCAATTTTGAGACCCGCAACAGAAACAACATGTCCTAATAGCTTGCCCTCTTCTAAAGCAAACTGTGACTTTTTAGGATTGACTGAAATCCCAAACCTTCTGCACTTCAGGAACACTCTCTTCAAATGCTACAAATGGTCTTGATGGCTGCTGGAGTACACTGTTATATCATCAAGGTAGACAAGGACAAATTTGTCCTTCTCTCCCACAAATTCTATATCCATAGCCCTCTAAAAGGTGGCTCTAGCATTCATCAACCCAAAAGGCATCTTGGAATACATAAAAGTGCCCTAAGGAGTGGTGAATGCAGTCTTCTCTTGATCATCTAGATGTACGACAACCTGGTTATACCCTGAAAATCCATCCAGGAAAGACATCACTTTGGCTCCTAAGACTTTCTGTAGCAAATGCTCCATCTTGGGTAGAGGGTAATTGTCTTTCTTAGAGCATTTGTTTAAGTTTCTGAAATCAACGCAGAGCCTGATTTCACCACTTTTCTTCCTCACTACCACTAAGTTGGCTACCCATTTTGAATATCTGAGAGGGACTATGATTTTGGCAGCCAACAACTTCTTGATTTCTTTTTCAATCAGAGGGAGGAGCAAGGGATTTATTGGTCTCAGTTTCTGCTTGAAAGGGATGGTGTCCTTCTCTAAGGGAATTTTATGCTGGATGATCTTTTTGTCATATGTTTTCAGGTCACTATATTCCCAGGCAAAGACATCAGCAAATTGCTTCATTAAATTGTAGTACTCAGAACTCTGGGCAACAGATAGATGAGTGGACAGATTTATATATCTTGGATGATCTGGACTCCCTATGTTATGCCTATGTACTGCAGATTGGTCTTCCTTTTGGGCAGCCGTATAAGGCACATCATTCTGGTCAAACAAATTTTCTAAAGGAAATAGACCATTAGGTATCTGATTGCTGGGAAGTTGGACAATGCTATCTTTGCCAATTATGTTTCTAAGCTGGAACTGGGGACTTTCTTCCAAGGCTTCATTTTCTTGATCAATTTTCATTTCAGAGAATTCATCAATGACTTGAAAGAACCTATTCACCTCATCATCATCTTCAAAAACTTTCCAATGCTAGACATTATCAGGCAAGGATGGTATATATTTCATCTGAACCTCATAAACTAGTCTGGGAGGTATGGGAGGAATAAACATCCTAGCAGATACAGCAAGGGAATCAGCAAGCTGATTTCTGACTCTAGGGATATACGAGATACAAAAATTATCAAAAGAATCTTTGAGTCTCCATACCTCATCTCTATATGCTTTCAGCCTTGGGTGCTTTGCTTGAAATGTTTTGTTTACTTGTTGAATGATAAGATCAGCATCTCCAAACACCTTTATGTTTTTGATTCCTCTATCTTTAGCTGCATGAAGGCCCAATATCAGAGCCTCATACTCTGCTATATTGTTAGTAACTTGGAAAGCCAGCTTAAACAACAGATGTGTGCTTTCTTGTTTTGGAGAAATCAGCACCACCCCTGCTTCCGCAGTTTCCCTTGAACATGCTCCATCAAAGAACATTTCCCAAACCTGGCTTCCTTGATTTCCCTCGGCCTAGACTATTGGTTTCTTGAGCTGCAACAAGGCCTTCTAGGATTCTTCAATTTGGAGGATACATGCTCCAAAATCGGTGTCCATAGCATAAATGGGATGATTAGAAGGATTCTTCTCATCACTAATGATGTAGGCCAGCTGTGCTTCTCTGTACAATCTCCTGCTTTCCCCTCCAAAAACTGGGACAGTGGCATAAGATAAATCATTCTGTAATGTCCCACCTAGTCTCTTAATCCACCCTCTGGATAACAACATGCCAAACTTGGGGGGACATCTACTACCACAATATCCATAATATTGCTCTTCATGGGCAGCTGAGTTAGGGTAATGGCTATGTATTTGATTAATCCTAAGCATTTTACCTTTTTTGAATCAAATGAGAATAAGTCATGATATGGTCTAGTGATATCAAGGCCTAACTCTTCCATGACAACTTTAGGCATCAAATTGTGGCTGGCCCCTGTGTCTAGCACGCAGTTATGGATGGTTTTGTCATGAATGGTCAAGGAGACATAAAATGATGGGGAGCTATTATCAGCAGGTTCGATCATTGGGCTAAGCACAACTACAGGCTTATCATCTTGCAAATTGACGTAGTCAGTGGAGGCTGGTGAGGCTTTTAGCTCAAGAGCATCAAGGATAGGCTTTCTAAAAACTTCACTCTTTACAAGCTCTATCAGAGGCACAGATATTTTTAACTTCTGGACTTCTAATTCAAAACTGAAAGGGGAAGGGGACTTGATAGGACCTCTTACCTCTTGAGCTGGTGCTTTGAGGATGACTGGATTAGCTACTGGCTTCTTATGTTTGATATTTTGTAGCTCTGTTGGGACAACAACTCTTTGGGTAGGATTCTCCTTGACATTGTTTGCTTTTGACCTTAGATTATATCTTTGCTGCTCACCAGTCTGCAGAACAACCTCTCTGTCCCACTCTTGACTGGTTTGGTCTTGGAGTAATGATTCTTCGTATGCAGCCAATGTCAAAAAGGTAGCACTGCCTTTATCTTCCATGCAATGAATTTCATCCTCTTCTTCAAACTGCTCCTCTTCCATGACTACGTTCTGGAAAGGAACCTTCACTCTTTGTTCTTTGTTTGCTTCTTTACCCCTTTGAATGATTTGCAACTGTTAATTTTCTCTTCTGAAAGGATTTGGATTTCTTGGAGCAAATGTGTTCGAAAGCCTTGTCTTTCCAAAGCTCTGCTCAACTTTCAGCTTAGATATCTCAGAAGCCAATGACTCTATCATTTTATTCATTTTTTCTAGTTTAGTTTCCGAAGATGAAGTAGAGGAAGAAGAAGGCTCACCTCTCTACCTCCTTCTATCAGCATGACTCTTGAACTTTTCTGCAGCCATGATATTAGATTCTACCTCTAGGGTTGCATCCTGCATTTCAGCTAGGGTGGCACATCTTCTCTCTCTTAAAAGCAGGCAGAAATCATAGTCAAAAGCATTGGCATAAGTGAGTTTGGCAGAGGTGGGGGTAGGCTTTACTTTAGCTGGTATCTTTCTATACATACGATTGAATCTTTTATTAAAATCAGGCAATGATTCCCCATTTTCCCTCTTTAGGTTTCCAAACTCTGTATGGTAGTAGAGCATGTCTTTCTTATCTCCCCAATGCTTCAAGAATACATCATCTAGTGCTTCAATGTCTGTTATGGACCTAGGGGGAAATTCTCTGAACCACTTTCTAACCTCTCCATCAAGGCTCTGGACAAACACTCTCATCCACACATCATCTTCACTGATATCTAGGTTATCAACATAACTATAGAAAGACTCAAGGTTTTCTTCAGCTGTTACACCCTCTGTACCAGTGAACTTAGGCATATATTTCTGATTCTCTCCTACAGGCATGGCATTGAAAGGAACAGGAAAGACTAGGGGTCCATACCTAGCAGTTATGATTCTTTCCATCTTCGTGGGTGCCTGTTGGCCTGCCATGGCTGGGATGGATAAAAGGATAATGGCAGATTGAATGGTAGGGAGTAGTGAAATAGATGACAGAGACAAAGGAATATGATGGACTGTATGGGAGGCTTTCTTTGGATTGAGATCCAAAGCGGAACTGGATGAACAAGGAGCTTTATGAATCTTTGAAGGTATTTCTTCACTAACAATGCTATGCTCTAAATCTTCAAACTGTATATCCTCAGCTATAATCTTCTCTTTTAGAGATACATAAGATTTCTTAGGCTTACCTGATCCTGATGCTCCTTTCTGTGATGTTTTCCTTTGCTTAGCAATCTTCTTAGGGTCAGGCACTAGGTCAACTGGTGATTTCTGAGGATTTCTCCGAGTATGCCTCACAAACTGAGCCAGAACTGAAATGTGGAGTCGCCACTAGGTTGGTCCTCCAGTAGAGTCGCCATATAGATGATTACAACCTGAAATGCGTCTAGACCTTATCTATCATCAAAGCATGGAACTGTAGCGTTTTCCAAGGGACGCTGAGCTTCAATCTCCTCTCCCCGGCAACAGCGCCAATTAATGTTATCACCCCAAGAAACTCTCCTAGGTTGTAGCTTGGAGATGCTCGGGAACATTACAAATTCAACTTATTGTTGTAAATGGATGAATGGAAGAGATGATGCTTGTTTAAGCCAGATAACCACTTCTACTTTGCTTGACTCCAGACATGCGTGAACACCCCTAGACTATAAGGCTTTAGACCACCAATTACTCACAATTTAAGGATTGGGTGAATATGGAGAATATTGACCACACTAGCAGATGCACAAGACTATGTGATGGCCGGCTGCAACCAGTAAAGAAGTCTGTAAATCTAATTCCCCAACACACAGACAGGATGATAGCTCTCTGGCATTAGGTGAAAAGAAACTTGAATAACTCATTCACTGATACATACAAGACTTTAACACAGAGGTAGGATGACAACTCCTCTAATGGTAAACATCAAGAACTCAGAAATACAGCATATCAGGCACAGATTAGAACAGAAAGGGAATGCAAAGTGAGCAATTAACAACAAAAGAAGCTTGTATTAGCTGAAAATGAAGACGAGATGCTGCAAGTATCAAAATAGTCACAGTCTCCAGAAGTTGAACGTTACATCAAAGCATCAACCATCAACCCTGATTACATCTTCTTTAAGGGTATTTATAGAGTTTCATTACAAAGGCACTCGGCCATTCTAAGTATGGAGGGGTCATAATTGACCACCAACTTATTTAACTGCCTGATGGAGCCTCTGAGTGCACTTGCTTGCTGTAGTGGATAAATTTGATCTTCTTGGGTGCTCTGCTATCCTCTCAGGTGGCTGGAGCATCCTTATCCATTAAGTTCCATAACTGCTAAATGCAACTACCTACTCATATTCGGTCATTTTCGTCCTTGGCCATACTGCCTGTTGAATGTGGTTGTTGCGGAGCAATTGCTACTAGTACTGGTGAGCTGGTCACCTTTGTCCTTCAAGTGCATGGAATGGTCAGGGGGCATGGACTGAGTGGCGAATGGATGGACTGGACGAAGGAGGAAGATCAGTTGTCGGATCGAGAGGATGGACGGCGGGGATAGCTTGGCGGGGACTATCAGGAAAAGCGAGGTGGAATGAACGTGGGCCGTTGGATCTCGAGCGGACAGATCCAATGGCTATCGGATGAAGGAGATACGCGGCACTTAATGGGCGGGAACGTGGGACCGGGTGATAAGCGGTATTGCTCGCACCAACGTTGGGGGTTGGGTGATAAACGTATAATGGCGTGTGATACCACTCGGAGTGCGACGCGTGGCGGCAGGGAAAGGACAAAACCACTTTTCATCGCGCTTTATCATGCCGTCACTTTGCGGGCATGGGGAAAGAGTTTGTTGTCCGATCGTGGCGGAGATGATCGAATGGTGGAGGTTTGATCACACAGATCTTTGCGATAGGAGCCGTTAGATCGGGGTGATGGAGATCAACGGCTGTAGTTATGGCGGTGAGAGTTTGTGAAGGCGCGCAATCATATGGGCGCGGGTTTATGAGGGTATGGGTTTAAGCACTCAGGGCTTAAAGACAATGGATTTTATATGATTTAAAAAAAAAAAAGCACAGGAAATGGATATGAAGGGAGGGTGAGAGAGGTAAAGGGGAAGGTGAAGATGGCCATTATAGGCCTTCTTTTAGCACGACCAAGGACTAAGTTCACCTCTGGCCTTGGAGAATCAATGTTATATAGCAGAGCTAATAGGTCCCAACCATCAAACACAAAGAAAAGCAACACTAAGTTAAACTGGGGACAAAACTCCAGGGGCGGTGGCAGAGGCACGGACCCAGATCCAGAGGATTTGTTTCAGGTTTTTATCAAAACCATTACTGGAAAATCGATATTGTTATGGGTCCAGGGAACATATATAGTGACATATCTGAAGAAAAATTCCCAAAATGTCATAGGTATTCCTGCTTCATTACAAAGTTTGATTTTTTCTAGGAAAGTGCTAAAGGGTGAGATCCATTTGAAATACTATGGTATTCAAAGGAACTCTACCATTATCTAGAATTTAAGATTACAAGGAGGTGCCCAGGAGCAATCACACCGATTATATTATCTTTGATAGACAAGGGCCTGACTTTGTTCAAGGATGCATTAAGAGGGAAAGCTGCCACACAGGACAAACAAAACCCAAATCTGACAATCCCAAGTCTGTACATTGTAGAGAAGATGGAAAAAGCCCCATATTTTTCCATAGAATTACCAAAAATAAGTGGTCTCTTCATTGTTTTACAAGCAAAAGGTATCATTTGTCGATTTAATGGGTTTTGACCCAAATATGAAGATCTAAATGAGTAGATCTACCTCAACTAGACCAAATATTGTGATGTTTATTTCTGTTCAAAAGGTTTTTTGTGGTTCATTTTGATATTAAAAAAGACTTCAATTATGTTATAAATGACGAACCATGATTCTGGGGAAGGGCGGGTCTCTTCATAACCCCATGGTTTCCTGGTTTTGATGCAAACTCAATGGTGGTTACAAAAATGTCGGTTTGGGTAAGGCTACATAACCTTCCACTCCCTTTTTGGTACCACCAGGTCCTAGAAGGCATTGGAAACTCGTTGGGAAGGTTCCTAAATATGGATTGAGAAAGAATTGACAAAGGGATCTTCACTTTTTCCCTTATTTGTGTAGAGATGGATTTAAGAAAAGGCCTTCCGGATTGTATTCACCTGACACACCAAGACTTCAAGTGGACACAATGGTTAGATTTCAAAAACATTGCCTTTAGATGTCAGGTTTGCCATCAAATAGGGCACTTGTAGAAGACATGCAAAAAGGCAAAGAAAAGAACAATGAAGAGACTGCAAAAGCAAAAGGGATGGAAATTCCCAGATCCTCCATCTTCATATGATGAGGATGAAGAAATGGATGAGACCCAACAACATCCAGAGACACAAAAACAACAAGGTTGTCAATAGGAGGGAGAAGAGAAGGAGGAGGAATAGAACAAACAAGCAGAGAAGCCAAATAACTCAGCAGTAATTCCAATCCTTGAAAACCAAAACAAGGGAAAGAACAACAATCAAGGAACAAGTGGAACTAAGAGATCTCATGTATCTGAGAACTCAGACTCAGATAAAGAAGCCCTAAACATTATCAAAAATAATGCGCTGACAATTGTTACCACTACTCCATCACTTGGGATTTGGAAAAAAGTCCAAAAGAAAAAGGGAAAAAAGAAAAGCCCAATTTATTTGGAAAATTGTAATTTTAATTTATTTTTTAATTTTTTGTAGCTCTTCTACTATGTGTGTGTCAAGCACATGCACTGGTCCCCTAGGACAATTCCTGAATGCTTTGTGCATCTACTCTATGTAACTTTTCATTTTTATTAATATAAAGTTGCTAATTTTTCCTTGGAAAAAAAAACCCCTATTTTATTAAATTTGGAATGATTCTAGTCTAAGAGTCTTCAAACATAGGGAAAAATCAACCATTCGAAAGTCCAAAATTGGTGTTTCTAAAGTGCAAAATAAAGTTCCAAAAATGTCAATATTGGATTCCAAACTTGAACTTTCAGATTTGATATTGACACTTCAGAATTGGATTTTGCACTTTTAGAATCATATATTGGCCTTAGGGAACCCATTTTTTCATTTTTGGAAACTAGTATTGGCACTCTCAAATTTTGATATGCACTCTTGGAAACTAAGATTAACATTTTCGAAATCTAATTTCGCAATTTTCAAATTAGATATTAACACATTCAAAACCATTTTTTTCACTTTATAAACTCAATTTCGCACCTTATTATCAATCACATGCGTGCGCACACACACACACACATCAAAGTTTTTATAATGGATTACACATCACCTACAAGTACTCATTATTCTTGTGATCATGTAGAGCGGGATCCTTGTGAAGTGTTAGTCAATCCTTCCTTGAGATTTGTATTCACCTTAGCAAGGTTCAAGGAGAGGGTTTTTCAATCCTTTCTGAAACATAGTATTCCCATATAATAGGAGTGTTTAGAAAGGTCGATTAAACCTTCCTAAAGCATAATATTTGTGTCAAGCGGATATTTTGGGAAGGGGTCATCTGACCCTTCCTTGAACTTACTTTTTATGTTACTAGAGGTATAAGGGAAGAGTAGATCAACCATTATTGAAGCATATTATTAGTATCAATATTTCACTCCAAATTACAATAGATAATTACTTTTATAAACAAAAATAAATGTATACAAATAAAATATATGTAGTTTTATATGTAATGCCCCAAAATATATCAAATTTAAACATGATATATTTTATATTTAAGATCATGGAATAGTTAATTGAAGAAAAAACCATTATACTTTTACAAGCTGTAAAAGAAATTTTCAATGACAATAATCTTAGGCTAGAATATTATTGCATATATAGAAAGCTTACATAGACAATTAAGTAACCTTCATGCTATATATCACATTTTAAAGAAGGATAACACGTTTTTGTTGGAGCTATGCTTATCATTCATTTGATATTACTAAAAAGGTTAATGCAAATAATACTTTTATTAATATTTGTGTATTAAAGTTCCTCATTAACCTAGGTTTCCTATTCCTAAAATTCAAAGTTTTTAACATTGATAGTAGATCAAATAAAAAAACCTTGTTATCTTTTTATTATCTAAGTTAGCAACAAATAATTTAAAATAGAGAAACCAAAAATAATTACATCTTATTAACAAGTTGTTTCCTAAACAGTTAAATTTGGGATGAGATAGTATAAGTTTGAACAATGTTACCATATTAGTTATATATATTTCATTTTTTTTATAACAAAACCTAATAATTGTTAAAAATAGATTATTATTTTAAATTTATCTATACATTGATATTCAAACTTCTAATACTAATATTTCCATCAAAATTAAGGAGCTAACCATTATTAATTTAATTAATTAATTAATTTTTAATTTTTGTTGAGCATGAAATCATTCACAATAAACATATCAATATCAACATTTCTGTAATAACTATTAGTAACCTTTTGAGTTTGATTTTGGCATAGTACCTTCTCAAAGAATTTTACCACATTAGTTGTATATATTTTCTTTTTTGTTACAGAGCTTTGTAGTTGTTAGAAAACAATTATTAATATAAGGGATATGCTAATGATGTCAATTTTAGTTTCCCTTGATTCCAATCATCAAAACAAAATCCTCTTGTTTGGAAATTGTGTTATGTTACATGAAGAAATTCGTTGTTGAAGTGGGTTGCACATGAAATTGTGGGTTGCACATGAAAAGAGTCTTTCTTTTAATGCATAAAACATCTTTATGTTGAAGTAAAAATATAAGAAACCTCTTGAATATATCTAGTACGTTGAATGATTTTCCTTAATAGATAGAAAAAGAGTTTTTATACGGTGAACGAGAATGCCAAAGTGATGAAAGGGAGGTGTGCATACAAATATTACGAATTGAAAAAGTATTAGAAGCAATGTTAGATATAGTTGTATATATATTTTTAAAATTACAATAATAAACAACCAAAAAAATGAAGTAGGAGAAAGGATATAAGAGAGATTTTATGTAGGTAAGTTGTTTTTTTTTTCATAACTTTAACATTTTGGTTTGGTAGTGGGATAAGTACACATTTTTGGGAAGATATTGGATCAATGAAATATATAATAAAAATGTGCCGTAAACATATAAGAAATATGTAATAATTGGAGATAAAAATGTGTGGTAAACCTATTAAAAAATATGTTCTAATTGGCGATCAAAAGGAACATTATAAGGAACCAGAGGAATCCTTGAAATATGGAGGGAAAAGATATGTAAGATATAGCACATAATTATGAAATACATTGAGAGATGGAATATGTAGGAAATGTACTACATTTTAAATATATTAATTGATTTTAGAAGATTAACCAAGCATGTAAGTGTGATTTTTATTTCTTTCATAGTGTAACGAATGCACTATCTTTCATTTCTACATAATGTTTAGAAGATAATAAGAGTGAAATGCTTGAACCTACTAATTATTTGATTTGTGATATTATTGTGAAAGTTAAGCTTTATTGTTTAACCTTTATGATGTCATAGTTGCGTTGGATAGTGTTGAGCCATGAGATTAATGTAAAGTCATGGGCAAAGTCCTATTCAACATAATTTTACATACTTATTGAGGTATCAAATAATAATCTCAATTTTCTCCATTCAAATAACATTAACAAAGAAATTGTTTCACATTACTATCACAAATTTAACAAAGTTATAATTCCCAAAAATGAACTTAGTAAGCATAAATTTTAAGATGAATATTGGTATCTTGATAGGTTAAATCATTTTTACTTTTGTTATTTTTTGTAAATTCGGACCATTCATATTACTTTCAAAAAGGCTCATACACATAATTACCACATGTTACTAGTCTACCACTTGGGAAACATGACCAATCACATAAGTTCAAAGTTTCAAGATTACTAATATTGTTCACTATATAATAATCTATTAAAATAAAACTATATCTAGCACATAAATTAAACTCTAAACTAATAGACATGTGGATAACAATAACATAAAATAAATTCTTTTTCAAGTGAATATCTCGCTTGGAATTCATTCTACAAGAGCATCCACTTGAATTGGTGGTTGTGGCTCACTGCCATTGTCAGAGGAGGAAAATTCAAGGTTTGTTAGGTTCTTGGCAAGGATTGTAATCTTTCTATTGATCCTATAAAAAATTTCTAGCAATTTTGTCATACATATGACCAATTCTTGCTATGTATCAACTCTATTAGTTAGGGCTATTCCCATTAGGCTCTTTATATTCCAGGAGAGATAAACAACATGCATGTAAGAGGTTGTCCTAGCTCTAGTGGAATTAACCACATTTGGAATCTAGTCCTTGGTTTATTGATCAACATGTCTATCATGAATGTAGTGTCTTGTTTTCCTAACCTACTCTTCTACATTGAGATGGATCTTTGAACAGTTGCAGGGATTATGTCCTTGTAGCACTCTATTGTTGCCTATGTTGTTTCCTAGGCTCAGGTTTGATAGGCCGAAGAAATACTATGCTTTGTAGAAGGGGAGAAACTAGGTTTCCCTCTTCTATCACTTCATTGAGGAGCATAGAGTCGACGCTTGGCCATTATGAAAAGCTTAAGATAGAGAAAGCAATAAAATAAATATGTGAGGGAGTAGGAAGGGAGTATAACTCTACAATAATTGTGTAGGAATTTAGAGAAAGAGGGAGGGATAAGCCTAGCATGCTATAGAACAAGAGAACTAAGCTTAGAGACATGAAATTGGGAAAGCAAGGGAAGAGATAGAGAAGGGTTGTCAAAATAATAGAGAAGAAGAGGACCAAGGGAAGGTCAAGAGGTCAGTGCATGGCAAAAAAAATCCCCCCAAATCTATATTCAATGTTGCAAGGAGGAAATCTAAAATTTGAGCATGATCCCAATTCAAAATGGTGATTATAACAAACCTAAAAAGGCTATGATTGTTGTGAACTATACCAATGAGGGAATATCTCTGTCTAGAGAGTTTCCAAATGAGAATGATGGCAAGTCATACATTCCTCAAAGGATCCGTGAATCAACACTCTAGGACCATTAACACCACACAAGCTTCTTGCTACCCATGGATGACAAATTATGTGCATGAAACAAATGTTAGGAAATGTATATTGGTCCTTAACTAGCCACCTTGTATCCTAATATTGTTTCCATCCACCAAATATTTCCATAATGACCTTCAAAATTTCCCTACAAGTCGAGTTTCATACTGCTTGTATTGTTCGTGAGTTCCACGATAGTGTTTGTAGATGCTTCACAGACTCCCAAAGGCATGTTTTCATTATTTCTAGAGTGTTATGTATGAGATTCCATGCAGGCTACCATTTGGAAGGTAGCTTTCCTTTGTCATTTAATTCTACAACACTCATCCCAAGTTGAGGAGGGTGGCCCCTCATATGTGCTCCCTCCATGGGGTAATAAATTAAAATTTTTGAAATACACAAAAGACTTTAAATAAAAAAGTATTAGTATATTAAAAATTTGATAAAAGAGATAAAAAATATTTTTCTTTTGTTCTTAAATAAAAATACTACAATGTACTAAATTTCATAGAGAATAATTTCTTTCATTTTTTCTCCATTTTCTACTCATCTAACCTTTTGAACACCAAACATCATTACATTCCTCCAAATTGGTAATGCAAACAAACTTTGATCTCATGATCTAATCCCTCATCTAAAACCCTAGTAATTAAAGAAGCTAAAGATAATATTGAATAAAAACACTTACCAAGATCACTCATTTTCTGAGAGCTAAGTTATTGCTCCCAAAGAAGTCCACTTCCACTTCACTAATAATCCTACTCTTCAACAACCCTCTAAAAATATCCACGATTATTGTACTCAAAACCTTGCTAAATAATGACTAGTTTTGAAATTCATCAAACATGAAAATAAACCCTAAATAGAAACCATTTACACGAATAAAAATATTTACACACCATAATTCAAATCAATTCATCAAGAAAATTGCGAACTGCATAAAATTGGGTGCTTAGTTTTGCTACAGTTCATACATGGAATTGAGGATTCAAGAAAGTATAAACAATTCTCAACTTATGTAGAATGATTCATCGAAAGTTCATGCTTTAAAAACCTCTATAGGAGAATGAATTCTCCAAGTACTACAACCTATAAAAACCTAGTAGTAAACCATATTTTGAATACATTTTGTTGTATTTTGAATATGTTTTTATGTCTCTTTATTTGAGATTGAGTCACCTTGTAGAGTATTAGGAGGCCTTATAATCATTCATGATTGGGACGAAGATGGAGGATTATTCATTTTGTTAAAAATGTAGCAAGAAAGGCTCAATTTGACTTTAGCCTTAGCCAAATTGAGTAGATTGATTTTCCATATTAGCAGGACAACTTAAAGTCAATTAACTAGTGTGACATGGCTCTTGTAACTTAGTTAGCTCAGTAAATTCGAGTTAGAGAACTTGGAGTTCAGTTATGCATGTGTGATTGCTAAATTTTAGCAATCTAGTTCAGTTATTTTCAGTTGTATTTAGTTAATTGACCTCTAATTATTGATAGAGTTAGATGACGGTCATATGTGCAGTGGGACGACAGTGTGACTTGGTGATCTGTCAGTTAGTTGATTAATCAACCCAAAATAGCTAGGGCATTAATGGAATTCGAGTTCCTTAACTGAAGTGGATATGACAAGGCAGTGTAACATGAGTTTATGCTAGTTTAAGTGTACAAGTGTTTCATGGGTCAGGAGATCAATCCTTGGGAATTGCGTAAGAAAATGGGAGGAAATTCCTATCTTTTAGGAGCTAATTTCTTCAGGAATTGCACAAGGAAATAGGAGGTTGGAGGAGAAACTAATTGGCTAAGTGTTGGCTAGAGTTTGTCATTCAGCAGAGGGAAAAATCATTCTTTTGCAAGTTGTGCTCGGAGTTGGAGAAAGAAATTGTAATGGTCTCTCTATTCAATTGATTAATGAAAAGAGGCTTGAGGGGTTTTTCCCAGTTGGGTTCCCCTAAAAATTACTATGTATTTGTGGTTTTTCTTATTGCATGTCTATGCATGTAGTTCTAAATTGTGATTTCCATTCTGCAGATTAATAGAGTAGAATTGTATCTCTTGTTTTTAGTTTGAAATCTTGCGAAGTTTCAATTTCTATCAAATTTCTACACATTTGGTGTCAGTGGATACGTAGTTCCCACTTTCAAGAATATCAAAGAAAATACCTTATCTATGAGGGTGATGAGGAATTCAAATCTCTTCAACTAGACTCTCTTCCTGTGGAATTGCTAATGATGATTACGATTCCACTTAATTTTGTTTTTTTCTCCATTAATAGGAAACGGAGATAATTACTACATGATCATGAAAATCAAATGTGAGGAGGAACATGTGATGAATAGAAAATACATTTCTTAGATTTGGGTGGTGAGCAGTTAGAAAGTTGGACAAGATCATATTATCCAAAGTTGGCATCTAAGAAGATTGAATAAGTAGACAATAGATGCAATCTATGTAGAAGGAAAAGTGGAAAAAAATAGAACACAATGGTCAAATGATGGGGAATAAATTGGACATAGTGGCACGACAAAGAAGGTTGACCAAGACAAATCAAGAGCACACATGGAAGGATGGTGTCATAATAAGGTGTGGTTGTGTTATTATTAAGTATTATTGTTGCAATAAATCAATATAATGAAAGTAGTGGTATTGGTTGACCACTATTATAGATTAACACATATTAGGCAAAAGTTATCCCTAATAGATGCCTTCAACATGTAGTTACTTATCTCAAAATTAATGCTATTTTATAAAATCACTATTTTTTCTTTTTAAACATTGATAAAACTAGGCAAAAAGGACTATGATTTTGGTATAATTTTTGTAAATTTCTTTAATTTATTTATTTATATTATTCAATATTAATTATAAAACTTCATTTATTATAAAACTTATATTGTTTTTAATTAATTAACATATTTTCTTCTTTAAATATAAAAAATATGTTTTAATAATTTAAAATTTAAAATTATTTGAAAAAATGTGTGTCTTTTTTTTAATTAAAAAATATTTTTAAATAACTTAATGTGGATATATTAATAACTTAAGATTTAAAATTATTTGATTTTTTTTTAAAAATCTTTCTCTTATTAAATTTTTTTGAAATAAATCCTTTGAGAGTAGCTCACTTGACAGAGCATGTAAATGCGTTATGTAAAATATTATGAGGTTCTTGGTTTGATCCCATTGATTAATCTGTGTCCACATTAGGGGGAGATGTGGTGCACTTTGTGGCTATAATTTCTTCCTTGTGACACATAAGTATGAGAATACCACAACGCCTATTCCACTCACCACAAACAAAAAATAATAAATTAATTATCATTCACAAATAACGATTAATAATAATTGTTATACGGAATCTACGGCTACATACAAAAGTATCTTTCCCAGAATTGATGGCCTAGTCTAGAACAATAGAAAGAAAAGAAACCAATGTTTTCCTTAAAATAAATGGACAATGGGATGAATCCTACCTAGAATTTTTCGTAAGACTTGTTCCTCTCTTGGCTTGTATGCTCCAATCCTAGCTCTGATTGCTATAATTAGAATCTATACAATTAGACAACACAAGCGAACATACTACGACATCCATGTAGTATCATCCAATCACTTTATTCAATGGAACAACATGGCATTGAAATATATGAAATCATAAGATCACATATAGGAAAACATCGAACTCCTTATATTAATAGAAATTGAGAGAGTTACAATCAAATATAGAGTTGATCTTGTAGAAGAGCTGCTCCAAGTTGACTTTCCCTTCCTTGTCATAGTGTACCTCTATGTCACAATAATGCATAGAATAATGAATCTCACAACAACAACATGAGGGTAGAATTGATCTCCAAAACCCAACCCCTAGCTTGTGGATAACAGTAAATATATAGGGGAGGATGGTAGTTTAGAAATTATTATCCATTTACCAATCTAGGCTTGAGATCCACTCTTGAAGGGAGGATGCACTCAAGGGATAAGGGGTGAAATATCCAAGGTAGGATAAGATAGAATTCAAGACTTTCATCCAAGGTAAATGGTTAGAACAACCTCTGGAAGCTTCAGGATTCTTTTATTTTTCCCGAATTTCTAGAATCAATGCACTCTCAGCAAGGGGAAACTTGTTGGTGATCAATGCAGAACCATAGAGGGTCAACCTATTGGTCAACGTGGTCCCCTAAGGAAACGGGGTGCATCAGGCCTTAAAAGTACTTAAATGAAGCAGTTAAAGGTATAAATTCAGGGATTAGGGAGAGTCATGCTTAAGGCTTTGTGTAAGGGTGATGGCAAGGGGTAAAAGGATGTTGACTGATCCAGTTAATAGGCCTATTGACTAGATGTGACAAAATGGCCTATAACAGATTGCCCCTAAAGCGCAAAGTCATAAATGGCAACTGATGACTGAATTTCTTTACCTTGTGACAAGTCAGGATCAAGAAAAATTGGTGAGATCATTATATGTTATAATACATTTACATAATGATGTCTCTACTGAGGGAGGCATTCCCATGCTCAACATATAAGCTAAAATTACATGTACAATGATCAAAAGACATGTCCACTGATGAAAAATGTGGACCTATGACTGGATGAATGTTTGTGTGATCATAGCCATCATACACTGTGATCTTGTATTAATCTTGAAATTGCAACCTGAATGGATGGAACTAGATCTGGGGTCTTCTATCTTGTTCACACAATCATCCAATGTATGAGTCTAACCATGTGAATCAATGAGTTGGAGTCAAACATGGTAGACACCATTTGATTATTGGAAAATGATGTAAGTCGTTAACAGAAATGAGAGAAACCGATGATGATGTTAATGGTTCTACAATACAATATGTATGGTGTGAATGAATGAGTTGAACTCGAACACCACACAGAATATGTCGGTCAAAGGCAAATGACGTAAAAATGTCACTGAGAGCGAGGAAACTTGTCATTGGTATGCAAGCACCAAGGTACTGAAGGGTTGTTCCTAAGTCAACTTCCTGCATAATGAGTTGATGTTGACAGGAAACGACTCGTCATGGGAGGGCCTTGATGTATCCACCATAAACGACATAAAATGGGTATCATGATTTGAGACAGAATGATTAGAATGGCACTGATACAGAACTGGATTAGGAATGAAAAACATGGAATGAAGGCTTAAGAGTATTTTAGCAAATATTGACTGAATGACTTCTCTTAAACACATTGGAGACACTGAATAGAGTTGGCAACATTGACCCAAAACCAAAAATGAAGGCTCTGAAGAGGTATGATGAACCAGAAGACAAGCAGATTTCCCAACCTAGTAGCCATGGAGATGAAGTTGAAGAGTGTCATGTTCAAGAGTGACTTCTTGTGATTAACAAGTGGAGTACCCTATTTTCCCAATTTCCCAAATTTCCCCAACCATTGTTAGTGAGTACCTCTTTATTTTTTAACAAGCTTGAGGAGGATAACATATGCTTGATCTGTAAGTTCATCCCTCATATGAAGCCCTCCGAGTATATTTAATGAACACTGAGAAGGAGTGGTTTGGTATAACTCGACATATTTTTCATGCTTAGAGAGTTTGAAAAAGAGGCAAAAAAGAAAACTCCAAATGTTCCTTTTAATAGATAGTCCCTTGAGTCCGAAAAGGTAGAAAATGATACCCAAGGGAACCTCTTAGTCATGGTTAACTAAGGTATTCATTTTTTTTTTAAATAGTTTATCTCAATAAGGAAAAGGGTTAAACTTATATTGGGTAGACGTATTTTCATTTACTTTAATGAGTTCGAAAAGACAAGTACTTGGCATTTTTTTCATATTTTGGGAGTCTAAAAAGAGCTAAAAGAGAACCTCCCCAGAGGAACGAGTGGTATAAAGGGTAGTAATTGGTTCTGATCATGACGGAACTTCTCAAAACACACAAATTTCAAGAGGCTAGATAATAAGACCACTCATCACAATGGTTCCTCATGAAAGGATAAAACAACCAAGTGAAAGTGTATGAGCTGAGAAGAAGATGGTGACGATGGAATGAGAAAACCAAGGCTCATATGGAAGAAATAGCTAATAGAAATGGAAATCATGAGGGTGTTGAAAATAACAACAAGAAATGCTAAAAATAGAAGTGCTAAAAATAGCATTTCGGGATACATTCCAATTTTAGTTAGACCCTAAACTAAAATTGAGAATTAAAATTCGAATTTGATCTTAGTGGTTGCTTGTAAAATAATTAATTAATTCATCTTGAGTTAATTAGTTGTAGAAAATCAAACATGAAGTCTATGTGAAGACATGAAACAAGTTCCCTTTTGATTGAGGAAGTTATCCCTTGATTAAAGGAGATCAGGATGAGTTGTACTTTGAGTTGTAATTAGTTAGCTCAATTAACTGAGTTAAGTCCAATTAGATTAGTTCAAACAGTTTGTTGAACTGATTGTGAGTTCAGTTAGTTAATGCATGCATGCATGTAACTATTGTACTTCAGATAACTGAATATTCTCTCATGAATAACTCATGCATGTGAGTTCAGTCAAAGACCCAGTTGAGATCAGATGATGGGACAGTGTACTATCAGTTGTAGGAATAATCCATTGAGGATATCTCTTGCATGTAGAAGGAATTCATTCCTTGGAGATTGCGTAGTTACTTTTGAGTTTGATGAGGCCAATTCACACAGGTGGCAGCATTGGACCCTAGGAGAAACTGTGCAAGCAAATAGGAGGCTTGGAGAACTGAGGGAAGGCATATCTTGTGTATATTCAGTCTGTGAGCTGCATTGAGGGATTGTACTGAGAGATGGATAGCTTGTGAGCTAAAGCTTTGTGTAATTTGAACATGTTTCCACTTGTATGGTAATACAAAGATCGGGGTCTTTAGCTAAGGCTTTCCCTAGAGTATTCTTTTGTGTTCATGTGTGATTGATTTCTCATTCTCTATTATATGTGTTCTATTTGATCTTCCTCAAAATCGATTAAGCTTCCGCAAGTTTTTTTGTAGAAGTAGATCAAGTATTTTGCTTTAGTATGTTGCATTATTAAGTGATCTACGATAGAATTTCTACATAGGGATAGGATGAGAATGGTTTTAGTTTACACAAGATTGAAACATGTGGAAACTATGCTTGAGAATACTTAAAGATGGTTTCATTTTTTTACAAGCTTGAAACATGAGAAAAATTATGCTTGAGAGTGGTTTCATTTTTACACAAACTTGAAACAGAGAAAAATGATGTTTGAAATAAGTTTTCATGCCCCCAACATAATGACTCAATTCGAGGCACATTCCCCTTAAGCTTCATTTCATTCACCTAAGTAGGCTACTGGTTACTAACAGGTGGATGGAATGAAGGTTCATTTACGAGATAAAGTGAAAGAATCGACTGGGGATTTACGAAATCTAATAAAAGACTCAAATTGGAAGGGGATTTGTTTCATTTTTTAACAAGCTTGACACAGGAAAATAACTATGCTCATGACACCTTGTTTCATTTTTCAACGATCTTGACACAAGAAAAGGAACTCTGATCTGGGACCTTGATCATGACCTGCAAAAGGACATAGCTTCCAAGAGGTTCTCATCATACAAGAGAACAACACACTGGAAGGTTTCAAAGGATCCAATGGAAAGATATGACTCCAATGGCCCTAGTAAATGATGCACTACATCACCTACTATATCATTAGTAGACGCAAGCATGGAACAAGTTGCCACATACTTAATTTGTCGTGGGGGAGATACCACCTACATATAAGGACCATGTAGGGAAGTTGGTTGATTGGGAGTCAAATTAGGACCAACGAATGAAAGTTTGTCAATGGTCATGATTCTTCCTTCATGTGGGAAACACATCACATGAAAGAGAGAAGAGACAAGAGATCCTAAGTCGTAAACATAGCAACGCCCAAGGAGTAAATTAAAATCCAAAGGGCCTTGGAATATCATCACATTGATATAGACAATATTTCCTCCCAAAGTACCAGGCAACTTAGGAAGGATCCCTAATGATTGATTGGTTCCTCTGTTAAAAGCCAACAAATTTTGGGTAATGGGCACAAGCTTTGGAGAATTGAAATCTTGCCAAGTAGTTGAGGAAAAAATACTAACAGATGCACCTTCGTCTATAACTGTTCCAACTACGGTCATATTGTAAGCATGTACTATGACTTGAAAGGGCATGTAAGGAGGAAGATGATATCCTTCCAGTCAACTCGAATCAAAATAATTGACCATACTACTTGGAGGGGGTGCCATGGGAACGTGAGAATTACCCCTTTGTGCTATGGGAATGGGAAAAAATCTCCCTTGTGTTATGGGAATGGGAGGATTACCCCCCTATGCCATGGGAATGGGAGGATTGCCCCCCAATTCATTAGAATTTGAAGAAATGAGAAGAACCCAAGTGGTATGAAGTTCACTCTCTATAGGAAAGGTACAATCAACTGAAGGTTGAGTCAAGTCTGCTATTTTTTCAACCAATGGTTGGTTGGAAACAACCTCATGGGATTCAAGTTCAAATAGAGTGGGATTGACTGAATTCGCATTCTAATCAATCATTTCATCAACTAGTGGATGATTGGGAGAAAGCTTTCGGTAACCAGCTGGAAGTTGTGGCTGAGAAGCTATAAGGTTTTCCAACACTTTTGAGGCTTCATCCATATAGGGACAAAGGGTAATAAGATGATTCCCTTCACATAACCTATAGGAAACTTGACATTATCCCTTTTCCCATGGACCTTACTATCACTAGGTGATGATTTATTACCAGCATGATCTCCAGAGGCTGATGACAAAGGCTAATGTGAGCCTATAGACCACACTTCTAACACCTTGGGAATACTAGGACAATCTCTAACAAAGTGGTCAACCTTACATAACTTGCAAGGGAATTTAACTTTGTGGGGACAATTGGAAGGTTCCTCTATACTAGTTGCATATGTAGAAATTGTTGCTTGTTTTCCCCTATTCTTATTTTTCTTCTTCTTCTTATTCTTCCCTTTTTTATTCTTCTTAGCTTCTTGGCTACTAGTATCAAGACTTTCGCCAGGTGAAGAGGAAGAAATGGATGAACAAGCAACATGTGAAGAAGGCAAAGGTTCAACTTTAGGATCAACTTGAGGTTGATATTGTTCAGGTGGAGGAGAACTTGGTTGAAGAGCAGTTTGGACATTTGGAACCATAGGGGTCAAAAACAACCAAACTGGAAAGCCAATGGTAAATTCAAGAAGGGACAACGTTTCCATATAAGGAGCACCAATATTTCCAAAATAACGAAAAGGACCAGGATTCCCATCAGAGGGTTTTCCTTGATTGGTAGACTTAGGAATTGTTTCGATTAGTCTCAACCTAAGATCTACTCAGGAGTTGTTCCATGGTAAGGGTGTTGTTTCAAAGTTAACTAATTGATGTTAGAAATTAAATACAAAAAATAAAACAAAGAGGGGTAACTAAGAAAAATGGTTTACCAAGTCACTATGAATCACAATATATCACCTTAGAGAACCAAGGATTTACATACGAGCAAGCAATCTAACCGAATGTTGTGTTTGGTGTATCACAATATACAAGGCGACCAACTCAGTTACCTAAGGTGAGGATAACAACCTATGACAGACTTCAAAAATATACTTGACGGTACATGGAAGCGCATTCTGTAGTAGTGTTTTCTAATGTGTAACTATATGATGAGAGCATTCCCATATACTTATCATGCATGGAGTGCAATGTGATACATCCAAAGGTATGTTGAGAATGATCTGATACACTTATGTATGTGGAATGGGATATCACCCCCATATTGTAACACTAACAAGAAACAATACCTCCTACGTTTAAAGGCATCGGAATACATCTCTAGCCTAGACCTGTATGTGTGTCGTTAAGTCTCAAATTCTCCTTAGGCTGATTGAGTGAATTTTAGAGTTTATCTTGGATTATATTTTGATTTTAAGGCTCAAAACTCAATGTCATTTGAACACACCTATAATTCAACTAAAATGACAAAAAGAAATCTTTTCATTTTCCTTTTAACAATGAAAGGCCTAACTAGGTAGGGGAAGAAGAAATAAATCAACAATGCAACAAACAAGTGATGCAACAATAGGTCTCCTTAAATTAACTATTCTAATCAAAATTAAAGCCCTGTGTGCAATGCAAATAATCGTTTTTCTTTTCTTTTCATTTAATGTTTCGAATGCAAAGAAACATATGAAGGCAAATTGATCGCTAACGAAAAGAAACCGCATAGACTTTAACTCTAATGTAAAAGTTAATTTTCAAATTCAACAATCAATCTATGCATACAGACCCTAATTGACAAGCATAAAAAAAGAACGAAACAAAATCTAATCAAAAAGGTGATGTCACTCAAAGGTGATTAACACTCATACACAATTTAGCACCCCCCTGCCCAACAAATGAGGGGGATTTTTTTGCAAAAATGGAAGCAAAAACAAACAATTTCACACACAAAATCCTGGATGCAATGCATGATGCGTGCGATTTTTATTTTCAATTCCACTTAATTTTTAGATGAAAACTATGATAGTCACTTAGTCACTGATAAAAAACACTTTTCAGAATGATGACGGAAACACCAATTATTTCAATCAATCCAATGATCAAGTAATCAATTTGATAATGACCTAATGATAAGAACAAAGTAAAATCTAAACAAATCCTTATCAAAGGCACTAAAAACCATAAGAAAACCAAATTGGGGCTTCTAAGAGACCACAAGAGACTCATGGACTCAAGGAGGAGCACCTGGAACAAATTTGACAAAGAGAAAATCAGAAAAATATAAATTTGTGCATGAACAGGGACCAACACAGGTTCTAAAAGGGCACCAGTACTCTGCAATGTAGGCACAGAGAATTCTCAGGCACATTGCAGCGCTCTGTCTCTAGACTAGAGGGAGATTTGATTAGGGGATGCAACATTTTGATACAAAAAATGAAATTGAAAGTCAATGAAAGGTATCCCTAGGTCTATTCTTGAATGAGTAAGACATTAAAGGTCTGAAGAATAGGTAAAACAAGCACCAAGGAAAATTAAACCATCAAGGGAATACATCGTTCCCCATTATAGTCGCCAATTTGTTATACGAAATCTATGACTACGGATAGAATTATCTTCCCTAGACTTGATGGCCTAGTATAGAACAATAGAAAGGAAAGAAACCAATGTTTTCCTTAAAGTAAATGGATGACGAGATGAAGCCTACCTAGAATACGTCGTAAGATTTGTTTCTCTCTTGGATTGTATGCTCCAATCCTAGCTCCAATTGCTATAATTAGAATATGTACAATTAGACAACACAAGCCAACAATCTACGACATTTATGTAGTATCATCCAATCGCTTTATTCAATGGATCAACATGGAATTGAAATATATGAAATCATAACATAACATATAGGAAAACAATGAACTCCTTGTATTAATAGAAATGGATAGAGTTACAACCAAATATAGAGTTGATCTTGTAGAAGAGCTCCTCCAAGTTGACTTGTCCTTCCTTGTCACAAAGTGTACCTCTATGTCACCCTAATGCATGGAATAATGACTCTCACAACAACAACATGAGGGTAGAGTTGATCTACAAAAGAAAACCACTAGCTTGTGGATGGAAGTAAATATATAAGAGAGGATGGTAGTTTAGAAATTAATAAATTATTATCCATTTACCAATCTAGGCTTGAGATCCACTCTTGATGGGAGGATGAGCTCAAGGGATAAGGGGTGAAATCTCAAAGGTAGCGAAAGATATGATTCGATACTTTCATCCAAGGTAAACGATTAGAACAACCTCTAGAAGCTTCTGGTAGAGGAAGCTTTGGGATTCTTTTATTTTTCCCAAACTTCTAGAATCAGCGCACCCCCAACAAGGGGCAATCTATTGGTGATTAGTAAAGGTCCAGATAGGGTCAACCTACTGGTGAACACAATCAAATAAGGAAACAAGGTGTGTTGGGCCTTAAAAGTACTAAAATGAAGCAGTTAAAAGCATAAATTCACGGATTAGGGATAGACATTCTAAGGGATTTGTGCAAGGGTGATGACAAGGGGTAAAAGGATGTTGATTGATCCAATTAGCAGGCCTATTGACTAGATGTGACAAATGGCCTATAACAATAACTATCTTAAAAACTAAATTATAGTACATTTAAAATATAAAATAAATCAAATATCAATGGATATAAATTCTAAAACATTTCATTACAACTTGTACGAGTGTCATCTCCTCTAACTATGGCAGTGAACAAACACGTGAACTATTTTATTAAAAAAAATAAGTTTTAATTTAAATTTTGTTTGGTTACAATTATGTGGGTTTGGAGTATACAGTTCCTTTGTCACTTAATCTTGCTACTCCATTAATTTGGGATTGGAGTATTTTATCAAATGATGTGAATTTTGCATTCCAGGTCTAATGGCACTGCATCACCAATATGGAGAAAACTGGTTTCAACACACACAAAAAATACAATAGTTGTTGCTTCAATTTCTTAGAATTTTTTGGTCTCTAGTTGCTCTTATGGTGGATCCATTTCCAATCCCCATGGACTACAACTTGTGAAAATTACAGTAACAAGAAGTCAATAATTTTAACAAGGTCAAGATTTCAAATTTGGATTCCAAGGATGTCGAAGAAGTAGGTAATAAATGGAATTTGTTTAGAAGGATGGTGGAAAGAAATTGAATGGGGTGGTCGAATGAAGAAGGAAAGGAATTGTTTACATTTCCATGGTAGATAAGGAAGATAGAGAGAAACCAATAATAGATGTGGAATGATGGTGTCATGGTAATGTGCCACTAGGCTATTATAAAAATATTTTTTTTATAAATCAATTTAATAAAATTAGTGGTAATGGTTGATTAACGTTGATGGTTTATAGGTATTTGGAAAATGGTATCTCTAATAGATTCCTTCAACATAATTTTTTTTTTTTTTTCTAAGTAAAGTCTAATCTATATTAAGGTAAGAAAATATTTACAGAGGTTACATCATTCGAGGGGGGCCATGCCCAGCCCTCTAACAAAAACAGCTGAAACAGACTATCTTTCCAGTGAGACCCTATTACAAGATTTTGTCCTTTTGTGTTCCTTGGACAGCAGACATACAGAGACCAGACGCTTGGACAGCAGAAATACAAGAACCAGACTCTATAGAACCTGTAGACACTAACATTTGAAACTGTATTGACTAGAGACAAACCTTCATGAGAAGGCAGAGGAGTAGAGCTAAGAGCGACCAAACTATGAACCGACAAAGACATAGAGAAACACTAAGCCAAAACCTGGAGAATAGTGACCATGGAAACTCAGGAAGGGTGACTGGGCGACTCCGGTGGCTTCATCTGCTCCGGGCTGGGCGTATCTAGCCAAATAACCATATCCTCATCCCACTGAGGCTGTCCTTCTGAGCCAGGCTGTATTGAGCTGTGGCCTTCCTCTCTGTCCTAAGTATCATGAACCGGAGGCAGAATTTCCTGCTCAGATGGAGCCAAATCCGAATTCTCTTGGACTTGGGCCGGCGGAGGCTGACCAACCGGCGCTACAGCAGCTAGGGGACTGGGCACGCGGTAGACCCTCCCATTCATGTCACCCAACAAAATTTCACTGGACTGAACTCTTGCAGGGGCCTGAGAAGAGGAAAGATTGTCTTCAGGAGCCGCCTCTGAGAGGTAAATCGATAAATTCACTATGACATCTGAGCGCAGGAGCCTCCCAGGAATTCTGAGACGGATTGGCTGGTAGGAATCCGGCAGAAGCAGAAATTCCTGCTCAGAGCTGGAGGATGAATTTGCCATGGCCTCCATGGGAGCAACAGAATGCACCTCCTCTTCGTCGAAAGCAATGCGAATGCCAGATCTCCCTCCGCGCCGAGGCATACCTCTACTGCGCTCCATAACACCGAACGCGAGGGCAATAAGACCCTCCTTCACCACCCTAAGACGTCCAGCAGGCGAAATCTCATGCCATAAGCCGACCTCGAATGTCTTGTTCCAGTCCTGGTATGACTGGGCCTGTCGATTAAATAACAAATCCATTGCCTTCATCGCCGGCAGAGGACAGGGATCCCTCATCCCTTCGCACGTCAACTTCTGTGAAAACTCGCTCAGCTTGAAGGCGCCGTCCTTCCACTGCTGCAACACCATTATATCAATTGCCATGGGAATTAAATGTAATCCTGTCACCGCTGTCTTGAAACACAAACCCATCCTGTCAACCACATTCCATGCGTTATGACAGATGCCTGCATTAAAGGCTCGCATTATCACCCGCATCCGGGTGGATTTTCTCTCTCGGAGCTTTGTCCTGCGATATCAATGCTTTCAGCTGATTTCTTTGTTCTCTGTTGGGTAGACTGTCTAGTGCTCCTTCAAAGTGAATGCCCTTTGCCTCCACTCCAAGGTTTGCAAGTAGATCAGCCAGTTTGTTTCCTTCTCTCCTGGTGTGCTTAAAGGTGATGGCTTGGTTTTGAGAGAGCCAGTTGTTGATCAGCTCCAACCTATGAGCCATCCTCCAGCTGCTACTGATTTTGTGAATAGAAGATCCATTCTGAAGCTTTATGGCCATTCTGATTAATATCTGCGAGTCTCCTTCTATGATGAGGGGAAATAGGTTTTTCCTGTGTGCTATTTTGAGGCCTCTCCATAGCCCCTCCAGCTCCGCTGAGTTGTTAGTGTCCCAGCCTATAGAACCCATAAAAATTCCAAGAGGATTGCCATTATGATCCCTAAAAGCTCCTCCGTATCCTGCTTGGCCTGGGTTTCCTTTGGAAGCTCCATCAAAATTTAGTTGGGTCATGCCGATTGGAGGCGGAGTCCAGGCTTTTATTTCCTGAGCAGGACGAAAAGGCTTGCAGCCAGTGCTTGGGTTGAAGTTTATCCTTATGCGCCATTTATCCCATACCGCTTTTTCATTTGGCGAAGTGGGAAAGTCTTCAGGATGCCAATCTTTGAGAGAAAGAGTTTCCGTTATGTTTTGATGTAGGATGTTCCACAATTTGTCTAGCGGCATTGATTTATCCTTGAAAATTCTCCGATTGTGTTCTTTCCAAAGATTCCACATTAATAGGCCTGGGATGAGTTGCCAGAGTGAAGTAAGAAGAGAGATTTGAAAAGGGGATCGGCCTCCTTTGATGATGGTTCCCTTGAGGTCGTTCTGTTCTCTTCTTTCATGTTGACAACAAAAGGCTATCTTTTCCCACAGTTTCTTTCCTTCTGAGCAGTTCTGCATGAGATGTAGTGTTGTCTCTTCCTCCTGTCTGCACATGTGACAAATGGACGGTCCTGCAAAGCTTCTTTTTCTTAGGTTGTCCCAGGTTAAGATTCGATTATGACATATGAGCCAGAGAAAGGTTGAAACTTTTGGCCAGTTGGCCTTGTGCCAGACTTTTTCCCACAGGCTATCTTTGTTTATCTGATCTTGTATGATGATGTTGTAAGCCTCCTTGGTGTTGAAGATTCCTTTTTCTCCATGTCCCCATCGTAGGATGTCAGGGTCTTCTGAAATGTTTATTTGCCTCTTTTGTAGTTCGGCTTCTAGCGCTTGCTGAGCAGGACGTGAGCTATGCGGAAGGAGCTTGGGGACCTCTTCCCATTTGCGGTGGTCCTGTTCTACACCCTCGGCCCAGAATTGGCAGACTTTTGCTCTTCGGTTTGTCTCCCTATCCTCAGGTGGGAAATCCTGCAATACATTCCTCAATTTGGGCATCTGCTGCCAGGAATCGTCCCAGAACCGTGCCGTTCTTCCATTCTTTATTTCCCAAAAACTGTGCTCTTGTATGAGGGATCTGTGTTGTATGGCTACGTTCTAGATTGCTGATCCAACACTAGTCTCAGTCATACGCAGTCGTTCCTCCATTGGGCAGTTGCCAGCATACTTGGCTGTCCAGAGGGAAGCCCAAGGAGTGTTGGGATGGGCCAACCATCTCCACCAAATCTTGGCTCCCATCGCTCTATTATTGTGCTCCGGATCTCTAAGGCCTATGCCTCCTGTATGCTTGGGCAAGCACACCTTCTCCCATTTAAGAAGCGCCCATTTTCTGTTTAGACCTGAGCCTCCCCAAAGAAAGTTTCGCTGAAGATTCTTGATCTCTTTGAGGACCCATTTGGGTGCCGCAAGGATGGAGAAAAGGTAGAGCGACATGGAGTTGAGAACGACTTTGATGAGAACTATTCTGCTGGCCATGTTCAGCGACCGATGAGTCCATAGGAGAAGGCGATTTTCTAATTTTTCTAACAGTAGCTTCCAGGAGGAGTGCTTGAGCGCAGAACTCATAAGAGGGGCTCCTAAGTACTTGGAAGGTAGGGAGGTTGCACTGAAGCCTAGAATGCGCTCAATGGCTCGTTGAGTAGGCACAGGAGTATTGAAGAAGAAAATTTGAGATTTGACACGGTTTACAAGTGCTCCAGAAGCTTCAGAGAAGGTGGAAGGGATGGATTTAACTAGCCGAGCTTCTTGGACCGAAGGATGCGCAAATAGCATATTTTCATCTACGAATTGCTGGTGGGTGTGGGTGGATGAATTGTGAAAAGAGAGCCCTTTTAATCCCCCTTCTTGCTTGGCCGCCGTGATACTTCTCCCCAAACCTTCAGCCATGATGATGAAAAGAAAGGGGGAAAGAGGATTGCCCTGCCTAATGCCTCTGGAGGGTCTAAAGGTGGTAGAGGGGGATCCGTTGACTAGAACAGAGAAAAAAGCTGAGGATAGGAGACTCATTACCCATCTGACCCATGAGTGAGCAAAGCCAAAGGCTATTAGGAGTTTTTGAATGTAAACCCAACTGAGGCTGTCAAAAGCTTTGGAGAGGTCTAGTTTGAGAAGCATACCTGGCTTTTTGGTCTGTTTTAGGGAGTGAATTATTTCATGCGTTAGAATAATTCCATCTGTGATTTGACGCCCTTCAACATATCCTGACTGTTCAGGTGAGATGATGAGAGGAAGGACCTTTTTGAGCCTGGTGGCAATAACTTTGGAGACTATCTTGTATATCATATTGCAGAGGGCGATAGGCCTGTATTTGTCCGGGGTATTGGCGTTCTCTCCCTTAGGCACTAGGGCAATAAAGGTTGCATTTAAGCCTGGGAACATCCATCTGAGCTCTCTGGACTCCTCCACTACCTGCCATACTTCGTTTTTTATCAGGTCCCAAAATTTGTGAAAGAAGTTTGCTGTAAACTCGTCCGGCCCAGGGGCCTTTCCTTCTTTCATGTTCTGCACTGCCTCTTCCACTTCCTGCATACTGATGGGTTTGATTAGTAGACTGTTGTGCTCCTCAGTGATGATCTTGGGAATGTTCTGAGTGATTTTGTTGATGGCCGGCATTCTGTCTAAGTCTGGCTCCTTGAGGGCGTTTTTGAAGTAATTCGTGAATTCCTTTTCAATGCCCTCATGCGTTTCAAGCTTTTCGCCTTGCTCATTATGAACATGAGTGATTTGGTTTATCATCCTTCGCTGAACTGTGGATTTATGGAAGAATTTTGTATTCTTCTCCCCACTTTTTAGCCAACGAATTCTAGACTTTTGCCGCCAAAGGATCTCCTCCTGCTTGGCTCTTTCTAGTATTTTGGATTCAATCTCTTGTTCTTTCATTGAGAGATCCTCTGTTCGCCCGCCACTAATGATGGATTGCTGCACCTGTTTCATTTCCACATTGAGCCTGTTCTGATCTTCAAAGATATTGCCGAAAATCCTGTGGTTCCATTGTTTGATGGCTTGTTTGAGGTTTTTTAGTTTCTGTTGGAATCTGGCCATTTTGGAACCTTCTGTTACCTTGAAATTTGTCCAAGTTGACCTTACCAAATTTTCAAAATCTGGGTGGCCAAACCAAAATTCCTCAAAACGAAAGGGGCGTCGGAGATTGTTACCTGGCCGGTTCCATTGAAGTTCTATGGGCCAATGATCCGAGCCAGAGCAGGGGATGATTGAGGCTGTGAATTCTCCACCAACGTTGGTAGCGTTGTCATAGATTAAAAAGCGATCAGGGCGGGAGGCGATTTGGTGCGCTCCTGTTCTTTTGTTTGTCCATGTGAAGATGCCATTGTTTGTTGGAATGTCCATTAACCAATTGTTGTTGATGAAATCTCTGAGAAGGCCATCATCGCTGTTTGATTTGAGTCTGCCTCCTCTCTTTTCATCCATACCAACTATCATGTTATAGTCTCCTCCAGAAATCCACAGGGGAAATGGTCGGTCTCTGTTGAGGTCTGACAGAGTATTGAGGAGTTGGCTTTTTTGAGCTGTTTCCTGTGGGAAATAGACATTTGTTAGCAGTCCATGAGCATTCGTACCTGAGAGGTGGAATGTGGCTTGAATGAAGTTTTTATTGGCTTGAATATTGTTCAGATTGATGATCCGGGCGTCCCAAAGGATTGCTAAGCCCCCTGAGGCGCCTTGAGCATCTACTGCCGCGACCAGCCCACCTGGCCAAGCCGTTGCAGCTATTTTATCCAAAAGCGCAGAGCAGCATTTCGTCTCCTGCAGAAAAAGGATACTAGGTTTTTCTTCCTTCAACATATTTTTTAAGATTCTTCTTTTCCTAGGGCCATTAAGGCCTCTTATGTTCCGGGATATTAATTTCATTGGGAAGGGTGGGGGGTAGTGTCGAAGTACTTAGACAGCTTGGCATATTGCCCTGATCCCACCAGAATTTCTCCTATCTGGACTGTTCGCTCTAGGGTAGATTTCCTTCCCCTCTTTTTATTGTCTTTGGTGATGAATCTTCCATCCCAATGACTGCCAATCTGGACCCCGAGAGAATGTTTCTTCTGAGCTCTGCCTAAAACTTCCACTAGGTTGTCCACTTGCTGTTCAGGGATTCTTTCAAAAAATTTCGTGTGACATGCTTCTTCCAAACCTGGGATGTCCAGCTCTCCAATATCCAGTGGCTCCTGGTCTTCATCCATGATCTGGGGCGGTTGAAGAAAGTGTTCAGTCTCTGTCAAGGCTTTGCCACTTTGCTTTGTTAAATCCATGTCCATTCTTTCGATTTGCTTTGATATGCTTTTGCTGCTTGCTGCCCAGCGGTCTGGACTTGTGATCTGTCGACCTCCTTGGTTTGACGTTTCCCCTTGTTGCTGTAGTTGGATGACATCTTCATTTTGCTGATCCTTTTCCGAATCTTTTCCATCTGTGCTGTTTAATGGTGCAAATCTGTTACTAGTGTTTGCCTTGTTGCTCATGTTAGCCTTGGGGCCATTGGTAGCTTTTTTATTCCCTCTTCTTCGGTTGACCACTTTGGTGAATCCATCATTGGGAGGATTGTTGGGTGTTTTATTTAGAGGGCAGTCTCTATATAGATGTCCAATGTCATGGCATCTTCTGCATCTGAACGGGACCTGCTCGTAGTCTATCACTTGGACCCATTCAGTATCTTCATGAAAGAAGCTCACCGTGCCTGGCAATGGCTGCTTGAGATCCATGTACACACAAATCCGGGCATACGAAGTGTGCAGGCAAAGTCTTGTTTCCTCTGCAACCCTTACAAATTCGCCTATGGAGTTTCCGATTTCCTTCAGAGATGTTTCTTCCCAATATTCCCAAGGCAAGGAGTAAAGCCTTATCCACACTGGCGCACTACTCATATCTTCTTTGTCAGGGTTGAATCTCTCTACCCAACCTTTAAGAAACAGACCTGCGGAGTTAAAAAAATACGGACCGCCTTCCAGGATTCTGGTGCGGTCCTCCAGACAGTTGAAAACAGCGGTGAAGAAACCTTTAGCTCCTAAATGGAGGGTTATTTCTCCTTTTAGACGCCATACAGTGCTGATCCAAGCTCTGAGAGCTCTTTCTGTTGGCCAGATCCCTATAAACTTGCCTATTAAAGCGTGGTCACGCATGTACTGTATTCGAGCATTTATTCTTTCACTTGGGAAATAAACCTTTGGTCTATTAGCAGCTACAGGTTTGCAAGTAGAGGAACTTACTGTTTTCCTGTTGTTTGCTTCAGAGTTCTGATTGTTTTGCTGATCTTTGCTTATATTGCCGCTGCCATCGTCATTTGCATTGTACTGGTCTTCTGCATGTTGTGCGTTGTCTTTTGGTGAAGGGGGCGGCTCCTGGCCAACCCCCTGAGGGGGCATCATAGCTGTTGCCCGAATACGTCCTTTCCCCTGCGCTCTGGTGCTACCGAGGGCACCTGGCTTGACAGTCCTGCCGGCTACAGGGCGCTGTCAAAACCCTAAGGTCGCGTTCGCTGCTACGCGCTCCATCTCTGTCCCTTGATTCATATTGAAAATCTCCTTCAACATAATTATTGCTTTAGATTGTAACATTATATTTTTTTTCATCCATCTCGATGCTTTCCAAGTGGAAAAAGTGGAGGAATCAACTCAAAGGACCATTTTTACTAGGGGGACCCAATTTGGAAAATTGGGGTTTGAAACATTCTAAGAGAATTTTGAGGCATCAAACGAAATTTTTTGGGAGTAAATTTTTTCATTTAAGCCCCACACTTTTTTCCCTATTCTACACAAAGAGGCATTTCCAAAGACATAAGAATAACCTCAAATCGAAATTTGTATAATAGTTATGCCACTTGAAAGTTGGTATTCCTCTCTTAACCATAGTAATTTGAGAGGATGCAATGTCAACACCAATTACTCATGGAAAAGGGGATAGTCACATAACCTTGATGAAGAAGACGCTAAAGGATTCAATATTTTAACTCTAGTTCAGATTCAAAAGAGTCAAACTTAACTAATAGTAGGCTATTAGGTTGTGTTATAACTATTCCACTAGGAGGAAAAGGGGTTCCATGCTATTTGAGTGCAATTTGTTCCATAGATGAGAAGAGAAGCCAAGATTGGATAGGAAGGGAGAAAACAAAGAGGATTTTTGCAGTATAATGTCCCACGAGACATAGGCCTCAATTCATTGTACTTGCACCCATTTTCCATTCAGACAAAGAGAGTAGAGTGACCTCACCTTGCAATTGGGTTTTCTCCCAAAAGGATTTCCCAGGTTATATATTGTGTTAATATTTGGTTTGTGAGTTTTTATTTCCATTTTATTTATTTTATACATAATTATAATTTGCATGCATATGCAATAAACAGTGATTTGAAGATCTTAAATTCTCATTTTAAGTTTAATTTTATCAGATATATTGTGGTGAACCGTCTAGTGGAATATCCACAGTGCTTTATAAATCATATTAGTATCAAAGCTAGGTTTATTTGGGTATATTTTAGATATTAGCAAGGTATTTATATCAGCTAAGATTAAAGTTATAAAACCCCATCCATAGTCAATGAATCTATCAATAACTGTCATGATCCGACATAGGAGATGTTTGCATAGATGGAAGCAAAAGTTGAACATAAACTGTAATGTGAACCTCCTCATTACAATGGGCAAGAGGGAATAGGGATATTCTCCTTGGTTGAGAGGGAGTGATGTTGGACATCACATGTGCATTCTCGTCTTCATGTGTCAGGAACTTGACCAATACTAACCACCACAAGTCTAAGTGAAGGCCTTGGAGAGGATGGTTGAGGATTGGATAAGCATTTGTGGTTTCCTTGAGGATAAATCATCCAAGGAAGTAAATGGACTGACACTCTTTGAGGATATGATAGGTGTCCAAGATAAAAGTGGTTGAAGAGGATTGATATTATTTAAGGATTCAGGGATAGGAATCTAAGATAAGAATAGTCCTAAAAGGACACACCATGTGAACATCCAGATGGGGTATGTGCCTTGTAGAGGTAGTGTGGTATGACATGGAAAACCTCCCAACATAATGTTATCAAATGAAATTGAGCTTGTATTGTTAGGCCTCAAGGACAGTGTTTCTCATAATGATGATGCTTACAGTTTGGCTTAACAATCTGACTCTTCTTATGAGAACTCTTCAGTTTGAGATTGATGTTGTACTAGTGATACAATTATGAATACCTCCCTAGTTAAGAGGGAGTGTTGGAAATGTAACTAGTTTCGGTCTTCATAATTGTTGTCGTACTAATTTCAATATGTATCTTATGTAACAAACAAAAGAATAAAAGAAAAAAATTATTATTGTAAAAACATGGGTTTTGTGCTCTCTATTGATTATATTCTAGTCAAAAGCATGTTCTTCATGCTTTTATGGTTTGTTAAGTCATAGGATTTATTGTCATGAGTCAAGAGAGTCAACATCATGTATATAAGACCCTTCTAGGAAAAATATATCTTGTAAAAGAATTTTTATTAAGTCTGTAAAGTCCAAGAAACCTCTAAAGTACAAGTCGGCCCTTGAAGCTTCAAGTCGATCTAAAGGAGGGAATTCCACCCCTTGGAAATGTTATATAAATAAACAGTTCAACCTCATTTGGCAGTCACTCATCAACAAGTTCAATCTCAAGAAGAGAAATTTGATCTGTAGTTAGGAAGCAGAAAAAAAGAAGAGTGAAGGTATAGGAGAAGAGAAGAAGGAATAAAATCTTGTTTTTGGCCTAATCTCTCTCACATGTGCGAAAAAACTAGGGTTTCTACAGCTTTCTAGAAGGCCAAAATTACAAGATCATGTTGCAGTAGGACAAGTTGTAGTATTGATTTTTTGGAAGAAGGAATATTTTTCCTTGACCTTGTTCACCTTAGGAGGAGTTGAATTTCTCTAAGCAGGATCTCTTGAAGAAGTTGAATTAGGGTGTATGCACTAGCTACAAGATCGAAGTTGCAGGTCGAAGTTACTAGACAAAATTGTAAATCAAAGTTGTAGATGGAAGCTGGTTGATGCAGGATTGAGTTGTGATATTGGAAGGCTTGACTTGGAACTTGTCAGAGGACATGGCCTAGGGTTTGGGTCTTCGTTGTCTCATTTGAAGCAGATTCTATAAGAAGAGAAGAGTTTTGGGGCTTTCCCCTTGGCGGGATTTTTCCTTGGATTGGAGCCTAACTTCTATGTCCATTGTCTTTATTATGTTGCTCTTGATATTTGTTTGATGGAGAATATTTAATAAAGAAACACAAAATAAAGTTCGCAAACAAGTATTAAGGTTAAGGAAAATTGGAATTAATAGCTTCCACATTGAATTTTCCAACATAATTACCCTAGAAATTGTGTCCAACAAATCAGAAACTTTGGAACCAAGTTGGGCTACCCAATCTGGAATAGGATCGAGCTTCAACACACTCAATGGAGACTAAACTCAAAAATTCATTGTGTGAGTTCTGGCTAAGTCAAAATTTGTTTGGCCCTTAATATTTTCCTCATATTTTCCAAAAAGTTGAGTAATTCTTTTGATGCTTTCTTGAAGAGTTATCAGGTTATGGGTAACAACAATCCTGTAGCCACACAACAACAACTGTAAAGTAGTGTGACTCCCAATATAACATACTCCTATGGTGACCAAAATATTGTTTCCTTAGCCCTCCACTATCAATCTCTATTAGCACAATACCCTACTCAATAGCATTTGACTTAGTCGATGTTGAACTCATTGATCCATGTAAGATTTATTTCAATTGGTTATGTTGATATCTCCTATGGTAAATCAAACATTTACAGTCATTGCATTATAAGGTCAATGTAACAATATTTGTTCAAGTCGACTTCAAAAATAGTCCTGACTGCTTTCTCCATCCCATTCTCACAAGAATTTCATCAAAATCTTGAGCTCTGACTTAAGTTGATTCTCATTGGTTGATTTTCTATAGATAGAGAGTAAATCGTTGTTCTTGTTGGATTACACTTTGGTCTATTTTTTCTCGCAATTATAGTGTCCAGTCATGTTCCCTCCTTACTTGAATATTTTCTCCATTTGTTAGATCATGAAACTGCATTATCGAACCCTTTGTTTCTCTTGGTCAATAATTATTTAATTATTCATGCTCAAATATTGTAATGTATTGTGTATTATATGAATATTTATGTGTTTTTGTAGACAATTAAAAGCAAAAATGATTAGGAATTAGAATATGGGTAGGAGTGGACATAGAAAATTCTCTCAAAATTTTTCCTTAGACACGACCTCAAAAAAACCTCATTTTTTCCTTAGATTGGATCTAGAATGAATCAACAATTTTTTCGTAGAAAATAGCTTAAAGGGCTCAACCTTTTCACTAGGGAACCTCGGCCTTGCTTCAACAAAAAATACTGAGCCTTATAGTGAGCCAGGAACAGGAAATATAACCCAAAAAAAGTAATGCACTTTCAGCCTCATATCAGATAGGCATAGACCTGTACAAGCCAACAAAATAAGAGACAAAAAAAAACCTTAAAAGCTTTAGCCTTTGTTGCTCTTGTGTTTTGTATCCATGGTCTGATATTTTTTAGAGCATAATGCGTGATGATTTGATGGCCTAAATTCTTGGACAGGTGCCTCCTTTTAAAGTTATCAATAGGGACTAAAGGGTAGACGACATGTCCCCAAAAAATAATTTCAACCCCCCCCCCCTTTTATTTTATGGGGCAAACTTTCACAGAAAGTTTAATTTGACTTTTTAGTCCTTATTTCAAGTAGGGATGGCTTGTAGTTTACACATGCGATATGTATTTCCCTTAATCTTTATGGGGCCAACCTATAGTTTACATATGCAACATTTATTTCCCATTTTGGGACCAAACCTAGGGCTTCTTTACTATTCATTTGGGCACCTTGACCATGACTTCGGGGCTTCACATTTAAGAGGACATATCTCCTCAATTGCGAGGAATCATGTGGCTTGCCACCTATAGTCAGAAATGACATGATGAGCACAATCAAATGATGATTGTCTTGTGTTAAAATACATGGTCCTTCATATTCATTTTTCTCAAAAAGTGCAGGGCATATGGACCCAGGATTCCTTTCCTCTCTTATGGGGCTTCTTGTCCATTGGTACTTCCAATTAGTGCAATCGACTTACGCATATTAAAAGCATTCATGTCAATACTTGCCTTCTTTTATTTGTTGCTTCCAAATATGATACACTCTTCATGTTAATCGCCAACAACTGACTTTGACATCAATTACAACACCATTCAACAAATCCTACGTTTCTCAATTCCCATCACACTGCGAATCATTATTGATTGCATGATGTTGTGCATTTTTGACAAATATTATCTCACTTGAGTGGAGCTATGTGGCACAATCTTAGTTACACATTTTGGGTAGGTGTGAGGTAGTACTGCTACACATCCCCATACTAAAGCTTGGGTTGATGACAATGACCTGCCCACACCCTAACTTGTATTAAAGTTCTAACACCCTATAATAACACCTCGAGCAAGAAACTGTATATGACATTGGAAAAAGTGTTTTCTCTTTTGTTTTCAATAAGGTGTGCTTCTTTTATATGCATATATAGAACCAAGAGAATGAGTATTTATAAAATAAAATATGTGACAATACGTCAAGAATTTGAATAAATATTTTATATATTAAGTTTAGGTAATCTACTTAAACTAATTTATTGTAAAAAATTGAATCTTTCTATGTATTACTTTTAAGTTAATAACTAGCATTTGCACCGGAAGGGCACAAAGACACGTTGATAGGACTACAAAATGGAAGATCCTATTGTTAATGATACATCAGACTGAATCTTCCTAGATAAAACATTGGAAAACATTGCCAACACATATTTGTTTTATTCAACGGTGTTGATCGGGAAAAATGTCCTGATCAACATTTGGGGAAATCCATGAAGTCAAGATTTGTAACTTAGATCTATATATGTTTAAGTGGTGGTTCCAACTAGTATAATGGGACTAGTTATATTTCACAACTTTGTAAGGGGATACCTTGTTTCCTTTACTACATTGTCAATGTGTTGTGGAAAAAACACAACCCCCTCATTATTCACTTAATTTTCATTATGGGGACCCTTTAATTGAATGGTCGGTCATATTACTATTTGATTTTGAGAATCTGGATTGCTTCAATGAGTTCAATCTCTTTCTATTTTCCTATCATAAAAAAATTTGGTCTCATTTGGACGTTTGGTATATGGCGCCTAATTGAATATTGGACATTTTTCACTACCTTGGCCTCTTAAAATGTACAAATTGTACATTAACTTTGTTTCATAAATTTATTTATTTGTAAAAATTTAAATTTAAATTGTAAATATTTTGTAAATAATTTATTTTTATTTTTATTTGATACATAGCCCTTGAGACCAAGAATCATTCATAGGCTTTAAGCCTTAATTAAAAAAACAAGTGGTGCACATATTAATATATCAAAGCTTTGGTATCGGAGGAATTCATTTGAAATCCCTGATATCCAAAAGTGTTGAACCTCATACCAAGTGGATGTAGTTCATTTATATATTATAAAGTGGTTGAAGTATTATGGAGAACCCACTTTTCATTATATTATTCCCACCTCTATTTACGTTACACGTCACTGCTTTCGCTCTTGTTTATCAGGGCTACCCATATCAGGGTTTTTTTTTGGAACACATTTCAAAAACCTTTGATATATCATCCCGTCGATATTCCAATATGGCACTCTATTGATATTCCAATAACCAATCCTTTCAACCTCTGATATCTTATGAGCTCTGATATGTAGGACCCAATATGGTACTAATTATGGTCTATAAAGATATTGTTTCTGTTCTATATCAGAGCTCCCATATGTAACCACATTAGAAATTTCCAATATCGGAAGATCTCTGACTTATCTTTCCACCTATCACATGTCTGCATATGTCATCACTTTTAGACCCGATATGGTTATAGAATTGGTTTAATTGTAAAATTGTATCCGCTTGTATATCAAAACTTTTGGAATGGCACATATCTAAAATGTTTGATAAGACCCTTTCCTCCGATCTCCGATAAGCTATTGTTATGCAACTATGTTTAAAAATTCTGATAAGAAATTGTTCTGATAGACTCCTATGCTTGCCACTTGTCATCTGAAGGGGGGTGTTGTTATATTAATTGAAAAGTCGTTGATTTTTTTATTGGTTTTGAGTCTGTGAATTCCACCTATCAGTTCCAAGCAAGTTGTACAATCTTATCAAAGCACTAAACAAGCTGAGAATTTTCTTAACCATGGAAATATGTATTCAACCAGAGCTCCAATAGAAGCATAACCTCCAGATCTATATTCTTTTAATAAACTATGATTTTGAGAGATATGGGGGGATTGTTATTATTTCTCCTCGTATAAATATGATTTTTTGGATGAGACGAGGGGGGGAGGGAATGCACGAGATAGAGTAGAGAATAGAATAGAGAGGCATTATGAGAATATGAGATTCTTTCAAAGATCTGTGATTTATATGATTGGAGTTTTATCTCTTTGAATTTTGAGTTGTGTAAAGAGAATAGGGAGTTGAATGGGATATCAGAGCTGCCCAATATCGCAACTATTTCGTTTTGTCTCATTTTAAAAGTTTTGATGAGCTTACTTGCGATACCACTCAGTTCTTGCCATGTATAAGTAATACCATTGAGCTCTTGCAACAATGAAACCAAAGTGTGACAAATTGCATGCGCAGATGGATATTGGAGGTTGGAACATATTGGAAGTCAGAGGGGGAGGTGCATTGGGATATCGGCATGGAGAGAATATTGGAGGTCATAGGGAGTGTTGTATCTCTTATCAAATATCGAAGTTTTTAAAAGATTGCTCATGTGAAAATCTATGATCGTCGATGTGGCAGGTGAGTCCAAGGGATATCGAAATTTTGGTTTATCACAAATTTCATAATGGGACTCGTAAGACAAACTTCGATACAGGTATTTGTCCAATAATGTGTTATTATATGCAATGTGTGTTATTTGCAGTAGTTTTAACTTTATATTCATCGAACTTTGGTTATAAAGGTTTTCAAAAGAATACTCCAATAGCCTAAAGTTCTGGTATTTGTTTATTAAAGAGTCATTGCCACATGGTGTAACATGAGTTTGGTCTCGGGGGCTATTTATTAATTAATCCTAATCATTTAAGATTTAAAACAAAGTTTTATTAACAAAAAACTTAGTAAGATCAAGGAAAATTAAATCTTTAGCATTGTAGTGGATCATTTATTCGATTGAGATCGGAAGGAAAAGATATTTCATAATCGACCCTGGGTTTATCCCAAAAATTTAAATAATAGAACTCATCAGTGTTTTATTGGAAATAACCCAAATCATAACCAATCGCAAAGAAAAACCACAACAGATAGCCTGAGAACCTTATAATAGTGACTTTCCATAACTTTATAGGAACGATCAAATAATAGTGAAATAACAATGAAATGATTGAGAATTGAATCAGATACAACAAAGGAGCATGTAACAACAGTATAATGAACTTGCAATGAACATGTAATAGTACTATAATGAACTTGGAAAGAGTATTTAATTGAAATGAATATAAAACCAGTTAGAGAGAGACAAATATAGCAGGCAAATATTTGAAGACATGATGAGTAGATGCCTTTACATTTAATAATGAACCTTCAATTTAAAGGTTTAAAAATAATTGTAGTCCTTATCAAATTGAAAGAAGTGATGAATTGATATTCAAATTAACAAAAGGAAGGATTATCCATTTATAATATTAAGAAGCTTATAAAATTGGTTGTTCGACTTCCAGATATATTTGTTTGACATGTACTAAAATAGAGGAAGAGGTGCAAAATTGCATAAATGCTGGTGACGAAACATGTACAAAAAATTGCAATATTTTGCATCCATTGTTATTCATATATACAGTGCAAGCAACAAAAACGACAACACCAGTTTGTATCTACAACAATACGAAGATGAGAATTGCGGGACTGCCAATCCATCAGAAAGTTTTTTACATTATCTCTTTGATGAATATGTACAATGCATTGCAGGAAGGCCTTCAACTTATTGAGAAGGTTAATATTTGACTGTAGACAATGGAGAAGGAAGACCAGGTGCAGAAGGTCTTTGGCCCTTATGTCAAGAAGAGAAAGTTTCTCAGTACATATCTCTTTACAATATCCATATAATAGGAACAAGTACTCGCTATCCATCTTGATAGTCTGCAAAAGGGGAAAAACAAGAGTTGTTGAATTATTTGAATGCCATAAGTGGAAATCATAATCATAATATTATTAGTACAAGTAAAGGAGAGTGTAAAACATTGATGAAATGAAAAAGCACTACAAGTATAGCAAGTTGTGGAGGAGGAAGATTTTATTTATTTGAAAAACGGGGAAAATATTGAAATCTCAATTGAGTTTTACAGCGAATATTTGTAAAATAAAGCAAGTGTATTGAAATTGAATCAAAATTATATGTACCGAAAGGGAATCAGAAGGGACTAGATGCAGCGATCAAATTGTGGCTAGTTGTAAAGACTTTAATGCTAACATGGATTCCTCTTGTTGCCTACGTTTGACGTAAGTAGTGCCTTACATGCTAGAGTAGCAACTGAAAGGAAATGGTGGAGAGATGTGAAGATCATCCAAGGTTCTAACTCTCGAGATGGCAGTGAATGTCAAGCCTTACCGATCTGTGTTTCCAATGTCCATTGTTGCCTTTGGTAATGTCATGCCTTGCTATTTATGTATTTTCAAGCCCCATGCCATTCGAAGAGGAATTTGCCTGTGAGATCCTCGTGTTATTAGGGGAAGTGGAACATAAGATGGGTTGAAGGTATCCCATGGTGGGCCTTTGTATTGGAAGAAGTCAACAACAACAAAGGATGGAAACTCAAGGGGTTTTGATCCAAGTGCATAGAAAATGGAAACTACTTTTCCAAGTGCTCTGTTGACAATACCAGCTTCAACTCACAAGTTGCATGTGAGGAAAACTTGTTGTTCATTGCAAATAAGAAATTTTACATCCAACTATTCATATTATTCATGTGTACCAATAGGATGGTGGTTCATTTTCTCTGCATAGCATCGTGCAATTGGCATGTTCAATTTTTTTAGTATTTGTTTGTTATGCAATGTGACAGCTAGGTTGGTTGGATATAGGTACATTGCATTGTCGAAATCCTACTTCTCATTGCTTGAAAAAAAGGAATTTGTCCTTGACATGAGAAGGTTCCATTCCTTCATAGTTGGTGTTGCATTCCTCATATTTGTGAGTAATTGGCGGAATGCAACTTGAACAGGGTCGGTCCCCTATTGACGAAAGATGGTAGATAGTGTGATGACTGTGTCAAAGTTGCGCCAAAGGGAATTGTCGTGTGATGTGCTGACATACATGGGGATGTCCTTCACAGGAGGTAGTTAGCCAAGATCACCAACAAGTATGATAAATTGATTGCTGAAAGGCACATTCTGATACGAAGGGAATACCTCCCTTAAATGATCGTCTATGCGTGAAAGAAGTTTAGGCCCAATAAATCTCATTTCATCAATTAAAATGTATTTGACATGACGAAGTTTCTCTTGGAGATGTATAAGTGGTTGGCCCTCAAGAGGATGCATTGAAACTAAAGGAATGTGAAGGGAAGAATGGATTATAAGTGCCTTTATGTTAAATGTTGCAACACCTGTTGGAGCGAGTAGGAGCAATGGGCTTGAATTGGGAGTAGATTCAGCAAGGAATGTATCTTTTAGGCAATCAATTAAGTGAGACTTCCCCATGCCAACAGTACCTTGGATGAGAATTCTAAGTGGAGGAATGGAGGAAGTGGTCCTAAAGTGGGTGAGGACAATGTTGAAAGCAACTTGTTGGGTGGGCGATAGTGAGGCGAGGGAGCGGGGAACTGGAGAGGGGCTAGAATGGATTTGGGTGGATGAGCGACTGAAATCTATGAAACATATGGTTGTCTCTTGCAAAGTGGAAGGGATAGTAGTATGGGCCCAATTGTGGTTTGAGTCAAAGTCATGATGGCCAAGCATGTCAAGGTCATCAATTTCCATGTTGTTTCTAGGGTGTAGTTGAGAAAGGAATTTCCATTCATCCATGTCTATGGATTCAGGGGGGTTCGACATAGCATTAGTGGAGGTGTCATTAGAGCAAGGGGAAAGGGGGTCTTCAGGGGCACGATGAACATGCCATGCAACATATGCATTTATTTTTTGTTCCCAATGTGAAATGATTACTTCATCAGTGGAGCCAATGTCTGATGGGAGTGTTAAAAAAATGGAAAAATAGAAGTAGTTCACTCCAACAAAAAGAATAGTAGGATGCATCAGCGGGAGAAGGTATCGAGCCATAGCAAGGGAGGACATGGAAAATATTGGAAGGGTTTATTTGTTTCCATTGATTATGTTTTTGACGAGCATAGAAGGACCAGGAACGTGCAACCTCAAGAATCGTTAGTGTTTCAAGCGAAGGACATCTATCCATGTATGCTACAATGAAGGGTGGTGTTGGGAAAGGGTCATCTTGACCATGAGAAACATGTATAAAAATAGTTCGACTAACATTGAGGGAAACAAATGAGCAGATAAAAAGTGAAAGGGGAAGCTTTTTTAGCATGTGGCAGGTTTCTTGTGTGCCGATGTCCCTATCGTCAATTGTTTCTGTTAAGATTTTTCGAACAACATTAACAAAAAGTGCTTCAAGGTGGAGAGCCTATGAGACACATGACAAAATTTGGTGATAGCTTTTCGATCTTGTCTCTGGTTTCACTGCATATTTCAAGATGTAGTGGAGAACAGCATGGCGAGACAAAACTAGTTGGCAGTATTTTTTCTCTCCATATGGATAGCATGTCATAGTTGTGTACATTTAAACTGTCGTCATTACGAGTGGGGACATATTTATTTAATCCATTGTCATCAATCATCAAAGAAGATTTGGGATGCAAATCCCATGGAACTCCATAGTGGAAAAAAATAGTAGGACTTTTTTTGCGAAGTCAAGAAGAGGGGTGGCATTTTGTATGCCGTTGAACGCAATTAACAAGGTCCTCGTAGTCCTAAATTTCAGAGGATGAAAATATCAATGGTGATGGGAGGATGCATGGGTCATGCTCTATAGAGTGGTGTACATAAGTTTCACGTTGTTCAGCAGGCTGAGGATTCCAAGAAGAAATGTGTTGATCGAAATAGGACTTTGCTCTATCAATCGCAGCTTGGTCATGCCAATCCAGGTTGTCCAAATCAGGTGAGTTTTCCAACCAGACGAAACCATGTATGTGTATGGAGCCCCTATATTTCCACTCATACCTAAAAAGATGAGAAAGGAAAATTTGTGAGGCGAGTGTACATCTACGAAAAAAACAAAGAGAAGAAGGATTGTTAGACAAAATCCTACACTAGGAGTCCTTTGCATGGAAACCTTTTTGCAAGACCTCTTCGAGGAAGACTGTGAATTGATAATGAATGTACTGTGATGTAAGATGTGGATTCTTGATTATATTGTGGAATCTCCAACAAGATAACTCTGATGAATCCAGGAGGGGCACCAGGCATGACCATGTGTAGGTCATTCCATTTGGTGTCAGTTTCACTAAGGGTGAAGAAGAAAGTAGGGCTACCTATTTGTGTGATCATATTAGTGATTTCACCTCTACGTTTGTTCCAGAACAAGCGTGTCCCCCTAAGGCCTAACCTAAAGCACATAATTTGGTCAGGAAGAATGGAATCATGCATGTCAGGGAGGCATGCACGAAGGTTTGCAACCGTCATTGGCAATCCCTCTTCAATGTTTCTTTTCACGAAAACGACAAAAGTTTCTTAACTACAATGCCGCAACATAAGATTGTACAAGTAATACCAAAATCTTGGATGTTGGCCAAAACAGTTATCATAGTAGCGTATGAGGTGCAAAGCATATTCTTGCATTTCAACTTTTCTAAGGCGTGGTTGACCAATCATGGAAACCCCTATGGGGAAGAGTGTGGGGAAGGCCATAGCAAAGAGGCCTTCCATGGTGTATTCATTGATATCAGAGAGGGAAACAGAGGGCCAGGAAAGTGAAGTAGTGGAATCAGGATGGGGAAAGTGTAGGTAGTTGCATATTTCTTCAAGCTCAGTATGGGAATTTGGGAGTGTTGATACAAAAGAGGATGGTTGGAGGTTTTTTGGGGTGGGTTGTGTAGGAATGTCATCATCGAAAGTAGGGAAGGCAAGTCCTAGTTTAGGATAGGAGGGGGTGATGTCACAAAGGAGAGAAGAGATATTGGTAGGATGAGTCGGCAAGGAAGATATTGTAGCTTGGTCCACATGGACATCCTTGTAGTAGGGATCATGGGCTAGTTTGTACTCCAAAGCTACAACAACACGTGTCCTGCTTACAATGAAATCATATGTTTTGTGGTCAGAGCCATGTCTAGTAACAACTACGATGTCCAATTCAGAAACCAAGCGTGGCAAGATGTTGGCAATAGCAGTTATGTCTTGGGGGAAACAAATAGTATGACCAGTGTACTTGTACTTCCCACCTCATGCATGGGTGACTTGTAAGATTGGGTTGACACACGCTATGAGCATTTCCTCTATTTGTGTTAGAGAAGCAAGGACAAACGATTGGTTTCCAGGGTCCATGTTGTTTGCAAGGGAGAAGCGGTGGGTGGAATTTGTAGTTGCACATTAGGAGAAACAAATGTTACCATGCAAGAATCTTGTTTTCATATTTGGGTATGATTCCTTGCATATGGAGCAAACATTCAAGGGAGAGAGGTCATCTATCCTTTCACAAAATCGATGGTGTGCATGGTTAAGGGCAAGGTTGAACAAATTATGGGGATGGGAGGGTGAAGAAGCATGGGTCAATGGTGGGGTGTGCGATGTATATGGGGAAGAAGTGGAAATGAATGGAGGAAGTTGAAGGGAAGGTAGATTGGGAGTAGGCAATGTTGAAGGAGATGGGTTTGCAAGTGAAGTTTGGAGATGTTGGGGAAGAGAAACATTATACGAGGGTATAGTTGGAAAGGTTTGGGGGTTTAAACTAGCTTTATATTTGAGACGTCTTTGTTTTTTGTAGGCGCCTTTGTTCTGTGAATAGAGGAGTCTCTTGCGAACATTTCTTGAGGGGTTTCCAGAAGACTCTCGCATGTCCATCTTAATACAAACATGGGGACATGAATATTAGTGAATATAGGAGATGAGAGAGAGTAGTATTGAGCACAAAGAAAGAGTACATGGAGGAGTGTTTGTAGGAGGAAGAATGTTTAATGGAAGGGGAGGGAATAAATCTGAATTCAAAAGGGAAGGAAATAGGAGCAAGTTTTTATTTATGTTCTTTTTTTTTTTGCAAACTGTGAAAGAGTGTGTACATCCACATAGTATTTTTTATTTTTTTTGGAAATTGAAAAAGAGTGTGCACATCCACATATTAGTTGTGTGACATGAATACATGCACAAGGAAATAAGTATAAATATGCAAGATGCGAGATAAGTAAAGATTGATTATATTTTTTTTGTTTTTTATTTTTGCAAATCGGGAAAGAGTGTGTACATCCAAGGCAAGAAGTATAAAGATCCAAGGTGCAACATAACTAAAGATAAAATAGATTTAAGGTAACGAAACAACAACATTTTCTAACAAGTCAGTGTTTGTATTTAATTGCACAAAACACACTTTAAAAGGATGCAAATATACTACCTTGTTTAGAAGGAAGAAAAAAAGAGCATATATATTATATTTAAAGGTAAAAGATGCAACATTATCTAAAGGTGGAAGCTACAACATGTAACATAGGTGTATATACATAGAGGAGAGAAGTATAATGATGAAGTGAACAAAAGAAGAGGGTGGTAGGGGAAGAAATGAGAATGAATGGAGAAGCATATAGAAGTTGTTGTCTACATTTCAGTCTGACATGGGGGAAGAAAAGGGAGTTTCAAAGGCGGTGAACAACTAAAGTAGTAGACATTTTTTTATATCCTTGAGGACAAGGGAACATGCAGAGCCATATTTGATTTCCTCTAAATTGATTAGTACAAACTTCAAGTGATCGACACCATTGAAGTTATATGTTTTTACTAGAAAACGTGAAGATGAAATGACGGCATGAAACCCTTGAACTAAGCTCATGGATAGCACCAGGATCAGTGGAGAGTATGAACAAGTATTTTTCTTGGACACCCATGAGTTCAGTTGCAACATCATCAAAATTTGTGGCATTTTTCAGTAGGCATGTGTGGTCATGCATTTCAAATTTCAACACATAGCGATAGTCACATTTCGGGAAGTCCCCACAACATTTTGTGCAGTGCCACATTCCATTTGAGTGGTTGACGTTTCTTTTTATGCACTGGATGCCATAAGATGAGAGATGGATTGCAAGGAAGTAGAAATATTGCATGTCAATAGAGGTTATGGTTCCATGAACAGAGAACCATGTTGCTTTTCCAAGGGGATGCAACTCTATGAGGTTGGCAATTGTACGTTGTGGGTGGGCTTACTTAGAAGACCTAGAGAACTTTTCACTTAATGATGGTGAAGAACCCAAGTACCACTTTTCATGAAACCATCGCTGAAGTTGGCGAGTCTTTGGAATGTCAGGATCCAGCAGGAGGTTGTTGGTCGAGATAGTCCCTATAGTTCTTCCATTAAATTCATTTATGTGGCCCCCTTTGATTGCAATCATGGTCAAAGCACTAGAAGAGCAGAGTTCAATGAGTTCCTTGCCTATAGTGTGGCAATACTCACCGCATAGGGTGATTTCAATACTATACCCAAACATGTCTTCCAAGCTGAGATTTTTTCTAGGTGTTTTAGACCCATCTCTTCGACGAATGGTGGAGGTTGGAGAACTGGACCTCACCATGCCAATGATGTCCACAATTGAGCCAAGGTTTGCAGATATGATTTCACTTATAGATTTGAAACAAAAACAGTGGAAAGGAATTTCCAAAACATCATCCAAGCAATGTTAAACATTAGAAGTTGCAGAGAGGAAGAATTCCCATTTACTATCGAGATGGTGGTAATTTTTGTTTGTTAGTTTGACTTTCCCATTTCAAACCATGTAAATCTGCCCAATTTGGACAAGGTCATGCAAGGAATCTTCTAACTCACCGAAGGTAGAGAGATGGATTGCATCATTGGCACAATCAATGAGGTCAAATCCAAAGACCTTTTCGAAGGCTCGAGCATTGTTGTACGAGCGAAGGGTTGTTTTTGCAAGAACCCTACCCTAGATCGATCAATGTTTACAGTAGGGGCTTAGCGCCATGAATGGCATGGAAGCAGGCACAACAGAGGAAAATTGAGTTGATGATGAAGCAGAACCCTGTGTCGAAGCGGAAGTATGTGAGTAGGAGTCATGTGACATTGAAAAAGTCGCTTGGTATGTGTACGGTTGTACACTTTGAAGAAGGGTTGGGTCCCCAATCAAAGTTGCATGACGTTTGAGAACTTTGAGTTCAAGAAATTTTATAGTCCTTAAAAGAAGGAAAGAAAGAGGAAAGAAATGCGGCATTAGTTGGAATGTCAGTGGCAAAGAGAGGGAAGGAAAAGAAAAACATAAAGGATGTGGTGAAGAGTGTGAACATACACATAGTTTTGCAAAAGTGTGCAAGTGGCTTCTTTGAGAATGATAATCAACCCCAACTACAGGCCACCAAAAATGACATGGGCATTGTAAGCAGATGGAAGCAAAAGTTTTGCGCTGAGAGGTACCATCGGAGAGGGAAATGCGGTAGCGTTAGGACAATGTCTTTGTCGAAGGAAGAAGGCCGAGTTCAACTATTTGGAGCGATGGTTGGATCGTTGTAGAGCCAGCTAGCAACAAAGTGATGGCATTCACTGTCAAGGTAGGCTCCATGATGAGGAGGAAAGGAGGTGTCCTAAAAGGTGAAAGCGAGTTAAATGTTGTTAACATTGAAAAGGAAGGGGAAATCAATCAGTCGGAGATCTCTGACTCACAGGATTACCATATTTGCAAGAAAATGAAAGAAGAACGATTCACAATTTATATTGTTTCTCACATTGAAAGGTAAGGGGAAATCAATCATGAGATGTTTAATCATAGAAGGTTGCCTCTCTCTATATATGGCATTTCAGAAACTCCACACCTCGTTGATATGTACGTCCTGGCAATGTAGATATTTTTCTTACAGTAGAAACATGCGAAAAAAAACTATATATGAAGCATGACAACTTTGATACTTGGAATCTAATTTTATCAGGCCCTATGGTTAGCAGGTTCTCGATTCTCACCTTCTTGTTAATGGAATTCTAGGACAAGTATCCGTGCAAAGGAAGAAGTAGTAATATGTGCAGCAGCAACAGCAACAGCAAGAGAAACAGTAAGAGGGCAGCAACAAAAATTGCAACCTAAAAAGCAGCAAAATAGATCGAGGTGAAGAGGCTAAATAGAGCACACGTACATCCACTAACTAAGCAGAGGGAGAAATAAATGAGAGTAATGATAGATGACATAGAGCTTAGTGCTACTAATGACAAAGATCTTCGTGTGAGCGAGAATAAAGTGAGAATAAATTAACACAGTTGGTCTATTAATTAGATTAATGAATAAAATAGCCCCCAAGACCAAGATGTGTGCATAGGTTTTAAGCCTTAATCATTAAACAATGTGGCATATTGATTAAATATATATTGGATCTTTTGGGCATTGAGACTTTGACATCAGAAGAATCCTTTTGGAAATCTTTGGAACCCAAAGCCTGATTCATCATATTAATGTGGCTCTTTTCAAATAAATTTGCTAGGGCATAAAACATATGATAATCAATTGTCAGAGTAAAGGACCCACATTCCATGTCATTGTCTCCACTCTCGCATATCAGAGGTAATGGATATCGGGTTTTTCATTTTGAGACACATTTAAAAAACCCCGATAACATCATTTTCCAATACTCTGATATGGTTCCTTGCCGATATTACAATATGGAAATCTCTCGGTATGCCGATCGAGAGTTCGATTTTGAGCTTGCGAAGCTCAGATCTCAAAGATAATTCCATGTTTATTAGGCACCCAACTGAGGGGAATTGCTTCAATTACTGCAGGAAGCCTACATTCTAACAAATAAAAAAGTATAGCCTGCATCAGACCAACACACTTGCAATTTGATTTCCATTGGCAAATTATGTATCAAGGTCTGTCTTGAATACAAAATGTTCACATATTTTTTAATTCCTGAGCATAAATCTAAGGTATCAATATTATTATCTCATTAGTCTGACAACTAAATATTAAACCTATGATGCACTAATTGAAATCATTCAAATTATAGAAATTCATACAACCCCAAAATATCACACAAAATATTATACAAACTATTATTTTCCACATTCCTCAATCTTTCTTTCGACGTTCCTTTGAACTTGTTGATCGGGAAAAATGTCCTAATCAACATTTGGGGAAATCCACCCAGTCAAGACCTGTAACTTAGATCTATATCTGTTGAAGTGGTGGTTCTGACTAGTATTATGGGAATAGTTACCCTTCCACACAACAAGTGTACAATACAGGGATAAATGAAAGCAAAGTATAACTCTAAGCTATGTATTTCATACATATTACTATAATCTAATCTAAACTATAATCTCATTAACTAAATGTACTCAGGCTTTATTGAGTTGACATGCTTTTATAATTTTCCAATGTTACTTAGTAATATAGATCAATAAGTAAAACTGGAAGTAACCCCCCTAAATGATAAAAGTAATCTTTATTAAATAGTTAATAAAAATTAGCTTTTAATGACAATAGACATGTAAAACTCAATGAATCATGCAAAACTGAATATCACTTTCATTAGTATCTTCAATAGTGAAAAATACCAAATTTGATTCAATACACAGGAATGAATAAAATAAATAATTTCTTTTGAAAAACAGAGACGGGAGAAATTCAGAATAATAGTACCCAAGAGGAATTATGTTATGGCTTCTCAAGAAATGCTTGATGGTTCCACATTAAGATCAAATATCGCTTACAGAAAGTAGTGCACATATAAGTGTCTTTTTTGAATTCAAATTAGAGCCCTGATCTCATAATCACCATGGGTATTTATACATTTGAAAGAATAACAATTTTTCCTAGTTTCTCAACTAAAAATTACATAAAAAGGAAAGCCAAACAATACATTAATATCCAATGGATAATCCTAGCCTAATCTTAGCAAATCTTAGAAAACAAATCTGAATCCGATTCAAATAGACTTTGAATAGGTCGAAGGGTTGTTTCCAACAAATTCCCTGAATAGCCTTTTCAACAGCTTTTGTCTTTCTTTAGCGTTGTAGTGGTTCAACTATCCAATTAAAATTAGAATTCCATCCGGAATCGACCCTGGGATTATCCTGCAATCCAAATAAAACAGAGCAATTGACATTTTATTTTAAATAACTTGAATCCTAACCAATCGTAACGAAGGAAAAAATAACTTGAGAATAATGACTGGTGAACGCGAATTAATATCGAAGGATTTGGGTATCGGAGGTTTTGAAACGGTCACAACATAGCCAAAATTACGATATTGTGGAAATATGATATAGAGCAGACGCGGTTTTGCATTAAATCATTGTAATAAAACCAATCGGCTTCGGAACTATATCAAAGATTTTAGATGTGTGCCATTCCAAAAGTTTCGATCTACGAGTGGATGCAATATCACAATTAAACCAAATCTTTAATTATATCAGGTTTTCCATATCGGATATTGGTACATATGATAAGTCGGAGGGAGAGTGTTGTATCACTAATCAGATATTGGAGCTTATATGATATCGAAACATCAAATATCTGCCATATCGGAAATTTTAAGAGGTGACACAACAAAAACTATGATATGGGTATTCTCTGATATAAGGGAACAGAGTAAATAATGTGGCAGGTGGGTCCAACAAATATCAAAAATTTGGTTGATCGCAAGTTTCATAATGTGACTCGTAACAAAAACTCTGATAGCATAAAGTTTATTTATTAAAGAGTCATTTCCACATTGTTATAACCTGAGCTTGGTCTCAGGATCTATTTCTTAATTAATCCTAATCATTTAATATTTAAGAGTCTTTAGTGTTGTAGTGGTTCAACTATCCAATTAAAATCGAAAGTCCATCCAGAATCAACCCTCGGATTATCTTGCAATCCAAATCAACATTTTATTTAAAATAACTCGAATCTTAACTAATCGTAATGAAAAAAACCTAAGAAATAGCCCAAGAATTGTGACTGGTGAACGTGAATAAATATCGGAGGATTTGTGTATGGGATGTTTTGAAACGGTCACAACATAGCCAAAATTACGATATTGTGGAAATATGATATAGAGGAGACACAGTTTTGCAATAAATCATCATAATAAAACCAATCAGGTCTGGAACTATATCAGATATTTTTGACGTGTTCCATTCCAAAAGTTTTGATCTACGAGCGGATGTGATATCACAATTAAACCAAATATTTAATTATATCGGGTCCAACATATCGGAGATTGGTACATATTGGAAGTCGAAGGGAGATTGTTGTATCACTAATCAGAGATCGGAGCTTATATGATATCGGAACATCAGATATTTGTCATATCACAAACTTTAAGAGGCAACATAACAAAAACTCCGATATGGGTATTCTCTGATATAAGGGAACATAGGAAATGATGTGGCAGGTGGGTCCAATGCATAAAACATTTGAACCAATGGACAGAAGACTTGGGATATCTGGTGAGATTGTTGTTGTAATCAACAAAGTAGAGCCCAAATCTCGAAGTGTACCCCACTGCCCACTCCCAGTTGTCCAATAGAGACCACGCAAAATACCCACGAACATCACACCGTCAAACTGGTATATTGTTTCTAGGTCAACGAATCTATGATAGTGTCGTGAAGAAGAACCTCATAATAAAAAGCCTCTCGGCTTAATTAATAAGGCATTTTTTTAATAACTTATCAAAATGTCCATCTATGTTTATATTTTTGGATATGACTAAACAGATAAATATTTAATAAATATAAAAATTAAAAATAAGTGACAATTTAAAAAATTTAATAAGTATAATAATAAGAATTAGGTGATAAACAAAAAAAATGAGTATGAAAATATAGATAAATAAATTAAAATTTTAAAAGAAGAATAATAAATATAATTTAAAAATGAGTAAGTAATAGAGATGAATCTTTACTGAAAGATGATTTTTTTAATCTAAATTAGTGGATCCTTTTATTAATTATAAAAAAATTGCACATAATCAGAATTTCTAAAAAAGGACCAAAATCCAGGAGGTTCTTCGTATCAAGCTTGACTGATACTAGCAAGCTACCTACCAATAACAAACAATCAAAAAATAACTATGAAAATCATTACTAGATGGAAAACTCCTTGAAGATTCAATAATTTAGGGGAGGAAATGTCTCTGACATTGGCCTAATTTTCCCTGAGTTGACTAATTGGTCATCGTCTGCTTGGATCAATGCATTACTATTCTTGCGGCCTCATTTTTTGGCTTCTTTTCCTTGCCTAGAGACAACTCTGAGATCCTTCGTGTGAATCCTAAGACATGACTTTGAAGAACTCGAGACCGATTGGTCTTATTCCTTACACTGGAGACAAACCTTGTAAATAATCCTAGCCTGATGAACTACATGTCCTTCATATCTTTTCCATGCCATTCTTCTACAAGGGTAGTCAACCATGGATCATCCAAATCCATATCTTCTGGTGCAGCTTGCACTTTAGCTTCTTCCAGTAGGGAGTGAACCATTTCCTATAGTAATGGATTTTGTTCATTCTCTTCTAGAAATTTTCAAATGGATTCCGGAGGATTCAGTAAGGGCTTATGAGACCTTTCTTCTACTAGTTGTAGGATTGATTGAATATTATCTTGCTCCAAAGAATCCTTCAGAGAGGAGAGAGATTTTAACCTATTTCTAGATCTAAGGATCTTGTTAGGATTTGAGGAACTTTAATGACTCAAATTTCTTCTTCTTTGGGGGACTTTTCCCAAGCCATCTTGTTGTATTTGAGACGGTAATTCTTTTGGTGATTCCTTTGCATTCATCGAATAGTCCCTAATATGCCTGTATTCATGACAACATCTCCATCTAAAGGAGGCATGTTCATAATCTAGACACTATTTCTAAAGACCATCCTAATAATAAATATTTATTGAAGCTCGAAGTGGACGAGAGATATTCATATAAACAAATATTTGAGTATATGATGTATACCTCCCTCTCTTAGTAGCCTCTAAGACCTTGACAAATCTGCTAATGGTATTTCATATGCTTTCAAGGGTTGCCTCCTCCCAATATTCCTTTGGAAGAGAAAAGAGTTGAACCCACACTGGGGTAGTAAGGAAGTCTTCCTTCTCCATATTATATTGTGCCTTCCAAAATTGCTTGAAGAGCCTTGCATTATTAAAAATATACAACACTCCTTCAAAACCCTTGATTTGTCTTCTAAGCTAGAGCCTAATGACTATGAAGAATGTTTTTTCCCACTGATCCAATTCTATTTGACCCTGGAGGTTCCATTTATTTTGGATACACCCAATCAGAGACTTTTCAAAATTCCATAATCCAATGAACTCACAAATCAGAACTTGATCCTACATATATTGGATACATTCTCCAATATTGTTGGATTTAATCTCATATTTTGGATATTGCACCACCTTCGGTAGGAAACACCATAAATTTCTAGCTTTCCAAGATGCACCCAGAAGACATTTCTCTGAGAAATCAAAAACCTGACTACTCCCAACTACTCTATGAAAAGGATGTCGAATATGAGGATATTGAAGGGGAATACCAATAGATCTAGAATCCTTATGAACTCATGAAACAATTTGACTAAAGGAGGGGGGAATCCCCCCTCTCTCGGAGTTGATCATGGAGAACTATGTAGAAGAAACCATAAGAGTGCAAAGCATAAAATCCAATGAAAATTAATCATACCATTTTATTTCAAGTAAGGGTAGATTAAGTGGCTAAGACAAGTTATTAACTCCCTCTCCACTTGGGTTGGAAGGATAGGTGTCATGGCCCCATGCTCATGGTGACTTAAGTCCATCATGGGCATTTTGCGGCACTGATGAGAGTTCACTTATTCTTAAGCTAATGTCACCCGGAATACAGCTACACCTAACACTTATTCTATTTTTCTTTCAAGTGTTCTTCAATTATGCAGTAGAATTATAATTCATTTACTTAACTTCGTTATCATTTACTTCCAACAATATGTAACAATAGATATTGTAAATATAACAATGAACACAAGTTTACAATGGGAGGGGGAAACTCCCCAAGGAATTCATCCCAATCCTTAACACTTCTGCAATATAATAAAAAGTTTAACAAAGGCGTGGCAGTTTCCCAGCCCATGCCAGCAAACTCCTCTACCCTGGTTACAATACAAAGATAATGTTCCTTACAAGCACACTTGTAGAAAATACCCCAACAACACTTTTCCCAACCTTTCCAGCCCTAGGCATGCACATGGGAATAGCTCGCTACATCTCTCCAGTCACGCCCCTATACTGGCGATAATCTTTCAACCACACTATAGCGAGGTGCGACATTACCAACTGTTTTCTTTTCACCAATACTTACGATTGTAGACTGCGCCTAACATTCCATACTTAGTTTATTTTTCGTTACCAAGTATTGTTTTTATCCTTTATACAGTGAAAGCCCATAACATTCACATAAACAACATTATACAATAGAAATGCACAACAGTATCAAGGGAGGGGAAACTCCCTGCAATATGAGTTTGCCCGAATCAATATATATAATCTTCTTTTATAAGTACAAGTTAAATCTTGAGAAACCCCAAATTTACACTTAGCCAAATTTCCAACTTCGGCAAACTTGGTTGCCCAGCTCATTGGCGCCTCCACACGGTCGCCGCACGACTCACCAACCCTTCGTTCACCTCGTCGCACGATCGTGTTATTTGCCCAACTTGGGCGCACCTCGTCGTAACCAAGTCGCCACACACAGGCGCCTCCGCACGAGTCACACCTTCGTTCACAACCTCAACACTTCACCGTTTCGTCGTGCACGGCGCGCCCTACCCAAGTCGCCCATCCGCACCATTCTTCATTTCACCGTGCACGGCGTGCCCCCACCTGACCGCCCGTCCACACGTCTGCCCGTTCACCCAAACAACTTCACCCAAGTCGCCACACGACTTCACCCGGGTCGCCACACGACTTCACCTGGTTCGCCCAAACGACCTCACCTGGCTCGCCCGAACGACTTCACCCGGGTCGCCCGACGGCCTCACCCGGCTCGCCCGAATGACCTCGCCCGAGTTTCCTGCCCGACGACCTCGCCCGAGTTCTGCCTGAACAACCTCGCCTGAGTTCTACCTAAACGACCTTGCCCGAGTTCTGCCAAAACGACCTCGCCCGATTTTTTCGCCTGAGTTTCTCACCCGAGTTTCTCACCTGACTTTTTCTGCACGAGTTTTTGGCCCGAGTTTCTCACCCGAGTTTTTCACCCGATTTTTCTCCATGAGTTTTCCACCCATCGTGCGAGCTCATCCATGCACCGCAAAACTCCTTGTTCGAACTCGTGTTGATCGAATGATGACTTGCCTCCACAAATCATCCACTAATATATATGGGCGGGTGGCGGGTTATGTCACCCGGCGGACCCATGCCCAACGCCCAAGCCAACTCGTTCAACATGTTTCCTTCGTCCAAGTGGAGGGTCAGCCCGCCCAACTCATGGGACCACCCTCTCAACTCGCCCAACATCGTATAAACTCGTCCAAGGTTCATTTTGTTTCACATTTCCCACGTCCTTCGCACGGTGGAGTCGCCCTGCCCATCGCACGGACCGCAGGTCCATACATCCTCCCCCACTTGAAGTCATTGTCATCCTCGACAATATCTCATCCCAGCAACCACCTGTCACCAAGATCACCATACCAAGGTATACACCCCATCGGTATGTCATATATCGGAAATCATCTCAATCCATGACCATCGACCACCCTGTCACAATCTCCACATGTTGCTCCCCATCGTGGAAGGCTAGCCCCTCCATCTCAAGCTACATGCTTCCTGCAACATCTCGTGTCGACCTCATCATGTGTCGTCCTCATGTGAACTGCTACCATGATACTCCAACATAATGCTAACACATCTCTGTGCACTACTGGTCCCCATGTTTGAACTAGTCGGGTGATCAGTCCAACTATCACGCTCAAACCATGAGAGTGAACATCCTCATGCCACCATCAGTTGTTTCTCAGAACATCTTGTCACATCCTCAACTCAATCAAGAATCCATCTCCATATAAGTGTAAGCCATGCTCAGGTCCATGAAGTAGTCCTCATCTCATCTGCAACATGCTGTCCATGATGTTTTCTACCCAACATCATCATCCATCTGCAAAATATCCATCTCCTCAAAGTGAAGAGATCATCACCCGACTCTCGATGTGCCACATCCAAGTCCATGAAGCAACCTCCATCATATCTATAATGTGCCATCCCTCAAGTCTGCCATAGAAACAAGTATGCACTTGTCTCATCTATCCATGTGCTGCCCATGATCATAGATCAATCAGCTCCCATGTGTCAAAAGTGGTTAAGTCTCGGCTCAACCCATGCCCAAGTGTTGCCACCAAGGCATCATCATCATTGTAACTCCATCACTCCAAAGTGTCTCATATCGATCCTCCACATCAAGTCACTCTTCCAAGCCACACCCATACATGTACTCGGAAGTATGCATCCCATTCTGCATCAAAGTCTCTGACCTCAGCTCCTCAATGCTTCAGATCCTCCAAGTCCACCATATATGAAGTCCCTAAAAGTCACAACCTCATGTCATCATGAGCTCCATGAGTCATCTCCAACCAACACTCTAGCAAGCATACAAGTCTCGGCCCAAAGGTCTCTGCAAGATGCCTCAGCTCTCCATGTAGTAGGAATGCTCCATAGTCTGCTCACAACTCCATCCAAGTCCATGGCCTTGTTGTACAAGAGTGCACAACCTCTCCATCGGCTCATAAATAAACCATCTACATGTCACACCAACAAATCTACCTGCACAACATCCTTGCCTTGGCACTCCTCATTGGATGCCCATATGACACCTCTATAAGTGCTCCCCCTGCATAAGACTGCCATGCTCCATGTCTCCAACCTGATGTCCATGACTAAGTTGCCCATGAAGTCCAACCAAGTAGACCCACCACAACAATCGATCATCCCCATCCAAGTCTGTAATATTCGGTCTAGTGAACTCGGTCACTCAACCAAATCATCATCATCACGAGTCCCTTCCATCATAGCTCCCCCACTGAAGGTTCCACCAAGACTTTCTCTTGGTCTCAGCCATGAGAAGTCCACCCAAGCATCATCATACCTCCAGTGTGTGCCCTCCTCCAATATGTCCATGAGTCATGCCGGGCACTTAGTCAATTCTCCATGTGGCTAAAGCATGACCCAATCCTTCGCAATGATCATCATGTTCCTCCCTTGTCACGGGCCTTTGTACCTTCTACCATAAGGTCACAAACAACCCCAAAAAGTCCTGCAACAATCAACAACCCTTGCTTCTCCATACAAGGTCTCATTGTAGACATCCATGGTAAGATGCTCCCCTGCATCGATAAACTGACTTTGCTCTTCCCTGCATACGGTCCATCTACCAAATGCTCAAATGAAACACAAGTATTAATATTACTTACATCATCATCATGAGGCTCCTCCATGTGAGTGTCCTCATCCATCCATGTCTGCAAACTACATGATCCTGGTCCAACTTGATCAATCTCAAGTTCATCCTCCATCGTTGTCACATCTGCAACATCCTCAATCATCACGACTTCCTCTTCCTGGTTAGCACAATCTGCAACTTCATCTTGCTCCATTATCCAACCAAGTTGAAGAAGTTCATCTTCAACATTCTTTTCCAAGACTTCAAGTTCCTTTCGAATCCGGGGGTTCTCTTCTTTCAACCGCTTCAACCTGTATAAGGTAAGCAAAAGCTTCCCTTCGCATTCTTCTAAACCTGCCATGCCTTGTCGTTTAGCTTGGCCCAAGCACAAAGCTTCTCCTCTGCTAAACCTGTTTCACCATTCACCTGAATCACCCTGATATTCCACCTGTCACCTGCAAAACTTGAGCTCCCTACCAAGTCTTCGATCTTCGTAGAATCAGCTCCTTGATTCAGTTCACCAGCTCTGATACCACCAGTCACGCCCCTATACTGGCGGTAATCTTTCAACCACACTATAGCGAGGTGTGGCACTACCAACCATTTTCTTTTCACTAATACTTACGATTGTAGACTACGCCTAACATTCCATACTTAGTTTATTTTTCGTGACCAAGTATTATTTTTATCCTTTATACAGTGAAAGCCCATAACATTCACATAAACAACATTATACAATAGAAATGCACAACAGTATAAAGGGAGGGGCAACTCCCTACAATATGAGTCTGCCCGAATCAATATATATAATCTTCTTTTATAAGTACAAGTTAAATCTTGGGAAACCCCAAATTTACACTTAGACAATTTCCAACTTCGGCAAACTCGGTTGACCAACTCGTCGGCGCCTCCACACGGTCACCGCACAACTCACCAACCCTTCATTCACCTCGTCGCACAATCGTGTTGTTTTCCCAACTTGGGCACGCCTCATTGTAACCAAGTTTCCACACACAGGCGCCTCCGCACAAGTCACACCTTCATTCACCCAACTTCACCGTTTCCACCGTTTCTTCATGCACGGCACGCCCTACCCAAGTTGCTCGTCCGCACGATTCTTCATTTCGTCGTGCACGGTGCACCCTCACCCGGCTGCCCGTCCGCCCGTTCACCCAAACTCATTCACCCAAACAACTTCACCCGAGTCACCACACGACTTCACCTGTCACCACACGACTTCACCCAACTCGACCGAACGACTTCACTCGGCTCGCTCGATGACCTCACCCGGCTCGCCCGAACGACCTCACCCGGTTCGCCCGAACGACCTAGCCCGAGTTTCCTGCCCAACGACCTCGCCCGAGTTTTGCCTGAACGACCTCACTCGAGTTCTGCTTGAACGACCTCACCCGAGTTCTGCCTGAACGACCTCGCCCGAGTTCTGCTTAAACGACCTCGCCCGAGTTTTTCGCCCGATTTTTCTGCACGAGTTTTTCGCCCGAGTTTCTCACCCGAGTTTCTCACCCCACTTTTCTGCACGAGTTTTTTGCCCGAGTTTCTCACCCGAGTTTTTCACCCGACTTTTCTGCACGAGTTTTCCACCCGAGTTCCACCCGTCGTGCGGGTTCATCCACACACCGCATAACTCCTTGTTCGAACTCGTGTTGATCGAATGATGATTTGCCTCCACAAATTGTCCACTAATATATACGGGCGGGTGGCGAGTTATGTCACCTAGCTGACCCATGCCCAACGCCCAAGCTAACTCGTTCAACATGTTGCCTTCGCCCAAGTGGAGGGTCGGCCTGCCCAACTCGTGGGACTGCCCTCTCAACTCGCCCAACATCGTATAAACTCGTCCAAGGTTCATTTCGTTTCACATTTCCCACGTCCTTCGCACGGTGGAGTCGCCCTGCCCGTCGCACGGACCGCAGGTCCATACACCTCCCATGTTGCCTCATAATTGTGATATCGTAAGTTCGACACTGACTACTACTTCCTACATGATGGTTGCTACTTCCTGCACGATGGTCACTACTTCCTGCTCGCGCCGCCTCAGTACTATAGTTTCCAAACTTTCACACTTTTCTTCTTATTTTGTGACCTACCTTGGTTGCCTTTTGGTCAAATGCCTTCCTCTACTATATACTCGTCCAACCATCATGAATTTTCTTGGTTGGCACAACTTTTCCATGTTTGAGTCGACCTTCAAGTTTGTTGAATGCCCCTGGGCTAACCTGCCTATGGGCACGCAGGTGAGCGCCCCTGCCTCGGCACTTCTACTTGCCTTCACGTTCACATTATGCTCGTCATTCACTTTCCTTGTATCACACTTCACATCTCATCGTTTCTCCATGCCTCACTCGCTTGCATCCGCCCATCGCATCGCTTATTTGCTACATCGTCACATTGCGTTGGCGCCCCATGTTGCGGGGACGCCCATGGGCATAGGCCGCTATATTGTGCATGCACGTTCTGCCCAAGTTGCGTGGGTGCCCTTTGCTATAGAGCACCCGCGCCCCACGCTCGTCGCCTTCATGCAACTTGGGCGCACGTTGCCCCCACCTCGTCACAACTTTGGTTTTTTGACTCTCCAAGTGAGCACGGCCCATCATGGGTTCCCGTTGGCCTTGGTGCCAACTCAAGGCCTTGACAATAAGCATCCTATTGGAGTCTTTGATCCCAACTCTATTTATGCTCCGGATGTTTCGATCTTACTCTAAACTATGAGTTTCCAATATATATAGCTTGCGAGCTATTGCATATATTTAAGGAGGTTGTTGATTCCCATCAAAATTTAACCTTAAAAAAAAAAAAGTAGTCATTCTATTTTTTTCAATTTAATTAATATATTTTAATATAAAATATAATTTTTATATTTTTAAAAAAAAATTAAACATTCAATTTTTTCTCAATTTAATTTATTTATTTTAATATAAAATATAATTTTTATATTTTTAATTAAAAGAAAAAACATTTTAATTTTTATAATAATAATAATTGTCGGCAGCGGTTCTCTCAGTCCAAGTCCATGTGTTTAAAAAATACAAAAAACCTTTAGCTGTTTAGATGAGTAGAAAATTAAATATAAAATAAAATAACACATAAATACTCATTGAAGAAAAATGATAAACTAATGAAAATATAAATACATTATTACAATGTACGATAATAAGATAATAAAAAGGCAATACTTCCCTAAGTGGGAAAGAAACAACCGATTAGAATATAAATACATTATTACAATATACGACAATAAAAAGTCAATACTTCCATAAGCAGCAAAAAAATAGATTATGGAAATGCGGATATTAAATCAATATCTTAGTATAAAGAGAATTACAAAGAAACAACCGATTAGATTTTAAATTGAAAAAATAATTTAAAAATATAGCTATTAAATTAATATGTTTTTTTGTTAGATAATGTGATTTTTTTAGTAGATGGGTATATTTAATTTGTGGGTTGAGTAGTAGTGATTTAAAAGTTTAATCTGCTAAAATTATACGATATTATATCTATTTGGGTTACACTAAATATAATTAGATGATATTTATTTATAAAAGTTAGATTTTTGGAACTTAAATTGGTGATATTTTGATCAGCAAATATTTTAACAAAACACTCTATAGCACTGTATTCTATATTCTATAGCCCATAAAATAAACTAAATTATTTTATAGCTCATAAACTAAATTTACCGTTTATACTATAACCCATAAGCTAAATTAATATTTTGTTAAGTGAAAAATAGAAACAAATAAATAACTAAATTAAAAAATAAAAATTCTGAAAGTTTATTGGAGTCAGTTTAATTGGTTATTAACGTATTATGAAATAATTAAGGTTCGAATCAGCAAACCAGAAAAAACTAAAAAATAAAATGGAAATGTGACAACCGATTATGTTGTTTTGTTTTGATTTATTACATCAATGGCCACATGTTTTTTTGGTTTGTTTCATAGAAAAAGAAATTGCAAACCACCTCCGATCTGTCAAAACATTTATTTGTTGAGAGAGAATTTTGATCACAGAGCGGAAATCTATTTGGAACTCCAGCAGCACTATTGAAGGGAAGCTGTGAATTTATTACGATGGCCAGCAGAAAAGGAAGACCTCATCTGCTAGCAAGCAAAAGAAGAAACCTAATTGGAACTGTGAACCTGTGAAACTGTGATTGAATTTCCTACCATGGCCGGCAGAAAAGGAAGACCGTCATGTACCAACGAGGAGGAAGACCAATTCTTTGAGGTTGAAAACTATATTCTGAGCGAGGTTGAAAACTATATTCTCAGCGTGATATTGTGCATATGATGCAAGTTCTTATTAATTATTGTGTCACAATTACCTTTTGATACCATTACATTTGGCAATTTCTAAGTTGATCCCATTTCAAAAACAACAGTTTCTTTTTGAGTTGTTTTTTCTAATTGTGCATATGATGGAAGTTCTTATTAATTATTATGTCACAATTACCCTTTGATACCATTACGTTTGGTAGTTTCAATTGAGAGCCACTAGATGTCAATATGGCCATGTATTAGGTCTGTAATTTCACTGGGTTGTGCCTGAAGGCTGCCCAAAGCAAGGTTTGACGACGATTTAAGCTGGAGAGGAGCATAGATTCATCATTCAGCAAACGCCTGTCAAGCAAGGTTTAAGCACGATTTATGCTTGGAGAGGAGCGCATTCAACATGCTTCCTAACATACTGGATTTGATTTGTTTGCGGATTCCCAATTCCTGGTATGTTTTCATATTAAAAAGGAGATACCAAAAATAAATACACCTTTGTACACTCTTTTGTTGAATCCTAAACCTGTTTAGAATTTTACTGAATTTTTTCATTCATGCAATAAACTTAAATTTGATTGAGCTACTTGTATATTGGCTTGAACGTTCTGGTCACAAAAATTTCCTAAAAAATTAATCCTTATGTGAACTGGAGCAGGAATATAGGTCTCATGTTTATCCATTAATGGTAAATGCATCCGATATATTAGTTGCGGCTCATATCAGACCTGCCTTATACACAACATCCATGGGGTTGTTGTTCCACCATTCTCCTGTGAAAAAATAAAAAGAAATTTGAAAATAATTTACTGTTGTCAATTGAATTGCTCTTTTTTTATGCTTTTCATTATAGAAGTGCAACCTGAATATGTGCCCTTCTAAATGAAATTAAGACCTACCCTTCAAATTTGATCACTGATGCACATACTCTTTCACATAATTTTTCATTTTATCTAATAATGCCAAAGAACGACGCTATCTTGGGTGGCCAACCCATGGAGAATTGTGACACTCCTTCAAGAGGTGCCTTATAAGTCCACATGACTTCGGAATGTAGAGTCGGTTCCCATAGAACAAGAGTCCATATCGTAACAAAAACTTCCTAGTCTTTTCCTTTCTCACATGCTTTAGAATGCTCTTCACTTGAATATCTGTCTCCACACTAGCACGTGGTCTACTCTGCACCTCATCGGTCATATGAACTCGACTCCTACTTCATTTAGCACAATCATATCCCTCCTCAAGCGTGGCTAACTGTCCCTTCCTACTGAGAGCATATACAACTGCACTGAGTCTACCCGGCCTATACTCAATAGTCATGTCGAACTCCGCCAAGAAGTCATACCAACAAACCTACTTTGCTGACAACTTCAGTTGGAATGCAAAATAACTCGCTACAACATTGTCTGTCTTGACAACAAAAGGCTTCCCAAAGTAATGCCTCCGTACCCGTAAACAATAGATGATCACAGTGATCTCCTTCTCATGAACTAGATACCGTCGCTCTCTATCTTGCAACTTCCAACTCTCATATGCCACCGGATGTCCATCGTGTGTAAGTACTCCCCCAATTGCAAAATCAGAAGCATTCGTGTGTACCTCAAATGGTCTCTCAAAGTCAGGTAGCTTCAATATCGGTGTTGTGACCATCTTCCTCTTCAAATCCTCAAATGTTGCACGACATCTCTCTGTCCAATTCCATTGCTTATCCTTCTTCAAAAGGCTTGACAGTGGCGCGGTCACCTTGGAATACCCTCCTACAAACTTTCGTTGGTAGTTGGTCATCCCCAAGAAGACTCTCATATCATGGACATTCTTCGGTTTGGCCCAATCCTCGATCGCTTGCACCCTACTCGGCTCCATCCATATGTGATCTTGACCCACTATGTGTCCAAGGAACAGAATATTGGTCAGAGTGAACATACACTTCAACTTCTTCAAGAACAACCAATTCTCCCTCATTACCTCAAATACCAAAGCCAAGTGTTTTTTATGATCCTCCATGTTATCACTAAACAGCACAATGTCATCTAAGTATACAACTACAAATGAATCCAAATGTGGACGCAAAACAACGTTCATCAATGTTTAAAGCATGGCAAGAGCGTTGCATAACATGAATGGCATGACAAAGAACTCAAAACTCCCATATCTCGTCACAATCGCAGTCTTCCTCTCATCGCCTCCTACTATCCGCACTTGAAAATACCCATTCCTCAAATCAAGCTTTGAAAACACTCGGGCTCTCGCAAGCTTATCAAAGCAATATGCAGCAAGTAGAAAAGGATTTAAGTTCTTTATCGTCTGCTTATTCAGGGCACGATAATCACAACACATCTATAACTCATTTGTGTCCTTTCTCTCAGAACAACACTGGAGCACCATATGAGGACCTTGAAGGTCATATGAAACCTGCATTAGCGAAATCCTTCAACTATCTCTTCAACTCCTACGACTCTGGCCCTCACAAACAATAAGGAGCCTTTGTTGGTGGTTGCTTCCCTGACTCTAGCTCAATGTTATGGTCCACTACACGTCTTGGTGGTAGTACTTTTAGTCATTCATCAGGCATCAGATCTGCATATTAGGCCAATACATCAGAAATCTCAGCAAGAATAGGTGTCCCCACTCCATCATCATCCTCAACCTCCCTGATGATTGCCGCATATGTCTCAACATCCAAATCCCACATCACCCTACTCATACTTAGTGGAGACACATCTTACACCTTCACCTCCCTGCGCTGATGGTGAGCAGGCAAAGTCCACGTTCGTGTGTCTCCAATCGACATTATCTCATCGCACAACAGGACAACCATTGCCTTGTTTCCCTTCAAAAAATTACGCTGCAATATCACGTCAAAGTCATTCATCTCCATCACTGTGAAGTCCAAACAACCCTGCCAATCTGCAATTCGAACCGGCACATCACTTGCCAACCCTGACACTTTAGCCCTTGAGTTCATTGCCTTGACCTCCACATCCTTAGTTGTAAGTTGTAGTCCAAATTCTTTTGCTAACCTTGTCGTCATAAAGTTATGGGTGGCACCTGTGTCCACCGAAGCTTGGATAGTTCTCCCTCGAAAGGCACTAAGTCAAGAAACCCCAAACTATCCAATGGACATTTCTTCTGATCAAGAGCCCCTGCCTGCATACATCTCTGATTTCTGTTGCATTCTGTTGTACTGGCTCTGATACCATTTTTCATGCCCTCAAGTCAATTCCACTGTTTGGAGCGTCGTGCGGCACCGACTAAACTTTCATACTTAGTTTTTTCTCAGCTTCCAGACTATGCCTTCCATTATTATTATGTGTGTTTTCTTTCATTATTTAGTTATGTGCAGAATAAACATAACAACAATACAACAATGCCAAATTGAGACCAAACATTGAATTAATTCTTCATTATGAAATTTTGAAATAATGTACAATGGGGAGGTTGTCGCTGCCCAAGCACAACCCTCACTCGAACTTGTCCACTGGTCGCCCGGGCCGCAGCATGTGCTTCCTGTCACCCGATAACACGTATTATGTTGCCCGCAACAGCACGGCTCATCGAACGTTCAACCCATTGCATGTTTTCGAACTGCTTTACGTTGCCGAACTGTTACACATTGCCAAACTTGTACGTTGTCGAATTGTGGCACGCTGCCGAATTGTTATAACTCTATCTTCCTGCAAGGCGATCACATTATTGCCTGAACCACCCGCGGCCCACTGCCCTTACCTCATCCCTCCGCACTGCGAAGTCGTCCGGATGGTTAAGTCGCGTGGCCCTACAGTGATGTTCTTGCTCCACGCACGACTGCTCTATATATATGCTCCCTACCAGTCATGTTTTGTGAACGGTTGTGTTGTTAGGGGCGTTGGCCCACCAAGTCGACCTGCCACCAATACTCCACACACCCCTTCGTTTATTTTTTGTGTGTCAGCCCGTTGTGTTTGCCGACCATCGTGTTATCACAATTCTTCCCACCGTCGTGTCTCGTCGCAGCTCCACCCACTTCACTGTTTCGTTCGATTTTTTGCCACCCAACTCGCCGTGTCATGTTGCCCTCGTTCGGTTGTCCTGCACCCGGGTGTGCATCTCCGTCGCATTTTGTATGGACCTGCGGTCCGTGCGATAGGCAAGGCGACTCAACCATGCAAAGGACGTGCGAAATGTGAAACAAAACGAACCTTGGGCGAGTTGAGGGGGTGGTCCCATGAGTTGGGCAGGCCGACCTTCCTCGTGGTCGAGACAACACATTGTGAACGAGTTGGATTGGGCGTTGGGCATGGGTCGACCGGGTGACATAACCAGCCACCCGCCCGTATATATTGGAGGGCATTTGGAGGCAAACAACCATCATTCGATCAACACGAATTCAAACAAGGAGTTCTATAGTGCGTGGACGAGCCCGCACGACGGGCAGAACTCGGGGGGAAAACTCGTTTGGAAAAGTCGTTCAGAAAAGTCGGGTGAGAAACTCGGGCAGGAAAATCATACAGGAAACTCGGGCGAGGGCGAACTTGGGCGAGGTCGTTCTTAGGCGAATTCGTTCAGATAGAACTCGGGCGAGGTCATCGGGCAGAAAACTCAGGCGAGGTCGTCGGGCAGAAAACTCGGATGAGGTCGTTCGGGCGACCCGGGCGAGGTCGTTTGGGCGACCCGGGTGAGGTCCTCGGGCGACCCGGGTGAAGTTGTTCGGGCGAATCGGGTGAGGGCGTCGGGCGACCCAGTGTTAGGATATTCCGACACATAGGAAATAGTTAAGTTCAACTTGGTCTAGTATAGAGTTAGGTAAAGTGTGTTTCTTTACCGTTGTACATTTTGTAACTTACAACCCGACGGTCACAATATGTAGTGATCTGACGGTTCACTCTCTCCTCAGTATTACCGACACTTGATTCGTGGCTTGACACCCGATTGGTCCATGAGTTCTATTTAAAGCGCATGGAGGGTCATTGTTCGGGTAATCCGTCTATGAGAGAAAGCTTATGTAAATTTTCATTTTTTGATTAATAAATTGCCTGAAGTGGCCACGTTGGCTCAGGCCGTGGACTGTTTCCCTCTTTGAGGGTTTTAACCACGTCAAAAATACTGGTGTATTGATTTGAGATCTGGTTGTGAGCGGTGTCCTTTTGGTGTTCTTTCTGAGGAACTTACCCTGTAAATTCCTACATGGTATCAGAGCTATTTGAGGGCCGCGTCCGTTGGTGATCCAAATCTGAAGCCGGTAGAACTGCATGCGGCAGTCGTTTCCTAGATCTGCTATTTCTGACTGCTTTCGGGCCGAGAGGACTTCTCTGTTGTGTTCGGAGCATCTGTTCCAGTGAGGAACCCCTTTCGTTTCACGCGAAAAGGTTTCCGGTAGCCCTATCTGCGTCATTTTTAAGATCTGGAGGTATAAAGTGTTTATCTGCAGTTTACTGTTATTTTCTCTCTGGTTATTTCGGTTTCTGTTTATTTAGCTTTTTTTATTACCGGATCTATAACTTTTATTTCTGCATATGCTCTTTTCCCTGCGACTCTGTGCGATCTGGGCAAATCAGAAACAGAAAGGAAGTTTTTTTTCTCATGCGTATGCTCTTTTCCCTGCATCTTAGTGTGATCTTGGAAAATCAGAAACATTGAGAAAAATATTTAGTTTCCGGCTAAAGCTAACTTCGAGCCGTAAGGTTCGTTTTTTCTTTGCATATTTGTGTTGGGTTTTGTGTTTTTGTTTTGTAGGAAAAAAGAGCTTTCTCAAGGCAAGCACGCAACCCAAGGCCCCCTCCCCCCCCCCTCTCTCTCTCTCTCTCTCTCTCTCTCTCTCAAATTTTTTGTATAGCTCAATTGGTTCAAAGCTATTTTAAGAGAGTAGAGGTCTTGGGTTCAAATCTCCATTTTGTGGGGGCGTTTTTTTCATTCCCGCACATTCGCACACTTTGCCGGCAACTTCAACAATTTTTTTTCAAAAAGCCATAACTTCTTCATCCGGAAGCCTTTTTTCAAAATTTTTCGAGATCTATCCATTGGAACACTTACTTTCAGCATCTTCAGCTTCAGTTTTTTTCAAAATGGAAAGTCCATGCCAAGTCATTCTTGACAGCACTAACTACTTCCAATGGATATCCTACATGGAAGATTTACTTAGAAGTAAAGGTCTCTACAGAATAGCCACAGGCCAAGAGAAGAAACCAAAAGATGAAGACAAGGCTGCAAAATGGGAAAATAGACAAGATCAAGCACGTGGTTTGATAGGGATGTCTATTTCTCCTAATCTTAGGTTCCATATTGCAGAACTTGATACTCCTCATGAAGCATTGAAACAAATCACTAAAGTTTTTGGGATTAAAAATGAAATTAGAGCCCATCAACTTGAAAATGAGTTGCTTACATTGGATCCTAATAATTTTTCTTGCATTGAAGATTTCTTGTCCAAATTCAAGACCCTTAGATATCTCTTGGAAGGTGTTAAGGTTAAGAAAGAAGATAGTAACCTTATTTATTCCATCCTTACTAAGTTGGGACCAGCCTACTCTATATTTGTTTCCACCTTCCATTCTACAAGGGAAGCTTTCATTTGTCAAGGAAAAGACTACAAGGCCCCTTCCGTTGACTCTTTTTGTGATTCTTTAATAAGAGAACAAGAAAAACTCTTACACCTTGGTCTTCTTAATCTTGGAAACTCTTCCAAGAAAGCGTTAGCCGCCCAGCAGCAACCAAATTTAAAGAATCCTAAGAAGTCATATCCTAAAAAGAATGGTCCTAAACCAAACAAGGGTCCTAAGCAAACTCACCCTCAAAATGAAAGATCATTTCAGCAAAATGATAAGACCAATAAAAACAAATGGAAGAAGACTGATAGACATTGTAACTTTTGTAATCGAGATGGCCACTTAGAATCTAAATGCTTTAAGAAGATGGAAGCCTTGGAAGCCGCAATGAAGAAACATAACATCCATGTGGAGTATTCTTCAACTTCAACTTCAACTTCATCTTCAGGAATGGCACTTTCTGCATGTCGTTGTCAATCATCTCAGTCTGGTTATGCATTAAATGTATCTTCTTCTTCTCATTCTCATGAGTGGCTCATTGATTCTGGAGCCTCTTATCACATGGCCAAAAACAAAGCCATGTTTTCTTCTTTAAATGATTGTAACACCAAAAATATATATGTTGGTGATGATAGATCTCTTAATGTTGTAGGGACTAGAACTGTTCATCTAGACAATGGTCAGTTTAATGATGTATTATGTGTTCCAACCTTATCCTGCAACCTTCTATCTGTATATCAGATAACTCATTCAGGTGAAGGTAAAATTGTTGAATTTTCACCTCATGATGTTGTAATCAAGGATCTAAGAGATCCTAAACAGATTCTAGCTACTGGTATTGTTGATGATTCCACAAGGTTGTATAAGTTTCACAACTTTGGGTCATCAAATCTTCCCTCAGTATTTGTTGCTCATAATGATGAAGTGAGCAAACTTTGGCATGAGAGATTTGGTCACTTAAACTATCGCTCCCTTCAGCATCTATGTAAAGAAAATATGGTGACAGGTCTTCCTATGGTATCTTGCAGAGATGGTGTTTGTTCCGAATGTGTACTCGGAAACATCATCGGGACAGTTTTGAAAAACGTGCCTCTTGGCACGCCTCAGCCCCTTTACAGCTTGTGCACAGTGATTTATGTGGTCCACTTCCTGTTGCTTCATTCTCTGGCTGCAAGTATTTCTTAACTTTCATTGATGATTTCTCCAGACGCACTTGGGTATACTTCTTAAAACTCAAGAGCGAAGTATTTAACAATTTTTTGGCCTTCAAAGCCTTTGTTGAAAAACAATATGGACATCAAATTCTTAAGCTAAGAACTGATAATGGTGGAGAATATGTTAAAAACACATTCATCAACTTTTGCACCGAAAATGGAATTCAAATGCAACATACTGTTCCATACACTCCACAACAAAATGGTGTAGCTGAAAGGAAAAATCGCACCTTAAAGGAAATGGCTAATTGTATGCTGCAATCTAAAGGACTCAGTCTTAGTTTTTGGGCCGAAGCAATTAATTGTGCAAATTATATAATAAATCGCACTCCTACTAAGGTTCTAAAGAATATCACTCCGGAAGAAGCTTGGAGTTCTATTAAACCAGATGTAAGTCACTTTCGTGTTTTTGGAAGTGAAGCATGGGCCCATATTCTAGATGAAAAGCATAAAGCTTTAGAACCTAAGAGTGAGAAATGTACTTTTGTTGGATATTCTGAAGATGTAAAAGGTTATAGACTTATTCCATTTAAGTCCAAAAATGTTATCATTAGAAGAGATGTAAAATTTGATGAAAATAAATCGGCCTGCGAGCCTAGTCCGGCGGATGTGCCACCTCTTCCTATCTCTTCTACTTTTGAAAACATTTCTTCTTCAGATGATGAAAGTAAGGATGACAATCCTCTCCCACCTTCTCAGGATCCTCAACTTCCAAGATGGGTCCGTGCTACTCGGGATGCAGCAGGTGATCTTGCCGGTGATCCTACAGATCAGCGACGTACACGTTCTCAGTTTGAAAGAGCATCTTCTTTACTGGCTCAAGCTCCAGTAAATCATGATCCTGACACTTTTGCAGAAGCTTCAGGCCATCCACATTGGGAAGCAGCTATGAATGAAGAATATCATTCATTGTTGGCAAATGATACATGGGATCTTGTTCCTCTACCAAAGGGACGCAAACTTGTTAGATGTAAATGGGTTTACAGAACCAAGTATGGACCAGATGGGAAAGTTGATAAACATAAAGCTCGTCTTGTTGCTAAGGGCTTTTCACAGGTTGAAGGCATTGACTACAATGAAACCTTCTCCCCTGTTGCCAAAACGAACTCTATCCGCCTTGTTCTTTCCCTTGCTGCCTCTTTAAAATGGGAAGTCCATCAGATGGATGTTAAATTTGCCTTCTTGCATGGGGACTTGCATGAAGAAATCTATATGGAACAACCCATTGGCTTCATCCAAACAGACTCCAGCCTTGTATGTCGACTTAAGAAATCTCTTTATGGTCTCAAGCAAGCTCCTCGGGCTTGGTATGCCAAAATGGATAGCTTTCTTTTATAATCTGGCTTTTCTAGGTGTTATTCTGACAATACTGTCTACACCAAGAAAGTGGGCAACTCTCTTATCATCCTTGTTCTGTATGTTGATGATCTTATTCTTACTGGTAGTGATCCCAACCTTATAAACCATGTGAAGTCCAGCTTTAAAAAGAAATTTGAAATGACAGGCTTAGGACACTTACACTATTTTCTCGGTCTTCAAGTCTTGCAATCCAAGGAGGGTATTTCCCTTTCCCAGTCCAAGTATGCTTGTGATATTCTTCGTCATTTTCACATGGAAGACTGTAAGCCAGCCCCTTCTCCCTTTCAGTCTAGAGTCAAACTTTCAGTCTCTTGTACTTCTCCTGAAGTTGATGCTACCTTATACCGTCAACTTGTAGGAAAACTCTTGTATTTAACCCATACTCGTCCTGACCTTTCCTTTGTTGTTGGCCTTGTTGCTCGTTTTATGCAAAACCCCCGTGAAAGTCATTGGAAAGCAGCTAAAAGAATACTTCGTTATGTTCGAGGTACAATACAGTTTGGGATTCATTACAGTGCCAAAGCAGCTCCTCTATTAGTTGGTTTCACTGATTCTAATTGGGTTGGTGACCCTGATGATCGGAAGTCTACTGCCGGTTATGTCTTCACTCTTGGTTCAGGACCTATTACATGGGCTTGTAAGAAACAGGCTGCCATTTCTCTTTCGTCAGCAAAAGCAGAGTATCGTGGTGTCGTGGAAGCTAGTAAGAAAGCCTTGTGGCTTCGTCAGATCCTATCAGAGTTTGGCTTTGAGCAGCAGCATCCAACCACACTTTGGTGTGATAATCAAAGTGCCATTCAGCTATGCAAAGATCCAGTCCAGCATCAGCGCAGAAAACACATTGAACTACACATGCACTTCATCAGAAAGCTCATTCATGACCATGTTCTTGAAGTGCAATATTGTTCAACAGATGATCAGGTTGCGGACATCTTCACAAAGGCTCTCACAGAGGCGAAGTTCACTAAACTTCGATATATGCTTGGAGTTCAAGAAGTTGTCACTAAGGGGGGATAGGCTCTAGTGCCTCCTTCCTTCTCCTATTGTGTCATATTTGTAAATCCTTCAATCCTATCCCAAGTTGTTCTTAAGGGGGGATGTTAGGATATTCCGACACATAGGAAATAGTTAAGTTCAACTTGGTCTAGTATAGAGTTAGGTAAAGTGTGTTTCTTTACCGTTGTACATTTTGTAACTTACAATCCGACGGTCACAATATGTAGTGATCTGACGGTTCACTCTCTCCTCGGTATTACCGACACTTGATCCGTGGCTTGACACCCAATTGGTCCATGAGTTCTATTTAAAGCGCATGGAGGGTCATTGTTCGAGTAATCCGTCTATGAGAGAAAGCTTATGTAAATTTTCATTTTTTGATTAATAAATTGCCTGAAGTGGCCACGTTGGCTCAAACCGTGGACTATTTCCCTCTTTGAGGGTTTTAACCACGTCAAAAACACTGGTGTATTGATTTGAGATCTGGTTGTGAGCGGTGTCCTTTTGGTGTTCTTTCTGAGGAACTTACCTTGTAAATTCCTACACCCAGGTGAAGTCTTGTGGCGACTCGGGTGAAGTTGTTCAAGTGAACGAGTTTAGGTGAACGGGTGGATGTGTAGACGGGCGGCCGGGCGAGGGCGCGTCGTGCACGCCGAAACGAAGAATCGTGCAGACGAGCGACCGGGTGAGGGCGCGTCGTGCACGACGAAATAGTGGAAACGGTGAAGTGTTGAGATTGTGAACGGAGGTGTGACTCGTGTGGAGGCGCCCGTCTATGGCGACTTGGCTACGACGAGGCGCGCCCAAGTTGGGCAAACAACACGATCGTGCGACGAGGTAAACGAAGGGTTGGTGAGTCATGCGATGACCGTGCGGAGACACCGACGAGCTGGGCAACCGAGTTTGCCGAAGTTGAAAATTGGCTAAGTGTAAATTTGGGGTTTCCAAGATTTAACTTGTACTTGTAAAAGAAGATTATATATATTGATTCGAGCAGACTCATATTGCAGGGAGTTGCCCCCCCTTTATACTGTTGTGCATTTCTATTGTATAATGTTGTTTATGTGAATGTTATGGGCTTTCACTGTATAAAGGAAATGTAATAATACTTGGTAACGAAAATAAAACTAAGTATGGAATGTTAGGCGTAGTCTACAATCGTAAGTATTGGTGAAAATAAAACGATTGGTAGTGCCGCACCTCGCTATAAGCGGTTGAAAGACTACCGCAGGTGTAGGGGCGTGACAGGTGGTATAAGAGCTGGTCCAAGTTTTGCAGGAAACTTGGTGGACTGAATCAAGGAGCTGATTCTACAAAGGCCGAAGACTTGAAAGGGAGTTCAAGTTTTGCAGGTGACAGGTGGAATATCAGGGTGATTCAGGTGAATGGTGAAACAGGTTTAGCAGAGGTGAAGCTTAGTGCTTGGGCCAAGCTAAACGACAAGATATGGCAGGTTTGGAAGAATTCGAAGGGAAGCTCTTGCTTACCTTATACAGGTTAAAGCGGATGAAAGAAGAGAACCCCCGGATTCGAGAGAAACTTGAAGTCTTGGAAAAGAATGTTGAAGATGAACTTCTTCAACTTGGTTGGACAATGGAGCAAGATGAAGTTGCAGATTGTGCTAACAAGGAAGAGGAAGCCGTGATGATTGAGGATGTTGCAAATATGACAACGATGGAGGATGAACTTGAGATTGATCAAGTTGGACGAGGATCGTGCAGTTTGCAGACATGGATGGATGAGGATACTCACATGGAAGCGCCTCATGATGATCAAGTAAGTATTGATACTTGTGTTTCATTTGAGCATTTGGTGGATGGACCGTATGCAGGGAAGGCCAAAGTCAGTTTGTTGATGCAGGGGAGCATCTTACCATGGATGTCTATGATGAGACCTTGTATGCAAAAGCAAGGATTGTTGATTGTTTTAGGACTTGTGGGGGTTGTTTGTGACCTTATGATAGAAGGTACAAGGGCCCGTGACAAGGGAGGAACATGATGATCGTTGTGGAGGATTAGGTCATGCTTTAGCCACATGGAGAATTGGCTAAGTGCCCGGCATGACTCATGGACAGATTGAGGAGGGCACACACTTGAGTTGCTTGGGTGGACTTCTCATGGTCGAGACCAAGAGATAGTCTTGGTGGAACCTTTAGTGGGGGAGCTATGATGGAGAGACTCATGTGATGATGATATGGTTGGGTGACCGAGTTCACTAGACTGAAGAATGCAGGCTTGGATGGGGATGACCGATTGTTGTGATGGGTCTACTTGGTTGGACTACATGGGCAACTTATTCATGGACATCAGGTTGGAGACATGAAGCATGGAAGTGTATGCAGGAGCACTTGTAGGGGTGTCATATGGGCATCCAATGGGGAGTGCCAAGGCAGGGATGTTTTGCAGGTAGATTGTTGATGTAACATGGAGATGTTTTATGTATGAGCCAATGGAGAGGTTGTGCACTCTTGTACAACAAGGCCATGGACTTGGATGGAGTTGTGAGCAGACTATGGAGCATTCTTACTACATGGAGAGCTGAGGCATCTTACAGAGACCTTTGGGTCGAGACTTGTATGCTTGCTGAGATGTTGGTTGGAGATGACTCATGGAGCTCATGATGACATGAGGTTGTGACTTTTAGGGACTTCATATATGGTGGACTTAGAGGATCTGATGCATTGAGGAGCTGAGGTCAGAGATTTTGATGCAGGATGGGGTGCATACTTTCAAGTACATGTATGGGAATGGCTTAGAAGAGTGACTTGATGTGGAGGACCGATATGAAATACTTTGGAGTAATGGAGTTACAACGATGATGATACCTTGGTGACAACACTTGGGCATGGGTTGAGCCGAGACTTAACCACTTTTGACACATGGAAGCTGATTGATCTATGATCATGGGCAGCACATGGATAGATGAGACAAGTACATACTTGTTTCTATGACAGACTTGAGGGATGGCACATCACAGATATGATGGAGGTTGCTTCATGGACCTGGATGTGGCACATCGAGAGTCAGAGTTTGATGGATGATGATGTTGGATAGACAACATCATGGACAGCATGTTGCAAATGGGATGAGGACTACTTCATGGACCTGAGCATGGCTTACACTTATATGGAGATGGATTCTTGATCGAGTTGAGGATGTGACGGGATTTTCTGAGAAACAACTAATGGTGGCATGAGGATGTGCATTCTCATGGTTTGAGCGTGACAGTTGGATTAGCTACCCAACTAGTTTAAACATGGGGGTCGACAATGTGCATAGAGGTGTTAGCATTTGTTGGAGTATCATGGCAGCAGTTCACACGAGGACGATACATGATGAGGTCGACACAAGATGTTGCAGGAAGCATGTAGCTTGAGATGGAGGGACCAGCCTTCCATGATGGGGAGCAGCATGTGGAGATTGTGACAGGGTGGTTGATGGTCATGGATTGAGATGATTTCCGATATATGATATACTGATGGGGTGTATACCTTGGTATGGTGATCTTCGTGACAGGTGGTTGCGGGGATGAGATATTGTCGAGGACGACAATGACTTCAAGTGGGGGAGGATGTATGGTCCTGCGGTCCGTACGAGGAGCATGGCGACTCAACCATGCGAAGGACGTGCGAAATGTGAAACGAAACGAACCTTGGACGAGTTTATGAGGTGTTGGGCGAGTTGAGGGGGCGGTCCCATGAGTTGCGCGGGCCGACCTTCCTCCTGGGTGGGACAACACATTGTGAACGAGTCGGCTTGGGCGTTGGGCGTGGGTCGGCTGGGTGACATAATCCACCACCCGCCCATATATATTGGAGGGTGTTTGGAGGCAAATGACCATCATTCGATCAACACGAGTTCGAACAAGGAATTCTGCAGTGCGTGGATGAGCCCGCACGACGGGCGGAACTCGGGTGGAAAACTCGTTCGGAAAAGTCGTTCAAAAAAGTCGGGTGAGAAACTCGGGCGAGAAACTCGGGCAGGAAACTCGTGCAGGAAACTCGAGCGAGGGCGAACTCAGGCGAGGTCGTTCTCGGGCGAAGTCGTTCAGGCAGAACTCGGGCGAGGTCGTCGGGCAGAAAACTCGGGTGAGGTCGTCAGGCGACCCGGGCGAGGTCGTTTGGGCGAGCCGAGTGAGGTCGTCGGGAGACTCAGGTGAAGGCGTTCGGGCGAACCGGGTGAGGGCGTCGGGGGACCCGGGTGAAGTCGTGTGGCGACTCGGGTGAAGTTGTTCGGGTGAACGAATTTGGGTGAACGGGTGGACATGCGAACGGGAGGCCGGGCGAGGGCGCACCGTGCACGCCAAAACGAAGAATCGTGCGGACGGGCGACTGGGTGAGGGCGTGTCGTGCACGACGAAACAGTGGAAACGGTGAAGTGTTGAGATTGTGAACGGAGGTGTGACTCATGCAGAGGCGCCCGTGTGTGGCGACTTGGTTACGACGAGGCGCGACCAAGTTGGGCAAACAACACGATCGTGCGACGAGGTGAACGAAGGGTTGGTGAGTCATGCAGCAACCTTGCGGAGGCGCCGACGAGCTGGGCAACCAAGTTTGCCGAAGTTGAAAATTGGCTAAGTGTAAATTTGGGGTTTCCCAAGATTTAACTTATACTTGTAAAAGAATATTATATATATTGATTCGAGCTTACTCATATTGCAAGGAGTTGCCCCTCCCTTTATACCGTTGTGCATTTCTAGTGTATAATGTTGTTTATGTAAATTTTATGGGCTTTCACTGTATAAAGGAAACGTAATAATACTTGGTAACGAAAATAAAACTAAGTATGGAATGTTAGGCATAGTCTACAATCGTAAATATTGGTGAAAAGAAAACGATTGGTAGTGCCGCACCTTGCTATAAGCGGTTGAAAGACTACCGCAGGTGTAGGGTTGTGACACATTTAGTCGAACTTGCGTTGCCATTGTCTCTCCTCATGTTGCCTTTAACCAAACTCCATTGGGCGTGCTCTCCATCCGCACACCTTTAATCGAACCTGAGTTGGGCGGGCAATCGTCGCGCCTGCCATTATGTCCACATGCCCATCGCATACTTGGGCATGCTCACACTCGTGGCTCGCCTCTACGACTCATGTGCGCCCAATTGAGCGCCCGACTTGACCAAGGGCAGTGATGTCAACTCAGGGTCCTGACAATAGGCATCCCATTAGAGTCTTGAATCCCAACTCTAGTTTCTAGTGGTCTCCAAACGTTTCTATCCTAAGTTGAACTATGAGTTTCCAATATATGTAACTTGTAGGCTATTGCATATATTTGGGGAGATTGCTAGTTCTCATTAAAATTTAACCTTTTAAAAAAATTAATCATTATATTTTTTTCAATTTAATTAATTTATTTTAATATAAAATATAATTTCTATAATTTTAATATTTTTTAAATTAAAAGAAAAAACATTTTAATTTTTATAATAATAATCGCCGCAATTGGTTTTTCTTTTTTTTTCAAGGTGAGAAAACTTATCATAGCTCAGTGGACAAACGAGCAGTGAGGAAAACTATCTCTAGCTACTAACCTTTCTTTTTTTTTCAAGGTGGGAAAACCTATCATAGCTCAATGGTCAAACCAGCAGTGAGGAAAACTATCTCTAGGTGCTAACTGCGAATGTACGCTGACTCATCACCGTTATTCAAGGAAAACTATGCCACCTAGGACCAGTTGGTGGTCTGTAAGGGGCAGACTTTCGCTCCTGCCGAATGCTTCTCGGCCTTGGGTCGTTAACATGTTTCCTTACGTCCAAAGAAAACGAACTCATAGCCAAACAGAAATATTAAACATACTTCCAGCGCAACCATCAATTTTTTCATTCAAATCAATGTGTTTTTTAAAAAATAAGTAAAAAATTAAATATTAAAATAAAATGACACATAAACACTAACTCGATAGTCATTAAAGAAAAATGATAAACTAGTGAAAATATAAATACATTATTGCAATATAAGATAATAAAAAGTCAATACTCCCATAAGTAGGAAAAATAAATTATGGAAATATGGAAATTAAATCAATATTTTAGTATATTGATTTAACATTTCCTAGACCAAACTTCTTCTCCGACTCTCTTCAAAAGGACGAACACAATAGATCGCGAAGCTAAGACACCAATGTCCCAAGAACCAGATGAGATGAAGAAGATGCAAAATAAAGGAAGTTGGCAGACCACAGAAAAAAGAAAGCTACAACATCAATCTCGCCAAGAAAAACGAGAAGCCAGACAATTGAAAACTAAGAAAATTATAGATCCGATAGACCAATTTGGTCTCAGTGAACTGTAACCACTATCATCGTCATAAAGAAAATTACAAAAAAACAACCGATTAAAATATAAATACATTACTACAATATACGACAATAAAAAGTCAATACTTCCCTAAGTAGGAAAAATAGATTATGGAAATGAGGATATTAAATCAATATTTTAGTATAAAGAGAATTACAAAGAAACAACCGATTAAAATATAAATACATGATTACAATATACGACAATAAAGAGTCAATACTTCCATAAGTAGGAAAAATAGATTATGGAAATGCGGATATTAAATCAATATTTTAGTATAAAGGTAATTACAAAGAAACAACCGACTAGATTTTAAATTAAATAACTGTGAAACTGTGATTGAATTTCCTACCATGGCCGGCAGAAAAGGAAGACAGTCATGTACCAGCGAGGAGGAAGACCAATTCTTTGAGGCTGAAAACTATATTCTGAGTGCGATATCCACTGGTAAATGATTCTTTCTTGCCTGCTGTCCGCTGCAGTTGTGAGCGTCTTATCAATAAAATCGTCATGTCGCTGACTACGTCAATTACAGGTTTCATAAGTTTCCCTCACGCAAATGCTGACCTTAGTATACGACTACTTTTCATTTTTTATTTTTGTCCACTACGACCATTCAACTCTCCTTGGTACAGAAATGGTAATTTACACCGAACTTATCTCGATTGCAGGTTCTTTGGACGTGGCTAGCTGGACCTTTCTCCGTTTTCGTTGCTTTCTTGGTTGAAGTCCAAAAATTTGTGAAAAATATGTAATTGAGAACTCTCACGATTATCTGTCTTTCTACTGTACATTTTGCATTAGAGTAGTGAAATCGAAAAAACATTTCATTTTGGAATGTAATGCATTCAAAGATAGAAATATTTCATTTTAGAATGTGATGCTTTCAAAAACATTATACAAAATTATGAGAATAAGTTAGCATAGATTTTTTGACATTATCTTTTCAGCAAAGAGATTGTTCCCACCCACTCGGTAATGGGTAATCAATCGTGGATTTGATTTTAATGAATTTGGAAGGAGCGAGTTCAGATACCACGGGAAGAAAATGAGCAGCAATGGAACCATGGTAAAAGAAGTTGTTGTTTCTGTTCTTATTCCGAGAAACAAAGTGAACCGATGAAGTTAAACGATTCAACTTCATCTGTAGCTACTCTATTCGTTGGTCATCATACTATCTAGATAGCCTGGTTTAATTTTAGGTAATTCTTCCCACCGAAATTATTTTTAGCATGTTGTTTCTTTCAAAGCTGATATCCATAAAATGTTTGAACACGTGCAGTAGAAAGGCCGTTTATGACTCCAGATATGGCATTCCTCACAGATTTCTGCATCAAGCCAATAAGTGTTACCAACATTCTCTTCAGCAATTCTCCAAAGAATGTAATGTTTTGGGCATCGGAGACTTCATATTTGGAAATGCAATGTTTTGGGCATCGAAGACTTTATATTTGGAAATACTGTAGCAGAGCTACACTCCAGTTCCCAAAAAATTCAGTGCAAATAAGGAAAATGCGATCATCACATAGAATGGATCCAATCCCAATCAAAACACTGGAACCTCCATTCATAAATGCACTGTGGTTGTGGGTGTGGACCTTGTTCTGCTTTAAAAAAACTCATTCCCAGTTTATTGTCGATGCGGACCTTGTTCTTGCTTAAAAAAAACTCATTCTCAATTTATCTCAGAAGGCCGTGGGAAATTTTCATGTAGACTGTTATAAGGGACTGCACAATTCGCAAAAGTGAATCAATTTATTGTAGGTAAATGCGTATAAGGTGATTTCTGTTTGCAGTCCACCGACATTGCATGTGTAGACCGATTTATGTTTATTGTTTGCAGTCCACCGGGATTGCATATGTCAACCGTTGTTAATCTTTTGAATTTTGTTCTTTTTATGCGTTCAATTTCAATACTCATTTCTTGCGGTGTGCTCAGGCTTCTTCTATTTTAACTATATTTGGATTAAAAATATATCTAAATCATGTTTGGTTAAATATATATTTTAATTATAGTTATATATAAAATGAAAATGAAAATGAAATTTTAACGTCCAATAGATTAGATATAGTTTATGGGATTACTAGTTTGTCTGTTCTTTGCATTTTGCAATTTAATCTTCTTATTATTCAAATTAATGATGAGCTGATTCAACTTTTCTAACAGTCCCTTAATTGAAAAGACAATGCCAAGGTACGGATGTTAACATATTGTTGTTGTCTTTGATGTCTCTAAAACTATCACATTCCAAAATGAAATGTTTTTCTGATTCCACTGCCCCGGAAACGCAAAATGTACACACCGGTTCTCCCCAAGCTTCTTTAGGTCCTTTCCACTGACTTGTTTCGCATCGTAGTTGATGCTAGTTAGTTCTTAATTGAGCAATATGAATCTTTGCTCTCCATGGAATGCTAGCTCCAATGTACTCTTTTTGTTGGATATCACAAGTGGGGCTGAATTCTTGAACATAGTACTTCTTTCTACCCAACTCTTTTCCCCATATATGCTTACTAAACTTCTCCATAACAAAACTCTTTAAATCCTTGCTATTGTGGGACATGCATTGAGTAAATGTCCCAGTTTTGCATCCATTTGTTGTTTTGTCTCACCCATTAACTTTATGCCATTTACCTTCTCCCATTTGCTCAATTCTTTGTACATACCTTATGAGACGCACCATAGAAAATGCTTCGATAGAAGTTGCTCCTGTTTCACTTAGCATTATCTCATAAAAAACTGAACCTTTTATTTTAAACTCATGATCAAGTATTTTTAGATTTTCCATATAAACGTGTACAATGTAGCTCTATTAACCATTCCAGTAAATTTGTTTCCTCCTATAAATGGTGCAGAGATCATGTTATTATAATACCAGAGTATATTAAAAGTTGTGAGCCTATGTTTAAATAATCAAAATTAAACATTAATTACAGTGTTAAATTATATATTATTTTATAAGTTTTTACTTAAACATTCAAATGTTAAATTATATATTATTTTATAAAAAAAATTAATCTGGTATAAAAAGTGAGTTTAGAGATGAGATCGCAAATTAAAAGAGCATGAAAAGGTTCTTTTTCCACTAGTTAGAAAAAAAAATCAAGTTTAAGAGATCATTACTAGAGTAATATATAGATTAATAATAAAACTAATAAAACTTAAAATTAAATGATATGAAAACTACAATAAGTAATCAAATATGATTTAGATTATATGAAAATTAAAATATTTATAAATAATAATAAAAAAAAAAAAAAAAATATATATATAATTAATAAATATTGTAAAAGTAATTGTGTATATATGGATAATACAATATAATATTGATAAAATGATTAATTATTAAACTAAAATAAATTTATATTTAGTTACATTATTGAAAATGGAAGTAAATGAAAAGAAAAAGTATTAGATTTATATGACTAAAAAGCATTATGTTTCAAAATAAACTATCAATATCTATAGAGTAGTTGTGAATATGTTGTTTGTTGTAAATTAAAACATATATGTAATATTTCAAAGTTTATAAAACACATTCACAAAAAGATTTCCAATAATTTCAACATAACTAGATGCATACCACAATAAAAAATAGTCCAATTATAAATAGATTTTTTCTTGCTCGTACCTAGTAAATTTGAACCTTTACTAGTACTAAGTAATAAGAACATAATATGTTAGCCAAAATTTATTTCCTAGTCAAGCCAAACACCACTAGTTTGCATAAGCTTAATTTGCACCCTAATCCACCACCACTCCCTCATTCTCTCCAAGCTTCCAAGTAACCCAATTGTCACTAATTGTCCTCACCTTGTGATTAGGTCTAAGAATGAGCTAAGCACTAGGATTTGAGGGGCTTACCCAATAAGAATTGGGTGAAGACCATGGATGCAATTGTAATAGGAGAGCTAGAAAGAATGTGAAATATTAAGAGCCATCATTTATTCTCCCTTATATCTTGTTCTTGATTCTAAAAATTTATAAATAATCACAACTAATTTTTCTTCTTGTCATTACCATGTTGCATTCAAGTGTATTAAAATAGTAACAAAAATATATATTGTATTTTTAATATATTAAAATCATTTCACATCAAAACTAATGTAGAAAACTGGAAAACTCTTTTATCCCATATGTATAATATTTATAATCTTGTTCAAAACCATCATATACTACTTTAGTAATATAATAACATAACTTAGTGATTCACAAAATTATCAAAAACTTCCATGATACCTATTTTCTTACTACAACACAAGGCTATCAAGCTACCCTTTAAGGGTTATAGGATTATAAAATGAGATTCAAAATATAATAATGTTCCCATTTATCTAAGAAATCATAAGTCATTGTGACTAAGGGCTAAAATAAAATAGAACTATCATGAACTCATTAGATGATTACTCAAAACATTGTCCTAACTTGTTATACATAGACGTATTGATTTTACATGTTTACACTTATTATAATTAAACTCTTTCTTTGCATATGTATGTGCACTTTTGTGTGAAAAAATGTTTATGCTTATCATAGTGCATGCAAAAAGACAAAAACACATTGACTACAAACCATGATGTTCAGCTTTTAACATGGTTGAAAATTAGTTGTTTGATATTTTTCTCAAATCTTGAAAAGTTTATCGAATTTCCCCATAAAATTGAAACAAATACCTATTGTATGCATATGTCGTGACATTCAAATGCAATTTTGTACTATCTAGCTTATATGTTTCAATTGAGACTTATACACTACCAAAAAAATTTGAATTTCTCATTGGAACTCTAAATTTCCTTTGGCTTCATCAAAACCACACAACATAGTAACCTTACATGTGGACATTCTTATTATGTCCCTTCATTTTTCATTGAGTGGGATTAGGAAAATTTCTATTAAGTGTGGATTAATATAATGTCTTTTCATTTCTCCTAAGTCAATCTTAAGGGAGCATGCAACAGTGAAATATTGAATTTCGCCTTACTATCATTAATAATAATTATAATGTATACATGGGAAATCAAAAAATTCATAAAATATTCTTGTATTGCAATGTATATTAGGGATAATTTAGTGGAAAAAATTTCCTAAATAGAATGGTTGAAGTCTTCAACATTTTGAACTTCGAAAGAAAAGTTCATCATCAAGAGATAGACAAATTCTTTCAAATAAAAATACATTTTTTTATTGAAAAAGCGTGTATAAACAAAGTTGGTTCTCATTTTTCTTCAATTTTCATTAAAGGGACAAAGTATAAAGAGAGTTGGAAACATTAAAATTAATTCTATCTTAAATGATTGGATTTAAGGTATCCTTGATTTTTAATGCATACACTCTATTTTACGTTATTTTTGTGCTTTTAAATTTTCATTGCCACTCTTATGTGTACCTTATTATTGTTATCAATAGAAGCAATCATGTTCAATTTCTGAAAACAAATATGGTGTTTTGTCATGTTCAAATTCCCAATTAAAGTAGGGTTGTTTATATGATTCTACATAATCATTGTTTTTTGTTTTCATTTATCCTAATATTGACTACCCTACTTGTATCCTTAATATATTCTCTTTCAAAAGAACAAGGAATTACATACACATATTATGTCAATATATAAACAAGTATATATACCAACATATCATCGACACGCACACCTAGAATCAAAACCCAATACTCAGTTCAAAACATTTTTAAAAAGAAAAGAGACCACAAATCCAAGTGGATCTGAGGTGTGGTGATTGTGCACAGGTTTTGATAAGTCAAATCTAATTTTTATCCAGACTCTAGGCCTAGAATTTTGCATAAAAACCCAAAACAAAGGGGTTGATTTCTACAGATAAATCCAAAACATAGCTTCAACACTCTATATGTGACTAGTTAGAGCATTGCAATGCTCTAGGGTGAATCCATGAAGATGGGTTACACTTTTGGGCCAAATATGACTATGAAATTTCAAAATTTTACTCTTTTATCAAATTGAAATCCTCAAAATTCATATAAGCTTTGTGAATTTTGATTTGGAGTAAAAAGACAATTTGTGGAGAATTATGTTGTTGTCCTAATGATATTTTTTCAAAAAATATTAGTGTCATATAATCTGTCAAATTTCCATTAAATTAAATGCTCGTACTTGCAATTTTTCGCATATGTTAACAGGTATGCATGTGTGTGTGCAAAATATTTTTTTTTGTAAGTTAAAGAACTTTGTATTACAAAAAATATATAGTAGTTACATCATTGTGGCATTCAATCCATAAACCCTCAAATTTTTCCATGAGTTTGCAAAGGGTGTTAGACCAAAAAACATCAAAAAATATCCAAAGGAGTTGGCTGGAGTTCGATGGCCGAAAGTTGAACATGTAACAAAGAAACTAATAGTAGAGAGAATACATAATTGTTGGCATAATAAACCAAAAAATGACAAAACTAGAAGGAAGCAAAGTTAAAACACTTGTTGAGGGTGGCTTCTTTGGCTCAAGTTCCTCTTCCTCAATGGGCATGGGGTTGTAGTAATCACCATCACCGCTTTGAGGGCTTTCTTTAGGCTTGAGATCATCATAGACTCTTAGATGCTTAACAAGAGGCACTGGCGTAGATGGAAGATATAATGTACGAGGTGTTGATGAAGATAGAGAGTCAACCACGAGAGGTATTGACTGGGATGGGATATCAAAGGCCATTCTTGGCGAAGACAAAGGCGATGTTGACAAAGATGACATGTGCATGTTGATGTTGAGGGAGTTAACCATGTTACAGAGAGCCACCTTGAGATCTAGACTGAAGTGATACAAGTTGAGAATTTGAGCCTCCATCACCAACATGTTCTCCTCATGTTCCCCGACATATCAAACAAAGACGTTCCTTAGATCCAGGTGTGATCATCCACAAAGCAGAGCTCGACAACCTCAAGGTAAGCAACATGTCGCCAATGTCATCATGGAATGTCATAATCAAAATGTTTAGTTCCCAACCCTTGCCATGGGCGGGGGGGGGGGATGCTTACCCCTACCACGACCCCCATGGTGAGGGTGTCCACATTCACAAACCATCGAATAAGAGGAGATGGACTTGCAGATAGTAGAGGGAATGTTCTCGTAGGTGACAAGAGTAGTGAGCATGCAGGTTACAGAGGGAATGAGTGTGTGGGTGCTAGAGGGGAGAAGCATGCATTCAACAAAAGGAATGAACTTGCAGGCCAGAGAAGGAATGAACATGTAAATAATGGTAGTTACTTGCAAATAGTGATGGGATCAACTTTAGAACAAGGAAGAGTTTCGTCTGCAGAAGAGGATCGGGCATACTCCAAAGCTTTCCTTTTCATGTTTTATAACCGCAAAGCTGTTGCACAAAAAATTGTCACCTTGGCATTCTGCAATCTGTGTGAGTTCATTACCACTCATACTTTCCTCCTTTGCAAGTCTTAAGCCTCGGTTCTTCATATCAAGCCTTGAAAATAAGAGAAAGTCCTCAAAAGTCTCTAAAACTCTGGTTCTGCACTTTCTCTTAGCATTACCTGCGGTCCGCCACCTAAGACTCATGTCCCCTGCGCACATGACCGCTCTGTCTCTATGTTATGGGTGGTATATTCTTAAAAACTCACTTTGAGTCATTTCTAGAAGCTTCTGGAAGGAATCTTTAGGTGGCAAGTTCGCTCCCTTAAGGTTCATGCATCCCATACCTTAAGGAGCTAACCCCTTGATGTGAGAGCTTATCCCTTTGAAGGAGGACTCTATCCCTTCTTAGGTGGATTTGTAACCTCCTTCCTCTGCACTATAAAATGAAGCATTGGGCTAGTTACTGAAAAGGTTGAAAGCTGAATATTTTTGAGGTGAAATGTTGCTGAAACTTAGTCTTCCTAATTGAGCTTTTATGAGGAGAGATTACATACCTCTTTGATCTCATTTGGAAAAGTGTAAGGCTTGTCAAAATAAAGGAGATTCCTGTTTCGAACCCTAGGAAGAGCTTGTTCAACATCAAGGCTGAAAAGGTTGTAAGTTTCTTCTACTTCAAAGTTAATACAAATAAGTTTGTTTTTCTCAATAAGCTATGTTTTATGGTTTACTTTATGGATTCCTTGATCATCATAATGAACATGATTTATGATATTAGCTATGCAGGTGTTATTTGAAGTTTGCTTGTTTGTGATTGTAGGTTCTCAAAAGGAAACTCTTTCGGACGGTTGAAGGATGGTTGCTACAAACTAGTGTTGGACTTAAGGTAGGGTCTAAACACCTCTATAGTTTTTATTTATGAATTGCATATGTTTAGAGAAAGATAGATTTATTTTTCTTCTTGTTGTTAGATATCTTTTGATACTAGGGAGATCGGCCTTGTCCGCAAGATCGATTTATCCTGCCAACAAATTGGCGACTCCGCTGGGGCGCTGAATTTGGTTTTTGGTTTTCCTTTGTCTTTGACGTGAGAAACTTGTTCTCGTTTCTGGTTTTTGCTTGATGTGTGTGGGATTGGGTAGTTTTTAGGATCTGGATTGTTTTTTATTTTTTCGAAGTTTTCAGGGGACCACACTTTCTATTTACAGACAGTGCGGGCATCTCCACACTTTTCCTTTAGTACACAGAGCGGTACCGCATCTGGTTCTTCTGGAAGCCTGCGGACCCTGTAAAAAATTTTGAAAAACCTAAAAATGTTTTCTTCTAGTTAAGTTTAGGTTTTATTTACGGCTTTTAGTGTCTACCCAGATCTGCATGTGTTCTGTCAAAAATATCTTGTGAGTGAGTTCCATTGGTATTTTTGTTTTAGATGATTTTTTAGAAGTTTTGCATGCCTGGAGTGGTTTTCACTTGGTCTCTGTAGTGACTCAAAGATCAGAAGCCTAAGAAACCTTAGATTACCCTGGTGTCTTTTCGTCTTCTTGATGAGTTTCACCTATTTGTGAAATCTATCCTTTGTGAGAAATAGATTTACTTTTCTCTTTGCAAATCCTTGAACAAGCTTTGTCATAAGTTTTGAATTTCATTTTTATAAAAGAAAACATATCTGGATGTTTTTTTGATTGATTTGTTATTCTGAATGAATGAATCCTTAGTTTGTTGAACAACTAAGTAAAACGTCCTCAAAAAGAATTGAAGCTTTAATACAATTAGGTTTTTAGAAGTTTTTAGATCTCAAGATTAGTTTTGTAGTTTTGAGTGTTTTCTAGAACTTGTAGTTCTCTTTTGAATGGAATTGTTTTTGTAGTTTTGGGTGTTGAAAAAAGAAAGGGATTTATTGTGAGCATAATTAGTAGTCTCGTTTTGAGTTCTTATTGAAAAAGACAAAAATATTTTCTTTTCATTTACATGTTGAAATAAAGATTTGTTTCTCAAAGAATTGCATTCTCGAACTCTTTCTTTTAGCTAGAAATTCATTGAAAGAAAAACTAATTGTTTATCATTTTAGGTGCATTTTTTAGTGTTTTTGGAGTCGAGTCTTCACACCATCAAAGTTTCATTTCCATACCTATTGACTTAAAGAACAACCCATAAAAGTAACGCTTAATTAAAATTGATCTAGCAATCCTTTTTATTTCTAGGGCTCTTATCACCAATATAGCTTAGGCTAGTATCTTGGAGTAGGGAGTAATTAAATCTCCAAGATGGTTAAAACAAACAAGTAGCTATATCTTGCGGTAGGAAATAAATCCAATTGTAATTGATATAATCTGGGAAGCTTCTCTTAAAGGAGTCAATCACGAGATCATGTCCGAACCTTTGAGACAATCAAGTCTGTTTCATTGGGAAAGATAGAAGATTTGCGCGTATTATAAACGGTAAACCTTGGATTAACCATTGTCAAGGAGCCTGGGGCCACTTGTTGTTAAACCTTAGATTGATCATGTCGAGGAGCCTTCAAGGGGATTAAGCTTTGTTACTCTACCCTTGCGCGTAGATCGAATCGTAGACTATTCCCCCAGTTGTATTTGTTGATGTTGGTAACCTTAGTATCCATAAACTTAAGATTATTTCCTAAGGTGACAGTGAAGGATGGGTCTCACTGTACCTGGAGTAGACATCAACTAGACTCACTTGGACTGTCTGGGGGGTTCTCTTCACTTGAGATGGTTTTGTGAAGAAACTTGTGCCAGTATGTTTCATTAAGCAAGTTGTCAGGGTAATTGTTCCAACCGCCCTTTCTGTATTAAAATTCTACGATGTTGGATTTCATCACCAACTAGTGTTTTTAGTATGGGAAGTTACTGTTTGTGTTTGGTTTGAACTCTTAGATTTTTTTAGGCATGTGTTTCAATTGTTTGTTTCTTTAGAGACTTTAGGTGGTTTTATTGAAATTTTTCTTTGTTTGCATGTGAGTAATTAAATATTTAATCGTGGTTGAATTACCGAGACAATCTCGTAGACTCTGGGGGAAACCTCCTGAGTATACACCAAGCCAGCTTGAAGGGATACAAGCTCTTGTATCACCTAGTGACAGTAGAGTTGGGTCACCAGAAGCCGAAGAGTCATCTTTAATTGTTCATCCTGATTATCAAGTACAAACAACAGAGTATATTTCTGAACCAATTTCATTTTCCGAAGTTACTGGTAGTATTTCTCCTACCAATGAATTAGCTGAAGAACCTGAAATTTCTGAGCCTGAAACTGAACCTGTTGCTACTCCATCTTCAGGATTTGCTTCTCCAACTTCTAGTGGTCCTGGTTCACCCAGGGTAGGAAATATCATTACCCAAAATCTTCCTTCTGGCCTCATTTCTATTGAAGAACTTGTTAGTCCGGATGAAGATATAATTCTTCCTGAAAATCAACCAACTATAGAACTTAGGGAGCGTGAATCAATTTTCTACAGTCCTTTTAGGAGTGACACTTGGTACGTATCATTGACAAATTTTTTAGAAAACCCGGGCCTTAGTTTTTCACCACCTCGAATTCCTTTTCATCCAACACCCAGAGGTTATTATCCTCCGTTGAATATGTCAAGACAGTCATCTATGTTTTCCCAAACACCGGAAACATTTTTATATGGCGGTCCTTCTATTCCTTCAGGGTACCAGTCACTCACTGGTACTTTTTCAGGAGCATCTCCTCAACCAATCGAACATGAGCTATCAACTGGTAATAATGGAACTCAAGCGTTGAGCGTAGAAGAAATCCTTATGATGTCTGGTAGTATTCCAAATCCTCAACCTCAAGGTAGTCAGTTGCCGCCTGGGGGTCAACCTCAAGGTAGTCAGTTACCACCTGGGGGGCAACCTCAAGGTATTCAGTGATCACTTGGGGAGCAACCTCAAGGTAGTTAGTTACTGCCTGGGGGGCAACCTCAAGGATAGTACATACTGTCAGGACAGTACATACCTCAAGGTCAACCCAGACTCAGTACATACCTCAAGGTCAACCCCAATATCAATATATACCTCAAGGTCAGTACCCAACTCAAGGTTTCCAACCACCTTCTGGTCAACCATTTGTACAAGGAGCTGGAAATGTCCCGCTTAATTATCAACCCTACATTCAACCCGGTTATGGTCCTCCATATGCACAAGCTTTTATGGGTCCATATCTTGGAATGAATATGGTGTGGGATCCATCTCAAACTCAACAGACTATGCAATCTAATGTGCAGTTATCAAGTTAACCTGGACAACCTTTGGTTTCTGGTCCAACCCAGCAACCTATCCAGCCTAGTGTTCAAACTTCTGCACCGGGTTTAGTTCAGCAGCCTGGGCCTAGTTTGCCTCGAACTCCGCCTCAAACTACTGTTACAGCTTCTATTCAACCTACCACACCTGTTTCTAGAGTATTAGCAGCTCCGGTTTCTACTGTTCCTGCATCAGTGCAAACTCCTCAAGCCTCTTTACCACAGTCAGGACCTACAATTCAGACTTCGGTCCAGATGCCTGCAGGACAAGCTGGTCCAAGTACGGTTGTCACAAGTCAACCACAATTCACTTATCAACCATACCAGGGATAGTACCAATTCGGTCCTACTGTACAAAATCTAATTTATCAGTATCAACCGTACCCTGGCTATACTTATCAACAGCCTCAACAACCCCAGTTTGGTCCAGTTAATCCTGGTTTTCTAGGAGGTTATAATATTCCTAATGCAAATCCAATTCCAGGTTATCCTGGATATCCTCCTCCTGGGGTTGGTCTTGTAACCCAAGTTTTTCGCGACCCTAACCGTCAGTTACCTTTTATTGCAACTTTGGATTTACCTAATTTGTCGTGCCTTACGAACGATCTGATTTACTATCTTCCGTATTGGACGCCAATGCCTAATAAGTTGCCCAGTGATATCCTGAAGTTCGAGGGTAAGTCAGGAGAGGATCTGTCAAATCATGTGATGACTTATCACCTCTGGTGTGCATCTAATTCCATTATTGATGATTCAATTCGCTTACGTCTTTTTCAACGAACTTTGATTGGTCTTGCTGCCAAATGGTACATTGAGTTACCACGAGGCTCTTTTTATAATTTTAGTCAGTTAGCTACTTCTTTCTTAACTCATTTTCAGTTGCCTGTCAGATATGACAATGGCACAGAATTGTTAACTTCACTAAAACAATCCACGTCCACATATATTTATGATCATATTCATGAATGGCGACGTAGAAGGCGTTTAGTGAAAGTTTTTATTCCAGATCAAATTTTAGTGGAATGGTTTGTTAAATCATTGTTACCTAAAATCACTGAAGATGTAGCTAAGGCAGGAGTTGTTACTGAAGAGCAAGTCATTGCTCAGGCTCAGTACCTTGACCTCGTCTATACGCAGTCAGGTACTTTACATGAAAAAATCCCCGATCTTCTGAAACACAATCAAATAACTGCAGCTCCTTCAGGGTCTCATGCCGTTGATGGTATGATCAGTTCAGTTAGTACTAAAAGCAAGAAGAATCTTCAAAGAATTCTTCTCCTATTATAACTTTACCAGATTCCCCGACAGGAGACTCTTCCGTTGAAATTCCTGCCTATATCCATGTCGTAGAATCATCTACAGCCAAATCAAAATTCGGTGGTAAAAAGAAGGGGTAGAAGAAAAATAAACAAAACTCAAAAAAGAAAACAGATAAAAATGAATCTACTGACGAGAAACGTAAACCTCGTTATCCTTGTCTCATTTGTGACGAGGATCATTTTACCAAAGACTGCCCACATCGAGCAGAGGTTTCGAAAATCGTCAAAGGTTCTCAAACGCCTGTTGTCTTGAAGGATCCTTTTCCTAATCAAGATAGTAAGATGATCGATTCTTCCTCAAATGCCTCAGAAGAACCCATTATGATGATGTCTCATGTCAGGATTGCGACGCGATCGCAAGATTATGGTAGTAAAAATCCTGTTGGTGGTAAAGAAGCAGAATATTCTAATTCAAACCCATCAACTACAACTCCTCCTGGTTCTGATTTGCTACAGATCGAGAAACCTAACCCTGACTTAGTAATCAAACCGCTTGCTAAAGGTATACTTCGGAAATCATATTTCAATCCACATGTGAGAGCTGCTCAGAATTATAACATTGTTGAAGACTTAGCTATTTCCCCTTCAGCAATGTCGGCTTTGGAAGTGCTGCAATCATGCCCAGCACAGCGTAAATTACTATTGTCTGTTATAGGAGCTGTTGATATTCAGGATTTGAACCTAATAATCTTCGATTTAGAGAATAGTACACCCCACCTACCTCATCAAATGGCTTTCCAAATTCTAGTGTTAGTGAAAAACAGACCTTGCTTTCAGACTCTGATTGATGAGGGAGCTTCTACGTGTATTATGAAGATCCAGTGTTGGAGATCGCTTGGTTCCCCTACACTCAATCAGTCTCCAACGATTCTAAAGGCTTTTGATGGCCAAGGGTTCCATCCTTTTGGCATTTTTTAGGATTTACCTATAGGGGTCGAAGGCAAAACTGTAAATCTAGATGTGGAAGTGGTTGATGCCCCTCTAGATTACAACCTTCTCTTGGGTCGCAATTGGTCTTATGCTATGACTGTTATTGTTTCATCAGTCTTTCAGGTTATCAAGTTTCCTCATAACAAAAAGATCATTATGGTAGACCAGCTGACTTATTTCTCATCTGACCCAGCCTCTTCAGATATTATTCAGCATGTCAGTAAAACAACTATCCCTTACAAGTATGTTGGGGTAGATTTGATTAAAGATTCTGGTTTACTAGGAACTTTTTCCTTCCCTCCTCCTAACATATCACCTTCTATTGCAACTATTCATATGATTTCACTGAACATTATTGCTTTTGATGATCCTTGGATCGTACCTTCCAATTCTGAGGTGGATTCATTTAATGGTGCGATGCCTTTGAGTCCCTTTGAAATTGCATATCAGGCTGTACAGTCATTTTCTGACTCTTGTTCAATCGAAATTGATCCAATGAATGTGGTCCATGGAGAATCACTTTCGATATCAACCTCAGCTTCAACAACATTTTCTGAGACTATTCATACTGATGAGCAGATTTGTGAACTTTTGTTTGTTAATGATTTACCATGGGAAGATCTTCATCATCGATCTTCGTTTTTACCTGAGCTTGATCATTTTGAAAATGATTTTTCATATATTTTTACCAATGATTATGTCAAAGAACCACAGAATCCATTGCAACATCCTGATTCTAAGTTAAATTTGGGAAATAGCTCTCGAACGGTTCCTATTGACATTTCAATTAAACCTGGAATTATTGAAAACATTCATATAGGTGCTTCCTATACGGACGATGAAATCCAAACTCATAAAACCCTATTTCAAGAATTCCGCGACGTGTTTGCCTAGTCATATGAAGAAATGCCAAGAATCGATCCATAAATTGTTGTCCATGAAATTAAAACTTACCCGGTTGCTAAACCTTTCCGGCAACGTTTGCGTCAGATACATCCGAGAAAAGTTGCAGCTATTAAATCTGAAGTTGAGAAATTACTTCGAGCAGGTTTCATTTATCCAATTCCTTTAACGGATTGGGTATCGAATATTGTTCCTGTTAACAAAAAACAGGGAACGATAAGAATATGTATCGATTATAGGGATATTAATCAGGCTTGTCCTAAAGACAATTATCCAACCCCCTATATCAATCAAATTATTGATGATTGTGCCGGCAGTGAAATTTTCTCCTTTATGGATGGTTTTTCCGGTTACAATCAAATCAACATACTCCCTGTTGATCAACCTAAAACGGCTTTCATTTGTCCATGGGGGACTTTTGCTTATTGCAAATTACCTTTTGGATTGAAGAACGTTGGAGCAACTTTTCAAAAGGCTATGTCTTACGCATTTCATGACATCAAGCACATTGTGCAGCCTTATCTCGATGATTTGCCTGCCCATTCATTATGTAGAGCCGATCATCTCACTCATTTACGAGTTATCTTCTTGAGATGTAGGCATTATCGAATTAGGCTGAATCCACACAAATGTGTTTTCTGTGTAGAAATGGGTCGTTTACTAGGATTTGTCATTTCAAAAGCTGGCATTCTTGTTGATCCCTCGAAGGTTGAAGCTATCGTCAAATTACTTCCTCCTTCGACTCTCCACCAACTCCAAAGTTTGCAAAGGGAAAGCAAACTTTTTACGTCATTTCATTCCTAACTACGCCGAGATAACGAAAGGTTTTACCAAGTTATTGAAATAGAACACTCCATTCTTTTGGGATGAGATCGCTGACAAATCTTTTGATGCACTTAAACACGCGTTAACCCATGCACCGTTATTGCATCCTCCCAATTACAACCAGGATTACTTTTTGTACCTCGCTGCTTCTCATTCTACCATTGGGATGGTTTTAGTTTAGGAAGATGAATTCAACAATGAACATGTGATTTACTATCTTAGTCGAACTCTGAATCCGACTGAGCTTAAATATTCGCATGTGGAGAAATTGGCCTTGGCAGCTGTTCACGCTGTCCAAAGATTTCTTCATTACATCTCATTACGCAAAACTACGGTAATTTCTAACTGTAACCCTATGATGTACATTTTGACCAAACAATTGCTAGGGGGCAAGTATTCCAAATGGATAGTTATCCTGCAGGAATTTGACTTGGAATTTGAAAAATCCAAGGTAAAGAAATCTTTGGTTTTTGTGGAACTGATGTGTGATTTCCCGCGTACTGATACTGAAACTGTGGCGGAAGAGCCCATTGTGGACGAATCCTTGTTTCTTATCAGTACTCTTGATCCATGGTATGGAGATATTATTGTTTATCTCCAAACCCAATCTTTTCGGCCTGAAATCTCACGATCTCAGCGATGGAAAATACGTTTCCAATCCCAACAATACAATATTATTGGAGATACACTCTATCGTCATGGGGCAGATTCTGTTTTCCGACGTTGTTTAACTCATGAAGAAGCTGAAAAGGTTCTGAATGACTGTCACTCTAGAGCATGTGGCGGTCATATGTCTGGGTATGCCACAGCCCAAAAGATATTGCGCGCTGGTTATTTCTGGCCATCCTTATTCAAATATTGTATCTATGTAGTACGGAAATGCCACAATTGTCAAATTTTTTATCGTAAGATGCGTGCTCCACCCGCTCCTCTCCACCCTATAATTGTTGTTAGTCCTTTCGCAAAGTGGGGTATTGACTTTATTACATGTAACCCTCACTCGGCCAGAGGGCATGTGTATATCATCCTAGCGATAGATTATTTTACTAAGTGGGCCGAGGCGATGCCTACATTTTCGGCAGACGGCAAAAATGCTGCAACTTTCGTATTCAATCATATAATTTCTAGATTCGATGTTCCTCAAGCTATTATTACTAATCATGGAAGTCATTTTCGAAACATCATGATGACTGAACTGACAGATCAACTTGGCCTGTGTCACGATAGTTCTACTCTGTATTACCCACAGGCTAATGGTCTGGTTGAAGCTATCAATAAAGTTCTAGTCACTATGATCCAATGAATCATTGGTATTCATAGGTCGAATTGGCATAACATGTTATTTTCAGCACTTTGGGCATATCGAACCTTAGTGAAAACATCAACTGGTTTCACTCCTTTTCAACTAGTTTACGGTTTGGAAGCAGTGTTACCTATTGAATGCGAAATTCCGTCATTACAAATAGCCATAAAATTACTCCCAGCCACTTCTGAAGAGGAGAAATATTTTTTGTACTTAGCTCAGTTAGATGAGAATCGACGCACTGCTGCATTAGCAATCGAAACTCATGCGAAATGGATAAAAGCTCAGTACGACCGAAATGTTACACCTCGTAATTTTTCGGAAGGAGACCTAGTTTTACTATATGATAAGCTAGGGGCTGGAAAATTTGTACCGATGTGGCATGGTCCTTATATTGTTAAGAAAAAGCTGGCAAAAGGGGCCTATGAATTGGTAGATTTTGACGGTGTCTCTTTCGGTAAACCCAGGAATGGGCTTTATTTGAAGAGATATTATGCTTAAATTTCGGTGTGAAGATTTTTGTTAGATTAGTTTTTTTTATAGCTGGTGTGTTTTAGATTAGAAAAGCGTGCCTATTTTAGAGAGCGTTTTTATCATTATTCCTGCTTATCTTGGTTTTACTCTTAATATTGCAGATGTCGACCTCTCTTCAAACATCCATTGGTTTTGCTGATGGTGCTTATCGTAGTACACGAAACATTTCTTCCACAACTTGGGTTATCTATTCACCCTCTGATGAGTTAGTATCTATGCATGGGGTAAGCCTTGGTCAAACAACAAATAACATTGCAGAGTATAGTGCAGCGATTGAGTTATTATTTGAATCCATCTCAGTTTTCCACCGGAGTTCTGCCCGTCGTGCGGGCTCATCCACGCACCGTAGAACTCCTTGTTCGAACTCGTCCTGATCGAATGATGACTTTCCTCCACAAATCATCCACTAATATATATGGGCAGGTGGTGGGTTATGTCACCCGGCTGACCCATGCCCAACGCCCAAGCCGAATCGTTCAACATGTTGCCTTCGCCCAAGTGGACGATCAGCCTGCCCAACTCATGGGACCACCCTCTCAACTCGCCCAACATCGTATAAACTCGTCCAAGGTTCATTTCGTTTCACATTTCCCATGTCACTCGCACGGTGGAGTCGCCCTACCCGTCGCACGGACCGCGGGTCCATACATCCTCCCCCACTTGAAGTCATTGTCGTCCTCGACAATATCTCATCCCAGCAACCACCTGTCACCAAGATCACCATACCAAGGTATACACCCCATCGGTATGTCATATATCGGAAATCATCTCAATCCATGACCATCGACCACCCTGTCACAATCTCCACATGCTGCTCCCCATCGTGGAAGGTTGGCCCCTCCATCTCAAGCTACATGCTTCCTGCAACATCTCGTGTTGACCTCATCATGTGTCATCCTCATGTGAACTGCTACCATGACACTCCAACATAATGCTAACACATCTTTGTGCACTACCGGTCCCCATGTTTGAACTAGTCGGGTGATCAGTCCAACTATCACGCTCAAACCATGAGAGTGAACATTGTCATGCCACCATCAGTGGTTTCTCAGAACATCCTGTCACATCCTCAACTCAATCAAGAATCCATCTCCATATAAGTGTAAGCCATGCTCAGGTCCATGAAGTAGTCCTCATCTCATCTGCAACATGTTGTCCATGATGTTTTCTACCCAACATCATCATCCATCTGCAAAATATCCATCTCCTCAAAGTGAAGAGATCATCACCCGACTCTCGATGTGCCACATCCAGGTCCATGAAGCAACCTCCATCATATCTATAATGTGCCATCCCTCAAGTTTTCCATAGAAACAAGTATACACTTGTCTCATCTATCCATGTGCTGCCCATGATCATAGATCAATCAGCTCCCATGTGTCAAAAGTGGTTAAGTCTCGGCTCAACCCATGCCCAAGTTTTGCCACCAAGGCATCATCATCGTTGTAACTCCATCACTCCAAAGTGTCTCATATCGATCCTCGACATCAAGTCACTCTTCCAAGCCACACCCATACATGTACTCGGAAGCATGCATCCCATTTTGCATCAAAGTCTCTAACCTCAGCTCCTCAATGCTTCAGATCCTCCAAGTCCACCATATATGAAGTCCCTAAAAGTCACAACCTCATGTCATCATGAGCTCCATGAGTCATCTCCAACCAACACTCTAGCAAGCATACAAGTCTCGGCCCAAAGATCTCTGCAAGATGCCTCAGCTCTCCATGTAGTAGGAATGCTCCATAGTCTGCTCACAAATCCATCCAAGTCCATGGCCTTGTTGTACAAGAGTGAACAACCTCTCCATTGGCTCATAAATAAACCATCTACATGTCACACCAGCAAATCTACCTGCACAACATCCTTGCCTTGGCACTCCTCATTGGATGCCCATATGACACCTCTATAAGTGCTCCTGCATAATGTCCCTGCATAAGACTGCCATGCTCCATGTCTCCAACCTGATGTCCATGATTAAGTTGCCCATGAAGTCCAACTAAGTAGACCCACCACAACAATCGGTCATCCCCATCCAAGTCTGTAATATTCAGTCTAGTGAACTCGGTCACTCAACCATATCATCATCATCACGAGTCCCTTCCATCATAGCTCCCCCACTGAAGGTTCCACCAAGACTTGCTCTTAGTCTCAGCCATGAGAAGTCCACCCAAGCATCATCATACCTCCAGTGTGTGCCCTCCTCCAATCTGTCCATGAGTCATGCCGGGCACTTAGCCAATTCTCCATGTGGCTAAAGCATGACCCAATCCTTCGCAATGATCATCATGTTCCTCCCTTGTCATGGGCCTTTGTACCTTCTACCATAAGGTCACAAACAACCCCAACAAGTCATGCAACAATCAACAACCCTTGCTTCTCCATACAAGGTCTCATTGTAGACATCCATGGTAAGATGCTCCCCTGCATCAGCAAACTGACTTTGCTCTTCCTTGCATACGGTCCATCTACCAAATGCTCAAATGAAACACAAGTATCAATAGTACTTACATCATCATCATGAGGCTCCTCCATGTGAGTATCCTCATCCATACATGTCTGCAAACTACATGATCCTAGTCCAACTTGATCAATCTCAAGTTCATCCTCCATCGTTGTCGCATCTGCAACTTCCTCAATCATCACGACTTCCTCTTCCTGGTTAGCACAATCTGCAACTTCATCTTGCTCCATTGTCCAACCAAGTTCAAGAAGTTCATCTTCAACATTATTTTCCAAGACTTCAAGTTCTTTTCGAATCTGAGGGTTCTCTTCTTTCAACCGCTTCAACCTGTATAAGGTAAGCAAAAGCTTCCCTTCGCATTCTTCTAAACTTGCCATGCCTTGTCGTTCAGCTTGGCCCAAGCACAAAGCTTCTCCTCTGCTAAACCTGTTTCACCATTCACCTGAATCACCCTGATATTCCACTTGTCACCTGCAAAACTCAAGCTCTCTACCAAGTCTTCGATCTTCGTAGAATCAGCTCCTTGATTCAGTTCACCAGCTCTGATACCACCAGTCACGCCCCTATACTGGTGGTAATCTTTCAACCACACTATAGCGAGGTGCGGCACTACCAACCGTTTTCTTTTCACCAATACTTATGATTGTAGACTACGCCTAACATTCCATACTTAGTTTATTTTTCGTTACCAAGTATTATTTTTATCCTTTATACAGTGAAATCCCATAACATTCACATAAACAACATTATACAATAGAAATGCACAACAGTATAAAGGGAGGGGCAACTCCCTGCAATATGAGTCTGCCCGAATCAATATATATAATCTTCTTTTATAAGTACAAGTTAAATCTTGGGAAACCCCAAATTTACACTTAGCCAAATTTCCAACTTCGGCAAACTCGGTTGCCCAGCTCGTCGGCGCCTCCACACGGTCGCCGCACGACTCACCAACCCTTCATTCACCTCGTCGCATGATCGTGTTGTTTTCCCAACTTGGGCGCGCCTCGTTGTAACCAAGTCGCCACACACAGGCGCCTCTGCACGAGTCACACCTTCGTTCACAACCTCAACACTTCACCATTTCCATTGTTTCGTCATGCACGGCGCGCCCTACCTAAGTCACCCGTCCGCACGATTCTTCGTTTCGTCGTGCACGGCGTGCCCTCACCCAGCTGCCCGTCTGCCTGTTCACCCAAACTCATTCACCCGAACAACTTCACCCGAGTCGCCACACTACTTCACCTGGTCGCCACACGACTTCACCCGGTTCGCCCAAATGACCTCACCCGGCTCGCCCGAACGACTTCACTCGGCTCGCCCGATGACCTCATTCGGCTCGCCCAAACAACCTCACCCAACGACCTTGCCTGAGATTCCTGCCCGACGACCTCGCCCGAGTTTTTCCTGAACAACCTCGCTCGAGTTCTGCCTGAACGACCTCGCCCGAGTTCTGCCTGAACAACCTCACCCGAGTTCTGCCTGAACGACCTTGCCCAAGTTTTCTACACGAGTTTTTCGCCCGAGATTCTCACCCGACTTTTCTGCACGAGTTTTTTGCCCGAGTTTCTCACCCGAGTTTTTCACCCGACTTTTCTGCACGAGTTTTCCACCCGAGTTTCGCCCATCGTGTGGGCTCATCCACGCACCGCAGAACTCCTTGTTCGAACTCGTGTTGATCGAATGATGATTTGCCTCCACAAATCATCCACTAATATATACGGGCGGGTGGCGGGTTATGTCACCTGGCCGACCCATGCCCAACGCCCAAGCTAACTCGTTCAACATGTTGCCTTCGCCCAAGTGGAGGGTCGGCCCGCCCAACTCGTGGGACTGCCCTCTCAACTCGCCCAACATCGTATAAACTCGTCCAAGGTTCATTTTGTTTCACATTTCCCACGTCCTTAGCACGTTGGAATCGCCTTGTGCAGCCTTATCTCGATGATTTGCCTGCCCATTCATTACGTAGAGCCGATCATCTCACTCATTTACAAGCTATCTTTATGAGATGTAGGCATTATCGAATTAGGCTAAATCCACACAAATGCGTTTTCTATCTAGAAACGGGTCGTTTACTAGGATTTGTCGTTTCAAAAGCTGGCATTCGTGTTTATCCCTCGAAGGTTGAAGCTATCGTCAAATTACCTCCTCCTTCGACTCTTCACCAACTCCAAAGTTTGCAAAGGGAAAGCAAACTTTTTACGTCGTTTCATTCCTAACTACGTTGAGATAACGAAAGGTTTTACCTGGTTATTGAAATAGAACACTCCATTCTTTTGGGATGAATCGCTGACAAATCTTTTGATGCACTTAAACACACGTTAACCCATGCACCGTTATTGCATCCTCCCAATTACAACCAGGATTACTTTTTGTACCTCACTGCTTCTCATTCTCCCATTGGGATGGTTTTAGTTTAGGAAGATGAATTCAACAATGAACATGTGATTTACTATCTTAGTCGAACTCTGAATCCGACTAAGCTTAAATATTCGCATGTGGAGAAGTTGGCCTTGGTAGCTGTTTAAGCTGCCCAAAGATTTCGTCATTACATCTTATTACACAAAACCACGGTAATTTCTGACTGTAACCCTATGATGTACATCTTGACCAAACAATTGCTAAGGGGCAAGTATTCCAAATGGATAGTTATCCTGCAGGAATTTGACTTGGAATTTGAAAAATCCAAGGCAAATAAATCTTTGGTTTTTGCGGAACTAATGTGTGATTTCGCGCGTACTGATACTGAAACTGTGGCGGAAGAACCCATTGCAGACGAATCCTTGTTTCTTATCAATACTCTTGATCCATGGCATGAAGATATTATTGTTTATCTCCAAACCCAATCTTTTCAGCTTGAAATATCACGATCTCAGTGACAGAAAATATGTTTCCAATCCCAACAATACAATATTATTGGAGATACACTCTATTGTCATGGGGCGGATTCTGTTTTCCGACGTTGTCTAACTCATGAAGAAGCTGAAAAGGTTTTGAATGACTGTCACTCTGGAGCATGTTGCGATCATATCTCTGGGTATGCCACAGCCCAAAAGATATTGTGCGCTGGTTATTTTTTGCCATCCTTATTCAAAGATTGTATCTATGCAGTACGGAAATGCCATAATTGTCAAATTTTTTATCGTAAGATGCGTGCTCCACCCGCTCCTCTCCACCCTATAATTGCTATCGGTCCTTTTGCAAAGTGGGGTATTGACTTTATTACACGTAACCCTCACTCGGCCGGAGGGCATGCGTATATCATCCTAGTGGTAGATTATTTTACTAAGTGGGCCGAGGCAATGCTTACATTTTCGGTAGGCGGCAAAACTGCTGCAACTTTCGTATTCAATCATATAATTGCTAGATTCAGTGTTCCTCAAGCTATTATTACTGATCATGGAAGTCATTTTCGAAACATCATGATGATTGAACTGACAGATCAACTTGGCCTATGTCACGATAGTTCTACTCCATATTACCCACAGGCTAATGGTCTGGTTGAAGCTATCAATAAAGTTCTAATCACTATGATCCAACGAATCATTGGTATTCATAGGTCAAATTGGCATAACATGCTATTTTCAGCACTTTGGGCATATCGAACCTCAGTGAAAACATCAACTGGTTTCACTCCTTTTCAACTGGTTTACGGTTTGGAAGCAGTGTTACCTATTGAATGTGAAATTTTGTCATTACAAATAGCCATAGAATTACTCCCAGCCACTTCTGAAGAGGAGAAACGTTTTTTGTACTTAGCTCAGTTAGATGAGAATCGACGCACTGCTGCATTAGCAATCGAAACTCATGCGAAATGGATAAAATCTCAGTACGACCAAAATGTTACACCTCGTAATTTTTCGGAAGGAGACCTAGTTTCACTATATGATCAAGTAAAAGATAAGCTAGGGGCTGGAAAATTTGTACCGATGTGGCATGGTCCTTATATTGTTAAGCGAAAGCTGGAAAAAGGGGCATATGAATTGGTAGATTTTGACGGTGTCTCTTTGGGTAAACCCAAGAATGGGCTTTATCTGAAGAGATATTATGCTTAAATTTCGGTGTGGAGATTTTTGTTAGATTAGTTTTTTTATAGCTGGTGTGTTTTAGATTAGAAAAGTGTGCCTATTTTAGAGAGTGTTTTTATCATTATTCCTGCTTATCTTGGTTTTACTCTTGATATTGCAGATGTCGACCTCTTCAAACATCCATTGGTTTTTCTGATGGTGCTTGTCGTAGTACACAGAACATTTCTTCCACAGCTTGGTTTATTTATTCACCCTCTAATGAGTTAGTATCTATGCATGGGGTAAGCCTCAGTCAAACAACGAATAACATTGCAAAGTATAGTGCAGTGATTGAGTTATTATCTGAAACCATCTCATTTGGGATTCGGTGTTTGATTGTTAGGTTAGATTCTGAATTCGTTGTATTACAACTTAACAGGGTTTATGCCATTAGAAATCTAGTGTTATTAAGATTTTTTTGAGAGTTCGTCTCTTGGAACGTGAATTTGATTATATTGAATATCAGCGTATTCCAAGACATTTAAATACATTAGCAAATGTAGTTGCTTCTCATATGATAAATAGACATTTGCAATAATCAAAACAGTAAATTTAAAACATTCAATAACATGTTACACAAGATAGCCAATAATAATGATATATCATAGCATAGAATAAGTGTGTCAAATATACATCGTCTTCGATCATAGGTTGAAAAACACCTTATGATCGGCAAAAATGATAGTACAAAAAGGCAAAAATGTCATGTGAGTCTACAAAAACGATCATCCTATCCCTGGTGATGATCATGATAAGAAACCACTGCTCGGGCCACCCTACAAAGGAACCTCCTAAAAGGTCCTGGGACCCCAATCACATATCGTTGTAACCTAAGTGGAATATCATCTATGCCAGTCTCTGGAATATCTGCTGTCAAACGCTCTAGATGATTCTCCAAATCAGTCAGGATCTCTGTAGATTGGTCCTATGGGGTCGGTACTGCTGCAGCTGGGTGTCTCCTCTCATAGGGTTGGAGAGCGGTTGGTCGTCGTGGACCCACATCTGCATTTAAAACTTTTTATTGTCAGTTTTGGACGATTTAAACAATAAAAAAAATAGTTAAAACTTAGAAAGTGTTGAAAATGATCTTACCTGAATCATCCCACTGCTCTCCTGGTGGAAGAATCATGTCTGGGTCACCGCGATAATCCATCCCGACATATGGAAAATCCTGAATCACAAAAATTTGGTTCCTCAAGCAATGAAGATACTCAGGCGGAAATCGAACAACCTTTGAACCCTCCTCAGGATGACGGGCCATCACTGCAACCCAACCCATTATCCTAGGCTCTCGAGGAAAACCAGCCTCAACAGAAAGTTGTTGTGGCACCAGCATAGGGACCCTCTCTAGACCAAATCTCACAACCAGGAAACCGTATCCAAAGTTTTTTAGTTGTCCGTTCTTTGCTCTGGTTAGTTAGCCTTTTACATTCGCCAACATAGCATCGCACCAATTGAATATGGTACCTTGATAACAGTCTACAGCCATTTGCATCTGGGATCCAGTAGCTACATGCAATGCTGCACTCCCGCATAGTCTGGTGATAGTGAATGCAATAACCTTAAGTTCAGGATGGTCGATAGTTTTAATATCGATCCGTTTTTCCTTTGTTTGATCATTGCAAAACTCCAATCAGAGACTAGCGACAGACTGGCCACCTGGCCTAGTCCCGAAAAGAGATAATCGTTCGCCTCTCTTGGGCAAACCAGTCAAAAAATATATGTCCTCTAGCTCAATTTCGAGCCGGTGGCCACCAATCATGAAACACTGGTCCTGTATGCTCCACCTGTCTACCAGCCATTGCAAGAAGTCTACTTGGGCCCTCATGCCTGGTATGGCCTAGAACTTAAACAGTCTGCATGCTCTCAATGCATTCAATGTGGGTGGATGATTTATTGCGGCAAGATCCACATCCTCATGCTCGCGTTCCCACCAAATAAGCATTTTGTATGTCCTACAATGCAAAAAAGACGTATTAGAACAATTTAGTTCGAAAAATTTTGGGCAGAAATGGAGAAATTTGAATTTTTAAAATCCATTTTGCAGGGTCCGCATCTACTGGTGACAGACAGTGCATAGGTCTGCACGCGTCGTAAGCAATAGGTGCAGACCCACGACTTTTTTCTTTATATAAAAAAGTCCGGGTCTGCAAGGGCCACATGTTGCACCTGCGGACCCCCGCGAGCGATTTTCTAAACCAAATTCTCCTTCAAAAAACAATTTGAAAGCCTAAAAATGAAATGTAAACAGTTGAAATGCAATATAAGGATGATGTGGATTACCTAGAGCTGACGGTTTTCGATTCCAACGGACGGATTTTCCACAATGTTCATAGGAAGTTTTTTACCCAAAAGCTCTCACTTCTCACTCTGAAATCAAATGGTAAAAATGAATTTACAAGAGCCCTTTTTATAAGATTTTTTGAATAAATGAATTTTTAATTTATTTATTTTTTGCTTTAAAATGGTAACTTTTTGATACATTTTTATTTATCTTAAAACAGGTATGAGTAATGTTTTGAGTTTTTGTGCAAAATAGTGGATTTTTCGGGGAAAATTGATCATTTTCAACAAAGAGTACTTTTATCACTTTTTCGGGCTCTTTCAAAAACTTAAGAAAAAGCAAAACATTGGAGTCCTCTTTAAGCTCTCTTATGACTCGTAAAATATGAAAAGATTGCCGAGTTTTTTCCTTTTTAAACTCGTTAAACGGAATTAAAAAGGCGGTCCACTTACAGCTCTTTTCTGACCGTATAAACATGAAAAGATCACCAGACTTTTGTCGTTTCAAGTTCGATACTGGTTCTAAAACGACGTGTCTTCGATCGCTTTTTTACTTTTTTCGGATCGGTGCCACTAATTATGAAAAGTACTCCTTGATCGTAATGGTCAAGCAGTTCTCTCAAGTATTATTTTATACTTTTTCGGGCTTGGGGGACACAAATTTATGAAAAAGGACACCCATGGAGTTTTCTTAAGTTTTTCTTCTGATCCCCTAAAATTGAAAAACATCGAGTTTCTCCTATACTGGACTCGTTAAAATTTAACAGTAAAGGACCTATTCAATTTTAAACAGGAACGAACCACTCCTTCTTAGGGTTCGAATTTTAAATTAAGTTGGGCTCATCCGAAGGATGAGCTTATAAACAAGCAAATGTTATCCTCCTCAAGCTTGTCAAAAATAAAGAGGTACTTGCCGAAAATGGTGAGGGAAAAGAGAGAAAAATGAACTTGTTTGCTACACTTTGTGTTTTAGAAAAGCAGTTAACCACTCTTGAACATGACACTTTTTGTTCACTTGGGTTGGGAAATCCTTTTCCTAACAGTTAATCAAACCATATTGAAAGTCTTCAGCCGGTTTCTGGGTATTAGCTTTGGGTCAATTGTCACCAAACCAACTGCAGTGTCATTATGTGTTCATGAGATCAGTTCAAATAAACCATTCATCTACAAAATATCTTTCATCCATTTTGACCATCCCTGAGTTAGTCCTTGCCAAATATATTTCTTCAAAACTTGATCTATGATTTCGTGTTGTGGGCTTACCTATGACAAATCGCTTTCTATCGACTTCAGCTCATTATCTAGAAAGATGATCTAGAAATCGTAAGTACCTTGGAATCTACATGCCCTAATGGCAGGTTTCTCGCCTTCGATGATAGATTGCATCATTGACCTTCGATCAAAGGACTCTATGACATGTTCGACGTCAGCTCATTTATTCACATTTCATGGATTGTACTGAGTACTTTGAGAGCCATTGACATTACTGGTGGTTTCTCTCACACTTGTTAACAGTTCACATCATTGACTGGTAATCAAGTGGTTTCTACCATGTTCGACTTCGACACATTCATTCACATGGATAGAATTGTACTAGTTCGGGAAGCAGAAATCAAGACCCTGGATCTAGTTTCTACCATCCAGGCTGCGAGGAATTTTGTTATTCATTATACAGTGGACTATTCATAAATAGATGGTTGTGCCCATACTGTGTCTACATGTGTCTATACTCTTAGTGTATTACAAAATCATTCCTGTATCAGAATAGTTTAGTCAGTTTTCTAGTCAATTTTGATTTGAGTATGGGAATGCCTACCTCATCGATGATATGTTCACATATATATATTTTGCATTGAATTTTTTTACAGGTTCCAACTAGGGTGTCCACAGGATGATCCTTGAAATGATAAAGTACTTCACTCTTCATAGATGACAAACTCTATCTTCATCTATTACAGACTTCGCACTTTAGGGGGAAATCTGTTACACAAAAAATTGTCACCTTGGCATTTTGCAATCTGTGTGAGTTCATTACCACTTATACTTTCCTCCTTTGCAAGTCTTAAGCCTCAGTGCTTCATATCAAGCCTTGAAAATAAGAGAAAGTCCTCAAAAGTCTCTAAAACTCTGGTTCTGCACTTTCTCTTAGCATTACCTGCGGTCCCGCACCTAAGACTCATGTCCCCTGTGCACCTGACTGCTCTATCTCTATGTTATGGGTGTGGACCCCTGCAAAAGTTAAAAAGGCGCAAGTATATTCTTAAAAACTCACTTTGAGTCATTTCTAGAAGCTTCTGGAAGGAATCTTGAGGTGGCAAGTTCGCTCCCTTAAGGTTCATGCATCCCATACATTAAGGAGCTAACCCCTTGATGTGAGAGCTTATCCCTTTGAAGGAGGACTCTATCCCTTCATAGGTGGACCTGTAACTTCCTTCCTCTGCACTATAAAATGGAGCATTGGGCTAGTTACTGAAAAGGTTGAAAGCTGAATATTTTTGAGGTGAAATGCTGCTAGAACTTAGTCATCCTAATTGAGCTTTTATGAGGAAAGATTACATACCTCTTTGATCTCATTTGGAAGAGTGTAAGGCTTGTCAAAGTAAAGGAGATTCTTGTTTCGAACCCTTGGAAGAGCTTGTTCAACATCAAGGCTGAAAAGGTTGTAAGTTTCTTCTACTTCAAAGTTAATACAAATAAGTTTGTTTTTCTCAATAAGTTGTGTTTTATGGTTTATTTTATGGATTCCTTGATCATCATAATGAACATGATTTATGATATTAGTTATGCAGGTGTTATTTGATGTTTGCTTATTTGTGATTACAGGTTCTCAAAAGGAAACTCTTTCGGACGGTTGAAGGATGGTTGCTACAAACTAGCGTTGGACTTAAGGTAGGGTCTAAAAACCTCTATAGTTTTTATTTATGAATTGCATATATTTAGAGAAAGATAGATTTATTTGTCTGCATGTTGATAGATATCTTTTGATACAAGGGAGATCGGCCTTGTCCGCAAGATCGATTTTGTTGGCCGGATAAATTGATCTTGCGGATAAGGTTGATCTCCCTAGTATCAAAAGACATCTAGCAACAAGAAAACAAATAAATCTATCTTTCTCTAAACATATGCAATTCACAAATAAAAACTATAGAGGTGTTTAGACCCTACCTTAAGTCCAACGCTAGTTTGTAGCAGCCATCCTTCAACCGTCCAAAAGAGTTTCCTTTTGAGAACCTACAATCACAAACAAGCAAACAACAAATAACACCTGCATAGCTAATATCATAAATCATGTTCATTATGATGATCAAGGAATCCATAAAATAAACCATAAAACACAGCTTATTGAGAAAAACAAACTTATTTGTATTAACTTTGAAGTAGAAGAAACTTGCAACCTTTTCAGCCTTGATGTTGAACAAGCTCTTCCCAGGGTCCAAAACAGGAATTTCCTTTACTTTTACAAGCCTTACACTCTTCCAAATTAGATCAAAGAGGTATGTAATCTCTCCTCATAAAAGCTCAATTAGGATGACTAAGTTCCAGCAGCATTTCACCTCAAAAATATTCAGCTTTCAACCTTTTCAGTAACCAACCCAATGCTTCATTTTATAGTGTAGAGGAAGGAGGTTACAAGTCCACCTATGAAGGGATAGAGTCCTCCTTCAAAGGGATAAGCTCTCACATTAAGGGGTTAGCTCCTTAAGGTATGTGATGCATGAACCTTAAGGGAGCAAACTTGCCACCTCAAGATTCCTTCCAGAAGCTTCTAGAAATGACTCAAAGTGAGTTTTTAAGAATATACTTCTGCCTTTTTAACTTTTACAGGGGTCTGTACCCATAACACAGAGACAGAGCAATCAAGTGCGCAGGGGACATGAGTCTTAGGTGCGGGACTGCAGGTAATGCTAAGAGAAAGTGCAGAACTAGAGTTTTAGAGACTTTTGAGGACTTTCTCTTATTTTCAAGGCTTGATATGAAGAACTGAGGCTTAAGTCTTGCAAAGGAGGAAAGTATGAGTGGTAATGAACTCACACAGATTGCAAAATGCCAAGGTGGTAATTTTTTGTGCAACAATAGCCGATTGACGGGCTCACTAAGTGTACCAAGGTAGCAAATGCCATCCAGTTGTGGGGTGGCCAGCTTAATATCAAGCTTGAATGATTAACAAGGCCATTCTTCCCATCTTCAAAATGCAACATCCTTAAAGAAAGAAAATCCAATAACCATTAACTAGGAGTTAGGATCAATAATAATCTTGAATCCATTTTATATTTAAACCCATCATTCATATCAAATGGAATTGCATTTGCAAATTATGTCATGATCACTAGGTTGTTAATTTTATGATTCCTAGCAAAATGTTCCATTACGATGACAAGTATAAAAGACAAATAGTACATAAAATAATTACCAAACGTTATTTGTCCACACATTATAACTATTTATTGCTCTCTCTCTCTCTCTCATATTCCCTTGCCCTTGTAGCACTAAATAAGTATCCAAATTCATTTATCCTCCCTTAACTATATAAACCTCATTATATCTAAAATGCAAGAGCAAACCTTTATGTTCACATAAAGTTACTTATATTCATGAAGTCATATAATTTCATAATTATGGAAAGTTATTTACTTTTATTTTTTGTGAGGTTATACACATTTATCAGTAACCAAATTATCTTCATCATAACTTAGTCCACAATATTAAAATTGTTATTTATATAAAACTATAAATCACAATAAAGATACATGTAAAAGTGTTTCTCAAAAATTTCACATGAAAACATTAACTCCTTACATATTAACTCGTTACATGTATTACTTTTTTAAACTTGTTATAGAATATTCAATTCATTTCAATCCTTTTTCCAAGTTATGGAATATGTAATTCTCCCACTTTAAAATGTTGTTAAAACCATTACATTAAATTATATCTTAACAAATCTCATACAAAGACATTACCAGTTAATAAAACCTCACACTTTATAAAATTATTAAAACCAGTATAGTAAATTATATCTTAACAAATCTCATATAAAGATATTAGCAATTAAATAAGAATAGAAATAAAATAAATCCAATATAAAAATATTATTAGTTAAATAAAAATAAAAATGAAACACAAAAACATTACCAATTATATCTTATCAAATGTGTCATGAAAACATATAAATCATACTATGGGAACTATTAAAAGAATATTACCAATGAAAGGGTATGGCAAGAGATCAATAAAAATGTACTAGTTCACCTTATAAATAATCTACTTCCTTTTTTCCCTTATTTTAATTTGTTTTAATATTTTATTTAATTACTAGGTATCTTATGTATAAGAAGAAGTGGTTCCCAAAATTTCTTTTAACTTTAGCCAAAACCTCCACCTTTGACTCAAGTGAGGGTGGTATAAGGATGCTCAATCTTGGTCAGACCATTGGGGAATAAAGAGGAGATCATCTTGCAAAAGTCAAATATATTAAAAATAGTATTACTTCCAAATTTAAGGAGAAATTGTGGGAAAATGAAGAGTTGGAGGGAAAAAGGAAAGTGCAATATTATACAGAGGTGATCAACCTCAATCTAGAAAACCAAAATTATCTCTCTATCTTTATTTTTTGTAAGTCAATATTTTATTCATGGTTCCAAAAATAGGTACATCAGAAGAAAAACGCAGGTAGTATCACCCCGACCAAGTTTGTTGACTACTGCTGAAAGCAGATGACAGTGAAACAGAAAAACATAAAGAGACACAATCCACAACTTAAGAGGCCATAGGCACCAGTAAACAGACAGAACATATAAAATACATGTATCCATGCTAGTCGTCAAAAGTGATGGAGGGTGGGTTGTCTGGGGTTGTTCTAGGAGGCGGCAGAGGACGAAAGGATCATTGGACATGCTCCTCAAAATGGGCCATCTAGGCCTCTAGCTTCTCAACCTTCTCTAATAACAAATTATGGCCTCACCAGACCACCACTACACGCTCTCGGACATGGCACTGGAAGTAATGCATTTTGTTCAAAGTTGTTATCAATTCAGTATGCTCCTCTTATCGAACCCGCTCTGAAGTCTCCAAACGCTCCAGAATTGATTGAATCAAGTCTTGACATCGCTCAACACAACAAACGTGTCGCTGACCACGACCATCATGACGTACACATGATGCCCAGAAACACCACGATGAGTCGAGCCTCCTCACTGCTGGACAAGCGAAGTGTGGCCACCCCAACCCAACACCGAGTAGCAAGCCCTGCATGCCCAAAGCGCCCCAAATGCCCACCTCCTCTGCCCATCGATAGCGCGCAACTCAACCCACCATCGCTCTGACCACCCTGAACCGGGCCATCACTGCCACTCACCATCTTGAGCCTAGACCTGGACGTGTCCATGCCAGAATTGCCTGAATTGGGCTGCACCTGGGCAGAGGAATGCCCCAAGCGTGGAATAGGGCGCATGGTTGGCTTCCCGACACTACTAAAATGAACAAAGGGCCACTCGCTCGATATCGCCTGAACTTCACGCACAGAAGGAGACACCACTAGCCCCAACTAAACCTCCACACCCCACGATGCCAAGAACACGCAGTACACAAAACACCCACTCACCACGAGCAAGAAATATGCACCTCCCCTGGAGCGGCCACCCACGAGCCCCACTAACTAGAACCCGAGATTGTCGCTCCATTGGCTCCATCCAGCAACACAAAAATGAAACAGAAACAACAGAATACCACCCCAAACAGACAACCATACCCTGCTTTCCTTGCACACTCACATTGACGAAGCCAAATTTGGTAATTGACAACGACGCACACCCGGAAGCAGGGGAGGAAACATTGATGGCGATGTCGCCCACTTGCCCACATAGGGGAACCTCTACAACTCCTGCTTCTTCCCACAATGCCCACAACACAGACACCAATAATCATGCATACACAAAATGCTCAATGAACACCCCCGCCACCCTCCATAGCATTCAAACACTCGCCACCACCTCGAGACCCAAAGCGACATGAAACCTCACACGCTGAAATTTACTCTCTCCCGTACTCAATGTGTTATGGGAGGGCAGGGAGGCTAGCCCACCCACTTAAGGCCACATTCCTAACATGAACACCCACGTGTTCCCTCGCGAATGCCATCCTCTTTGCTTCTCACCCCCATCGAGGAAAATTTATTTGTTTATCTTGACTAGTGTTTAGAAGAAAATGAAAATTGCCAAGATTAGAACTAATTCTCATGAGCTTCGTAGCGAAATTAAGCATTAGTTAATTCCTAAAACACCTTGGGATGAAAGAATTTTTCACTTGTGCAATCCTAGGAGGGTTCAAGAAGAAGAAAAAAAAAAAATCTCTTAAATTTTCCATGTTATACTAACATTAAGACATATTCTCTTTTATTTTCGATCTTATCCTCACATTCACTTTCTCTTAGATTGTCCATCTTATAATCAAATTAAAACACTTTTTGTTAGATCGTGCATTTTATACTCACATTCAATCCCCTTTAGGCTTATAGAAATTACTAGTCACAAATTTCAACTTGTTCAATTTTTTGTGAATGAGGTGGGGAATTAAACCTTCTAGCTACCACTAGAGCTATTGTCATTTGACAACATTTATAACCTTTTAACTCATCAAAACTATGGTGATTTGGTAGCCCTTTTCTTAGTTATTTTTTAGCATAGAAAAAAATTCTAAACAATCATATTTAATCTTTTACCTTATTAAGGTTAGCTAAACTATATAACCTTTGGTGGACCTTAATTATCATCATCATCATCCTTATCATTATATATCCAATTGATCATTTCACTCATCTCTTAATATTATTATAACAATACCATAAATAAATAAATAAAAATAATAATAATAATTAATATATAATAATTCAAAAAATGTATAATTAATCTATTACTTATAAAAAGAAATATTTCAGCGTAAATCACATTCAGAAAATCATTGTCGACGCATTTCGAACCAACCAGTGTGATTCATCGTTAAAAATATTATATTATTTTTAAATTATTAATTTACAATAAATTTAACTAATTTTAAAATTCTAATTTTCAAAATAAACAAAAACGTGTAATATAATTATCAACTAAAAATAATTATCTAATACTTATAATTTATTTAAACAAAATTTCATTTTTTTTAATAATTCAATGGTTATAATAAAAAAAATTAAAATTTAAAATAACTTTTATAAAACTAAATTTATTGAATTATACATTTTCAAATATATATTAATTTTCACTAAATTATAAATATAAATATTTGATTTTGACTAACATTTTTATAAATTTAATAATAATAAATAATTAATTATATATTATGAAAAAATTATAATTCAAATATTAAAATGGACATATATTACTTTATATTTAATAACAAATAATTAATTTAATTCATCACCTAATAATATAAATATATTAAATTATATATATATATAAACCTAAAATTTGTCACAACTATTATTATTGTCGCCATGAATTTTATAACATCTTAATCACATACAATAAGCCAATCTGATAACTTTTTTAATTTATTAACTCATTTACTTGTATGTAATTATATTCTTTCTTTACTATTTTATATATTTTAAATAAATTTTATGTGTTTTCCCCTTTATAATATGAATGATTAAGATTTTAATGTATTTTGTTATTTATCATGAGATACGAATACAATTTCATTAAAATTTCATGTTATATCTTCTCATATAAAAAGCACGGTAATGGAGGGTTTCCGCCATATTAAGCTGCATGGTAAATTATTAGTGCATGGATTTGTGTGTCGGCATAGGAACCACGGATAGTCCAAATTCCATGCCTCAAAATCCGGATTAAATCAGCCCAGGACAAAGGCAAATATTAAACGTCATAAATTACAGGGTACAGAGTAGGTGATCCGCTGTAAAAAAAAATTACGGCAATAAACAATGCCGGTAATAACACCAACATCTCTCTATCCAAACGGTGACAGAAACGGTGGGCCCGAGCAGCCATGTAACCAGATGCAGCGAGTCTGCAATCGAGATAAGGGTTGCCAGTAATTTATAGCACAACTCACAATTATTCTTTTGAAAACTTTCTGACATAGATTCCATCAAAATTTAACCTTTAAAAAAGATTCTATCAAAATTTAACCTTTTAGAAAGAAAATTAGTCATTCTGTTTTTTTTCAATTTAATTAATATATTTTAATATAAAATGTATTTTTTATATTTAAAAAAAAATAGTCATTTTGTTTTTTCTCAATTTAATTAATTTATTTTAATAGGGCTTGGAGTATGCCCTAAAATTATTTCTGCTTGGCTAAGAGCTCGTTTTCCTTGGACGTAATGAAACAGGGTGATGACCCAAAACCTAAAGACATCTGGTAGGAGTGAAACTCTACTCCCTTATGGACCACCAGCGGGTTATTTCAGGTAGCGTGATTTTCCTTGATAACAGTGATGCTCAACTGACATTGGCTATTAGCAGCCAGAAATAGCTGTCCTCACTGTTGGTTTGACAACTGAATTTGATAAATTTTTCTTCCTTTGAAAAAAAAAATAAATAAATAAAATTAAAATAAAAACATTTTAATTTTTATAATAATAATCATAGGCCGCCTCCGTTCTCTCCACCCAACTCAATGTGTTTCAGAAGAAAAATACTTTAACTTTTTAGATAAGCAGAAAATTAAATATTAAAATAAAATAACACATAAACGCTAACTCGATACTCATGGAAGAAAAATGATAAACTAATGAAACTATAAATACATTCTTACAATATACGATAATAAGATAATAAAAAGGCAATACTTCCCTAAGTAGGAAAAATACATTATTGAAATATTACAAAGAAACAACCGATTAAAATATAAATACATTATTACAATATACGACAATAAAAAGTCAATACTTCCATAAGCGGGAAAAATAGATTATGGAAATGCCGATATTAAAATATTATGGAAAAATAGATTATGGAAATGCCGATATTAAATCAATATTTTAGCATAAAGAGAATTACAAAGAAACAATCGATTAGATTTTAAATTGAAAAAATAAATAAAAATATAGCTATTAAATTAATATGCTTTTTCGGCTTAGGTAATGTGATTTTTGAATTGATTGGTATGTTTAATTTCTGGTTTGAGTAGTAGTTATTTAGTATGACTAGATTTTTGGATTTAGAATTAGTGATTTTGTCTTGAGGAATGTCTTAGTTTAACATTTTATCACTTCATAGTCTATAGTTTAAATTAATATTTTATTAAGTAAACAATAAAAACAAATAAATAATTAGATTTTAAAATAAAAATTATGAAAGTTTATTGGAGTTAGTTTAATTGGTTATTAATGTGTTACGAAGCAATTAAGGTTAAACTAGAAAAATTAAAAAATAATGATGTGAACACTGATGATGTTGTTTTGTTTTAATTTATTATAAAATGATATGCACCAATGACGGTCCGCCAGGTTGGTTTTCACGCCGGTTTCGAGTCCTGCGGAGGCTCTTTCGGCAACGCATGGGTGATGGCGATTATAGTCTCGATGTGATGGTTGTCATTGCATTTGTACTATATATGTAAAAAAAGAAGGCCCATAATGCTTCTAAAGGGAACTAGCCCCTCCCATTTAAAAAAAAAAATTATTATATCAATGATCATATTTTTTTGGCATAGTTCAGTTTATAGAGGAAATTTTTTTGGTTAATTTTAATCAAAATACAAAAGAATTTAAAAACTTGAATTTAAATTGTTTAATCTACATAATTCAAGTACTCCAAAAATTTTATGAAGATTTTTAAAAACTTGAGTTTAAATTGTTTAATCTGTATAATTCAAGTTCTTCAGGGATCTCACAAATATTTTTAAAAACTTGAATTTAAATTATTTAATATACATAGTTCAAGTAGTTTGGAGTTTTCAAAAACGTTGAATCCATTTATGCATTCAAAAATATATTAAAAAAAATGAAATTATAAACCATTTAATTTATAAGTTCACCAATTTTTTTTTTAAGAAATTGTAAATTTATTACCGTAGCCCAAAGAAAAGGAAGGAAGACCTAGCCTACTAGCTAGCAAAATTCTTTATGATAGAAGAAACCTAATTGGAACTCAAGGAGCACGATTGAAGGGAAATTGTGAAACTGTGATGAATTTCCTACCATGGCCGGCCGAAAAAGAAGATCATCATGTACCAACGAGGAGGAAGACCAATTCTTTGAGGTTGAAAACTATATTCTGAGCGTGATATCCGCTGGTAAATGATTATTTTTTTGGCATTGTCTTTTTAACAAGGGGATTGTTGGAAAGTTGAGCTAGCTCATCATCAATTTGAATAAGAAAAAGATCAAATTGCAAAAAACTAAAAACAGAAAACTAATAATATCATAAATTATTTTTACTCATAAACTTTAAAATATCATTTCATTTATTCCTACAACATTTATAGATATCATTTAAACAAATTTTGTATTTTAAATTTCAAAATTTAAACAAATTTTATATTTTAAATTTCAAAATTTTAATTTGAATTTCCCCGCTGACTTGGTAATTTGGATTTGATTTTAATGAATTTGGAAGAAGCGAGTAAAATGAGCAGCAAAGGAACCATGGTAGAAGAAGTTGTTGCTTCCGTTCTTTTTCCGAGACACAAAGTGAACAGAGGAAGTTAAACGATTCAACTTCATCTGTATCTACTTTATTCGTTGGTCATCATACTATCTTTTTATGCGTTCAATTTCAATACTCATTTCTTGCGGTGCGCTCAGGCTTCTTCTATTTAAACTATATTTGGTTTTAAAAGGTATTTAAATCGTGTTTGGGTAAATATATATTTTAGTTATAGTTATATATATAAATGAAAATGAAAATGAAATTTTAATGTTTATCAGATTAGATATAGTTTATGGGATCACTAGTTTTTTTGCTTTTTGTATTTTTCAATTCAATCTTTTTATTATTCAAATTAATGATGAGCTGATTCAACCTTTTAACAGTCTCTTAACTGAAAAAACAATGCCAAGGAACCAATATTATCATATTGTTGCTGTCTTTGATGCCTCTAAAAGCATCACATTCCAAAATGAAATGTTTTTCCGATTCCACTGTCCCGAAGTGCAAAAAGTACACACCAGTTCTTCTCAAGCTTCTTTAGGTCTTTTCCACCCACTTATTTCTCACCGTAGCAATATGAATCTTTGCTCTCCATGGAATGCTAACTCCAATGTACTCTTTTTGTTGATCACAAGTGGGGTTGAATTCTTGAACATGGTACTTCTTTCTACCGAACTCTTTTCCCTATATAGGCTTACTAAACTTCTCCATAACAAAATTCTTTAAATCCCTGCTATTGTGGCACATGCATTGAGGTAAATGTACCAATGTTACATCCATTTGTTGTTTGTCTCTTCCATGATTTCTTTCTTTCCCTCATTCCTTCATTGAATATAACTTTAGGCCATCTACCTTCTCCCATTTGCTCAATTCTTCATAGATACCTTACGAGACACACCATAGAAAATGCTTAGTTCTTCATAGATACCTTACGAGACACACCATAGAAAATGATTAGATAGAAGTTGCTCCTGTTTCACTTAACATTATCTCATAAAAAACTGAACCTTTTATTTTAAACTTGCTCATGATCAAGCATTTTTGGATTTTCCATATAGACGTATACAATGTAGTTCTATTAACCATTCCAGTAAATTTGTTTCCTCCTATAAAATGGTGGGGAGATCATGTTAGTGTAATACCATAATATATTAAAAGTTGTGAGATAATCAAAATTAAACATTAATTACAGTGTTAAATTATATATTATTTTATAAATTTTTACTTAAATATTCAAATGTTAAATTATATATTATTTTATAAAAAAATTTAATCGGGTATAAAGAGTGAGATTAGAGATGAGATCACAGATTAAAAGAGCATGAAAAGGTTCCTTTTCCACCTAGTTATACATAATTGTAAATAAGGAAAAAAATCAAGCTAAAGAGATAATTACTGGAGTAATATATAGATTAATAATAAAACTATATGAAAATTACCATAACTAGTAAAATATGATTTAGATTATATGAAAATTAAAATATTTATAAATAATAAAAAGACTATAATAATATTTTTTAATTAAAATATAATTAATAAATATTGTAAAATTAATTATGTATATATGGATAATACAATATAATATTGATAAAATGATTAATTATTAAATTAAAATAAATTTATATTTAGTTACATTATTGAAAATGGAAGTAAATGAAAAGAAAAAGTATTAGTTTTATATGACTAAAAAGTATCATGTTTCAAAATAAATTATCAATATCTATAGAGTAGTTGTGAATGCGTTGTTTGTTGTGAATTAAAACATATATGTAATATTTCAAAGTTTATAAAACACATTCACAAAAAGATTTCCAATAATTTCAACATAACTAGATGCATACCACAATAAAAAATAGGCCAATCATAAATAGATTTTTTCTTGCTCTTAGCTAGTAACGTTGAACCTTTACTAGTACTAAGTAATAAGAACATGATATGTTAGCCAAAATTTATTTCCTAGTCAAGCCAAACACCACTAGTTTGCATAAGCTTAATTTGCACCCTAATCTACCACCACATCCTCATTCTCTCCAAGCTTCCAAGTAACCTAATGGTCGCTAATTGTCCTCACCTTGTGATTAGGTCTAAGAATGAGATAAGCTCTAGGATTTGAGGGGCTTACCCAATCAAAATTTCGCTAATTGTCCTCACCTTGTGATTAGGTCTAAGAATGAGATAAGCTCTAGGATTTGAGGGGCTTACCCAATCAAAATTGGGTGAAGACCATTGATGCAATTGTAATAGGAGAGCTAGAAAGAATGTGAAATATCAAGGACCATCATTTATTCTCCCTTATATCTTTTTTTTTATTCTAAAATTTTATAAATGATCACAACTATTTTTTCTTCTTGTCCTTACCATGTTGTATTCAAGTGTATTAAAATAGTAACAAAAATATATATTGTATTTTTAATATATTAAAATCATTTCACATCAAAACTAATGTAGAAAATTGGCAAGCTCTCTTATCACATATGTATAATATTTATAATCATGTTCAAAACCACCATATACTACTTTAGTAATATAATAACATAACTTAGTGATTCACAAAATTATCAAAAACTTCCATGGTACCTATTTTCTTACTACAACACAAGACTATCAAGACTACCCTTTAAGGGTCATAGGATTATAAAATGAGATTCAAAATATAATAATGTTCCCATTTATCTAAGAAATCATAATTCATTTTGACTAAGGGCTGAAATAAAATAGAACTATCATGAACTCAATAGATGATTACTCAAAACATTGTCCTAACTTTTTATACATAGACCTATTGATTTTACATGTTTACACTCATTATAATTTCACTCTTTCTTTGCATATGTATGTGCACTTTTGTGTGAAAAATGTCTATGCTTATCATAGTGCATGAAAAAAGACAAAAACACATTGACTACAAACCATGATGTTGAGCTTTTAACATGGTTGAAAATTATTTGTTTGATATTTTTCTCAAATCTTGAAAAGTTTATCGAATTTCCCCATAAAATTGAAACAAATACCTATTGTATGCATATGTCGTGACATTCAAAGGCAATTTTGTACTATCTAGCTTATATGTTTCAATTGAGACTTATACACTACCAAAAAAATTTGAATTTCTCATTGGAACTCTAAATTTCCTTAAGCTTCATCAAATCCACACAACATATTAACCCTACATGTGGACATTCTTATTATGTCCCTTCATTTTTCATTGAGTGGGATTAAGAAAATTTCTATTAAGTGTGGATTGATACAATGTCTTTTCATTTCTCCTAAGTCAATCTTAAGGGAGCATGCAATAGTGAAATATTGAATTTCGTCTTACTATCATTAATAGTAATTATAATGTATACATGGGAAATAAAAAAATTCATAAAATATTCTTGTATTGCAATGTATATTAGGGATAATTTAGTGGAAAAAATTTCCTAAATAGAATGTTTGAAGTCTTCAACATTTTGAACTTTGAAAGAAAAGTTCATCATCAAGAGATAGACAAATTCTTTCAAACAAAAATCCATTTTTTTTATTGAAAAAGCATGTATAAGCAAAGTTGGTTCTCATTTTTCTTCAATTTTCATTAAAGGGACAAAGTATAAAGAGAGTTGTAAACATTAAAATTAATCCTATCTTAAATGATTGGATTTAAGGTATCCTTGATTTTTTACGCATACACTCTATTTTACGTTATTTTTGTGCTTTTCAATTTTCATTGCCACTCTTATGTGTACCTTATTATTGTTATCGATAGAAGCAATCATGTTCAATTTCTGAAAACAAATATGGTGTTTTGTCATGTTCAAGTGCCCAATTAAAGTGGGGTTGTTTATATGATTCTACATAATCATTTTTTTTGTTTTCATTTATCCTAATAATAATTACCCTACTTGTATCCTTAATATATTCTCTTTCAAAAGAACGAGCAATTACATACACATATTATGTCAATATATACAAGTATATATATTGGCATATCATCGACACACACACCTAGAATCAAAACCCAATACTTAGTTCAAAACATTTTTAAAAAGAAAAGAGACCACAAATCCAAGTGGATCTAAGGTGTGGTGATTATGCACAGGTTTTGATAAGTCAATTCTAATTTTTATCCAGACTCTAGGCCTAGAATTTTGCATAAAAACCCAAAACAAAGGGGTTGATTTCTACAAATAAATCCAAAACATGGCTTCAACACTCTATATGTGACTAGTTAAAGCATTGCAATGCTCTAGGGTGAATCCATGATGATGGGTTACACTTTTGGGCCAAATATGTGTAGGTTTTAACCCTGTACAGAAATTACCTGCATACGAATTCTTAAACAAAGAAAATAAACAATGCGAGAGCATAACCCATAAAACACATAAGCACAGAGATTTTTCCCTGGATCCCAAAACCGGGACTACCAGCTTGATTTTTCATTATATTCCTTTCAATGTTACAATACATATTTATACATGCCGAAGCATCCAATACCATGTACCGAAAACCATCACGTCCAAAAAACATGTGCGAAAATCATGCACAAAACCATAGTTGGGTCCGCCCAACCTAACATATGGTCCAAAACCAAAATTTTCCGGGGCGCTGCCCCGGACCCCATAAAGTGGGGTTACGGGTGCCCTTCAAACCCCCTATTAACTACATGGAAAGAATATAACACAACCCAACAATCTCCCACTTGTTGTTTTCTTTCCACAGGGGGCCATAGGAGAGCTTAGTCATTTTTTCAGCCCTGAGATTCCCATTGCTTCTCTACACCAAGAGAACTTCTCAGAGCTCACAGATTTTGTCAATGCATCTGTAGTATTCTTCAAAGTGTCCACCTTTACCAGCAACACCTTTCTGTCTTCTATCATATCCCTCACAAAGTGATACTGAACATCAATGTGCTTTGTCTTTGAATGATAAGCAGGGTTCTTTGCCAAGAAAATTGCACTTTGGTTGTCATAGTCTATTCTTATAGCTCCCTGTACTAACCCCATACTTGAACACAATCTCTGCAACCAAACTGCTTCCTTGCTTGCATGAGTGGCTGCCATGTATTCTGCCTATGTAGTTGATAGTGCCACTACAGATTGTTTCTTACTCATCCAACTGACTGCACCTCCAAATAGGTTAAACATATACCCACTTGTAGATCTTCTCTGATCCAGATCTCCAACCCAGTCTGCATCAACAAAGCCATGAATATCCAACACTCTGTCCAATCCTGGTCTTCCTTAGTAGCACAAACCATAATCACTAGTGCCACGCAAATACCTGAAAACCTGCTTCACTGTTGTCCAGTGCTCCTTCCCAGGTTTTGACATAAACCTGCTCAATACTCCCACTGCATGTGCAATGTCTGGTCTAGTACAGACCATTGCATACATCAGGCTACCCACTGCACTTGCATATGGAACACGGGACATGTCCTCTTCCTCTTCTTGTGTCTTGGGACACTGTTTAGCAGATAACCTCACACCTACAGGAATAGGAACCTTCACCGGTTTACTATCCTGCATATTAAACCTCTGGAGTATTGTCTCGACATACTTCCTCTGGTTTAACCAGAGCTTCCTCTTTGACCGATCTCTTTTAATTTCCATGCCCAAAATATAGTTTGCAGCACCAAGATCTTTCATGTCGAATTTGGAGGACAATTGAGTCTTCAAATCCTGGATAATTTCTTTGTCATTTCCAACCAGCAACATATCATCCACATACAAGACCAGATAAATAATACGGTCACCAATTAATTTAAAATACACACAATGATCTGCTTTGCTTCTGGTGAAGCCAAGTCCCCGTATAAATGTATCGAATTTCTGATACCACATCCTTGGTGACTGTTTTAACCCATATAGAGACTTCTTTAACTTGCATACCAGTTCTTTCTTACCGTTCACCGCAAAGCCTTCAGGTTGCTTCATGTAGATTTCCTCTTCCAAATCCCCGTGAAGAAATTTTGTCTTCACATCCATCTGTTCTACCTCAAAATCAAAAGCAGCAGCAACAGATAAAAGTAATATAATAGAAGTTACCTTGGCAACAGGAGAAAAAATATCACCAAAATCAATTCCCGGCACCTGGGAATAACCTTTTGCTACCAACCGAGCTTTGTATTTCTCCACCTTTCCTTCTGCATTTGTCTTCTTCTTGAACACCCATTTGCTACCAATGGGTTTCCTTCCAGGCGGCAAATCCACCAGATCCCAAGCCTCATTTTTGTGCAAAGATGCCATTTCATCGACCATGGCCTCTTTCCAGAGTTTTCTATCCTTTGAATCCACTGCTTCCTTCACAGTTCTGGGATCATTATCAGCAACAGACAAAGCAAAATTTGAACTGAAAGCAGATGGACTATACCTTTCTGGCTGCCTTCTTTCTCGAACTGATCTTCTCACAGCCGGAGTTTGTGGCTCTTCATCTTCTGATTCCTCCTCTGCTGCAGAGTCTGATTCTTCCTCCTTTGGCTCAAACTCTATCTTCTCAGGTTCCTTTGGTTGGATTTCATGTTGAATAACATCTTTTACCTCTCTGAACAACACATCTCAGTTGTACACAACCTTCCGTGTGACTGGGTTCCAAAGCTTATAACCCTTTAAACCATCCTTATATCCAATAAAGATGCACTTTTCAGATTTACTATCCAACTTGGTTCGTTTCTCCTTTGGAACATGTACATATGCATCACATCCAAATACCCTTAGATGTGAAAGAGAGGGTTTCTTACCAGTCCATACTTCTTGTGGAGTCTTATCCTCCAACGCTGATGAAGGTGATCTGTTGATCAGGTAACTTGCAGTATCCACCGCCTCTACCCAGAATTCCTGTCCTAACCCGGCACCACTGAGCATGCTTCTTGCCCTTTCCATCAACGTCTTGTTCATTCTTTCTGCGACTCCATTTTGCTGAGGTGTATATGGAGTAGTCTTCTGTAGTGCTATACCACACTTCTTACAAAATTATTCAAATTCCTTGCTGCAAAATTCTCCACCATTATCTGTTCTCAGCACCTTTATCTTCTTCTTTATCTGATTTTCCACCAGAGCCTTAAATTCTTTAAACCTGTCAAAGACTTCAGATTTCTTCTTAAGAAAATATATCCATGTATTCCTTGAGAAGTCATCTATGAATGATACATAGTACACAGACTTACCCAGTGATGGAACCTTCACAGGTCCAAACACATCACTGTGCACAAGCTCTAATATATGTTTCGTCCTCTTACCACCAGAGGGGAAACTCACCCGATTCTGCTTCCCATATACACAATTTTCACAGAAATCAAAATCCAGAGAGCTATTATTCATACCTTCTACCATACCTTTACCATGAAGTATTCAAAGGCCCTTCTCTCCAATATGTCCAAGCCTTTGATGCCACAACATGGTCTTCTCTCCAGAGACCACTAGATTCTCTACTCCATTTTCAGGAACCATAGAACTATTGCACCCATCAACAATAGTGTTACCTTGCAGCTTGTACAGATTTCCAATCCGAACTCCCCGCATTAATATCAGTGCTCCTCGAACCATCTTGCAGGTATCTTTCTCGAACACTGTCTTTACACCTGCATCATCCAACTTGCTTACAGAAATCATATTTCTGGCCAATGCAGGAATATGTAGAACACCCGGAAGTGTTCTAACCCTTCCACCTTGCAACTTCAACTTTACTTTTCCCCGACCAATGATTCTAGCCTTCCTATCATCTCCTAAGAAGACATCACCACCATAGTATTTCTCATACTCGCAGAACCACTCTCTATGGGGAGTGAAGTGAAAGGATGCACCTGAGTCAATCAACCATGCCTCATGATCTACATGTGTACTTGAAGAAGCCAAGTACACATCCCCACCTTCATCTGAGGTGGTTTTCGCCTCTGTAGAAGGAGCATCATCAGATCCCTTTCCTTTATCAGGAGCTTTAGATTTACAATCCCTTCTGAAGTGCCCTTCCTTTCCGCATTTCCAGCACACCACCTTTGTAGGTTTTCCTGGAGATTTAGATCTCCCTCTAGATTTAGATCTCCCACTCGATGACTTATTTTTGTTTCTGTTCTGGGACCGTCCTCGTACAGACAAGGCATCACCATTCTGGTTGTCCATATTTTTTCCGTCTCATCTCCTCCGTCAACAAGGCTGAGACTATTTCATCAAACTGCAAAGCAGTTGCATTGCTACCTATTGCAATAACCGGACTATCCCACGAATCTGGTAGAGAACACAACAGACTGATGCACTTATCTTCATCTGAAATTTTAATATCAACAGATAATAATTGACTTACCACAGTATTAAACGCATTCAGATGCTCTGTCACCAAGTCTCCATCTTTCATCCTCAGGTTATACAGCTTTTTCCGCAGGAACAGTTTATTCGCCAGAGACTTAGATTGGTACAAAGTCCCTAACTTGACCCACAAAGCCTTTGTCGTAGCTTCCCCTGATACATTCAGCAATACTGAATCCGAGACACACAATCGTATTGTGCTCTTTTCCTTCCGATCCAACTTCTTCCATTCTTCATCGGTCACTCCCGATGGTTTAGTACCCGAATCTACCGCGATCCACTGATCTTTATCCACCAACAGATCCTCCATCTTGAGTTTCCACAACTCAAAATTCTGACCATTGAACTTCTCAATCTCTATCTTTCCACTGCTCGCCATCTTCTTTCACCACCAGAATCGATCTCGCAGATCTCCCACTGAACAGGGTCTACCACAGGCCCGAGTGAAACCCCTCAGCAAAAAAGGCGTCCCCTTGAAGCCAAAACAACTCTGATACCAAATGTAGGTTTTAACCCTATATAGAAATTACCTGCATACGAATTCTTAAACAAAGAAAATAAACAATGCGAGAGCATAACCCATAAAACACATAAGCATAGAGATTTTTCCCTGGATCCCAAAACCGGGACTACCAGCTTGATTTTTCATTATATTCCTTTCAATGTTACAATACATATTTATACATGCCGAAGCATGCAATACCATGGACCGAAAACCATCGCGTCCAAAAAACATGTGCGAAAATCATGCACAAAACCATAGGTGGGTCCACCCAACCTAACATATGGTCCAAAACCAAAATTTTCTGGGGCGCTGCCCCGGACCCCATAAAGTGGGGTTACAGGTGCCCTTCAAACCCCCTATTAACTACGTGGAAAGAATATAACACAAACCAACAATATGACTATGAAATTTCAAAATTTTACTCTTTTATCAAATTGAAATCCTCAAAATTCATATAAGCTTTATGAATTTTTATTTGGAGTAAAAAGACAATTTGTGGAGAATTATGTTGTTGTCCTAATGCTATTTTTTCAAAAACTATTAGTGTCATATAATTTGTCAAATTTCCATTAAATTAAATGCTCGCTCTTGCAATTTTTCGCATATGTTAATAGGTATGCATGTGTGTGTGCAAATTTTTTTTTTTTGTAAGTTAAAGAACTTTGTATTACAAAAAATATATAGTAGTTACATCATTGTGGCATTCAATCCATAAACCCTCAAATGTTTCCATGAGCTTGCAAAGGGTGTTAAACCAAAAAACATCAAAAAATAGCCAAAGGAGTTGGTTGGAGTTCAATGGCCGAAATTTGAACATGTAACAAAGAAACTGATAGTAGATAGAATACATAATTTTTGGCATAATAAACCAAAGAAAGGAAAAAACTAGAAGGAAGCAAAGCTAAAACACTTGTTGAGGGTGGCTTCTTTGGATCAAGTTCCTCTTCCTCAATGGGCATGGGGCAGTACTAATCACCATCACCATTTTGAGGGCTTTCTTTAGGCTTGAGATCATTGTAGACTCTTAGATGCTTAACAAGAGGCACTGGCATAGATGGAATATATAATGTAGGAGGTGTTGATGAAGATAGAGAGTCAACCACGAGAGGTATTGACTGAGATGGGATATCAAATGCCATTCTTGGCGAAGACAAAGGCGATGTTGACAAAGATGACATGTGCATGTTGATGTTGAGGGAGTTAACCATGTTACAGAGAGCCACCTTGAGATCTAGACTGAAGTGATACAAGTTGAGAATTTTAGCCTCCATCACCAACATGTTCTCCTCATGTTCCCTAACATATCAACCAAAGACGTTCCTTAGAGCCCAAGTGTGATCATCCACGAAGCAGAGCTCGACAACCTCAAGGTAAGCAACATGTCGTCAGTGTCATCATGGAATGTCATAATCAAAATGTTTAGTTCCCAACCCTTGCCATGGGCGAGGGGGGATGCTTACCCCTACCACGACCCCTGTGGTGAGGGTGTCCACATTCACCAACCATCGAATAAGAGGAGATGGACTTGCAGATAGCAGAGGGAATTTTCTTGCAGGTGACAAGAGTAGTGAGCATGCAGGTTATAGAGGGAATGAGTGTGTGGGTGCTAGAGGGGAGAAGCATGCATCCAACAAAAGGAATGAACTTGTAGGCTAGAGAAGGAATGAACGTGTAAATAATGGTAGTTACTTGCAAATAGTGATGGGCTCAACTTTAGAATAGGGAAGAGTTTCGTCCGTAGAAGAGGATCAAGCATACTCCAAAGCTTTCCTTGTCATGTTTTATAACCGCATAGCTGATTGACAGGCTCACTAAGTGTACCAAGGTAGCAAATTCCATGTAGTTGTGGGGTGGTCACCTTAATAGCGGGCTTGAATGATTAACAAGGCCATTCTTCCCATCTTCAAAATGTAACATCCTTAAAGAAAGAAAATCCAATAACCATTAATTAGGAGTTAGGATCAACAATAATCTTGAATCCATTTTATATTTAAACCCATCATTCATATCAAATGGAATTGCATTTGCAAATTATGTCATGATCACTAGGTCGTTAATTTTATTAATCCTATCAAAATGTTCCATTACGAGGACAAGTATAAAAGACAAATAGTACATAAAATAATTACCAAACGTTATTTGTCCACACATTATAACTATTTATTGGTCTCTCTCTCTCTCTCTCTCTCATATATTCCCTTGCCCTTGTAGCACTAAATAAGCATCCAAAATCATCTATTCTCCCTTAACTATATAAACCTCATTATATCTAAAATGCAAGAGCAAACCTTTATGTTCACATAAAGTTACTTATATTCATGAAGTCATATAATTTCATAATTATGGAAATTTATTTGCTTTTTATAGGTTTTAACCCCGTACATAAATTACTTGCATATGAATTCTAAAACACAGAAAATAAATAATGCGAGAGCAGAACACATAAAACACATATACACAAAGATTTTCCCCTGGATCCCAAAACCGGGACTACCAGCTTGATTTTTCATTATGTTCCTTTCAATGTTATAATACATATTTATACATGCCGAAGCGTCCAATACCATGGACCGAAAACCATCGCATCCAAAAAACATGTGCGAAAATCATGCACAAAACCATAGGTGCGTCCGCCCAACCTAACATAGGGTCCGAAACCAAAATTTTCTGGGGCACTACCCCAGACCCCATAAAGTGGGGTTACGGGTGCCCCTCAAACCCCCTGTTAACTACGTGGAAAGAATATAACACAACCCAACACTTTTATTTTTTGTGAGGTTATATACATTTATCAGTAACCAAATTATCTTCATCATAACTTAGTCCACAATATTAAAATTGTTATTTATATAAAACTATAAATCACAATAAAGATAAATGTAAAAGTGTTTCTCAAAAATTTCACATGAAAACATTAACTCCTTACATATTAACTCGTTACATGTATTACTTTTTTAAACTTGTTATAGAACATTCAATTCATTCAATCATTTTTCCAAGTTATGGAATATGTAATTCTACCACTTTAAAATTTTGTTAAAATCATTACATTAAATTATATTTTAACAAATCTCATACAAAGACATTACCAATTAATAAAACCTCACACTTTATAAAATTATTAAAACTAGTACACTAAATTATATCTTAACAAATCTCATATAAAGATATTAGCAATTAAATAAGAATAGAAATAAAATAAATCCAATATAAAAATATTATTAGTTAAATCAAAATAAAAATGAAACACAAAAACATTACCAATTATATCTTAGCAAATGTGTCATGAAAACATATAAATCATACTATGGAAACTATTAAAAGAATATTACCAATGAAAGGCTATGGCAAGAGATCAATAAAAAGGTACTAGTTCACCTTATAAATAATCTATTTCCTTTTCTCCCTTATTTTAATTTGTTTTAATGTTTTATTTAATTACTAGGTATCTTATGTATAAGAAGAAGTGGTTTCCCAAAATTTCTTTTGACTTTAGCCAAAACCTCCACCTTTGAATCAAGTGAGGATGGTATAAGGATGCTCAATCTTGGTCAAACCATTGAAGAATAAAGAGGAGATCATCTTCCAAAAGTCAAATATATTAAAAATAGTATTACTTCCAAATTTAAGGAGAAATTGTGGGAAAATGAAGAGTTGGAGGGAAAAAGGAAAGTGCAATATTATACGGAGGTGATCAACCTCAATCTAGAAAACCAAAATTATCTCTATATCTTTATTTTTTGTAAGTCAATATTTTATTCATGGTTCCAAAAATAGGTACATCAGAAGAAAAACGTAGGTAGTATCACCTCGACCAAGTTTGTTGACTACTGTTGAAAGAAGATGACAGTGAAATAGAAAAACATAAAGAGACACAAGCCACAACTTAAGAGGCCATAGGCACCAGTAAATAGATAGAAAATATAAAATACCTATATCCATGCTAGTAATCAAAAGTGATGGTGGGTGGGTTGTCTGGTTGTTCTAGGAGGCGGTAGAGGACGAAAGGATCATTGGACATGCTCCTCAAAATGGGCCATCTAGGCCTCCAGCTTCTCAACCTTCTCTAGTAACAAATTATGGCATCACCAGACCACCACTACATGCTCTCGAACATGGCACTAGAAGTAATGCATTTTGTTCAAAGTTGTTATCAATTCAGTATGCTCCTCTTATCGAACCCGCTCTGAAGTCTCCAAATGCTTTAGAATTGATTGAATCAAGTCTTGAAATCGCTCAACACAACAAACGTGTCGCAGACCATGACCATCATGACACGCCTACACACGATGCTCAGAAACACCGCGATGAGTCGAGCCTCCTCACTGCTGGACAGGCAAAGTGTGGCCACCCCGACCCAACACCGATCCCCCATGCCTACCACCCTGATGTTATCGGGAAAAGTGTCTATTCAGAATGACCCTATCCCACTGGGTTGTGACAGAGACCTCATAAACAAACAGGGAAAACTACTCTTGTATTCTCCTTTATGAACTATAAACGAAGAGGAATAGGATGAACCAACCTGTGTCTTGAGCTAGTCCTTTGATCCAATCTCTCTTCTCTTTGACAGCTTCCAGCTACTTTCTCCCTTACTCGCCCAGCGTCACCAAGTTCCTGCAAGATCACAGAAGAAGGAAACTACACAAAGACATGGATTTATGTTCATAAAAATCTTAGGATCAGATTTAAGCTAAACATACAAATATAACAAACATCAGTGATATACAAGCATGTAGGAGAAACTCAAATAGTTTTATTGATAAAACAAGAAGATCCAAGAGGAGTTACAACCGATGATTCCTGATCCAGCATTAACCTCCCAGCATAGAATCCCCTCTTCACCTCCCACAAAGCATAAATCAACCAATACTCTGATATCTATCTCGAAACCAACAGCAATTCTCTGCAATGTACAAAATTCCAGCCTCTGGATCTCTTGGTGAGGGATCCATATATAGATGTATGCAAAGAGGATGAGTCAGCTCATGAATTGATTAGTGGCCTCTCTCTGTCAGTTCTTGCTTCCACTTGGAGACTGAGAGCCTCTTACTCATCACTGGTCGAATTCAGTGAGGCAAGTGTCATTGGAGAAGATTCTGGAAGCTTCCATTGTCTCTCCACCTCGTGGAATGACTCTGCCACTTGTCATTTCCCGATCAACGCACCCTGGTAGTGCATTCAAGTGCGTTGCAACGCACCTAGCCAGCGTAGCAGCTGAAATGATCCTGATTTGACTAGTTTTGAGCAGTTTCTGGTGGAGAATTTCTGGGAGAAGCTGTGATTTGTTGACCTTGTTTCTTTAGGAGCTGGAACAACACTTTTAGGGACTTAGGATCCCTTGGTTTATGGACATTTCATGCTTATAGTTGTAAGGCACAAAAATGTCTATAACAGTTGCCCCCTAAAGTATGAGGTCGTTTATCGGGTGAAATGCTTTATTAGGAGGATCTGAAGTTCTTCTAATGCTGGGGAGGAGACCTGTAATAAGATACAATACAATACATTATCTTCATACTGTTTTCATGATCTAGCTGAGGCGGGCATTCCCATGCTCAGCTTTATAAATTCATTTTCATGTACATAGGACAGACAATCGTCTGATGGTAGACTGATGATTCTGATGAAGTCATCATCCTTTTGGTAGGATGATTATCTGTGCTGCAATGCTGTACATTTCAATGTATTTATTTTTCCTGAATATATCTCACAGCTCGGATGGATGAAACTAGATCCGGGGTCTTCAATCTCGTCCGATCTTCACTCGAAGTACAAGTCGATCCATGTGAGAAATGTTTTGAAGTTGAACATGGAAAGACATCGCTTGATTACTAGTCAATGATGTAGACTGTTAACAAGCGCGAGAGGAATCACCGATAATGATAATGACCCTCAAGGTACTGCAGTACAATTCATGTGGTGTGAATAAAGGACTTGGCGTCGAACACCATGCAAAATCTTTCGGTCGAAGGTCATTGATGTATACATGTCGCCGAAAGTGAGAAACTTTCCATTGAGGCATGCAAGCTTCAAAGTACTGAAGGGGTTGTTCCTAGATCATCTTCTTGGATAATGAGCTGATGTCGACAAGAAGTGATCCGTCAAAGGAGGGCCTTAATGAATCCCACATCAATGACACGGAACGGAGCAAATTATTTTGATGGAGGTGAAAACGATCTGATGATATATGGTTCGGGGTGGCGGTCATGAAAGAATGAAGTATAATGTATGGTAGTGGATGGGACACGGGTGACTTCTCTGGATGACTTCTCTTGAACATGTCGGCGACACTTATGTGATGGATTGGTAGCATTTACCCCAAATGTGGATGGTATGGCGTGACCATGGTTATGTGACCAGTGAATGAAACAACCCAACCCGACTCAGGCACGGAGTGGAAGTGTCATGTTCAAGAGCGACTTGCTACTAATAAAGTTTCTTTGAGTTTTCTTCCCAATTTTTCCCCAGTCATTGCTGACCAGTACCTCTTTATTTTTGTCAAGCTTGAGGAGGATAACATATGCTTGTTCTATAATTGCCCTTCGGGCAAACCTATCGCTATGTTTTAACGAGCCTAGCGATAGTGAAACTCGTTCTCGCCTAAAGACAAGTTTGTCGCTATTAATCTTTTTAATGAGTCTAACGACAAAGATAACTCGTTCCTTTTCATTTTTAGAGAGTCTGAAAAGGTACGTAAAGGTAACTCCAAAGTTCCTTTTTCTTCATTTAATCCCTTAAGTCCGAAAAAGTATAAAACAATACAGAAGGGATGAGTTTTCGATAGTTTTAACGAGCCGAACAAAACAAGCGCTCGATCTTTTTGTGCAATAATCCCTCAGGTCCAAAAAGATTAAAATCTAGAGGAGGGATAGCACTTCCGGTCGCTTTAACGAGCTGGAAGGCCAAAACTTGGCAATCTTTTCATATTTTACGAGTCAGATGAAAAGAGCTTAAAGAAGACTCGTTTTTTGAGGAACGGGTGATAAAATGGGTAACAGCTGATTCCAGGTAAGGTTTGGAATTTTCCAATCACGGTAGTGTCACAAGGATGGCTAGTGAAATCACTCTTCGCAGCTATTCCTCAAAATGGGTAAACAATCAAATGGAGGTGAATGATTGGCCAATGGAAAAGTGGAGGTGACGGTGCAAACACGACCAAGGCTTTAATGGCTGAAAATGCTTCATTCACGGTGGTTATTTACCGGGGGATAGTTCATTTTTTAACGAGCTTAAACGCGGGTGGAAACATTTGCTCGGTCTTATGTTTATTTTTTAACGAGCTTGAACTATGTGCTAAAACTGCTCGATCAATCCAGTCATATGATAAGAATGTCTCATATAAAAACGGCAACTTTTAGATTTTTGCCCCACATCCTTTCTTTATGCAAGTTTGGTGACGACTAATCCTACGAGTTTAAAGGGTTAGAGGTCCTAAAAATTTAAAAAATAAATAGCCGCCCCTTGCTTGCATGCCAAAAGGTTTGCATGCCCCCAGGTATAAAACAGAGTTTCAAATTTACCCCTCAATTTGCAAACAAAACATTTGTTCTATCAGGAGAGGCCTACCTCTTACAGGTTACCCAAAGATTGTTCTATTCGCGGTGCAAACAAAACACTTCTTCGGCGATGTCTACCGAGATAAACAAAGGCGAGTGACTCCGTCTGTCAACTCACATAACTTTGACAAGAGAATCTTATTCTAGAATAACCCCTCTTCCACCGACGGACGGGGTACAGACTAGTCATATTCTCCCGCGGAAACCTACCCCATACTCGAAGTTCTCCTGCCGAAGCAGACCAGGACGCATGCCCCCTGGGTTTCAGTCATATCCTTCCGAATTACTCGCGCTCATCGGGCGGACGGACTGGGGATTGAGACATTTCTTGCGTGAAGAGACCATTTAGGGACGGTATATGACTATTTGCTATGCGTGATCCGGGAAATGAAAGCTGGTCCACGAGCTTGACCACTCTTCCTTCGTGCGGAAAACACATTACTCTAAAGAGTGAGGAGACGATGGCTCCCATGCAATAAATATAGTCTCGCCCAAGGAGTAGGTTATAATCCAAGGGTCCTTGAACTACCATGACGTTCATTCGAACTGTCTTCCCCCTCAATGTTATGGGCACATCGGGAAGGATCCCTAAAGGTCGACTGGTTCCTTTATCAAAGCCTGTCAGATTTCTCATCTCAGGCAACAGCGATGGCGAACCAAGCGCTTTCCAAGCAATAGAGGAAAGGATACTCACAGAAGCCCCCTCATCTATGATGGTGCCAGCCATGACCATTCTATATATTTGAATGATAATTCGGAATGGTATGCTTGCTGGCAAATGGGGTCTGCCTAGTTGATTCCAGTCGAAGGATACAACTAGGTTGCTTGGAGGTGGGACCGAGTAGACGGCCGGGTATGGCTCTGACGAACTTCCTTCCTGCGGTAAAGGAATGGGGGGATTGCCCCCATGTTCGTCGGAGTCTGTGTTGATGAAGAGAATTTGGACGGTGTCATCCTTATTTTCTTCAGTGATTGTATCATTCGAAGATAAAACCTCTGAAGGCAAGACCGGGTCAACTTCCGCCTCGACCTTGTGACTTTCGTCTGGTATGGATTCAGTTGGTTTATCTTCAATGATAGGTGCTTCAGCCGACCACCTGAGCGGGCCAGCTGGGTTCTCAACTAGTGACGGACTCGGCAAGAGTTTTTTATATCCAGGAGGAAGTCGTAACGGTGAAACCGGACGATCATCCAAAACTCTTTTAGCTTCGTCTAAGAAGGGACAACGGTGGAGGGCATGGTCGCCTTCACACAGTTTACAAGGAAATCTAGCTTTCCCTTTTTGTCTTGGGGCTTCACTTTCACTAGTTGACGGTGTGCTTTCAACATGATCTCCAGAGATTGATGACATCGGATTGTGAAAACGAGGAGACCAGTCCTTTAGTATCCGGGGGATGCAAGGACAATCTCTGTGAAAGTGGTCTCCTCTGCAAATGACACATGGCGATTTATGCCTGGTCGGTGCTGTGTGTGGATTTTCGTTAGACGACACTCGTTTTCCCTTATTCGCCTTTGGCTCCTTCTTCTTTTTCTCTTTCTCCTTCTTTTCCTTCTTCTCCTTAGGAGCTTGGATTTTAGCTTTACCAGTCCCGTTAAGCGAAGAGGAAGGAGGAGAGGAAGAATTAGAGGAAGTAGAAGGCTGGTGGGTAACTCTGGACTCGTCTAATTGTTGATTTGATTGTTCAGGAATAGTGGTGTTCTGAACGAAATTGGTTGAGAAGAGCCATACTGGAAAGACAATTGTCAGTCCTGGAAGCGACAATGTGGCCATATGGGGCGCACCAACATCTTTCCAAGAGGAGAAGGGACTAGGATTTCCACCAAGGGGAATTCCTTGGTTGGTAGGCTCCATTTTCTCAACCTAAAGATCAACGTAGGAAAAGGGTATGAATATTCCGTTTAAAATAAATTTTAACACGCTTTGACACAACTTGTTTTTTCAGTTTTAAAGAGTTGAGAAAAAACAAAAGATGACTCTAGTCTCCTTCGATTTTTAATGAGCCTGAAGTGACAAGTGCTCAGATGGACCTTTTCCGTTAAGGAGTCCGAAAAGGAATGAAAGGGACTGCTCTGGAGGTCTAGGTAGAGGCAATACCAAACCAATCGCAAAACTGCAGAATACGTTTTACGGTACGGCAGTCAATCTTCCCGAATGCTGTGTTCGGTGCATTGTGATCAGTAGGGCGGCCGACACGGCTTCCTATGGATAAAGGTTTTATGCCTATAGGGGTCTCCCAATATATACTCAACGGTACGTGGGAGCACAAGTCCGTACTGGCACTTATCGTCTCAAAGTGGAGGAATCACCCAACCATCAGTGAGGACAACAGTTACCAGGCTTTACGATGCCGGAATACGTCTCTAGCCTAGACCTCTAAATGTTGTGCGTTAAGTTACAAAGCGATGTTAAGTTCATTGAATTTATTTTAGGTTGATCTTTCTTATGAAGTTTGCCTTTTGGGATCACCACGAGATGTAGATATAATTCCTAAAATGCAATCTAAAGATGATAAGCAAGATTTTATCTCTTTTCAGCAATGAAAATCCTAGCTACAAGGGGAAAAGAAAGACACAATCTTTTCTCAAAGAGCAAAGAGCACACTGTAAATGAACTTTTCCTATGCAAATGCACATGTGCATGTATTTGTTTTTCACTTTCTTAATACTGATGCCTAAAAAGAAAGTTGTTGTACAAATTTGAATTCGCTTTCAAGTGAAAAACACAAACAAGCTTCTTTTCGAAATCAAAAGGTAGAGACGATTACGACACTTTATGATTTTGAAGTAAACACTTGTTTCGACACTAGAAATTCACAAATTCAAGCCAAAGGCAAAAGTAAAAACATAATCGACTGTCAACAACAAATAAACTTTCTCCTAAGATCAAAATCGACACTTACGACAGATCTAAATCCAAGGACGACAGTATGACTAGTCTACTTTTGCAATGGGAAACTGTAAATGACGTAACAAACACACACAAAAAAATACAGTTTCTTTTATACAACTGAGGCGGAATTAAGGCAAAGAAAAGGGGCTTTTAAACAGACACACACATTGATCACAGGCTGCAAAAATCAGAGGCAAAACTGGAAAAAGTGAGCGAAGAACCTCAGCTGCACAGGGCTGAGATGATCAACGCACCTGCTACACAGAGAAACTGAATTGCAACGCAGGTAGCCCTCTCGGGAACTACGCTGAAATGCAGAGTCTCTTCACAGAACCTGCGCTGGAGCAGAAACGAGAATTCTCTCCGGGTTCTGGGTCACGGTTTGCAGTTTAATCTATGGTTTTTGGCCGGGTAAAAGCAATCAGTAATGCACAATCAGAGGGTTGATTTAAAAGAGGTTTAAGAGCTATCACAAAGGGTAATCAGATCATTTGTGAATCAACTGTTCAGATCATAAACAGATCCAATGACTGGATTGAAGTAGCAGATGTCTACTTTGCATTTGTAAATGGCAAATGCAGTTCGATTCGCTACTTCTAAGTTTATGAAACAAACAATCAGAGAAACACAAACAAACTAACTAGACACGATCCCCAGCGGAGTTGCCATTTTGTTATTGGGAAAAGTGTCTATTCAGAACGACCCTATCCCACTGGGTTGTGACAGAGACCTCAGAAACAAACAGGGAAAACTACTCTTGTATTCTCCTTTATGAACTATAAACGAAGAGGAATAGGATGAACCAACCTGTGTCTTGCGCTAGTCCTTTGATCCAATCTCTCTTCTCTTTGACAACTTCCAGCTACTTGCTCCCTTACTCGCCCAGCGTCACCAAGTTCCTGCAAGATCACAGAAGAAGGAAACTACACAAAGACTTGGATTTATGTTCATAAAAAGCTTAGGATCAGATTTAAGCTAAACATACAAATATAACAAACATCAGTGATATACAAGCATGTAGGAGAAACTCAAATAGTTTTATTGATAAAACAAGAAGATCCAGGAGGAGTTACAACCGATGATTCCTGATCCAGCATCAACCTCCCAGCATAGAATCCCCTCTTCACCTCCCACAAAGCATAAATCACCCAATACTCTGATATCTATCTCAAAACCAACAGCAATTCTCTGCAATGTACAAAATTCCAGCCTCTGGATCTCTTGGTGAGGGATCCATATATAGATGTATGCAAAGAGGATGAGTCAGCTCATGAATTGATTAGTGGTCTTTCTCTGTCAGTTCTTGCTTCCACTTGGAGACTGAGAGCCTCTTACTCATCACTGGTCGAATTCAGTGAGGCAAGTGTCATTGGAGAATATTTTGGAAGCTTCCATTGTCTCTCCACCTCGTGGAATGACTCTGCCACTTGTCATTTCCCACTCAATGCACCTTGGTAGTGCATTCAAGTGCGTTGCAACGCACCTAGCCAGTGTAGCAGCCGAAATGATCCTGGTGGAGAACTTCTGGGAGAAGATGTAATTTGTTTACCTTGTTTCTTTAGGAGCTGGAACAACACTTTTAGGGACTTAGGATCCCTTGGTTTATGGACATTTCATGCTTATAGCTGTAAGGCACAAAAATGTCTATAACACCCGAGAAGCAGGCCTGCATGCCCAGAGCACCCCAAATGCCCACCTCCTCTGCCCCCCGATGGCATGCAAGTCGACCCACCATCGCCCTGACCACCCTGAACCGGGCCACCACTGCTAATCACCATCTTGAGCCTAGACCTAGACGTGTCCACGCCAGAATTGCCTGAATTAGGTTGCAGCTGGGCAGAGGAATGCCCCTAGCGAGGAACAGGGTGCATGGTTGGCTTCCTGACACTATTGAAATGAACAAAGGGCCACTCGCCTGATACCACCTAACTTCATGCACAGAAGGAGACACCACTAGCCCCAACTAAACCTCCACACCCCACGATGCCAAGAACACGCAGTACACAAAACACCCACCCACCACGAGCCAGAAATATGCACCTCCCCTGAAGCAACCACCCACAGGCCCCACTAACTAGAGCCCGAGATTGTCGCTCCAATGGCTCCATCCAGCAACACAAAAATGAAACAGAAACAACAGAATACCACCCCAAACAGACAACCATACCCTGCTTTCCTTGCACGCTCACATTGACGAAGCCAAATTCGGTAATTGACAACGACACACACCCAGAAGCAGGGGAGGAAATGCTGATGGCAATGTCGCCCACTTGCCCAGACAGGGGAAACTCTACAACTCTTGCTTCTTCCCACAATGCCCACAACACAGACACCGATACTCATGCATACACAAAATGCTCAACGAACACCCCCGCCACCCTCCATAACATTCAAACACTTGCCACCACCTCGAGACCCAAAGCGACATGAAACCTCACACGCTGAAATTTACTCTCTCCCGTACTCAAGGTGTTATGGGAGGGCAGGGAGGCTAGCCCACCCACCTGAGGCCACATTCCTAACATGAACACCCACGTGTTCCCTCGCGAATGCCATCCTCTTCGCTTCTCACCCCCATCGAGGAAAATTTATTTGTATATCTTGACTAGTGTTAAGAAGAAAATGAAAATTGCCAAGATTAGAACTAATTCTCATGAGCTTCGTAGTGAAACTAAGCATTGGTTAATTCCTAAAACACCTTGGGATGAAAGAATTTTTCACTTGTGAAATCCTAGGAGGGTTCAAGAAAACAAAAAACAAAAACAAAACAAAACAAAAAAACTCTCTTAAATTGTCCATTTTATACTCACATTAAGACATATTCTCTTTTATTTTCCATCTTATACTCACATTCACTTTCTCTTAGATTGTCCATCTTATAATCAAATTAAAACACTTTTGGTTAGATTGTGCATTTTATACTCACATTCAATCCCCTTTAGGCTTATAGAAATTACTAGTCACAAATTTCAACTTTTTGTCAATGAGGTGGGGAATTAAACCTGCTAGCTACCACTAAAGCTATTGTCATTTGACAACATTTATAACTTTTTAACTCATCAAAACTATGGTGATTTGGTAGCCCTTTTCTCACTTATTTTTAAGCATAGAAATAAAATTCTAAACAATCATATTTAATCTTTTACCTTATTAAGGTTAGCTAAACTATATAACCTTTGGTGGACCTTAATTATCATCATCATCATCCTTATCATTATATATCCAATTGATCATTTCACTCATCTCTTAATATTATTATAATAATACCATAAATAAATAATAATAATTAATGTATAATAATTCAAAAAAATATAATTAATCTATTACTTTTAAAATATTATATTATTTTTAAATTATTAATTTACAATAAATTTAACTAATTTTAAAATTCTAACTTTCAAAATAAACAAAAACTTATAATCTAATTATCCACTAGAAATAATTATCTAATATTTATAATTTATTTAAACAAAATTTCATTTTTTTTAATAATTCAATGGTTAAAATAAAAAAATTTGAAATTTATTTAAACAAAATTTCATTTTTTTTAATAATTCAATGGTTAAAATAAAAAATTTTGAAATTTAAAATAACTTTTATAAAACAAAATTTATTGAATTATACATTTTCAAATATATATTAATTTTCACTAAATTATAAATATAAATATTTGCTTTTGACTAACATTTTTTATAAATTTAATAATAATAAATAATTAATTATATATTATCAAAAAATTATAATTCAAATATTTAAAGTTCAAATATTAAAATAGATATATGTTACTTTATATTTAATAACAAATAATTAATTTAATTTATAGCCTAATAATATAAATATATTAAATTTTATATATATATATATATATATATAAACCTAAAAGTTGTCACAACTATTATTATTGTTGCCATGGATTTTATAACATCTTAATCACATACAATAAGCCAATCTGATAAGTTTTTTAATTTATTAACTCATTTACTTGTATGTAATTATATTCTTTCTTTACTACATATATATTTATATTCTTTCTTTATATATTTTAAATACATTTTATGTTTTTTTCCCTTTATTCAATTAATATATTTGGAAAAACATAAATTATATATAATATGAATGATTAAGATTTTAATGTATTTTGTTATTTATCATGAGATATTCATACAATTTCATGTTAGATCGTCTCTGAACATATAAAGGGTTTCCACCATATTAAGCTGCATGGTAAATTATTAGTGCAAAACAACAGAAATTACATGCTACAGCATGGATTTGTGTGTCGGCATAGTCCAAATTCCATGCCTCAAACTCCGGATTAAATTACAGGATACAGAGCAGGTGATCCGCTGTAATCAGATGCAGCGAATCTGCAATCGAGATAAAGGTTGCCAGTAATTTATAGCACAACTCACAATTATTCTTTTGAAAACTTTCTGATAACATACGTAGATGCCCCTCCCTTAGTTTGCCAACTTTCAATACAATATAGCCAATTCAAATTGCAAGGCTTAATGCCAAGATTAATGTGAGGTTGTATGAACAAGATAGTGGTTTGGAATGTTGCATTATCCTCAAGAAAACATGATTATGACATAAATGTTCCTAATAACATATTAAGTCATAAGAAATCTGATTGACTTTTGTTGAATGGTTAGTCTTTAAAATATTTTGTGGTGCTATCATTGGGTTACCAACATGGTTATGACATAAATGTTCCTAATAACACATTGTTATTAAGTCATAGGAAATCTGGTTGACTTTTGTTGAATGGTTAGTCTTTAAAATATTATGTGGTGTTATGATTTGGTTAGAGATGATAACGGTAATTTTTTAACTTCCAAACTTACATCAGCTCTAAAAAACTCAAGTGATCTCTATGAGCTCTAGAAAACACAAGTGATCTTTATGAGGAGTAGTTGTTTTCAAAGTGTCAACAATCTAAGGCAAGGAATGGAAATGAGGGGAATACAAGTTTTACAAAGTGCAAATCACTTGGGAGAAATGTTAGATGTATATTTTAATTTATAATCTTTCCAAATTGACAAAATTTTGTTTTTTATTCTCTTTTTCTCTGTAAAAGATAGTAAATTTGGGCGCAATTTAGGAATAACTGAAAACGAATTTTTGAAAATAGAAAGAGGTTTTTTTGTTGGGAACGGGCTCATTTAAAAAAACCTCTCTTATATTTTACACAACTATCATGGTCTTCAAGATTTGAATGGATCTTTGAGGCTTATTTTTCAGGAATTTGCCAGAAAAAACTCATGGACAACGGTTGATGAGTCACTCATCAATTTGACTTCAGCATTAGAACAAATAAGTGGCAAATCAATTTTAACAAATCATGGCACAAAATTAGTCGGCTCATTTAAGGAGTGAAACCAACAAGTAATATATTATCTTCAAAATATGTAGCAGCTCCAACATTCCAGATTCCAAGGCAAAAGATTAGCACTCATAGGAGAAAATCTTGAGCAAACAAGGCACTAAATCAGTTTTCAAAAGGAATTTTCAACTCGATGGTTATCCAAATTCCATTGTTGAAGAGTGACAACTTTTTGAGTAGCAGGTTGAAGATAAAACCCTTATTTTCAGGTACAAGTGGCAATTAAAGGAGCACTTGGCAGTAGAGATTGAAGATTTGACTTTAGCAACATCTACCAACTCGAGGCTTTGAAGCCAATTCTGTATTTAGTTTTGTTATTAAGTGATTTCCTTTCCAAAAAATTAGGAAGAGATTGTTAGTATTGTTTTGTTATTTAAACTATTATTTTGTAATGAGAAGGGTTCAACATTTGAGAAAAATTGTATTCTGTGTATGTGCTTTGTCTTTGTTAGCTAATCTTAGGTGACTAGTGACATAAATAATGTGGAGTTTCAAGCTGAGAATTCATGTGTTGATATGACCTGGTTTGTTTCTTGGTGGATGTGTTTACCTTTGTTATTTTCATTAAATGCTTATATTCCTTATGCTTAAATGAAGGTATTAAAGTGGAATTCATGTTTCATTTACATTCTTTGCCTTTACCATTTAAGTATCACCTTTCTTATATAAACGAAACAAAATTCTTCTATTTGATGCTTTGTTTTAAACAGTGTTTTGTTTTTTTCTCCTACCACTCTTAATAGCAAGTTTGTCTAGGGATAAATCAATTATCATTCTCTTAGCCTTTGTCACTACATCCAGCTTGCTAGTAATCGTTGATTGATTTGAATTTGCTATGACTCCATGCCCATTGATGCATTTTCTCTCTACCTTACCATCATTTTCAAACCCTTATGGACCCATGATCTAGCCATTGTATTAAAAGACACAACCAATTGTTGAGGTGACACTAGGTAGTTGAATTGTAAATGAGAGATCCCTCTCTGGGTTGAAGGGGCTAGCCTTTGGCCCTAAAGATTGGTTTGAAAGAGTTGTCATAGGGGTTTTCCTTTACAACGTAGGAAAAACTTTGAATGGTAACATGTTACATGCTTCTTCCCATAAGAACGTAGATAAATCTTGATCCTGCAGCATCACTTTCGTTGCCCCAACAATGGCTTTATTCTTCCTCGTCAATATTCCATTCTTCTGTGGGTTATATGGAACTATCATCTCTCTCTTAATTCTAGAATTTTCACAAAATTGCTTGAATGAATTCGAATTGTACTCGCCTCCATTTTCATATATAAACACCTTCATCTTTCTTCATGTTTGGTTCTCCACATGAGATTTAAACTCTTGGAACCAATTGAAGGTCTTGTCCTTGGTCTTCATAAATTAGATCCACGTTTTCTTGGAATGGTCATATATGAAGGTCATGCAGTAGTTGAACCCCCCAATAGACATGAATGACATAGGCCCACCTACATCTGAATGGATCAAGTCCAAGATCCTCTTGGAGCTACTGTCATTGTTAGGAAACACGATCTTGGTTTCCTTTCCAATGGCACACCCCTTGCACACGTCATGTTGATTTGTAGTGAAATCAAGGTCACAACCTCCCTGAGCACTTTGAGTGATCCATGGTGCAAATGTGTCATTCTCTTATGCCACACTTCCTTCAAGCTACTCAGGAGTGCTTTGGCCGACTCGAACTGAAGTTTGTACAACTTGTTCCTATTGGAAATCGGGAGGATTTGTAATTTAATTTAGATTTACTTATCCATAGTAATTGCTTTTGAATTTAGTTGGTTTCTTATTAACCTTTTATCTTGATTCTTTCATCAAAAAATTACCATAACATGAACATGAAGATCACGGCTCCAAGCCAGGCCAAAATCATCCAAGGGGAAAACCTAGAAAATTATCTTCTTATAGAATTAGATAAATGAGATATCCAAGACCCATAACCACAAAAAACTTCCACCTCTAGATTCCAAGTCAAGCCTTCATTCTTTTTAGCAGATCCATCGGCAAGAGACTAACAACAAGAGATGTAACAAATCAGATCTTCCACAGACCCTAGCCGCAAGAAGAACTTCTTTCTTTTATACTTCGGCCCTCCACTTCTTTTTTTCCTTTATGCAATATTTCAAACCATAGATCATCAAGTGTATGTCCCAAATGAGCTCCATCTTCCCTTTATTTATACAGTTTAGAGGAAGTGAAAATAGACACGTCCATTGGGGAAGAGCCGATTTGTCATGTAGGTCGACTTGGCACCTAGAGGGGTTTCTGACCCAAAATTACATATTTAATTTAATTTTTCTTTTTCTTTTACAATATATCCAAATAGGACCTTGTCTAAAAAACCTAGAAGCATGAAAAACATGCTTGCCTAAAAAATAATAATATATTTTTTTTTCATTTGTTTTTTACTTAAAATACATAATGGTACAAATTATGAAGACCGAAACTAGTTAGATTTCCTTCTCATTCCAAGCACTTTTGTTGTGCTAAAGATGGAACCCTTGGGACAAATATATACATTTCCATCTCAAAAAATCACCACATAACCCTTGTCCTCCAAGGTTGAAACATAAATCATATTCTTCATGAAACCTAGAACATACAACATCTTTCACCAAGACCTTTGATTGCGTTCGTTGGGACATCCGATTAGCAGGACTTCTGATCTGCGGGACCTCCGATGCTCCGATATTCCTCACTACACAAGGCCTTAATCATCCTAAACTTCAACATGCCATATCTCTCAAACCACAAGTCCATTCCTAGACTTCCGCATACCGTTGGAAAGCTCTTCCAGAGAACTTTCCAATGAAAGGAGTCTAATTAACCACTAAGTCTATCTTCTGCCTCAAAATATGGCTCCAAAGTATCTACCTAGCTGGAATCACAACCACCAAGGCATGCAGCCCCATCATCAGGCTGAGCCTTGTTTGACATCAATGCCAACACTTACACAGCCAGCCACCTTCATACCATCAAATGTCCAACAAGTAAATACCCATATATTACCTAGTATTACATATCAAGAACAATAAATCTAAAGAGTTGACCAAATTCTCCTAAAAAAACAAAGGAATGACTTTTGAAAATCACAAAGATTTTAATCCTTAGATCACCTGCACCAACATAAAAAAACAACTAAATCCACCATAATAACGTATCTCCCATTGAAAAATCTCTTTAAAAAACACTATTAGCTCCATTCTACTTATCCTTTGGCATTTCCACAAACGATGCGAAAGAAAAAGAAATGAAGGTGAAAAAGGAGTAGTTTGCTGACCAGTGGGACAAAAAATCCCTAACAGAGTTAAATTAACAGCTCAATCACCTGCAACAAATATTGTTCATGTCAGAAGCTTGGTTGTATCAATTTGTGAGCTTGTTACACAAAAAAACCACTAAATTACCATAACTTAGTCGTGCAAAATTATTCAAATGACCTTTACAAGTTCAAGGATTCTACGCATTGGATACTGGAAATATGGAGTATTACAGTAAAAATTAACATAAAGTCGGTCATCTAAGTTTATTTAAAACTTTGTCACCAAAGAAACAGTAATACCCTAAAACTAGCAAGCCATCCCACATTGCATTTAACGAGAGTCTTTTCTCCTCAACGACACCCCGAAACCCAATGAGCCATCCACATTCAATCAATGTTACCCATTGAAACAAATATACCTTTGGTTCCTTGGCATTGTCTTTTTAGTGAGGGGACTGTTAGAAGGTTGGGTTAGCTCATCATTAATTTGAATAATAAGAGGATTGAATTGCAATAGGCAAAAAACAGAGAAACTAATGGTCCCACAAACTATAACTAGTCTCGTGGACATTAAAAATTTCATTCATTCATTCCTTAACCCATATTACATTTTTGTTTCTAAATTTTAATTACAATGTTTTTTATTTCACTCCACGTTTCACAATAGCGCTTGCAATCGCTACTTCAAACGACAACCATGAAACGTTTGTCGTCCTCATAACCATCATGAAAACTTAACGACTGCACATGTGTCATTTCACAGTATGAACTGAGAAGGTAGTGGATATATGTGCCATAGTTATAAGAATGGTCCTATTTGTGATCATCAAATTCTGTTGTAAATTTCCCCACCAATTTTAATTTCCCTTTTCAACAGATGTAAAAGATAATTTATAAAAACCTTTTATTCCTTAATTATATTGGAACAATAAAATAAACATGCGAGGTGGAAGAATAACAAGGGGTTGCGTGGCAATTAGTCCCTGCCTGGAAAGGAAGACGAATAGGAGACATTCACTTTGGTTGTTGGGGTTTGCACTAGATGCCAACAATATCTAATCAGTCAATTGAATCAGAAAAGGCTACTGCTTTACACAGGTAGTCCAGATGTTGCCTTGATAAGAAAGCAACTCCCACAACAGTAAGTTTTGAAATTGCCTTTGCTCACACCACCTACTGGCACTCAACAAGTACATTCATAATTGATTATTGGTTGATCCAAGTGCAATATCAGATGAAACTATGGCCTCACTCCACACAGCAAGTGCTGAGTGGATGCAAAAAATAAGAACATATATGAGCAAGGAGATCAAGTAGAAAGATTCAGTTATTCAGCGATTGTAGGCCCACTTAGCATGCGTAATAAGCTAAAATGGAGGTTGTTCTCCCGGTCACATCGCACATTCTACAACATCAGCTTGGGAAACACCAACGAAGGGGAGGATAGCCAGGAAGGCTTGAAGACCTGCTCTGGAAATCTAAATACTATAAGGTGTTGCCACATGTGATGGTCCACAGATAGTACCTAGCAGCTTATAGATCAAACATGATTTAAGTATGATTGTTTTATAAGCAAGCCTAGACACAGCCACGTACCTCTCATTCCATGACCGTGAACCTGCATGCATACTAAATGTCTTATTCTGGATCTGGGATGCATGCATACCAAATGTCCGGATCTGGGAGGCTTCTCTTTCAGGGTCGATGAATGCCAACCTGCATGTATACCAAATAATGTGACAACCAGATCGGTGTGAAGGCAGAAAACATGAAATTTTGTAGAGAGTCGTGCATAGTCTAAGCACAGTTAGGAGACCAACAAACTCAGATTACATGTAGCAGATTCATAGCCAGTAAACTAAGATTACATGTAGTAGCTTCATAGCCAGTATTCTCGGATGAGATGAGGGGGTTAACCCAGATCATACAGCAGATAAAATTGAATCGTGAGTGTTGTTACAACCCTTTCGAGATTCGAGGGGAAAATATGGACTCTCAATTCCAGTGGCAAGCGACTTGAATTTTCTATCCCCTACATTCGGAACAGATACCGTATTGGGAAAGAGATATGAAGATCACCCTGCGCCAACAACGGAAGAATAAGATCGTTGGTAGGAAGAGGAAGAATACCGATTTGGCAATAATTCCCCTACAACACGAGTTAAAGCCTTCCAAATCGAGATAGAGAGTCTGTTTCATCTATGATTCTCGATCCCTATCAGATGTTCAAAAGGTGATTCAATATAGCTATTAAGAAATTCAGAAGATAGTCATCTATTAACGGTAGCTACGGCATTATCAGTAGCCGGCTCCTGGGCGGCCAAATGGGGGTATGCTTCTTAATTAAGGATCATCACCAGGGCGTAGCGGCACCAAATGGGAAGGGACGACCCTCTATGCCTCCTTTGCCCTCCTTCAAAAGCTAACCAGCCAACAAGTAAGCAGCAAGCCGAGGGTTCTTCGACCAGCCCGTGTTAATGACAAGAAAAGAGGTCCATTCAATCGAAAGCTCTCTAGGAAGCAGATGTAAGAAACAAAGTGTGGGACAAAGGTAAGTCCATTGAAATTGAATCCAATCGATAGGAAGGCATAACATTTGTTATGTTATTGATTGTGATGTTGACAGTTTCTAGAGATATTCGAGAGAATAATAGCGACGGATGTGAGCGAGTAGCAGATCAGCTATGCTTCTAGGCATCCCAACATAAAGTACGCAGTGACTCCCCGGGCGATGTCGGTGGAGGAGCTGGAGAGCACCGTAGGAGTGGAGGGGAGCGTGGATCTCGTCACTGTGGGGGTAATTGCTGCCTAGTGCTACAGAGATCATTGAACCCATGCACATGGCGCTCCCTGCTACTTCAGGAACCCCAAAAAAGAAGTGATTTGCATCGTTGTAACACAGCACACACTGCAATATACAACGCAAGACACAACAACAACATGCAACAGTTGGAACCTCATCAACATTCAACAACATGCACCACCTGGCAACTTCAACAACTGGCACCTCAACCACATGCACCACCTGGCAACTTCAACAGCTGGCGCCTCAACAACATGCACCACTTGGAAACTTCAACTTGGAAACTTACTTTAGCTTAGCAGTATAGCATTCAATATTTGTTAAATTGCGAAACTAATGTTTACATTAGTGAAACAGATTTCCAAAATAAGTACACATAATATATGCTTTTGGCCTCTCCGCCTCGGGAAGAGGCCAAATAAGATGGTGAAACGATATGCGCCTGAAAACTTTGGTTTATAAGTGATCTTGACTAATAACAAACAGGTGAATTAATTATTTAACATCGCCAATCGATTATAGTCCCATGCCATTGCCAGATGGCAGGGACTAATAAATAATAAGGACCTCACCTGATAAAAAGCACCTCATTCCATTGTTTGCTTGTCCAATGAACAAGGTGTTATTGTGTAAATATTTTTATTATTATATGGGTTTGGGAATATATATATATATATATATATATATATAGATATATATTAAAGGTGTTGTTAAATTTTAAAAACAAAGGAGAATATTTTTGTTGCATACATAAATTAATTTTTATATATTTAAGATATATTATTTATATATTTTTAAATAATAATAATAATAATAATAATTTATTTTTTTCAATTATAAGGATGAGAATTTATTTTTTAGTTGGCAAAACTATATGTAAATTTATATAATTAGAGTTATTGTGTAGTGTACATAATTGGTAGAAATTTTCCCATAAAATGTATAGACTGATCTAAAATAATTTACCTTTGAAATATATATCTCGTTCGTGTTGGATTTAGTCTTGTTCAAATTTTATGGAGAGAGTTTAAGGGTGAGAACTAAAGATTAAAAGACATGACTAAATCTTAAAAATTTCTTATGACACGTCACATAAATAAATAGATCGTTTTCCATAAAATATTAAGATTAACTTTATCTTAATTTTAATTTTAAATAATTATAATAATTTAATAAAATTTATATATTTAATTATCTTATAAATAATAACTTCTAAACTAAATAAAATATTTAATTTATAATTACGCTAATATGCATTCTTTTATGAGGTTTTCCTCATGACCCTGTTGAAGATTCGTTGTCCTCAAAATCCCTTTATCTTTAACCATGTGATGCACAAAAATTTAGGACCTTTCTAGGCAGAGGAATAGAATACTACATGTATGTGTGCAATGGAAGTGAAGTGCAAGAACATGTTAGGATTTCAAGCCTACATGACCCATCTTCTCTCTGCTCTGCAAAAGATCTAGAATAGGTGGTTTAGCCTAACCCAACGCCATCCAGCCATTCAATGTGTACCCAACATGTGCCTAATTCACACTTCAAAAGAGGGTTTTGCCTATAGTCGAGCTTTGAATCTTTGCCTCGTGCACAAAGAAAATATGATGATGACACTAAAGATGGAAGAATCATCCCTCTGCCAAAGTTGTAGAGTAACTCCTGGCAAGGAAAATGACATTGGCCTCCTTCATTTCTAGATGTTGTAGTAATGTTGATATTAAGAAACGCAACATGATAATGGCTCCATTGATATGAGACTTGTGACTCTGTATAAGCTCGTTCCGATGGCAAAAGTGTTGGTTTTGATACCCTTTTTAGGGGAGCACTCATTACACATTAGATGTTGAAATGTAAGGTCACATCGTGGAATCCCTAGTGAAGTTTTACAAGAGTTATACAAGTCTCATGGACATAACCATCATGCAACAATAATAGGGTTCAACTTCCTTTTCTGATCATATGTGATGTCCTATGGAACTATGCATGGTTGCTTATATGTTGAGCATATAGTATTCTACAAACACCAATGTGTTATTCTAATTATATAATGTAACTAAAAAGCCAATGCATGTGTAAATTGTTGCCTTGGAATGTACCTTGGGATCCATTGGCGTAGGTCTCAAATAGGTTTGCAGTGGGATCTTAATCAGTTTAAAGGTTTGGAGAATTATGTATTATATCAAAATCTTTGCTTAATATTGAGACAGATACAATGATATGGGAGAAGTGTACATCATATCAAAAATTTGCTTCATCTTACCCACAATATCTGTGGGTAAGATGAAGCAAATTTTTGATATGATGTACACTTCTCCCATATCATTGCATCTGTCTCAATATTATATATATATATATATATATATATATATATATATATATATTTCTGGAGTTTCGTTAATATACATTGATTATTATTTAGAGGTCTAATATATCATTTTTTAAAATCCTCCCTACAAACATAGTGATATATTTTTGAATTTTCTTAAGATGTATTTATGATTATTCTTAATAATATTATTTATATTTTTATCAATCAACATCTCTATAGATAAAAAAAAATTTATCAATTTTAAATTTATTAAAACCTTGATACTACATATAGTTACATATTTAGTTACAAGTTGTTTCAAACATTCTACATTTTCTTGAAAGATCAAGCATTATTGCAAATGGTGTAACTTCTCACAAGGCAACTTGGACCAATGAATTATGCCAAACTAAACCATTGAATTTAATTGGAACAATATTTTAAAAGGCATCTCCAAACCTTTGAGAAGGCTTATGATTGACAACAATTTAATAGGGGGGAATAAAGAAACGGATACCATGATTGATCTAGGTGGATGTTGGTGGCCGCCCACCTATGCCACTTGGACCCCCACAACTGTCTCTTTCAGTTTTCAGTTTCCTTAATTGTAGCACAATTTACTATTTTTAGCAGTTTTTCGAGTCTTGAACTTCCGAAGCCGTTTTGAGGCCCTGAACGACGTTTTTCGGGAAATTTGGGAGCAACATAGGTCCATGGTCGAATGTTACTCTTCTCAAAGTTGTAGTGCTTGGATAGATATTTCTAGCGAGCTATTGTACGTGTCAAATGGAGATCGTATGCCAAAGTTACGACCCCAGGAAGTTGATGTACCAATTTACCCGAAACGGGGCCCACAGTTTGGCATTTCATCTTCAAGGGTTAGGTTTTTGGATGTTTAGGGTTTTGCATTGTTTCTCAACAATAAATAGGCCTTCGAGCCTCATTGCAACATAGTTCGGAGGCATGTAACTGCAACATCTCTTCTCAGAGATAAAGCTACCATCGCCCTAGCTAGTTTATTTCCATTTCTGTTTGTAAGCATATTTCAGTGTTTTACATTAATGAAATGAAGTATTGTTTCCGTTGCATAACTGTATTTATGGTTATTTCTGTATTTTGTTGCGTTCATGTTTAAATCCGGATCAGTGGTATCAAAGCGGTCTGCTCTTTCTCTATTTTTCTTTGCATGTCCCCAACGAGGTCGGGATATAAGGAGTTCGGGCTTGAACTGGTCGAACCTTTGCAAGACCAGCCTCGAAAATCCCAACAGCCTCCCATGGCGGATGAAGAGAAAGACAAGGGGCAGGAGATCCTATCAAAATCTTGCTTGAAGAAGCCCGCGAGCGACAAAGGAGCGTGAAGATGGATAGCTTTGCCCAAATCCTTCAACAGCTACCCAGAGGCGACGCATCGACTTTCAACAACGACTTTGGAAATGCCACGCCCTTTAAGGTACACGTTAATTTTGAAATCCCCATCTTCGAGGGTCAAATAGACGTAGATGTCACAGATAAATGATTAAATCTGCTAGATGGGTATTTTTCTGTTCATGATTTTTCCAGTCGAGAAAATGTTATTTTTTATCTTCTCAAAGCAGCCCCCCACATCAAGGACTAGTGGGAAACCTACTGCGAGCAAAAGGATGAAAGTACAAGCTCACTATTTTTAGCTGCACTCACTTCGAATTCATTCTAGGATGCCATTAAGGAGCAGTATTACCCTGTCAAAATCTATGAGGACAAATACATAAACTGGACCACATTGCGGCAGGGAAGGGACCAAGATGTGCCAGAGTTCACACACATTTTTCATACCATTTGCACACAATTGGGTATCAAGGATTTTGAGCTACATTTGGTACTCAAATACCATGGCTCCCTACATGGATACATCCTGGAAGAGATGGAGTTCCTGAACATCTCTTTGCCCATCACAGCATACTGATACGCTATTAAGGTCGAGCAAAAGTTGAAATAGAAGAAGCGAGACTTTGGATCTACGAATCCGAAGACTAAAAGACAAAGCCAAGACGGGGCAACCCAAGACAACTTGTCGAAGCCACAAGAAAAGAAAAACACCACAAAGTTGAAGAAGGACAAAGGAAAGTGGTGTGAGTTCCATAAGAGCCCCACTCACAACACAAGTGAGTGTCGGACCAAGCAGTTTTTGGTGGCCGAGTTGAAGGCTTCCGAATCAGATGCATGTTCCGACCCTGAGTCAGAACCTGACAAGGGGAACGATAAACGGAAGCAAATCATTGATGCGGAGCCCAATGCCACTGTTTCCACTGCCAAGATCCAGAAGAATGAGCCTAAAGATCCTGAGGAGGGGGAGCAAATTTTCCACTCACAAATGTGGGTGAAGGGGTCGTTGCTTCAATTCATTGTCGACAGTGGCAGCTAAAAGAACCTCATTTCAGCAGAGGTCGTGAAGTGGTTGGTCCTACCGGCTACACCACACCCGCAACCGTACAGTATCGGGTGGCTTCACCAAGGATGAGATATCTGAGTTCACCAACAGTGCTGCCTTCCCTACAGCATCAAACCCTTCATAGACGAGGTATCCTGTGATGTTGCACCTCTGGATGTTCGTGATTTATTATTAGGCCAGCCATACTTGTGGAGGCGACATGTTGTGTATGAGTCAAGGCCTCGAGTTGTTATTATCACTTTGGGTAATTCATTATACAGGATACCGAAGGTAGCCACACCTACCACCACCTCTTTGATCACTACTAAGAAAGGAAGCAAACCCATCTCCCAGACTAGGAAATTCATTTTCTGTCTAGTTCGCTCCCAAAGTAAGGGGAAGATCATCGCCACATCCATGACCTCCACGACAAGTTCCCCGACGCAACAGCAACAACAAAGGGATACGTTCATGACAGAACATAGGAACAACTTCTCCTCACCCACAGGGGTACCACACAAGTTTCAGGTGGGAAACAAAGTGTGGTTGCATCTGCAGAAAGAATGCCTTACAAGAGCCCATCAAAAGCTCCAACTACTTTCACATGGTCCTTACACCATTACCAAGGTTGTGGGAAACAATTTTGTGGAGCACAGAATTCCCCCATTCCTTCGCTTGCACCGAGTGTTCAATGTGGACAATCGTTGATCTGATAATCACCCTATGAGTGACCTCAGTTAAAGATTTATTGAATAAAGGTATTACAGACTCATGTGTTGGTGTGTGTCTATGTTATTTAAGCAACGGATCGATCAGATTGCAAATACACAGACACTTGAAATGGAAAGACAGTAGAGAAATACAGTAAACAAATACAAGAACACAAGAAATTAATAAGGAGTTCACCCTATCCTCCAAGGCTACATCTCCAATCCAGCTCTCAGTGGGGGCCTTATATTATTGTGTTTTAAGCAGAGAATTACAATGCAGGGACTTAATATGAGTCTCCTGAAATAGGTTTGCTTGGCAGGGTGGTTCTTGGATTCCCCAAGCCACTGGAGTGCATAGACTCATTTGCCTACCAGCTTTGTGAACTTCTGGTCTATAATGGATAGAGCCCAATGTGGTGCTCAGTCTGGACAGATCCTCTATGGGATGGCTTGAATCTCTCAAGCTCTCTGGTGCTCGATGCTACCTTTGGTCAGCTCAGCCCTCTGTCTTCTTTCTGCTTTTTCTTTGCTTCATTGTCTTCTTTGCTTCTCTGTGTTCCGTCCTCCTTTCAGGGTTCTAGTTCCTCTGTCTCTCTCTATGTTCTGTTCTCGGTTCATGGCTTTAAATCCATTCATTCCCATGTTTGTTCAGTTCCTCTTCCACCTCCATTGAATTGCCTTCTGCAGCTGCGCTTGGAGTTCACTGTTCCGCGTCATCATCAGGCTCACAGGGAGTGGTCACATGTCCTCCTGTAACTGCGCCAGCCTGCTTTGTCAGTTCAATTCTTCAGTTACGTTGTGGAATGAGTCTTCCTTCACCGTGGCGGTCAATACGGACCTCAAATCTTTACAAACCGCAGCTTAATCCCACGTCAATTTCGCTTCCACATTGGGTGCGATCTCAGCGTCCGATCTGGATCCCCCAGATCCAACGTCGTTCGCTCATTTCGCGCAGTTGACTAGCTCGATCGTTAGCGCGCGATGAGCGGCGGTTTTCTCTCTCCTATGCTTGCCACGCGTCGATCACTGAGTGGGATCGCTTTTCTTTCATCCAAAACCGCTTACCGTTCAAGGAGCCCTCGATCAATACCGTCGGTTTCAAAGCGGGTCTTGCCTTTTAGTTTTAGCCTTTTTCGCCTTTCGCCCTTCGTTTCTCCGGCTCTCCATGTGACCAAGCGCTCAGGGCTTCTCCATTTCGAGCCTTTTTTCCCAGCGATGCGCGATTAGCGCGCGCATTAAAAACCTCCTTTGTTTCCCAATTTTTGCCTCCCAAGGGCTAATTCCACCTCCCGCGCAATCTCCATGGGCCTCGGTCAGCGCGCTTTGACCGAGGTCCTCGTCGTTCCACGCTGGCTGCCATTGCCATTGGTTCAGGGTGTTTTTTATCGTTGTTTTGAATTGTTTAATGTTTGTCCTGACCTGGTACAGCCATGGTTCTTTTGACAGTTCTTTATGGATCCAATTCGGATCAGTCGTCAACCATGTTTCCCACCATTACTGGACACGTCAAAGATTGCAGAACAGCTCACGAGGGACCAAGTTCAACATATGGAGGAACTCAACGCAATGGGGACCATTGCTTCTTAAGGGGGGAGGAATGATCCATTTGGATGTTGGGGCCACCCACCTATCCCACTTGGACCCCCACAACTGTCTCTTTCAGTTTTTTAGTTTCCTTAATTGTAGCACAATTTACTATTTTTAGCAGTTTTTCGGGTCTTGAACATTTGGAGTTGTTTTGAGGCCCTAAAAGACGTTTTTTGGAAATCTGGGACCAACATGTTTCCATGGACCAATGTTACTCTTCTCAAAGTTGTAGTGCTCAGATAGATCTTTCTAACGAGCTATTGTACGTGTCAAACGGAGATCGTATGCCAAAGTTACAACCCCGGGAAGTTGATGTACCAATTTACCCAAAACGGGGCCCACAATTTGGCGTTTCATCTTCTAGGGTTAGGTTTTTGAATGTTTAGGGTTTTCCATTGTTTCTCAACAATAAATAGGCCTTCGAGCTTCATTGTAACAGAGTTCAGAGGCATGTAGCCGCCACATCTCTTCTCAGAGATAAAGCTACCATCGCCCTAGCTGGTTTATTCCCATTTCTGTTTGTAAGCATATTTTAGTATTTTACATTAATGAAATGATGTATTATTTCCGCTACATATCTATATTTATGATAATTTATGTGTTTTGTTGCGTTCATGTTTAAATCCGGATCAATGGTATCAGAGCGGTCTGCTCTTTCTCCGTTTTTCTTTGCATGTCCCCAATGAGGTCAGGATATAAGGAGTTAGGGCTTGAACTGGTAGAACCTTTGCAAGACCAGCCTCAAAAATCCCAACAGTCTCCCATGGCGGATGAAAAGAAAGACGAGGGGGCAGGAGATCCTATCAAAATCTTGCTCAAAGAAGCCCTCGAGCAACAAAGGAGCGCGATGCTTGGCCCAGATCCTTCAGTGGCTACCCAAAGGCAACGCGTCGGCTTCCAACAGCTACTCTGGAAACGCCATGCCCTTTAAGGTACAAGTTAATTTTGAAATCCCCATCTTCGAGGGTCAAATAGATGCAGATTCCGTAGATAAATGGTTAAATCTACTAGATGGGTATTTTTCTGTTCATGATTTTTCCAGTCGGGAAAATATTATTTTCACTCTTCTTAGAGCAGCCCCCCATGTCAAGGACTGGTGGGAAACCTACTACGAGCAGAAGGATGGAAGTACGGGCTCACTATTTTTAGCCGCATCCACTTGGAATTCATTCTGGGATGCCATTAAGGAGCAGTATTACCCTGTCAAAAGCTATGACAACAAATACATAAACTGGACCACATTGCGGCAGGGAATGGACCAAGATGTGCCAGAGTTCACAAACATTTTTCATACCCTTCACACACAGTTAGGTATCAAGGATTCAGAGCTACATTTGGTACTCAAATGCCGCGACTGCCTACATAGGTACACCCAGGAAGAGATGGAGTTCCTGAACATCTCTTCGCTCAGCACGACATACAGATATGATGTCAAGATCGAGCAAAAGTTGAAACAGAAGAAGCGAGACTTTGGATCTTTGAATTTGAAGACCAAAGGACAAATCCAAGACGAGGCAACCCAAGACAACCCATTGAAGCCACAAGAAAAGAACAACACCGCAAAGTTGAAGAAGGACACAGGAAAGTGGTGTGAGTTCCATAAGAGCCCCACTCACAACACAAAATAGTGCCAGACCAAGCAATTGTTGGTGGCCAAGTTGAAGGCTTCTGAATCAGATGCATGTTCTAACCTTGTATCAGAACCCGACAAGGGGAATGGCAAAGGGAAGTAGATCATTGATGTGGAGCCCGACACCATTGTTTCCACTACCAAGATCTAGAGGAATGAGCCTAAAGATCCAGAGGATGGGGAGCGACTTTTTCGCTCACAAATGTGAGTGAAGGGGTCACCGCCACAATTCATTATCGGTAGTGGCTGCTAAAAGAACCTCATGTAAGCAGAGGTCGTGAAGCGATTGGGCCTACCGACTACACCCACCCGTAGCCGTATAGTATCAGGTGGCTTCACAAAGGACGATATCTATGAGTTCGCCAGCAGTGTCGTCTTCCCTACAGCATCAAACCCTTCACATACGAGGTATCGTGTGATGTTGCACCTCTGGATGTTTGTGATGTATTATTAGGCCATCCATACTTGTGGAGGCGACATGTTGTGTATGATTCAAGGCCTCGAGCTGTTATTATCAATTTGGGTAATTCATTATATAGGATACTGGAGGTAGCCCCACCTACCACCACCTCTTTAATCACAGCTAAGAAAGGCAGCAAGCTCATCTCCCAGACTAGGAAATTCATTTTCTGTCTGGTTCGCTCCCAAAGTAAGGGGAAGATTGTCGCCACATCCATGACCTCCACGAAGGGTTCCCCCATGCAGCAGCAGCAACAAAGGGATATGGTCATGACAGAACACACGAACAACTTCTCCTCACCCATAGGGGTACCACACAAGTTTCAGATGGGCAACAAAGTCTGGTTTCATCTGCATAAATAACACCTTACAAGAGCCCATCAGAAGCTCTGACCACTCCGACATGGTCCTTACACCATTACCAAGGTTGTGGGAAACAATGTTGTGGAGCACAGCATTCCCTCATTCCTTTGCACGCACCGAGTGTTCAATGTGGACCATCGTCGACCATGTTTTCCACCATTACTAGACACGTCAAAGATTGCAGAACAGCTCACTAGGCACCAAGTTCAACAAATGAAGGAACTCAACGCAATGGGGACCATTGCTTCCTAAGGGGGAAGAATGATCCAAGTGGATGTTTGTGGCCACCAACCTATCCCACTTGGACCCCCACAACTATCTCTTTCAGTTTTTCAGTTTCCTTAATTGTAGCATAATTTACTATTTTTAGCAGCTTTTCGGGTCCTGAACTTCCAGAGCTATTTTGAGGCCCTAAACGACGTTTTTTGGGAAATATGGGAGCTCTTCCTAAAGTTGTAGTGCTTGGATAGAACTTTCCAACGAGCTATTGCACGTGTCAAACAGAAATCATATGCCAAAGTTACGACACCGGGAAGTTGATGTACCAATTTACCCGAAACGAGGCCCACAGTTGTGTGTTTCATCTTCTAGGGTTAGGTTTTTGGATGCTTAGGGTTTTCCATTGTTTCTCAACAATAAATAGGCCTTCAAGCTTCATTGTAAGAGAGTTCGAAGGCATGTATCCGCCACATCTCTTCTCAAAGATAAAGCTACCATCGCCCTAGCTTGTTTATTTCCATTTCTATTTGTAAGCATATTTCAGTATTTTACATTAATGAAATGAAGTATTATTTCCGCTGCGTATTTGTATTTTGTTGCGTTCCTATTTAAATCTGGATCAGTGGTATCATAGCGATCTTCTCTTCCTCTGTTTTTCTTTCCATGTCCCCCACGAAATCGGGATATAAGGAGTTAGGGCTTGAGCTAGTCGAACCTTTGCAAGATCCAGCCTCAAAAATCCCGACGGCCTCCCATGGTGGATGAAAAAAAAGACGAGGGGGCAGGAGATCCTATCAAAATGTTGCTCGAAGAAGCTCTCGAGCGACAAAGGAGCACGATGATGGACAACGTTGCCCAGATCCTTTAGCGGCTACCCAGATGCGACACATCGGCTTCCAACAGCTACTCTAGAAACGCCACGCCCTTTAAGGTACAAGTTAATTTTGAAATCCACATCTTCAAGGGTCAAATAGATGCAGATGGCGTAGATAAATGGTTAAATCTTCTAGATGGTTGTTTTTTTGTTCATGATTTTTCTAGTCTGGAAAAGATTCTTTTTGCTCTTCTCAAAGAAGCCCCCCATGTCAACAACAAGTAGGAAACCTACTGCGAGTAGAAGGATGAAAGTACGGGCTCACTATTTTCAACTGCACCCACTTGGAATTCATTTCGGGATGCCATTAAGGAGCAGTATTACCCTATCAAAAGCTATGAGGAAAAATACATAAAGTGGACCACATTACGGCAGGGAAGGGACCAAGATGTGCCAGAGGTCACAAACATTTTTCATACCCTTCACATACAGTTGGGTATCAAGGATTCTAAGCTACATTTGGTACTCAAATATCGTAGCTGCCTACATAGGTACATCGAGGAAGATATAGAGTTCTTGAACATCTCTTCACTTGGCACGACATACCAATACGCTGTCAAGATCAAGAAAAATTTGAAATAGAAGAAGTGAGACTTTGGATCTGTGAATTCGAAGACCAAAGGACAAAGCCAAGACAGGGCAACCCAAGACAACCCGCTGAACCCACAAGAAAATAACAACACCACGAAGTCGAATAAGGACACAGGAAAGTGATGTGAGTTCCATAAGAACCCCACTCACAACACAAGCGAGTGTCGGACCAAGCAATCACTAGTCACCGGGTTGAAGGCTTCCAAATCAGATGCATGTTCCGACCCTGAGTCAGAACTTGACAAGGGGAATGGCAAAGGGAAGTAGATCATTGATGCGGAGCCCAGCGCCACTGTTTCCACTGCCAAGATCTAGAAGAATGAGCCTGAAGATCCAGAGGAGAGGGAGCGACTTTTCCACTCACAAATGTGGGTGAAGGGGTCGCCACTGCAATTCATTGTCGACAGTGGTAACCAAAAGAACCTCATTTCAGCAGAGGTCGTGAAGCAGTTGGGACTACTGACTACACCACACCCGCAGCCGTACAGTATCAGCTGCCTTCACCAAGGACAAGATCTCTGAGTTTGCCAGCCATGCCACCTTCCCTACATCATCAAACCATTCACACACGAGGTATTGTGTGATGTTGCACCTCTGGATGTTTGTGTTGTATTATTAGGCCAGCCATACTTGTGGAGGCGACATGCTGTGTATGAGTCAAGGCCTCGAGCTATTATTATCACTTTGGGTAATTCATTATACAGGATACCAGAGGTAGCCCCACCTACCACCATCTCTTTGATCACTACTAAGAAAGGCAACAAGCTCATCTCCCAGACTAGGAAATTCATTTTTTGTCTGGTTCGCTCCCAAAGTAAGGGGAAGATCGTCACCACATCCATGACCTCCACGAAGGGTTACCCCACGCAGTAGCAACAATAAAGGGATATGGTCATGACAGAATGTAGGAACAACTTCTCCTCACCCACAAGGGTACCACACAAGTTTTAGGCGGGCAACAAAGTCTGGTTGCATCTGCAGAAAGAATGCCTTACAAGAGCCCATCAGAAGCTCCGACCACTCCGACATGGTCCTTACACCATTACCAAGGTTGTGGGAAACAATGTTGTGGAGCACAACATTCCCCCATTCCTTCACTTTCACCGAGTGTTCAATGTGGACCATCGCCGACCATGTTTCCCACCATTACTGGACATGTCAAAGATTGCAGAACAGCTCACCGAGGACCAAGTTCAGCAGATGGAGGAACTCAATGCAATGGGTACCATTGCTTCCTAAGGGGGGAGACATGATTCAGGTGTATGTTTGTGGCCACCCACCTATACCACTTGGACCCCCATAACTGTCTCTTTCAGTTTCCTTAATTCTAGCACAATTTACTATTTTTAGTAGTTTTTAAGGTCCTGAACTTTTGAGCCGTTTTGAGGCCATAAACGACGTTTTTTTGGAAATCTGGGAGCAACATGGGTTGATGGATCAATGTTTATTTTCCCAAAGTTGTAGTTCTCGGATAGATCTTTCTAACGAGCTATTATACGTGTCAAACGGAGATCGTATACCAAAGTTACGACCCAGGGAAGTTGATGTACCAATTTACCTGAAACGGGGCCCACAGTTGCGTGTTTCATCTTCTAAGGTTAGATTTTTGGATGTTTAGGGTTTTCCAATGTTTCTAAACAATAAATAGGCCTTCAAGCTTCATTGTAACAAAGTTCAGAGGCATGTAGCCACCACATCTCTTCTTAGAGATAAAGCTACCATCACCCTAACTGCTTTATTTCCATTTCTGTTTGTAAGCATATTTTAGTATTTTACATTAATGAAATGAAGTATTATTTCCGCTGCATATATGTATTTATGGTTATTTCTGTATTTTGTTGCGTTCATGTTTGAATCCGGATCAGTGCTATCAGAGCGGTCTGCTCTTTCTTTGTTTTTCTTTGCATGTCCCCAACGAGGTCGGGATATAAGGAGTTAGGGCTTGAACTGGTTGAACCTTTACAAAACCAGCCTCGAAAATCCTAACGGCCTCCCATGGCGGATGAAAAGAAAGACAAGGGAGCAGGAGATCCTATCAAAATCTTGCTCGAAGAAGCCCGTTAGTGACAAAGGAGCACGATGATGGACAACTTTGCCCAGATCCTTCAGCGGCTACCCAGATGCGATGCATCAGCTTCCAACATCTACTTTAGAAACGCCATGCCCTTTAAGGTACAAGTTAATTTTTAACTCCCCATCGTCAAGGGTCAAATAGACGCAGATGTTGTAGATAAATGGTTAAATCTACTAGATGGGTATTTTTCTATTCATGATTTTTCCGGTCAGGAAAATATTATTTTCACTCTTCTCAAAGCCGCCCCCCACGTCAAGGACTAGTGGGAAACCTACTGCGAGCAGAAGGATGAAAGTACGGGCACACTATTTTCAGCTGCACCCACTTGGAATTCATTCCGGGATGCTAGTAAGGAGTAGTATTACCCTGTCAAAATCTATGAGGAAAAATACATAAACTGGACCACATTTCCGCAGGGAAGGGACCAGGATGTGCCAAAGTTCACAAACATTTTTCATACCCTTCCACACAGTTGGGTATCAAGGATTTTGAGCTACATTTGGTACTCAAATACCGTGGCTTCCTACATAGGTACATCCAAAAAGAGATGGAGTTCTTGAACATCTCTTCGCTCGGCACGGCATACCGATACACTGTCAAGATTGAGAAAAAGTTGAAACAGAAGAAGCGAGACTTTGGATCTACAAATCCAAAGACCAAAGGAAAAAGCCAAGACGGGGTAACCCAAGACAACCCATCGAAGCCACAAGAAAAGAAAATCACCACGAAGTCAAAGAAGCACACAGGAAAGTGGTGTGAGTTCCATAAGAGCCCCACTCACAACACAAGTGAGTGTCGGACCAAGCAGTCATTGGTGGCAGAGTTGAAGGCTTCTGAATCAGATGCATGTTCCAACCCTGAGTCAAAACCTGACAAGGGGAATGGAAAAGGGAAGTAGATCATTGATGCGGAGCCCAGCACCACTGTTATCGCTGTCAAGATCCAGAAGTATGAGCCCAAAGATCCAGAGGAGGGGGAGCGACTTTTCCACTCACAAATGTGGGTGAAGGGGTCGCCGCTGCAATTCATTGTCGACAGTGGCAACCAAAAGAACCTCATTTCAGCAGAGGTCATGAAGTAGTTGGGCCTACCGACTACACCACACCCGCAGTCGTACAGTATCGGGAGGCTTCACCCAGGACGAGATCTCTGAGTTTGCCAGTAGTGCTCCCTTCCCTACGGCATCAAACCCTTCACAGACGAGGTATTGTGTGATGTTGCACCTCTGGATTGTTGAAAATGCAACAAGATGATGGAGCTTAGTGGAAAGGAGTCGCCTTCACTAAGTGGGCCTGCAGGCTATTTTTGGTGCAAAGTCTATTTTTAGACTATGTCTATTTTTAGACTATGTCTATTTTTAGACATATGGATCATGGTCTATGAGTTTCAAGATGTTATTTGTGGATGATTGGTCATGTTGGTAAAAATAGATGGACTTCTATTTTTAGACATATGGGCGGAGTCTATTTTTAGACTGCCAGGCTAAAAATAGAACAGTCGAATATTATTAGCTCATAATAATATTTGGACTATAAACATTATCTTATCCTCTTGGAGCACTTCAGTTTGAGCTATAGATGTGGCACATGCAGCTTTCAGAAGGAAATACATTTTTCTTATGGATTAGTTGATCTATTGCATGATGGACTTCAGACTTCAGTTAGAACTCAAGTGATTGAGTTTGGTGGAGTTGATTGAGGAGTTGATGGAGTTGTGTTCAGTTTGACTTGGTTAAACTAGTTGTATTTTAGTCTAACTGCAGAATACACTAGTGATGAGTGATGTGAATTAATTGTTAATTAATTCACTAATTATTAACTCATAAAGCAACTAAAGAATACATCAGTTAACTCAGTGCATGGACAATTCAGTGGAGACAGGTGTTAGAGGTTGAGATTGCTATCAATTGTGACTATAGTTGTGCATGAGATCTTTCACAATCAATGGGATTGAGTAATTCCAATGAGGATTGTGTGGTTCAGCCAAGGAAATACGAGTTTGGTTCATCCATTCATCATTATTCTCATGCAAGATTGCGCAATGGAGGCAGGCAAACAGTGGAGGAGATTTGAGGCATCATATCTGAGTTAGTTTGTGTGTAACAGGTGGAGATAGTACTGAGTACTTGTGAGGAGTATTGTACTATGTATTGTTACATGATCTCAATCATTATAATATACAGATAGTGTGGGGTTTTCAGTTGTATGTTTTCCCCGGGTTACATACTGTGTTAATGTAATGCGATTGATGTTTCAATGTTTTTAATTCCGCAAAATTGATGATCAACGTAGAGGAGGTTATGTATTATGCATGTATTCTGCAATAGTGTATAATCGGGATAATCTCTGTGAATAAGTGTCATATTATTCAAAATTTCTACATGGTATCGAAGCAGAGTTGATCATCAGATCTATTATTCAAAAAGTGATTACATTTTATTTCTTCAGGCATAGTCTGTTATCGGGTCAGGTAGCCTCTAGATTCATCCTTCCTTTGGAAGGTGAGATATCTGGTAAAAGCCCATACAGTCAATCTCTGTACGAGAAATACTTTGTTCTCACGAATTTTAGATCAGAAGCAGTTGAGTTTTGAGCTGGTGGAATTTGAATTTGCAGCAATGTTTTCTTGGTGTCAACGTTGCAATATCTTTCAACGGATTGCGATTGGAGTATGCTCTTGAGGGCAGCTCGAACTATATTGCATGGAAGGACAGGATGGAGGCGGTGTTAAATGATAATGCGCTGAAGGAGTTCCTAGAGGTTGAGGTCCCAAAGCCTACTGATACTGCGCAAGTTGATGCTTGGAAAAAGAAGACAGCAAAGTGTCGAAGGATTATGTTGGAGGGCGTGAAGGATCACATTGTGTCTAGCCTGCATGGAAAGGCTTCTCCATACTTGATGTGGAAAGAGTTGACAGATCTATTCCAAAGCAAGAGTGATCAGAGGAAGTTGGCGCTCAAGGATAAACTCAGAAACATTAAGTGTGAGAATGGAGACAGTGTGCCCTGGTATCTCACGAAGTTCACCCAATGCCGGGATGAGCTGGGAAGTGTGGGGGTGACTGTCGATGATGAGGACTTGGTGAGCTTGGCTCTACTTGGTCTTCCGAAAAGTTGGTATTCCTATCAGGACTCTATCAATGGTCGGGAGAAATTTCCAGGATGGGAGAGACTTTGGTCGGATCTTGTGCAAGAGGAGATCAGTCGGAATACTAGGGACGGATCTTCATCGAAGGCATCTAATGAAGAAAATTGTGCTTTGGCTGCCAAAGCAAAGAAGGGGAAGGAGGAGGGTTCTCTTTCCGAATCCAGTTCTTCCAATGATGGGAAGAAGGTTGACAAATTGAAAGTGAGATGCTTTCGTTGTCATGAGTTGGGCCATTATGCTACTAATTTCCCAAAGAAGAAATCCAAGAAGGGATCCGGGGAAGGATCAGAAGGTGGGGCACTTGCTTCACAGTTTGAGTTGGATTTCACACTCTTCGCATGCATGGTTTCATCCATGGTGGAAAGTGGTTGGTTTCTTAACAGTGGAGCTTCTTTCCACATGACCAGTGACAAGAGTTTGTTCAGTACTTTGGAGGAGAAAGATCTCCAGATACTCATAGCGATGGGTAATGATGAGAAGTATAGTGTCTCAGGTGTAGGCACGGTTATTTTTCAGAGGGAGCATGGAGCTCGCCTTACCTTGACCAATGTCAAGTATGTACCAGGACTGGATAGAAACTTGGTGTCGATCGCAATGCTGGAAGACAGAGGCTGTGATGTAGTCTTTAGTGAGGGAAAGGTTTTCCTTAGACACGTCATCACTAGACAGGTGAAGCATATTGGTTCACGGGTCAAGAACTTGTATGCTCTTGAGGTTCAAGATGCATGCAAAGCCTTGAGAAGAGAGGAAACTGATGGAGATTTGGTGGTTGAGAGGGAGCGTATATTACCTCTCAACATGCAGAGCCAGAAGAAGTCTCAGACGATTGTGGAGGAGCCACGATTGGTGCAGCAGCTTCAGGAGGTTGTGGAGCAGCCACAACAAGGGAAGCTGAGAGGAGATCGAGTAGAGACATCTACCCATGCAGAGACCTCCAGTAGGGGGAAACTTTCGAGTCAGGTGGGCTGAGGGATCACATGCAGCCATACCTCCTGGTAGGAGGTGGGGTGATGTGGATTGATCGTCCCAAGGAGGAGGGGCAGGATCCTTGAGGTACCCAACCTCTTGGATGAGACCTTGCTACGAGAGCCCCGATGTGGAGTAGTAGGAACTGACTGATTGGGTAGAGACAGATGCAGATGGAGTGGCAGAGAGAGCGATAGTGCAGGGAATCCTAGGATAGCGCATAGCTAGCAGGCTGCAACAATGCGAGAGGCACAAGTGTTTTGCATAGTGCTAGGTGGCACAGAGAAGTGTGCAATGGTGCGAGATGCATGGAGATGTTGCAGTAGCGCAGATGTCAGAGAGGGAGAACTTGTCAGTAGCAGGTAGAGCTTCAGCATCAGAGTATGTTCCTAGCCCAACAGAGTGGTCAGTTGGGAGTGTTTTTGTTCCAAGTGTTGTTAGAGCAAGTGGACCGAGCAAATGTGTTGCATGCATAACATTACAGAGGTGGGATAGGGGTTGTAGATAATCCACATCTTGTTGAGAGGGAGTGTTGAAAATGCAACAAGATGATGGAGCTTAGTGGAAAAGAGTCGTCTTCACTAAGTGGGCCCGCAGGCTATTTTTGGCGCAAAGTCTATTTTTAGACATATGGATCATGGTCTATGAGTTGCAAGATGCTATTTGTGGATGATTGGTCATGTTGGTAAAAATAGATGGACTTCTATTTTTAGACATATGGGCTGAGTTTATTTTTAGACTGCCAAGCTAAAAATAGAACAGTCGAATATTATTAGCTCATAATAATATTTGGACTATAAACATTATCTTATCCTCTTGGAGCACTTCAGTTTGAGCTACAGATGTGGCACATGCAGCTGTCAAAAGGAAATACGTTTTTCTTATGGGTCAGTTGAGCTATTGCATGATGGACTTCAGTTAGAACTCAAGTGATTGAGTTTGGTGGAGTTGATTGAGGAGTCGATGGAGTTGTGTTCAGTTTGACTTGGTTAAACTAGTTGTATTTAGTCTAACTGCAAAATACACTAGTGATGAGTGATTTGAATTAATTGTTAATTAATTCACTAATTATTAACTCATAAAGCAACTAAAGAATACATCAGTTAACTCAGTGCATGGACAGTTCAGTGGAGACAGGTGTTAGAGGTTGAGATTGCTATTAGTTGTGACTATAGTTGTGCATGAGATCTTGCACAATCAATGGGATTCAGTAATTCCAATGAGGATTGCGTGGTTCAGCCAAGGAAATACGAGTTTGGTTCAACCATTCATCATTATTCTCATGCAGGATTGCGCAGTGGAGGCAGGCAAACAGTGGAGGAGATTTGAGGCATCAGATCTGAGCTAGTTTGTGTGTAACAGGTGGAGATAGTACTGAGTACTTGTGAGGAGTATTGTACTATGTATTGTTACATGTTCTCAATCATTATAATATACAGATAGTGTGGGGTTTTTAGTTGTATGCTTTCCCCAGGTTACATATTGTGTGAATGTGCGCATGCGATTGATGTTTCATTGTTTTTAATTCCGGAAAATCAATGATCAACGTAGAGGAGGTTATGTATTATGCATTTATTCCGCAATAGTGTATAATCGAGATAATATCCGTGAATAAGTGTCATATTATTCAAAATTTCTACATGGATGTTTGTGATGCATTATTAGTCCAGACATACCTGTGGAGGCAACATGCTATGTATGAGTCAAGGCCTCGAGATGTTATCATCACTTTGGGTAATTCATTATACAGGATACCAGAGGTATCCCCACCTACCACCTCCTCTTTGATCACTACTATGAAAGGCAGCAAGCTCATCTCCTAGACTAGGAAATCCATTTTCTGTCTGGTTCGCTCCTAAAGTAAGGGGAAGATCATCGCCACATCCATGACCTCCACGAAGGGTTCCCCCACGCAACAACAACAACAAAGGGATACGGTCATGACGGAACACAAGAACAATTTCTCCTCACCCACAGGGTTACCACACAAGTTTCAGGTGGGCAATAAATTCTGGTTGCATCTACAAAAAGAATGCCTTACAAGAGCCCATCAGAAGCTGCGACCACTCCGACATGGTTCTTACACCATTACCAAGGTTGTGGGAAACAATGTTGTGGAGCACAACATTCCGCCATTCCTTTGCTTGCACCGAGTGTTCAATGTGGACCATCGTCGACCATGTTTCCCACCATTACTGGACACATCAAAGATTGCATAACATCTCCAGGGACCAAGTTCAGCAAATGGAGGAACTCAACGCAACGGGGACCATTGCTTCTTACGGGGGGAGGAATGATCCAGGTGGATGTTTTTAGCCACCCACCTATCCCACGTGGACCCCCACAACTGTCTCTTTCAGTTTCCTTAATTCTATCACAATTTACTATTTTTAGCAGTTTTTCGGGTCCTGAACTTCCAAAGCCATTTTGAGGCCCTAAACTATGTTTCTTGGGAAATCTGGGAGCAACGCGGGTCCATGAATTGATGTTGTTCTTCCCAAAGTTGTAGTTCTAGGATAGATCTTTCTAACAAGCTATTGTACGTGTCAAACAGAGATCGTATGCCAAAGTTACAACCCCCGGAAGTTGATGTACCAATTTACCCGAAATGGGGCCCACAGTTTGGCGTTTCATCTTCTAGGGTTAGGTTTTTGGACGTTTATGGTTTCCCATTGTTTTTCAATAATAAATAGGCCTTCAAGCCTCATTGTAACAAAGTTCGGAGGCATGTAACTGCCACATCTCTTCTCAGAGATAAAGCTACCATCGCCCTAGCTGGTTTATTTCCATTTCTATTTGTAACCATATTTCAGTATTTTACATTAATGAAATGAAGTATTATTTCCACTGCATATCTGTATTTATGGTTATTTTTGTATTTTGTTGCGTTCCTATTTAAATCTGGATCAGTGGTATCAGAGCAGTCTACTCTTTCTTTGTTTTTCTTTGCATGTCCCTGGCGAGGTTGGGATATAAGGAGCTAGGGCTTGAATTGGTCGAACCTTTGCAAGACTAGCCTCAAAAATGCTGACGGCCTCCCATGGCGGATGAAAAGAAAGATGAGGGGGCAGGATATCCTATCAAAATCTTGCTCAAAGAAGCCCTCGAGTGACAAAGGAGCGCGATGATGGACAACTTTGCCCACATCCTTCAGCGGCTACCTAGAGGCGACACATTGGATTCCAATAGCTACTTTGGAAATGCCACACCCTTTAAGGTACAAGTTAATTTTTAAATCCCCATCTTCCAGGATCAAATAGATGCAGATGTCGTAGATAAATGGTTAAATTTGCTAGATGGATATTTTTCTGTTCATGATTTTTCAAGTCGGGAAAAGATTATTTTCGCTCTTCTCAAAGTTGCCGCCCACGTCAAGGACAGGTGGGAAACCTACTACGAGCAGAAGGATGAAAATACAGGCTCACTATTTTCAGCTTCACCCACTTGGAATTCATTCCAGGATGCCATTAAGGAGCAGTATTACCTTGTCAAAAGCTATGAGGACAAATACATAAAGTGGACCACATTGCGGCAGGGAAGGGACCAGGATGTGCCAGAGTTCACAAACATTTTTCATACCCTTCACACACAGTTGGGTATCAAGGATTCTGAGCTACATTTGGTACTCAAATACCGCGGCTACCTACACAGGTACATCGAGGAAGAGATGGAGTTCCTAAACATCTCTTCGCTCAGCACGGGATACCGATACACTCTCAATATCGAGCAAAATTTGAAACAGAAGAAGCGAGACATTGGATAGGTGAATCTGAAGACCAAAGGACAAAGCTAAGATGGGGCAACCCAAGACAACCTGTTGAAGCCACAAGAAAAGAAAAACACCATGAAGTCAGAGAAGGACATAGGAAAGTGGTGTGAGTTCCATAAGAGCCCCACTCACAACACAAGTGAGTGTGGGACCAAGCAGTCGCTGGTGGCCGAGTGGTGGCTTCTGAATCAGATGCATGTTCTGACCTTGAGTGAAAACCCGACAAGGGGAATGGCAAAGGGAAGTAGATCATTGATGCGGAGCCCAGTGCCACTTTTGCCACTGCCAAGATCCAAAAGAATGAGCCCAAACATCCAGAGGAGGGGGAGCGACTTTTGCACTCACAAATGTGGGTGAAGGGGTTGCCGCTACAATTCATTGTCGACAGTGGCAGCCAAAAGAACCTCATTTCAGCAGAGGTTTTGAAGCAGTTGGGCCTACCGACTACACCACACCCACAACCATACATTATCGGGTGGCTTCACCAAGGACAAGATCTCTGAGTTCGACAGCAGTGTTGCCTTCCCTACAGCATCAAACCCTTCACAGACGAGTTATTGTGTGATGTTGCACATCTAGATGTTTGTGATGTATTATTAGGCCAACCATACTTATGGAGGCGACATGTTGTGTATGAGTCAAGGCCTCGAGCTATCATTATCACTGGGTAATTCATTATACAACATACCGGAGGTAGCCCCACCTACTACCACCTCTTTGATCACTGCTAAGAAAGGTAGCAAGCTCATCTCCCAGACTAGGAAATTCATTTTCTGTCTGATTCGCTCCCAAAGTAAGGGGAAGATCATCGCCACATCCATGACCTCTAAGAAGGGTTCCCCCATGCAGCAGAAACAACAAAGGGATATGGTCATGACAGAACACAAGAACAACTTCTCCTCACCCACAGGGGTATCACACAAGTTTCAGGTTGGCAACAAAGTCTGGTTGCATTTGCAGAAAGAACGCCTTACAAGAGCCCATCAGAAGCTTCGACCACTCAGACATGGTCCTTACAACATTACGAAGTTTGTGGGAAACAATGTTGTGGAGCACAACATTCCCCCATTCCTTCGCTTGCACCGAGTGTTCAATGTGGACCGTCGTCGACCATGTTTCCCACCATTAATGGACACGTCAAAGATTGCAGAACAACTCACCAGGCACCAAGTTCAACATATGGAGGAACTTAACGCAATGGGGACCATTGCTTCTTAAGGGGGGAGGAATGATCCAGGTGGATGTTGGTGGCCACCCACCTATCCCACTTAGACCCCCACAACTGTCTCTTTTAGTTTTTCAGTTTCCTTAATTGTAGCAGAATTTACTATTTTTATTAGTTTTTCGGGTCTTGAACATCCGAAGACATTTTGAGGCCCTAAACGATGTTTTTTGGGAAATCTGGGACCAACATGGGTCCATGGACTGATGTTGCTCTTTCCAAAGTTGTAGTGCTCGGATAGATCTTTCTAATGAGCTATTGTACGTGTCAAACGGAGATCGTATGCCAAAGTTATGACCCCAGGAAGTTGATGTACCAATTTACCCGAAACGGGGCCCACAGTTTGACATTTCATCTTCTAGGGTTAGGTTTTTGGATGTTTAGGGTTTTCCATTGTTTCTCAACAATAAATATGCCTTCGGGCTTCATTGTAACAAATTTCAGAGGCATGTAGCGGCCACATCTCTTCTCAGAGATAAAGTTACCATCGCCCTAGCTGGTTTATTTCCATTTCTGTTTGTAAGCATATTTCAGTGTTTTACATTAATGAAATGAAGTATTATTTCCGTTGCATATCTGTATTTATGGTTATTTATGTGTTTTGTTGTGTTCATGTTTAAATCCGGATCAATTATGGGCATGTCTTCAAGTTCTTTGAAGGGAATACAATTTTGCTACAACACCTTCCATGTCTACATCCTTGTTTCTTGTTGTGCTACCTCTTTATCACTCTACGTTCATCTACACTTCTATCAGTGTGTCTTTGCACTTTTTGGTGCAAATGCTAGTTTTAAAACATACAACATAGAGATATAAATAAAAATATGAATATATTAAATATTTATTTCTAAATATAAATAGAAATTAATCTCACATTTAACTCCACAAATTGTTACGATATTGGAGTGCATATAATAATGACAAGAGGTATTTAAGATTTGAGTAGAATGACGAACGAATATTATTCATTATTTGTGTTGTGTTTTAGTTAATATTAATTTAAAAAAGAAAAAAGAATATATATATATATATATATATATATATATTTTATTTCTTCGCATTTCTACTCTTATATTTATCTGTAAAAAATATTATAAAATAATGAATAATTAAGTATGGTTGGAGAGAAAATAGTTTTCATCCTTTTTTTTCTTTTGTTTTAATCTCCATAATTCTTAAAAAAGCTTCACACTCACTAAAACTTAATAAAAAATAGATAAATTTCTTCTTTAATAATATTAATATTAACTAAAAAAATTATAAATTAAAAAATATGTTATTAATTATTTTTAAAAATTAATGATTAAAGATATATTATTTAAAAAAGAAACATACAAAATCAAATTTAAAAAGGATGAGATGTGTATATTTTTTTTTATTTTTATAATCAATTTTTTTTAGGAATAAAAATTTGAGGCCCGTTATCCTTTATCCTTAAATGTAGGTTATCATTTTTTTTGTATGTTAGAGTTAAACTTCACCTTTTTATTTGGTCTTAACTTTAATTGATTTTTTTGATAATGAATATGATTTTCTTTTTAAAATTTTGAAAATTTAAATACAATTTAAATTTTAAAAAATTAGTTCACGGGTTTTTGGATAAACGGTGAACAGGTGCTTTGCTAAGGTACTCCTTGATGTGAAGTCACTGGTTAAATTCCTCGCTCAATCGGGATGATATATTGGACATGATGAAGATGTAGTCCTATCAAGCTTACAAATGAAAAAAAAAATTAACTATAATAGTTATACATATATATATATATTTTTTATTTTTATAAAATATAATTAATAAACAATGATTTTTAAAAATTAAAAATTAAATATTATTATTATTTTATTTTTATTTTATAAAATATAGATATAATATTGTTGGAAATAATGAGAGTGGGATGAATTAGTATTTCTCTTCAATTATTTAATTCTTAATCTTTCATAGTGTTAAATGTCATTAACATCAGTTCAAATTACAACACAGGGTCAACAGGTGGACTTATCGAGCCCTAAATCTAGTAGGCAGGTTGGTGCTAACCAAATCAATCCTACATGCAATACCTGTCTTTTTGTTATCAGTGCTACTAGCTCCCAAAGGAATTCTCAACAAAATGAGAGAAATCCAATGGAATTTCCTATGGCATGGAGTCGAGGAAAAAGACAAATGGGCTCTTTTGGGTTGGGACAAATATGCAAACTGAAGTCTGGGGGAGAGCTAAGTCTCCAAGACCCTGAAAAATGAATGTTGTATGTGGAGAAAAATGGTGATGTAGATGGATCAAGGATGTTAAGATCCCCTAGGCAATGTTTTGGAAAGAAAAATATGCTCCACAATGGCACCCCCAAGCCTTGATTAAATTTAATGACATGACGATAGGATCTACCACATGGAACCTAGCCTGGAGAAATCAAGGATTTATACAAGACCATTGTTTTGGGAGATAAGGAAAAATTGAACAACATTATTTTTGGAGGACACGTGGCAACAAGAACCTAAATTAGCTGAGCCACAAGAATAGCCCTCTTGGAGGCGGTGTAAACAAAAGGCAAACATGTGTTTCACCAGTATTAAGACCCAAGAGGCACCCATCAAAAATGGAGAAAGTGGTCCATCTTGAGCGACAATGAGTAATAGTTGTTGGCCCAAAGTTCCCAAGGAATGGACGAAGAACTCCATAAAAGAAATATACTTTACTCATAGGACGAGGACCAACTAAGGTGGGGAATGCAGGAAGGAGGACAATTCACCCTAAAGAAGGCTCGTCAATATATAATAGAGGACCAGCATGATGTAGCAACACCAGAGTGGAACAAGCTTTGGTCAACTCCTTAATGGCCAAAAACCAAACTTTTCATTGGTTGGTTATGCATAGAAAGATTCTCACTTGGCAAAACCTATAACACAGTGGATTTTCTAGTCCTTCACGTTGTAGCATTTGTCAAAAGCAGGATGAAACTATCAACCATCTCCTTAACAACTGTGAGTACGCAACTACATTATGGGACTGGGTCTCTTAGGTTTTTCGCCAAATAGATAGACAACGAGATAATATCTAATAAACATTAGGCAAATGGAGAGGAGAAATATTTAAAAATGAGGTGGTTAACCTTGCATGGAGTTTAAGCCCTAGTTTTGTGATTTAGGCAGTCTTGAAGGAATGAAACTGCTATATATTTCAAGACAAATCCTCCTCAGCCTCAACCCTGATTGCTCAAAACTTGCAACAACTACAGGAAAAATCCTTAATGACCTAACAAAACCGGGAGATAACAATCCTACATACCAAGAGAATAGAATTTTGGAAACATTAGGTCTAAAAGGAATACAAGCACCTCTCCACAAAAGGAAGGAACCACAAATTCATGGAGTTGAAACGACGTGGTTGCCTCCAACTTCGGGGTTTCTAAAGTTGAATTTTGATGGGGCCTCAAAAGGCAACCTAGGTCGAGCTAGAACAGGAGGGGCAATTTGAAACAATGCTGGTAGGATCCTTAGAATCTATTACACTCATCTGGGTGTGGCAACTAATAATGCAGTGGAGTTCCATGCCATCGAACAAGGGCTAGAGATTTTAGCCAAGACCAACACCCACCAATACACAATTGAGGGAGACTCAGCGCTAGTAATTGGGGTAGCAAAGTGTCTACACTATGGTACCAACATAGGGAAGGTTACAAAGCACTAGCGCCTGATCAAGATCTTTTAACAAATTCAGGGACACTTGGCTAGATGTGGACCTTCAAGTTCAATCTAGTTCGCAAAATAGCCAACAAGTTGGTAGACAGGTTGGAAAATCAAGGTGCTAGAGAGATGACTGTGACAAGTGAATATGGATGGGAGAAATTTCTAGAAGGACAGTTAAAGGATGATTGTGTTCGCCTAACTAAGTGGGACATGCGGGAGAGCATTCAGCATCATACTAGGATCAGAGCATAGGTGACATGCCCCATCGAGGGCCAAACCCCATGATCTGAATGGGAAAATTAGTGATTGATGTGCTAAATTCAATGCAGAATAGTAAACAAAGTGCTTGAGGATTATGAGGTAAATTGTAAGTTTTACATGAGTTTTTTTATGTGTTTTTATGTAAATTTCATGAGAAAAATAACATAAGCAAAACACTGAACAACAACATAATAGTAATACACTTAGAAATTGATAAAGGAGTTCACCACTCTTGGGCTACATCTCCTTGATCCAAATTCCAATGGCTTGACCCAATCTTATTATGCTCAAAATACTTCAGCGATAAACAGTACATAAAGTTTGTTGACCAAAAGAGTGGCTAGTTTCCCCTTTAAGGAAACATTCTTCTACAAAGAAATCTCACTCTAATGACATGACAACCTACAGTTAGTCATGAAACAATAAGCAAGGTGTTCTCAAATCAAGACCCCATACTCCATCTGACAATGACCATAACAAGTACAACAATTCACTTGAAGTACTAAATGATAGCTTTCCTCAAAGACACAATGAGAAAAGAGAAACATGAGCTACACCATAGATGTCTCAACTACTGCAGAAAACATAAGAAGATTGGAAAACCCCTACAAGGTCCTCTCCATTCTCAAAAGCCTTCAAAAACTAATTCAACCCCCTCGTTGATATTAGCACCCATAGACTTAAACCTACAAAAAAAAAAAAAAAAAAAGTGCTCCAATGGCTCTGAAACCTATTCCATTAGCTTCAGAAGATCCAAAAATGCATGTCCAGCTTCTTCTTGCTCCTCAACTAGATCAAAACTGAAGAAGTTATGCCTCTTTCCTCCTTTTCCCAAGTTCTGCAGCTAAAATCCCCATAATTCGGCCCAAACCCAGCACGAGCGCCCTGAACGTGGAAATGGTCCTCTAAACCTAACACGATTCCTACTCAAAGGGCAAAATTTTAGGGTGGATAAGAAGGCCTTTAAGGCACTAGTTCCGCAAATTTCGATCACATGGGTCCCCATAGGACTTAGGGCTATTCCCTTTTCCGTTGGCGGTTATGTTGGTAGTTAAGGATACCATTCTTTGACCAGTCACATGGCGGCAAGGTAAGCTGGCGGTGAAGGTTGGCCTGGTGGGTGGCAACAACGGTCATAAGACCTGGTCACATTGTGGAGGATTAGGTGGTGATTAATGTTATGGTTTGGGAGGGATGGTTTGCAAACAGTGACATTAAACTCCGAGTGGGTCATTCACATGGTGCAGGGTAGCATCGGTGGTTATGGTGGTAGTTCTATTGAATGTCGTGTGGGCTGGTGGTTACGGTAAATGCCACAGGTTATGTGGCTTGTCACATGGGAGTACGAGCGGAGGTTAGGGTTAATGCCACCAGAGTGGGATAGGGCCTATCCCCAGCCCCCCCACCCGCAGTCTTGTGGCGCTGGGGTGGCCAGGGGCTATGCCTTAGCCCGACCCCCCTTGTCATATGCACCCACACTACACAATATAAAAAGGTTTTCCGCCAACGTAAAACAAGGAACATGTGTGGCTCAATGGTTAATGGATCAGTTTGTGCATATGAGGTCCATGGTTCGAAAACGACAGAAGTCAATCTGCCCCTAACCCAAAATTTTAGTGGTTGCTGAGGTGCCACGTGGCAGCCTTTGGTTGGTCCACATCATTACACCACAAACCAAAATTGACCAATGAAATTCGACCCAGTCAACACTACTGAGAAATTTCCACTTGTCGCATTGTGGTTGGCTCGTGGAATCCAGTCAAACTTGCACAGTCAGTAGGTCCAATCAGCTATACGCACTGCTAACTGGGCAGCATGCACAATTTTTACCAAAATTTGCCTATTTTGGAAAACAAACAAAACATGTTTCTGGGAGCATACGATGTTTATTTTGCACAAAACAAGTTGCATCAGATTCAAGATGATGAGCACTACGCATTATTTAGGTTCCACACCGATCCGAAAACTTTGGATTTTGAGCAAATTTTTGAGCTTCAGATCACTCCTCCCCACTAGGAGATTTTGGACCCCAAAATATCACTTTCAGTTGTTGAACAATTGAGGGTACAGTTCCCTCACCTTTCCAATATCGATCCATTTGACCTTGGAACTTTTCAAGCTAATCTTGAATTGTTTGATGTACCAATTGGATTTTCTCAATGAACTTCTTGGCTTTGTCTATGTCACTATGGCCATCAATAGCAACATCCTTCCCAAGAATGAAATCTAATGGCAATATTCTGCAAAATATTTACCAAGGATAAAATCCAAAAAGACTTTGGCAAATAACCCAAACAAGCTTCACATGGAAATACTTGTATAAATGAGTGCTTGACACATTTATAACATACTGAATGTGCTATAACTACTCATCTCAAATTTTAGGATGCTTACTAAAATATCCACAAATGGAAATGCATCTTACAATATGGAATAAATTTGACTCCCAAATTCCCATACAAATTGACTCATCATGAAGCCAAAATAGCATAACAATGCCAAAGAAACCATTGTTGCATATAAGTGGTTTATTCACAAACATCACTTCTACAAAATGCCTAATTGTGGGGACATGCAACAAGTGAGATACAAAATAAATGCAATCTGTAATTAGAAAAATATTCCAACCATTTCTTACCAAACCATGTTATGGGATTTTCTTTCTGCACTTCACTTCCTTCTGGAACTGCTTCTGGAATGGTTATGGCTTGCCTTAAATATTCATCTACCTTCTCCTTCTAAGGTGATTCCATTACCTATTTGTCCTTCTTTGGATGAAGATGTGGATGCAAATTCCAACACTTTTCAATCCAATGCCCACTTTTGTTGCAATGAGTCAAAAAGTTTTTGCGAGCTTTTCTTGGAACAAATGTCTTTAAACTTGGATGAGAATTTCCCTTCTTGGTCTCATTTCCAATTTACATATTCATCTTCTTGCCTAATGCTTTCCTTTTGTGGCACTTAGCTACACAATGGTTAGGTGAATGACAAAAAGTGCACGGAAAAACATTCCACAACATGTTATTCAAATCAATATGTTGTGTGTAATCATCAAAAGCCTTTGAATAATCAAGACACTTATACTTCTTATGGTTGTCCTTTGGCTTATGAGCCTGGCGAGGAGAACTTGAATGGCAAGAAGAACTTGTCTTAGTCTCTTCTTCAACTTTCTCATCTCTTTGTGGATAAGTCTTGCATTTCATGTCCTCCTTTTGCTTTAGAAACCAAGCCAATACCAATTCCAGATGCAAATCCCAATAATTTGCCTCCTCATGTCCTCTCTTCTGAAAAAATAACAAGATACCCAAGAGCTATCGCTGGAAGACCATTCTTCCTTGTCAACATAGCCCAAACCTTCATATCGAGGTCTCCCCTTTGCCTCAATTGGATGGATAATGCCTTGATTGTTCACTCCAAGACCTCCTCCCTTGTAACCCGTCTTGGACAAGAGTGTTGCTCCTATGCCTTTGTTATGCTTCTCAAAGGCTACAAAAGAGCTTAAATCAACATTTTCATGTAAAGAAACTGCATCTAAATGCATACCATTTTCCTCATCTTTCGACTAAGGGACAAAGGTGTTCTTAAACTCTTTCCTAATTCTTGAGGTGTCTTCTTGGACTCTTGGTCTTTCTTCTTTCAACTCCTTGGAATTTGGGGCTAATAAAACCTCAACATCAACATCATGAGGAAAAAAGGTGTAGAATTGGCCATATTCCTTCTCTAAGGGACTTTCTACGCTAGCCTCTTGTGGGTACTCATCCAACAACTCCTCCTTCTTTTCTGCCCTAGATGGAGCGGTGGAGGATGCTTCAAGGAAACCTCCTTGTTTCCCTGGTACATAGGAGGTGTCCTCCATTTGAGAAGAGCCATTGTTGCATTCTTTCCATGTCCACAAGCTTGCTTAGTATTGGAGGGACTCTTTGCTGCTTTGGTAGAACAACATTCATCAGTATGTTCCTCCACAACATTATGCAACATGAGGTGCATATTTTGCTTCTCTTCCTCAGCAGCTTCAATTAGTCTTTTGAGCTCCATGTTCTCTTGTTGAAAAATGAAATAATTTCCTCTAAATCTTGGAGACTATCATGATTTGAACTCATGCCCATGCTTACTGAAGCTTCAACTGCAATTTGAGGTAGAACTGGTGGTGGATATTGTCGCAATCTTGCTCTTTTGGCCAAACCTTCTCCTCTCTTGAGATTCAAACTTGTAAGCTTCACATTCACATGAAAATAGTTAAATCACCCTAGTACAAAGAAAGATAATAGCTCTGGTACCAAATTGATATGAATGGGAAAATTATTTTTTTCTGTGCTAAATTCCAATTCATAATAGTAAACAAAGTTTTGGAGGATTATGAGGTAAATTACAAGTTTTACATGAGTTTTTTTATGTGTTTTTATGTAAATTTCATGAGCAAATTAACACAAGTAAAACACTGAATAGCAGCGTAACAGTAATACACTCAGAAATTGATAAAGTAGTTCACCTCTCCTCAGCTACGTCTCCTTGTTCCATCTTCCAATGGCTTGACCTAATCTCATTATGCTCAAAATACTTCAATGATAAAGAGTACATAAAGTCTGTTGACCAAAAGAGTGGCTAGTTTCCGTTGGGTTGTGTTATATTCTTTCCACGACTAGCCCACGTAGTTAACCGGGGGGTTAGAGGGGGGGTGGAGCCCCCCCTTCCTTGCACCGATTACGCATTGGGGGGGGGGGGTCATAGGGGGTTTGAGGGGTACAGGTAACCCCACTCTATGGGGTCCAGGGCAGCGCCCCGGAATATTTTGGTTTTGGAACATATGTTAGGTTGGGTGGACCCACCTATGGTTTTGTGCATGATTTTTGCACATGTTTTTGGATGCGATGGTTTTTGGTCCATGGTTTTGGACGCAATGTTTTTCGGTCCATGGTATTGGATGCTTCGGCATGTATAAATATGTATTATAATATTGAAAGGAACATAATGAAAAATCAAGCTGGTAGTCCCGGTTTTGGGATCCAGGGGAAAATATCTGTGTATATGTGTTTTATGTGTTATGCTCTCGCATTGTTTATTTTCTGTGTTTTTAGAATTCGTATGCAGGTAATTTCTGTACAGGATTAAAACCTACATTTGGTATTGGTGCTGTTTTGGCTTCAAGGGGACGCCTTTGTTGCTGAGGGGTTTCGCTCGGGCCTGTGGTAGACCTCGCTCAGTGGGAGATCTACGGGATCGATTCTGGTGGTGAAAGAAGATGGCGAGCAGTGGAAAGATAGAGATCGAGAAATTTAATGGTCAGAGTTTTGAGTTGTGGAAACTCAAGATGGAGGATCTGTTGGTGGATAAAGATCAGTGGATCGCGGTAGATCCAGGTACTAAACCAACGGGAGTGCCTGATGAAGAATGGAAGAAGTTGGATCAAAAGGCAAAGAGCACAATACGATTGTGTATCTTAGATTTAGTATTGTTGAATGTATCAGGGGAAGCTACGACGAAGGCTTTGTGGGAAAAGTTAGGGAATTTGTACCAATCTAAGTCTCTAGTGAATAAACTGTTCCTGCAGAAAAAGTTGTATAACCTTAAGATGAAATATGGAGACTCAATGACAAAGCATCTGAACACATTTAATATTGTGGTAAGTTAGTTAGCATCTGTTGATATTAAAATTTCAGATGAAGGTAAGTGCATCAGTTTGTTGTGTTCTCTACTAGATTTGTGGGATAGCCTGGTTATTGCAATAGGTAGCAATGCAACTACCTTGCAGTTTGATGAAATAGTCTCATCCTTGCTGACGGAGGAGATAAGACGGAAAAATATGGAGAGCCAGAATGGTGATGCCTTGTCTGTACGAGGACGGTCCCATAACAGAAACAAAAATAAGTCATCGAGTGGGAGATCTAAATCTCCAGGAAAACCTGTAAACGTGGTGTGTTGGAAATGTAGAAAGGAAGGGCACTACAAAAGGGACTGTAAATCTAAAACTCCTGATAAAGGAAAGGGATTTGATGATGCTCCTTCTGCAAAGGTGAAAACCACCTCAAATGAAGGTGGGGATGTGTACTTGGCTTCTTCAAGTACACATGTAGATCATGAGGCATGGTTGATTGACTCAGGTGCATCCTTTCACTTCACTCCCCATAGAGAGTGGTTCTGCGAGTATGAGAAATACGATGGTGGTGATGTCTTCTTAGGGGATGATAGGAAGGCTAGAATCGTTGGTCATGGAAAAGTAAAGTTGAAGTTGCAAGGTGGAAGGGTTAGAACACTTCCAAGTGTTCTACATATTCCAACATTGGCTAGAAATCTGGTTTCTGTAAGCAAGTCAAATGATGCAAGTGTAAAAATAGTGTTCGAGAAGGATACCAGCAAGATGGTTCAGGGAGCACTGGTATTGATGTGGGGAGTTCATATTGGAACTCTGTACAAGCTGCAAGGTAGCACAGTTGTTGTTGGGTGCAACAATTCTGTGGTTCCTGAAAGTGGAGCAGAAAATCTAGTGGTCTCTGGAGAGAAGACCATGTTGTGGCATCAAAGGCTTGGACATATTGGAGAGAAAGGCCTTCGAATACTTCATGGTAAAGGTATGGTAGAAGGTATGAGTAATAGCTCTCTGGATTTTGATTTCTGTGAAAATTGTGTATATGGGAAGCAAAATCAGGTGAGTTTCCCCTCTGGTGGTAAGAGGGTGAAACATATATTAGAGCTTGTGCATAGTGATGTGCTTGGACCTGTGAAGGTTCCATCACTGGGTAAGTTTGTGTACTATGTATCATTTATAGATGACTTCTCAAGGAATACATAGATATATTTCCTTAAGAACAAATTTGAAGTCTTTGACAGGTTTAAAGAATTCAAGGCTCTGGTGGAAAACCAGACAGAGAAGAAGATAAAGGTGTTGAGGACAGATAATGGTGGAGAGTTTTGTAGTAAGGAATTTGAAGAACCCTATAAGAAGTGTGGTATAGCATGGCAAAAGACTACTCCATATACACTTCAGAAAAATGGAGTTGCAAAAAGAATGAACAAGACATTGATGGAAAGGGCAAGAAGCATGCTCAGTGGTGTCGGGTTAGGATAGGAATTCTAGGTAGAGGCGGTGGAGATAGCATGTTACCTGGTCAATACATCACCTTCATTAGCATTGGAGGATAAAACTCCACAAGAGGTATGGACTGGTAAGAAACCCTCTCTTTCACATCTAAGGGTATTTGGATGTGATGCATATGTACATGTTCCAAAGGAGAAACGAACCAAGTTGGATAGTAAATCTGAAAAGTGCATCTTTATTGGGTATAAGGATGTTTTAAAGGGTTATAAGCTTTGGAACCCAGTAACAAGGAAGGTTGTGTACAACCGAGATGTGGTGTTCAGAGAGGTGAAAGATGTTATTAAACATGAATTCCAACCAAAGGAACCTGAGAAGATAGAGTTTGAGCTAAAGGAGGAAGAATCAGACTCTACAGTAGAGGAGGAATCAGAAGATGAAGAACCACAAAATCCGGGTGTGAGAAGATCAGTTTGAGAAAGAAGGCAGCCAGAAAGGTATAGTCCATCTGCTTTCTGTTCAAATTTTTCTTTATCTATCACTAATGATGATCCCAGAACTGTGAAGGAAGCAGTAGATTCAGAGGATGGAAGACTCTGGAAAGAGGCCATGGTTGATGAAATGGCATCTTTGCACAAAAATGAGGCTTGGGATCTGGTGGAGTTGCCGACTGGAAGGAAACCCATTGGTAGCAAATGGGTGTTCAAGAAGAAGACAACTGCAGAAGGAAAGGTGGAGAAATACAAAGCTCGGTTGGTAGCAAAAGGTTATTCCCAGGTGTCGGGAATTGATTTTGGTGATATTTTTTCTCCTGTTGCCAAGATAAATTCTATTATATTACTTTTATTTGTTGTTGCAGCTTTTGATTTTGAGGTAGAACAGATGGATGTGAAGACAACATTTCTTCACGGGGATCTGGAACAGGAAATCTACATGAAGCAACTTGAAGGCTTTGCAGTGAAGGGTAAGAAAGAACTGGTATGCAAGTTAAAGAAGTCTTTGTATGGGTTAAAACAGTCACCAAGGATGTGGTATCAGAAATTTGATACATTTATACGGGGACTTGGCTTCACAAGAAGCAAAGCAGATCACTATGTGTATTTTAAATTAATTGGCGACTGTGTTATTTATTTGGTCTTGTATGTGGATGATATGTTGCTGGTTGGAAATGATAAAGAAATTATCCAGGATTTGAAGACCCAATTGTCCTCCAAATTCGACATGAAAGACCTTGGCGTAGCAAACTATATTTTAGGCATGGAAATTAAAAGAGATCGGGCAAAGAGGAAGCTTTGGTTAAACCAAAGGAAGTATGTCGAGACAATATTGCAGAGATTTAATATGCAGGATAGTAAACCGGTGAAGGTTCCTATTCCTGTAGGTGTAAATTTATCTATTGAACAATGTCTAAAGACACAAGAAGAGGAAGAGGACATGTCACGTGTTCCATATGCAAGTGCATTCGGTAGCCTGATGTATGCAATGGTCTGTACTAGACCAGAAATTGCACATGCAGTGGGAGTATTGAGTAGGTTTATATCAAAACCAGGAAAGGAGCATTGGACAGCAGTGAAGTGGGTTTTCAGGTATTTGCGTGGCACTAGTGATTATGGTTTGTGCTACCAAGGAAGACCAGGATTGTACAGAGTGTTTCATATTCGTGGCTTTGTTGATGCAGACTGAGCTGGAGATCTAGATCAGAGAAGATCTACAAGTGGGTATGTGTTTAACCTATTTGGAGGTGCAGTCAGTTGGATGAGTAAGAAACAATCTGTAGTGGCACTATCAACTACAGAGGCAGAATACATGGCAGCCACTCATGCAAGCAAGGAAGTAGTTTGGTTGCAGAGATTGTGTTCAATTATGGGGTTAATACAGGGAGCTATAAGGATAGATTGTGACAGCCAAAGTGCAATTTTATTGGCAAAGAACCCTGCATATCATTCAAAGACAAAGCACAATGATGTTCAATATCACTTTATGAGGGATATGATAGAAGATGTTAAATTTGGCAACCAGGGAAAAACTTCATGTGGGTCATCTTATTCATGGCTGATAATATTTTTATTAGATTCCTCTTGTCGAGAGGTGTAGGATTGATATAAAGATCATCCGATTCTGATAAGTATTCATGGAGATATGAATTTATTTTGATTATGGAATTATTATCAAGCCGACCTACAACTCATGTAGGCTCAGAAGCCCAACAGTCGCATCTATTCACCCACCAACGTTGTGTATAAATATAAGAGGACTTTTCCTCATTTGGACTCACTCATCTCATCACATCTCTCTCTCTCTCTACTACGTAGAAATGAGTCTCTTCTCTACTGCGCTGAAATGGGTCTCTCTCTCACACATGTGAAGCCGAAAGCTGTTGAATTTGAAGCTGCAACTGCAGAAGTAAAGATTGACTTGCGTGGCCTAGAAGATCTCCTCTTTGGAATTGCACTGTAGGTTCATCTGAACCTCCTCTGAAAGCCGCAACTTTTGGTGGTGGAATGAAGTCAATCCGATGAACGGTTTGCAAGATATCGACTACCCTAGTTTGAAGCCAGAAACTGCTGAAACTGAAGCTGCAACTGCAGAAGTAAAGATTGACCTGCGTGGCCTAAAAGATATCCTCTTTGGAACTGCACTATAGGTTCATCTGAACCTCCTCTGAAAGCCGCAACTTTTGGTGGTGGAATGAAGTCAATCCGACGAACGGTTTGCAAGATATCGTCTGCCCTAGTTTGATAATGAAGCCGCTAATGTTGATGCTATTGATCTAGGTTTTGCTACTACTGATATGAATCAGATTTATTGTACTATTTCTCTCTGCTGAATTATTGAAGATAAAAGAAGATTTGATCAAAGGGTTTCCCCACACATTGTGGGGTTTGTCCCTGGCTAGCCGCCACATCTTGTGTCTCTTGTCTTGGCTTGTTTTCTGTCGATCGTTTAATGTTCTATCTGCACTTTACTTTATGTACGTGTGATTGCTAATCTTTGGAATATAATAAGGAAAATAAGTAAACTGTTATAAGCATAGAACATACCATAACTTAACATGGTATCAGAGCTGAGGTTAAGACAAAGCCCGAGCAAGAGCAAGAGCAATCATCGAAGAGAATATTGGCAAGGCTATCCTAAAAGAACTATGGGGTCCTCAACACTCTTTCTTGCTGAAGACAAGCTCCGTGAGAAAGCTGACTATCACGGATGGAAGATGTCTATCGATCTAACCCTTGAGAATCAAGGAGTGTTGGATCATGTGAGAGGCAATATTGTTGAGCCTCCATCAAATGCATCCGCTGCTGCCTGGAACAAATGGAAAAATGGAGAAGTCAAAACAATAGAAGATCATCCGGGACTCTATCAACAAGCACTTGGTGGCCTACATCTCTGAACTGGACACCTCCAAGGAAGTCTACGATAGACTGGTGAGTTTATTTAAAGTAAATGATGCAAATCAAGTTTTGTTTCTTAGAAATAAGCTGAAGGAAATTAAGAAGGGTAAATATGAGAGTATGCAAGCATACTTCTTAAGAATAACTGAGATCAAGAATGATCTCCTATCTATTGGGGAAACTATTACTGACAAAGAAATGGCACTCACAACTCTTGGAGGATTACCATCCGAATGGTACGTGTTCAAGACTACTCTTTTCAACTATAATGTAATTCCTGGTTTCGAGGAATTAATGGCTAGATGCATTCAAGAAGAAACAAGGGAAGAAGTGCAAGAAATGCCCATGCCTAAAGGTCCTCCTGCTGCCTTTTCCTCTCATGCAAAGAAAAGAAATAATTCTGGGACTAAATCAAAAGGAAAGGTTGGACCTGAGGCTAGAAGAAAATGACGATGTTACATTTGCGATAAAGCAAGTCACTATGCATATGATCATGAGCATCATGATGAATGAGATCATGGACATAAAGGGAAACATGAGATCATGGACATATAGGATAGCATGATGATGATGCACACTATTTTGAGCAGCATTATGATGGATAAAATCATGGACATGGGCAACATGATGATAATAATGATTAGAGAAGCATGGTACAGTATGTAGTGGTGCAACTTGAAATCCCTCTGATGGCAATCAAAGGAATGACAAATTCAACAGCAAAGGTAAGAGGAGAGTTGGGAATCAAGGAAGAGGACAAGCATTCAAGAAGGCTAGAAATTCTAGGATGTACTAAATGCACCTGACCTCAAAAAGAACCTAGTGTCCATCTCGGCATCTGAAGACAAAGGCTACAAGGTAACCTTCAGCGATGGCAAGGTACGTATATGGAAAAATAATGTTAAAGATGCCTTTACTCTTGGGTTTAGTGTTGATTCATTATATCAGGTCGATGGAAGTCTGCTAGGTGTCATGTCTTATGACTCATCCCTTCAGTTTGAACTTTGGCATTAGAGGCTTGCCCCCCTTCATTATAAAGCTATACTCGGTGTAAGACAGATGGTGACAAGGATGCCCGAATTCTGAGTAGAGAAAGAAGGTGTATGTCCAGGATGTGCCGAAGGAAAGCTCAAAACGGGACCATTCCCCACAAGCCAAAGCAAGACCTCCGATATATTACAATTGGTTCACTCAAGCATACCTGAGGTTGGAATTAAGAGGGAGACTACTACACCACATACTCCTGAGCAGAATGGTGTGGTGGGAAGGAAGAACCGCACGATGATGGAAGCTGTCTGGGCCATGCTACATGATCAAAGACTTCCGAAGTTTCTATGGGCTGAAACTACAATCACCGCTGTATATGTACAAAATTGATGCCCTCATCAAGCATGGGTTCCAAGACTCCTGAAGAAAAGTTCATCGCAAGGTGAACAATCTTCCGACTTTGAGGAGCTCTCAAGAAGCCGACACCAGGGAACCGAAAGAAAAGGATGATGAATCAATGCCTGATGTAGAAGAACCCATGGATCTGATTGATTCTCATCCACATGAGCCTTCCTCTTCTAGGAAGAGGCCTTCATGGCTTAGGGGGATACTTGATGATGCTGAAGGACATGTTGCACCCTGAGGAACCTTCCATCAAAGTAAGAAACTTAACAGGTATCAGGGATACCTGACCATCATGAGCACGATCATACAAAATGAACCTTCATCATTCTCAGATGTCATCAAGCATTAACTATGGAAGGATGCTATGACCATAGAATATGAGTCTATTATGGAGAATGATGTCTGGGAAGTAGTTCCCAGACCCTGGACAAGACAATTGTTACTTCAAAATGGCTTTACAAGATAAAGCATGCAACAAATGGAAGTATGGAAAAGTATAAGGTTCATTTTGTTGCTCGTGGTTTATCCCAGAAGGGAGGTATAGACTATGATATTTGCACCTGTTGCCAGATATACGACCATCCGCTTGATCATAGCCCTTGTGGCTTCTCAAGGATGGAACCTACATCAGATGGATGTCAAGACTGCGTTCTTACACAGCTCGATCAAAGAAGAGGTCTACATGGAGCAACCCGAAGGATTTGAAATTTATGATCAAAAATATCATGTCTGCAGGTTGAAGAAGGCTCTCTATGGGCTGAAGCAAGCACCCCGAGCATGGTATGAGAGGATCAACAGCTACTTGATGAAATTGGGATTCACTAGGAGTGAAGTTGATCCTAACCTTTACTTTAAGGTTGAATATGACAAGCCTCTCATACTGGTGCTGTATGTGGATGACCTCTTTCTAACAGGTGCAAACCCTCTCATTCACAAATGTAAGAGGGAGATGGCTTCTGAATTTGAAATGAAGGACCAAGGACTTGAAGTGTGGCAGAAGCCAAGGGAAATTTTCCTATCTCAAGGAAAATATGTGGTAAATATATTGGAAAGATTCGGTATGATGGACTGGAAGCCTGTGACTACCTCGAGGATCTTAACTTTTAGAAGTTATATGGTAGTGATGTCAGACTAGACTTGGGAAATGCCTCTGAGTTTCAAAAACTCATTCACATTGATGTTCTTGGTGAACCTCCGTTCGAACATATGTTTTGCAGTTAGCACTGTGAGCTCATATTTGGTTGAGCCTCACTGCATTGATGCCAGGAATCTTCTGAGATGTCTTCAGGACACAATCTCTCATGGATTAAGATACACTGCCGGAGATGTGAGACTACTTGGATATACTGATGTTGATTGGGTAGGTAGTGTGGTGGACCGTAAGAGCACTTCCGAGTGTTGTTTCACCTTGGGATCTGCTTCGATATCCTGGATGAGTAGGAAGCAGAAGTTGGTGGCTTTGAGCATCACCAAAGCAGGATATATTGTTGCTAGCATGACCTCGTGTGAGTCAGTCTGGTTGCGAAAGCTCTTCAGTGAGCTGTTTGGATTGGATACCACTGTGATTCTCTGTAACAACCAGAGGTGGGATTCGATTATTGAGGAATCCCGTATTCGTCAATTGCTCCAGCAGATAGACATCCTTTGGGATATGGTAAGTCGATGAGCAAGGAAGCTCCATCACATTAAGATGATGTACAGGTTGATACACCTGGTCAAAGCCCCGAGGAAAGATCTAATCTGTGATTTTCCCAAACGACTTGGAGTCGGTAAGAAACCCTTGTACAAGGGTCCTGCATGTTGCATACATTGAGCTCTGGGAGCTCTGAGGGCTTGCGGCTCCTACTGGAGCAACATATGACCACAGGGTGACTCACCCTCCCCTGGTGGTGCACACTAGAACAAGATGATTCGCTCTCTTGTGGGACAAGATGATTCGCTCTCTTGTGGAACAGGATGATTCGCTCTCTTGTGTAGCAGGATGATTAGTTCTCCTGTGAGGCCTGGATTGATGTGTTCTCCATGGCAGCCTATATTGATGTGTTCTCCACGGCGATTGTAGCAGGATTGATGTGTTCTCCTGTGAGGACAGGATTGATTAGTTCTCCTGTCGAGGCATCCTACCCATGTAGTCTGGGACTCATGGGAAGTACCTCTCATCTGATCAATGAGCAGGGAAATGAAGTTAGGGACCATAGTAGTACCGATGGACGCATCGTTGTATCTACCATACTCCCTACGCTAGGATGACCTCCATTGATCTGGGATCAATGATACTGGTCTGGGACCAGTGATAAGAGTTGTACCATACTATGACGCTGACTTCGGGTCGGTTGAGACTAGTCTGGGACCAGTGGTACATACTCTGAGACTGACTTCGTGTCAGTGCAGTACTGGTCTGGGACCAGTGAGAGTGGTACATAATATGACGCTGACTTCGAGTCGGTTGAGACTGGTCTGGGACCAGTGGTACACTCTCTAAAACTGTGATACTGGTCTGGGACCAGTGGTAGGAGTGGTACTTACTATGAAGCTGACTTCGGGTCGGCTAAGACTGGTCTGGGACCAGTGGTACACACTCTGAGACTGACTTTGAGTCAGTGGAGGATGATACTGGTCTAGGACCAGTGGAGTTGTACTCACTATGACGCTGACTTCGGGTTGGTTGAGACTGGTCTGGGACCAGTGGTACATACTCTGAGACTGACTTTGAGTCAGTATGATACATCCTCAATCATTTCTTCTTCTTCATAATTCGGACAAAAGCAGAGCAGAACAGAACAATGCAAGAGCAGAGTAGAACAGAGCAAAACAGTACAGATCAGTGCAGGGCAGAACAAGACAAAGCAGAACAGGGAGAATAGAGCAAAGCAGGGCAAGGGTCAGGCTGTACAGGGCAGTGCATTTGATGGATGAATAGTAACAACCGATAGACAGATTGCAGATGAAGTTCTCCATGGTTGAGAGGGAGTGCTAAATTTGGAAACCTGGGCAAAACTTCATGTGGGTCATCTTATTCATGGCTGATAATATTCTTATTAGATTCCTCTCGTCGAGAGGTGTAGGATTGATATAAATATCATCCGATTCCGATAAGTATTCATGGAGATATGAATTTATTTTGATTATGGAATTATTATCAAGCCGACCTACAACTCATGTAGGCTCAGAAGCCCAACAGTCACATCTATTCACCCACCAACGTTGTGTATAAATATAAGAGGAATTTTCCTCATTTGGACTCACTCATCTCATCACATCTCTCTCTCTCTCTCTACTACGCAGAAATGAGTCTCTTCTCTACTGCGCTGAAATGGGTCTCTCTCTCACACATGTGAAGCCGGAAGCTGTTGAATTTGAAGCTACAACTGCAGAAGTAAAGATTGACTTGCGTGGCCTAGAAGATCTCCTCTTTGGAATTGCACTGTAGGTTCATCTGAACCTCCTCTGAACGCCGCAACTTTTGGTGGTGGAATGAAGTCAATCCGATGAACGGTTTGCAAGATATCGACTGCCCTAGTTTGAAGTCGGAAACTGCTAAAACCAAAGCTGCAACTACAGACGTAAAGATTGACCTGCGTGGCCTAGAAGATCTCCTCTTTGGAACTGTGTTGTAGGTTCATCTAAACCTCCTCTAAAAGCCGCAACGTTTGGTGGTGGAATGAAGTCAATCCAACGAACGGTTTGCAAGATATTGTCTGCCCTAGTTTGATAATGAATTCAATAATGCTGATGCTATTGATCTAGGTTTTGCTACTACTGATATGAATCAGATTTATTGTACTATTTCTCTCTACTGAATTATTGAAGATAAAAGAACATTTGATCAAAGGGTTTCCCCACACATTGTGGGGTTTGTCCCTGGTTAGCCGCCACATCTTGTGTCTCTTGTCTTGGCTTGTTTTCTGTCGATCGTTTAATGTTCTATCTGCACTTTACTTTATGTACATGTGATTGCTAATCTTTGGAATATAATAAGGAAAATAAGTAAACTGTTATAAGCATAGAACATACCATAACTTAACAGAAGACAAAAAAGAGTTGTTGGTAAAGGTGGAGACTTTGAAGAATACTGCAGATGCATTGACGAAATCTATGAGCTCTAAGAAGTTCTCTTGGTGTAGAGAAACAATGGGCGTTGCAGGGTTGGATAAATGACTAAGCTCTCTTGTGGCCCCCTGTGGAAAGAAAAGAACAAGTGGGAGAATGTTGGGTTGTGTTATATTCTTTCCACAACTAGCCCACATAGTTAATCGGGGGGTTAGAGGGGGGCGGATCCCCCCCTTCGTTGCACCGATTGCATAGCAAAGGGGGTCACAGGTGGTTTGAAGGGTACAATTTGGTTTTGGAACCTATGTTAGGTTGGGTGGATGCACCTATGGTTTTGTGCATGATTTTTGCACATGTTTTTGGACGCGATGGTTTTCGGTCCATGGTATTGGATGCTTCAGCATGTATAAATATGTATTATAACATTGAAAGGAACATAATGAAAAATCAAGCTGGTAGTCCCGGTTTTGGGATCTAGGGGAAAATCTCTGTGTATATGTGTTTTATGTGTTATGCTCTCGCGTTGTTTATTTTCTGTGTTTTTAGAATTCGTATGCAGGTAATTTCGATATGGGGTTAAAACCTACAGTTTCCCCTTCAAGGAAACATTCTTCTGCAAAGAACTCTCACTCTAATGAAATGACAACCTAGAGTTAGTCATGAAACAATCAACAAGAAAAGGGTCCTCAAATCAAGACCCCATACTCAATTTGACAATGAGCATAAAAAGTACAACCATTTACTTGAAGTACTAAAAGAGAGCTTTCCTCAAAGATGCAATGAGAAAAGAGAAATATGAGCTACACCATAGATGTCTCAGCTGCTGCAAAAAACATATGAAGGCTGGAAAAATCCCTACAAGGTCCTCTCCATTCTCAAAAGCCTTCAAAAACTGATTCAACCCCTAGTTGATCTTAGCACCCATAGACTTAAACCTGAAAAAAGTCTCTTTAGAAGTGCTCCAATGGCTCTGAAACTTGTTCCATTGGCTTCAGAAGACCCAAAAATGTTTTTCTAGCCTCTTCTTGCTCCTCAATTGGATCAAAACTAAAGAAGTTATGTCTCTTTCCTCATTTTCCCAAGTTTTACAGCTAAACTCCCCACAATTCGGCCCAAACCTAGAATGAGCGCCCCGAATGCAGAAACTGTCCTCCAAGCCTGGCATGATTCCCGCTTAATGGGCGACATTGTAGAGCAGATAAGAAGGCCTTTAAGGCCCTAGTTCTACAAATTTTGGTCACATGGGTCCCCATAGGACCTGGGGCTGACCCCCAAGGCTAACCTTCGAGCTAGCCCCTCCTCCGTTGGCGGTCACGTTGGCAATTAAGGATACTAGTCTTAGACCTGTCACATGGCAGCGAGTTAAGCTGGCGGTTAAGGTTGGCCTAGCAGGTGGTGGCAACAGTCATAAGACCTGGTCACATTGTGTCGGATTAGGCGGCGGTCAATGTTATGGTTTGGGCGTGACAGTTTGCAAATGGTTACATTAAACTCTAAGTGGGTTGCTCACATGGTGAAGGGGTAGCATTGATGGTTCATGGTGGTGGTTCCATTGAATTCCACGTGGATCGGTGGTTACGGTAAATGCCATGGGTTATGTGGCTTTTCACATGTGAGTATTGGCAGAGGTTATGGTCAATGCCATGGGGGCAGGCTAGGGCTTAGCCCCCCACCCGTGGTCTTGTGGCCAGGGGCTAGGCCTTAGCTTGGCACCCCTTGCTAGTTGCCCCCACACTACACAATATAAAAAGGTTCTCCACCAACATAAAACAAGGAACATGTGTGGCTCAACGGTTAATGGATCAATTTGTGCATATGAGGTCTATTATTTGAAACTGACCGAGGTCAATTCGACCCTAACCCAAAATTTTAGTGGTCGTCGAGGTGCCACGTGGTAGCCTCAGGTTGGTCCACATCATTACACCACAAACCAAAATTGACCAATAAAATTCGACCCACTTAGCACCATTGAGAAATTGCAACTTTTCATGTTGTGGTTGGCTCATGGAACCTAGTCTAATTTGCACAGCCAGTAGGTCCAGTCAGTTGTAAAGACTACTGACTGGGTTGCCTGCACAATTTTTGCCAAAATTTGCCTGTTTTGGAAAATGAACAGAACATGTTTCTGGGAGCATACGATGTTAGTTTTGCACGAAACGAGTTGTGCTAGATTCAGGACGACGAGCACTACGTGTTTTTTCAGGTTCCACATTGATCTGATAAATTTGGATTTTGAGCAAATTTTTGAGCTCCGGATCACCCCAAGAAGTGATAAATTATCATAGTAAATTGCATACCTCGGCCAACACGTAATCAATACAAGGGATTATTGTTATAACAAGATGGTGTCAGAATTTTCCAGAGGCAAGGTACGTGGAGGATCATGGCAGGTAAGGAGGTGACAGAGGGAGGTACAACCCTCAATATGAATGCTCCTTCCCCCACAGGAAATATAGCATATTACTCGAAATGTTGGCATATATAGTTAATGCCTATGTCAAATCTAAATATGATAAAAAGATACCAGTTGAAGATTAATCAGGTAAGTGAGTGACTGGCACATATGAGTGTATGTGAATTATCACACCCCAACAAGGCAATAATGGTTGAAAGAGGAAAGTTGTAGATTAGTGGGAGCTCCAGGCTTTGGGCAGACTTAGATATTTATCACCCAACTTACCTATCATCTCCCCAAGCAAAAAGTGGTTTCACAAGGTTGGGATAACTCATTTGTGGTTGTGTAGGCTCTTGGTTTACAACATTATGGATCATTGTAGGTAGGCCTATCACAGGGAAAGGCCACACAAAGGGTTGAAAAAATTCACCCCTCGTAAGTGCACAAGGATGGAGACCACGACTCGAGAAGTTGCTCAAGCATATGTGGATCTTGTATCGGAGGAAGGAAAGGTCATTCTAGTAGTGAAGGATTAAGAGGTCCGGGAGAAGAGAAAAAATAATTCAGAGGGTCACATTACAGAAAAGGTGGATTGGGTAATTAATACGGGGGTCACTAGGACCTGCAAAACCCTCTACCACAAGACCATGGACATAGCATAGCACATGAATATGCATGGGGAAAGTCATTGTAGAGACATGCACTCAGGGATCCTAGTCGAATCAGCTTGCCATTCTACAAAAGTGCATGGAAATGCTGGAAACCCATCTGTAAACGTTGGTGGATATTGAACGTAGCTAGAAGGACTGCATTGAAACCATGGAAAAAATGTTTGATATTTTCTTGCACTATGTACATCACCTAAAAAACACTCTTGGAAATGGAGAAGATCAACTGGCCAAAGTGCGTCGAGTCTGTGTTTGCAGCATGAAAGGGGAGACCTCACATCAGGACAGTGAATAGGAGCCACTTGAACAAATGGAAACTCCTTCCGGCAAAGACATTGAATGCTAATATGGTTTTTGAATGCTTCTGATATGTTACTGGTGGTTGTATTTTGGCATCTGTTATGTTCCTTTTGTTATGTTTAGAACTGTTAGTAGCTTAGTAATTGTTAGGGCCGAGTCGTTGGGCTGGCATTGGAGGACTAGTAGAGGTTATAAGGAGGACTGGTGTCATATTCCTTTTTGTAAATTTTGTAAATGTTGGTTAAAAAAGAAAAACATCAGCAATGTCATGACCAAGAGTCTAATGAAAACATGGCTATATTGCTTTTGGTCTAGTTTCCAATTAGGCAGACCAGCTGAAAAATGTTAGAAAATCATAAAGGAAAAAATATTTTATTATTCTTGCTAATTACTTGTGATGTCTCTTATTATTACGATTATTTATATCTTCTTTCTTTTAGTTCATCAAATAATTACCAAAGCAGCAACACTTAAAACAATAGACACCAGATGTAGGCACTATGTCAGGGAAAAACCCCCTTCGAGGGGAAAACTCAGTCAAGACATTATTCCTTTCAATAGTATTCTTTGAGACTCTTCACCTACGACCAGGTCCAGGCCTTCCCTCCACACTAAATCAGCATCACAAAATTTTGACCCCTTTCCAACAACTTTGACTAGGCAAAAACTTCTAGCAACTAGAAGATTCAGGCAACAATGAAACTTAGAAGACTTCGATCTCTCAATCTAGGGCATGAAAGAGAGAGAGGCACCAAAAGTTTGATTTTATTCCTCGCCTTAGACTTCTCCAATTTTGCATTTTCTTTGACTTCCCAACAACAAACTTCGCACTTTTCCTAACTACAAGAGATATCGAACTTCTTGTGCGAGAGTGTGTTCCAAATGAATTCAATCTGCTTGTATTTATAGGCTCCATGTGAGGTCGAATTAGGGTCCTTTGGCCAACTTGATCTCTTTTAGGCTGACTTGGTGTGGAGAATACATGAATCATATTTGACTCAATACTTAACCTTTTTACATGATTCAAAATCCAAAGAAGGGTCTCTTTAAAAGTACAATGACTCTATTGACTCAGAGTAAATCCTATAACTCCTCAATGGGGGCTTTGAACTAAAATTTGGTGACCCAAGCATGAAACCCATGCTTTAATAAGTCACAATAATAATAATAATAATAAATCTTTTCTTTATTCTTTTGACAGGTACATTACAAGATTACTCAAATACATTAAATGAATACCAAACCTAGTTACATTTTCCAACACTCCCTCTTAACTAGGGAGGTATCCATCATATACAAGTACAATGGAAGATCTCAAACTATATGAACCACGAAGAACTTTAGTCACCGCAATTCCATGGATTGGATTCCTGACCAAGACAATCTATCCATTGGTCTCTCAACTATTTAAGCGCCACAATGCCATGGACTAGATTCTTGACCAAGGAAATCTATCCAACTGGGAATAATATGGACTCAAGCTTCCAGCCCTTGTAGGTACCATCAAGCTTACTTGCCAACCAACAACTCAAAAATCCAGGTGTGTATAAAAAAATAGCTCTTTAATCAACACCACCTTTCCAACTTCAGGATCTAGACATCAACATAAAGTGTCAAACAGATGTCCTCCTAGGCAATACTTCACTCACAAATCCTCAACACTCCTTGATCCAATAGATCAAGGATAACCAATCTCTCCCAATCAAATTGATTAGTAAACAACATGCTATCAAAAGCTTCGAGAGATTCACCTGTACAAACACAACCCCAATCAATAATATACTTTCATATGTACATAATCAAATACAAACCTTTGGGGTCGTTCTAAATGTTTCTTCTCGACTCAGTAGGACCATCAACCGACTTTCTTACTTTTCATGCAGTAAAATATCCTCTGAAGTCCATTCTTCAATCAAAACCAAGCTATACCCTCCCTCTCAACCAGTGAGCATCTTATTGTCCAGACACCCTCTTAATCTTATGGAGATCTCTTCTATTCAGGCTTCCTTAGGGAGATCAACTTCTTCTTTTCTTCATCGGATAATCTTTCATGGCTTCCAACCATTTCATCAAAGTTACTATCATCCTCGTCATGCTTATCAAATCAACGAGCATCTTCACCAAATTAAATAGTGTGTACCTGTACAACTTAGATTACAAGTATAACCAAATTTATAGAATCATGAAGTTAGCCATGTCAGAATCACGGAATCCTTTCAATTTTATACATATCAGATACCCAAACTTAATTACAAACAAGAGACATATACTCTTCAACTTCTTGCTAGGGGCTTTGTCATAAACCCTAGACTACATCATAATCAACTTTCATTAGATATAGGGTTTCGATGTTTCTTCCAAAGGTATGACATACCTTACTACGACATATAGAAAACCCTAGAAACAATTTCAAGCAAAAATAAAGCATCTAACAACTTTTCAAAATTCATATGTTAGACTTTCCACTAGGGTTTCATACAAATCCTAGATTTTATACAAAAGAATCAATCAAAGTCAATCACAACTTAGTCATTAACATGACCAGCTTCCACTAGGGTTAGTTGCAAACCCTAGATTTCCAATCAACCATCAATCCCAACCAAAACTCAGATTCAAATCTCAAATTATCACATAGTTATCATACATCAAAGATTTTTACTACTACTAAGTTTTAACTCCAAAGCCCTAGAATTCCATTTTCACAATCTCAACAATCATTAAATAGATCTTCAATTGTTATATCACACATACTAGAGAATTTAAATCCTACTAGGGTTTAGGTGAAAAAACCCTAGATTTCCAAATATCATTATCCAAGAATCTCATACAAGGACTTATATTAAATCCTAATACTTATGACCATCAATAACTAGATCAACATATGTATCTAGGAATTCATTCTCATGCATACACATAACATATGTCTGACAACATTAATACATTAGACATACACTGACCTAGACCAAGCTAGGGTTTCAACAAAAATGGACACATATGCATATAACTAGGGTTTTATTATCATGCAAAGGCATTTCATATCATGTGTTAGTCAAACCCAACTTCACAAATATCAATAGAAGTTAGACATATAACAAACTTGATTAGACTAGGGTTTAATCAAACAAACACAAACATACCAAGGAAATCATTTCTAAGGCAGTATAAGGGTCTATCTTACACATTCCACCAAACCCTAATGAGTTAGGGTTTCAATGTAGAAACATAGCAAACCCAAAACTACCAAAACTTCAAAGGTCCGGGATTTTAGACCATATCATTCAACCCTAACAAGTTAGGTTTTCTTAATCATACCCCCACATGAAATCATCAATAAAACTTCAAATAGCATTTCACAATATCCCTAAGCAGTTTAGGGTTTCAGACATTCACATTAGCATACCCTTAGGTTAGGGTTTTCCAGAACTTGTCTAGGGTTCTACAGATAAGAATATGAGTGGGGTGGGTAGATTTATCAAGTGATGAATCACCCAAAACAAGAATCATTATTATTTAATATAGCTAGACATAACAATGTTAGTAATAGTTTGTCTAATGAATAAACCTTTAATGTAAAGAAATCAATGTATTGCAGTTTAAGGCATACCTTTGTTTCTTGACAAACCTTTCCTTAGATGGATTTCTTCTGTACTCCTTGAGGATATAATTTATGTCTTCCTAATCAATAGAATAGAGGGAGAATGGTGATTAGTATTAATATAACCAAAACTTAAACAAGTACATGAAACCAAAAACTTAAAGGAGATGAGGTACTTATCTTTGGGAGTTTGTTGGGGGCTCCCTCTAAAGCTTGAGGGATACCTACAAACTTATAAAAACAATAAAAATTCATTTTCCAAAATATGTTTAAAACATATAAAACAATATTTCTAAAGCTACAAGCAAAGGACTTTGTAGTGTAAGTCCCTAATGTCAGATTCATCGGGCTTGACTTTCTTTGGGTCTCCTTCTTCAACGAAGTTGGCTTGATCTCTTTCTCTCTTATTGTTTCTTGGATTTTTAGGACAGTCGCTCCTATAGTGACCTTTCTTATGACATTGATAGCATTCGAACTTAGACATGTCAACTTTATTCCTTGGGTCCTTTCGATTTATTTCCTTTGTGTTGAGAAATGTAGCCATTTGATACTCCTTCAGGATTGGCAGCTAATGAGATCCTTAATTCTTCCTGACTGCAAGCAGTGCATAGTTCTTCAAAGGTTGGAGCTACCTTCCAACTGTTAAGTCCTACACCAAATGCACCCCAAGTAGGTGGTAATCTTAATAGGGCAGTGATCATGAGTTCTTTGTCTGGAACAATTTCATCAATAGCCAAAAATATCATCCTTGATTCTTGCTATCTTCACAAAGAAGGATGCCACCATCTCTTCTTTAATCATATTTGTGGTCATTAGCTCATTATTCAAACTTGTTACTTGACCAATGTTCTTAATAGTAAATAAGTTTGGTAGGGATTCATATATTTCCTAAGCATGATCGATGTTAGCTATGAATGGGACAAGGTTGTCCTTTATTCCTTCTACCATTAGAATCATGGCCACCAATTCTAGTTCCCTAAATTTCACTTTGTCAGCATCACTGGAATCCTTTGTATGCTTCTTTACTTTTCCTTTAACCAAGTCTAGTACCTTATTCTTTTCAAGGATGAGGTCAATCCTCTTCTTCCATGACCTGTAGTTAGAGGCTCCTTCAAGTTTATTATCTCCCTTGATTGTGTTAGAAATCTTCCTTGAATATAGTAGATTCCTTCCTTGAGATAATCCTTTTGAATGGTTCCTTGATCAAGTGCTTGAGATTGCCTTTTTCTTCCTTATTCACCAAAGTTATGATACCATGTTAGAAAATCATAAAGGTGGAAAGAGTTTCTTATTCTTGACAATTACTTGTGATATCTCTTATTATTACGATTTATATCATCTTTCTTTTAGTTCATTAAGCAATTGCCAAAGTAGTAGCACATAAAACATTAGACACCAAATGCAGGCACTATGTTAGGGGAAAAACCCATTAGAGGGGAAAACCCAGTCAAGAAATTCTTCATTTCAATAGTATTATTTGAGACTCTTCACCCTAGACCAAGACTAGACCTTCCCTCCAGACTAAGTCATCCTCACAAAATTTTGACCCCTTTCCAGCAACTTCGACTAGGCAGCAGCTTTCGATAATAGTGAAACTTGGAAGACTTCGATCTCCCAATCTAGGGCACGAAACAGAAAGAGAGGCACAAAAAGTTTGATTTTCTTCCTCTCCTTAGACTTCCCCAAACTCAAACTTCCTTTGACTTCTCGGCAACAAACTTTGCACTTTTCCCAACTACAAGAAATATCGAACTTCTTATGAGAGAGTGTGTTCCAAATGAATTCGATGTGCTTGTATTTATAGGCTCCATGTGAGGTCGAATTAGGGTCCCTAGGCTGCCTTGGTGTGGAGGATACATAAATCATATTTGACTCAATACTTAACCCTTTTACATGATTCAAAAGCCCGAGAAGGGTATATTTAAAAGTACAATGACTCTATTGACTCAGAAAAAATCCTAGATGTTCTCAATTGGGACTTTGACCTAAAACGTGGTGACCCAAGCACGAAACCCATGCTTTAATAAGTCACAATAATAATAATAATAATTTTCTTTATTCTTTTGACAAGTACATTACAAGATGACTCAAATACAAATAATGAAGATTGAACCTAGTTACATTCTCCAACAAAAATGACTGTAATTTTGTTTTGAATGATGAATAGAATTCCCACTACTTATTTACAACAACAAAAAAATCATTGGCATCAGATCAAACATAAATCAGCGTCACATCACAAGAACAATACAAAAGAAATTATTGAGTGGAAACCTTTACGGGAGAAAAACCATCAAACACATTTCTAATATGATTTATGAGTACTATATTTATCAGTTGTAACTTAAAAGGAAGCCCAACTTCCTAATACTCTAGAAAATAATGTTATTTTGATTGCCATCAATCTTTTGGAGAATATCACATAAGCCTAAATTATGGTATTACAACCCAACATTTTGTTTATCAAGAGGCCTCAAGTCCTAAAAGGATGCTCCAATACCTTGGTTTTACTAGCTCCAATAGGAAAGATGCTCTAACGCTATGGTTTTATCAACTCTAACTAAAAGGATGCTCCAACACCCTACAAGCTTCAACTTGCCCTAGCACCACCCTGCCACCTTGAAAAAATATAAAAATAGAGGAATAATTGTGAGTTCTCGTACCAGGGACAATGACCCACTTACAAAATATTCAATTAAACTATTATTGTTGATATATGTTTCAGATATGAAATGGTGTGTTAAACTCTGTCAAACTTCAAAATTTCTTCATGTATACTACTCTAGGTCATCCATCCAACAACTTAAACATAGATTTGAACATTTACCCAACTTGTCTCATACCTTAATTTGTTGAAGAGTGCCTTTTCTGCCACTGAATGCTTTATACTTCTGTCAGGTGTTCTTCTATCAATAATGTGTCTTCTCAACCAAAATTTGCTTCATAATTAGCTAGGAGATCTGCTCTTGAGATGCCTTGTCCAAGTTACTTAATTCTTCAACTATAGCCAATGGGAAACTTCATGAAACTACTTCAAATTACACTGCCAATCAGCCCTACAAAACAAGTCATGATTTGATTGTAGCAATCATTCCCTTATAGGATTTTGTCAGCCCTTTGAATTAAGCCCTTAATGATACCTTAATGATAACTTGATGCAACTTTAGAAAGTCCTAGATATACTTTAGTTTTCCATCATAAGTATTTTTTCTCCACAAGATGACAAGATAATTTTAGCTCAGCAAACCCTTCATATTTGGCACAAATGAGAAATCTTAGTCCAATCTTAGAAAAGGTCCAAAAGGTGAGGATAAAGCCTCAGACAATCTTCCTTGGAGGGATGAGAAAGGAGGTAATATGATCCTATGACAAATATATTGAAAAGGTGCCACAAAAATAGGGTTAGACTACCCTTAATTCACCTCAAAGATAGATGCGAAGAAGTGTCATAGATGGGCCTCAAGGAGGCTGAGATTAGGGCTTTTCAACATTGTTAGATAGTCCAAAAATAATCCCTTAAATGATCCTTATACTAGATATGTGATTGCCTCCAAGTAGGCTTACTTCAGTCTCTGATCCAAAAGAAGATTCACAAAAGAATAACATATTGATGTTATACCTCAGTGAGAAGGGTATGGTCTAGCGAAGAACAAGAATCTCATGGAAATGTTAAAGTGTAGACTCAAGTTACCTCAGAAAGCTTCAACCCCAACCATAGATTGGCACAAATATATATTCTTGCTTCAGAGTTGAATTTATCCAACAAAGTATGACCTTTAACCATTGAAAATATACTCCTGCCTTAGGACCGAAAGGAGACCCCATGAATAGCCTCAGGAAGGCCAAAAGGGGCTTATGTTTTTCCATATAAATGCGAATAGGAGCCCGAAAATCCTTAGTTAGATGAATTAGTCTCTTGATATTCCTATGTCTAGTGAAGAAGTATCATAAAATAGTTCAACCTTCTAGCTCAGAAAACTTTAGAAAATTTGGCCTAGTGCTCTAGATTAGCATGACTCTACAAGGCTTATGGAATTTAGAATAATAAATGATATCTACGTGAATAATTGATTATTTACATGTAGAGATCTGAGATCATATATATAGCGAAGGAGGGGGCTTCTAGAGGGGGTCGACATGCCCATTAAGCAAGGAGTCGATCTTAACAATTTGGAAATTTGAAAATTATGAGCCAACCATAATCACCCTTTGAGGTCGACTTAATGTGGATTTATTTACTTAAAGGAGGGTCGACTAGGGAAACTCAAGGCCCATAAAAATTCTCCAAAATATTTTTAATATTAATGCCATATATAATCAATCAACAAGCCCAAATTTGACCAATCATCAAGCAACCATTAACATCTCAATTTGGGTACCATTACCATACATCTGTGGTTCCAAATTTGACAAGGCATATCTCCTTGACCATGAGGAGTTATGAGGAATGCCACCTACCATTGGAATCTTCATGACAAGGACAATCAAATGTTGATGGTATTTCTTGAAAAAACACAGATCTTCCCTGTAAGTTTCTTCATAAAAAACAGGGCTGCTTTTGGCTACTACTTGGGTTGACATCAATGAAAACCAATTTCCAATAAATATTAACCATCATCATCAACATGTTTAATTAAATTCCACATTTGTTTTATTTAATTATAAAAATATTTTCTATTAAAGAAAACACAAAATATTATTTTATTAATGGAAAGTCAAACTACATAAATTGTTAACAAATACCTAACGTTGAACATGTATTAATATATTTTTGAGCATGTTGCTTTGGTTTTTTTAAGAAACGGTTATAATTTTTCTATTAATAACTATCTGGTCAAGGCCATAATCTTTTACATCTTCAGTAAGTGCTTAATCTACAATGTTGAAAAGCAACCAAAAAAGGTTTTCTTTCCTCCCAGTTTGGCTATCTAATACACTATTGATCTGACAAAACCTATATATTCACCAAACTACTCCTAATATGACTACATACTTGCAATACATGACTTAACAAAAATAAAGTTTAACTAGCCTGCCCAAAAACAATAGGGTTGACATGCACAGATGATAACTTTAGAGAGAGGCTGACATCTCGATATTATCTATTTCATTGCAGATATATGGAGTCATATTAGACTTATGTATTTTTTATATAAACAATGACATGTTTATATTATGTTGATGTTAGAACTTCTATTTTTCATATGTACTCTTACTTAAGATAGTACTATTTTTGCATAACTATATGCTCATATTTTTGACAGATGATGTAATGCTATAAGCCATATGTTAGCATGATCTTTTATGATGTTTTAGATGAATGTATTCCAATATACATCTACAAAATGTAAATTTGTTAAAACTAATAAAATTATGATTTTTTCCATGGAAAAAAAAAATAACACTAGGGTTGAGACTAGATTCTTCTTAACCCTACCATCTACCTTAATTGAAGAGGGACATTGACTAGGCCTTCCTCTGCCACCACAGCTACATTTTGATACACCTCTCCCCCCATGATCAAAGGCACCATCGTAATCACTCCCTCATTCATAGCCGATCCAGTTCCAACGTCACCAATCCCGAACAAAGCTTCAATATTAGCTAATCAATTTTCGATTGAATTAAAATTCATTTGAAACCTTTATACCTTGTTTGCAAAAGACCAATTTTTTGATTCATGAGGACTAATTGAGCCTACACACCAAAGGTTCCCACCTCTTCCTACCTGGTAAGAAAAGTTGGAATATATTTTGTAGATGTCGTGAGACAGTACAAATGTTTTGAAATTCATCCTTCTCAAATTTGGGTGAATGATCAATGATGAAGCCAATCCCAAAATACACCCTTCCTACATGCAATTTGATATATCCTACAAAGATAGGACATGAAACGATGTAGGATGGGTTCTTCTTACAGATTACATTTGCTACCTCCATTGTGATGGTGCACTCTTCAAATTCAATGCCAATAACTACTCTACACATTTGAAGGACCAAACATTTGAATGCTATATTTATTTCTCTACGCATTCCCACCATATCCATAACATATTTGTACCTAAGGCATGCTATAATCTCCTTGATATCAAAATTAACCAACCTTTGCATTCCATCATATTTTATGGAGAATTTGGCATATAAACATATGTCCTTCTAATGCATGATCGCACGTGGGAAAGCTAGGTGGGGACCTGTTGATGGTGCTAGACCCGCCAACATGTCAAGGGGATCTCCCCAGTAAGAAGTCTCAATTAGACCTCAGACCGTTTTGTGTAGGAGTCCCAGCTGTGGGTCGTAAGGTAATGCCTTAACCACGATGTCGCACAGAAGCAAGTAGGATAACTTTGTCAGCAACAAGGGTGTGACTGATGCAGTGGGTCAAGGAAGATGTATGATAGGTTGCAACACTTCGAAGGGGGAAGGAGGTGAAGCTGGGTTCCAAGTCGAAAGGGATCAGTCCCAACTCGACTAGCAACACACGACACAAAAGGACATGCACAACTTCTGGAAGAGCAGTCCACTCGGATGCGGAAGTCACATCATACAAGGTAAGATAACATGTACAACACACGGATCAGTCCGAGACGAGTGCGACGGTTGTTATAGAAAGGTTCAAGTGAAAGGTCTGTTTGATGTCCAGTAGACTAGTCGACATGGACGGTGACAACATTAGCAACATATGCAACACATTAACAATGAGATTCATATAATTGAATACAAATTAGTTCATACACAAGTACGTAAGTTAAACAACATATATCATTAAGGAAACCGGAGCAATCCAACTAAAATAACAATATATGCATGAAAATGTGTTGGCTCTTATTATATAAAGAAGTGTAAGTCACAATCATACAATACATCCATGTAAACCTATTAGCCCCAATAGTGGAACGTTATAGCCACATCCCCCTGCTCCTCCAAAGAGATGTACTAGCTCTGTGCAGTGGAGAAGCCAAGGCGCATTACAATACTATCCAAGCCTTCTTCAAGATAGTCTTAGTAGAAGCTTGGCTGACCAAAAGCCTATATAATGAGTTATGAGGGACTATTTATCGCAAAGGGTGGGGTGACCCTTGAAATTCCCCTTTGTGACAGTTCAACTACGCTCATGAATCTTCACCTACTCTATGACTATTACATCCAGTTGTTGACACTCGACTTACACTTGACATGACTCAAAATTACAATTCACATGTACTCATGTGAGACAACATGGCTTGAGCAAGACTTCCAAGACATCACTAACACTCAATCCGCTATGGTGAGACCAACTCTTTGACATGCTTGTGATGGTGAAGCTGGTGAGTTGATGCCAAGCTTGGTCATTCGCAATGGTGTGCATGTACCTCATGGTGACATCTTGCTTAAGCGAACTCTTGCCTCCGTTGTAACCAGTGCATTGGTTCGGCCCGTTCATCCAACTCATCTACTAACATGTGCATGGTCTTCCTAGGTACGGTTGAACTGGCAACACACTGACGCATAGTGTCTATATTGATCTTCAAGTGTGTGCTGGTGGTGATGCGCATCAACTTGTTGAAGTGCATGTTCAGCTTAGTTGGACTTGCTTCTTGTCTTCACCTTGGTGAGTGTGTTGAATGGGTTGGATTTCATGTGTGCACTCAACGATATGCATGTTGCTAAATCCCTTGCATGTGATCAACAACATTGCTCACTATGTCTGCTGTGTGTCAACTGTTGGGATGGGTCCTTAACTTGTACGGGCGCAGTTTCCTGCGTGAGTGCATGTTGCATCGACTGTTGTTCATGTTCCTGTTGCAACTAATTTGTATATCTATGCAGTTTCATGTTCTTCCTGAGTTGTTGCTTCAGCACATGAAACTCCTTCTTTGTTCCATCTTCTGCTTTTGCGCGATCTTCATGTTGCATCGTCACTTCATAGCCTGAGTCTCTAAAGTTGCTTTCATTATTAGTGGATCTACTTGATATTGCAACTTTCTTCCACCTCTGTGTTGTCAACAACCTTCCTCTTGCATTCGTTGTGTTCGCTGCATTCATTGCATTCACTTCATTCGGTATGTTGCCTTCAACCGTTGTTCATGATGTTTCTCTCTATGATGATGTTGCTTGATGTCCTTGTCTATGAACAACTTGATGTCTTTGCGGGTAGGCAAGTCCATGGACACTTGATCGACTGCATCTCCAAGTGTGCTGTGAATGTTGTCTTCGTCTTTGCTCTCCTGGAAACCATTGTACCTGTACAGTTGAGAGGCAGATGAACGCTTGGGATACCTAAAGACATGGACACACTCACGGTAAGCAATCTTTTATTCAAAAACCAAATGAACATGATAACTGACTTGCAACATACCTGGGTGCATGATCATGAAGGTTGCGCAATTTCGACCGGGAGGTCGGGAGTCTGACTGCCAAGACTGCACAACACATAGTCTGGGCTACTGGGAGACTGACTGATTGCTGGAACTGTGCAATGCACAATCCATTTTTGCTACTAATTGTTGGGATTGTGCAATGCGCAATTCCAACTGGGAAGGACTACTGGCCTAGGGACATATTTGTGCAATTTCTTGGGCCAAGCAGCCACTGTCCTCCAGAAATACACAAAATATTCATGGAGGCCAGTGCTGGGCAGGAATGTGAAAATATGGAGAGGAAGGTAAGCCTTCCTTTCCCAGATTGCGCAATGTAGCCTTGCTGAAGGCAGAGCCTCGGCCAAGGTTGGCCCGACTCGCCGACGGGAAACTGAAAGAAACTAAGATAGTAAATGCATGGCGACACTAAGTGATAGTAAAAGTGATTGACAGTGGATGAAAAATATGAATGAAAGATTCAACAGACAAGTCAACATGCATGTGGGTGAGAAAGTTTGTCGGTTGGGTGAATGTCCATGCAAAAACAGTTTCATGCATGCGACAACAATGAGATAGCAACGAAAACTGAAACAGAGCTAGGACAAGCTAGTATATATGTAAATGAAAACAATCATTCAAAAAAATCAAGCAAACAGTACTCCCACAAGCGAAAACAAAAAAAGCAATAGAAATGTAGCACAAGGCATGGGAAGCGGGCTTACCCCAAAACAGCTGAATTGAATGTGCCCACTGCTCCTAGATGTGATGTGGGATGTCAGAGCTGCAAGGTTGATGTGAGGAATGAGCTCTGCAACGTCCGGTTGATGAGTTTTGATATCATCGAGGTTGTGACGTGCATGCCACAAATCTAGGGGAAGTGAAACATGGTGGTAGGTTTTGGAATTGCTCCTTGCATGTAACCTCCAACTTCTAAACATAGATCCCTGAAACAAGGGATTCCTTTGCATGCTGCCTTGGGAGAAGTAGACCATGTATGCAAGTCTATTTCTCAGTCCCGGAGGGAACCGGTCAACTCAGCTGCACATGCAGGAGATTGCTCGACTACTGGAGAAAAATGTGCATTTCTGGCTGGGAGCTAAGCTGGCTGCCTAGGAGATTTGCACAATTTTTGGGCAGAGCAGCTGACTGCTACCCAGATTTGCGCAAATTCTAGACTGAGCAGCCTTGCTAGGGAAATTTACGCAAATCCTTTTGGGAGTGTTGGCAGGCAGGATTGCGCAATCCTGGAGCCTAGCGGGCTGCCAGAGAGGATTGCGCAATTTCTGGAGGGAATGTTGGTTTCCCTCCAGAAATGCGCAGTTTTCAAGGGGAAGCTACTCAGTCTATAGCTGGACCAAGTCTGGGTGAACAGCTTATGAGGGGAATGGATCAATCTGTGACCGACAGGTTGCCTTTGTGCAAGAAAGACACTGAAGCTTGTGAACTTGACGAAGCAAGGAAAGCTATTGTGAAGGTTGGAAGGGAGGCTCCAAACGAGGCTAAGGAAAAATTTTGGAGGGTGGTTGTAGCCACTACAACACTTGGCGACACACTGGTAGAACTCCAACTCTTTGAATGGACCTTGTTCGTGAAAAGCAAGTCTAACACCTCTGGAAGTATTGTTCAGTTTTCAGCTCATCTTGGTTTCACACTAACTTGATTGTAAGATGTAGCATCTGCCAAAACAATAGTCAATTGACACAGATTCCAAGACAAGGAAACATAGTTGTTTCGATTGGGGTTGAGGGGTATATAGGTGCACAAGCAGTATAGTCATCAGAGTCTTAGTTTCATCTCTGGTGTTGCTCCACTACCAGCAGGCCTGGACAGCACCCCGGTGGAGCCAAATAAGAACACAAGCGTGGCTCTGCTGCCAGCGAACCTGGTCAATACCCTGGTGGGGTTACTTGCATCACCTCCTTACGCAGGAAGCCTTTCTCTTCTCTTGTCTTGTTCATTTTTCATTTTGAATTTTTGACTTTTTATTTTCTTCATTTTTCATTATGCTTAACACTTATTCATTTCAGAGGCGAAAGAGGGATCCCGACTTATTGAGAGCATAAGAGGTTGTTCCAGTAGAGAAGTAGCTTATTGTATCTCTGATGTGCTTGTTAAGGTTTTCCCCCTTACCTTACTCTACTTGACTGAGCTGACAAGGTTTAACCCAAAAATAATCTACTAGATAAGGTGACACTAGTTAGCATGCAAGCGTTGTGTTTACACCAAGGTTCACTTCGAACAGTACGTATTTTCCTTCGACATATCATGGACTAAAAGTAACAACCTCATCATACAGAGGCAGGATGACAGATACCCAAGTAATGATAGCTGTAAAATCCCTCTTGTACTTTACCGAGCTCGCTTCAAGAGTCATACATGGTTTCATGCAAAACCTATGAATGAAGCAAGTGAGTGAACTAATCAATCAACAAAGCAAAGAAAAAATAGAAGCAAAAATGAAAGCGAAGCAAGTAAACAAACAAGAAAACAGACAATCAAGCAAACAAATCACGTAAGCAAACAATTGAAAGAAAACACTACTCATGCTCTTACACTAATGGTGTATGGGCCTGATCACGTGAAGTGATACTTCCAATGCAACCACCGATGCATTGGTAGACCCATGTTGGGGAAGGCTTGGTCCACAAGCAACCCAGTGGTGCGAACCAGCAAGCAAGACATATATAACAATGAAGACAACCACACTTCGTGTTTCAAAGTGCCCACAGGACATGAGTGAGTGCATGTGCATGACGGGCAGCATGTGGACTTATCGTGGTATTGTGTGACACTACATGCAACTTTGAAGCATAAGCACATTATTGACTGTGATATGCAAGCAAACGAAAGAAACAAAGATAACTTGCATCGTGCACGAGTGCTTGCAATGTAAGACTCCTCCAATGCATGAGCAATGGGATCATGTAGTTCAAGTGGAGGAAGTGTGATCTATGTGTGAGATGGATCTTCAATGCATACAGATGAGTGATGAGAAGCCTTGGACAATTGAAAAATTTCATGATCGAGAGTGAGACTAACCCCGACAGAGCGAGGGCTTGACATAACCACCAGCTCGGATTGAAGTGCCTCAATAGTCTTGGGTGTCTCAACTTCATCATCATGTATATCATCATACACTAGTGGATTCGAAAGATCAACTACGATATATTCATGATCGTGATAAAAAATGGAAGCAAATGGAGCACGACTACCACGATCAAAAAAATCAATGAATTCTTCGGCATCCTCATGATCAAATGAATCGAACAGAGGGGTAGATGAAAAGCAAACAAACTCATCCTCTGTGCTTTCGGAAAAGACAGATGAAGGATCAAGTAGATTTTCAATGAGTAACTTATCCTCTTCATTGTTGAATGATGGACTAACATCTAGTGAGTCCTGCAAGTGATCAACAATGGGTGCATCTGTGGATGAAGATACACATGCAAAATCATGGATGGCAGGTTCACCAAAGAGGTTAGGAAAGAATGGAGGGGGCTCGGACAGAAGGGAGTCATCCTTCATCGAGTGTTGATGTTCAAGCTCCCACTCATACTCTTCATGAATGACAGTGCATGTTGGTTGTGCAACACCAACTCCGTCAGTGGGTTTTTCCTCATTCACAACAAGTGAAGAGTCTGGAATGGACGAACACAAGATAGCATCATCCAGAGGAACACCTGAGTGCGAAGATGGAGGTCAAAGAAAAGAATGCATATGAGAACTCGAAGGACTCACAACCAAATCTGCATGAAAATTGAGTGGAGTGATGTTGGGAGAGTGTGAAGGATGAATAGGTGTGTGAGCATGATCCTCAACATCACTGGGCAGTGGTGGAGTTGTTGAATGAGAGGGAGGCAGACAGTTGGTTGAGACAGTGTTCGCTCCCACATGAGATTGTGCAGTTCCATCAATGAAGAATGTTGAGCGAGGCTTGATACCAAGCTTCCTCTTGGGACGGGCAGATTTCTTAAGGCAATACTTGAATCGGTCCCAAAGATAAGAAAACTTCATCTGGCTCCTCGGAGCTTGAAACTGCAAGTCACGGAAGCACTGCCAAAAATCAATAACAGATTCATGTAGAGCCCTCCATTGCTGTAATAGTTTCCGATCAAGATGATCTGGTTCAAAATGATAGAACGTGTCTTCAATAAGATCATAGAAGTGCTCAAATTAGTGCACGGTGTCTGCTAGTAGGCTAAGCACCCAATGAAATGGAGATTCGTGAAGTTTGTATGAAAGCAACAAACTAGCCTGTTCGTCAGAAAACTCATCTTCCTCATGAATCATGGAAAGAAAGTTATGTAAGTGCTCAGGCCAGGCCACTTCGCCTTCACCATCATATGTGTGAGTGGACAAGAGATTGAAAAGCTTCCTCGAGATGGAGACATCTTCATGATTCAAAAAACACGTTGGGGGAAGTAGAGTGCAAGACTCCATGAAATATATGCAAAGGTTCAAAACTAGATGAGAGGACATTGCTTGTCTTCACGCCCTCCTTCTAGCGCTAGAAATGTTGATGGTTGTGGACCTGCCAACATGTCAAGGGGATCTCCCTGACAAGAAGTCCCAATTAGACCTCAGACCGTTTTGTGTAGGAGTCCCAATAGTGTGTTGTAAGGTAATTCATTAACCGCGATGTCACACAGAGGAAAGTAGGATAAATCTGTCAGCAACAAGGGTGTGATTGATGCAGTGGGTCAAGGAAGGTTATGAGAGGTTCCAACACTTCAAAGGGGGAAGGAGGTGAAGATGTGTTCTAGGTTGAAAGGGATCAGTGCCAACTTGGCTAGGAACACACAACACAAAAGGACATGCACAGCTTCTATCGGAGTAGTTCACTTGGATGTGGCAGTCACATCATACAAGGTAAGATAACATGCACAACACTCATGGATGAGTCCGAGACGAGTGCGATGGTTGTTATAGCAAGGGTTAAGTGAAAGGTATGTCTGATGTCCGGCAGAGTAGTCGACACGGACGGTGACAACATTAACAACATATGCAACAAATTAACAACGAGATTCATATAATTGCATAAAAATCAGTTCATACACAAGTATGTAAGTTAAAAAACATATATCATTAAGGCAACTGAAGCAGTCCAACCACAATAACAACATATGCATGAAAAATGTGTTTGCTCTTCTTATATAAAGAAGTGTAAGTCACAATCATACAATACATCCATGTAAACCTGCTAGCCCCAACAGTGGAACGTTACAGCCATGTCCACCTGCTCCTCAAAAGAGATGTACTAGCTCTGTGCAGTGGAGAAGCCAATGCACATTACAATATTGTCCAAGCCTTCTTCAAGATAGTCTTAGTAGAAGCTTGGCTGACCAAAAGCCTATAAAATGAGTTATGAGAGACTATTTATAGCAAAGGATGGGGTGACCCTTGACATTCCCCTTTGTGACAGTTCAACTACCCTCATGACTCTTCACCTACTCTATGACTGTTACATCCAACTGTTGACACTCGACTTACAATTGACATGACTCAACATTACAATACACATGTAGTCATGTGAGACAACGTGGCTTGAGAAAGCCTTGCAAGACATCACTAACACTCGGTCTGTTGTGGTGAGACCAACTCTTTGACATGCTTGTGATGGTGAAGCTGGTGAGCTGATGCCAAGCTTGGTCTTCCATGATGGTGTGCACGTACCTCATTATGACATCTTGCTGAAGCAAACTCTTGCCTCCTTTGCAACCGGTGCATTGGTTTTACCCCTTCATCCAACTCATCTACTAACATACGCATGGTCTTCTTGGGTACGGTTGAACAAGAAACACACTGATGCATAGTTTCCATGCTGATCTTCAAGTGTGTGCTGGTGCTCATGCGCATCAACTTGTCGAAGTGCATGTTCAGACCCAATTGGGTTTGCTTCTTGTCTTTGCCTTGATGAGTGCGTTGAATGGGTTGGATTGCATGCGTGTGATCAACGATATGCTTGCTTCTAAATCCCTTGCATGCAATCAACATCACTGCTCACCATGTCTACTCTATGTCAACTGTCGAGATGGATCCTTAACTTGTATGGGCACAGTTTCCTCCATGAGTGCATGTTGCGCCCACTGTTGTTCATGTTCCTGTTGCAACTCATTAATTTGTATGTGCAGATTCATGTTCTTCCTGAATTGTTGCTTCAGCACATGCAACTCCTTCTTTGTTCCATCTTCTACCTTCACGCGATCTTCATGTCACGCCGTCACTTCATAGCCTATGTCTCCAAAGTTGCTTTCATTATCAGTGAATCTTCTTGATATTTGAACTTTGTCCTGCCTTTGTGTTTTCAACAACCTTCCTCTTGCATTCGCTACATTCACTGCATTCGATATGTTGCCTTGAGCTGTTGTTCATGATGCTGCTCATTATGATGTTGCTGCTTGATGTCCTTGTCTATGAACAACTTGATGTCTTTGTGGGTAGGCAAGTCCATGGACACTTGGTCGATTGCATACCTAAGTGTGCTCTGAACAGTGTTTTCATCTCTGATCTCCTGGAAACCATTGTACCTGTACTGCTAAGAGGCATATGAACACCTGGGATACCTGAAGACATGGCAACACTCACAGCAAGCAATCTATCAGTCGAAAACCAAAATAAACATGAGAACTGACTTGCAACATACCTGGGGGCATGATTATGAAGGTTGCACAATTTCGGCCGGGAGGTCGGGAGACTGACTGCCAAGACTGCACAAGGCACAGTCTGGGCTACTGGGAGACTGACTGACCATTGGAACTATGCAATGCACAATCCAGTCTGACCGTTGACTACTGGGATTACGCAATAAACAATTCCAACTAGGAAGGACTGCTGGCATAGGGACAGATTTGCACAATTTCTTGGGCCAAGCAGCCACTGTACTCCAGAAATGCGCAAAAAATCCCTAGAGGCCAGTGTTGGGCAGGAATGTGCAAATCTGGAGAGGAAGGTGAACCTTCCTTTCCAATATTGCGCAATGCATCCTTGATGAAGGCAGAGCCCGAGCCAAGGTTGGCTCGTCTCGCCGACAGGCAACTGAAAGCAACTAATACAGTAAATGCATGGCGACACTAAGTGATAGAAAAAGTGATTGACAGTGCATGCAAAACATGAATGAAAGATTTAGCATACAGATCAACATGCATGTGGGTGAGGCAATTCGTCGGTTGGACGAACGTCCGTGCAAAAATAGTTTCATGCATGCGACAACAGTGAGATAGCAAAGAAAACTGAAACAGAGCTAGGACAAGCTAGTATATATGTAAACGACAACAAGCGTTCAAAGAAATCAAGAAAATAGTACTCCCACAAGCGAAAACACAAAAAGCGACAGAAATGTAACACAAGGCATGGGAAGCGAGCTTACCCCAAAACAACTGAGCTAAATGTGTTGACTTCACCTTGATGTGATGTGGGATGTTAGAGCTGCAAGGTTGATGTGAGGAATGGTCTCTACAGCATCCAGTTGATGAGTTTTGATATCATCGAGGTTGTGATGTGCATGCCACGAATCTAGGGGAAGTGACACTTGGTGGGAGGTTCCAGAATTTCTCCTTACATGTAACCTCCAACTGCTAAACATATATCCCTGAAACAAGGGATGCCTTTGCATGCTACCTTGGGAGAAGCAGCCCATGCATGCAAGTTTATTTTTCTTAGCCCCGGAGGGAACCGGTCAACTAAGTTGCACATGTAGGATACTACTCGATTGCTGGAGAAAAATATGCATTTCTGGATGGGAGCTGGGCTGGCTGGGTTGACTACTTCCTGGATTTGCACAAATTTTGGGCTAAGTAGCCTTGCTAGGGAAATTTGCGCAAATCCTGTTGGGAGTGTTGGCAAGTAGGATTGTGCAATCTTGGAGCCCAGCAAGCTACCAGAGAGGATTGCGCAATTTTTGGAGCGAAGGCTGGTTGCCCTCCAGTAATGCACAATTTTCAAGGGGAAGCTACTCAGCCTGCAACTGGACCAAGTCCAGGTGAATAGCTTGTTAGGGGAATGGATCAAGCTGTGACCGACAGGCTGCCTTTGTGCAAGAAAGACACTGAAGCTTGTGAACTTGATGAAGCAAGGAAAGCTACTGTGAAGGTTGGAAGGGAGGCTCCAAAATGAGGCTAAGGAAAAATTTTGGAGGGTGATTGTAGCCACTACAATGAGACCTTGTGTTAGATCTCGTTGAAGAGATAAAGAGAATGCAAGGATGGAAAATGGGTAATGTGGCTAGAAAAAATCCATATTTCTGATGCCTAATTAATGACTCCTTTATCACTATTTAAATATATCATTTTTTCTTTTCTCCAATGGATTCTTTGATTTTTCATGGCAATGGGTTATATGTTCCATTTGAATTGTCTAAGACCAAGATCCCTTGTTTGAGATGTTGGAAGTGTAACTAGTTTCGATCTTCATAATTGTTGTTGTACTCATTTTGGTGCAGCGCTGCCAAACTTGAACACACAAAAAAAAATCATTAAATTAAATCACACTCCAAAGCTTTTATTAAATCAAAACTCTCAAACTTGATTTTCCCAAAATATTACATGACTATTTATTTAGAGGAGAGAAGTCTCTCGAATCTCTTCTAGAGAAACTTCCTCCTAGATATTTGGAGGAAGTTGAGAGCTATCCTCTCAATTTTAGGATTATATCCTAACTTCCCTATCTAATAATTAATTCTAGAACGACTCACTAATTCTAGAAAATCCTAGATTCTTTAATTAAATAATTACAAAAAAATAAATATGAGATGCTCATGCATCACATTTCAATATGTATCTTATGTAACAAACAAAAGAAGAAAAGAAAAAGTTATTATTATAAAGCACGGGTTTCATGCTCATTATTGATGGTATTCTAGGTAAAAGCATGTTCTTCATGCTTCTAGGGTTTGTTAGGTCATAAGATTTATTGTCATGAGTCAAAGGAGTCAACAAGATAGGGAAGGTCTCAAAGAAAAAAGGACGAAAATCTTATTTTTAAGCTCTATCTCTCTCACACGTGTGAAATTCTAGGATTTTGTAGTTACAAATGAAGCCAAAATGGCAAGTCTGAGTTGCAGTAGGATGAAGTGAAGTATCTTATTACTGGAAGGAAGAATATTCTATCTTGACCTTGGGAGGATTTGTCTTCCTCTAGGAAGGTCTCAAGAAGAAGCTAAACTAGGGCTTTTGCAACAACAACAAGGGTTGAAGTTGCAGGATAAAATTGCAGGGTGAATTGTAGTATTGAAGCTAGGAAGTTGAAGTTGTAGTTTGAAGTTCGTTGATCATGGAAGGACTTATTCGAAGGGCTGACTTGGTACTTGTAGGAGGACTTGGTCTAGGGTTTGGGTCTTTGTTGTCTCATTTGAAGTAGATTCTATAAGGAGAATATTTTTTTAGGTTTTCCCCTTGGAGGGGTTTTGCGTTGGATGAGAGCCTAATTTATGTGTCCTTTGTTGTTATTGTTTATGTTCTAGGTATTTGCTTGATGAAAAAATATAAATAAAGAACACAAGAAGACTAACTAAGTTCACAAGCAAATATTAAGGTTAAGGAAAATTGGAATTAATAGATGCCACTTTGCATTTTCTAACATGGTATCAAAGCTAACGTGAACAAGAGACGACAACTAGAAGGACACTATAAGAGGTTGATTTTCAAGGGAAATCATTTTTGGAAGGACACAAGAAAAGAAGTAGAAGACCTGTTGATCTAGAAGGAGGTTTTATACACTAAATAATATCAAGGCCACATCAAGCTCTCATCTAAGGAAGGCTTGAGAGGAATATTACAAGAAGGTTGTTGATATCTCTTGTAAAGAGATCTATTTGGAAGGCATCTTAGAAGGAAGCATAAAAAGGATCTTAGAAGTTGTTGTTGGAGGAATCCTAGGAAACATATTTCAAGGACATTATTGAAGTCTCTTCAAATATCTTGAAGGCATCAAGGAAGTTGGAGACATCATCAAGAAACAGAAGAATCTTGGTTATCAAGTATCATATTATTACTCTATGTTTGAATATGCAGGTCATATGGGTTCTTTCTGAAAGGAGAGCAATAATCTCATTGGAGCATCAAATTTCCTAGCCTGGAAGAAAAGGATTAACTTCGCACTTACAGAACATGAGGTAATGGGGTATGTTACTGGTGAAATCACTGAAGGTAGAAAATAAAAGACTCAAGATCTAGAAAAATATAAGAAAGGAGAAGTAAGGGCACAAAGGATCATTGTTGAATCTATTAAGGATCCTCTTGTTCCATTTGTTGCAAACTTGAAAAGTTTTAAGTCTATGTATGACAAGTTAGGGAATTCATACTCTGTGAGTACATCGGTAAAAAAGATGTCTTTGCAGAATAATCTATATAAGATGAAGAAATCAAAGGATGAGGACATGACATCCTTTCTAATTAAGATCTCGTAATTAAGAAATCACTTGCAAGGGCTTTGAGAGACAATTTTTTATTCAGAAATGACTATTTGTGCATTGAATGCATTGCCACCAGAATGGTGCAACTTTGCAACAAGAATATACTCTAAGAAAGATTCAACTCCTTTTGATGAGTTGTGGGCTCAGTGCATTTTGGAAGAATCTAGGATCAAGGTAAAATAGGGCCTTCGATCATATGAATAGTCTCAAGCCTTTCTAGCTAGAATCAAGAAGTCGAAGAATGGAAGGTTTGAAAAGTCCAAGAAGAAAGATATGTTCAAGGTTCAATGCGTTAAGTGCAATGAGTATGGATGCTTTAAAATGGATTTTGCAAGCCAACAGAACAACAAAAGGAAGGAAAAAAGTAAGGCTCACATAGCTGAAGAAACAGGAGAACCTAAGAAGAAGTCGAAGAAAGAAGAAGTGAAAGATATTTACTAGTGAAGGAGGCACCTTGTCTTTCAGGTTCTCTATGAAGATTGATCTTTCCTTTAAAATAGTATGCATCGTTGCTTACTCTATAAGAATTTTGATTTTGCATAGCATCATAGAGAGAAGCATATGATAGTAACATATTCAGAGTTTACTTCATTAAGTTGCTTTGTGGAAGTCATCTAGATAGATAGACCATTTTGCATATTGTTCATCCAGGCACTATCTAATATTATGTTAAAAGCAGTCATCTTGCTAAGGTGGATCATCACAATCCTATATGAACCATCATCTTGGAAGGTTCTTGGAAGAAGCATTATGAGAAGGATAGTATACATTCCATATAGTATGGAAACAATACTCTTAAGGGATGAAGGAATACAATGGGTCAGGTTACATGATCATTTTAGGGCATATAGCTAGATGATTGAATGAAAGCATATAAATGCATATTGGAAGTAAAATTTGGCTAGGATTCATGTGTACAGAAGCTTGTAAAAGAAGTTGGTCATAAAATATGCTTAGTATATGGTTATATGATGCTTGAAAGAAGAATTTGACTTACTCAAGGTTGAATAAAGAATTAAGACTTTCTCTAGAATATGTAAATATAATCTTTGAAATAAAAGTCCTAAATTGGTAATCAAGTTTGATTCTTGGGCACTTTTATGCATGAAGGAAGATTCAGGTGGAGATGGATCATAAGGATGTTGATGCTTGGACAAGAAAGTCATCATGAGAAGGTAAATTTAAGCTTAATTATTATTGGTTATCTGGATAACATATTGTTTTTCTATCTGGAAGGATGTTGGCGGAATACATGATGATAGTTGAGGTAAGTTCAATTGTATGGATATGAAGAATGTTGAGGAAATTTGAATATCTGATACCTAGAAATTGTGAATTCAAGATATATTCATCTTGGGATTGAAAGATAGTAGTGTAAGAAGATAACTTGAAGGTCAAAGGGGGTCACTTTCATGAGGAAGCTATGATCAACTTGAAGTTTGGAAAGGCTCAATGTAATTCCTTCATCTATAATGTCAAATATGAAAGTTATGAGCAAGAGAGATGAATTGGATCCTATCACAAGATCAAAGAGTGACAATGGCTCCATGATACCTTGGAAAGAAGCAGGCTTGATATGATGAGATGCAAAGGAAAGAGGGAGCCATGCAACTATAAAGAAATAGTAGTTGATACTATTATGAAGACAAGATATAAAGCTTACGGATATGAATTTTCAATTAGAAAGGAAGTCAGGAATATCCTCTATATTTGAGGAGTAAAAGAGCCTCCTTGGATGGGAGCAAGGATTTATTCCATAATCAAAAGGGAATAAGGATTTATTCCATAATCAAAAGGGAATAAGGATATCCTATTTGATTGAGAGGGAGTGATGTTGGACATGACATGTGCATTCTCTTCTTCATGTGATGAAGAGAGAATGAAGGAGGATTGGATAAGAATTTGTGGTTTCCTTAAGGATATAGAATCCAAGAAAGGAAAGGTATCGACACTCTTTGAGGATGGGACAGGTATCCAAGAGAAGAGTGGTTGAAGAGGATGATATTTTTTGAGGACTTAGGAATGGAGATCCAAGATAAGAATAGTACTAAAAGGACATATCTTGTGAACATCCAGATGGGGTATGCGCCTTGTAGAGGTAGTGTTGTATCACACGTAAAGCCTCCCAACACAATTCTCTTGAATGAAGTAGAGCTTGTCTAGTTAGGCCTAAAAGACAGTGTTGGTCCTAATGATGATTCTTATAGTTGGATTATCAATCTGACTCTTCTTATGAGAACTCTTCACATGAGAATGATGTTGTACTAGTTATACAATTATGAATACCTCCCTAGTTAAAAGAGAGTGTTGGAAATGTGACTAGTTTTGGTCTTCATAATTTTTGTTGTTCTCATTTCAATATGTATCTTACATAACAAACAAAAGAAGAAAATAGAAAGTCATTATTATAAAGCATGGGTTTCATGCTCATTATTGTTGGTCTTCTAGGTAAAATCATGTTCTTCATTCTTTGAAGGTTTGTTAGGTCATAGGATTCATTGTCATGATTCAAAGGAGTCAACACCATGTATATAAAACCCTTACGGGAAAAATGTAATTGGAAAAAGAATTGTTTTTTAGTCTAGAAAGTCTTGGAAACTCCAAAAGTACAAGTTGGCCCTCACAGCTTCAAGTCGACCTAAAAGAGGGAATTCAACCCCTTGGAAAGGCTATATAAAGGAACAGTTTGACCTCATTTGATCTGTAAATTATCATGGATATTCCACTGGACAGTTCGTCACAAAAAATCTAATAATATTATATTAAAACTCTACAAATTCTACACTAATACATTTTACTAAACTTTAAGATCTATGGATTTATCTATAATTAGTGCATGCATGTGAATATAAATAATGAAAAAAATAGAGAACGAAAAAATAAGCTCACACACACATAAGACACAAGATATTCTCTCTGGGAAACCCTTTTGGGAGGAAACCCAGATGGAAGGTGAGGTTGCTTTGCTGTATTTCTCTGTCTGGAAATATGGCATCATGTACAAAGAAGTAGTGTTTGTGGCCCGTGGGCTGCTACAATGCACAGATCCTCTCTATATGCTCTACCTCCTATCTCTCCTGACTATATTTGCTCAGCTATGGAACAAAATTCTCTCAAAAGAATGGAATGCCTCTTGCTCCTAGTGGCCTGGTTATAACACAGCCCGATAGCCTATTAGTGGTTGATTTTGACTACGTCAACTCTTAACTACAGTTACAAAATAAACTCTTCTAGAGTCTTTTACAGCAGAAACACGTGGCTAGCCCCTTGTTTAGTCAATTTAGTGTTATCTAAATTGCTAGTATTTATTGTCAACCCGGGGCTCGTAAGCTGATGAAGTGAAGGTGTACTATATGTACTTAAGTATCCTCTTAGAGTTTTTCTTATCGTTGGGGGTGTTGTTGCGGTTTAATTATGTTCCTAGATGGAATGAGAATTTATAAACAAGTGAGTGATGGTGTGTGTGTAGAGTGAATTCTAAATGAGTGGAAGTGTGTGTTGAGTGATCTCTAACTATTTGCTTGAAAGGAAATGCTTGGAATGAATAAATGAAATTGAAATGACTTGAAATAAACTTGAAAGCAAATGACCACTACCAATGGCACTAGACACTGTTCAAGTTGCTGCTAATAAAAGGAAAAGAAAATCACTTTTAAAACCCAAGAATAAAGATTATCTCTCTCTATCTCGATGCCTCAAAGCACATGTACTGTGTAAAGCACGGAAAGAAAGTAGCTTAAGTGGAATTATAAAAGTGAGAAAAATATGCTTGAAAGACTAATGATAATAATTTGCTATTTCTAATTCTCTACTTCAGCCATATGTACTATGGAAAGCATGATTAGAAAGTAGTGAGGAAATAGTCTAGGAAGCACTTTAAAATCAAAAACTTCTACTTTAAAGACTAGTGGTAATGATTTACTCTTTCTAAATCAATACTTCAAAGCACATGTACTGTGTAAAGTACGGAAAGAAAGTAGCTTAAGAACAGTCCAAAAAGCACCCAAACAAGCTGCAAGTTAGTGATATTTTGATCTTAAAAGATAGTAGTTTATGATGAAGATCATTCATGTATGTTAACAGCTTTTTGAGAAATAAGATTAAAAACTAACTATAAAGACAAAGGCAGCACTTGAATTGTCAACTTCAAATACCATTAGCTGTAAAGCAAACACAACACATATAAAAATAAATCCCGGGCTAAAAGAAACCTGCAAAGAAATAACACTGATCAGCTGAAAATAAAGAAAAACAAGTAAATAAAACTATACATGCTTAAGGAAACAAATGAGAAAATAATGAAATGCTGCACATGAAATACTTTACAAAGGCTGAGATGAGCAGGGGCCCTCTGTTCATTCAGCCACAAGAGAACTCAAAGATCTGGAAACTTCAAAACAGTGCTATATTGATTTCTCCATTTGTAAAAAGTTTACAAAACAGAGTGCTGGAATAGCACTAGAAAACAGAGTTCACAAACGCTTCTAAATTCAACACGAGTGCAGCAAAATATAACTAATCAAAAGTTCTTTGAGCGTACGCAGACGCATCAATTTATAGGAGCTTCTAAGTTATCCTACGCGTACAACTAGTTAACAGAAAAACAATAAAACAGTATGCGTATTAATGGTCCTTGGACACATCACGGTTGCGTGGACGAGTTCAGTGGTTCTTGTCGACATGGATAATAAATCCCCTGTTGGATTGCGTCCTCTGCCACCCGTAGATCATAGACAGATCACCATTTAAGGTGCCGTGACCAAACAGCTCTCAAACACCGTTTAAACCACCTTGAGTTGACCGTGGCTAAACCAGCTTTGACCATGGGTGAAAGTGACGTGGATGGCTGGAACAAAGGGACAGGAACCTCGAGCACACTGATACCTGAGTGCCCATGTGGCCCATCTAGCAAACCGACACGTGGATCATAGTATTTAACAAAAAGGCTGCAGGATCTTCAGATAGCTGCGGGATCATCAGATAGCTGCGGGATTCCTGCAAGTAAGTCAAAAACTAAACAAATAGTCATCCATTAGCAAAACTTGCTTGATCATGCTTATTGACACTGAATGTAATGATCTGAGAGGTTTTATGGTGAAAATGAGGCAAAAGTGAAGGAAAGATAAGGAAAAGTGGAGGAAAATGGTAGACAAATGGGTGTAAAATAGAGGTTCTACATACCCCCACTCCGAGGGTATTGCATGTCCTCATGCAATGAAAACACAATTCAGTCCATCTGCTGGGATGCCTCAGCTAGGACATCCAACCTCCTCTTCCTTTGTGTAGAAACATTAACCTTTGGCCTCTTGAACATGCATCTGAATTTCAAATTAATTAAGGCTCTGTTCAGCCTTCTGCATCTCTTCTTGAGTCTGTTATGTTTCTTCTGCCACATGCTCATGTGAAGATAGGTATTATCTTGGATTGCCTTGGCAATATCAGCTTGCTGCTTCATTTCTTCATTTCTCTGTTTAATGTGACGGTTCAGCACTTCCAGTTCATAGATTTCTTGTCTAAGTAAATCTATTTGCTGCTCATGAGGTATGACATTACTTGGGCCAGCAGTGTTTTGCTCCAATGTCTCATAATAGTTGTACACCTCTTGTTGAACTGGGTCAACAATTGGTGACCTCCTTGGACTATATTCATGCTCAATTTCAGTTTCAAACTCCGGCTGAAATGGACTGTCTTCTCTTGGAGGAGTAGCTGCCTCACGTGATGATGGACTATCCTCAAGGTCTGCTTGTGTAGCACCCTTCTCAGGTGTGCTAAGATCAACGAAGAGTGTCCTCGTGGCTTTCCTTTTATTCTGCAATCTACTACTCCTTCTTACAGTGGCAGCACTATGTGTTTCTTTTTGTGCCTTTTCCTTTGGTTTTTGAGCTTTTACTTTCTCAGAGAGGGCAGTTTTCTCATGGAGTTTAGTTATCCTCTGTGCTAAAGGCTGGTTATCTCTTTCTTCACCACTAGAATGCTCTGGGGTCTGGTCAGTTTCTCGGACTATGGATTTCCCCTTATCTTGTTTTTGTTTCTTTTTGTCCTCTCTTTTCTTTTTGGCAGCTTCCTTAGCAAGTTCAGCGAGGGTTTCCGAGATGACCTCTTGAGCACTGTCTTCAGTGGGTTCAATCTCAGGTTCAGGATGATGGACTTCTATTTCTTCTACAGTTTGTCCTTCTAAGACATCAGTCTCAGAGATACTTTCCCTTCTCTTCCTTCTGCTCTTTCTAGGTATAGAAGACTCTCCAGGCTCTGCAAAATGATTCCTTACAAGGAATTTTTCCCATGTGTCTTGTTTTTCTTTTAACTGTTCTTCTATCAATAACTTTACAAGACCATGGTGACAGAGGTAAGCTTCTACATTTCGTGGATTTCGTTGAGCCATGGAACACATTTTCCTAAGGCTTTGAAATAGGAAATAAGGAAGGTTTATATCATGTTCTCCTTGAAACTGCAGCATAATTTTACCATGATAGACATACAACACTCCAAATCTCCCTTCACAGGTGAAAAACTTTTGTACTAATAACAATAGAATTTTCCATTCTTCTTTAACATGGGAAATTGGGATGCCTTTGGTAAAAACACTTGTGTCCATACCTGGGTTTTTAAAAATCCGCTTCCATTGTTGATCCTGGACTGCCCGGTTTTTGAACCAACGTTCACCGGTTTGTGGAAGAGAGGTAGCCCTTGCTATGCTTCCTTCGCTGACTGTAACTGTTAAATCTCCCACCTTTGCCTGGCTGTCCTTATCCATAAACGATCTTGCAAAGGCTTTGGTTACTTCCTTATGGTAGCCCTTAAACTTTCTGATACATTGTAACCAATTGGCTTTTTGTAGTGCCTCCTCAACCTGTGGATATGCCTCCAAGAATTTCGAACCTTCCGGTTCAGCCCTCAGAAGCTTTCCCATCGACTCTTCAGCTTTGTTTAAACACAAATTTGATGGTGACCTTACACAGTAACTCCGTAACTTCACACAGTAACTTCTCGGTCTCTGTTCAGACTCTGTGGAACAGAGGGTATACGGTGCATAAACAGTCTCAGACACCGGGAATTCACGGCTTGAATTTAGAGTTAAACGGTGGAATTAGCGTGGACACGGTAAAAACAGTGACTAACAGTCGTAATACGACTGTATTACAGGTTTACGGCTATACGGCAGAGGGAAAACAGAGGATGGTTTATGGAGGTAATCGTAGTGAGTGAAAACGAAACAAGGGAGATAATGGCGAGGAATAGGGTGTTATGAACATAGAGGGTTTTGAAATGACGAACGGAACGGCTACATTCTCCAATTTCGGATGTGGAGTGACACATGGCTGCGGAACGAGAGCTGAGAGACGTAATGCAATAGGTTACGTCATTAGGGTACAAGACCTTAATGACCGAAACAGCCACATGTAATTTCAAAAATCGTGGTTATTATGAGCTGGTAGACGTGGAGGATTCGGAGATTTGTAGTCGCACGGGAAAAAGAAAATGGGTAATCATTACGTTTAGTGGCCAACAAAACATAACCCAGAAAGTTCGCATAATGAAACAACCATAGGTTTAGAGTTTTGAACATACCTCGGATCACATTCGATTTGGCTTCTGATGATTTACTAACCTTTTGTTAACTTTATTGCTAGCACATGATCTTTTCTCCTTGTCTTTGATGATTTTGAACTGTAAATATTTTCTTCAGACAAACTGTGTTTCTTGTGCAGATACAGAAGGCTGTAGGAAAGCTAATCGGCTGCAGGATTGTCAAATGGCTGCAGAAACTGTAATGAAGTCTTCTAGCTGCATAAAATACTTTAGTTGCCTAAAAAAACTTTATTAATGAAGTGAAATGGAATGAATGAATGAATGAATGAATGAATGAGTGAAAAGCAGTGAGGTGAAGTGAAGATGGTAAGATGAAAGAAAATGGTGAGATGAAATAAATGAAAATGGAAATGAAAGAAAGAGAGAGATTTTTTTTGGAAAACATGAGGTGTCAGGTGATCCTGATTTTCACCTTATGTTTTCTGCATGAGACTGCCAATCAGAGATTGGTTTTCAGGTTCATACATTTATTCATTTTTTTTCCTCCTTTTTTTTTTTTTTTTTTTTTTTTTTATTGAAATTGAAATTGAAAGAAACAGAGATTAGGCTGATGGAGGAGAAGAATTCTTCTCCACCAACCTCATTTCAGAATCGCCTTGGAATAACTTAACAAACTCCTCTCTTGAGAGTGGCTTGTGATAGACTTTTAACCGGTGGCCATTCACAATAAAGGGAGTTTGAAGTTCATCAATAGTCTTCACTCTAACTGCTCCATTGTTAAAGACTTCATCAATCTCATATGGCCCAAGCCAATGAGTTTGAAATTTTCCTTTGAAGTCTTTAAATTTTGAATCAAACAAGAGTGCCCAATCACCCTTTTGAAACTTCTTTTCTTTGATATGTCGATCATGCCATTTGCTTCTTTGGTGCTGAACTAGATCGGTTCTTAGAATTGCATCTTGTCTCATTTCATCTAGTTCATTTAACTGGTCCATTCTGTGCTTCTGGGCTTCTGTTAAGCTCATCCCCAATTGAACTGCTGTCTTGAAGGTCTTGATTTGGAACTCAATGGGGAACAGGACTTCCTTCCCATAAACAAGTTCATAGGGAGAATGTCCTGTAGTGTTCCTCCATGTAGTTCTATAGGCCCATAAGGCTTCAGGAAGCCTTTCTGCCCAATCTCTTCTATGAAGATGAACAGTCTTTGTGATGATGCTTTCAAGAACTTTATTTGTAGATTCTACTTGACCATTCGCTTGCGGATGGTATGGAGTAGATGTTCTATGCTTAATCTTATATTCCTCCATCAGCTTTTCCACCATCCTTGATGTAAACTGGCTTCCCTGATCTGTTACAATTTCTCTTGGGACACCAAAACGAGTGAAAATATCCTTGAAAAGAAATTGAACAACTGAATTTTCAGTAGCAGAAGTTAATGCTATAGCTTCTACCCACTTGGTAACATAATCAGTACAAACCAGTATATATCTATTTTGCTTGGATGGCGGATTAATTGGTCCAACAAAATCTAGAGCCCATTTCTCGAAAGGTTCGATGCATACCTGTGGCTGTAGTGGCATTTCATTTGAAAGAGTTGGTCTCCCAGTTCTCTGACAACTGTCACACCTTTTAACATATTGCTTTGCATCCTTAAAGAGAGAAGGCCAATAATATCCTGATGAAAGGATTTTATAGGCAGTCCTCTTATCAGAAAAATGTCCGCCACAAGGTTCGTCATGACATGCTTTAAGGATGTCAGGCATCTCATCCTCTCGTACACATCTTCTGATCATCAAATCTGGCCCTGTTCTGAACAATTCATTAGAAATCCAAGAATAAAGTGAACTATCCTGAATGATTTTCCTTTTCTCATTAGGAAATAAATGTAAAGGTAATTTTCCAGTAACTAAATAATTAGCAATATCAGCATACCAAGGGGTTTTGGTAGTTACTGCAAACAAATATTCATCTGGAAATTTGTCCTCTACTGGAGAGTCCTCATTAGTGTTTTGGATTCTGGACAAGAAGTCAGCTACTGTGTTCTGCTTACCTGGTCGATCTAACACAGTTATGTTGAATTCTTGTAAAAGCAAAAGCCATCTTGTAACTCTACCATTAGTGACTGGTTTGTTCATGAGGTATCTAATGGCAGAGTGATCAGTGTGGACAAAGGTTTCATAGCCGGTTATATAGTGTCTAAACTTGTTTATAGCATGAACAACGGCTAGAAACTCCTTTTCAGTAACAGTATAATTTAACTCAGTAGGAGTCAAATTCTTACTCGTGTAATAAATGGCATAAGGGATCAAATCCTTTTGTCCCAAAACAGCTCCTAAAGCTGTATCTGAAGCATCAGTAGAAATGTGGAAAGGGAGTTTCCAATTTGGACCCCTTAAAATGGGTGCTTCAGATATTCTAGACTTTAAAGCTTCAAAGGCAGATTGACATTCAAGATCCCACTTAAATTCACAATCTTTGGTAAGTAATTTGAAAAGAGGGGATGCTATCTTCGTGAAGTTTTCAATAAATCTTCTGTAATAACCAATAAACCCAAGAAAACTTCTAACATCTCTTTGGCAATTTGGAACAGGTAACTTAGAGATGACTTCTACTTTAGATCTATCAACTTTGATTCCATCTCCTGAAATATGATGTCCTAAAACAATCCCTTCAGTAAACATCATAAAACACTTTTCATGACTTAAAGAAAGATTTGTTTCCTTACATCTTACCAGTACTTTTTCCAAATTTGCCAAAGCTTCTTCAAATGTATTACCATAGACTGTGAAATCGTCCATGTAAACCTCTACACAATCATGAATCAGATCTGAGAAAATTCCTAGTACAGCCCTTTGAAATGTGGCTGGTGCATTGCATAAAACAAAAGGGAGTACTCGATAGGCAAAAGTCCCCCAAGGACAAGTAAAGGTGGTTTTGTCTTGATCTTTAGGTGCTACCTGAATCTGATTGTAACCACTAAAACCATCCAAGAATGAGAAATACTTTTTACCTGCTAAAGTGTCTAATACCTGATCAATAAAAGGTAGAGGAAAATGATCCTTTAAGGTTGCCTTGTTCAATTCTCGATAGTCAATGCAAACTCTCCATTTACCATTCTTTTTGGGTACTATAACCAAGGGAGAAACCCATTGGCTATCTGAAATGGGGTAAATGAAGTTTACCTTGAGCAATTTCTGAAGTTCTTCTTTCACAATTTCCCTAAGATTTGGATTCATCCGTCTTTGTGGCTGCCTAATAGGTCTGCTGTTTTCTTCAATGTAAATATGATGAATACAAGTCTTAGGGTCGATTCCTTTCATGTCGGTATATTCCCATGCAAAGGCAGTGGAATGTTTTTGCAACAGTTTAGTTAATTCTTATTGTTGTAGTCTTTCCAAGTTTTTGTTAATGTTTAATGTTTTTCCTGGAAAGATTTCAACTGTAGAACTACCAAACTCTTCCATTGAGAAGAGAGACATTTGTCTAGAGGAGAGATATTCAATATCTGCATCTAACTGGAATTGTGAAGAGTCATATTCTAAAGGTGCCTCAAAATTTTCTAATGTATTTAGAATTTGACTGTCCTCACTGATTTCAGAGATGGTTAGAACAGGTTGAAGAGTTTCCTCATCATTAATCCACTCATCTTCTCCTATTTCTGTTATTGCCTTTGCGGGAGGATACAAGTTGAATTTCTTGGTAGAATTACCATCTGATATATACATGTCTCCCGACCTACAACTTATGAAAGCATCAGCTGTGGCCAGCCAAGGTCTTCCTAAAATAAGAGGATGTCCTCCTAGATTGTTCTTGGGAGTTAAAATCATAAAATCAACTGGATACTCCCAAGAGTCTAGTGAGACTGGAATGTCTTCCAATACACCATCAGGTTTAATGATTGATCTGTCTGCAAGTTGCAGCAAAGTAGGTGTAAAGAGAAGATTAGGAAGTTTTAACTGATCCATGGTCTGTCTACTCATAATGTTGATAGCGGCTCCTAAGTCAATCAAAGTATTTGGGATTTCAACCCCATTAATATGAGTTTTAACAATAGGGCTACCGGGATCTACATATTTTTGCATGGTAATTTTACCCATCATAATGTCTGCAATTTTTCCAACTAGATGTATCCTTTTTGTGTCTCTGGTTCTTTTTATTGTTTTTTTCAAACTCATCTCCTTTATTGTCTTTGCTAGAATGGGAATCTCCTTAATGGCTGTTAACAAGGGGATCTTGATACAGACATTTTTTAATTCATCTAGAAAGCTATAGTCAGGCAACCAAATCTGCTTCTCCACTCCTTTATCAATTTGCAATCTTTCAGGAAAAGGAGGAATAGCTGAAGATGTAGGTTGCTCTACTAAGGGAGTTGATTCTTTTTCTTTTTCTTTAATGCTTGGGTTTTGAAGGGATACTTCAGAACCTTTATTGGCTTTGAGAGATTCTTCCTCAGAAATGCTTGGTTGTTGAGTACTTGTAGAAGGTTGGTCTAAGATTCTACCTGATCTGAGTTGGACCTCATTGAGAGGGACAACCATATAGGTAGGGAATGGTTGACCTTCCATAAGTGGTTGACCTTCCATCACATAAGCATTTTGAGGATTCCTATTATTGGGGTTTGGTTGAGGTTGAGAGGGAAGTTGATTTGGCCTCTGCTGAGATTGTAACAAGAGTTGAGAATTTTGATTTTGTGGAGGAGGTTGTTGTTGAGGGAATGGTAATGACAATTGTTGACCTTGATTTGGAAGTTGGGGAGCTTGCTGATTCTGAAAGGATTGAGGATATTGGGCAAATCTCCCATAAGGATTTTGCATTTGCATGCTTTGCAACCATGCTTGGAAAGGATTTTGTGGTTGTGACCAGGGTTGTTGCCAAGGATTCCAATTTGGTGGGGGCTGGAAATTCATAGAGTTGTTAAACCCTTGATTTTGCTGCCCCTGCCAAGGTTTCCTTGCAACAAAACAAAGAGATTCAAGCGTACTTGGATCTTCTTGAAAGACTGCTTTGAGGCCAGGGATTGAAGGACATTCCTTGGTCTCATGGGTTTCTGAGCAAATTACACAGGTTTCCACAACTTGTGCTTCCAAGGGACATTCCCTTAAAGCATGCTTCTTTCTACACTTCGGGCAAAAAATGGTCATAGCCTCGGCTTCTGCCTTTTGTTTATTCTGAATCTTAAGGGTATCAATTTGTTCACTAAGACTCCCTAAGATGTCAGTTTTAAATTCATCTAGCATATTACCGATTTCAGCCCTACTCACTGATCCTGTTGCAGATTTATTTGCCCTAAGGAGAGAAGGATCTCTAGGCCCTTTTTGAGTTTTTGATTTGCCTCTTGAGAGATGGGTACATAGTTCTGCTATATCACTGAGAGGAAGTTGAGAAATATCCCCTTTCCCCATCATGTTTAAGATATCTATCCACTCATCCCTAATGGCTTTTAATAAGAGGGCTTTTAAGGTCTCTTCATCCAAGGTGCTCATTTTTGCTCTTTTTAAATTATATTGAAATCTCTCAAGTAAATCTTCTAAGCTCTCATCTTCTTTTTGCATCATTTTAAAAACTTCACCCTTATGATCAGTAGGCATACAATAGTCCAAATACCTATCCAAAAAGGTTTGTTTCATTTCATCCCAGGTCCTAATGGACTGAGTAACTAATCCCATGAACCATTTCAAAGCTTGATCTTTTAATGTTGATGGGAACAGTTTGAGTTTCTGAGTATCATCCAGATAGTCATAAGTTCGACACACAACTTCAAATTCAAACAAGAATGTTTCAGGGTCCTCAGTTCTTAATCCATGAAAATTTGGGAGGACGGATGGTGATATGTTTTTCATGGTGGCTCGGGAGTCCTCATCAACAATGGGAAACCCAAATGTGTTATCCCCAACTCTATTTCCTCCAATGGGACCTCTACCTCCTCCATTGTTATTGTTATTTCCTCCTCCTCCTCTACCTCTACCTCTACCGCCTCCTTCTTCCTCTGCCATGATGATTCTCCTAGGGATTTCAAAATCTTCTGGTTCTTCTACAAAGGGTGAATGAGAAGAGATTTCTCCTTCCTCTTCAGGTGAGTCTATTTCCTCAATTACAATTGGTTGTCTGGTAGGAGAAAGAGAAGAGTCTCTTCCTAGTTCAAACTCAATAGAAGGTATAGGAGAGTCAACTCTTGGTTCTTGAATTTCAGGACTAGGAGTTTCGGTTGGAGATAAGGGAGGTATCTCTTGTCTATCTCTTGAAGCAGATGGACTTGTAAAAATTGAACTTCGAGCTCTAGCTAAAAACCTTCCCCTAGAATCTCTAGCTCTATGCATGTCATTTTTATTTTATCCTCAAGTCAAGTTAAATAGTTCTTTTTCTGATCTTCCAGTTCACTCTAGGTGCAAGAAGAGAGCATACTTAAGAAACTATTAGATTAATAACTTTTCCTTTCTGATCCTCCAGATCACTTCAAAGTGCAAGAGGAGAGCATACTTAGATAGGTTATTAACTTCTTTTCTTGAAGTTGTTGTTTTTTTTTTTTCTTCTAAGAATATGGCTACTTAATTTCACTTCCCCGGCAACGGCGCCAAAATGTTTAGTCAATTTAGTGTTATCTAAATTGCTAGTATTTATTGTCAACCCGGGGCTCGTAAGCTGATGAAGTGAAGGTGTACTATATGTACTTAAGTATCCTCTTAGAGTTTTTCTTATCGTTGGGGGTGTTGTTGCGGTTTAATTATGTTCCTAGATGGAATGAGAATTTATAAACAAGTGAGTGATGGTGTGTGTGTAGAGTGAATTCTAAATGAGTGGAAGTGTGTGTTGAGTGATCTCTAACTATTTGCTTGAAAGGAAATGCTTGGAATGAATAAATGAAATTGAAATGACTTGAAATAAACTTGAAAGCAAATGACCACTACCAATGGCACTAGACACTGTTCAAGTTGCTGCTAATAAAAGGAAAAGAAAATCACTTTTAAAACCCAAGAATAAAGATTATCTCTCTCTATCTCGATGCCTCAAAGCACATGTACTGTGTAAAGCACGGAAAGAAAGTAGCTTAAGTGGAATTATAAAAGTGAGAAAAATATGCTTGAAAGACTAATGATAATAATTTGCTATTTCTAATTCTCTACTTCAGCCATATGTACTATGGAAAGCATGATTAGAAAGTAGTGAGGAAATAGTCTAGGAAGCACTTTAAAATCAAAAACTTCTACTTTAAAGACTAGTGGTAATGATTTACTCTTTCTAACTCAATACTTCAAAGCACATGTACTGTGTAAAGTACGGAAAGAAAGTAGCTTAAGAACAGTCCAAAAAGCACCCAAACAAGCTGCAAGTTAGTGATATTTTGATCTTAAAAGATAGTAGTTTATGATGAAGATCATTCATGTATGTTAACAGCTTTTTGAGAAATAAGATTAAAAACTAACTATAAAGACAAAGGCAGCACTTGAATTGTCAACTTCAAATACCATTAGCTGTAAAGCAAACACAACACATATAAAAATAAATCCCGGGCTAAAAGAAACCTGCAAAGAAATAACACTGATCAGCTGAAAATAAAGAAAAACAAGTAAATAAAACTATACATGCTTAAGGAAACAAATGAGAAAATAATGAAATGTTGCACATGAAATACTTTACAAAGGCTGAGATGAGCAGGGGCCCTCTGTTCATTCAGCCACAAGAGAACTCAAAGATCTGGAAACTTCAAAACAGTGCTATATTGATTTCTCCATTTGTAAAAAGTTTACAAAACAGAATGCTGGAATAGCACTAGAAAACAGAGTTCACAAACGCTTCTAAATTCAACACGAGTGCAGCAAAATATAACTAATCAAAAGTTCTTTGAGCGTACGCAGACGCATCAATTTATAGGAGCTTCTAAGTTATCCTACGCGTACATCTAGTTAACAGAAAAACAATAAAACAGTATGCGTATTAATGGTCCTTGGACACATCACGGTTGCGTGGACGAGTTCAGTGGTTCTTGTCGACATGGATAATAAATCCCCTGTTGGATTGCGTCCTCTGCCACCCGTAGATCATAGACAGATCACCATTTAAGGTGCCGTGACCAAACAGCTCTCAAACACCGTTTAAACCACCTTGAGTTGACCGTGGCTAAACCAGCTTTGACCATGGGTGAAAGTGACGTGGATGGCTGGAACAAAGGGACAGGGACCTCGAGCACACTGATACCTGAGTGCCCATGTGGCCCATCTAGCAAACCGACACGTGGATCATAGTATTTAACAAAAAGGCTGCAGGATCTTCAGATAGCTGCGGGATCATCAGATAGCTGCGGGATTCCTGCAAGTAAGTCAAAAACTAAACAAATAGTCATCCATTAGCAAAACTTGCTTGATCATGCTTATTGACACTGAATGTAATGATCTGAGAGGTTTTATGGTGAAAATGAGGCAAAAGTGAAGGAAAGATAAGGAAAAGTGGAGGAAAATGGTAGACAAATGGGTGTAAAATAGAGGTTCTACACCCCTTTTCCATTAATAATGGGGGCTGATGTGACATCCTCTCGAACTATAGGTGTGAAAACAGGAAGGTCAACTTCTGAGTGGAATAACTTTTGCATACAGACTCTAATTGACATACTTATTGTGTCGTTGGAAAGGTCTCTATGTGTAGAATAGCATCAAAAGATGCTACCATGGAGTAGCAAAGTTTTACCCCCAAAAAACATTGTTTGATGCCTCAAAACGCTTCTAAAGGTTTCATACCTTGTTTCGCCAAACTCAGTCTCATCGGTAAAAACGGTCCCATGAGCTTATTCCTCCACCTTTTCCACTCCAAATGCATTGAGATGGATGAAAAAAAATATAATGATCCTATTTGGATAATCATTTGAAACTCACTCACTACAAGCTCAATCTCAAGAAGAAAGTTTGATCTGTAACTAGGAAAAAGGAGAAGAAGATAACAAAGGTATCAAAGATGAAATGAAGAATGAAAATATTGTTTTTGGGCTCTATTTCTCTCACATGTACAAAATTGTAGGGTTTTTTCAGCTACAAAGGAAGCCAAAATTGTAGGTCCAAGTTGCAATAGGATGAAGTGCAGTATCTTGTTGTTGGAAGGAAGAATACTCTATCTTGACCTTGTTGGAATAAGGAATTACTGAGAGGGGGGTAAATCTGTAAATGTGGGGTTTCTTAAAACTTTAATTATAAACCTTCCATTCTTTTCACTGATGTCAGTTATTTGAGAGATAATTCATACTACAATGGTCATGAACATCAAGCTAAGATATTTACATACATCAATTGAATAACACACACACATGTGGACACATGTATTTTCATGTGGAAACCTAAAGGGAAAAAAACCACCAATATGTTTGTTATTAAGATGTAATTTAAGAACCCACTTAATTACATCAAGTTGTTTGTGAGCATCAACTCACAAGAGGCCCTAACCCCCTTCAAATAGCAAGCCACAACTTGCCAAGAGGCACCAACCTCTTATGAATGCAGGCCATTACCTGCTCTAGCCATTGTTCTACTTTTCATACAATTTTCAAACTAAAAATAGAGGTAAATACATATATACTAAAATATAAATATGATTCACTACAATACTAGCCTCTTCACTTTATCTCTACAGATCTCTTTTGAATTGTGCTCCTTATTGCTCGTTGAGCTCTAATCACAACCCTATACAACATTGTATCTCAGTTACACACATGGCCCACTCACTCTACTTTCACACTCACAGTGTTGCACTCTTCAACTCCCTCAACAATTATATCTTCCCCACATTGCTCCACTCCAATCCTGGGTTTTGTTCCACAACCACACAATGAACGATGTAATCCCTATCAACCATCAACCTACCATTCACAGTGCTTGAGTGTGTACTCTATGAATGGCTCTCCATACTGCTGCAACATTTGTCTACTTGCCACTGCGACCATATTGAAAGTTGAGCATGGGCTTATGAGCATTTTTCTCCACTCAACAACTGCACCTACTGCACAATCAATTCAAATAATGGGCACCTTTGTGATTCTCCACACTGAGGATTAAGTCTCAGTCAATATGCACACTCAAGGAGGTTCTTCCATGCTTATTAATTGCTCACAAATCTTGATATGTACTCTAGCATGACTTCTCTAAATTTAATTCAATGAAGAGTTCTAGCAAGGTCAGGGATGGCTTGTTTCAGCTAATTACTGACCCATCAATATTCTTTGAAAATCATGATCCCCGTTGTCTTGACTCAGTAATATCGGCAATCGCCATTTACTCTGAAAACTGACCCTTCTGTGTGCATTTACTGTCAGCTTCCCAAGTCTCAACTCTATGTTGAAGTCCCAGATCCCTGCACTCCTGTAACTTTTACTAATAGTGATTCTCAAGTTCTTATGGGCTCGCGGGATTCTAGGCTTGGCCTCTAGCCCCTTTTGCTTCGCCTCCCATTGATTTTCCACCATAGGACTGGGTCCTATGACTGATGACATAATACTTAGGTGCTAAGCCCCTCATGGTCCTGTCAAGGGCCTATCTCCATGTGTAAATTCTCTTTTCCCTCAGTTCTTAAGATTACATTACCAAATGCCAATACAACGCCTGAATCTCCTACTCCCAACACTTTCTCAAAATGAAATTATAAAGAAGTTATGGGATTTCCGACCTCCAGGTTAACATGTCCCATCAGTACCACCAAGTGCTTCTCCTGATTTTTTGTCATTGTGCCACCATGGCCCAGTGCCTCCGCTAAATTATTTTCACAATCCTGTCAGGGTAATGCCTATGAGATGAGTTGTCCTGTGGGGTCCACCCAATGCCTTTTTCATTGGTTGCTGCTCTATTCACTGTCATCATGTCCCAGTTCCCTGCAACTTGGCACATTTTCTTTTTGCATGTTTAATAATCGTCGAGGTCATACCTCTGGGATGATGTCACTCGTACCACGTGTTGACCCGTGAGTGGTGACATGTGTCACCAAAAAAGGGGTCATTTGGGTGCCCAAAAATATTGAATTTTCCTGTCACGTGTCCATGCTAATGTCATCCTCTGGTGTCATTCAGGCCAATTCATTTTTTCCACCTATCCTCTTAGAGGAGAGAGAAAGGGTCCTCTGAGACCTTGTTTTGCGACCACCCTTCGTTATAATAAAAAACCACCAGATCCAAAAACCCAGCTCCGACACCACTCTTGAGCGAATTGTGGTTTTGAGAGGGGTGCCCCCAAAGTATCTCTCCATCGTTGATCTGCGTAATCAGTTGTGCAGAAGACCACTTTTGGGACCACAAAACTCATCTATCAAACTGTCTCCAGTGCCATCATAAAGATGCCACATGTCCTTGCACTTTTCTCCCTACGCTTAGCCATTTGCAATCTCCTATCTGGTCTGATGCTTTACTATGTTGCCTCTTTGTTATCTCATAGCCTTTTTAATAAAACCTTCAGGCTTCATCCTTCCAGGATTTCAACCTTCTGGGTTTAGTTATCTTGTGGGGTCTTCCCGACATAATCACTGGCTAATCAAAAGTCCCACCGGGATGAGTTTTCAAACTGAAACGTCCCAACGTCCACCTCCCAACGCTTTTGCTTTGTGCACCATAACTATACCATCAGGGTAACTCCATCGGGCCAGGTTATCAAGTGGGATCTGCCTGCGACTAGTGAAGAAAGGCTTATGCTGCTCTGTTGTTTGCCAAATTCCACCCGACGCTTCCTTTAACGGCCCTGCCAACCTTTGCTACTATTGCTTTTGGAAAAACACCAAACTAACAGACTCCAAGGGGTCTTCCAACCACTTTTAGCTCTGCCACTTAGACTTTGGGCACCTCAACTTTGAATGGAAATAACTCTTGATCTAGGAAGCCATTTGCAAACTTCCACATACTGTTGGAAATCTCTTTTCGAGCACTATACAACTATGCTTCTTATAGTAGCATATGAGTAAGTCTCCTAATGTAGAAATGCGTCCCAAGTCTGAGTCTACTAACCATCATAGTCATCATTTTACGGCTTTGATGATTCTCTACAAGAGACTATAGCAACCATGGGACTCCTCCTTAGCTTGAAACACCATGCAAATCAATGTCATAATTTATCGATGCTAGCCCAGTTGACATAAATTCCAACAACCAAGTGCCACCAACCATTTAGACAATGCCAACTATCTAATAACATTCCCTTTGGCATTGATGCCAACACTGTAAGATCCCCCTGAAACTAGGCATGGTATTCTTCATCATTATTTTTCTACTGAGAATTAGTAGTCTTCTCCCCCTTTGACATCAATGGCAAATGATTCGCTTGAAAAATACACTTGAACCATTGCAACCTACTTTTCAATTGATCCCACATGTTGAGTGGTTGCCAACACATATTATAATTGAGTCATTTGGGAGGAGGAGTCACAACCCCTATTTGTTGCCTGAGATACTCAAAGGGTTCTCTTGCAAGTGGCTTAGTAAAGATGTTTGCAAGTTAGTCTTTAGTGGCCACATATTCAAGTCAAACAACACTAATTGCAACATTTTCTCTTAAGAAATGGAACTTGATAGGAATGTGCTTGGTCTTTGACTGCATGACAATATTCTTAGAGATACTGATGGCACTAGTATTATCACACATGATTGGAATGGGATTAGTCAACTCTACCTTAATTTCTTTCAAGGTATGCTTCATCTATAGAATTTGTGAGAAACGAGTGGCAGTTGTAATATACTCTACGTCAATAGTTGATAATGAAATGGAGTATTGTTTCTTGTTGACCTGGGACACTAAGCAGTTTCCCAAAAAGAATGTTGCACCAAAGGCTTTCTTTATATCATCAATATTGCCTGCCAATCAAAATCAATATAGGCCTTTAACTTAAACTCTCTAATTTTAGCATGTCACAGTCCATAGTCTGTTATCCCTTGAAGGTACTTGAAAATCCTTTTGACAGTGACGACTTGAATTTCACAGGGGCAGGCTTGAAATTTGGCCACAAGACCCACTGCTTGCATGATATATGGTCTTGATGCTGTGAGATACAACACACTTCCTATCGTTGATCTGTAGTCAGTCTCATTTACCAACAATGTCTCATCTTCTTTACATAATGTACAACCTATAACCATTAGTATGCTAACTGACTTGTAATCTCCCAGCACAAATTTCTTTAGAGTTTCTCGTAGATATTTGGATTAGGATATAAGTACCCCATTTTTTGATTGAGAAATTTTCAATCCCAAAAAGAAGTAAAGTTATCATATCATGGACATCTCAAACTCTAATAGCATATAGTTTGCGAATTGATGTACCAATTGTTCCAGGTCGCTGCCAAAGATTATGTTGTCCACATACACTACCACAATTAGTAGATGCTTATCTTCAGATTTTATATACAAATTGTTGTCTACAATGCTTTTCTTAAATCCTTGTTGTTGAAGATATTGATTCAGTCTTACATACCAGGCTCTAGGGGCATGTTTGAGTCCATATAAGGCCTTTTTTCAGTTTGTACACAAACCCTACATTTGCGATGAATGTGAATCCCTCTCAATACTCAATATAAACTTCTTCCAAATGTCCATTAAGAAACACTGACTTCACACCCATCTAATATAACTTGATTATTTTATGGCTAGCAAAGGCAAGAAGCATTCTAATAGCTTCCAGTCTAGCTACTAGTGCAAAGGTTTCCTCAAAATATATCCCCTCTATCGGGGCATACCCATTGCAGACTAATCGGCCTTCTTCCTGATTACTTGACCCTTCTCATTTAGCTTATTTTTGAACACCCATTTTGTGCCTATGACATTTTTGCCTTTAGGTCTTGGAACAAGCTCCCAAGTGTCATTCTTCTCAATTTGGTCAAGTTCTTCATTCATAGCTCTCACCTAGGACTTTTCCTCACTAGCCTGACTAAGATTCTTAGGCTCAACTTGAGATAACAAAGCAAGATTTGCACAACTTGGAATGCCAACAAATTTCCTCCTAGTTTGAACCCCAAGTCTTTGATCTCCAAGAATTTGACTCTCGGGATGTTCTTTTTGTACATACCTAGATGGTGTTTTGGGCCTTGGAGTTGTGCTCGTTTCTACATCCTCATTATCTGACTTTATCTCTTCATAGTCTGATGGCCTGATGGATGAACTCTCTTCTCCATCTGAGTTCACGTTTCCTCTGGAGCACTCTGATTGTGGTGCTATTTAATCTATTACTACATCAATGTAGTCTTTAATCCTCTTTGTCCTTTTGTTGTAGCACTTGTATCATTTACTTCGAGCAGAGTACCCTAGAAATATACCCTCATTAGTGTGTGAATCAAATTCTCTAGAATTTTTACCATTCCTTTTGATAAAGCATTTTCTCCCAAATACCTTATAGTGTTTTATTAATTCAGATCTTCCCTTCCACAACTCATAGGGAGTTTTATCACTATTAGGCCTGAGTTGTGTTTTGTTGTATAGGTACACTACTACTTGTGCTACTTCTCCCCAAAAGGTGTGAGGTACATCTGCTTCATCCACCATAGCTCTGGCCATCTCCTGGACTGTTTTATTCTTTCTTACAACTACTCCATTTTGTTGTGGAGTTCTAGCCACATAATACTGCCTGCTTATGCAAGGCTCTTCACAAAATTCTTTAAACTATCTTGAAGTGTATTCTCCTCCTCTGTCTGATCTTAAGCATTTGATCTTTATATATTTCTCATTTTCCACCCGAGCTTTAAACTTTTTAAAATGTTTAAACGCTTCTGATTTTTCTTTTAAGAGCATGATCCAAGTGGCCTCGGTAAAATCACCAATAAGTAGCATAAATACCTCTCTAATCTTAGGATTTTTGCTCTAACTGAGCTACAGATATATATGTGAATTAGCTCCAGTGGTCTAGATGAAGAGAATTATTTTGTCTTGAAATGAGTCCTAGTCTGCTTACCAAATTGACATGATTTGCAGATTGAATTATCAGGCCTTGACAATCTTGGAAATCCTCTCACAACTCCTAGCTTGTTGATTCTTATTAGACTGTCAAAATTCATATGACCAAGTCTCCTGTGCCATAACCGAGTTTCATTTGTCTTGCTCAGATAACAGCTTACTCTGGAGTCATCAAACACATACATTATTATGAGTCCTGACTGGCTTTCCCACCAACTTTCCATTATTTTCATGTCGAATCTCACAATCTTTGGATTGAAAAGTCACATTATAGCCATTATCACAAATATGGCTTACACTAAACAAGTTGTGATTGACACATTCTACATACAACACATTTTGGGCTTTAGTCTTTTCATTAAGATTGACTATTCCCTTACCCTTAATTCTTGTTGGGGCATTATTTTCGAAAGTGACATTGTTCCCTCTATCCTTTCTTTTGGCGACACAAATTTTCTCTTATCCCCAGTCATATTCTTGGAACAAGCATTGTCCACATACCATCTATTTTCTTGATTATGTGCTGACAGAGCAAGTCCACATTCCATGCTCTTTCCGGATTTTCGTTTCCAATCCTCCTTATCCTTTTGAAAAGTTGGCTGCCAAGTGTACTGGGATTTAGATGGGTACTCAAATCTTCTTCTTCATTCACTCACCTTGTGCCCGAAATTATTACATTTGAAGCATTCAACATCATTCATTAGGGGAGAGAAGGGATTTCGATCTCTGAGAGGAGAGTTTTGAGATCTAAAATTCTGATACTTATTATACCTGGAATTTTCATCTCTTTCAACTTTGATCCTTCTACAATCAACAACCTTATGTCCAAATATGTGACATTTATAACAATGACCATAAAATAAAGGAGAGTACCTGAAGTTTGAAAGTTCATGAGTTTGTGCATGAAGGTACCTTTGTTGTCTAGCTGATTGATTCATTCTCCATTGGTATGGCTCCTTGGGATGGTTGGAGTTATTATTCCAGTGATGGGATCCTCTCTGGATTGCTACCTTTTTATATTCATTGATTCTTTCTTGATGCACCTTTGCATAGCTTTAAGGTTCCTCAAATCCTGTGGACATGAAGTTCATTATTCCCATAGAAGATTCCCATGGTCCAGAGGATCCCAGGTTTGTTTTGTTTCTTGAAGACCTCTAACTATTCAAAATCTAATCTAGCTTTCTTGTTCCTTCTACAAACTTTTCATTTATACCCTTCTGAGTCTCTAATATCTCAATATCTGTTCTCGGAGAGACAACCTCTGCCTTGAGACTTTGACAAATTTCTTCCCATTTTTCATTTTGCTTCTTCTAATTTGACTTTCAAGGACAAAATTTCAACTTTGCACATTCTTGAGATCATTTCCCTCTTTACCTTGAACAACTCCTGGTTTAGATGCTTGTTCTCTTCTTCTAGCTTCTCACATGTTCCTTGTTTTTCTTCTAGTAGAAGAGCTAAAATATCTTTGCTTTTAATAACTTCTTCAAGTTTTTCCTTTTGATAAACAAATTCCTCATTGTATGAGTTTTACATACCTTCTTCAGCATGATGTAGTTGTTCTTTTAGTTGCCTGTTCTTTTTCCTGGCCTTCCTTAACTCATCAAGAGCATTGATGAGTTCCCCTTCAAAGTACATTATCCCTACTTCTTATTCTTCCTCTTCAGAGTCAATAAATTTTGTTTCTTGGAGTTTGCTCCAAATGCCATGAGTAAATACTCATTTGAATCACCTTCTGAAGAGTTTTCGTTGTCTGACTCTAGTGTTGAGCTATCCTCTTTGGAGTGAAGCCTGTTTTTCTTAAAGAACTTCTTCTTTTGATGTTTTTGAGCTTTGTTTCTAAATTTTTTATCATCTTCCTTTTCTATCTTTTCTTTGTAAGGGCATTTGGATGAAAAATTTCCAACTCTTCCATAGTCAAATAATTTAAAGAAAAGCTTCCCTTTATACTTTCCTGAGCCACGGTTTATTTTCCTGGCAAATTGAGCCAACTCTTGATCATATTCACAACTGGAGTGATCTTGATGATCTTTGTGCTCCTTGGCCTTCTTGGACACTTTGAAAACTGCCTCCTTGGGTTCAGACTTCTCTTTTCCTACTCTCATCTCATAGACTGTGAGAGTACCAAGCAATTGATCCATCTTGAGATTCTTTAAATCAACCATCTCTTCAATGGCAAAGATTTTGCCATTAAATCTCATGGGTAGAGATCTTAAGACCTTTTGAACAATTATATCTTCTTTGACTTCTTCACCGAGTCCTCTAATCATATTGGTTACTTCATCAACTTTGAGGAAGTATTATGCTATGCTTTCTTCTTCACTCATTTTTAATATTTCAAACCTCATTATGAAGGTTTGAAGTTTTGCCTTCTTGACTTTATCATCTCCTTCATGAGTCTGATTGAGCTTCACCCACATTTCCTTGGTAGACTTACAATGCATAACCTTTATGAGTTCAAATTGACTAAGGCCAAAAAGAATGAAATTCTTGGCTTTAGCATTATTTCCATACAATTTTTTACCATCTCCATCAATGGGAGGGACATCAAGGACATCACAATTTACTAGTACATAGCTCCAAACATCTACTCCTAGAGGCATAAGATAAGCTTCCATCCTAACTTTCCAAAAGGCGTAGTTTGTCCCATTAAAGACTAGTATCTTGCTTAAGTAAGCATATTGACTCTCTTGGCTAGACATAATTCATTATGGATCTACCTTCCAATGGTTAGATTGTTCCTAAAGGAACTTGGATTTGTTATCACTTCAGGAAACTCTCCTAGGTTGTAGATCGGAGATGCCTGGTAACATATAATCTTCAATGTTGTTCTCTGAACTATTGTAATAAATGATGGTTTGGATCAAGTAAGATAACCATTTCAGCTCTATTCTCACTCAAAACATGCATGAACACCCTCAACAACACAAGGCTTTATACAACTAATGCTCAATAGTTTGTAGATTTAATGGATAGATGGAGAATACTGATAGTACCAGCAGATTTCATAAATGAACATATATGAATGGCTAGCTATAGGTAGAAAATGAGCTTACTGACTATACTGGTACATGAAAATATAATAACACATATAAATGGCTAGCTACAGGCAGCAAAGAAGCTTGCAAATCTAATATATTAAAGCAAAGCTAAGATGACAGTTATCTGGCCTTAAACACAAAGGAAACTTGAACAAACTGTTCAAGTGCAAGCATAGAACAGCAAAGAGAATGGACATTAAAAATAGAATGGCAAAAGAAGCTTATATTACTAGAATGAAGATGAGAAGCTTGAATGAACAGAGCTATCAATAATATCCAAAAGTTGAACCCTTATTACATCTTACGAACAGCTATTTATAGCCTGTTTACAATGCTCCTGAGCTCTAAGAGGCTTAGAGTCTTAATCTGTCTGATATGCATTGCTAACTAATTTGATGCCCTTTAGGCAAGCATGGGAGTGGAGTTTTCTTCTTCTGACAGCAGAGTAATTGCTTTCAGATATTTTTGGTGGCTTGTTGTGCTGTCTGGGAGTTTTCCTATGCCAGAGATGTTCCATAATGTTTGTTGGTGTGGTTGTTGCGCTGTCTGAGCTCCCTAATCTTTTTGTTTCGGGCTGCAGCATGTTGTGGCCCTTCTAATGATTTAACAATGCATGCTTATGTTATGGCGGAACAACGGTGCCCCTGTGGTGGACCTCTGTTGAAAACAATGTATATTTCTGTTTTAAACAGAAAACACAGCCATCACTGCTAAATCTTGCCTTCTCTGTCCTTTCGGACTTCAAAGGTCTTCAAAAATGGTTTATTCTTCTCTTGGGTCCACCCCAGTCACCATCGTAATTCGCAAAAGCCTGCATCCTGTGTGTTTTCCTTGTATTTGGAAATCCGCCAAAAACACTGAAAAACACGTGAAATTGGCTTTGGCGAACCTGAAACAGTATATATTTGAACTCTAAAACCCATCGGGTCCGGACTTCATCACTATTGGTGCTGCCAAGGTTCCTGTGTATTTCGTTAAATAACGAAATATATGAAAAATGCATTAAAAATGGCCAAGCCGCGGATTTCAAATATTATATAATATCATTCCTGAACCCTTTCGGGTCCAGGCTGTAGCGATATCGGCGTTGTCATGTGTTCCTTTGTATTTCGTTTAAATAACGAAATACATTAAAATTAGGCCTTCACGCGGACTTCAAAATTTATCAATTGTCGCATATAATTCTGTCAGGTCTGGCCCATCGGGACGCATGTATGCCCGTGCCTAGGCCCCACCCCTTGGTTGGCGCCGATAGTGATATTGCGATGCAATAAATCACAATCGCCTGTCGCCCGTTCCCCGGTCCTTTATATAATAGAACATATTCTCCCCGCCGATGCGACCTGCCGATCTGATCATCGGCAATCGCTGATCGGCAATGTCATGCGCCCGCCTTTAGACTATCCCTCTATTTGGCCAATATGCGATTTGCCACTTAGATCTGGGCTGTTGATCGGCCAGATCTAACGGCTACTTTGCGATGCCTAGTTTAAGCCTGCGATAATGGTATTTCATGGTTTTAGAGTGTTTTGAGCCTCCCAATAGTGTGTTTCCGCCCTTCTAAGGGCTTTCCTCTTGTAACCATTTCAACTTTGAACGATCCTTAAGAGGATTTTGAAGACTTTTGGGGCATACTTGGATTCTTTGGCATGATTTTGAGCGAATTTGGAGACTTTAAAAGGGCATACTTGGATCCAATTTTGGACCATTTTCCCACAAGGCTAACATTGGCTCCCTCTGGGGATGAAAGCCTCCCTGTGAGGTTTCAAGAACTGCAGATCAATGCCTTTCCTGTAAAAACATGATCAAATCTTCCTCCTAGTGTTTCATTAGGCATGGAGTCTATTTAGCATGAAATGAAAACTAAAAGAAAAACATATTTACAATACTAAGGCTTAAGGCCTTAAATGAAATAAAGTTTCAAGAACCGCCCATTTACTGGGCTAACAAAAGTATCTCCTCCTTCCAAACTGTGCAAAACGAATGTATTGTTCTGCTGAACTTGAGTGATGACAAAAGGACCTGTCCATAAGGAGTCAAACTTGCCATGATTACCTCTCTTTCCCTTAAATGCATCCCATTTAAGCACCCAATCACCGACTTGGAAATTGTCCACTTTTGCCTTCTTGTCAAAGGTTCTTTGATTGCCTTCTGATGAGCCTTTGACTTCTAAACCAGCTGCTCTTTGATCTGATGTAGTTTGACCAGGCTATTCATTCTTCTTACCATTTCATTCTCTTCCTCTTGTTCTCTTGCAAGAACCTGGCCATAGGGAGAATCAGCTGGATAGGGAAAACAACATCAGCACCATAAACCAATTTAAATGGTGAATTCCCTATGGACTTTTTGATGGTAACTTTGTCAGCCCATAGTGCAAACTTCAACTTGGAATCCCAGCTCTTTTTGTTGTCCTCTAATAGTTTTTTGATTACCCTTATCAGACTCTTATTAGATGATTCTGCCAGGCCATTGCCTTGAGGATAATATGAGGTACAATGCACCATTCGAATGCCCATGGATTCAGTCATGTCCATCAATTCTTTTTCCTTAAAAGCTGCTGCATTATCAGTGACTAGTTTGGTTGGGCAACCAAATCTAGTGAAAATATTCTCATTCAAGAACTTTATGACAACTTGATGATTGGCATTCTTAGTGGGTATAGCCTCAATCCACTTGGTGAAATAATCAGTGGCTACTAAGATCCATTTGTGTTGGCCACTGGAATGTGGGTTGCTCTCACCTATAAAGTCCAAGCCCCACTGCTAGAAGGGACCATTGACATGTATTGGCTTCAAGGGTAGAGATTTTAGTTGTTGTCTTCCTGCAAACCTCTGACACTTTTCACAAGCTTTTACAAAAGAAAACACATCAGAGAACAAGGTAGGCCAATAATATCCAGCCCTCAAGATTTTGTGAGTTGTGGTTTTCCAATAATGATGTCCCCCCACAAATGCTAGAATGGAACAGGTGCATGACTGTTTGGTCAATTTAGTGTGTTCTAAATTGCTATTTAAAATGTCAATCCGGGATTCGTAAGCTGACGAAGTGAAGTGTACTATATGTACTAGATAACCATTTCCTTAATCTTTTGTCGTTTTTGAGTTTTTAGTTTATTTTTGGATTTATCTTTCCCTAATGTGTGATGGTGAAAATGAACGTGAAGTATGGATGATAATGGTGATGGTGATTTCTACAGTGATTTTTTCTCAAACTTAAAAGTGCTCAAAAAGAAAGCTTTAAAACAACTGTAATGAAATCAATTCTTAAGAAAAACAGTGAACTAATGACAATGGCCTAGTATCCTTGCTGTTGAATGAAAAGAAAGTAAAAATTGAACTTAAAGCAACTCAAAGCAAAGCAACTAATTCACACTACTTTAACTCTTCTGATCCTTTACCCTTCGGCTCAATCTACCTTGTGGGAAGCAATCATGAACAAGTCAAGCAATATGATATCTAAATGGAAAGAAATTAAATTGCATAAAAGAAACTAGTCACACTACTTCAACTCTTCTGATCCTTTACCCTTCAGCTCAATCTACCTTGTGGGAAGCAATCATGAACAAGTCAAGCAATATGATATCTAAATGGCAAGAAATTAAATTGCATAAAAGAAACTAGTCACACTACTTCAACTCTTCTGATCCTTTACCCTTCAGCTCAATCTACCTTGTGGGAAGCAATCATGAATAAGTTTAAGCAATATGATAACTAAATCACACTACAATAAGTAATATTTTGATTTCTTACTAATAGAGTCACTTGACTATAGAAAGAAACCATAAATTGATGAGCAGTGTGATATCTAAATAACAGAAAAAACAAATAAGCAAATCACAACTTGAAAAAGACAGTGCTGGAATTAAACTTTAGAAAATGAAAGTTAGCAGGAAGGACAAGATGATCTCATATGTCAATAGTTATCAAAAAGATGAAAATTTGCCTGGGCTGCCTAAGAAAACCTGCAGAAAAACATTGATCAGCTGACAGCTACAAGAAAGCAGAAGTGAAAGTATAAATAGCAGTGAATTAAGAAGCATCAAAATAGTGTGTTATGTACAAGCTAAAGACTATGAAAGCAGAACATAATAAAACCAAATGAAAACTTTACAAGGCTTCAGCGCGCAGGGGCCCTCTGCCACTTCAGCCAGTCAACGAGTAGTCACACGAATGAACTCAGAAAAGTCTTCTCATGTATTAAAGCAGCAACATATATAAAACAGTGGGGTGATAACAACAACAGTTCGGAAAATTACATATCCAAAAGCTTTTTCACAGCGTTCATCAACGCGTTATTTATAATGAAAAAGTGTTGAACTAACTAACTGAATCCTACGTTATTAACTGTGTTGCCAAAGACACGTAGATCCCTTCAGCCGAGATCTAGCGTAACTGTCATCATGTCTATTAAATCTTCGGAGTGGTAGCTGTTGGATTCAGGTTACGGTGATGATCTCCAGGTGTGCCGGTGTCTTCATGGGCTGAGGACTGTGCCACGTAAACGTTCACATGCCCAAAACAGAGACGTGCCACCGCTGAACTCCTTGGTTGGCTTTGCCTTTGACCCTCGTTGACCGTGACCTTCCATGGATGATTTGGCTGATTTGAAGGGACACGTTCCATGTATCCGTCACCTGTAGCTTGCCCATGTAGCTCGTTTCTTCATAGGACACTTGTAGCACAACTTTTAACAAAATGGCTGTGGAATCTTGTGCTGGTTGCGGAAACCTGTGCTGGCTGCGGAAACTGAGAAGTTTCCGCAGCTGCATGAACAAAAACTAAACCAAACAACAGTCATAAGCATAGTCAGAAAACCATGTAAAAAGCTCTTTTTAAACTACAATGCAATGATTTAACAGCTGGGTGGATGAAATAAGTGGAAAAAGAAGGCTGAGAGGGTGTATAGGAAGGTGTAGGTTTGAGGCTCAACAATGACTTCCACAGATTGTTCTTTATCTAGACACCTCAAGAGGATTCATGATGGGTCTTTCCAATAAAGCAGATTTTTATTAATATAGAATTCGGCAGATCTAAGTTTAATGGCACGAGCTTGACTTGAGCTATGCCCAGGAGGGACTTCTAGCTTTTGCAAAAAATGAACTATGCTGTAATACCATTCACATGTGGCTAGATTTTCAGCCAAAGACTGATCCTGCTTTTGCTCTTCTGTTGCTCCCTTTGTCTGCTCATCATCTGAATTCAAACTCATGGAATTTATATCTAACAAGCTGCAATTTTCTTCAGCCATAAGTTTAGCCATGCCCTAGCCTTTGACAAGCTTAGTGGGCTTCACCTCTATGTTAAACTCTATGAATTTTGCAATCCATTTAGCTCTCTTCCCATCAATATCTCGTTGAGTTAAGACATCTTTTACTGAAGCTAAAGGTACATATGCAACTACTTTGGAATGCAGAATATAAATTTTGAATGCCTTTAAAGACTTTATGAGAGCATAAGCTTGTTTTTCGATAAGGTCATACCTTAGTTCAGCATCCCTTAAAGTTTTGCTGAAAAAGGCCATGGGGTGTTCTATGCCTTCATCATTTTTCTGCAACAAAACTGTTGCAAGTGTATCATAAGAGGCAAAAGAGAAGATGCAAAACTCCTTAGTGTAATCTAGGCTGATTAGAGTGGGAGCTTCCATGATAGTTTTCTTGATGGCTTCAAAAGAGCTTCTGGAAGCATTTGTCCATTTTATTTCTGCTTCTTTCTTCAGCATGGAAGTGATGTGCTTTACAAGCTCTGCAAAGTTTGGAATGAACCTCCTTACAAAGTTAATCTTACCCAAGAAAGATTGAATTTCCCTTTTTGACCTTGGGATGGACAATGTCTGAATGGCTTGAACCCTTGCCGGATAAATCTTCACACCTTCAGCAGAAACAATATGTCCCAGAAGTTTGGCTTCTTCTAGAGCAAACTGTGACTTCTTTGGGTTGACTGAAATTCCAAACTGTCTACACTTTAGGAAGACCTTCTTCAAATGTTGTAAATGGTCTTCGTGGCTGCTGGAGAATATTGTTATGTCATCAAGATAAATAAGGACAAACTTGTCCTTTTCTCCCATGAAGGCTATGTCCATGGCCCTCTGAAAAGTAGCCCCAATATTCATCAATCCGAAAGGAATCTTGGAGTACATGAAAGTGCCCCAAGGAGTAGTGAAGGCGGTCTTTTCCTGATCTTCAGGATGTACAACAATCTGATTGTAACCTGAAAATCCATCTAAGAAAGACATGACTCTAGCCCCTAAAACTCTTTCTAGCAAGTGTTCCATCTTGGGCAGGGGATAGTTATCTTTTTTAGAGCACTTGTTCAGATTTCTTAAGTCAACACAAAGCCTGATTTCTCCATTTTTCTTTCTCACTACCACAAGGTTAGCTATCCATTTTTAATACCTTAGGGGCACTATAATTTTGGCATCCATCAGCTTCTTGATCTCTTTCTCAATCAAAGGCAATAAGAGAGGGCTGATAGGTCTTAACTTCTGCTTAAAAGGGGTGGTATTCTTTTCCAGTGGAATCTTATGTTGTATGACGTCTACGTCATAAGTTTTAAGATCATTGTATTCCCAGGCAAAAATATCAGTGAATTGCTTCATGAGGGTGCAATACTTGGAATTTTGGGCAGAAGACAAATGAGTGGACAAAATGATAAATTTCAGATGGATTGGGCTCCCTATGTTATGTTTACGGACAACAGACTCATTCTCTATTTTGGCAAGCTTATAGGGCACGTCGTTATGATCGAAAAGCTTCTCTAGAGGCACCAATCCTTTTGGTATGTGATTACTGGGTAGCTGGACAATGCTTCCTTGGCCGATCTCGATTTTTAGCTTGGGTTAGCTGCATTCTCCCATGGCTTCATTTTCCTGATCGATGTGCATTTTAGAAAATTCCTCCACGACTTGCAAAAACTTGTTAATTTCCTCATCGTCTTCAAAAACCCTCCAATATTTGACATTGTCAGGCAGAGACGGTCTGTATTTTACCTGAACTTCATATGTCAATTTAGGAGGCAAAGGAGGAATAAACATGCTAGTAGAGACAACAAGGGATTTGGCAAGCTGGTTCTTCATTCTTGGAATATAAGAAATGCTTAAATCATTAAAATAATCCTTGAGCCTCCATACCTCGTCTCTGTATGCCTTCAACCTTGGATGCTTAGCTTGAAAAGTTTTATTTACCTGCTGAATAATGAGGTCTGCATCTCCAAACACTTCCAGGCCTTTGATACCCATTTCTTTAGCAGTGTTTAAGCCTAGAATCAAAGCTTTGTAGTCTGCGATGTTGTTTGTGACCTGAAAGGTTAATTTGAAAGATAAATGAATGTGTTCCTATGTTGGGGACACAAGGACTACACCTGCCCCTGCAGCTTCTTTAGAGCAAGCCCCATCGAAAAACATATCCCAATTCTGTGGGTTTCTTCCTTAGCGATCTGGCAAACTGGTTTCCTGAGCTGCGTGGAGGTCAACTGAGATTCTTCAATATGAAGGATACAAGCTCCAAAATCAGTGTCGATAGCATATATGGGATGATTGGTGGGATTCTTTTCATCGCTGATTATATAAGCCAGCTGAGCTTCTCTGTATAATCTCTTGCTCTCTCCTCCGAAAATTGGAATAGTAGCATAAGACAAGTCATTTTGTAATGATCCACCTAACCTCTTGATCTAGCCTCTGGAAAGTAACATACCAAACTTGGGGGGTACATCTACTACCACAATATCCATCATCATGCTTTTCATAGGTAGCTGAGACAAAGTGATGGCTAGGTCCTTGATTAATCCTAGACATTTCAATTTTCTGGAGTCAAAAGAAAACAGGTCATGATAAGGTTTAGTGATGTCAAGACCCAACTCATCCATGACAGCCTTGGGCATCAGATTATGGCTGGCTCCAGTGTCCAAAAGGCAGTTGTGAAGGATTTTTTCATGAATGGTCAGAGGGACATAGAATGATGAGGAGTTGTCTTCACAATTTTCAATCATTGGGCTGAGAATAACAACTGGCTTGTCATCTTGCATATTTACATATTTAGTGGAGGCTTGGATGGCTTTAAGCTCAAGGGCCTTGAGGATGGATCTTTTGAAGGACTCATTCTTCACTAGTTCAATCAGAGGCATAGGTATTCTTAGCTTCTGAATTTCAGATTGAAAACTGAAAGGACAAGGAGACTTGTCAAGGCCTCTTACCTCATTAGCTAGAGCTTTGAGGACGATGGGATCAACTGCCAGTTGTTTTTGCTTATTAGCTTGCTGTACTGTAGGGACAACAACCCTTTGAACAAGAGTTTCCTTGGCATTATTTATCTTTGACCTCAATTATATCTTTGTTGATCTACAGTTTGTAGAATAGCTTCACCATCCCATTCTTCGTTGATCTGGTCATTGCATAAGGACTTTTCATAGGCAGCTGAGGTCAAAAAGGAAGCATTGCCTTTGTATTCCAAACAATGGATCTCATCATCTTCTTCAAATTTCTCTTCTTCCATGGCTACATTCTGAAAAGGAGCCTTCACCCGTTGGCCTTCATTTGCATCTTTGTTTCATTGCAAAATCTGCAACTGCTCATTAGTTCTTCTATATGGATTTGGATTTTTATTTCTAGGAGCAAAGGTATTAGGCACTCTTCCTTTCCCCGAGTGCTGCTCAACCTTCAATTTGGAGATTTCAGAGGCTAATGACTCGATCATTTTGGTCATTTTATCTATATTAGGATCAGAGGAAGATGAAGACTCACCCCTCTGTCTTCTTCTATCAACATTTCCCTTGAGCTTCTCTGCGGCTATGATGTTTGATTCCACTTCCAAGGCTGCATCCTGCATGTCAGCCAAATTAGCACATCGCCTCTCCCTCAACAGTAGCCATAAGTCATAATCAAAAGCACTGGCATAGGTGAGTTGAGCAGAGGTTGTAGTGGGTTTTACTTTAGCTGGTATCTTGTTGTACATACGGTTAAACCTCTTATTGAATTCAGACAACAACTCACCATTTTTTTTCTTTAAGTTTCCAAACTCAGTGTGGTAGTAGAGGAGGTCCTTTTTATCCCCCCAATGCTTTAGGAATGCATCATCTAAAGCTTCAATATCTGCTATAGATCTAGGGGTTAGTTCTCTGAACCATTTTCTAGCCTCTCCATCTAGGCTTTGGACAAAGACTCTCATCCACACATCATCTTCACTAATGTCCAAATTATCAGCATAGTTATAGAATGACTCAAGATTTTCTTCAACAATAACACCTTCAGTCCCAGTGAACTTAGGCCTATATTTCTGATATTTTCCAGTAGGCATGGCATTCAAAGGAGTGGGCAGTATTAGAGGTCCATACCTAGCAGCTATGATTCTTTCCATTTTGGTAGGTGCTTGTGGACCTACCATAGCTGTGGTGGCTAAAAGAGTACTGGCATTCTGAATGATAGAGGGATGAGGAGTGACTAACAGGACTAAAGGAGTATGATGGATAGGAGGTGAGGTTTCCTTTGGGCTTAAAGCAAAAGGAGAACCTAAAGAATAAGGAGCTTTATGAATCTTTGAGAGTTTTTCTTCACTGCTAGTATTAGATGCTATACTCTCAACATGTATTTGTTCTATTACAAGCCTTTCTTGAAGAGATATGGGAGATTGTTTAGGTTTACCTGAACCTGATGCTCCTTTTTGCAATACCTTTCTCTCTTTGATGATTTTTTCAGGGTCAGGTACTGGGTTAGCTTGTAGCTTTTGAGGATTTCTCCGAGTATGCCTCAGAAATTGAGCCAAAACTATGAAGTGGAGTTGCCAAGAGGTTCGGCCTCCAGTAGAGTCGCCAGATAGATGATTACAACCACAAATGTGCCCAGACTTTGTCTATCATCAAAGCTTGATCTATGTCGTTTCCCATGGAAGCTAAGCTTCAGTTTCCTTTCCCCGACAATGGCGCCAATTATGTTATCACCCTAGGAAACTCTCCTAGGTTGTAGATCAGAGATGCCTGGTAACATATAATATTCAATGTTGTTCTCTGAACTATTGGAATAAATGATGGTTTGGATCAAGTCAGATAACCATTTCAGCGCTATTCTCACTCAAAACATGCATGAACACCCTCAACAACACAAGGCTTTAGACCACTAATGCTCAATAGTTTGTAGATTTAATGGATAGATGGAGAATACTAATAGTACCAATAGATTGCATACATGAACATATGTGAATGGCTAGCTACAGGAAGCAAATGAGCTTACTGACTATACTGGCATATGCAAATATAATAACACATATAAATGTCTAGCTACAGGCAACAAAGAAGCTTGCAAATCTAATATATTAAAGTAGAGCTAAGATGACAGTTATATGGCCTTAAACACAAAGGAAACCTGAACAAACTGTTTAAGTGCAAGCATAGAATAGCAAAGAGAATGGACATTGAACATAGAATGGCAAAAGAAGCTTATATTAGTAGAATGAAGATGAGAAGCTTGAATGAACAGAGCTAGGAATAATCTCCAAAAGTTGAACCCTTATTACATCTTACAAATAGCTATTTATAGCCTGTTTACAATGCTCCTGAGCTCTAAGAGGCTCGGAGTCTTAATCTGATTGATATGCATTGCTAACTAATTTGATGCCCTTTAGGCATCATGGAGCATCTTACAGCAGAGTAACCGCTTTTAGATATTTTTAGTGGCTTGTTGCGCTGTCTGGGAGTTTTCCTGTGCTAGAGATGCTCCATAATGTTTGTTGGTGTGGTTGTTGCACTATCTGAGCTCCCTGATCTTTCTGTTTTAGGCTGCAACATGTTGTGGCCCTTCGAATGATTTAATAATTCATGCTTATGTTATGGCAGAACAACGGTGCCCCTGTGGTGGACCTCTGTTGAAAATAATGTATATTTCTGTTTTGAATAGAAAACACAACCATCACTGCTAAGTCCTACCTTCTCTATCCTTTCGGACTTCAAAGGTCTTCAAAAATGGTTTATTCTTCTCTCGAGTCCACCCCAGTCGCCATAAAATTCACAAAAGCCTGCATCCTGTGTGTTTTCCTTGTATTTGGAAATCTGCCAAAAACACTAAATAACACGTGAAATCGGCTTTGGCGGACCTGAAACAGTATATATTTGAACTCTGAAACCCATCGGGTCTAGACTTCATCGCTATCGACGCTACCAAGGTTCCTGTGTATTTCGTTAAATAATGAAATATATGAAAAATGTATTAAAAATGGCCAAGTCGTAGATTTCAAATATTATATAATATCATTCCTGAACCCTTTCGGGTCTGGGCTGTATCGCTATTACCGCTGTCATGTGTTCCTTTTTATTTCGTTTAAACAACGAAATACATTAAAATACATTAAAATTAGGCCTTCACGCGGACTTCAAAATTTATCAACTGTGGCATATAATTCCGTCGAGTCCGGCCCATCGGGATGCACGTATGCCCGTGCCTAGGCCCCACCCCTTGGTTGGCGCCGATAGCGATATTGCGATGTGATAAATCACAATCGCACGTCGCTCGTTCCCCAGTCCTTTATATAACAGAACATATGCTCCCCACCGATGCGACCCACTGATCCGATCATCGGCAATCGCTGATCGGCGATGTCATGCGCCCGCCTTTAAACTGTCCCCTCTGTCCGGCCGATATGTGATTTTCCGCTTAGATCTGGGCCGTTGATCAGCCAGATCTAACGGCTGCTGTGCGATGCCCAGTTTAAGCCTACAATAATGGTTTTTCATGGTTTTAGAGTGTTTTGAGCCTCCCGATAGTGTGTTTCCACCCTTCCAAGGGCTTTCCTCCTGTGACCATTTCGACTTTGAATGATCCTTAAGAGGATTTTGAAGAATTTTGGGGCATACTTGAATCCTTTGGCATGATTTTGAGAAAATTTGGAGACTCTAAAAGGGCATACTTGGATCCATTTTTGGACCGTTTGCCCACAAGGCTAACAGGCTTTGATACCAATTGTTGGAATAAGGAATTATTGAGGTGGGGGGGTGGGGGGGGTGATTCAGTAATTGTGGGGTTTCTTAGAACTTTAATTACAAACCTTCCATTATTTTCACTACTGCTAGTTATTTAAGAGAGCCTTCATACTACAGTAGTCATGAACAACAAGATAAGATATTCACATACATCAATTGAACACACACACACATGTATTTTCACATGGAAACCCAAAGGGAAAAAACCACCAATTTGTTTGTTATTAATATGTAATTTAAGCACCCACTTAATTACATCAAGTTGTTTGTGAGCATCCACTCATAGGAGGCCCCAAACCCCTTCAGATAGTAATCCACAACTTGCCAAGAGGCACCAACCTCTTATGGCCACTACCTGATCTAGCCAATGTTCTACTTTTCATACAATTTTTAAATTGAAAACAGAGGCAAATGCATATATGTTGAAATATAAATATGATTCACTGCAATAGCAACCTCTTCCCTTTAGCTTTACATATCTCCTATGAACTGTGCTCCTTGCTACTCCTTGAGCTCTAATCACAACCCTCTGCAACATTGTATCTCAGTTACACACTTGGCCCACTCACTCTACTTTCACACTTACAACACCGCACTCTTCAGCTCCTTCAACAATTATATTTTCCCCGCATTACTCAATTGCAATCCTAGGCTTTGTTCCCGGTCACACAGTGAACAATGTTGTCCATGTCAACCATCAACCTGCCATTCACGTTGCCTGAGTGTGTACTCTATGAATAGCTCTCCATACTGTTGCAACATATGGCTACTTGCCACTACAACCATATTGAAGGCTAAGCATGGGCTTCTGAGCATTTCTCTCCGCTCAACTACTCAATAACTGTAGTTGTAGCATAATCAATTCAGAGAATGGGCACTTGTGTGATTCTCCATGCTGAGTATTAAATATCAGTCAACCTGCACACTCAAGGAGGTTCTTCCATGCTTATTAATTTCTCACAGAGCTTGAGATGTAATCCAACATGGATTCTCTTAATTAACTCAATGAAGAGTATCAGCGAGGTCAGGGATGGCTTGTTTCAGTTGATTATCGACCCATCAATCTTCTCTGTAAATCAAGGTCCTTGTTGCTTTGACTCAGCGATCTTGACAATCACCATTTACTCCAGCAACCAACCCTTTGAAACACATTTACTATCAGCTTCCCAAGTCTCAACTTTGTGTTGAAGTCCTAAATCCTTGCACTCTTATAACTTTTACTAATAGTGATTTTCAAGTTCTTATGGGATCGCAGGATTCTGGGCTTGGCCTCTAGCCCCTTTTACTTTGCCTCCCATTGATTTTCCACTATAGGGCCGGGTCCTGTGACTGACAACATAACACTTAGGTGCTAAGCCTCTCATGGTCCTATCGAGGGGAATATCTCCATGTGTAAATGTCGTATGCCCTTGGTTCTTAATATTACATGACCAAATGCCAATACAATGCTCGAAGCTCCTGGTCCCAACACTTTCTCAAAATGAAATCATAAAGAAGTTACGAGATTTCTGAACTCTGGGTTGACGTGTCCTGTGGAGACCACCCTACGCTTCTCTTGATTAGTTTTCATTGTGCCACCATGGCCCGATGCCTCTGCTAAATTCTTTTCACAATCCCACTAAGATAATGCCTACAGGATGAGTTGTCCTGTGGGGTCTGCTTGACACCTTTTTCATTGGTTACCACTCTGTTAATTGCAATCATGTCCTAATGCCTTGCAACCTGGCACATGTGCTTTGTGCCTCTTTAATAACCGTTGGGGTCATACCTTCGAGATGACATCACTCCTACCACGTGTCAACTTGTGAGTGGTGACATGTGTCACCCAAAAAGGGGCCATTTGAGTGCCCAAAAATATTGAATCCTCCTGCCACATGTCCATGCTGACGTCATCCTCTGGCATTATCCAGGCCAATCAATTTTTGCCACATGTCCTCTTGGAGGAGAGAGAAAGGGTCCTCTGAGGTCTTGTTTTGCAACCAACCTCCATTATAATAAAAAACCACAAGATTCCAAAATCCGGCTCTGGCACCACTCTTGACCGGATTGTGCTTTTGGGAGGGATGCTCCTAGAGTATCTCTTTGTCGTTAATTTGCATGATCAACTATGCGGGAGACTACTTTCGAGACCACAAAGCTTGTCTATCAGACTATCTCTAGTGCCATTAGAAAGCTGCCACGTGGCCTGACGCTTTCGTCATGGAATTTAGCCATTTTCAATCTCTTGCTTGGTATGGCATTCTACTATGTTGCCTCTTTGTTATCCCATAACCTTTTTAATAAAACCTCCGGGCTCTGACCTTCCAAGATTTCAACCTTCTAGGTTTAGTTGTCCCATGGGATATGTCTGGCACAATCACTGGCTAATCAAAGGCCCCGCCAGGATGAGTTATCAGACCGACATGTCCCAATGTCCACCTTCCGGCGCTTTCGCTTTATGCATTGTAACTATACCGTCACAGTAACTTCTTCGGGTTAGGATGTCAAGTGGGCTTTACCTGCATCCAATGAAGAAAGGCTTCCACTGCTTTGTTTTCTGCTCACGTTCGTCCAACGCTTCCTTCAATGACTTCACCAACCTTTGCTGCTATTGCTTTTGGAAAAACACCAAACTAACACACTCCAAGGGATCTTCCAACCACTTTTAGCTTTGTGACTTAGACTTTGGGCACCTCAACTTTGATTGGCAATAAATCCTGATCTAGGAGGCCATTTGCAAACTTCCACATACTGTTGGAAACCTCTTTCCGAGCACTATCCAACTATGCCACTTCTAGGAGCATCTAAGAAAGTCTCTCAATGTAGAAATGCCTATGAATCCTGAGTATCCTAACCATCATTGTCATCATTTTATGCCTTTTCAAATAAGCCTGATACTATGATGATTTTCTACAATAGATTGTAGCAACCATGGGACTCCTCCTTAGCTTGATGTGAGCTTGACACACCATGCACATCAATGCCATAATACGTTGATGCTAGTCCAGTCGACATCAATGCCAACAACCAAGTGCCACCAACCATTCAGACAATGTCAACTGTCCAGCATACCTTATTGACCTTGGGAGAAGTTGTCTTGCTTTAGGAAGGTCTTAAGAAGAAGTTGAACTAGGGTTTCTATAGCAGTAACAAGGGACGAAGTTGCAGGATGAAAATTGTAGGCCGAATTGCAGTACTAAAGCTGGGAAGTCAAAGTTGCAATTTGAAGTTAGTTGATAAAGGAAGGACTTGTTGGAAGGGTTGAATTGGTACTTTGGTCTAGGGTTTAGGGTTTTGTTGTCTCATTTGAAGCAAATTCTATAAGAAGAGAATAATTTTCCGGGTTTTCCCCTTGGAGGGGTTTCACCTTGGTTGAGAGCCTAATTTTTGTGTCCTTTGTTGTCATTGTTTTTGTTATTGATATTTGTTTGATGAAAATATCTAAATAAAAATCATAAGAAGACTAATTAAGTTCACAATAAAATATTAAGGTTAAGGAAATTAATAGTTGCGACTTTGCATTTTCCAACACAAGAGAGGCTCCCTTTTTTTCCAATGCATCTGCACTGGTTTTAAGATGATGTTTGACATGAAAGAACTCAACCTTCTCAAATTTTGACAACTGTAGATTTATTCTCTGGAGAATGGAGGAATGAGTCTCCTTCATGTTCTCTTGAAGTTTTCTCACCTGCTGAATGATAATCATAAAGTCTCCATATACCATCATATGTCGAAACTCCCTAAAATAGCCAGATCTAGCCCTTTCCACAAGGCCACGAATTTGGCTTGATTTTTGGTTGCTTTTCCTAAGCCCCATGCATATTGTATCTCTATTTTTTCTTTAGGGCCAAAATAACCACTCCTGCTCTTACCTCCCCTTGATCATGTTATTTTGTTGGTCACGTATAATCTATAAATTATTTGAAAATTTGTAAGTTAAACAACGTTCAAACTATGTTTAAAATTATTTTTTTGCATCACGTGGACATATGACAATATATTTAAAAAATGAAATTATAGTCAGGTTTTAATTAATGGACCTAGATCCATCTTAACTCTAGATCTACCAAGCACTCAAAGGGATCAAACCTCTTGAGATGCAAACCTCTTTTAGAGTGAAAAGAGATTTGATCCCTCTCGACACTTAGTAGATCCAGAGTTAAGATGGATCTAAGTCGGTATACGTAAATAATAATATATAACTAATCAAAATTTAAATATTTGTTCATATTCTACTCTCATAAATTTGAACCTGTGACTTTTTAAGAGGAAACACATGTTATTTGTTAAACTCACATTTAAAAAACAAATATATAAAAAAATAAATTAAAAAAATAAATTTTTATAAATTAAAACAAACAAACATATAATGGTATTTAAGATATTGAAATTAATATTTATCAGATCCAACTAATCTATCCAAACTGATTTAATGTAAAAAATTGTATTCATTTGCCTCAAACTTCTAATTAAATCAATAACTGAAATCCATCATTATATATGATTTTATAGGGTATAAAAAAGTCAATTTATATTTGTGTATATGACTAAAATTGGTAAATAAATCAATATTAAAAAACATTTAATAAAACAAAAGATACTTAACTAAACCTATAAATAAATAAATAAATAATAATTAAGTCAATGATAACTATGTCCATCATTATACATGTTTTTATAGGTTATAAACTGGTCCATTTATGTTTGTGTGTATAACTAAAATTCATCAATAATGTTGAAAATTGCTACCTCTCACTTTCAATTAAGTCAATGATAACTTAAATCTATCAATATACATGTTTTTATAGATTATGACCTGTCTTTGTCGATTATGAAAAAGGCCATTTATATTGTGCATATGACTAAAATGGGTAAATAAATTAATATTAAAAACATTTAATAAAATAGGAAATACATAAATTAAATATATAAATGATAATTAAGTAAGGGTAACTAATTTCATCATTATACATGTTTTTATAGGTTATAAATTTGTCCATCTATATTTGTGTATATGATTAAAATTCATAAATAATTTAATATTAAATTAAATAAGAAATATTTAAATTAAAGATATAAAAGAACAAATAAATAATGGAAATATGAAGAAATAGAATTTTTTTTGTAAGTCAACATTTTATTCATTCAGAAAAAATTATATATATACATCTGATACTTCAAAAAGCATGTGGTCTCATCTTGATTAGATTTGTTAACCATAGTCTGTAGAAGTCGGAAAAATACAAAAGAGATGCCAATAATAGTGTCCACAAACAAGAGGGTCATAGGCTTTAATAGACAAACAAAACATAAAGAAAACCATAGGACATACTAATTATCTAAGGTGACAGAAGTTAGGTTGTCTGGAGCAGTTCCTGGAGGAGGCGGAGGATGGAAGTTGCACTGAACGTTCCCTTCGAAGTGTGCCATCTAATTCTTCAGCTTTTCCACTTTCTCCGCTAGATGGTTTTGTCCCTGCCATACTACCATCACTCGCTCCCTGACCTGACACTGTAAGTAATGCAAGCGATCCAATGTTGCCATCAACTCATCGTGCTTTTCTCGATTCATCTACCCGGTCCACCAAGGATTGGATTAGGCCTCGACAATTTTCCAAGCAGAAGTGTTGCAATCCTTGTGGATCCGAGGCGTCATAACGACCATCGTTTTGAGTTGCATGAGCTCTCCTGCGCCCACCACCCTTTCGAGAGCCAAGAGTTTGCGTACTGCTACTAGTGCAGGGTGTCTTCATGCCGTTGCTGCCACCACGCTGAGTTAATTGCCCCCAACTCATGCCACCTCCTTAGGAGGTCGGGTGTTGACCACCATGAAGTCTGCCACCTTGCCCTCCACGCGCTCTCCTGCACCCTAAGCCCTGCCCACCGGTTTTCTCCCGCTTCCATCCACCATGGTTGTCAATGCAAGGGCCTCCTCCCTCCCCGTCCCTTGCTTCGTCGGGAGGCTAGACCGCCCTTGTCGAGGATTAGGACGCATCTGTCACTGCCCAAGCGCGCCCAATTCAACCAAGAGTGTTGCCCCGTCTGCTAAATTGAATTGTTGCCCTCTCGTCCACCAAACCAAACTTAAGGTTCCCCACCTACTCCAATGTGCGACGATAGGTCCATCGCTCCATTCAATCAGTCTACCCAGAATGGGTTCAGGGAGAAGGTGGAAGTAGGAGTGGATTGTCCCCGTCCTACAGAACCCAGAAAGAATTGTGCCAACTGTGAGATAGGGTCACGCTCTTGGAGCCCAGGGAGTCTGCTCGACCACTGCTGCTAGCACCACCTTCACATTCCCCACCACACCAATCACTCCACTGTATAGAGTCGGCTACCAAGAGGACGACGGTTCTCTAGAAGCTTGACGCCTCCCAAACACCACCCTCACCATGGCACTAACAGCTTTTAGAGATGCTCCTTACCCCAAATGAACCAGAAATAGCATTTGCCTTCACACAATGCTTGCCAACCTAGTTTGGCCTTGCAAGGCCCGAGAAAAACAAGGAGTTGGGCTCCGTTATATGCAACAAACCACAATTCCCGGAAGAAAATCAAGAAACCACCAATTTTGTCATGACTCTAAAGTCTCTTTCGTTGTCGAGTAGGAGGCCAAGTATGGTTCCACCACCAAATCTGGGCACTAAAATGAAATCCCAACACCTTCCTCATCCTGCTTATCAACCCGTTGTCGCTTCCCTTTCCCAATGCACCGTAAATACTCACATGCTTGAGATCTAAGGCTCCTGTACACCATTCTCTCCTCCCTATAATATGAGGGGACCGAGAAGTACAACCCTCCCCAACGACCCATTTGTCATTCCTCATAGGACTCGACGACCACATTAATCTCGGTTCTCACTCATCAAAAAAAATAAATAAAAAATAAACAATTAAATAATTATTAATTAAATTAAAATTAAAAAAATAATAAAAATATATATATTTTTTTCATGGAAAATACATTTATATTTTACATGAAAAATACATTTATATTTTATATGAGAAATATATATGTATTAATTCTCGAACTAATATAATTATTTTTAATATCGAGGTTCTAAACTATTAGATCAAATCTAATATATCATTACGTAAACGGATTTGATGACAAGGATTTTAATTGTTATTCCCAACTACTCGACATAAATCAAATTGAATTTAATTTAATTAATTAATTTAATATAAAAAATTTACGTTTATAGCAATCTTTAAATTAAAAAATGCATAAAAAAAGAAATGTTTTAAATAAATCTACGTCACTATATTTATTTTGCCAATACTTTTAGTGATTAGGAAATTAAGGTTAATAAACAAATAAACACTAAGTCAATAGTTATTAAAGACAAAAGGACGGACAGATGAATAAAATTATAAAAATATTTTTTTAATAATTTATATAAATTAAAAAATAGACTATAAAAATACGAATATTAAATTAGTATTTTAATAGAGAGGGGAAATACAATGAAAGAAGCAACCGATTAGAATTTGAAGAAAAATAAAAATATAGATAGTATGTCAATTTAATAATAAGTCGGAGAAATGAACTTCGAGAAAACACAGGAAGCTTTTTTGTTTTGACAAACCAATTTATTACATCAATGGCGGCATTGTTTTTGGTCAACGGAAATTACAAACGTAATTTTGATAGCAGGTAAATTCTTTTTATGGAGAGGAGACCTAATTGCAACTCAAGGAGCACAATTGAAGGGAAACTGTGAAACTGAGATTGAATTTCATACCATGGCCAGCAGAAAAGGAAGACCTTCATCTACCATCGAGGAGGAAGACCAATTCTTTGAGATTGAAAACTATAGTCTGAGTGCGATCTCCACCGGTAAATGCCTTTTCCTTGCCCGGAGCTATCGGGATTATTCGCAGTAAGCAGTAAGATATCCGCTAAAATTGTAAAGGTCTTATCAACGAAATCGTCATTTCTCTAACGACGCATAGTCAATTACAGATTTCATAAGTTACTTCATGTCCTTACGCAAATGATGACCTTAGTATACGACTGTTCTTCATTTTTAATTTTTGTCCACTACGACACTTCAACTCTCCTTGGTACAGAAATGATAAATTGTAACGCAGTTCATAATTTTTCTTCTGAGAACTGTCTGATAACAGACATATATGCCCCTCCCTTAGTTTGCCAACATACGATACAATATTTTCAAATTAAATTGCAAGGCTTCTTCAATTTCCATTGTCCAATACGTTAGAATTAATCGTGAAATTTGATCGACTCAAAACATTCAAAGGGTCATTACATAATCTGCCCTGCACTGCACTGCCCTGCCCTGCCCAACAAGAGGAACGGGGTAGAAAAAGACTAACATCATTGAGCCAGAAACCAGTTAGAACTAACAGGGCTTTCAGTTGGCTCAAATTTTGTGCAAATACGTTCTACTTGTTTTTCCCTCATGGAATGCCCAACTTTGAGATTTATTTGTTATTTAATATTATTTACATCTCTTGGCTTCCAGAATTCAAATGGGCAATCCAACAGTTTTCAGATGTATCATAAATATTCTCAAGAAGTAAAAGAGTGGATGGCCTTGAAACATGGGATAGATACAGATGGTTGGCCTGTCCAGGGAAGCAATGAGTATTACAAGGCACTGCATCATCATGATTCTGCTCGCCATGGTCGTAAATTAACCGAATATTCGTCTCTTACATTTTCGGAAGGGAACGAAACATTGAGGCTTTCGCAGTTGGGATAGTAAGTTCTGTTTCCTTCTCTATTACTTAACCCAAATAAAATTATGTTGCATATTCAATTTGGATTGAACCCAAATAAAATTATGTATGTTAATACTTGTAGAACTTATATACTTAATAATAGCATAGACATTATAGTTCATACTTAGATAGGATATTATACAATTAAAGCGCCTGTTTTCGAGTGCTCAAAGGTGTTTACAAAATTCAAAATCAAAGTTAATAAAGTTCCCTGTTATTGTAATTCAATCTGTCATTAGGCTCCTAACTCCCTGTTCTCTGGTCTGGACAGTTTGTTCTACACCATGGTTCAAGTGGGCACTCCCAACGTAACATTACTTGTAGCACTTGACACGGGCAGTGATGTGTTCTGGGTGCCTTGTGATTGCCAAGCGTGCGCTCCTACTTCTGCAGCTAGCTATGGATTAAATGTATTGTATTTTCAGCTTTTCCCTTTTAAACTTACTGGTATTAACTTAATAGTTTTGATTTGTTCTTTGTTATCAACTATTATGTTCTATTGGATTGGGTACGAAATCCACTTAGACTATGGTTTCTGAGACTGGATAGAAAATTACATGAATGGTGATATTTCAGTCATGGGCTATTGTGTCCATCAGTTTGTTTTTCCCCAAATCATAATAAAAATCAATAAGGGTATCTGGTTGTATTTTGGTGCTTAACATTCTCCTCCCACAGCTTTTCCTGCATTGAAACGGATTCATTTTCTTTATTGTTCCCAACCTTGCATCAATCGCAGAAATGCAAGGTACATCTGTAAAGACAAGCAAGAGCCTTTCCTTTTGCAGGGTATATCTGTTGGCTTTGCTTCCTAAACTTGTCAGGGTGGTTTGGTTGACTTGATGCTATTTAATTTAATGGATTACCAGCCAGAGAGTTTTGCTTTTTCCAAAATGTCAGGCAGCTAGCCACTCATTTCAATTGAAAACATTTTAATACTTAAGAAATCGCAGGGTAAAAGATATATAAGATATACTTCACAGATTACAATAAATTATCTGTCCTGATGCTTGAAATTGGATTTTGTCAATCAATTCAAATAAAAACCTTATTTTTAACCATCTTTTCTTGAAGTGGTTGACCTAGCTTTCAGGATTTACAGATTCTTCCAATAACTGAATCCACCGAAAATAGGTTAATATAATTTACCAGGAGATGTAGGTTTATGTGAAGAAGTCTAAATACTGTTGAAGGCTTTTAGTCATATTTTCTATTACTGACTACATGTATGAATATCGCATTGGCCTTTCAGAGCCTCATTATTGTGATAAAGTGACAAAATTTCTTCCTTATGGATGACATTAACGGCTTCTTTCATATCCACAACATTTTTCCACTTACTAAATGCATTTGCATTATTTGTTGTCATGAAAGTAACTCGTCTTCAGTGCAAATGGAGCAAGTTAAATTGATTCCTAATTACAGAACAACTTATAAAATAGCCCTCTTTCCGGCATGTTTCTGTTGCCATTTTGACTTGAATCAGGTGATCAGTCCTGCTTTCACACGGGAAACATTTCCTGATCACAGATGTTCACCGTTCTGGGTTGTTTGGTATGTCTGAATCAACCACTGAGGTCAAAAAACTGAAAATGTGCTGGATCGATGGGAATTGCAAAGGATTGTTCAGTTAGATTTCCACAACAGTTGCAGGAAAAAGGCTATTTTGTTGCATATCCAGTCTTCTTCATATCTTGTGTTTCTGTGGGTTCCCTTGATAATGAAACTCCTCAGCTTAATAGTATCTGTTTGTATGCCTCGACTTGAAATGGGATTCTCTTTTGCTGATATTTAATTCTTATTTAAACAGGGTATCATTTTACAGACTTACAGTCCATCAGCCTCGCAGACAAGCAAGTCAGTTGCTTGTAGTAATACTCTCTGTCAATTAACAAATGAATGCTCCAAACCTAGTGATCAATGCCCATACAGCGTTCAATATCTCTCTGCAAATACATCCACTGCAGGAACTTTAGTGGAGGATATTCTTTATCTGACTCCTGGAGATGGGTCACAGGAAGGAACGGTGAAGGCATCTATCACGTTTGGGTATGATTTGTTTCTTGTTGTTGAAAGTGAATATGACTGTTCTGAAGATTTAGGTGCTCTTCCTGTTCAAAGCAGTTGATAATGAGGTCATTTTTCGGTGTAATTTTTTAAGACAGTTGAGGCACAGAAAACTCATACTGCTCCTCTCTACAGGACTAGAATTTTTAGAAGTGGGTTTTCTGCCTCTAGATTTCAGTCTGAGGCCATACTGAATTAGACCATGTGACATGACCTGAAAATTACTCTGCACTGTCAATGTTTTTCCATTCTTAAGTGCTACACATGAATGAACACTCGTTGAGTGGGTCTTTGCCTGTTGCAATTGATAGGTGTGGAAGTGTACAAACAGGCTCATTTCTACTAGGTGCGGCTCCTGATGGTCTACTTGGGCTTGGCATTGATGATATCTCTGTCCCGAGCATGTTGTACAATTCAGGCCTTGTATCAAATTCTTTTTCTATGTGCTTCCCAGACGATTCAAATGTTGGAAGGTTTGCCTTTGGAGATAAAGGGAGTTCAGACCAAAACAAAACTCCTTTTTATAATACATCGTGAGTGTCAGCTCTATGCATTCAACCCAATTTTTTTAAAAGTACTTCAGAGTTACCATTTAGACTCTTATATCATAAGGTGTTTATTGGATTGCAGCTCATCAGCATATAATGTAAATGTGACAGACTTTTACGTGGGAAATACCAATATCAAAACAGACTTTCAGGCCCTTTTTGACACTGGCACCTCATTTACACAGTTGGCTGATCCAGTTTACAAAAACCTTACATCAAATGTGAGTGATTACAGAATTTTTTTCTTTTTGTATATAATCCCCCTTTTGGAGATTTTCCCAATTGACTAACGAGTTTTGAAGGTAATAGTATCATATGCAGACACAGAACTCTCCATTGGCAGTTGATAATTCAAGCATTCCTTTTGAGTTTTGTTATAGTGTCAGGTTGGTTGTAATCATACAAAACATTTATTCATCTTGTTTGAGCAACATTAACTGTCTCATTATTGAGAAAGAACTAATATCGTTACCCCTATCTGTGCAGCAACAGTCAAAGCATTAACCAAGGGCCTAATATATCTTTCAACTTCTACGGAGGAAACAACTTTCCTGTTATTCAACCATTGATCTCTCTTTTGGACACGGTAGAATTTTCAATACTACAGAAATTTGATGTGATTCTTCTATTGGCATTTGTTGCTAACATAGAAATGACAAATCTATTGCTTTATTATTGCAGAATGGGAACTTGGTAGGTTACTGTCTCGCAGTGCTTAATGGTGCAAGTACAACAATTATTGGTCGTAAGTTAACTCACCTATTTTGATTTGTCGAAGAGGGGTGTCAGATGAATTTTGCATGCCAATCTTTCCAGAGCATAGATAGCTGAACTATTGGTAATGGCAGATTCCATGATTGATTTACTTACAAACACTGCCAATATATTAATAGGACAGAAACAGGTGGCCTTTTATATGCATTATCTCAAATGGTCCAGAAAACTTTATTTTTGCTGGATTTTGGCAAAGGAAAAAATCTACAGAGTATAGGTTTAGGTTACTTCAGAGTTTTTGAAAGATTTTGGGTAAGGAACTTCAAAGGGGAACTATGCCCTTGGAACTTTGACCCATTGAATTATGTCATGTCTCTAAATTTCTCTAGGATTTACTGCCCAGAACTTTGTTGGAAAAAGGGCCATTTTGGATAATCTTTATCGTACAACTATTTATATTTATTATTTTCTCCTTCGTAGATTGTATAATACTTAAAAGTGGCCATATGTTTTTCTCCAAAGAAAAAGTTGCCATTTTTATTCAAAATTTAAATGGAAATTAGACTTCTTAGGAGCATACTGCACTTATAAGAATAATATTACATAAATAATATACATGTCATATCTGTCCCATTGAAAAATAATCCTCTATCTGACAATTTTCCCCTTTCTTGTTTTTAACCTCATGCTACCCTCCCTAAAGAAGGGTTTACAGTGACTAACTGTAACTTCAAAGTTCAGAGTTGAGGATCTGAAGAGGGAACCGATTCTTAATTGGAATCAAAGGTATCAGATCTGTAAAGTCTCCTCATTCCCCTTGGAGGGGCTTCATTTATAATGACCACCCTCGAGGAGAAAAGCCAAACATTCATGTCTTCTTCTCTATCCTCATTTGACATCTCCGGACAAACAATGTTCTCCTTCTATGTAGTTTGTTGATTGGCATCATTCTAATATGCTTCGTCCTCCACATACAATTATTCACATGCTTGCTCACGTTTTGGTTAGATATATGTCCTTTGTTCCTTTTTTATATCAACACCAAGGCACTTGCTAAAAAAAGGAGAACCATTTGTTGGGCATGTGCTCTTAGATGTTGTCAAGATAACTATTCTATTGGGTTGTGATCTAATGGCAACTTGGAGCAGTAGTTGTGGAGATGGCCCAAGGTCAAATACTGGTGGGCTTGCTCCTCCTTTACACGGGGTTTGTCAGTTGTGGTTTGGGCCACCTTTCCATTTTTGGACTTTGAGCTTTTGTAGACCCATTTGGGGCCCTCCCTTGCTAATTAGGATCTCTATTGGGCCTCATGCATTAGTTGGGTTCTTACTTAGTTGAGGGGTGTCCCTTGGGTCCCCAAATGTTCATTATCTGTTAGGGCATACTCTTAGAGGGACCTACTTAGTCAAACTTTCCCCCAACTTGAGTGATCTTGAGATGCATTCTACACCAAATGTTGTTTCAAGCCTACCATGCTTGTTTCCAAGAATTCATGCATTCTTGTAGTATAGAGCATGGGATTTTTAGAAATACTTGTGGTACATTGGGACCTGCATTCGAACTCCATGTTCGACATCTCAAAAAAAATCTACCTACCGAATAACCAGTGGCCCTCCAACAACCCCTTCACATGCCTCATATAATATATATTTTCTCTCACAGTTTTTACACATCTTCTAAGGATTCCATTTGCATTGAATTTCTGCATTTGCCTTGCAATTAGCTAATAATTGGCTTCTCTTGTCATTGGTTGTCTTGTTTGTGAACTTGTGCAGTGAGTGGGTTCCATAATAGTGATCCAAAATCTGGTTATTTCTTTGAACCGGTCTAGCACTGCTTCAAGTTGAAATAACTACACATTTAGTAAGTCATCTTCTAAGCTTCCTCTATCTTCACCAAATTGGATCTTTGACAGGGGGTCTGGTCCCATATTTTTTTCCCAAATATATCTCAAAGTCAAACTCTTGAAATAGTAGCAACTAGCAACCAAATACAAATTCTTTCTCCCAAAATTAGCTTATTTACTAAGTGATTCAATATGAAGTGACATGTAAAAAATATGAATTTATTAGCTTCGCTTGCCTTGATATAGATCCTAGGGCTAGTAGGAAACCCTAAGAGACCTTCGTTTGCCTTCTTGCTTCCAAAATCGAACCTTAGACTTCCCTAGTGCAAAAACCCTAACTTCACATTCCCAAAAGAATGTAGAGAGACCCAAACACTTTGACTTTCCTTATCCTTCTCTTCTTCGCACTTCCTTCTTCGACCTTCTGTTGCTCCCTTCTTCGCATGAGATATGAGTGAGAATATGATCCAAATGGAGGACACGTTCCTCTTATATACAGGGTTCTTCAAGGGTGGGCGTTGCTCTTCATGTAGGCCGACTTGATCTTGGAGGTCTTTTGACACTTTCAAGACAAAATATTTTTTTCTTTACAATATACAATAGGCCCATAGGGTCTTCCATATATGACAATGACTCTTATACCTAAGAAAAACCCTAGAAGCACTCAATGGGTGCTTGACCTATAAAATAAAAGAACTTGAGCATGAAACCCATGCTTCAATAATAATAATTTATTTTTCATTTTATATTTACAAGAATACATCTCATACAAATGAAGACCGAACCTAGTTACACATTTTTCAACACTCCCTCTTAACTGGGGAGGTATTCATTAGAGGTACATGGTCATTCTCAATCTGAAGGGATCTCATAAGAAGAGTCGGATTGGTAACCCATCTGTCCAGCATCATAATAACCAACATTGTCATATAGCAAGGCCTTGAATAACAGCTCTATCTCTCCACAAGATCAGAGCACAATGTTGGCGAGACCAATGATGTATAGACACCATCATCATTGTCTCTCCAAGGTACATAGGTGTTCATAGAGTATGACCTTCCATTGGACTATTCTTATCTTGGGTAGCTAATCCTCAAAGAATATCAATCCACGACTACTCTTATCTTGAATGCCCTACCACATTCTCAAAGAGTATCGAATGCCAGATGGTTACCCAATCCTCCATTCTTTCTTCCCAAGTGAAGACAAGAATGTTGTGTCTATCTCTCCCTCTCAATTAGGAGGACAAATCCACCAAACCAAGCTTGTCCCTTAAGTATACAAGCTTCTTGTTTGGAAGTGATTTTGTCAATATGTTAGATACCTGCTCGTCAGTGGAGATATTCGTCAATATGTTAGATACCTGCTCGTCAGTGGAGATATACCGTAGCTGCACAACGCCATTTTGTACTAGCTCTCGTATATAGTGATACTTGTTGTTGATATGCTTTGGCTTCCCATGAAACATTGGGTCCTCATAAACAAATACAACTGGTGTTATCACAATGTATCACTGTAGGGTTCATTGGTCCTTCAAACAAGTCAGATAACAGCTTCCTTAACCAAATTGCTTCCCTGTTGACTTCGCATGCTGCAACATACTCAACTTCAGCACTACTTAACGCAACGGTGTCTTGTTTTCTACTTATCCATGAGACCATAGAGGATCCTAAGCTGAAACATCCTCCCGTAGTGCTTCTCCCATCCTGTTCACTGCCTCCCCAGTCGGAATCTGTATAACCAGTTAGTTGAACATCATTCCTTCTATCATACTTCAAGCAATAGTTGATGGTTCCTCGTAGATATCTCATAATATGTTTTGCTGCTATCCAATGGTTATGCTTCAGCTCCACTTGGAACTGACTGAGTACATTTACTGCAAAACATATGTCCGGTCTAGTATTCACTAAGTACATTAGTGAGCCAATGTATCTGGAGGGATCCACATGGCTTGATTTGAAACTTCTTAGTTTCTTCAAGTTAGTGATCATTGGAGTGGTCATTTGTTTACAGTCCATCATGTCGAACTTCTTCAATATCCCGATCACATAGTTTCCTTTACCTAAATAGACTTCATTAAGTTTTTGCCAAACTTCCAGTCCCAAATAGTAATGCATCAGCCCAAGGTCCTTCATGTCAAATTCAACTGCCAATTGCTTCTTACATTTTTCAATTCGACCTTCTACACCTGTCAAGAGAAGATCATCTACATACAGAAGAATGATTACAGGTTCATTGTTCACAACCTTGATGTAGAGGGAGTCAACACAGCTTTTCGTGAAGCCTAATCTTTGTAAGTATGCATCTATCCTAGCATACCACACCCTTGGTGCTTGCTTGAGGCCATATAGTGCCTTCTTCAATCTGCAAACATATGCCTTCCTGTCCTTTGCTTCAAAACCCAAGGGTTGTTCTATATAGACTTCTTCATCTATTATGCCATTCAAAAATGCAGTCTTGACATCCATTTGGTGGATGTTCCATTCGATTGATGCTGCCAGAGAGACTAATGATCGAATTGTAGTATATCTTGTTGTTGGAGCAAATGTTTCTTCATAGTCGATGCCTTCGAGTTGAGAGAAACCTCTGGCCACAAATCTTGCTTTATATTTATCTACACTTACATCGGCTGCATGCTTGATCTTATAGATCCATTTGGAAGTAACCACAAACTTGTCTTCGGGCCTAGGTACGATCTCCCAAACTTCATTCTTCATTATAGATTGATATTCCTCATTCATGGAATCTTTCCATTCTCGATGTTTTATAGCCTCCTCAAATGTTGATGATTATGCTTCTATTAACTTCGTCATGTATGCAACATACCCAGAATATCTCTTGGGTCTTTTACTTTCTCTAAATGATCCTTGAGCTGCCCCATGACCTTCTGCATCAATCAGTGTAGACTTCAACTAGTTAGGTCTTTTCCTTGTTTCTTGAATGACCACAGGTTGAACAGGTTCACTCGATCCTTCTTCCTTATGGTGAGATCCTTCTTCTTCCTTGTCAACTTCTTCCTCAAATATAGGAAGTTCTTCGTCATCAAAATCTATAGAAAGTTCTTTTGATTTCTTGAATGCTATGCTTTCATCAAATATGACATCACGACTAACTTCAATGTGATGTCCATCTTTCATGTAGATTCTATAGGCTTTAGATGAGTTACTATATCCGACAAATGTACCTTTCACACCGGAAGGATCCAACTTCTTTCTTTTGTCTTTAGGTATATGTATATACACAGGACACCCAAAGATTCGGAGATGATCTACAGATGGCTTCTTCCCAGTGAACACTTCTTCTGGAGTCTTGTTGTCTAGAGATCTGTGAGGACATCGATTTTGTATGTAGATTATTGTCTTTGTTGCCTCACCCCACAGAAACTTCGGTAGATCTTGATCGTGTAACATTTCTTTTACACTTTCTTCAATGGATCAGTTCTTTCTTTCTACAACTCCATTTTGTTCGGGATTATATGGAACTATCAACTCCCTCTTAATCCTAGATTCCTTACAGAATGCTATAATCTCTTTGGATGTATATTCTCCTCCATTATCAGATCTTAGTATCTTGATTCTTCTTTCTGTAAGGTTCTCCACTTCTGCTTTGAATTCTTGAAATTTAGTAAATACTTCATCCTTGGTTTTCATTAAGTAAACCCAGGTCTTTCTTGAATGATCATCTATGAATGTGACATAATAAAGATGACCTCCAAGTGATTTGGGAGACATAGGGCCACATACATCAAAGTGAATAAGATCCAAGATTTCTTTCGACCGTGAAGCACTGCTTCCAAATGGTCTCTTGGTATTCTTGCCTAATGCACATCCTTTGCAGACACCTTCATGATCCTCCTTTAGATTTGGTATTCCATCTACTATGGAATTTAGAGTTGGTAGAATCTTGAAATGTAAATGACCGAACCTTCGGTGCCAAAGTTCACATGGGCTAATCTCAGTGTGGAGTAGGGCATACTTTATGGGAGATATTAATTTGTAGAACCTTCCTTCTCGGATGCCAATTACTTTTGCTTGTTCTATGCTTGTGTCTGGAATGAATAGAATGTTGTTGAGGTGGATGTTGCTTCCATCTTCAAGCTTTATAGATGATGATCCAATGCCTTTCACTGGATAACTTTTGTTGTCTCCAAGTTCCACAGATTATGTGGATTTTCCTTTTGACAAGGTCTTCAATTGGTGGGAGTGACCAGTCATATGTCTTGATGCACCGCTATCAATCACCCAGATATCTTCGTCTTGGAATGTCCCAAAGAGAGTCGAGAAGAGTCCTTCATCCTTTTCTTTGAGTGATACCTTCTTTGAAGAGAATATGAGACTCCATACTTCTTTGATACCATTCTTGAGATGGCTTGCAATCCTTTTAATGACCTTCTTCATTGTAGAGGAGATCTTCATGATGCGCATAGAGAACCTTAGCTTTGTTTCCATGTTGAGAATTCAATAGGGCAATATCTATGCTAATTCTCTTAACTTGACAATTGTTTGTGTTACCTTTTTACTTATTTGCGTTGATCTTTATTATTCCAATGTGCAATACATCAAACAACTACCAAAACAGTAAGAATAGTGACACAATATATAGGCTGCAAGCCAAGGCCAAAACCCCTCCTCTTGAGGGGAAAACCCGAAAATCTCTTCTTATCTTTCAGATCTTTTAATTGACGAATACCATGACCTAGACTCAGACAAATACCCTCCAAGATCAAGTCTTCCTCGGCCTCCAGCTGCAATATCTTCGACCTCCCAGTAAATCCGAAATTTTGCTGCCCAACAACTCAGTAGGGGAATTTTGAGGTCTAAAATGGGCCTCCGAAGAAAAATGTACAACCAAAATAAACTTTATAAGAACCATTAGGATTCAATATGATGATGTCAACCATGGGGGATGATTCACCACTTTTGGAGTAAAAAAGTAAAAAGATGAAAAATATTAAAATAATAAAACTGCTTTTTCAACTCGTATTTTCAACTTATCTCCCTAAGGTTTTACTCAAATTTTGAGCGGGAGTACTCATTGGATGCAAAATTTAATTCCTCATCCAAGGAGTACCCATGTTGCATACTTTTGATGGACCCTGTTATACGAAAAATGAGAAATACATGAAAGAACATGATTGCAAGCACAATTTTCATGTATTTATCATTTTTCGTGTGGTAGGGTCTATCGAAAATATACAACATGGGTACTCCTTGGATGAGGAATCAAATTTTGCATCTAGCAAGTGTTTTTGCTCGAAATTTGAGTAAACCCATAGGGTGATAGGTTGAAAATACGAGTTGAAAAAATAGTTTTTTATTTTTCCCTCTAAAATTTGATGATGTAATCTAATCTTATTTTATTATTTCCACTATTATTTTATAATTTCCTTAGGAGGCCCATATTAGACCTCAAAAATCTCCTAATGGTTGTATCTATTGTTTCCTCTCTAAGAGACTTCGATCTCCCTCTAACTGTTATTCCCTTGATTTTGCTTGCCTTGATATGGACCCTAGGGCTAGTAGGAAACCCTAAGAGACCTTCACTTGCCTTCTTGCTCTTCTTGCTTCCAAAATCGAACCTTAGACTTCCCCAATGCAGAAACCCAAACTTCGCATTCCCAGAAGAATGTAGAGAGACCCAAACACTTTGACTTTCCTTGTTCTTCTCTTCTTCACACTTCCTTGTTCGACCTTTTGCTGCTCCCTTCTTCACATGAGATATGAGTGAGAATATGATCCAAATGGAGGACGAGTTCCTCTTATATATAGGGTTCTTCAAGGGTGGACGTTGCTCTTCATGTAGGCCGAGTTGATCTTGGAGGTATTTTGAATTTTTGACACTTTCAAGACAAAATATTTTTTTCTTTACAATATACAATGTTCTCATAGGGTCTTCCATATATGACAATGACTCTTATACCTAGGACAAACCCTAGAAGCACTCAATGAGTGCTTGACCGATAAAATAAAAGAACTTGAGCATGAAACCCATGCTTCAATAATAATAATAATAATTTCTTTTTCATTTTATATTTACAAGAATAAATTTCATATTAATGAAGACCGAACCTAGTTACACATTTTTCAACAGCATGGTCCCTTGTTCACACTTGATCATCCTTTTTCTCTTACTCAAGGAGTTTCAACACAAATATATGGGTAAAGAGGTAACCTTCTCAACTTAGGGCATACAGGTTTTCCATACTTTCATTTCCTTGATTTATATTTAGTTGTATAGGTTTCTTGTTGCTTTTGTTTCACTTTATTTGGAGATAGCATATCCTAGTTTATTTTCACAATAGGAGAAGCACTCCATAGATCTTGGAAAACGTAACTAGTTTTGGTCTTCATAATTGTTATTGAACTCATGTTATGTAACAAGCAAAAGAAGAAAGAAAAATTAGTATTTTCAAGCATGTGTTTCATGCTTCTTTTGATTGGTCATCTACGTTAAGCATGTTCTTCATGCTTCTAGGGTTTTCATGTCATAAGAATTATTGTCATGAGTCAAGAGAGTCAATATAATTTATATAAGACCTGATTGGGTAATTTGTATCAAGAAATAAACATTATATTTGTGTCAAAGTTGTCCTCCAAGACCAAGTTGGCCTTGCCAATCAAAGTCGGCCGAGAGGAGACCATTTGACCCCTTGAGAAGGGTATAAATAGAGTGAACTTCAACCTCATTAGTCAACCATAACAAGCAAGTTCGATCTGATCAAGAAGAAGTGCAAAATACAAGAAGGAAGTTGAGAAAGTCAAGGAGAAAGAAGTTTAGGCAAGGAAGAAAAATCGAGTTTTTATCTAGTTTTTGCCCTAATTTCTCTCACACGTGTGAAGTTACTGGACTGCTGCAGGGGCTGAAGTTGCAGACCTACTGCTTGTCCGAAATATTGTTGTTGGGGGCTGAAATTTTGAGTTTGCAGCAGTTTTGGAAGGGTTTGACTCTAATTGACTTGGTTTGACTTTGACTAGTTGGAGGAACTTTGTTGGAGGGCTGACTTGGTGCTCGGAGGAGGTCTTGGTTTTTTCATTTGAAGCAGATTGTATAAGAAGAGAAGAGATTCTTTATGGGTTTTGCCCTGGCTTGGAGCCTACTTCTTGTGTCCATCGTCTTTACTATTTTTGCTCTTGATAAGTGTTTGATAAAAAGATCTAATAAAGAAACATAAGAAGATAACTAAAGTTCACAAGCAATTGTTAAGGTTAAGGAGAATTTGAATTAATAAGCTGCCCTATTGCATTCTCCAACAATAGATACATAGAGTAGGCTTCACCCTTCTTTGCGACTTGTTATTTATCTCTTTTTCCCTAGTCCCTTGTAGCTCACTATATATTTAAATTATATTAGGGTTTGATTAGAGATCAAACCTAGTTAATTTATTCCGTCCACCTAGAACAGTGATAAACCTATGTTTTTTTTTTAAGTTTGCTTTCCCATCAACAGAAATCAATGAATCTATTTAATGCTTGTTTTTTGCTGTTTGAAATCAGTGGAACAAGGGGTTTATTAAGTTTGTATACTTTTATTTCTAGCTCTCCTTTCTTTCATGCACATAGTTTTTGCTGTTTGCAATCAGTGGAACAAGGGGTTTATTAAGTTGGCATACTTTTATTTCTAACTCTCCTTTCTTTCATGCACATAGTTAAATTGGCAAACTGAAGAGAAAGAGGAGAATAAACCGTAATTTTTCTTATTTCCTTTGTGAAAAATTGTTGGTTATTTTACTTGTTGCCTCAATAAGCCTAAATAAACTCACACATGTACCCTAATAACAACCATAGGTCATGAAGGACAAGATTAAGTTCTCAAATAAACTTGTTGGACCGCTTTTTCTCCTATCCTTGTTTGCCCGATTTGCCCCAAAATTAGGTGGCAAATCCACTTCCCTTCCAAGCACTCATTCTTGGGCTTGCAAGTACCTAATGGTACTGTTGTATCTCACTTTAGCAATCACGCTACACTTTCAAGTGTTGAAAAATAGAAATTTTTAGAGTGGCAATCTACCTTATGCCTTCTAGGACAGGGAAACTACGTTGTTGAAAGATGATATACGGCTAGTTGTTTCCCCACTAAAGAATGTGTTGATTGTACGTTGAAATTTGCTTTTCTAATTGGTGTTGCACTCTCCAAAGTTTTATTTTTCAGAAATGCATGGATGAGTTATCAGTCATTCTCTTTCATTCCAGTTCTAAAACTAGATATTGGCTACAGAAACAAAGGTTTTTCTTAAAAAAAAAAAAACTGTCAATGAGCTAGTTCCAAAAATAAAAGCACCCAGATAGAATAATAAGTCTAGTAATTTTTATATTTTCAGGTCTGAGTAATACCATATTTTTAATGATTAATGTAATACAATATCAATCATTCTCTTCCATTCCAATTTTGAAACTTTATATTGGCTGCTGCACAAATGAAGTTTTTTTCCAGAAAGATTGTCGTAGAGCTATTTTCTGATAAAATCATCCATGATTGAATAATAAGGTATGGTAGTAATGTTTTGTATTTTCATCTCTGATCAATAACTTTTATTGTTATATTTTGAAAGTAAAATGAGTCATTGCTCTGTTTTTGAATTCTTGTGATGGCATTTTTCTCTTTGATGCAGAGAATTTCATGACAGGTTATCAGCTTGTCTTTGACCGTGAACAAAGCCTACTGGGATGGAAGGAAGCTAACTGTAAGTACCTTGCTTATGTAGTTCTAGAAAACTGATATATAGATCTATATGCAGTTTCTCTATACAATTCATGAAATTTTTATCACATTAAATCATAGTCATCAACCAAATCCGAACATCAACCTTCCTGTAGCCCACTGTTGAGAATGGATGTTTGTAAGTTGCAAAACTTCACCCTCTGCCCCCGCCCTCATTGATGTTGACAGTGGTCGACTACTGCTGAGAATGGATATTTGTTGGGGGCAAAAGAAAAGCATATTTATTGAATATATTCTGTGTCTTTTATTATGGAGAGTTTCAGAACATTGCTTTAACTAATTGCCTCACATCTTGCGTGGTTCAGGTTATGACTTGACGTATAACAACAGTTTAGCAAATTCACCTTCAAAGCAAGCCGTACCCTCTGCTAATGATGCAAACCATTTAAGCTTATTTTTTTTGGACATTGCACTCTCATTTTTATTTTTGATCACCATTCTTACAATTCTCTTTTAAATGATCTATTGACAATGAGGATGTCTATGGCCACATGTATTTTTCCGCCCCCTTTTTTCCAATCAAAGTTATTATAGAATCTCCACAGTTAATTCTCTTTCGCTGATGTACATATAAACAATTTTAATCATAATAATGTGACATGTATTAGACCATTCATTTACAACATTAAGTTCCATGATTGTGAGTACAGTTGATATAAAATTTGAGCTTTTGTTTGAACCTCAATTAGCAATAGTTTGAGCAATAGTTGAGAAGGGTTGGTGGTTAATATGATTGTATAAAATTTCATTTTTTATTTGAACTTTAATTGTCAATGGTTGAAAATGGTCTTTGATGTATCTGGTCTGCATATCGTATATGCAAGCAACAGTCAAAAGATGGATTTCTCATCACGTAGCGAGGAAGATGTTTAGGTTGTATTTTATGGAAATGTTTATGTATCATATAGACTCCTAATGATTGCTGCCTAAAATTGAGTGGAATGATGTACACAATGGTTGAAACCATCACCTATTAATATTTCTAATGAGCCTTATGCATGGTTTCACCATAATAACCATGATCAACTTGCATGGTGGATAATGTTTGCTGTAGTTTACTATGCAAAGAAGAACTCCTATCTTGATTATGTGTACCAACTCTATTTAGATTCAAAAGTCCCTAGATTGGATAAAGCACATACTATACCATGTGCACCCAACATAAATGGATAATTTCTTCAAATCCTAAGACACCGAGTACAAAATCCAGAGATACAGAAGCAACAAAGTATCAACATTATCAAAATGGTTCACAAGAAAGCATGTGTAACTAAAAAAGGGAGTGCCTTAGAAAACCTAGCTTCCAATTGATTACCTTCTAAAGCCAAATATTGAAATCAAAAGATCCACGCAATTTAAAGAGCATGCCTTGCTAATATAAACCAATCAGGTGAACAATTGCAATTATCAATTTAAATATAAAACTAGTACTTGAGATCAGCAATTCCCCAATTGTAATAAAACGGTAGATCAAATAGAAACACTGGAAATGCAATTGATGTGGAATAACGCAATAAGATAAGGTGCTTAATATAAACCAAATCAACCCAAAATGAAATTAGGAAGATCAAGCAACAATTTAGATACAAGGGAACCACCACAAGTTCGTCATAAACAACGAGAAGAGTAGAATATTGGTGTTTATACAACTAAACAAGGAGGTATTGCATCCTCTTATGTAAATGTTCATATGAACCTCAACCAAAATCCATAATAAATCAATCCATTACAATGTGGATCTACGAGGGTTTGCACTAAGGGCTTTCCATTGATGGAGAAAAGTTCGAAGGAAGGCGTTGACAAACATTATAGAGAAGTTTGTTGAGATTGTGGACAAGATTGAACATTTGAAGCTAAAGTTGTCGAATGCATGTGTTCCCCTCTCAAGGTACCTCTACAAGCATGGACATGCCAATAATGTGCTAGCAAAAATGCCTTGGAAAGAGAGAGAGAGAGAGGGTGCATGCATGCATGTGCTTGCTATGGAAAATCTTCTACAATAGCAAATTATTTGGGCCTTGGAGAGAGAGAGAGAGAGAGAGAGAGAGGGTGCATGCGTGCATGTGCTTGCTATGGAAAATCTTCTATAATAGCAAATTATTTGGGCATTTTGTAGATCTGGGTGCATCATTGTTGAGTTATAGAGGGAGAGGGTCCATGCATGCTCCTACCAACTAGCCTTTGATAAGGCATGCTCAACCAGTTTATCCTAGATGCATGCACCACCTATTAAATATAGATAGGATTCAACATAAAAATAAAAAATAAATCTAGTTTGGTTTTATTTTTTAGTAAATTCTATATATGGGTTTGAGTCACATGCAAACCTATTTTTGTAGACCATTGGATGCCCTTCTTAGAGCGATAAGGGAGAGGATAGAGATATGGATTTGTTCATTGAGCCTTGAATCTAGCAATGAACAATTTAGGGGTGTTTTCAAATAGCAATTTTCTTTTCTTTTCTTTTAAAAATGTTCAAATTAATAAAAACAATGACAGGTTTTGACAATAGTATATTGTATTATGTGTTTTCTACAACATGTGTTAATAGATTCTAGCATTTATTAACAAAGTTGATTTGATAGGTTCTAAGTTCTATTCTTTTTTAGTTTCCTATAGGACTTGTAGTACAGTGAAAAATTTGTCTATCAAGAGTAAACAAATTTCTACATGGTATCAAAGTGGTTTATTGGAAACTTCTATGAACCTGTTGACAGTGCTGGACACGCCAACATATCAAGGGGATCTCCCTGGTAAGAAGTCCCAATTAGACCTCAAACCGTTTGGTGTAGGAGTCCTAACAGTGGGTCGTAAGGTAATGCCTTGACCGCGATGTCGCACAGAGGCAAGTAAGATAACTCTGTCAGTAGCAAGGGTGTGACTGATGCAGTGAGTCAAGGAAGGTGTATGAGAGGTTCTAACACTTCGAAGGGAGAAGAAGGTGAAGGTGAGTTCCAGGTTGAAAGGGATCAGTCCCAACTCAGCTAGGAACACACAACACAAAAAGACATGCACAACTTCTGGCGGAACAATCCACTCAAATGCAGCAGTCACATCATACAAGATAACATGTACAACACTCACGGATCAATCCGAGACGAGTGCGATGGTTGTTACAACAAGGTTCATGTGAAAGGTTTGTCTGATGTCCGACAGAGCAGTCGACACGGACGGTGACAACATTAACAACATATGCAACACATTAACAACAAGATTCATATAATTGCATACAAATCAGTTCATACACAAGTACGTAAGTTAAAAAACATATATCATTAAGGCAACCAGAGCAGTCCAACTACAATAACAACATATGCATGAAAATGTGATGGCTCTTATTATATAAAGAAGTGTAAGTCACAATCATACAATACACCATGTAAACTAGCTAGCCCCAACAGTGGAGCGTTACAGCCACATCCGGTTGCTCCTCCAAAGAGATGAACTAGCTCCCTGCAGTGGAGAAGCCAAGACGCATTACAATATTGTCCAAGCTTTATCCAAGATAGTCTTATCAGAAGATTGGTTGACCAAAAGCCTCTACAATGAAATATGAGGGACTATTTATAGCAAAAGGGTGGGGTGACCCTTGAAATCCCCTTTGTAACAGTTCAACTACCCTCACGACTCTTCACCTACTCTACGACTGTTACATCCAACCATTGACACTTGACTTACACTTGACATGACTCAACATTACAATGCACATGTACTCATGTGAGACAACATGGCTTGAGCAAGCCTTGCAAGACATCACTGACACTTGGACCGCTATGATGAGCCCAACTCTTTGACATGCTTGTGATGGTGAAGGTGGTGAGTTGATGCCAAGCTTGGTTGTCTGTCATGGTGTGCATGCAACTCCTGGTGATATCTTGTTGAAGCGAACTCTTGCCTCTGTAGCAACCGGTGCATTGGTTCGGCCCCTTCATCCAACTCATCTGCTAACATGTGCATGGTCTTTTTAGGTATGGTTGAACTGGCAACACACTAATGCATAATGTCCGTGCCAATCTTCAAGTGTGTGCTGGTGGTCATGCGCATCAACTTGTTGAAGTACATGTTCAACCCCAGTTGGACTTGCTTCTTGTCTTCACCTTAGTGAGTGTGTTGAATGGGTTGGATTGCATGCATGCACTCAATGACATGTATGTTGTTGAATCCCTTGCATGCGATCAACAACACTGCTCACCATTTCTGCTCTGTGTCAACTATTGGGATGGATCATTAACTTGTACAGGCGCAGTTTCATCCGTGAGTGCATGTTGTGCCCACTGTTGTTCATGTTCCTATTGCAACTCATTTGTCTGTCTGTGCAGCTTCATGTTCTTCCTGAGTTGTTGCTTCAGCACATGCAACTCCTTCTTTGTTCCATCTTCTACCTTCACGCGATCTTCATGTCGCGCTGTCACTTCATAGCCAGAGTCTCCAAAGTTTCTTTCATCATCAATGGACCTGCTTGAGCTTGCAACCTTGTTCCGCCTCCGTGTTGTCAACAACCCTCCTCTTGCATTCGTTGCATTTGGTATGCTGTCTTCAGCTGTTGTTCATGATGTTTCTCATTGTGATGTTGCTGCTGTCATATCTTGATGTCCTTGTCTACGAACAACTTGATGTCTTCGTGGGTAGGCAAGTCCATGGACACTTGATCGACTGCATCCCCAAGTGTGCTCTGAACGGTGTCTTCATCTCTTCTCTCCTGGAAACCATTGTACTTGTACTGCTAAGAGACAGATGAACACTTAGGATACCTAGAGACATGGCAACACTCATGGCAAGCAATCTGTCAGTCAAAAACCAAAATAAACATGAGCACTGACTTGCAACATACCTGGGTGCATGATCAAGAAGGTTACGCAATTTCGATCGGGAGGTCGGGAGATCGACTACCAAGACTACATAAGGTACAGTCTGGGTTGTTGGGAGACTGGCTGACTGTTGGAACTGCATAATGCATAGTCTAGTTTGGCTACTGACTGTTGGAATTGCACAATTCCAACTGGGAAGGACTGCTGGCCTAGGGACAGATTTGCGCATTTTCTTGGGCCAAGCAACCACTTCCCTCCATAAATGTGAAAAACAGTCCTAGAGGCCAGGGTTGGGCAGGAATGCGCAAATTTGGAGAGGAAGGTGAGCCTTCCTTCCCCAGATTGCGCAATGCAGCCTTGGTGAAGGCAGAGTCCGGGCCAAGGTTGGCCTGACTCGCCGACAGAAACTGAAAGCAACTAAGATAGTAAATGCATGGCAACACTAAGTGATAGTAGAAGTGATTAACAGTGCATGCAAAACATGAATGAAAGATTCAACAAACAGATCAACATGCATGTGGGTGAGGCAGTTCGCCGATTGGGCGAACATCCGTGCAAAACAGTTTCATGCATGCGACAACAGTGAGATAGCAACGAAAACTGAAACAGAGTTATGACAAGCTAGTACATATGTAAATGACAACAAGCGTTCAAAGAAATCAAGCAAACAATACTCCCAAAGAAATCAAACAAACAATACTCCCACAAGCGAAACACAAAAAGCGACATAAATGTAGCACAAGGCATGGGAAGCAATCTTACCCAAAAAAGTTGAGCTGAATGTGCCGACTGCTCCTAGATGCGATGTGGGATGTCAGAGCTGTAAGGTTGATGTGAGGAATGAGCTCTGCAGCGTCCGGTTGATGAGTTTTGATAACATCGAGGTTGTGATGTGCATGCCACGAGTCTAGGGGAAGCGACATTTGGTGGGAGGTTTCGGAATTGCTCCTTGCATGTAACCTCCAACTGCTAAACATAGATCCCCAAAACAAGTGATGCCTTTGCATGATGCCTTGGGAGAAGTAGCCCATGCATGCATGTATGTTTTGCTCAGTCCCGGAGGGAACCGGTCAACTCAGCTGCACATGCAAGAGATTGCTCGACTGCTGGAAAAAAAAAGGGCATTTTTGGTTGGGAGCTGGGCTGGCTGCCCAGGAGATTTGCGCAATTTCTGGGCAGGGCAGTTGACTGCTGCCCAGATTTGCACAAATTATGCGCTGAGCAGCCTTGTTGGGGAAATTTGCGCAAATCCTGTTGGGAGTGTTGGCAGGCAGGATTACACAATCTTGTACCCAGCAGGATGCTAGAGAGGATTGCGCAATTTCTGGAAGGAATACTGGTTGCCCTCCAGAAATGCGCAATTAAGCTGCTCAGCCTACAACTGGACCAAGTCTGGGTGAATAGCCTCTGAGGGGAATGGATCAAACTGTGACTGACAAGCTGCCTTTGTGCAAGAAAGGCACTGAAGCTTGTGAACTTGGCGAAGCAAGGCACGATGTTGTGAAGGTTGGAAGGGAGGCTCCAAAACGAGGTTAAGGAAAAATTTTGGAGGGTGGTTGTAGCCGCTACAACACTTGGCGACACACTAGTAGAGCTCCAGCTCTTTGAATGGACCTTGTTCATGAAAAACAAGTCTAACACCTCCGGAAGTATTGTTCAGTTTTCAGCTCATCTTGGTTTCACACTAACTTGATTGTAAGATGTAGCATCTGCCAAACCCTTAGTCGATTGACACACATTCCAAGCCAAGGCAACACGGTTGTTTCGATTGGGGTTGAGGGGTATATAAGTGCACAAGCAGTATAGTCGTCAGAGTCTTAGTTTCATCTTTGTTGTTGCTCCACTACCAGTAGGCCTGGACAGTACCTCGGTGGAGTCACATAGGAACACAAGCATGGCTCCGCTGCCAGCGAGCCTGGTCAGTACCCCGGCGGAGTTACTTGCATCACCTTCTTGCACAGGAAGCCTTTCTCTTCTTTTGCCTTATTCATTTTTCATTTTGAATCTTTGACTTTTCATTTTTTCATTTTTCACTATGCATAGCACTTATTCATCTCAGAGGCAGAAGAGGGATTCCAACTTATTGAGAGCATAAGAGGTTGTTCCAGCATAGAATTAGTTTATTGTATCTCTGACGTGCCTGTTAAGGTTTTCCCTCTTACCTTACTCTACTTGACTGAGCTGACAAGGGTTAACCCAAAAACAATCGACTAGATAAGGTGACACTAGTTAGCAGCGTTGTGTTTACACCAAGGTTCACTTTGAACAGTACGTATTTTCCTTCGACGTATCATGGACTAAAAGTAACAAGCTCATCATACAAAGGCAAGATGACAGATAACCAAGTAGTGATAGTTGTACAAGCCCTCTTGTACTTTACCCAGCTCGCTTCAAGAGTCATACATGGTTTCATGCAAAACTAACCTATGAACGAAACAAGCGAACGAATTAACAATTAACAAAGAAAAGCAAGAGTAGAAGCAAAAATGAAAGCGAAGCAAGTAAACAAACAAGCAAGCAAACAAAGCACGTAAGCAAACAAGCATGCAAGCAAAAAACTAAAAGCAAACACTACTCCTACTCCTACACTAATGGTACATGGGCCTGATCACGTGAAGTGATACTTCCAATGCAGCCACTAGCGCATTGGTAGACCCATGTTGGTGAAGGCTTGGTCCGCGAGCAACCTAGTTGTGCGAACCAACAAGCAAGAAAGATATAACAATGAAGACAACCACACTTCGTGATTCAAAGTGCCCATGGGACATAAGTGAGTGCATGTGCATGACGGGAAGTCCACAGACTTATCATGGTGTTGTGTGACACTATGTGCAACTTTGAAGCATAAGCACACTCTTGACTGTGACATGCAAGCAAACAAAAGAAACAAAGATAACTTGCGTCACGCACGAGTGCTTGCAATGTAAGACTCCTCTAATGCATGAGCAATGGGATCGTGTAGTTCGAGTGGAGGAAGTAAAATCTGAGTGTTAGATTGATCTTGAGTGCATACAGATGAGTGATGAGGATCCTTGAGTGTTTGAACAATTTCTTGATTAGAAGCGAAACCAACCTTAGGACAGCGAGGGCCTGACATAACCATTAGCTCGGGCTAAAGTGCCTCTACAGTCTATGGGGTTTCGACTTCGTTGATAGATGGATCTTAGTAGACTAGTGGCTTAGACAGATTAACAACGAGTGAATCAACATCGTGATCGGATGATGAGGTGAAGAGATTACAACAACCAAGATCAGAAAATTCAGGATGTTGGTCGACATCCTCATGGTTTGATGAATCACACAGAGGGGTAGATGAGGAGGAAGGATGTTCACCCTTTGCGTTTCCGAAAAAAGCAAATGAAAGATCAAGTGGATTTCCAATGAATGATTGGTCCTCTCCGTTGTTGGATGATGGGCTAACATATGGTGTGTCCTGCGAAATATAAACAATGGGTGCATCCGTGGATGAAGACACACATGCGAAATCATGGATGGCAGGTTCACCAATGATGTTAGGAAAGAATGGAGGGGGCTCGAACAGAAGGGAGTCATCCTTCGCCGAGTGTTGATGCTCAAGCTCCCACTCATACTCTTCATGAATGACAACGCATGTTGGTTGTGCAACACCAACTCCATCAGTGGGTTGTTCCTTGTTCACAACAAGTGAAGAGTCTGGAATGGATGAACACAAGACAACATCATCCGGAGGAACACTCGGGTGCAAAGATGGAGGTCGTAGAAAAGAATGCATATGAGGACTCGAAGGACTCACAACCAAATCTGTGCGAAAATTGAGTGAAGTGATGTTGGGAGGGTGTGAAGGATGAACAGGTGTGTGAGCATGATCCTCAACATCACTGGGCAGTGGTGGAGCTGTTGAATAAGAGGAAGGCAGATAGTCAGTTGAGACAGTGCCCGCTTCCACATGAGATTGCGCAGCTCCATCAATGAAGAATGTTGAGTGAGGCTTGATCTCAAACTTTCTCTTGGGACAGACATATTTCTTAAGGCAGTACTCGAACCGGTCCCAAAGATAAGCAAATTTCATCTGGCTCCTCGGAGCTTGAAACTGCAAGTCACGGAAGTGCTGCCAAAAATCAATAATGGATTCATGCGGAGCCCTCCGTTGTTGTAACAGTTTCCGGTCAAGATGGTCTGGATCAAAATGATAGAACGTGTCTTCAATAAGATCACAAAAGTGCTCAAATGAGTGCACGGTGTCAATTGGTAGGTTGAGCACCCAACAAAATGGAGATTCACGAAGTGTGTATGCAAGCAGCAAACCGGCCTGTTCGTCAGAAAACTCATCTTCCTCATGAATCATGGAAAGAAAGTTATGTAAGTGCTTAGGCCAGGCCACTTCGCCTTCACCATCATACGTGTGAGTGGACAAGAGATCGAAAAGATTCCCCGAGATGGAGACATCTTCATGATTCGAAAAACACCTCAAGGGAAGAAGAGTGCAAGACTCCATAAAAGATATGCAAAGGTTCAAAACTGGATGAGAGGACACAGCTTGTCATCAGACCCTCCTTTAGGCGCCAGAAATGTTGACAATGTTGGACCCACCAACATGTCAAGGGGATCTCTCCGGTAAGAAGTCTCAATTAGACCTCAGACTGTTTGGTGTAGGAGTCCCAGCAGTGGGTCCTAAGGTAATGCCTTGACCGCGATGTCGCACAGAGGCAAGTAAGATAACTCTGTCAGTAGCAAGGGTGTGACTGATGCAATGAGTCAAGGAAGGTGTATGAGAGGTTCTAACACTTCGAAGGGAGAAGAAGGTAAAGGTGAGTTTTAGGTTGAAAGGGATCAGTCCCAACTCGGCTAGGAACACACAACACAAAATTACATGCACTGCTTCCGGCGGAGCAGTCCACTCAGATGCGACAGTCACATCATACAAGGTAAGATAACACGTACAACACTCATGAATCAGTTTGAGACGAGTGCGACGGTTGTTACAACAAGATTCATGTGAAAGGTATGTCTGATGTCCGACAGAGAAGTCGACACGGACGGTGACAACATTAACAACATATGCAACACATTAACAACAAGAGTCATATAATTGCATACAAATTAGTTCATACACAAGTATGTAAGTTAAACAACATATATCATTAAGGCAACCAGAGCAATCCAACTATAATAACAACATATGCATGAAAATGTGCTGGCTCTTATTATATAAAGAAGTGTGAGTCACAATCATACAGTACACCATGTAAACCTACTAGCCCCAACAGTGGAACATTACAGCCACATCCAGCTGCTTCTCCAAAGAGATGAACTAGCTCAGTGCAGTGGAGAAGCCAAGGCGCGTTACAATACTGTCCAAGTTTTATCCAAGATAGTCTTATCAAAAGTGTGGCTGACCAAAAGCCTCTACAATGAGTTATGAGGGACTATTTATAGCAAAGGGTGGGGTGACTCTTGACATTCCCCTTTGTGACAGTTCAACTACCCTTACGACTCTTCACCTACTCTACGACTGTTACATCCAACCATTGACACTTGACTTACACTTGACATGACTCAACGTTACTATGCACATGTACTCATGTGAGACAACATGGCTTGAGCAAGCCTTGCAAGACATTACTGACACTTGGTCTGCTATGATGAGATCAACTCTTTGACATGCTTGTGATAGTGAAGGTGGTGAGCTAATGCCAAGCTTGGTCATCCGTGATGGTGTGTATGCACCTCATGGTGACATCTTGTTGAAGCAAACTCTTGCCTCCATTGCAACTGGTGCATTGGTTCGACCCCTTCATCCAACTCGTCTGCTAACATGCTCATGGTCTTCTTGGGTACGGTTGAACCGACAACACACTGATGCATAATGTCCGTGCTGATCTTCAAGTGTGTGCTGGTGGTCATGTGCATTAACTCGCCGAAGTACATGTTCAGCCCCAATTGGACTTGCTTCTTGTCTTCACCTTGGTGAGTGTTTTGAATGGATTGGATTGCATGTGTGCGCTCAACGACATGCATGCTGATGAATCCTTTGCATGCGATCAACAACATTGCTCACCATGTCTGCTCTGTGTCCGCTGCTAGGATGGATGTTTAACTTCTACGAGAGCAGTTTCATTTGTGAGTGCATGTTGCGCCCACTGTTGTTCTTGTTCCTGTTGCAACTCATTCGTATGTCTGTTCAGCTTCATGTTCTTCCTGATTTGTTGTTTCAGAAAATTCAACTCCTTCTTTGTTCCATCTTCTGCCTTCGCGCGATCTTCATGTCGCACCGTCATTTCATAGCCGGAGTCTCCAAAGTTGCTTTCATCATCAATGGACCTGCTTGAGCTTGCAACCTTGTTCCGCCTCCGTGTTGTCAACAACCCTCCTCTTGCATTTGTTGCATTTGGTATGCTATCTTCAGTTGTTGTTCATGATGTTGCTCGCTGTGATGCTGCTGCTGTCATATCTTGATGTCCTTGTCTACGAACAATTTGATGTCTTCGTGGGTAGGCAAGTCCATGGACACTTGATCGACTGCATCCCCAAGTGTGCTCTAAACGGTGTCTTCATCTCTGCTCTCCTAGAAACCATTGTACCTGTACTGCTAAGAGGCAGATGAACACCTGGGATACCTGGAGACATGGCAACACTCATGGCAAGCAATCTGTCAGTCAAAAACCAAAATGAACATGAGCACTAAATTGCAACATACCTAGGTGCATGATCATGAAGGTTGTGTAATTTCGACTTGGAGGTTGGGAGATCGACTGCCAAGACTGCACAAGGCACAGTCTGGGCTGTTGGGAGACTGACTGACTCCTGGAGCTGGGCAATGCACAGTCCAGCCTGGCTACTGACTGTTGGGATTGCACAATGCACAATTCCAGCTGGGAAGGACTGTTGGCCTAGGGACAGATTTGCGCAATTTCTTGGGCCAAGTAGCCATTGCCCTCCAGAAATGCGCAAAACAGTCCTAAAGGCTAGGGCTGAGCAAGAATGCACAAATCTGGAGAGGAAGGTGAGCCTTCCTTCCCCAGATTGTGCAATGCAACCTTGGTGAAGGCAGAGTCCGGGCCAAGGTTGGCCCGACTTGCCGACGGGCAATTGAAAGCAACTAAGACAGTAAATGCATGGTGACACTAAGTGATAGCAGAAGTAATTGACAGTGCATGCAAAACATGAATGAAAGATTCAACAAATAGATCAACATGCATGTGGGTGAGGCAGTTCACTGGTTGGGAGAACGTTCGTGCAAAACAATTTCATGCATGCAACAACAGTGAGATAGTAATGAAATCTGAAAACAAAGCTAAGACAAGCTAGTATATATGTAAACGATAACAATCATTCAAACAAATCAAGCAAACAATACTCTCACAAGCGAAACACAAAAAATGACAGAAATGCAGCACAAGGCATGGGAAGTGGGCTTACCCCAAAACAATTGAGTTGAATGTGCCCACTGCTCATAGATGTGATGTGGGATGTCAGAGCTGCAAGGTTGATGTGAGGAATGAGCTCTGTAGTGTCCGGTTGGTGAGTTTTGATAACGTCGAGGTTGTGACGCGCATGCCATGAATCTAGGAGAAGCGACACTTGGTGGGAGGTTTCGGAATTGCTCCTTGCATGTAACCTCCAACTGCTAAACATAGATCCCTGAAACAAGGGATGCCTTTGCATGTTGCCTTGGGAGAAGCAGCCCATGCATGCATGTCTGTTTTGCTCAGCCTCGGAGGGAACCAGTCAACTCAGTTGCACATGCAAGAGACTGCTTGACTGTTGGAAAAAAATGTGCATTTCTGGCTGGGAGTTGGGCTCGCTGTCCAGGAGATTTGCGCAATTTCTGGGCAGAGCAATTGAATTCTGCCCAGATTTGCGCAATTTCTGGGCAGAGCAGTTGACTTCTGCCCAGATTTGCGCAAATTCTGGGCTGAGCAGCCTTGCTAGGGAAATTTGCGCAAATCCTGCTGGGAGTGTTGGCAGGCAGGATTGCGCAATCCTGGAGCCCAGTAGGTTGCCAGAGAGGATTGTGCAATTTCTGGAGGGAAGGCTGGTTTCCCTCCAGAAATGCATAATTTTCAAGGGGAAGCTGCTCAACCTGCAGCTGGACCAAGTTCGGGTGAACAACCTGTGAGGGGAATGGATCAAGCTGTGATCGATAGGCTGCCTTTGTGCAAGAAAGACACTGAAGCTTGTGAACTTGACGAAGCAAGGCAAGCTACTGTGAAGGTTGGAAGTAAGGCTCCAAAACGAGGCTAAGGCAAAATTTTGGAGGGTGGTTGTAGCTGCTACAACAGAACCCTTGAATGTATAGCAAGGCTACTACTTGTGAAAGGGAGTTGTTGGGAGGTTTCAAGGGCTAGATGCATGTGATTAGTGCTCGAGAAAAGCACAATCAACATATGATCAAGTTATTGCTTTTTGTTAGGTTTCTAATCTATTTTGTTTAACAAAATAGTTGAGTGCAACAGTATGACTAGATTAAGTCTCAAATATGAAGACAAATTGGAAGTTCCCTATAACTTCATACCATGGAAGTGTCAAGTAAAGATGTTTGGGTAGGATATGTGTGCCTTTGTTGAGAAATTAATTATAGAGCCCATTATCCCATGTTGTTAAAAGATCATAAATAGAAGATGGCAAGCAAGTCATCCTTGACTCTATGAAGGATAATTTAATCCCTCACATCATTAGGAAGACCATGGGAAATGACATGTCTGATGCTCTAGTTATTCTCTATCATAGTAAGAACATCAGTGGGAAGATGTTCTTGAGGAATAAGCTTAGAGCGATGCAGATGAGTAGGATAGATAAAGTAGCTACCTACTTGATCAATGAACTCCATGATCATGTTGTAGTAGTTGGAGAGGAAGTCAAGGGTGAAGAGCTAGTGCCCATTGTACTAAGTGTGTTGTCTTATTCTTGGAAACCTTTTGTCTGTGGAAGGTTGTGCCCAAATAAAGCTTCCGACTTTTGAGAGGTTATGGGGTGACTTCATCTAGGAGGAGATGAGACTAGACACTTATTGCAAATATGGAGGAGTAGAATCTTCCCCTCATATGCACAATGAAGAAGGGAAAGGAGGGAGAACCCAAGGGAGACTTGATCCACATCAAGTGCTTCAAGTGTTAGAAATTTGGACACTTAGCTTCTCAATTTCATGAGAAGGGGAAGGGAAACAAACAACATAAGTAGTTTGGAGGGAGTGCAGAAGCATTAGTTGGAGTGGATGAGTTTTCATCCAAGTGTGACAAACACTTCTTTGTTTGTCTCATGCCTATCATCTAACACCGGGTATAGTGTCTGCTGGTAGTGGAGCCTCTAAACATATAAACATTATTCAAGAGGGTCTTTCAAAACCTTCAAGATTTTAAAAGGAAAGCATGCAAGTGGGACTTGGTGATGATTCCATGTATCTAGTTGCAAGAGTGGGATACATATCATTCCAAATTCCATTAGGTGATGTCCTTGAGCTCATTGGTGTTTTGTCCGTACTTGGCTTAACTAGAAATATCCTTTTAGTTTTAGTGATGACAAATCTTAAATATATGATTGAGGTTGATAATAATGAAATTCTCTTCTAGAAGAGATGCTCAAATCCTACTTAGGTGTTGGCCAAAGTTGTTCATGAGGGTGGTCTATATTGATTGCAGTGGGATCCTATGAGAGCTCTAGTTCATGACAGTGGCAACTTGTGTGAGATTTGGCACATATTAATAGGTCACTTGCACTATGAAGCATTGTCAATATTGAAGAACATGGTGTAAATCCAGTTTAAGTACATTTTTAGGATATAATATTCATATCAATATAGGTGTTCATAAACTTAGAAGTACCATACAATCTATAAAGAGTTAGGCTAGATTAGATGTTACTTCTAGATTTAAATTTTAAAGTTGAAATTAAAACTAGGAATTCTAATCAAAAGTTAAAGTAAAATCAAGGAAGCATGAAATAAGAGTTATAAACTAAACACACTTCTTGGAAATGTAAAACACACTCAAATGCTTATAAATGATTGAAATTAAAACAATAATAAAATGGATTTTCATTTAAAGGATTGGTAATTCACTAGGCCCTCTCCTCCTAATGAGAGAAAGTGGACACTCTGGTGGTCCTTTATTCAATCTAGTAAACTTCAAACCAACAACGTTTGAAAAGGTGAGAATTCACTATGGCCTTCTCCATATATGAGAGATAAAATGGATGGTTATTCAAGTAGTCTTCTATTCATCTTTTTAATTGGTGTGTGCCTATTGGTTTAGTCTATAAAAGCAAGAAATGGATAATGACTCAAATAAAGCAAGGAACTATGGTGCTTATTAATATAATGTTAAGTAAAAAGTTGTGAAAGAGTTGGGGCCTTCTCCATTGAGAAGGGTGGTGTATGGCACTCTCGGTGCTTTGTTCAACTTGTCAAATAGCTTGTCCTCATAAGCAAAAACTATCATGTGATAACTAAAGTTCATGCACAACACTTGAATTCATGAAATATAAATTGTAGTTTTTCCTTGAAATTATGGAACTACTTGAATCAACAAACTGAAACTAGGTTCGATTCACCAAGACCCAAAATATCTATACTTTAAATTTGCAGCAAAATATAAACAGAAACAAAAACACAGCCACACGATAACAATAACACAATAGTTTTTCTAGGGAACCCAACTGGGAAAACCCTATGCTTGTAGAATTTTATTGACAGAAATTTGAGCAAAAAGATATCTTACAAGTCAACATTGTTTCACTAGAGAACACACTTATCCTCACGGCTTGGACTAATCTTGAAACTCCATGCAAATACACTGACCTAACCCCTACTTCCTTGCGTAGAGTCTACCCCTATATTTTAGCCTAGGAAATCTATTATTTCCTAGTGCAGATTTGGGCCCCTATTATTTAGGAATTTCTCCCTAAATTCGAGTGCACACCCGCAATAAGAAAGGCTCTCTATCTCATTGTATGGCTCCTCCAAAGTATGCTTTCACTCCGCAACAAGGCTCTCACACAAACTCATGCAAAACAATAATGATACAAGTTGTGCCTTCGTCCTCCTTTTAAGGAATTCGATCATGCTATATCTTGTAAGTGAAAATTTAAAACAACAATTGTGATTTCTAAGTTAATTGAGCTCAATTTGAACTCTCTCCACTCAATAACTTGCAGTTATAACTAGTCCTTGCCTCAATTGAAACTGAAGCTCCCAATTCGTCATGTTCTAAATTAGAACTCGCACTTGGAGAATAACATAACTGAGCCTCCAATTTCTACACATGAGTTAACTACTCCACGAACTCGCCCTCAAACTCGTGCATGCTAAAGAAGGACTAATCAAGGTCTTTCTTGACTAAGGCACGAGTCAAGAAGACCTTCTTTGCTACCATTTTCAACACTCCCTCCTAGCAAGGAATGGATTTTATACAACTCCCAAATTATCTCTGAAATGGACGAAACTACTTCTTTCAAATGTTTTGGTCAAGATATATGTTGTCTCCTCTTCTGTTGGGATGTACGGTAGCTTCACTATCCCTTTCTACACACAATCTATGAGATGATGAGATCTCGATATGCTTTGAGTGATCATAAAACATTGGGTTCTCAGAGAGCTTGATGCAACTTTGATTATCATAGTGTATCACAATAGGCTCCATCTCCAATCTGAAAATCCCAACAAGCAACTTTCTCATCCAAATAGCCACGCATGCTGCCAAATTGACAACCATGTGCTCGGCTTCTATTAAACTGAATTCAACTGATCTCTGCTTCATGTTGTACCAGGAACCAACTTTTGACCCAATGTTGAAGACGCCACTTGAAGTACTCCTCTGATTTGTGGAGCACCCTGCCCAATATGCATCTATGAAGCCTTAAAGCTTCACTCCATCAACCTATTTGTACCAAAATCCATAATCTGTTGTGCCTTTGAGATACCTCAAAACATGTTTCGCAGCAACCTAGTTAACTCTGATCGATTCCATCATGAACTGACTCAGCTAATTGACTACAAAACAAATATTAGGTCGTATGCTAACCAAATAAATCAACAACCCGATGAGTTGCTTATATAATGTAGCATCCATTTTCTCTTCTCTACTAACATCCACCTTCCTCCAGTTTGTGACTAGAGATGTGGCGATGGGCCTACAATCCTACATATGAAATCTTTAGAGAATCTTTGTAGTGTCCTTCCCTTGTCCCATGAAGAACTCACCATCACACTATTGAAACTTCAAGCCAAGGAAATTGTGCATAAGCCCCATATCCTTAATCTCAAACTCACTTGTAAGGTCCTCCTTGCAATCCTAGATCAAGTTGTCTGCTCTAGTCAATATAGGGTCATCAACATAGAGCACTAGAATGAGAAAAAGCCCTCCAACCATGATGTAGTATAGCTTGGCATCCGCCTCACTCTTAGTGAAGTCCAATCCTCGAAATTAGCTATCAATACAAGTGTACCATGCTCTCGGAGCCTGCTTGAACCCATAAAGAGCTATTTTAAGCCTGGACACATTTGTGTCTTTGCTAAATTGCTTAAACCCCTCTGGTTGCTCCATATAAATCTCATCCTCAACCACTTCGTTGAGGAATGTTGTCTTCACATCCATCTGGTGGATCGTCCACCCCATTTGTGCTGCAAGTGCCAAAATAGTCCTGATGGATGAATATCGTGCTACTGGGACAAAGGTCTCATCATAGTCTACGTGCTCAGTCTATGAGAAACCTTTGGCCAAAAACTTGGCCTTATACTTCTCCACACTTCCACCTGCTCCATGCTTCACCTTGTACACCCAACATGAGCCAACTACTTATTTTCTCTCAGGTCGTGGCACAATCTCCCAGATATTATTCTTCATGATGGAGGAATATTCCTCCACCATGGTATCCTGCAACCTGTTGAGAAGTTTCCTTTTTATAACTAGAAGACTCAATGTCTACCGCCCCTGTCATCAATGGCATATATCATATGTAACTTTGTGGCTTATTGCTTTGCTTGAACATGGTGTTAGGATCTTCAACTTGCTCCTAGGCCTCCTAAATCAACTTCTCGGCCCACTTGGATTTCTTTCTCCCTCTGTTAGGAGTCTCTAATTGAGTAGTTGTATGTGCTCATCCTGGTCTCTTCTCCTCATCATCTTGTTGTGGATCTTGTTGTTGCGACCCTCTTTCCATCTGGTTGAGACTCAATCTGTGATCCTGGTTGAGGCTTCTCCTTGGGAGAAAGTAGCTCCTCCATCTCAGGTACTCCAACCTGTTCTCCCTCTAAGGACTCTCGCAGAGCTCTAGATTCCTCAAACCTCACGTCTGTTGAGAAATATAGGGCATTAGCATTAGGTGATTTCTCTTCAATTAGTGACTACTTGTGAATGCTTTTTACTTCTTTAGATTAAGATTTTCTTCTTCTTACTTTATTAGTGTTCTTCTTCATCAAACAGTAACCAATGCATGAACATAAATAGACAAGAGACGTAGAATGTAAGCTATCATCCAGGGCCAAAACCTCTCACTCTTTGAGAGGAAAACCCACACAAATTCTTCTTATAGAGATTCCAATTGACGAATACCAAGACCAAGACCCTTGACATATTAGCCACTCCAAGACGAAGACACTAGTTCTCTGTCTTCTTCTCTTTTCTCCTTCTTGAATCCTCTTCCTCTTTGACCTTCTTAATCTTGAGATCATCTCCTCAACGAGTTGTAGATACGCTAGAGATGGAATCGAGACATGTCAATGTAGTGTCACCAAAATGTGACCACTGTAGCAGCACCGAAATATTGTGATAGATCATAGAACAATAGCTTCTTCATAGCACAACATAGTGGTATTCCTCTATTGTAACCTTGAGACCCTTATCTTATGAAACAGAACTTCTATTGAGCCCTAAAAGGACCCTCGTTGCTCCTCCATCGATTATCTGAGTTCCTTCTTTGCATCCGACTTTGTCTCTTCCTTTTGTTGTGACTATGATCTAAATCTTAGAGAAGTCTGAGCCTTACTTACTGTGATTAGCCTTAAACACAAACTTGTTGTCCCTCCCTTACCCATCCGAAAATCTCAGATATGTCACCGAACTGTTGATTGTACTTCATCACCAAAATTTAAGAGGAATTTGAACTTCTATGCTATACTAATGCAGAGATCTTGCCCACCTATTTATAGTGGTTTGTCCCATATAATAAGCCAACCTATACATCCGAATAGGTGTGTCTCCAAATGGATGAGCCTACATGAGGTCTTTTCTCTGTTTTAAGGCCGACTTGAAGAGGAGTATTAGTGCTTGTCGTTGGAGGGCTATTTGAAATTGCTATTGACTCAAATACATTTGACACGTGCCCAAGAAGGGTTCTTCGGACATGACATTGGCTCTTTGAATCTAATGATAAATCCTATGGCTCTCAATGGGAGCTAACTAGATAAAAACTCTTGCTCATGAAACCCATGAAGCAAGGCATTACAAAAATAATTTTACTTCTTCTTTCATCGTTTACAAAGATCATAATTACATGTCATTATGAAGACCAAACCTAGTTACACTTTACAATACTCCCTCTTAACTAGGGAGGTATTCTTAATGGTACTTAATCATTCTCAATCTGAAGAATTTCTCATAAGAAGAATCGGATTGGTAACCCATCTGTCTAGCATAATATCAACTATCATTGTCACATAGCAAGGCCTTGGCTAACAACTCTATCCACATGATCAAAGCACAATGCTGGTGAGGCCAATGATTGAAAGACACCATAATCATTGTCTCTTAAGGTACATACTCCACTCGAGTGTTCACAGAGTATGACCTACTTTGGAATATTCTTATCTTGGATATCCAGTCCTTAAAGAATATCAGTCCACGACTACTCTTATCTTGGATGCCCTATCTCATCCCCAAAGAGTATTAGATGCCATATGATTACCCAATTCCCCATTCTATCTTCCCAAGTGAAGACCAGAACGATGTGTCTATCTCTCCCTCTCAATTAGGGGGGACATATCAATTCCAATAATGGAATGTACTCATTCCTACAGAAGGAATCTACCTAAGCTCCCTCTTGGCTTAGGAATTTCCAAGTTTCTTCCAAGTAAGAAACTTATTTTCATGCTCCCTCTTAATTAAGGACCTACAACAGCTCCTCAACCAGTTGCTTGAATAGCTCATTCCTTCAATGTCATGAATTTCTTTATCATGGAGTCTTCATCTTTTGTGGCTTCTTCATAGGGCACAGACCGTCCATCACTTTCATCCATGGGTGAATCATGTCATTATTCCTTTCATTAGAAATTGATATATTAGTCTTCATTCGGTCTTGCTTCATGTCATGTTGCCTTCTTCATGCCATATTTTCCGGAAGGATCTTACATCATTCTATATGGTCCTCTTGGAAGTCATCCACAATTCTTCCCTTTGGCAGTCCTACATAAGCCCATCTAGATATTTGTTCAAAAATAAGAAATGAACACTTAAATCAAAATTACCTTTGTGATGGTCTTTTATCATGACATCTTCCGATTTGCATCAACATCCTTCATACATGTTGACATATCTCCCAAAAATATCCATTGTGAAGGGTCTCCATCTTTTCCACACTTCCATAAGATTCTTCATATCTTTCAGAGATTTCCTAGTCAAATCTTCTTGGCCTTCCGTATGTTGATTGCCTTTACCACGGTTGCATATCTCACGATCTCTTCTTTCCTTTCTTTACACATTTTATTCCATTTCCAGGAGCTTCCAATTAGAGTTCCTCAATTATAGTCAACCACCTCATACTTCATATGACGACATATTATGTTGATTTCATCTAGTGTGACCCATGCCCTCTGACATATTTTTGTAGGAGGAGATTCCTAACCTTTGATCATGCTTCCCAAGATAGAATCATGATCCATGTTACCTGCAACCATACAACATGAGTTTATAATCATTAATACAAGCATACATACCTCATTTACCTTTAGGTCATCTAGGCTTCTCTTAGCAACTTCCTTGATTGAAAAGATGTTCAACCCCTTTATCTTCTACATCTCTTATGTCATCATACCATCATCCCATGAATTCCACAAGTTGGAGTTCCTGATGAAACACTTTCTTCCTCTCTAGATTGGTGAACCCTTCGATTAGAGAATCTTGAGGATCTTTCATATCCTTATCCAACAGATGTTTCCTTTTGACTTGATGTATGATGAGACTTGTCCTAGATGACTTCTTCCTAATGAGGTTCGCAAGATCTATAACCTTCACACTTGTCTGCCATAGATTTTGTTCCAACTGTCCTTCATGTTTTCCCTATGGTGATATCACGAGCTCTTTCTTTTAATGCTTTTCCTCTTTCAGCTTTCTCCACTTCTTCTGTGAAGTGGATTTCTTCTCTATCTTCCTTGTTATTGCCCTTCTTGTACTTAGGACAATCTTATCTATAATGCTTATAGCATTGAATCTTAGATACGAGGACCAAATTTACCAAACTTCCCTTTCCTTCCTGCAAATGTTTGAATCCTTTCATCTTCAACACTTTTTTCCCTCAACCTGTCTTCTTATATCTTGCATAGAAACTACAAGTTGATGAATGAGATATCTTTCTTATCCTTATAGACATTGGTTACCTTGTTCATCAGTTGGTGCATTTAGAACCATGAGGATTTTCTCTTCCAAATCTTGCAATTGAGATCTTACGAATATAACCCTTTATCCTTTGATACCTTCAATTTGTGTAGATCAGATCTAAGTGATGTGATCTTCTTTATTGCATCTTTAGAGAGTAGTTCTACCGGCTTATCATATACTATCTCTTTGATGTCTCCAATAATGCTATATGAGGGGGGATTCCATAAGAATCCCTTTCCATGTATTAAGAGGAGACCTTTTCATTTATATGTTCAATGACTTCACTTTCTTCGAGGACTATGTCTATCCTCCTCTTTCCATGCAAGGAATTTCGATGACCCAACTAGTTCATAGATCTCCTTGCAGAACGAAGTCATTTTACAAAATTTGATAATAGAATGAAAGATACTTACTTGAACAGTGAAGATGAAATATTCAACTTGATTACTTTGATGGTGGTTGAAGAAGATGTATTAGTGCCCCTTTTGGATGATCTTCTTCCAAATGAAAAGCCCTTCTTCAATAAAGGAGATTGCTCCTTTTATGATGTCAATGCCTTTAGATGGTGATTGATGAGGATGTTTTGATGCTTCCTTGGATGATCTTCTTCAAGGATAAGGAGGGGATCCTTGCTGCAATGATAGGGAGCTTGCCTTATAGCTTTTGAAGATGATAATGCCTTCTCGCCTTCAAGATGCTTTGACTTCTTTGGTAGTGAATGAATGCAAATCAGAAATACTTCTAGGATCTCCAAGATGATGTGATCTTAGTCCTAGAAATGCTTCTCTATACTTTGGGTTGCCTTGCTTTGTAGATCTCTTCATCTTGATGAGGGTATTTTTGGTCTTTTGCTAAAGACTATAGGATCCAACACTCTTGTTGGTGTAGACTTCTAGTTGCCTTGATTTGTAGATCTATTTGCCTTGAGTATAAATAAGGCTTTGGCCTCGATTATTTGATGATCCCAAGACTTCTTTTGAAGTAGACTTCCTCCTGTGATATAAGGTTTGATTCTTCAATGTAGATCCTTGATCCAATATATTTTACTTATAGATGCATTAGAATTACATGAAACAAAGCTTATTACCCATGGAACTTAAAAGCACATAAATCAACGCGAAAATTACAAGATAAGCATGGAACCATGACACCGAGATTTGATTACGGAGTTCATCCAATTTGGACTACGTCTTCGGGCCCTGCTCAATAATGGGGAGGCCTTCATTCATTAAGTGGCATAAAAAGAGATAAAAGTACAAGCAACATTCATTTACAATCCTTAAACCTCCAAGCTTGAAGATGGACGAAGAATGGAGAGCCCAGCTTCAGAAACAGACAGTACCACTAAAATCTTGGTGAAAAATCATGCAAAATTGCCTATCTGAGTGCCCAATTCGCAGAAATGAAGCTTTTGCACCCTCTCAGAACCTCCCAGTTGCTCAAGGTGAGGTTTCGGCCTGTTGCCATGTTGGGTTACTACTGTACACAATGATTTTCTGAATTCCTATGCTAGTCCCCCCTTTTTCTTGTGTGGACAATCCATTATATATGCTAGTGGCTAACTCCTCAACCTCGATAGTTTCAACAAATGACAAGTATAGCAGGCAAGCGGGTTCCATACCAAGAATCTTGGACCTAGAATAGTATGCGGGTAATAACTTGTTTAAACATAGAAAAACCTTCATAACCTCTTAACCGCACATTACCTTAACCCGACGGCTTTAACACAAAGAATCGGCATTTAAATCGATGGACAAACCTGTGCCTTTACATTAAGTGATGAGCGAAAGGTGATAAAACGATGAGCGATCTACGATAATAGGCAGACCCGACGACAATTATCAACTGCAATACATAATATATATCAGATCCGATAGAATCATCGCAAAACGACAATCAGCGGAGCCAGGGGTGTCTTACGGTTTATGAATGCGGCATGTGTGATATGCAATTGCGTTATCGGAATCACAACCCTGACTCTGCCGGGGACCAATTCGTAAAGCACTTCCCTTTGTGATTGCGATATGTGATTATTGCATCACATCTTGACTTTGTCGGGGCCGATTATGTAAAACTGATTTGCCTCTAATCTGCAATTGTGATATCGTAATCGCAACCTGGTAGGGTTGATTCGTTAACCGTAGACCTCTGCCTTTTGTGATCAGCGAAATGTGGGGCCAATGGCACCCTACCACTTGGCGCTTCCCCATTCGTTGAAGAGTTTTGCCAAGTCAACTTCTCCTGCCACCTTCCAAGTCAAACCTAATTTTGACTTGCTCTAACTTCTTCATATGAGCTCGAATTCGAGTGTCGTTCACATCGTTGGAATCAAGATGACGAGCACTTTGATATGATGCTAAGTTTATAGAGTTTCTGTCACTTTCAGTTTTGAGCCTTTTAACCATGCCACTGGTACTTTTTAGAGATCCACCTGGATCAATCCTTCACTTTGCTTTGATGCCTTCCTTGAAACTCGATCCTTGAGTGTCTCTTTAATTAGATGCCCTTCCTTAACTGTCACCTTAGCTCTAATTCCATGTTGAGAAATCTAGGGCATTAACATTAGGTGATTTCTCTTCAATTAGTGACTGCTTATGAATGCTTTTTACTTCTTTAGATTAGGATCTTCTTCTTCTTAGTTTATTAGTGTTCTTCTTCATCAAATAGTAACCAATGCATGAACATAAATAGACAAGAGACACAGAATGTAGGCTATCATCCAAGGCCAAAACCTCTCACTTTTTGAGAGTAAAACCCGCACAAATTCTTTTTATAGAGGTTTCAATTGACGAATACCAAGGCCAAGACCCTTGACCTATTAACCACTCCAAGACCAAGAAATTAGTTCTCTTCTTCTGCTCTTTTCTCCTTCATGACTCCTCTTCCTCTTCGACCTTCTTAATCTTGAGATAATCTCCTCAACGAGTTGTAGATACACTAGAGATGGTACCAAGACATGTCAATGTAGTGTCACCAAAATGTGACTACTTTAGCAGCACCGAAACCCTGCGATAGATCCCAAAACAACAGTTTCTTCGTAGCACCACATAGTGGTATTCCTTTGTTGTAACCTTGAGACCCTTATCTTATGAAACAAAATTTGTGTTGAGCCCTAAAAGGACCCTCGATGTTCCTCCATCGATTATCTGAGTTTCTTCTTTGCATCTGACTTTGTCTCTTCCTTTTGTTTTGACTATGATCTAAATCTTAGAGAGGTCTGAGCCTTACTTACTGCGATTAGCCTTAAACACAAACTCGTTGTCCCTCCCTTACCCATTCGAAAATCTCAGAGATGTCACTGAACTGTTGACTGTACTTCATCATCGAAATTTTAGAGGAATCCGAACTTTTGTGCTATAATAATGTGAAGACCCTACCCACCTATTTATAGTGGTTTGTCCCATATAATAAGCCAACCTATACATCCGAATAGGTGTGTCTCCAAATGGATGAGTCGACATGAGTTCTTTTCTTTGTTTTAAGGCCGACTTGAAGAAGAGTATTAGTGCTTGTCGTTGGAGGGCCATTTGACATTGCTATTGACTCAAATACATTGGACACATGCCCACGAAGGGTTCTTCATACATGACATTGACTCTTTGACTCTAAAGATAAATCCTAAGGCTCTCAATGGGATCCAACTAGATAAAAACTCTTGCTCATGAAACCCATGAAGCAAGGCATTACAAAAATAATTTTATCTTCTTCTTTTCATCATTTACAAAGATCATTACATGTCATTATGAAGACCGAATCTAGTTACACTTTACAACAACATCCCTCCTGAGAAATGTCCTCTCGAGTCTTGGTAGATACACCTTGGATGCCTGAGCCTATCTCACTGTATCCCACAAAAATACCTTTTTGTGTTCTGGGCTCCAACTTCTTCTTGCTATCTTTGGACACATGGCAGTAAACTTTTGTGCCAAAGATACGAAAGTGTGAAACATTCGGCTTCTTTCTTGTGAAAGCCTCCTTCGGTGTAACTCATCCAAGAACCTTGTGTGGACTCGTGTTCTACAAAAATACTGTAGTGTTGCATGCCTCTGCCCACAAGAACATAGGCAGTCCCTGATCATGAAACATGACCTTGGCCGCTCCAACAATATCATGGTTTTCCTTCTCAACCACCCCATTTTGTTGAGGGTTATGGGGTGCTATCAACTCTCTCCTAATGCCCTCATTCGCACACAAATCCTTGAAGGCATTAGAGACATATCCTCCACCATTGTCACTCCTCACTACCTTGATCTTCTTCATAGTCTGGTTTTCTACCAAGGCCTTAAAATCCATGAACTTGGTTAAGACCTTATCTTTCTTCTTTAGAAAAAATATACAAGTTTTTAGAGAATAATCATCAATGAAAGTAATATAATACTTGTGTCTCATAAGAGATGGAGAAATGAGGGCCCACATATATCTGAATGCACCAGCTCCAAATCCCTTTGGCTTCGTTGTCTTGGTGCTGAAAAGAAGTCTTGGCATACTTGCCAAGGTTACACCCCTTGCACACACCATGTTGATCAAAACCGCATGTTGGTAATCCTATGGCTATCTGCTGAAGAATATTCAACGCCCCATGATGCAAGTGTCCCATGCGTCTGTGCCAAATTTCTCCAGCATCTCTACTATGCTCACCACCTACCTTGCTGCTCAAGGTTGTGCATGTCTTAGCCTGCAACCTATAAAGGTTCTTCACGCTCACACCTATTTGCTTCACTAGTCTTGAAGCTAAATGCTTGAGGTACGACTTACCTCTGCTGAAGATGACATCATATCCCTTGTCCTCAAGGGTAGTTATTAAAACACTGTTTTTCTTCAAGCTTGTAACATAAAGAACATCATTGAGATGGAGAGGGCTCCCAGACTCCATCTCAAAGCTGACACTACTAACTCTCCTAGATGTGTACTTTCTATCATCTCCTAGCTCGATTTGACATTGCATGTCCTTCTCCTTCAGCTGGCTAAAATACTCTTTGTTCCTGGTCATGTGGAAGGAGGATCAAGAACCAATATACCATGTGTTTCTACCTACTGAGCTTTCCATGCAAGCTATCAATGAGAAATCTTTCTCAAACTAAGAAGCAAACCCATCTACCTCAACTAATGCAATCACATGATCCTTTTTGGATCTCTTCTTTCAGTTAGGATACTTAGTAGCATAGTGCCTAAACTCATGGCAAAGGAAACACTTAATCTTACTCATGTCCTTCTTCTTCTTCTCACCCTTCTCACTAGACTCGACCTTCCCTTAGACTTTCTTGCCCTTAGATTTGCCTGCAAGAGAAAAATTATCGTCGTCCTCTATCTTTGTTGATCTACCATTCCTAGTCCCTCTCTGGATCTCTTCCTGAATGCAGCCAATCCAAAACCTTTTGCAACTAGGAAAATTCTCTCGGCCATTGATAGCATCCTAGAAACCATACAAATACTAATGAAGTCCTAGTAGAGAAAAGCTCACAACGTTACTCTTTGGTACGGTGACATCCACACCACCTAGCTCATCTCATAATTGAGTTAACTTCAAAAGATATGAGACGATGGGCTCTCCTTTTCTCATCCCAATGCTCCTTAGCTTCTCCTTGAGAGCTTACTCCTTGGCATCACTGGTAACCTGAAATAGATCTAAGATGGCTTTGAACCTCTCATACATTGTCTTCTTCTCATAGAGGTGAGGAATAATATGATCTTTGACCTCGTCTAGAATAATCCTCTTTTCCTTGATATCATTCTTAGTGTGTTGGGCCAAGGGATCTTGAGGTGGTAGTATTTGATTCTTGATAAACTCTCCCACCCCATTGTCCTCCAACACTATCATGATCCTTTCTTTCCATTAGGATAAGTTCGATGCACCATCTAAACATTGATCTTCTCTCAATCCTTGGTATGCCATCCTCCTTGCCCAAAGAACTTCTCTTCACAAATCTGATCATTCTTCTTCACAAATCTGATATCTTGGTGTTGGTCTTTACATTGTTCTTTGCTTTGATGCTATGTATATTTTCCTTGAAATTCTACAACTACTTGAATGAACAAAGTCAAACTAGGTTTGATTCACCAAGACCCAAAATTACTCTACTTTAAATTTGCAGCGGAATAGAAATAGAAATTATAAAAAATAGTCACATGATAACAATAACACAGTAGTTTTTCTAGGGAGTCTAACTAGGAAAAGCCACTGCTTGTTGTAGATATTTATTGACAAAAAATTGAGCAAAAGATCTCTTACAAGGCAAAGTTGTTTCACTAGAGAACACAATTGTCCTCACAATTTTGACTAAGCTTGAAACTCCCTGCAAATACATTGACCTAGCCCCTACTTCCTTGCATAGTCTTTGCCCCTATCTTTTAGCGCAGGAAATCTCTTATTTCCTAACACAAATTTGGGCCCCTATTATTTAGGAATTTCTCCCTAAATCCTAGCACACACTTGCAACAAGAACGACTCTCTATCTCAACATATGGTTCCTCCAAAGTAAGCTTTCTCTCCACAACAAGGCTCTCACACAAACTTATGCAAAACAATAATGATACAAGTTGTGGCTTCGTCCTGCTTTTAATCAATTCGATCATGTTATATCTGGAAAGTGTGAATTTAGAAAAATAGTTATGATTTCTAAGTTCATTGAGTTCAAATTGAAATCTCTCCACTTAATAACTTGGAGTTATAACTAGTCTCTGCCTCAATCGAAACTGAAGCTCCCACTTGTCCTGTTCTAAATTAGAACCTGCACATGGAGAACAACATAACTGAGCCTCCAATTTCTGTGCATAAGTTAACTGCTCCATGAACTCGTCCTTGAACTCGTGCATGCTAAAGAAGGACCGATCAAGGTCTTTCTTGAACAAGGCACGAGTCAAGAAGACCTTCTTTGCTACTATTTTCAACAAAACCAACAATAGAAAACAAGGTATGGGCAACAACATATTATTGAATATGTCAGTGAGATAACACATAAACTATAAGCATGGTATCATGAAGCAACTAGTATGAACAAGGTAAGTAAAATTACACTAGAAAAACTAAAATTTTAAGAGTATAAACATAAAAATAACACAAATAAAAAGGTTATACTAGCATGTACAAAATGAATGAATAACGCATGGAAAGTAGTGCACAAGCTTTGGTTTGTAGGGACACTCCATGCTTCAGCAATCACACTAAATTGTCTATCATTGGTTGAAAATTAGAACAAAATCATATATTAAGTGAAATAAGCTTGGAGCAAGCTTTCAAAGTTGAAGTTTGGGCTACAAAGATATTTATCAACGTATTCTAATTAGAAACTTCTAATTCATTATCTTGCAAGCACTGTTTGCTTGCTTTTATAAGCAAAAATATAACAAAATACCCAAAAATCTTCTTTGTTGTTGATTGTGGCCTATTTTGAGGATGCATTTAGATCAAATTGACTTTCTTTAGCACTTAGATCGAGGATCAAATCAAGAAAAGTCGGATGTAAGTGAAATCCCCAAACTGTCCATGGTTTTCCTTGCATTCTAGGATCAATTTTCGACGAGCGGATGGGTATTAATCCATCTCGAGATATTGATCTTTAAAACCCATATCTCAAAATCTACATAGGTTTCTTGTAGATATCAAAATGAATGATCATTTACTAGATATATTGTAGCTTGTAAATTCGTGTTACAATGCATTTATTTCATAAATTTTCGAATATTAAAAACGTGTAACAAAATACCTTAGGGAACACATTTATTAAGCCAAGCATGACCAAATTTCATAATAAAAAAATAACTTAAAAATGTTTTCCTAAGGCTGAATAAGGTAATAAACCATAGCAAAAATTATGTCATAAAAGAGAACTAACACATCTTCGAATTGAAATGGAGCATGTCCTGTTAGCTTTGCTATAAGATTAAGATTTTGATGGGTGAGAAAAGCAGGTTTGGCAGTGCAGGTTGTGCTTTCAAGAGGTTCACAGTAGTTGGTTTCATCTTCCCCCTTCATTCTCCTTCATTCTCTTTTAAACCCCTTTATCTCCGTTTTTCTCTCAAGACCTTGTTTAAGCCACCCTCCACCTCGTTCATCCTTATTTCTCTTCTTTCCCGGGGTCCTTTGTTTAAAATCACATATAAGGGTTTTCGTTTTAGGCCCGAGCGCAGAGTTAAAACGACCATATGACCATTTCCTCATAACCCTAAGCTTTAATAAAATCCCAGACCTGCGGCTTTCTCTGTCACATCAACCTCGAAACGTGCGCGATTTTTCCAGTCGTTCGATCATCTGCCACAAGATCTGACGGCGTTCGCAGCTCCCGCCCCGCGAACTTGCGCACGCGATAGCCCGTGGGGAAAGTTGTTTCCCTGCATTCCCATCTGCCACGCGACGCTTTATTACAGGATCGCGCCATTGCGTATGTAAACCGCCCATTCTCGTAGAGTGGTGCGGGGAAACCGCTTACCGCTCATCCCGTACTACTCCCGCCCGTTAAGTTTCACGCAACTTCCGTGCCCATCGACCATTGGATCTTCATGCCCGGGATCCAACGACCAGCGATCTCCCGCTTCCTTTTCTTCCAATCTCCTCCGTAGATTGATCTCTGCCGTCCGCCTATTTCATCCAACGACCCACATTTGATCCTTGCTTCTTCCCGATAGCTATTGCGAAGCGCTTCCCGCCGTCAATCCACGCTATCCAACGGTGGATATTCCTCCATGCTGCCTTCTTCCACTGCCTCTGCCATGATTCCAAGGAACGAAGGATAACAATGTTCAGCTTTCTACCAGCACGCTGCGCATTGAATCCCCAACAACCATATTTAAAGAGCAGCATGGCCAAGGACGAGAAGGACAGCCTTGAGCAGATAAACACGGTACTCCACCTGCTCAAGAAGGACATCAAAGTACCATTAAATGTCAAATTGATTCATTAAAACAATCAAATTGTATTAGAGACCCATATCTAATTGTAAATGCAGTTGGTGGTCAGTTATGACCCCTCCACGCATAGGTTAGCAGAGATTTTTGTATTCAACCTCCATATATACCCAGAAAGAAGATGTAATGAGAATGATGAATGTTATTTTGATGAAAACTTCAACTTCTTGAGACTGCAACTACTGTGATACTTGCAGCTTCTGGTCTTCATTTTCAGCGAATGCAAGCTTATTTTGTTGTTAATTGCTCACTTTCCACTTCTTCTTCTTTGTTCCAGGTTGTGCCTGCTATGCTTTTATTCATGTGCTGTTGATGTTTAGCATTAGAGGGGTTGTCATCCCACCTCTATGTTTGAATCTAGCATGTATCATTGAATTTGTATGCAGGTTTCTTTTATTTTAATGCCAAAGAGCTGTCATCCTGTCTGTGCATTAGGAAATAGATTTACAGACCTTTTAACTGGTTTCAGTTGGCCATCACAGGGTCCTGTGCATCTGCTGGTGTGATCAGTATTCTCCATAATCACATTTTTCTTAAACTGTGAGTAATTGGTGGTCTAAAGCCTTGTAGTTTGGGGGTGTTCACGCATGTCTGGGGTTAAGCACAGTAGAAGTGGTTATCTGGCTTGAATATACAGCATTTCTTTCATTCATCCACCATTTTCCAACATTTTTGTTGAGTTTGTAATGTTCTCGAGCATCTCTGATATACAACCTAGGAGAGTTTCTTGGGGTGATAACATTAATTGGCGTCGTTATTGGGGAGAGGAGAATTGAAGCTCAAATTCCCTGGGAGAACGACACAGTTTCAAGCTTTGATGATAGACAAGGTTTGAACATAGTTTCTGGTTGTAATCATCTATCTGGTGACTCCATTGGAGGAAGACCATCATTTGGCGACTCCACATTGAAGTTCTGGCTCAGTTTGTGAGACATACTCGAAGAAATCCTCAAAAATTACCAGCTGAATCAGTGCCTGACCCTGAGAATACTGTCAAATCGAAGAAAGAATCACAGAAAGGGGCATTAGGATCAGGTAAGTCTAAGAAATCTCATGCATCTCTGAAAGACAAAGTTGTAGCTGAAAATATACAATATGAGGATTTAGAACCCAACACTGTTAATATGGAAATTCCTTCAGAGATTAATTCAGCCCCTTGTGTAGTTAGTTCCCCTTTGAATCTCAGTCCAAAGAAAGCTTCCCATTCATTTCAAAACATCCCTTTATCTCTGCCATCCATCACATTACTTCCTACCATTCAATCTGCTAGTATTCTTCCAAATACTCCAGTCATGGCAGGACAGCAAACACCTACGAAGATAGAAAGAATTGTTGCTGCTAGATACGGACCCTTGGTCCTGCCTGTTCCCTTAAATCCTATGCATGTGGGAGAATATCAGAAATATATGCCTAAATTCACTGGTGTAGAACCTCTATTTTACACCTATTTGTCTACCATTTTCCTCCACTTTTCCTTATCTTTCCTTCACTTTTGCCTCATTTTCACCATAAAACCTCTCAGATCATTACATTCAGTGTCAATAAGCATGATCAAGCAAGTTTTGCTAATGGATGACTATTTGTTTAGTTTTTGACTTACTTGCAGGAATCCCGCAGCTATCTGATGATCCCGCAGCTATCTGAAGATCCTGCAGCCTTTTTGTTAAATACTATGATCCACGTGTCGGTTTGCTAGATGGGCCACATGGGCACTCAGGTATCAGTGTGCTCGAGGTTCCTGTCCCTTTGTTCCAGCCATCCACGTCACTTTCACCCATGGTCAAAGCTGGTTTAACCACGGTCAACTCAAGGTGGTTTAAACGGTGTTTGAGAGCTGTTTGGTCACGGCACCTTAAATGGTGATCTGTCTATGATCTACGGGTGGCAGAGGACGCAATCCAACAGGGGATTTATTATCCATGTCGACAAGAACCACTGAACTCGTCCACGCAACCGTGATGTGTCCAAGGACCATTAATACGCATACTGTTTTATTGTTTTTCTGTTAACTAGTTGTACGCGTAGGATAACTTAGAAGCTCCTATAAATTGATGCGTCTGCGTACGCTCAAAGAACTTTTGATTAGTTGTATTTTGCTGCACTCGTGTTGAATTTAGAAGCGTTTGTGAACTCTGTTTTCTAGTGCTATTCCAACACTCTGTTTTGTAAACTTTTTGCAAATGGAGAAATCAATATAGCACTGTTTTGAAGTTTCCAGATCTTTGAGTTCTCTTGTGGCTGAATGAACAGAGGGCCCCTGCTCATCTCAGCCTTTGTAAAGTATTTCATGTGCAGCATTTCATTATTTTCTCATTTGTTTCCTTAAGCATGTATAGTTTTATTTACTTGTTTTCCTTTATTTTCAGCTGATCAGTGTTATTTCTTTGCAGGTTTCTTTTAGCCCGGGATTTATTTTTATATGTGTTGTGTTTGCTTTACAGCTAATGGTATTTGAAGTTGACAATTCAAGTGCTGCCTTTGTCTTTATAGTTAGTTTTTAATCTTATTTCTCAAAAAGCTGTTAACATACATGAATGATCTTCATCATAAACTACTATCTTTTAAGATCAAAATATCACTAACTTGCAGCTTGTTTGGGTGCTTTTTGGACTGTTCTTAAGCTACTTTCTTTCCGTACTTTACACAGTACATGTGCTTTGAAGTATTGAGTTAGAAAGAGTAAATCATTACCACTAGTCTTTAAAGTAGAAGTTTTTGATTTTAAAGTGCTTCCTAGACTATTTCCTCACTACTTTCTAATCATGCTTTCCATAGTACATATGGCTGAAGTAGAGAATTAGAAATAGCAAATTATTATCATTAGTCTTTCAAGCATATTTTTCTCACTTTTATAATTCCACTTAAGCTACTTTCTTTCCGTGCTTTACACAGTACATGTGCTTTGAGGCATCGAGATAGAGAGAGATAATCTTTATTCTTGGGTTTTAAAAGTGATTTTCTTTTTCTTTTATTAGCAGCAACTTGAACGGTGTCTAGTGCCATTGGTAGTGGTCATTTGCTTTCAAGTTTATTTCAAGTCATTTCAATTTCATTTATTCATTCCAAGCATTTCCTTTCAAGCAAATAGTTAGAGATCACTCAACACACACTTCCACTCATTTAGAATTCACTATACACACACACCATCACTCACTTGTTTATAAATTCTCATTCCATCTAGGAACATAATTAAACCGCAACAACACCCCCAACGATAAGAAAAACTCTAAGAGGATACTTAAGTACATATAGTACACCTTCACTTCATCAGCTTACGAGCCCCGGGTTGACAATAAATACTAGCAATTTAGATAACACTAAATTGACTAAACATTTTGGCGCCGTTGCCGGGGAAGTGAAATTAAGTAGCCATATTCTTAGAAGAAAAAAAAATATAAAAAAAAAACAACAACTTCAAGAAAAGAAGTTAATAACCTATCTAAGTATGCTCTCCTCTTGCACTTTGAAGTGATCTGGAGGATTAGAAAGGAAAAGTTATTAATCTAATAGTTTCTTAAGTATGCTCTCTTCTTGCACCTAGAGTGAACTGGAAGATCAGAAAAAGAACTATTTAACTTGACTTGAGGATAAAATAAAAATGACATGCATAGAGCTAGAGATTCTAGGGGAAGGTTTTTAGCTAGAGCTCGAAGTTCAATTTTTACAAGTCCATCTGCTTCAAGAGATAGACAAGAGATACCTCCCTTATCTCCAACCGAAACTCCTAGTCCTGAAATTCAAGAACCAAGAGTTGACTCTCCTATACCTTCTATTGAGTTTGAACTAGGAAGAGACTCTTCTCTTTCTCCTACCAGACAACCAATTGTAATTGAGGAAATAGACTCACCTGAAGAGGAAGGAGAAATCTCTTCTCATTCACCCTTTGTAGAAGAACCAGAAGATTTTGAAATCCCTAGGAGAATCATCATGGCAGAGGAAGAAGGAGGCGGTAGAGGTAGAGGTAGAGGAGGAGGAGGAAATAACAATAACATTGGAGGAAATAGAGATGGGGATAACACATTTGGGTTTCCCATTGTTGATGAGGACTCCCGAGCCACCATGAAAAACATATCACCATCCGTCCTCCCAAATTTTCATGGATTAAGAACTGAGGACCCTGAAACATTCTTGTTTGAATTTGAAGTTGTGTGTCGAACTTATGACTATCTGGATGATACTCATAAACTCAAACTGTTCCCATCAACATTAAAAGATCAAGCTTTGAAATGGTTCATGGGATTAGTTACTCAGTCCATTAGGACCTGGGATGAAATGAAACAAACCTTTTTGGATAGGTATTTGGACTATTGTATGCCTACTGATCATAAGGGTGAAGTTTTTAAAATGATGCAAAAAGAAGATGAGAGCTTAGAAGATTTACTTGAGAGATTTCAATATAATTTAAAAAGAGCAAAAATGAGCACCTTGGATGAAGAGACCTTAAAAGCCCTCTTATTAAAAGCCATTAGGGATGAGTGGATAGATATCTTAAACATGATGGGGAAAGGGGATATTTCTCAACTTCCTCTCAGTGATATAGCAGAACTATGTACCCATCTCTCAAGAGGCAAATCAAAAACTCAAAAAGGGCCTAGAGATCCTTCTCTCCTTAGGGCAAATAAATCTGCAACAGGATCAGTGAGTAGGGCTGAAATCGGTAATATGCTAGATGAATTTAAAACTGACATCTTAGGGAGTCTTAGTGAACAAATTGATACCCTTAAGATTCAGAATAAACAAAAGGTAGAAGCCGAGGCTATGACCATTTTTTGCCCGAAGTGTAGAAAGAAGCATGCTTTAAGGGAATGTCCCTTGGAAGCACAAGTTGTGGAAACCTGTGTAATTTGCTCAGAAACCCATGAGACCAAGGAATGTCCTTCAATCCCTGGCCTCAAAGCAGTCTTTCAAGAAGATCCAAGTACGCTTGAATCTCTTTGTTTTGTTGCAAGGAAACCTTGGCAGGGGCAGCAAAATCAAGGGTTTAACAACTCTATGAATTTCCAGCCCCCACCAAATTGGAATCCTTGGCAACAACCTTGGTCACAACCACAAAATCATTTCCAAGCATGGTTGCAAAGCATGCAAATGCAAAATCCTTATGGGAGATTTGCCCAATTCTATCAATATCCTCAATCCTTTCAGAATCAGCAAGCTCCCCAACTTCCAAATCAAGGTCAACAATTGTCATTACCATTCCCTCAACAACAACCTCCTCCACAAAATCAAAATTCTCAACTCTTGTTACAATCTCAGCAGAGGCCAAATCAACTTCCCTCTCAACCTCAACCAAACCCCAATAATAGGAATCCTCAAAATGCTTATGTGATGGAAGGTCAACCACTTATGGAAGGTCAACCATTCCCTACCTATATGGTTGTCCCTCTCAATGAGGTCCAACTCAGATCAGGTAGAATCTTAGACCAACCTTCTACAAGTACTCAACAACCAAGCATTTCTGAGGAAGAATCTCTCAAAGCCAATAAAGGTTCTGAAGTATCCCTTCAAAACCCAAGCATTAAAGAAAAAGAAAAAGAATCAACTCCCTTAGTAGAGCAACCTACATCTTCAGCTATTCCTCCTTTTCCTGAAAGATTGCAAATTGATAAAGGAGTGGAGAAGCAGATTTGGTTGCCTGACTATAGCTTTCTAGATGAATTGAAAAATGTCTGTATCAAGATTCCCTTGTTAACAGCCATTAAGGAGATTCCCATTCTAACAAAGACAATAAAGGAGATGAGTTTGAAAAAAACAATAAAAAGAAGCAGAGACACAAAAAGGATACATCTAGTTGGAAAAATTGCAGACATTATGATGGGTAAAATTACCATGCAAAAATATGTAGATCCCGGTAGCCCTATTGTTAAAACTCATATTAATGGGGTTGAAATCCCAAATACTTTGATTGACTTAGGAGCCGCTATCAACATTATGAGTAGACAGACCATGGATCAGTTAAAACTTCCTAATCTTCTCTTTACACCTACTTTGTTGCAACTTGCAGACAGATCAATCATTAAACCTGATGGTGTATTGGAAGACATTCCAGTCTCACTAGACTCTTGGGAGTATCCAGTTGATTTTATGATTTTAACTCCCAAGAACAATCTAGGAGGACATCCTCTTATTTTAGGAAGACCTTGGCTGGCCACAGCTGATGCTTTCATAAGTTGTAGGTCGGGAGACATGTATATATCAGATGGTAATTCTACCAAGAAATTCAACTTGTATCCTCCCGCAAAGGCAATAACAGAAATAGGAGAAGATGAGTGGATTAATGATGAGGAAACTCTTCAACCTGTTCTAACCATCTCTGAAATCAGTGAGGACAGTCAAATTCTAAATACATTAGAAAATTTTGAGGCACCTTTAGAATATGACTCTTCACAATTCCAGTTAGATGCAGATATTGAATATCTCTCCTCTAGACAAATGTCTCTCTTCTCAATGGAAGAGTTTGGTAGTTCTACAGTTGAAATCTTTCCAGGAAAAACATTAAATATTAACAAAAACTTGGAAAGACTACAACAAGAAGAATTAACTAAACTGTTGCAAAAACATTCCACTGCCTTTGCATGGGAATATACCGACATGAAAGGAATCGACCCTAAGACTTGTATTCATCATATTTACATTGAAGAAAACAGCAGACCTATTAGGCAGCCACAAAGACGGATGAATCCAAATCTTAGGGAAATTGTGAAAGAAGAACTTCAGAAATTGCTCAAGGTAAACTTCATTTACCCCATTTCAGATAGCCAATGGGTTTCTCCCTTGGTTATAGTACCCAAAAAGAATGGTAAATGGAGAGTTTGCATTGACTATCGAGAATTGAACAAGGCAACCTTAAAGGATCATTTTCCTCTACCTTTTATTGATCAGGTATTAGACACTTTAGCAGGTAAAAAGTATTTCTCATTCTTGGATGGTTTTAGTGGTTACAATCAGATTCAGGTAGCACCTGAAGATCAAGACAAAACCACCTTTACTTGTCCTTGGGGGACTTTTGCCTATCGAGTACTCCCTTTTGGTTTATGCAATGCACCAGCCACATTTCAAAGGGCTGTACTAGGAATTTTCTCAGATCTGATTCATGATTGTGTAGAGGTTTACATGGACGATTTCACAGTCTATGGTAATACATTTGAAGAAGCTTTGGCAAATTTGGAAAAAGTACTGGTAAGATGTAAGGAAACAAATCTTTCTTTAAGTCATGAAAAGTGTTTTATGATGTTTACTGAAGGGATTGTTTTAGGACATCATATTTCAGGAGATGGAATCAAAGTTGATAGATCTAAAGTAGAAGTCATCTCTAAGTTACCTGTTCCAAATTGCCAAAGAGATGTTAGAAGTTTTCTTGGGTTTACTGGTTATTACAGAAGATTTATTGAAAACTTCACGAAGATAGCATCCCCTCTTTTCAAATTACTTACCAAAGATTGTGAATTTAAGTGGGATCCTGAATGTCAATCTGCCTTTGAAGCTTTAAAGTCTAGAATATCTGAAGCACCCATTTTAAGGGGTCCAAATTGGAAACTCCCTTTCCACATTTCTACTAATGCTTCAGATACAGCTTTAGGAGCTATTTTGGGACAAAAGGATTTGATCCCTTATGCCATTTATTATACGAGTAAGAATTTGACTCCTACTGAGTTAAATTATACTGTTACTGAAAAGGAGTTTCTAGCCGTTGTTCATGCTATAAACAAGTTTAGACACTATATAACCGGCTATGAAACCTTTGTCCACACTGATCACTCTGCCATTAGATACCTCATGAACAAACCAGTCACTAATGGTAGAGTTACAAGATGGCTTTTGCTTTTACAAGAATTCAACATAACTGTGTTAGATCGACCAGGTAAGCAGAACACAGTAGCTGACTTCTTGTCCAGAATCCAAAACACTAATGAGGACTCTCCGGTAGAGGACAAATTTCCAGATGAGTATTTGTTTGCAGTAACTACCAAAACCCCTTGGTATGCTGATATTGCTAATTATTTAGTTACTGGAAAATTACCTTTACATTTATTTCCTAATGAGAAAAGGAAAATCATTCAGGATAGTTCACTTTATTCTTGGATTTCTAATGAATTGTTCAGAACAGGGCCAGATTTGATGATCAGAAGATGTGTACGAGAGGATGAGATGCCTGACATCCTTAAAGCATGTCATGACGAACCTTGTGGCGGACATTTTTCTGATAAGAGGACTGCCTATAAAATCCTTTCATCAGGATATTATTGGCCTTCTCTCTTTAAGGATGCAAAGCAATATGTTAAAAGGTGTGACAGTTGTCAGAGAACTGGGAGACCAACTCTTTCAAATGAAATGCCACTACAGCCACAGGTATGCATCGAACCTTTCGAGAAATGGGCTCTAGATTTTGTTGGACCAATTAATCCGCCATCCAAGCAAAATAGATATATACTGGTTTGTACTGATTATGTTACCAAGTGGGTAGAAGCTATAGCATTAACTTCTGCTACTGAAAATTCAGTTGTTCAATTTCTTTTCAAGGATATTTTCACTCGTTTTGGTGTCCCAAGAGAAATTGTAACAGATCAGGGAAGCCAGTTTACATCAAGAATGGTGGAAAAGCTGATGGAGGAATATAAGATTAAGCATAGAACATCTACTCCATACCATCCGCAAGCGAATGGTCAAGTAGAATCTACAAATAAAGTTCTTGAAAGCATCATCACAAAGACTGTTCATCTTCATAGAAGAGATTGGGCAGAAAGGCTTCCTGAAGCCTTATGGGCCTATAGAACTACATGGAGGAACACTACAGGACATTCTCCCTATGAACTTGTTTATGGGAAGGAAGTCCTGTTCCCCATTGAGTTCCAAATCAAGACCTTCAAGACAGTAGTTCAATTGGGGATGAGCTTAACAGAAGCCCAGAAGCACAGAATGGACCAGTTAAATGAACTAGATGAAATGAGACAAGATGCAATTCTAAGAACCGATCTAGTTCAACACCAAAGAAGCAAATGGCATGATCGACATATCAAAGAAAAGAAGTTTCAAAAGGGTGATTGGGCACTCTTGTTTGATTCAAAATTTAAAGACTTCAAAGGAAAATTTCAAACTCATTGGCTTGGGCCATATGAGATTGATGAAGTCTTTAACAATGGAGTAGTTAGAGTGAAGACTATTGATGAACTTCAAACTCCCTTTATTGTGAATGGCCACCGGTTAAAAGTCTATCACAAGCCACTCTCAAGAGAGGAGTTTGTTAAGTTATTCCAAGGCGATTCTGAAATGAGGTTGGTGGAGAAGAATTCTTCTCCTCCATCAGCCTAATCTCTGTTTCTTTCAATTTCAATTTCAAAAAAAAAAAAAAAAAAAAAAAAAAAAAAAAAAAAGAAAAAAAAAAAATGAATAAATGTATGAACCTGAAAACCAATCTCTGATTGGCAGTCTCATGCAGAAAACATAAGGTGAAAATCAGGATCACCTGACACCTCATGTTTTCCAAAAAAATCTCTCTCTTTCTTTCATTTCCATTTTCATTTATTTCATCTCACCATTTTCTTTCATCTTACCATCTTCACTTCACCTCACTGCTTTTCACTCATTCATTCATTCATTCCATTTCACTTCATTAATAAAGTTTTTTTTAGGCAACTAAAGTATTTTATGCAGCTAGAAGACTTCATTACAGTTTCTGCAGCCATTTGACAATCCTGCAGCCGATTAGCTTTCCTGCAGCCTTCTGTACCTGCACAAGAAACACAGTTTGTCTGAAGAAAATATTTACAGTTCAAAATCATCAAAGACAAGGAGAAAAGATCATGTGCTAGCAATAAAGTTAACAAAAGGTTAGTAAATCATCAGAAGCCAAATCAAATGTGATCTGAGGTATGTTCAAAACTCTAAACCTATGGTTGTTTCATTATGCGAACTTTCTGGGTTATGTTTTGTTGGCCACTAAACGTAATGATTACCCATTTTCTTTTTCCCATGCGACTACAAATCTCCGAATCCTCCACGTCTACCAGCTCATAATAACCACGATTTTTGAAATTACATGTGGCTGTTTCGGTCATTAAGGTCCTGTACCCTAATGACGTAACCTACCGCATTACGTCTCTCAGCTCTCGTTCCGCAGCCATGTGTCACTCCACATCCGAAATTGGAGAATGTAGCCGTTCCGTTCGTCATTTCAAAACCCTCTATGTTCATAACACCCTATTCCTCGCCATTATCTCCCTTGTTTCGTTTTCACTCACTACGATTACCTCCATAAACCATCCTCTGTTTTCCCTCTGCCGTATAGCCATAAACCTGTAATACAGTCGTATTACGACTGTTAGTCACTGTTTTTACCGTGTCCACGCTAATTCCACCGCTTAACTCTAAATTCAAGCCGTGAATTCCCGGTGTCTGAGACTGTTTATGCACCGTATACCCTCTGTTCCACAGAGTCTGAACAGAGACCGAGAAGTTACTGTGTGAAGCTACGGAGTTACTGTGTAAGGTCACCATCAAATTTGTATTTAAACAAAGCTGAAGAGTCGATGGGAAAGCTTCTGAGGGCTGAACCGGAAGGTTCGAAATTCTTGGACGCATATCCACAGGTTGAGGAGGCACTACAAAAAGCCAATTGGTTACAATGTATCAGAAAGTTTAAGGGCTACCATAAGGAAGTAACCAAAGCTTTTGCAAGATCGTTTACGGATAAGGACAGCCAGGCAAAGGTGGGAGATTTAACAGTTACAGTCAGCGAAGGAAGCATAGCAAGGGCTACCTCTCTTCCACAAACCGGTGAACGTTGGTTCAAAAACCGGGCAGTCCAGGATCAACAATGGAAGCGGATTTTTAAAAACCCAGGTATGGACACAAGTGTTTTTACCAAAGGCATCCCAATTTCCCATGTTAAAGAAGAATGGAAAATTCTATTGTTATTAGTACAAAAGTTTTTCACCTGTGAAGGGAGATTTGGAGTGTTGTATGTCTATCATGGTAAAATTATGCTGCAGTTTCAAGGAGAACATGATATAAACCTTCCTTATTTCCTATTTCAAAGCCTTAGGAAAATGTGTTCCATGGCTCAACGAAATCCACGAAATGTAGAAGCTTACCTCTGTCACCATGGTCTTGTAAAGTTATTGATAGAAGAACAGTTAAAAGAAAAACAAGACACATGGGAAAAATTCCTTGTAAGGAATCATTTTGCAGAGCCTGGAGAGTCTTCTATACCTAGAAAGAGCAGAAGGAAGAGAAGGGAAAGTATCTCTGAGACTGATGTCTTAGAAGGACAAACTGTAGAAGAAATAGAAGTCCATCATCCTGAACCTGAGATTGAACCCACTGAAGACAGTGCTCAAGAGGTCATCTCGGAAACCCTCGCTGAACTTGCTAAGGAAGCTGCCAAAAAGAAAAGAGAGGACAAAAAGAAACAAAAACAAGATAAGGGGAAATCCATAATCCGAGAAACTGACCAGACCCCAGAGCATTCTAGTGGTGAAGAAAGAGATAACCAGCCTTTAGCACAGAGGATAACTAAACTCCATGAGAAAACTGCCCTCTCTGAGAAAGTAAAAGCTCAAAAACCAAAGGAAAAGGCACAAAAAGAAACACATAGTGCTGCCACTGTAAGAAGGAGTAGTAGATTGCAGAATAAAAGGAAAGCCACGAGGACACTCTTCGTTGATCTTAGCACACCTGAGAAGGGTGCTACACAAGCAGACCTTGAGGATAGTCCATCATCACGTGAGGCAGCTACTCCTCCAAGAGAAGACAGTCCATTTCAGCCGGAGTTTGAAACTGAAATTGAGCATGAATATAGTCCAAGGAGGTCACCAATTGTTGACCCAGTTCAACAAGAGGTGTACAACTATTATGAGACATTGGAGCAAAACACTGCTGGCCCAAGTAATGTCATACCTCATGAGCAGCAAATAGATTTACTTAGACAAGAAATCTATGAACTGGAAGTGCTGAACCGTCACATTAAACAGAGAAATGAAGAAATGAAGCAGCAAGCTGATATTGCCAAGGCAATCCAAGATAATACCTATCTTCACATGAGCATGTGGCAGAAGAAACATAACAGACTCAAGAAGAGATGCAGAAGGCTGAACAGAGCCTTAATTAATTTGAAATTCAGATGCATGTTCAAGAGGCCAAAGGTTAATGTTTCTACACAAAGGAAGAGAAGGAGGTTGGATGTCCTAGCTGAGGCATCCCAGCAGATGGACTGAATTGTGTTTTCATTGCATGAGGACATGCAATACCCTCGGAGTGGGGGTATGTAGAACCTCTATTTTACACCTATTTGTCTACCATTTTCCTCCACTTTTCCTTATCTTTCCTTCACTTTTGCCTCATTTTCACCATAAAACCTCTCAGATCATTACATTCAGTGTCAATAAGCATGATCAAGCAAGTTTTGCTAATGGATGACTATTTGTTTATTTTTTGACTTACTTGCAGGAATCCCGCAGCTATCTGATGATCCCGCAGCTATCTGAAGATCCTGCAGCCTTTTTGTTAAATACTATGATCCACGTGTCGGTTTGCTAGATGGGCCACATGGGCACTCAAGTATCAGTGTGCTCGAGGTTCCTGTCCCTTTGTTCCAGCCATCCACGTCACTTTCACCCATGGTCAAAGCTGGTTTAACCACGGTCAACTCAAGGTGGTTTAAACGGTGTTTGAGAGCTGTTTGGTCACGGCACCTTAAATGGTGATCTGTCTATGATCTACGGGTGGCAGAGGACGCAATCCAACAGGGGATTTATTATCCATGTCGACAAGAACCACTGAACTCGTCCACGCAACCGTGATGTGTCCAAGGACCATTAATACACATACTGTTTTATTGTTTTTCTGTTAACTAGTTGTACGCGTAAGATAACTTAGAAGCTCCTATAAATTGATGCGTCTGCGTACGCTCAAAGAACTTTTGATTAGTTGTATTTTGCTGCACTCGTGTTGAATTTAGAAGCGTTTGTGAACTATGTTTTCTAGTGCTATTCCAGCACTCTGTTTTGTAAACTTTTTGCAAATGGAGAAATCAATATAGCACTGTTTTGAAGTTTCCAGATCTTTGAGTTCTCTTGTGGCTGAATGAACAGAGGGCCCCTGCTCATCTCAGCCTTTGTAAAGTATTTCATGTGCAGCATTTCATTATTTTCTCATTTGTTTCCTTAAGCATGTATAGTTTTATTTACTTGTTTTCCTTTATTTTCAGCTGATCAGTGTTATTTCTTTGCAGGTTTCTTTTAGCCCGGGATTTATTTTTATATGTGTTGTGTTTGCTTTACAGCTAATGGTATTTGAAGTTGACAATTCAAGTGTTGCCTTTGTCTTTATAGTTAGTTTTTAATCTTATTTCTCAAAAAGCTGTTAACATACATGAATGATCTTCATCATAAACTACTATCTTTTAAGATCAAAATATCACTAACTTGCAGCTTGTTTGGGTGCTTTTTGGACTGTTCTTAAGCTACTTTCTTTCCGTACTTTACACAGTACATGTGCTTTGAAGTATTGAGTTAGAAAGAGTAAATCATTACCACTAGTCTTTAAAGTAGAAGTTTTTGATTTTAAAGTGCTTCCTAGACTATTTCCTCACTACTTTCTAATCATGCTTTCCATAGTACATATGGCTGAAGTAGAGAATTAGAAATAACAAATTATTATCATTAGTCTTTCAAGCATATTTTTCTCACTTTTATAATTCCACTTAAGCTACTTTCTTTCCGTGCTTTACACAGTACATGTGCTTTGAGGCATCGAGATAGAGAGAGATAATCTTTATTCTTGGGTTTTAAAAGTGATTTTCTTTTTCTTTTATTAGCGGCAACTTGAACGGTGTCTAGTGCCATTGGTAGTGGTCATTTGCTTTCAAGTTTATTTCAAGTCATTTCAATTTCATTTATTCATTCCAAGCATTTCCTTTCAAGCAAATAGTTAGAGATCGCTCAACACACACTTCCACTCATTTAGAATTCACTCTACACACACACCATCACTCACTTGTTTATAAATTCTCATTCCATCTAGGAACATAATTAAACCGCAACAACACCCCCAACGATAAGAAAAACTCTAAGAGGATACTTAAGTACATATAGTACACCTTCACTTCATCAGCTTACGAGCCCCGGGTTGACAATAAATACTAGCAATTTAGATAACACTAAATTGACTAAACAACTGGCACGGAGGGAGTAACAGGAGAAGAACACCTTGAGGATTTTTACAATTATGCTAATAATCTAGATATAAGTGAAAATGATGTGTGGATGAGAGTTTTTGTTCAGAGCCTTGATGGAGAGGCCAGGAAGTGGTTTATAGAATTGCCCCAGAGATCTATAACTGATATTGAAGCATTAGATGATGCATTTTTGAAGCACTGGGGAGATAAAAAAGACTTGTTGTATTACCATACTAAGTTTGGTAATCTTAAGAGGGAAAATGGGGAATCATTGCCTGATTTTAATAAAAGATTCAACTGTATGTATAGTAAGATACCAGCTGAGGTAAAGCCTACTCCCACATCTGCCAAACTCACTTATGCCAATGCTTTTGATTCTGATTTATGCCTGTTATTGGGAGAAAGAAGATGTGCCACTCTAGCTGATATGTAGGATGCAGCGTTAGAAGTGGAATCTAATATTATGGCTGTAGAAAAGCTAAAAAGTAACGCTGACAGAAGGAGACAGAGAGGTTAGGCTTCTACTTTTTCTGCTTCATCTTCAGAGCCTAAATTAGACAAAATGACTAAAATGATAGAGTCATTGGCTGCTGAAGTTTTTAAGCTCAAGGTTGAGCAGAATTAAGGAAAAACAAGGCAACATAACACATTTGCTCCAACAAATCCTAATCCATTCAGAAGAGCAAATGAACAGTTACAAATTATGAAGAGGGGTGAAGAATCAAAAGAAGAACAGAAAGTTAAAGCTCCTTTCCAAAATGTAGTCATGGAGGAGGAGCAATTTGAAGAAGATGGGGATGAAATTCACTGCATGGAAGATAAACGTAACGCTACATTTTTTACCTTGGCTGCTTATGAAGAATCATTACTGCAAGAACAAAACAGTCAAGAATGGGACAGAGAAGCTGTTCTACAAACTAAACAACAACAGAGATATAATCTGAGGTCCAATGCAAAAATTGTCAAAGAGAATCCTTCCCAAAGAGCTGTTGTCCAAACAAAATCACAGAATACCAGACAGAGAAGACCAACAGCTGATCCAATCATCCTCAAAGCTCCAGTTCAAGAGGTAAAAGGTTTTTATAAGTTATCATCTTCTTTCAGCTTAGAGTCAGAAGTTCAGAAATTGAAAATATTTGTGCCTCTGGTAGAGTTGGTGAGGAGTGAAGTATTTAGAAAGCCTATCCTTGAAGCTCTTGAACTGGAAACCACACAAACCTCCACTGACTCTATCAATTTGCAAGATGACAAGCCTGCCATTGTGCTCAACCCTCTGATTGATTTTAGAAATTTAAACAAATGTTCCAAGAAAGACAACTATCCTTTACCAAAGATGGAACACTTGTTGCAGAATGTCTTAGGAGCCAAAGTAATGTCTTTCTTGGATGGTTTTTCAGGCTTTAATCAGATTGTTGTGCACCCAGATGATCAAGAAAAGACTGCATTCACCACTCCTTGGGGCACTTTTATGTATGCCAAAATGCCTTTTGGGTTGATGAATGTTGGAGCCACTTTTCAAAGAGCTATGGATATAGCATTTGTGGGAGAGAAGGACAAATTTGTCCTTATCTACCTTGATGACATAACAGTATACTCCAGCAGCCATCAAAATCATTTGCAGCATTTGAAAAAAGTGTTTTTGAAGTGCAGGAGGTTTGGAATTTCAGTCAATCCTAAAAAATCACAATTTTCTTTAGAAGAAGGCAAGCTGTTAGGACATATTGTGTCTGCTGCAGGTGTTCAGATTGATCCAGAAAGAGTAAAAGCAATACAGACTTTGTCTGTCCCAAGATCAAAGAAGGATATCCAATCCTTTCTGGGAAAAATTAATTTTGTCAGGAGGTTTATTCCAAACTTTGCAAAACTGGTAAAGCATGTTACCTCCATGTTAAAGAAAGGGGCAGAAATCAAATGGACTAATATAGCAAGACAATCTTTTGAGTCCATTAAGAAGGCTATTATGGAGGCTCCCACATTAATAAGTCCAGATTACAGCAAGGAGTTCCATGTATTCTCATTTGCCTTTGAAGATACCATTGCAGCAGTGTTATTGTAGGCAGATGAAGAAGGTTCAGAACATCCAATAGCATTTTTCAGCAAAAACTTGAGGCATATTGAATTGAGGTATGATATTATTGAAAAACATGCACATGCTCTTATCAAATCCTTAAAAGCTTTCAGAGTTTATATTTTGCATTCAAAGATAATTGCATATGTACCCTCTGCTGCAATTAAAGATGTCTTGACACAACCTGATGTTGATGGAAGAAGGGCAAAATGGATTTCAAAATTGATTGAATTCAATATAGAACTGAAGCCCACAAAGCTAGTCAGAGGTCAGGGTCTTACCAAATTGTTCGCTGAAGAAAATTGCAGATCTTTAGATATTGATTTCCTGTGCACAATTGCAGAAAATGGTCAGATAGATAAAGAAGAGGAAGAAACAGCTGAAACAGTGAGGAAGCAGTCAGCGGTCAAGAATCTAGCTTCTTGTAATTGGTATGCCGAAATAATTAATTTCTTGCTGAAGCTAGAAATCCCTTTAGGATTTACTCAAGGTCAAGCTAGAACTTTGAAACTTAGGGCAGCTAAATATTGCATCAATGAAAATCTGCTCTACTGGAGGGATCCATCTAGAGTTCTTTTGAGGTTTCTGGACAAAGAACAGTTAGAAGAGGTTATGCAGCAATTTCATTCTAGCATGTGTGGAGGGCACCATTATTGGAAAACCACAGCCCATAAAATTCTTAGAGCTGGGTACTATTGGCCCACTTTATTTTCTGATGTATTTGTTTTTGTTAAATCTTGTGACAAGTGCCAAAGATTTGAAGGAAAACAGCAGTTGAAATCCCTGCCCCTAAAACCAATTCAGGCAAAAGGACCTTTTCAGCAGTGGGGCTTGGATTTCATTGGAGAAATCAATCCACATTCCAGTGGCCAGCACATGTGGATATTAGTAGCCACTGATTATTTCACTAAGTGGATTGAAGCAGTCCCTACCAGGAAGGTTGATCATAATGTGGTCATAAAGTTTTTGACAGAAAATATCTTCAACAGATTTGGTTGTCCACACAAATTTGGTCACAAACAATGCAACAGCTTTCAGGGCAAAAGAACTATTGGATATGTGTGATTCAATGGGGATTAAACTTTTTCATTCCACCTCATATTATCCTCAAGGAAATGGTCTAGCAGAATCCTCTAATAAAACCCTGATAAGGATAATTAAGAAGCTGTTAGAGGACAATAAAAAGAATTGGGGTCCAAAGCTCAAGTATGCACTGTGGGCTGACAGAGTGACCATTAAAAAATCCACAGGGAATTCTCCTTTAAAGCTGATATATGCCATTGAAGCTGTATTCCCAATTCAGCTAACTCTCCCTGTGGCAAAATTCCTTCAAACAGAACAAAATGAAGAAGAAGACATGGCAAAAAGGATTACTGATTTAGCAGAAGTACATCAGATTAGAGAGCAGCTGGTTGAAAAGGCTGCAACACATCAGAAAAAGATCAAGGAAGCCTTTGACAAGAAGACAAAAATAAATAATTTTCAGATTGGTGACTTGGTTTTGGAATGGGATGCATTGAAGGAAAAGAAAGGCAATCATGGGAAATTTGATGCTTTCTAGACAGGGCCTTACATCATTTCACAAGTTCAAGGGAACAACACCTTCATACTGAAAAGTATGGGAGGAGAAGCAGTTTTTGATGGCCTAGTTAATGGACGGTTTTTGAAAGTTTATGTGATTTAAGGTCTTTGGCATTAAAAGTTGTAAATATTGTGTTTTTATCAGTTTTAATATAGGTGTGGTAGACTCCATGCCCAATGGAACACTAGGAATTTTGGCTAATTTGTGAGGTGTGGTAGACCTCACAGGGAGGATCTCATCCCTAGAAGGAGCCAGTGTTAGCTCTGTTATAAGATTAAGCTTTTGATGGGTGAGAAAAGCAGGTTTGGTAGTGCAGGTTGTGCTTTCAAGAGGTTCACAGCAGTTGGTTTCATCTTCCCCCTTCATTCTCCTTCATTCTCTTTTAAACCCCTTTATCTTTGTTTTTCTCTCAAGACCCTATTTAAGCCACCCTCCACCTCGTTCATCCTTATTTCTCTTCTTTCCCGGGGTCCTTTGTTTAAAATCACATATAAGGGTTTTCATTTTAGGCCCGAGCGCAGAGTTAAAACGGCCATATGACCATTTCCTCATAACCCTAAGCTTTAACAAAATCCCGAGCCCGCGGCTTTCTCTGTCACATCAACCCCGAAACGTGCGCGATTTTTCCAGCCGTTTGATCATCCGCCACAAGATTTGACGGCGTTTGCAGCTCCCACCCCGTGAACTTGCACATGGGATAGCCCATGGGGAAAGTTGTTCCCCCGCCGTCCCATCTACCACGTGGCGCTTTATTACAGGATCGCGCCATTGCGTACATAAACCACCCATTCCCGTAGAGCGGTGCGGGGAAACCGCTTACCGCTCATCCCGTACTACTCCCGCCCGTTAAGTTTCACGCAACTTCCGTGCCCGTCGACTGTTGGATCTCCACACCCGAGATCCAACGGCCCGCGATCTCCCGCTTCCCTTTCTTCCGATCTCCTCCGTAGATTGATCTTTGTCGTCCGCCTGTTTCATCCAATGGCCCACATTTGATCCTCGCTTCTTCCCGATAGCTATTCCGAAGCGCTTCCCGCCGTTGATCCACGCTATCTAACGGTGGATATTCCTCCATGCTGCATACGTCCACTGCCTCTACCATGCTTCCAAGGAATGAAGGATAACAATGTTCAACTTCCTACCAGCACGTTGCACATTGAATCCCCAACAACCATATTTAAAGAGCAGCACGACCAAGGACGAGAAGGACAGCCTTCAACAGATAAACACGGTACTCCGCCTGCTCAAGAAGGACATCAAAGTACCAATAAATGTCAAATTGATTCATTAAAACAATCAAATTGTATCAGAGACCCATATCTAATTGTAAATGCGGTTGGTGGTCAGTTATGACCCCTCCACGCATAGGTTAGCAGAGATTTTTGTATTCAACCTCCATATATACCCAAAAAGAAGATGTAATGAGATTGATGAATGTTATTTTGATGAAAACTTCAACTTCTAGAGACTACAACTACTGTGATACCTGCAGCTTCTGGTCTTCAGTTTCAACTAATGCAAGCTTCTTTTGCTGTTAATTGCTCACTTTCCACTTCTTCTTCTTTGTTCCAGGTTGTGCCTGCTATGCTTTTATTCATGTGCTGTTGATGTTTAGCATTAGAGGGGCTGTCATCCCACCGTTGTGTTTGAATCTAGCATGTATCATTGAATTTGTATGCAGATTTCTGTTATTTTAATGCCAGAGAGCTGTCATCCTGTCTGTGCATTAGGAAATAGATTTGCAGACCTTTTAACTGGTTGCAGCTGGCCATCACAGGGTCTTGTGCATCTGCTGGTGTGATCAGTATTCTCCATAATCACATTTTCCTTAAACTGTGAGTAATTGGTGGTCTAAAGCCTTGTAGTTTGGGGGTGTTCACCCATGTCTGGGGTTAAGCACAGTAGAAGTGTTTATCTGGATTGAATATACAACATTTCTTTCATTCATCCACCATTTTCCAACATTTTTGTTGAGTTTGTAATGTTCCTAAGCATCTCTGATATACAACCTAGGAGAGTTTCTTGGGGTGATAACATGTCCTCAAGCTTAGAATTGTTTCTCAAACTTGTGAGTGCCCTGTTAGATAGACCTTGTTGATTGTAACAAAATGTCCACATTATTCCTAGTTTGGAGGTTGTGATGCTTTTCCTTTTGGTTTTGGTTTCTTCATAATCATCTTTACCTTTAGGTTCATATTCTTAGAATCAAGAGCTTTCTTCTTTTCATAACAAGTATAAGCTTGCTTTGAATTTTTGATGAAATAAGTCCAAGGTTCTCCCCCTATGGAAGCAACCCTTTTATTTGACCGAGTATATACTCCAATATATAAATGGTTAGGTTGCTTATTTTAGCATGGTTACCATAAAAGGAAAATGCAAATGCTTTTGATACATTCTTGTTGTAGCCTTTGATTTTGAAAAGGAAGTCCATCCACTTGCGTTCTTTCAGGACTTTAATGGTATCACCATGATATTTGGTTACCTCAAAGCCATATGGTTCAATTTTCCCTGTCATTTCAATCCTTCTATTCCTATGCCAACAATGTACATTGGTATCAACTTTATACCAAAATCTATGAATATTAATGTTATTTTGTGCTAAATTATCTGTGAAAAATGTGTTACAAAGTAATTAAAACTATTGTTATTGGATCATAGAAATGATAGTCTTTTTGTCATAAAAACATCATAATTTTAATCATGAGAAACAATAATATAATTCCTCTGATTTTCGATGTAAACCCTGGGCATAAAACTAACCCATGATTCTAGGAAAATTGTACCTTTGTGACCCCTAAATCTTGAATTTCAAAACATACTTTTTCTTGTTTCCTCTATGTACACATACACTAGTATTGTAACTATTTTAATCAAGATTTTTTGAAGAGTAGCAACATGAAAAAATTTCTATGTTATGTGAATCTTTTGAATGAGCAAAAGAACCCATGTTTTTCTCTTGATTCTAAGTATAAAAACCTTTTGGATGTTCTTCTTGGCTTTATCAAAATTTCTAGGGTTTTTAAAAGTATCTTTGTTGTCTAAAAATGTAGAACATAACTTATTTGAAAAGAAGTTAAATTGGAGTAGGCAAAACATTTCCTGAGTGAAATTTTATGAGTAAAATGCCTTGAGAATTCTTCCTTCTATACTCAAGGATATAGATACTTCTCATACAAGGTAAAATCAATTTTTAAAAGATTGTTTTGACTTCAAAATGAACTCAACATATGGTTTTTATACATCATTTTCCCAACAAAACAATGCTACTATAAAATGATTTTATTGCTCATAATTTTCTTCACTTATGGTTGTGAAATATACTCAAGTGTTTTGACTTCGTGTGCACACAATTTTGGCTTAGAAAAACATTTTCATTAATATGGAGATGGTGTTTTTACATACCTCTATCCTTGCACTCTAAAAGTTGATGTCTGGGTTCCTTTGACCACCAGAAACACATTCTTTGTGCTCCAAAATCATGCTCCAAGCACACTAAGAATTTATGCTCTTGATTTAGTTCAAGCTTGGTCTATGATCAAGTGATAAATTAGTCTCTAATATACACCATTTATCCTTTCAAACCCATCCTCCAATCTGACTGCAAGTTTGTGCTTTGAGTGGGGTTTGAATTCTTTGTCTGCACTATTCAACTCATTTTTATCATGGCTACATATTCATGCTTTGGTTGGCCATTTAATCAAATGACTATTTTCTCTAATTCAATAATGGTATCACTCATTTCATCTTGCACTTTCACCCATTATATAAACTGTATTTAATGGTATCCTTGTTAACTCAAAACCATTTTAAATTTGCTTGAAATGAGACAAAAGTCACCATTACATTGTTATCATGATGGTTGAAGGTGGCAATTTGAGATAACTCATTCCCATTGGTTGTATATGTAAGGTCGCAAACTCAACTTTAAACTAGGTTGTTCCTCATTTTATCTTCTTTCAAAATCTCACTTGGAAACTAAATTTATTGTCCAATGTTTTATGCAAACTTTCTTTGAATCAATATGCAATATAAGAGGCAAACGGGGTCTTCAAATCACAATGTAAAATAAGAGGCAATTGATGTATCAAATTAGAGTGTAGAATAAGAGGCAATTGAGGTCTTATGAAAGAGCATTAGGTCAAGTGTCCAAACTTGAATGATCCAGTGGATCTGGGGAAATATGTTGTAATCAAGGATTATATTTTGAAGTACGTTGTATGTATTGCAAGTTATGTCTAATTTTTGGACTATGTTGGAAGGTATTCACCTCCAAAGATCCATATATGCTTAGTTTCAGTTGTATTTCTCTTCGGATGATAATTTTGGTTCATGACTCTGTAAACGATATTGAAAATAGAATAAAATCATGATGTAACTCCCAATATATAGTTGTGATCTAGGCACATATTTTTCAATTAATACAAATATTCTTATTATTGTAAAAATAAGTGTGGATGTTATATTTATTGTTTTTTATTTTTAATAATTAGATTTAAAATAAAATTAATTATTTCATAATATATGTAAGTTAAAAATAATTATCTTCTAATTGAATGATGTTATAAGACAGAACCACATATGTGTGTGTAAGAGAAATATATAACATAAAATTGTTGATGAAATATTAGTAATTTGTTAAGGTTGAATACAATTTGGTATTTAATGAATATAAATATATTTATGTGTTATGAATATTTTTATATAGTTTTAGGTGAGTATCATGATAGAAATTATTTTAATGATTGGTTTGGTTTTCTTTTTATTGTTATCGTGGATAGTTTGATTACAACTTAGTGGTTTAGCTAAATAATGTGTAACATGTAAATAATTCATGATTGGTAATATGACGAGATAGAAAGAGAAGAGATGATGTGTAGTTTGGTCTTATATCTAATTCTTGGTATGTACAAGTATGAGAAAATATAGTTAATTCATGGGTTATTAGTGCATGTTATGTTAATCTAATTGTTTTGGACATCAATATGTCTGTATCCTAAAGAGATTGTATTCAAAATAACCATGTTATTCACAAAGGAATCACATTGTGAGACTATTATGCTTACATTTATTGAAAGAGCTACTTATGTGATTACTTGACCAACCATAGAGGTGCTTTTTAGAGGTTGCATTGCAAAAAGTATTGGAAATTTGAGGTGGTACATAACTGTTTTTAAGTATAGAAAATCAACATCCCCCGTGTGAAAAAGGTTTTATCCCAGTGAGATAGTGGTGATTGGGCTATCGAGCTCTGTAAGAACCAAGTGATGACAAACTTTCCAAGTTCATTCATACTAAGATGAGATCACATGGTTTGTGGAATGATGATTAGTAAATGACAACCTAGGCATATGAATACGGTTTGGAAAGGACAACCAAAGGAGAATGGCATAATTTGGAAATAGGAATGTAGTGTTGATATAAATGAAAAGTGGTAAATGCTTTTCCATATTGATGTGTATTGTATTCCTTTTAATGAATATAGATGGACAAATATTTATCATTGATCATGTTTTCCTTTCGTCTAGGGAAATATATTCTTTGCATGATATAAAGTACGCAGAGAATTGGGAGTTTGGCATGAAAGATATTTAACCTCCTCAAAAGTGCTTATAAAATACATTCATGGATTCAATATTTAAATAAAAGAGAAAAGGGCACAATTCTTTGTTCCTTTAGTTAAAACTTGGATATGTAGGAATTATATTATTGAATTACAGAGAGAGCATTAACAGACTAAACCACTAATTAGAGTATTTGAAATTTGGTCAAAACCTTGTCACACTAACTATGTGGAGCAATTGATATTTATAAGAAGAAATCTCGGTGATTATTGAAATATGAGTAGTTTACCATAACGAAAAGGATATTGCTAACTTTCTATGAGGGTGTCACCTCTTAGACAAGGGAGGAATGGTAAGAAAAAATGATTTGATTAACTCAAAACAAATAGTTTCACTTTGACCTACTTCTTTTATATGCTTTGATGTTGAGTTAAGAAGTGTGAATAATTTTTTCATAATGATAATTAATGTAGAAAATTGTTTTTAACATTGTGGATATGTGTTTAAGTTGCATTTAGTTTATCAGTGATAGGGAGAACTCATAGGTGGACTTAAAGGTTTAAATATCTCAATGTGAACACCTAACAAAAGAGTAAGTACTTTGTATTCCATTCATGAGTTATGTATTTGGATTAGACAAGCCAACTTTTTATAGAGAGAACTATGATAACTTAAACAATGATGATCTAGTGTTTACTTCCTATTGGGTATAGTGATCTTGGAAAGGATAAGTAAAAGATTTAAAGTGATGTAAAAATCATTTTTATATTGATGATTTAAGGAATGATGGTAAGGATATTAATATCTTAATGGGGAATTTCACCAAATTTCCCTAGGCAGGAAGGAATACATGACTAAAGATTAAGGCTCTATATGATGGGGTTTACTTGAAAGCCTAACAATGTACTTAAATAAATAAGGGAAAACTTTACAATATAGATAGGGTGACAATACTTGATCCGTAAATTGTTGTGTATATTCCACTAGATAGTTCATCACAACAAATCTAATAAATTATACTTAAAAATCTGAAATCTACACTATGAGGGTTTATTTGTCTTGAGATTTTTGGATCTATAAATTATTGTTATAGCATATGCATGCAAATTATAATTATGCAAAAAATAGAGAACAACAAAATAAAGACTCACAAACCATGATTTGACACAAGATATAACCTTGGAAACCCTTTCGAGAGAAAACCCAGCTGGAAGGTGAGATTGATCTGCTCTTTTTCTCTGAATATAAAATGGTTGTGAGTACAAAGAAATAAGGCTTGTGGCCTGTGAGCTCCTACAATGCACAAATCCTATCTTTGTGCTCTCCACATATCCCTCTTGGCTACTTTATTCATCTATGGAACAAAAATTCACTCATAAGAATGGAACTTGTTTTCCTCCTAGCGAATTGGTTATAACACAACCTGATAGCCTACTAATGGTTAGATTTGACTCCTTCAACTCTTAACTAGAGTTACAACATTGACACTTCTAAAGTCCTCTTTATCATGATCATGTGACTAGCCCCTTTTCCATGAGTAAAGGGGCTGACATGGCATCCTATCAAATTATGGTGGACAAAACAAGAAAGGTCAAATACTGAGTGGCATAATTTTTGCATACGGACTTCGATTGAGGTGATTCTTGCACCATTGGAAAGGTCTCTATGTGTGGTATAGGAAAAAAGGGTGCCACACTAAAGCAACAAATCCCCAACCCTCCCCCTCTCCCCGCCACACAACCCCCCCCCCCCCCCCCCCGAGAAAAAAAAAAAAAAAAAAAAAAACAAACAAACATTGTTTGATGTCTCAAAATTCTCTTGGAAGGTCTTGGAACCCAATTTTCTAAACTTGGTCTCATCGTTAAATATGGTTTTGTGAGTTTATTCCTCCACTTTTTCCACTATGAAAGCATCGAGATGAATGACAGTCAATATAATGATCCAGTTTGGATCAATACCTAACCCATAATTTGTCAACTTTTCTGAGAGAATGATTATTAGGAAGCATATGATATCTCTATGAGAACATGGCACTCATAGAATTGACGATCTCACTCAAATCTAAATGGATGTCCAATGATATTATTGCAATAAATGTAATAGTTTCTAATCATGATAATAATTCTTATGATGTTATATTGCTCTACATGTCATTATGTTGAGGTGATTATTATCTTCATGATGTTATGGTATGATTTTGACATGTGGTTCCATTTGTATTAAAGATATGTTGATGTAAAACTATATCTTTAATTAATATTTATTGATATTGTGAAGAGAATTGATGATGTAATGTATTTCAGTGAAAGCATGCAATTTATGGTGAAATGTTTAATGGCATGCAATAATAACATGACATTTATGATGAGATGTTTAATGGCATGTGAGAGCATGTGGTGTTGTAATTCATAATGTTGTGATAATAATGTTGTTATGTGCCTAGGATGATATGTAGGAGTCAACATGTGGACTATTTTCTATAAGATTATGATATAGTGACTAACTAATTCATCTATTGCATGTTGTGAGGTGGTGATTGTCAGGAAATCTAGTGGCAAGTCTGAGAGGGCTAGTTTATTTTACTATCTTGTGGGAGCCCATACCAATGAGAGAGAACGTGTACAAAGTAAAACCTTATGGGTTGGGGACAAACCCAATCAACTACTTATGCTAGTGATTATTTTGCCTTGCATAATTCTTAATGGGACATGTGCCATTTTAAGAAGGTCAAGTAGCTAGGTTGAGTGCTTGATAATGGAGTTGTGATGACAAAGTATAGAGAACATTTAGAGTGTTGCTTGCATGGTGAAGTTGTGGGCTTGGACTTCGATGCCTGGGGTTGTGTACCTAAAGGAGTTATATGGAGGGAGTGTAGGTCTAGCCTTTTAAGATGCCTTATTCTGGTGTCTTAGAGCCTTGATAGACTAAGATGAAGTGTAGTGTTGTAGAGCCCTAATAGACCAATATGTCATAGTCTGGTGCCTTGGAGTCCTGATAGACTAATATGAGGTATAGTGTTGTAAAACCCTAATAGATTGAGATGTCTTAGTTTACGCCTTAGATTATTGGTAGAATAAGATTAGCCCTAGTGCCTTAGAGCCTTGAGAGAATAAGATGAGGTCTAGTGTTGTAAATCCCTAATAGATTGAGATGTCTTATTTGGTGCCTTAGATTCTTGATAGACTAATATATGGTTTGGTGCTATAGAGCCTTGACAGACTAAGATGAGGACTAGTGCCATCAATCCCCAATAGATAAAGATGCCTTAGTCTGGTGCATTGGAGCCCTAATGGACTAAGATGACGTCTATTGTTATGGAACCCTGATAAACCAAGATGCCTTAGTATATTTCTTTAGAGACTTGACATACTAAGATTCAGTTTGTTGTCATAGAGCCATAAAAGAGAAAAATGCCTTAGTATAGTGCCTTAATAAACTAAGATGAGGTTGGGTACCTTAGAACCATAATAGGATGAGATTCCTTAGTTTGGTGCCTTAGATCCTAATAGACTAAGATAAGGTATGGTGCCTTAGAGCCTTGATAAACTAAGATATTTTATGCTTGGTTCCAAAGTCGGGTAAGAAAAGGTTGAGAATACTCGTGCTTCCTCGATGTTCTAATGCAACTTTCAATGTGTGTTGTGGTCGCCTAGGTGGTTCTGTTACTAATTACAATAGAGGGAATTGTGTAAAAGATATAAAAAATAATAAAAATAAATAAATTTAACTTCGGATAGAATTTCCTTGAGTATGTAATGCTCCATAATACTAAATAAGTAATATTGCAATAATAATAATAATTAAATATAAACTACTAACCTAATAAAAAGGGGAAAACACCAAAAAAAAGATATGAGAAAGGGGGAAGTTAAAACAATGAAAGAATTAAAAATGGTGAGTGGATCCTAGGGATTGGGTTTTTCATGATGGATGGATTCTATTTAAGAAAGGTGAAGAAGGAGAAAATATATCTTTATAGCTTAGGGGCAAAGAAGATTTGGTATTGTAGTGGATTAAGGGCTTGGGGGTAGTCAAATATAAAAAGATATGGTGCACCTGAACCTACTGCACCTAAGCTTATGGTCATGTGGAGAGTTGTCCCCCACATGTTGGTTGTAGTCGGTGGGATGAAAGGGGCACAATGGTTCATGGCATTGTAGTAAGTAGATTATTTGCCTTACAGGTAAGTTCCACCACACTGCTCATGTGAATTTTGGAATTGGGATAAACAAATTGTTATTTTATCAATCAATTTTATGAATTTCTTTGTATATGTTTAGGCATGTAGGTCGAATGATTGGAATTTATTACAATTATTTTATTTTATTAACTTATTTTGTATTCCCCTTTCAACCATTACAGTGGCTTAAGCTCTTGGTAAAGCTTAAACCACTAATGGGAAAGTTGTTTTACCTCTCCTTTCTTTATTTTCGGTGGTATTGATGGTAAGAATAACAAAGCTAGGTTTCAGGCTCCTTATCGCACCACAAAGTATCCCAGAGACCTATGTGAATGGCTATAGTGAAGAAAAGGCATTGTTTAAAAACTTGGCACACTTCTTCACCTCATTCTACAAGCCACAAAAAATGGTATTATGTTAAGGATGCTCATGGGATGTGCATCATCTTATTTGAACATACTAAATCCAAAAATCAAGTTATGGTGAGCTGAAAAGTTTTCTTTAAATGGATAAAAAGGTTCAAAACCCTCGTTGTACACTGTGTATCGAATGATCCAAGGAAACGATTCCCAGAGATGCTCTTTACCTTGGATATATTGAGCACCGTGAGGATCATAATGCTTATGGAAATTTCTACCATATGGGTTTTGTTGATGGTCTCCTGAGGCGAGGAGCTTGGAATGACATGCCATTTGTTTTATCATGATTATGTTTTGCTAGAGCTTATTGTTACACAGCATTTTGTCACTATCCCTGTACTCCCCGTCCACAATCCTGGAGGACCTCTACAGTGAACCCTACATGCTTTCCCATCATGAAGAAACTCCCAGTATGTCCCTCTTCATGAGAAGAATAATTCCCCTTTGCATCATTTCCCAAGAATCTTCCTTTTACCCTAGTTTACAAGACCGACGCTACTGACCAGTTTCCTCCTCGCACTGATTTGCAGAGATTAAAACTAGCACTAGCGTCGTATGGAGCGATTGAGCCCTTTTCCAGTCGTGTCGATCCTCTTTTGGCAAGTTTTTTAAATATGGAGTCGAAGCTTCCAAGTCTAGAAGCTTCGTAACAGAAGTGTGGTAGATGGTTGGGTTGGATGGAGCCGAAGAAGTCAGTTTGGGCTCCTTGTAGAAATTCCCACCATAGATCACCTGATAATGCAATATACTAAAGTAAAATACGTGATCTACTTCTACAAATAAACTTACGGAAGCTTAATCAATTTTGAGCAAGATCAAATAGAACACATATAACAGAAGAAGAAGAAACAATCACACATGAACGCGGAAGAATACTCTGGGGAAAGCCTCAGCTAAAAACCCCGATCTATGTATTATCATACAAGTGGAAATATCTCCGGATTACACAAAGATTTAGCTCACAAGCTATCCAGCTCTCAGTAAAATCCCTCAATTCTCCTATTTCCTTGCGCAGTTTCTCTTGGGTCCTCTGGCTACCACCTGTGTGAATTCACCTCTCACACAACTCACCAAACTCAAAAATAACTGCGCAATCCTCAAGGAATGAATTCCTTCTACATGCAAGAGATATCCTCATGGGAATATTCCTACAACTGATAGTACATTGTCCCTTCCTCTGATCTCAACTAGGTCTCTGACTGAACTGACATGCATGAGTTATTTATGAGAGAATATTCAGTTATCTGAAGTACACTAGTTACATGCATGCATGCATTAACTAACTGAACTCACAATCAGTTCCACAAATTGTTGGAACTAATCTAACTGGACTTAACTCAATTAACTGAGCTAACTAATTACAACTCAAAGTACAACTCATCCTGATCTCCTTAATTAAGGGATAACTTCCTCAATCAAAGGGATAATTGTTGCATGTCTTCACATAGACTTCGTGTTTGATTTTCTCCAACTAATTAACTCAAGATGAATTAATTAATTATTTTTCAAACAGCTGCTAAGATCAAATTCGAATTTTAATTCTCAATTTTAGTTCAGGGACTAACTAAAATTGGATTGTATGCCGAAATGCTATTTATAGCAATGTTATTTTTAGCACTTCTATATTTAGCATTTCTTGTTCCTATTTTCAACACTCCTCTCCCCTATTAGGATGGAACAAAACCAAGAGATAAGACCTTCTCTCATGATGAGAGGAACCATCTCCCCTCCATCCAATCTATATAAACCTCTCTTTTCCCAAGCTAAACTAGTTTTGGAGTGAGTTTGAATGATCAGCAAGACATCTATAGCTTGTAGCTTTCTAGTGTATGTTTGAGGGAGAATAGTGTGTTTTGGTTTGGTTTGAGACTAAAGGGAAGAGGCCTTAAAACTTACATTGTTGGGGCTATCCATGAGATGCTAGCATAAGTGTGGGAATTCAGATACGTCGAAGGAGACCAACAACGTCAAGGCATTGGTTGTAATCTCTTTCTGAACTTATATGAACTATTGATTGATTTCCTACATGAAGTGTTATCTTACATCTTTATGGCTTAATGTTCCTTGACCTGTTAAGTAGGTTTAATACAATATTGTATGCTATCACATTTGTTGTTGTTGTTTGTTTGCTTGTTTCATGTATTAAAAGGAAGGAAACAAAAGATAGTTGGAGCAAGGAAGCAGGATCATCACCAAGCATAATAGTGTTCTAAGAGGTAGGCCCTCTTATTTGATTTTAGCTTAAGGAGATTTTCCATAGATTGTTTGTTTGTGTTTAGACCCACTATCTCGAGCTAGAGGTGTTGTCTTTGTCTGCATCGAGAACTTACCTACACCACAAATTGGCAACCATACCGGGGAGCCAATCCTTCTGTTTGATTGATTGCCATTTTATGGTTTTGTGTGAACGTTTCTAACATCACATTTTTCCTTTAGTCCTCTCTGCTTTGCTTGGTTTAGTTCTCTGAGTCTGAAATTTACACTGGCAGGTCTGGTTTTGGCTTTTGAATTTTTTTTTTTTTCTTGAAATCCTCGATCAACGCTCTTTTTGGCCAAATAGTCGCGTTGATCATGCCTATTAGCGCTAGTTGTAGTCTGTCCATTCGTGTCGGTCATGCCGATCAACACTAGTTTTCAGTTAGGCAATCACATCGATTCCTATAGGTGAAGATCAGAGTTTCTCCCGGATCATAACCAGTGTGTCTTTCCCTCTTTTTCTTCCTCTTAGCTTGTTTTTCCTGTGTTCTCCATAACTGGAAAGCTTCATTAGCTTGGTTTATGTGCATGTTTGGTTTGCCTTCTCTTTACTTGATTTTTTGAGCCTTTGGATGGTTTGTGGCCCTAGGGCATATAGGTCATCATCCATTCAGTTGTTTGTGTGCTCAACAAGTCAAGTTGTTGGTTAGCTGCTCCTTTGCATTTCATTTTTTAGTCCTTTTATTGCTTTGATTGCAATTAAACAAGTTTGAAAGGTTTTGTTTGTTCTTCTCTGGATTAAGTGTCTCTTTTTGGGCATAGATCACATTGCTCTTCTTGTTCTTGATTGAATAGTTGCATCATTGGTTTAGAAGGATTCCTATTTTCTTGCTTTCCATTTAATTGATGTTGATTGTTTTGAAAAATTTTCATTAAAGTGTTTGTGAAAGATTCTTTTTATCATTCCATTGAAAATACATAATTCTAGTTTGTTGAATCAATATGTTACATTAGCTAGCATCATTGAAGACGAGAGTTGCATCCTCATTTGCATTCGAAAAGAAATGAATTATCTTTACTGTTGAAAGGACTAGTTTAAGTGCATTCAATAGGAAGATTTAGTGCATTTAGGAGAATTATTATTGAAAGATTTCATTCTTTGATTGTTGCATTGATTGTGTGTTCTCTATCTGTCAATTAGTGTTAACTTTCATAGAAGACAGATTTATTTTTTCATATAGTTGCATGTAGGAGTTTTTTCAGATGACAGCGGTAGGGCCTTGTAACTGAAACCTAATTCAAGATCAACCGTTAAAATATATTGAATTAACCTAAGGAAGCATTGAAAATTAATGCTCATATTTAGAGGTCTAGGCTAGAAACGTGTTTTGGCATCTTAAAACCTAACAGTTGTCATTCGTTTTGGCAGTAGACAACGCTAGTACGGACTTATGCTCCCCATACTATCATGTATATAAAGGGAGACCCAACTAGGTCTGCAATCCTTTATCCATAGGAAGCCGAGTCTACAGCCTTGTAAACGTGATACACCAAACACATCATTCAGGGAGATTGCCTGCCCATACTTCTCGATTCACCGGGAGGTATTTTGCAGTTCACGGTTACCTGGGAATCCTTTTGCCTAGATTATCCTAAGCAGTCAATTTGGTCTTTTTGACTCTTTAAATTTAAAAGATCATCGAGCACTTTTCCTTTCGAGCTCGTTAACTTTGAAAGCAATTAGAGTCACCTTTTTCCCTTTAATCAACTCTTAAAACATGAAAAGGAAAAGTTTTGTTTCAGTGTTCTAAAATTAACTTCCCACGAAATATTCCTGGTTAAAGTTATATTCCTTAGTAATTCTTTAGGGTCGATTCCAATGGCAACATTTCCAGAATCTACCAGTCAAGGATTCCCCTCGGATGGGAATCCTGGTCCTTTTCCTTCTTTTGGAAATGCTAGTGCTCCTTATATGGCGACGTTGTCCCTTCCTGGGTTAACCATTGGTCTACCTATCTGGTTGTTTTCGACCTCGATGGTCCCGAGCATCCCGACTCCTGTCCAAACGTCTCCTTCATTCGAATCACGTCACGATGATTCTAAGGTTGACCCCTCACCTTCTTCCCCTATTTCTTCACCCTCCTCTTCTACTTTTCCTGGTGAAAGTTTGAAATCCAGTAACCAGGAGGTTAAGAAGAAGAAGAAGTCGAATAAGTGAGAGGCCAACCGTGCAGTTGTTGCTCTAAATGCATTTCTTGTCGAAAAACCTTCCAATCCTCCACGGAAGGTTAGATTCCCTTGCAAGTTGTGTAAGGGTGACCATCTCCTTCGAGACTGTCCTGGCATTCCCAGAGTCTTAGAGGTATGGTCTCAAAATCTGGATCGACCATCCCTGCCGACCTCTGGAGATCATGTCGATGCTACACTCTCGGCTAGTGATGGTAAGAAGAAAGGGAATATCAATTTCCTTGGAGGTTGTGTGAAGGAGAGCATATTCTTCACCTTTGTCCTCTTATGGATAAAGCGTCCAAAGTTTTGGAAAACCTTATATCTCCTTAGGCCCAACTCCCTGTTGGTTATTAGAGGCTTTCTTTTAGCTCTCTCCCAGTTGGTAAAGAATTTGGCTTGGATTCATCTCTTGCATGTCCTCTTCCTGAGCATGACTCTCTTGTGTCTGTTCCCAACCAACCATTAGTCAAAAAGAGTGTCGACTTGGCTCTGCCTCCAGTTGTTCACTCTGTCCCGAAAGAGAGTGGTGATCATACTGATTATGTTCTTCTCATCTCCTCAAATTATCATCAATCGAAGAGTGACCCTCCCATCCCAGTTGTTTAGGAGAGTCCTTCTCCTATTCCTACAGAGCATGGGGGCAATCATATGATACCCCCACCAAGTAGTTATTTCGTCTCTTTCGATTGGAGTCCATTGACTGCTTTCCGCCTTCTATCTTATGTTCCTTTTCAGATCACAATACAAGCCTATAATATGGTAGTACATGGCACTATATTAGATGAAGGCGCATCTGTTAGCACCATGTCTTCTACTACTTGGCAAGCTTTGGGTTCCCCACAGCTTTTTCCTGTCACCTAGAATATGTTGGCTTTCAACAGAGGAACTAGTCAACCCTTAGGGGTCCTTCCAAAGTTCCCTATTACTTTGGGATGGAAGACCATCTATATAGACATGATGGTAGTCCAAGGTCCCCTAGATTTCAATCTTCTCTTTGGACGCAACTATGTTTATGTCATGGGAGCTCTTGTTTCTTCACTTTTCTATGTGGTTTGTTTTCCGCACGAAGGGAGAATTGTGACCATTGATCAATTGGTGTTCATTGGTCACCAGACACCTCCTTTGCAACCATCATCCCCTATCGGCTCTTTTTTGCAAGCAGTACCTTCCTCGCCACAGGTCAATTATGCAGCTACCTGTTCTGTCTCTACATCTACTAATGACAACACAGATGGTATTGTACATTATGTATTGGGGGCATTGGAACCTGATCTATCTTTGGTACCAAATGACATGTATTCCTCCCAGAGCGTGGTTCTTCCATCTAGTGAAGACCTCTTGGGAGCCATGTTCTCTTATGGGTCATGAACAAATGTCGTGAGGATAGTTCTTGGTCTTGTGTCAACCTCGTTAAAAAATGAAACAAGGAGTTATGAGGATGGTTCCTTATCTTGTGACAACCTCGTTAAAAAATGAATCAAGGAGTGCGAACATAGTTCCTTGTCTTGTGTCAAGATCGTTAAAAAATGAAACAAGGGTCTCGAGGATAGTTCTTTTATTGTGTCAACCTCATTAAAAAATGAAGCACCTCCCTTTTCCAAATCAAGTCTTTGATTAAGATCTCGTAAAATCCCAGTCGAGTCTTTCCTAGATCTCGAAAGTGAACCTTCATTCCATTCACCTAGTTGAATGAAATGAAGCTTGGGGGGCATGTACCTCGAATTGAGTCATTATGTCGGGGGCATGCAAACTTATCTCAAGCATAGTTTTTCGTTTCAAGCTTGTGTAAACATGAAACTAAATCCAAGCAAAGTTCTCCATGGTTCAAGCTTGTGTAAAAATGAACCCATGCCCGATTTACATCTCATAATGGCCATTTTAATCAGCTAATTTCTGCGAGATGAGCCTTGGTTGTTTTATTCCATTGCCACCATCTCTTTGGCAGATCATATGCTTTCACTTGGTTGTTTTTTCCTTTATTGAGGAACCGCAACAATGAGTGGTTTTATTAGCTAGCCTCTTGACCATTACATGTTTTGAGCAGTTCCTCCATTGCCAGAACCAGTCGCTACCCTTTATACCACTCATTCCTCCAAGACAAGTCACCTTTAAGCTCTTTTCTAACTCGTAAAAGATGAAAAGGTTGTTGATTATTTTTTCCTTTTTTTGACTCATTAAAGAGAATAAAAAAGGGGGGTCTTCTTTCATCTCTTTTCCGATTCTTTAAACATGAAAAGATTGACGAGCTCTTGTTTTGAACTTATTAAAGGTTGAAAAACATCGTTTACCCAGTATACGTTTACCCCTTTTTCGGGCTGGGTAAAACTATTTATGAAGAAGGTACTCCTTGACTGAAATGGTCAAGCGATTCTCTCAAGTATCGTTTTCTACCTTTTCGGGCTCGAGAGACACAACTGTATGAAAAGGGACCATGCAAGTTTTCTTTTCCCTTGCTTTTTCAAACTCTTTAAGCCTGAAAAAGATACCGAGTTACACCTTTGTCAGACTCGTTAAAACATTAAATGACATCGAATTCGTCACCATGACGAACATGATCTTTTCCTTCCTAGGGCTCATTAATCTTACTAGGTCAGATTCATCCGAAGGATGGACTTATATTACAAGCATATGCTATCCCCGTCAAGCTTGTGTAAAAATAACTGGGGTACTCACCAGAAATGGTGAGGGAAAATTGGAAGTATTTCATCAGTTTTATTCACTTGAGGCAGCCTATTTCTCTTGAACATTGACACTCATCTATTGTTCGTGTTGGGTTTTGGGACATCCTCACTCTGTCACTTGCCTCCTTGGGTTTTGGGTTATCCATTTTAAACCTCTCATATGATCTCTGCCACGTCACCATGACCTTTGATCCTATGATGTCAAATGTTGCCAAACTCCGAAGTTGTGTCATCCATATGTTCAAGAGAAGTCTTCCTACCTGTACATTGTCTAATCATCTTGGATTACTCTCATTCATTGTGTTCCCATTTCGTGTCGATGATGAAGGATTCATTATGACCTTCCTTTGGCAGATCGCTTCCTGTCGACTTCAACTCATTATCCAGGAAGTTGATATAGAAACTCCTTTCCAGTACCTTAGAGCTTGCATGCCTCAATGGAAAGTTCTTCGCACTCAACAATAGGTTCTCATGATTGGCCTTCGATTGAATGATTTCAAGGGTGTTTGACTTCAATTCCTTATTCACACCCCGTGAATTGTGTTTTTGGTACCTTGAGAACCATTGTCATTATTGATGGTCTCTTTCGCGCTTGTTAATGGTTCACATCATTGACTGGTAATCAAGCGAATTTCTAGCATGTTCGACCTCAACACATTTATTCACATGTTAGAATTTGTACTTTGATCGGGTCGTGTTGGAGCACAAGACCCTAGAATCATATTACAAAAGTCCAGGTTGCAAGGCAATGTGACATGATCATGATTATATACATGATTCTTTAGACGGATGCCTGTGCTCATGCCGTGGATCTATTTCATATGATTCCTCCAGTTGGATGGCTATGTCCATGCCGAGGATCCATGCACATGTTCTTTTTCTTGATGGATAGTTGTGCCTATACCATGGATTCATGTATTTTCATATGCCTCTCATGTTTATCAGGCATGACTATCAGATTTTAGATATGTACATGTATGCTTGCTTATAGGTTCTCCAACGACGGACTCTGGTTCCTCGCATCTACTTCTAAAGCATTTCACCCCTCACTCTAGTTCGGCCTTCATGCTTTAGGGGAATCTGTTACACAACATTTTGTCACTGTCCCTGTACTCCCCCCGTCCACGAACTTGGAGGACCTCTACAGTGAACCCTACATGCTTTCCCATCATGAAGAAACTCCCAGTATGTCCCTCTTCATGAGAAAAATAATTCCCCTTTGCATCATTTCCCAAGAATATTCTTCTACCCCAGTTTACAAGACCGGTGCTACTGACCTGTTTCCTCCTCATGCCGATTTGCAGAGATTAAAACTAACACTAGTGTCGTATGGAGAGACTGAGCCCTTTTCAAGTCATGCCCATTCTCTTTTGGCAAGTTTTTTAAATATGGAGTCGAAGCTTCCAGGTCTAGAAGCTTCGTAATAGAATTTTGGTAGATGGTTGGGCTGGATGGAGCTAAAGAAGTCAGTTTGGGCTCCTTTCCATTATTATGATGGAACAAACCAAAGAAATAATAGCTTCTCCCATGATGAGAGGAACCATCTCCCCTCCATCCAAGCTATATAAACCTCTCTTTTCACAAGCTAAACTAGTTTTGGAGTGAGTTTGAATGATCAGCAAGACATCTATAGCTTGTAGCTTTCTAGTGTATGTTTGAGGGAGAATAGTGTGTTTTGGTTTGGTTTGAGACTAAAGGGAAGAGGCCTTAAAACTTCCATTGTTGGGGCTATCCATGAGATGTTACCAAAAGTGTGGGAACCCGGATATGTCGAACGATACCAGCAACGTCAAGGCATTGCTTGTAATCTCTTTCTGAACTTATATGAATACAACTATTGATTGATTTCCTACATGAAGTGTTATCTTACATATTTATGGCTTAATGTTCCTTGACCTGTTAAGTAGGTTGAATACAATATTGTATGTTATCACGTTTGTTGTTGTTGTTTGTTTGCTTGTTTCAGGTATTCGAAGGAAGGAAACGAAATATAGTTGGAGTAAGGAAGCAGGATCATCACCAAGCGGAATAGTGTTCTAAGAGGTAGGCCCTCTTATTTGATTCTAGCTTAAGGAGATTTTCCATAGATTGTTTTTTTGTGGCTAGACCCACTCTCTCGGGCTAGAGGTGTTGTCTTTGTCCGCATCAAAAACTTACCTACACCACACTTATGGGGTCACAAGCCTTTTTATCAAACGTATAAGTATTTGGAATACATTTTTATATTTTATGGTGATCATTCTAATCTACTTCAAATTGCAGAATAAGTTTAAAGAATTTTAAATTTCCTTGTAAAAAAGAGATGCTTAGTTTTTTTCAGACCCTATAATTTTGGAAGCTTCAAAGCCTCCTGTCACAAATGACAATACCAATTTTTGATGGAGAAATCTCTCGACACCCAGTCACAGAGGACGGTTTTTGGTGGCTTTGAGATTGTGACAAGAATTTTGTTGGAGTGGAGATGATTGTAAGGCAACGAATAAAGATATTAGTCTCACCAAGAAGCTCAGTATGGATAAGAGCAAGAAAATAGATAGTGTTATCATCCTAGTTGCAAATATAAATTTTGGTTATGATGTGGCAAATTTTGATTGTAATGCTAAGAAGGATCAATTGTGGTAGATTCTTGTTGGAAAGGAAAGGGAAAAAATGTTATTAAAGTCCAGTAAAGAGATGCAGTGGTGGCAAGGAATTTCAAATGTTTTTGCAGAAGGCATTGCAGAAGGTGCAGAAGAAAAGAAGAGGAAAGTTGGACTTGCTGGCTGAAGCAAAAAAAGTTTGACTGTTGACAGGGCATTGTATTTGAACCAAGGCTATTTGTACTCATTTCAAAGTCAAATGACATTGCACCAAATAAAAATTTGATAAAGGGAGATGAAAGCATTCATTTCCTGAGCACCAACATTTCAAATTATGTGTTTGTCAAGGAACAGAGCACTCGCTACGCAAACCCTACAGATTCAAAAACACAACATGAAGGGATCAATGAGATGAAGTTTCATATGAAAATTTTGATATTTGGTAAATGATATGTATTTCAACAGGGACACATCAATGGGTTGCTGATTTTTGTGGAAAAATATTTGTACAACAGTTAGTTGTTGTGGATAGTCCTAAAATTGCGTAGTAGTTGTTGTGCATACAATAAATGAGTCTGAGATCACCCAGCTCAGCAGCTCCAGTGTAATTTGAGTGCTAACACAGCTTCTGGTTCGCGGATGTGAAGATAAATATGCTTCCCACTTATTTTGCAAGTTGATTGTATCAAGATCTTAGTCAATTATTAGATCCTAGTTTTTAGGATATTAGTCATAGTTTGAAAATATAATTTGATATTGTAATTAATATTTGATGGAATTCTATCCCTTGAGAAAATGATTTTTGTATTGTATATATTTTAGTAAATTTCATAAGCAAAGGGGTGGGTCCACGTGTGAAGAGAAAGACTTGTATTTTGTGCATTTCAAATACTTTTAGTGATTAGTAGAAGGCCAAAGTGACATGTTCCAGGAATTCTTGTGTTAATATCTATGATGTTGTGGTTCTTTGTGATGTAAGTTTCTTGTTTGAATCATTACGCCATAAATGTATGTCTTCTTGTTTAGATAAACAAAAGAAATATCTCATAATTCAATTCACTATTGCAATGCTCTGTTTTAAGTTTTCTAAATAATCAATGTTTTTCCTCTTGAATGACATGTGAAATTTATCTTTTAGTAGATGCTTTATATGTCATTTGTTTATTGTTCTATTTCTCATCCCCCCCTTACAACGAATTTGATCAAAACATCATAAGGACTACTTATATTGTTCCTGCTACAAGAGCCCTTCACTATCCCACCTATTCACTGGAAACATCAATTGAGAGTGACTCCATGCCCAATGGATTTGTCTTCACACCTACCATCAAAAAATTAAACAATCCTATTTCTTTTTTTCCTCATAACTAGCCTAAGAGAAAAGATCATTTAGTCAGCTAGTTAACTAAGAAGAAAACCTAGTGAGAAAGCCCTCTCCCAGGCTAGAAGGGTTAGATTCTAGCCTAAAAGTGGTTCTTAGTTACCTTTGTAATCCCTTTTTTAGCCTAAAGGAAATTACAGAGGGCTAGCACAGGGAATAAGTTAGGGAGAAAGGTCCAAGTAGAATTGGAGGCCTTAGCCCTAAGGGCTAGGTCGATGATCCATGCAACTGCGTTTCGTGATTAAGGGCGGGGGCTCAGGCTTGTAATAGACGATGAAGGTTCATTAGCTAAATCGATAGTCGACAAAAATAGAGCGACACCCACCTTTTGATGTCAACGAGGGTGGGGTGTTATTGGGCATACACCGTCGAATCAATCGAATGAGCATGGACCGTTGGATCTCTACATGGAACCTCGAAGTGGAAGTAGATCTCTACATAGAACCTCAAAGACGCTAACTTGTAATCTTGGAGGGGTGTGTTTACAAGTGGTATCAAAGCAAAGGTTCAACATTGGACCATCAGAGCCTAATCACACTCTAGAACAGTGCAATGAATGTCAAGGAGATGTGTATATATATACGTGTGATTGATCATTGTGTGAGCTAACTATTTGCATTGACTGGTATATTCTATTTACAATGCATGCATATGTGGTAGTGCTAATGACCTGATATTTGATTGAGATGAAGTACTAACATGAATTGTCTGTTTCAGCTGGCCCTACCATAACAACTCCACAAAAGCGAATTCAAAGGCATGATTTTTGTCATTTATTATATTATAACGTATCTAATAATTGTGCATGAATGACAACACATCACAAGCAACAAAGGACCACGAGGAACAATGGAATGAGTAGCAATATGGTTCAATACAATTTTGAAAGGTCACAACATGGGTATGAAGAAGCTTCAGTGGAGAACCAAGGCGGAGAAAACTCTCTTGACTGTCTAGATACCTTGAGGAGACTAAGGGTTGACATCATGAGCTTCAAGGCAGATAATGAGAGGTTGGTAAGGGCTCAAGAGAGGCAAGTTGAGGTAAATACAATCATACTACAAAGCCTCTCAGACTTATAGAGACGGAGGAAACATGAGTTGGGGGCTATTCATAGAGACAGACAAAGCCCTTAAAACTTGAAGAGAGAAAAAACGGGGTAGATGGTAGTAGTTATAGGAAGAGGCACATATGGGAATGTTAAGACACCATGAGAAGTAATACACCATTGATTACTTCAGAGGGAATAACTAACACTTATGGACATTACTCTGGTAGACATTCTAGTTCTACTACAAGGAGACATCATCATCATCATCATCAAAGAAAGAGAGAAAGGGACTATATGCCAAAGGAAATTAAGAAAGAAAAACCACCCACATTTGATGGATAAATGAAGAAATTTGAAGATGCATACGCTTAGTTGTTAGGAATGAATAAATTCTTTAGAATCCACAATTATTCAGAAAACATGAAATCAAAGATAGCCACCTATAGTTTGAAGGGAAAAACAGAAATATGGTGGGAATATTTGAAGAATGTCAAAGGCATAACTAAAGAGGAGTTGACTTGGAGTGAATTTGAAAGGCTCTTTAGAAATAAATATCTATCAGATAGATACTATGACAACAAAGAAAAAGAATTTTATGAGCTCAGAATGGGACAAATGATGGATGAAGAATACATCACCAAGTTTATGGAATTGTTGAGTATGTGCCATATCTTAAAGATGAGAAGGAAAATTTTCAAAGGTTCCTATAATTCAAAGATCGAATTGAATTTCATGAACCTCAAACATTAGATGGTGCCATTAAAAAGTTGAAACATACTATGAACAATGAAAATGCAGGCCATAGTTCAAAGGTGATTTGAAAGCAAAGAGCAACAATAAAGAGAAAATGAAATGGCATAAGAAAATTACTAACAAGAAATGAGGTATGAGCACAACCAATGCAAGTTGATCACAACAAAAATTAAGTTCAATTGGTAAAGTTCATGCACACTAGCCTGTGGGAGAGTAGCGTGGGTTTGAGACCAAGGAACCCTTGCGATGTTGGACATGTGGAGAGAATAATCGCAAGAAGGATTTCCCACATAGAAAAAATGCAGGACCACAAATATATAACACACAAGAGGCTTGCACAATGGGAGATATGGTACAGAGCATATTCAAAATATATGTCACTATGGACAATTGACATGCATACCACCAAGTGTCAATAATCGATATGGAAGGTAAGCTTTGCAATCAAATTATCTCTATTTTGATTGACCCTGGATCAAACTACAATTATATTGATCATGAGCTTGCGGAAAGATGCCAGCTAGCCAAAGAAGCATGTTGAACCATGGTTGGTCCAATCAAAAACAGGGACAAAAAGAAAAATAAGTCAATGGGTGAAATTGTGTGCATTTGAGCTGTGCCAACAACAACACGCCTTAATCTACTACCATTGGGTGCATATAACCTATTTTTGGGCACACACAGGACAAAAGTTGAATGTTATGAGAAGGCCATTGAATGACTAGATGACACTGGCGAGGGGATAATATTACAAGGGAAATGAAATCCCACTTCGGTGACGTCGATTATAGCCATGCAAGCTAAATGCAATCACTAAAAATATTTTATTATATTTACTATGAAAATTTCCAGCGATGAAAAAGCCAACAACAACATTGAGGAGGAGGATAGGTACTAAAAAGATATATTGTTTGCATTAGTATGAGGATGTGTTCCCAATAGATATCCCTAGATTACCTCCTCATAGAGAAGTAGATTTCTCTATTGAGTTGATCCCTGGAGTAACACCAACATCCAAGGCACCATACAAGATGAACACTCATGAGCTAGTTGAATTAAAGTTACAGCTTAAAGAGGTCCTTGATAAGGGTTATATAAGACCAAGTGTGACTCCATGGGGAACTCCAATTTTATTTGTGAATAAAAAGGATGGTACACTCAGACTATACAATTTTCTCCATGATTAATTTGAGGTCAGACTATCACCAAGCATGCATGAAGGATAAAGATATCCATAAGCCTGCATTTCGGACAAGATATGGGCATTACAAGTTTTTGGTGGTACGCTTTGGGCTTACTAATGCCCCTGCCACCCTCATGTGTTTAATGAATAGTGTGTTGCATCCTTACTTGGACAAATTTGCGATTATCTTCATTGATGGTATATTTGTATATTCAAAAACTAAAGAGCATGAAAAGCACCTAGTTGCAATGCTACGTTTGTTAAGGGAACATAAGCATTATGCAAATTTTATTGAGTGTGAATTATTCAATCACAAATACATTATTGGGACAAATAGTAGTTGATCTGAAAAAGATCAAGGCCATAATGGAGTGGCCAATTCCAAATAATGTGAATAAGATAAGATCATTCATGGGGTTGTCAAGCTACTATAGAAGGTTCACCAAAAACTTCTCCAAGATAGGCCACCCAATCACTTCCTTGCAAAAGAAAGGAAAGAAATTTGAGTGGACAGTTGAATGTGTAACAAGATTTGAACAGTTGAAACAATTGCTTACTAATGCACCAGTGTTAAGAATTCCATATCCAGACAAAGATTTTGTGTTTTTTACGGATGCCAGCAAGGAAGGGCTTGGTGGGGTCTTGATGCAAGATGGACATGTAGTTTTCTATGAGTCATGAAAGCTAAATGAACATGAGGAAAACTATGTAACTCATGATTTGGAGTTAGCTACCATCATCCACACATTGAAAATGTGGAGGCACTACTTGTGTGTCGCGTCACAAGTTTCTCCATGATTAATTTGAGGTCAAAATATCACCAAGTACGCATCAAGGATGAAAATATCCATAAGCCTGCATTTCAGACAAGATATGGGCATTACAAGTTCTTGGTGTTACCCTTTGGGCTTACTAATGCCTCTGCCACCCTCATGTGTTTAATGAATAGTGTGTTGCATCCTTACTTGGACAAATTTGTGATTATCTTCATTGATGATAAATTTGTCTATTAAAAAAATAAAGAGCATGAAAACCACCTAGCTGTAGTGCTATGTTTGTTGAGGGAACATAAGCGTTATGCAAATTTTATTGAGTGTGAATTATTCCAATCACAAATACATTATTTGTGACACATAGCAGTTGATCTGAGAAAGATCAAGGCCATAATGGAGTATTCAATGCCAAATAATGTGAATAATATTAGATCATTCATGGGGTTGAAAAGCTACTATAGAAGGTTCACCAAAAACTTCTCCAAAATAGGCCACCCAATCACTTCCTTGCAAAAGAAAGGAAAGAAATTTGAGTGGAGAGTTGAATGTGCAAAAAGATTTGAATGGTTGAAACAATTACTTACTAATGCACCAGTGTTAAGAATTGCATAACCATACAAAGATTTTGTGTTTTGTACAGATGCCTACAAGGAGAGGCTTGGTGGGGTCTTGATGCAAGAAGGACATGTAGTTTGTTATGAGTCACGAAAGCTAAATGAACATGAAGCAAACTATGTAACTCACGATTTGGAGTTAGCTACCATCATCCACACATTGAAAATGTGGAGGCACTACCTCCTCGGTAGAAAATTTATGGTTATGATAGATCATGGGGGACTCAAATACTTGTTTGATCAACCTAAGTTGAATGAAAAACAAGCTAGATGGTTGGAAATACTTAGCAAGTTCGATTTTGAAATAAAGTACATCAAGGGAAGAGGAAGCAGTGTTGTCGATGCACTCATTAGAAGGCCTCAATTAAATCACATTGCATCCATAAGCTCTTATGGATTGGAGTTAGAAGAAAAGTTAAAAGATGCAGGGAAACATGATGAGAAGTATCATCAAATAAAGGAAAAGCTACAGCAAGATGGTAAGGATGGAAAGGATAAGGAATATCATCTCACAGATGATGGTCTAATTAGATTAAAGAATAGAATCTATGTGCCAAACAATGATGGTTTGAAGAGGCTCATAATGAGAGAGTCCCATGCTAAACCATATTCTGACCACCCAAGGTACCAAAATACTCTCATGGCCATTAAAAGGTTTTACTATTTGCCTAATTTGAAAAGTCAAGTAGTTGATTGTGTTGCTAAATGCATGGAGTGTTAGCTAGTGAATGCAAATTGTAAACACCCAACAAGTGTATTGCAACCCATTCTTGTTTCAAAATGGAAATGGGAAGTGATCTACATAGATTTCATTACCAATTTGTCAAGAACCTCCAAACAACATGATGTAATTATGGAGGTCATTGACAAGTTGAGTAAAGTGGCTCATTTTGTGGTAATCAAATCCACCAATTCGTCTAGTGAGTTAGCTCAAATCTTCCTAAATGAAATTTTTAGGTTGCATGGAGTTCCCAGGAAAATAATTTTAGATAGAGATGCCAAGTTCACTTCAAGGTTTTTGAAGGAACTATTTGCAGGATTGGGGGCAGAATTAGCCTTCAGTACAATTTATCATCCAGATATGGATGGACAAATAGAATCCTCGAAGACATGTTGAGGATGTATATGATGCATCATATAAAGAAGTGGGAAGAGTATCTTCCACTTGTAGAGTTTGCATTCAATAATGGGTACCAAGAATCTCTAAAGATGAGCCTGTTCAAAGCACTTTATGAAAGGAGTCGCAATACACTTATCAGCTAGAGTGTTCCAGTTAATAGAGTCCTTATAAGGCCTAATATGATAAAAGAGATGGAGTAGAAAATGCAGATCATCGGGAAGAATTTAAAGGTGGCACAAGACAGCCAGGAAATCTATGCGGATCAACATATGGTGCATAAGGATTTCCAAGTTTGAGAACATGCTTACTTGAGAAATAAATCCAAGAAAATTTCCTTGAAGATTGGGTCATGTTCCAAGTTGACACCACAGTTTTGTGGGACTTTTGAGATACTTGAAATAATAGGGCTAGTGGCGTGTAGGATAACCTTACCTCCATCAGTAAAATTCGATGATGTTTTCCATGTTTCTTTTCTTAAAATATATGTACAAGACTTTAATCACATGATTGATTGGTTTGTGTTACAGGTGGAACCAAAAGGGGAGTTTAACCTAAATCCACTATGCATCATAGACCTGACGAATATCATGCTTCGAAATCGAGCAATAAAGAAAGTCAAAGTGGAGTGGAGACACTTTGGGCAAGAGGAAGCCACTTGGGAAATGGTTGATTCAATGCAGGCATCATATCCTTTTTTGTTTGCTAGTTGAATAAAATTTATATAAATTTGTAAATATTGTACAAAGTTGTGTATATAAAGCTCCATAAACAGTATACTTATTTTCAAGCATGTCTTTTGTGTTGTGTACAGACAAAGAACACCGAGGACGATATTTCCACAAGGGGGAGAGGTTTGTGACAACCCCAATTATTTTCCACGTATGCATACAATGTAAATATTTGATAAAAAAAATTGAGTTGAGTTAAAGGGACATAGATTCCAAAGTTGAGGAGGGAAATTTGCTTGGGATTTCTTTTAATTTTTTATGGCAACCAAGAGGCTATTAGGTGTGCATCTTCAATGGGCTAGAATTATGCAATTAAGAGGAGATGGAAAACAGGACAAGATCCATTCCCTCTTGGAGGAAAACATAATCGAGAAGAGGACACCAAAATTAATGCAGGGAGGACAACATTGTTGAGTGGTGAAGGCCAAAGCAAGTAGGAAGAAGTGGGCGGTTGGTGGGATGTAACAGTGAATAAAGAAGGAAATAGTATAAAGTAAGAAGAGGAGAAAAATAGACATAAGGGAATCACATATAATGACTTGAGAAAGCTAGTAAGTGCATTCAAATAACTTGGTACGTGGGAGACCAAGGAGAACATTCCATAAGTTGAGTGCTAGATATGAAAATTTCATGCATAGCCTGTGAATTGACAAGAAAGAGGGGTCTCCGTGTTGGAAATATGTTGTCATTGATGGCAGAGGAAAAGGTAAAAGCAATGGAAAATATTAGCAATGGCAACTACAAATGCATTGGTAAAGACAAAGATTGATAGCAAAGGCAATGACAAAGGTGGTAAAGGCAAAGCATGGAAAAGGATCAGTCATGAGAAGATCAACATGGTAGCAGGAAGGTGCAAAGAATTTTGAGCTATTTCTTGTGCAACAAATCATCTCAGATGCAGGTGAAATCCACTCAAATAGGAAGAGCTCTGGAAATGCTTTCCATTGGTATGCGAGAGTTTGAAAATGACCTCATGGATCGAGATAGAGCCAATCAAAGTTGAATTGACTCAAGTCAAAGTTAGCAGAGTCAAAGAGGTGGTTGAAGACACTTTTCCAAGCTTAGCAAAGCAGTCAAACCCTACGGCAGAGTTAGTGGAGCAGCCAAAAGATGGATCGGGCAAATGTGGCATTAGCAGCAAGGCAGCGGGAATCATTTTTATTGGGCATTGGTGATCCCACCCGATGAAGTTACCCTGACGGTATGGTAATGGTGTATAAGTATAAGCATTGGGATGCATGACGCAATATGATACCAACATATGATGCCATCCCGACGGAGGTATAGCCCGGTAGTATTCACCTCAGCACAACCTTTTTAGAGCACTAAAGGAATCGATTAGGAGACTAGCGTTGGAACATGGTAGTAGAGCATCGTCCTATGGGAAGCGAGCGGAGGATCCCACTTGAAAACTTAGCCTCGTGGAGGAAGCCCGATGGGTATGATCTTGAAAGATTATTTAGGGATCACAAGGCTAAGCGTCGGGAGATAGGCATAGAGCACGCATGGAAGGATTTTGACAGACCTACAAACAACAGTCTTAAGAGGCCTTGAGGCATCGAGAGGTGGTTTCCCATAGCATCAATCACGTAGATTAACAGTGAAGATCCACCTCAAGACCTCTCCTCCCAAAACCACAAACCTCATTGGAGTGGTGTCGAGGCATGAATTTTGAATCCAATGGTTTATTTATTAACAAAGAAATTGATTGCAAAACCAAGGTCTCAGGAACCCTTTCTCTCTCCTCTCCGACAGGACAGGTGGCAACATACAATTGGCCCAGACGATGCAAGTGATGACATCCGCATACGCTAATCAGTGGTGGACACATGACATACATTTTTGGCATTTTCAGGTACCCAAAAGGACCATTTATGGGTGACATGTGTCACCAATTATTTGTCGACACATGGCTTAGCTGACGTCAGAATGATGTCATCCCGATGGATGGAGCCCGATGGTTTTCTAATAGTGCATAGAAAGGTAGCATCAAGTAGCAGGAGCTGGAACAGGTCAAGCATTAACAGGTTGGCAGAGTGTCAATAAATGAGATTGAGGTTGGGAGGACCCCCTAGGACAACTCATCCGAGAGGTATGAAACCTAGAGCTTTTATAAAGGTAACATAAACAAAAGCTCCAGGATAGGGAGAGCTATGATTTAAGCACTTGCACAGGGTTCCATGTAGTAGTTAAAGACCAAGGGTGTGGAGGTTTTTCAAAGGAAATAAATCCGTGTAGGCTGAAAAGTAGGCAAAGTTCTTGGAGGCTTGGACTTGAGGTCACGACAATTTTCCTATGGAAATAAGGCGGGAAGGTGATAGTGCAAAAGGTGCTAAGACCAAAATCGGTGGATTTGGTAGCATTTTAAAAAAATAAAAAATAAAAAAATCATGAAGGTCCATTTTGGCAGCATTATAATAAAGCCTATGGGCTTTGGTATGAATGATTCAATAGCTTTTGATATGTGATTGTTCAGTGGTATAGTTTGGCAATCAAACCAAACATAACAGTAGATCAGAGTGCTAAATGCATGAATAGCAGAACACATAGCTAAAAGGCAGATTTGATAGTTTTGACAAATCTGGAAATTCACCAAAATTGGAAAGCCCCACCTGAATTATGTTGAAAGGGAAGAATGTTAAAAATAAGTGGAAAACAACAATTTAACTCAAAGTTTGAATTTAAACTAGAGATCAGAGATTGAAGACTTGAAGAGCAAATACACAAGACTAAATTGAACAGAACAAAAGCAAAAATAAGAAATCCATGCAACATATCCAAGAGCAAGATAACTCAAGTCCAATTCTAAAAATATCAATCCAAAATTCTTTAAAAGAATAATTCAAGAAACAAAGTGTGTGGATTAGAGGTTGTTGTTGTAGCATGATGCATAATGGTGGTATGCATCAGAGGTGTACCAAAGACCAATCTTGGTATCTGAAAGGTGTTTTAGAGATGTAAAGAGGTGCATTAGTGATTAGAGTTGATGTTGCTAGTGCATATAGTTTGGTGATGTGTTCAGTAATGAGAAATTGTTGAAGGTGATGTTGTTAGTGATTTGGTAAACAATGAGAAATTGTTGAAGGTGATCTTGCTGGTGATTTGTTTAGTAATCATAGATTGTTGAAGGTATGTAAGGTGGATTTCATGAGGAGTTGCAGTGAGCGGATTTATTTGTTTATGACATAAGTGGCCTATTGGTTCTAGTTTGAAAATGGATGAAATATGGATCAACAGGGCCATCAAGTGGTAGCTTGAAGATTAGGGATTGGAGCTCCTTCCAATGGGTATTAGTAAATGTTTAGCGGAAAGAGTCCCTTTCAGCATAGAATGATAAATGAGCAGGGGCAAGAGTACCTTCTAGTGAGTGTTGGTAAACGAGCAAGGGAAACAATCCCTTTCAATGGTAGCTGATAAACGAGTAGGGATAGAATTTTCTTTCAGTAGCAGTTGATAAACCTACAAGTAGTAGTTTGTGGGGAATTTAAGTAATCAAGTTGAAACTTGTAATAAAAATAAGATTGGTGTCTTGGGTATATGTTTCTCATGTGCTTATGATGTTATGTTTTACATGATTGTGTTGTGTTGTTGATCCATGAATAATTGTTAAAGTGATTGAAAAGTATAATTTGTCAACAAAAGAATCTCTAGAGTTATCAAGGGAAAAAAATTTTGAGAGTGAAATAAACACTTGTTGTGAATCTAGTTGTTCCTCTATTGACCTGGAAGATCTTGAAGAAAAGATATATTTGAAGAGACAACTCATATCAGTTCTTGAGAAGATCAATAAATTCAAAGCCAACAATATGGACATGGAGAAGGAGAATAAGATATTAAAAAATAAGTTGTTGAATCTTCAGAAGTGATGAACCTCATCATTGAGTAATTATATGGGCCTTAATTGGCCTTAATTCACCTCCTAGCTTAGTCAAACCAACTATTCTCACAACTTATTGCATACTTTTGATTATATTTTGTTTATGAAATGAGTTAGAGTTGGATATGTTGCTTTGTGGTCTAATGTGCATGAAATGCAGGAATAAAGGATAAAAGCAAGGAAAATGCAGGTATAAAGGATAAAAGCAAGGAACTATGGCAAAGACCTTGGTAAAACTAGAATGGGACAAGGGAGAGTAATTATAGGAGGTAAATCCTCCTCATTTACTACCCCTCCATTCAAATATTCCTTCACCAGCTCAGAGTGCAAACAACCATCACTTTGAAGACTAGAAGACAGTCGAGCAAGTGAAAAGGACAAAAACTAGTTTTTCTTGAATTAGAGGCCAAGCCTCCCTAATGGGAAGAAAGTTGTTAGAGACTTCATATGTATAAATAGAGAGGTTTAGGACCTCATTAGGATTCATACTTCATTTGTAAAAACTCTGTTTTATTTCTGAGCTGCAAGAGACTTGTGATAGTTTGTTCTGTAATCTAGGGTTTTTATAATGAGAATGAGTTTTGTTTAAGCCAGCTCTGAGTTAACTTCGAGGGCTGAAGCTCTTGGGTTAGGGCCCGACCCAAGCAGCCAAAGCTCCTCTTTACTGTACATATATGCTAGCATAGAGTTCTATTCTATTTATTTGCTTAAGTAGCCTTATGGTTTTCATTGTTTATTTGCTTAAGTAGTTGCACTTTCATTACAGCAACATAGCATAGATTATTCATGGTTTTCCTATTCGTTTGCTTCAATAGCTGCATTTGTTGTAGTTTACTTCCATTTGTGTTTTTTTAATTAGCAGGTTAGCTAGAGGAAAAAGATCACTATCAGGTTCTGCGCAGGTGTCTCGGGCTCATGTCCCCCCTCTGGGACCATGACTTGAAGAAGGGACCCTTCAGCAACCCTAAAAACATAGGTTTCTGGTTCTCACTTTAGCTATGGAGTTCGTTGTTGATGCAGTTATTTGTTCACCTTCACTGGTTTTTTCTGTCGTTTTCCTTTAAAAACCTCCTTCAACACATTCTTCATGCATCGGTTCCTCACCATCCAATCCATTAGTTTTCCCAACTGCCACTTACTTTATGCGCTTTAAGTCCCCACCATCGATTTTCCTAGCCTAATCCGATGGTTGTCGCTTCACCTAATCGCCAACTAGCTTGGCCAATCTCCACCATTGATCAGCCCCGCCTGATCCAACGGCTATCGTGCAATTTCACGCAGATTAGTGCACAACCATTATCCGCCCAAGAGCATGCAATAAAAGTGGTTTTCTCGTGCTAAGTGTCGCGCGGTTAGGCTTATCGCATGAAATTTCAAAATACATCTTATAGCTTGAAGGGCGCGCGAGAAACTACTTACCGGCTTAGAAACCCACTCCATCATTTCCACATGTTTCTTTTTCCCACGACACACTCTCTGTCGTCCATTTCTTGACTTCATCCGTGCGATAATATCTCAGCCGTTCATCGTTGTGCTAACCCCATCCACCCATCTCTTCACTTAATTCCTCGCGATATGATCTCCGCCGTTCATCACTTCATTAACTTTGTTCATCCATTTATTCGCTTAAGCCCCCGTGATACAATCTTCGTCATTCATCGCTTCATTAACCTTGTTCATCCATTTATTTGTTTAAGACCCCACGATAGGATCTCCACCGTCCATCTTCTGCTCGTTAATCGATCCAATGGTCCCTAGGCACTACTACAACCCTACGTCCTCCTTTCACCAATTTCGATCTCCCACTGCTTTTTCCACTTGAAAATTGATCTAGCTTAGTTTCTTTGCTTGCACCTTAGGATAGTTTGATGCTCTTTACTTCTGCAACTTAGATAGCAGCCTTAGGATTAGTGATTGTTTTAGAAATTTTGCTTAGCATGGTTGTGTAATTGGTCAGTTAGGTTATGGTGTGGTTTATCATTACATCATGTTTTCTTCAATACTGCAGTAGAAGTAGCTCTCCCTTAGGATAGATCTACTCTTCTTCCATCAAAGAGTTAAGCTTCTTCTGACCCTATAGAAGTCTGTCTTGGAACCCCTGGGGGCTCTTGCCAGATGAGCAGTGACAATAGGCAGTACCTTCACTTTTACTTGTGCATATTGCACTGTCACCTCCAAGTTTGTACGAACCCCAGGTTGATAAGTAAAGATGGTAGCCCTAGGGGTTGCAGTGTTATTGTTGCAATACCTAGGCTCATCACTTTTTGGCGTCATTTCCAGGGAGGTGTCTAAGTAGAAGTAATTACTACTTTCTTCTATTTCCTAGTCTCCAACTTTCTATTCTTCTACTTCTAGTCTTCAATTTTCTTCCATTAGTTTATTTCTACAAAAGTAATCTAGTTTCTTTCTTTCTTTCAGTTGTCATTATCTGCTTTCCTTTCCATTCTTCAAGTACTTTATAGCTTTAAAAAAATCTTACAAAAACCAACCCAAAAACATTTCCTTTCATGCCTCGTAGGAATAGGGACAATTCAGGTAAATTCTTGACAAATACCCCCACTGCATCCAACAGTCAACCTTCTCTCTTCTTCGGTGACTGTGAAGTGGAAGAACCTTTAGGTGAGAAACCTTACATATTTGAAGAACCTACAAGGGAAGAAGAAGAGGAACAACCCATTCCTACTGAACCAATGGCTGGAAACCAAAATGACAGGGGAGATAGAGAGAGAATAGAGAGTGCCTTCCCCATCAGGGAAACCAATGGGGACACTAAGATGAAGAATATAAGCCCCTCTACTCTACCTCATTTCCATGGCCTAACAACAGAGGACCCTAACACTTTCCTATTTGAATTTGTTGTTATATGCCGAACCTATGACTATATAGATGATGAGCAAAAGTTAAAATTGTTTCCATCTACCCTCAAGGATGTAGCATTATGTTGGTTCATGGGTTTACTTGGAGATAGCATCACAACTTGGGCTCAAATGCAACAAAATTTTAACAACAAATATAGGGACTATTGTAGGTAAAAGGATACTAAAGAAGAGATTTTCAGGATGACCATAGGCTAGGATGAATCCCTAGAAGACTATGAAGACAGATTCCAGCTCAGTTACAAAAGGGCCAGGTGCACACTTGACCCTGAGTCACTAAAGCTGGTCCTGGTTAGAGGAGTAAGGGAGGATCTTCTAGATACCATACATATGATATTAGAGGAGATGTCTACCAATTACCATATGAGGATATTAAGATTGTCTTTAGAAACCATTCTAGGGAAGCTAGGAAAAAGGGTATGGGTAGTCAACCTATGGCCAGTACATCATCCTCCAACTTATCCATCAAGGGTGAAATTGGAAATATGCTGGAAGATTTCAAAAGTGATATGTTGCAAACCCTTGCCTTGCAATTAGACACCATGAACATCAAAAGGAAGCAAGAGGAAGCAGAGAGAGCCTTGGTCATCTTTTGTCCTAGATGCACGAGGAGGCATCCTAGGAATGAATGTCCATTGAACTGTATTAAGATTTGCTTAGCCTGTGAAGAAAACCACTCCACAGACAAGTGCCCTTCTTTACCTAGAATCAAAGTTGTATATCAAGGAGTTGAAGGGGTCACTGAGCAGCTTTGCTACATCAACCAAAGGATACCTCCTAGGCCTAGACCATACCAGCAAGGTATGCAAGGGTCATCCCATGCATATTACAACCCCAACCAAACCACAGCTATACCTTCTTGGGGACCCCCTACTCATCCTTCCTGGTCTACACCCCCTCCTTGGTCCTATGCATCTCAGTATCATTCCCAGCCAGCCAGCTAGTCATTTCAACCTTATGTTTAGCCACAACATCAGTGAAATACCCCACTCTAGGGGTGGAGACCCCAATTCAACAATGTTCCAACCCTATTGCCTCCACCACCTACCCAACCACAACTCCTGCACTTTGCTCCACCTAAGCAACCCCAGATGCCAGCCCAGCCAAATCTAAACCCAAACAATAGGCAGGATCAACAAGTCTACAGTGGAGAGACATCATACATAGCTTATGTTGTAGAAATCTATGAGATCAACCTAAGATCTAGGAGAATTCTCCCTAATAACCAACCTCCCTCTCCACATAGGGAGGTTGAGGAAGAAAGAGAGGAAAGCAACCTTAAAGTAAATCCACCCTTTCCTGAGAGATTAGCCCAACCACTCCAGCCTACCCCAGAAGAAACTGAACTTCTGGGAGAATTGAAAAATCTATGTGTAAAGATCCCCCTTCTCCAGGCAATTAAGGAGAACTGCTTCAAGCATCCAAGAAGAAGAAAAAGGGATGCCCCTACCATTAATGTCATTGGGCAGTTGTCTGATTTAATGATAGGGCAGGTAATATGTCCAAAATATTTGGACCCTGGAAGCCCTGTAGTAGATGTGCACATCAATGACACCATTGTCCCACACACTCTGATTGATCTTGGGGCTGCCATTAATGTGATGACCAAGGACACCATGCTCAAGCTCAACCTCAAAGAGTCGTTGAGGAAGACCACAACAGTTCTGTTACTTGCAGACTGTTCCGCAGTCACCCCTGAGGGAATTGTGGAGGATGTGATGGTCTCCATTGACTCCTAGGAGTACCCTACAGATTTCCTAGTTCTCCGACCTAAGGCTAAGCTTACTAGTTACCCTCTCATCCTTGGGAGGCCATGGTTGGCCACAGCTGATGCTTACATTAGCTGCAAAGCTGGGAATATGACCATCAAGAATGGGCATATGTCCAAACAGTTAGTCTTATACCCTCCTACTCAACCTACCCTAGAGCATGATTTTCCTTTATGGTTAGAGGAGGAGAAAAAAGATGAGGTTTATTCTGCCCAACTCTATGTTTTGGAAGCAACCATAGGAGGAGGACAGCAAGATGAGGATGACTTAATTGAACACCTGCTCCAAAGTCCAACTCCTAGTTCATTACCATTAGAAGAAGAAGTAAGGGAAACCCAGAGCAATCATCCAATTGACTTATGCTTGGCCAATTCCAACCCACTCCATGTCAAAACCATAGAATTTTGCCTAGAGAGAACTTTGAAAATTAACCCATCTCTTTCTTCTTTAGAAGAAGAAAAGCTATGCAACATGTTGAGAGAACACCTAGAAGCCTTCACTTGGAGTTATAAGGAAATGAATGGAGTACACCCCTCAGTGTGTACTCACCACATATACATCAAAGAAGGTTGCAAGCTAGTCAGGCAACCACAAAGGAGGATGAATCCAACACTTAAAGACATAGTCAAAGAAGAAATACAAAAACTGCTAGATGCATGATTCATTTACCCTATCTCAGATAGTGAGTGGGTCTCTCCTTTAGTGTTAGTTCCCAAGAAAAATGGTAAGTAGAAGATTTTTGTTGATTATAGAGAGTTGAATAAAGCCACAAAGAAGGATCATTTTCCCCTACCCTTCATTAACCAAGTGCTAGATGGCCTGGCAGGGAAGAATTTCTTTTCTTTCCTAGATGGATTCAATGGGTACAACCAAATCCAAATCTACCCAGAAGACCAGGATAAGACCACATTCACCTGTCCTTGGGGTACTTTTTCCTATAGGGTCCTTCCTTTTGGCCTATGCAATGCTCCTTCCACTTTCCAGAGAGCAGTCTTGAGTATTTTTGCTGAATTAGTACATGATGTTGTGGAAATCTATATGCATGAATTTACACCTTATCGTTTTGATTTTCAAGAAGCCCTGACTAACCTAGGCAAAGTATTACACAAATGAATTGAAATGAATCTGTCTCTCAGTCCAAAAAAATGTGAATTCTTAATGACTGAAGGGACTGTGCTAGGTCATTTAATATCTCAGCAAGGACTGCAGGTGGACCCAAACAAAATAGCAATCATCCAAAGGGTCCCACCTCCACAAAAGCAGAGAGATGTCAGGAGTTTCTTAGGGTTAGCTGGATACTACCGGAGGTTCATAAAGGACTTCAGCAAGTTGGCCTCTCCTTTGTTTGGGTTGTTGGCCAAAGATTCTGAGTTTATATGGTCAAAGAGCTGTCAAGAGGCCTTAGACATTCTAAAGGGTAAGTTAACCACTACACCAATCCTTAGAGGCCCAAACTAGGCCCTCCCTTTTTATATTCATGCTAATGCCTCACACAAATCCATAGGAGAAGCCTTAGGTCAAGAAGAGGAGAAATTGCTCTATGGCATCTATTTTATCAGTAAGAACCTATCAAAGGCTGAGCTAAACTATATTGTGACCGAAAATGAACTCCTGGCTATTGTGCATTCATTGAACAAATTTAGGCATTACATTACACGCTATCAAGAATTTGTGCATACTAATCATGCTGCAATCAAATATTTAATGAATAAACTAGATGTGAATGCTAGAATCATAATATGGTTGCTTTTATTACAAAAATTTCATCTAACTATTGTTGATAAGTCTGGTAAGGAAAATGTCGTTGCTGACTTTCTATCTAGGATGAATTTGCCTGTAGGTGAAGAAGGAATGGTGGATGACCAGTTACCAGATGAGCATTTTTTTGCTATTTCAGTTCTCTCCCCATGGTTTGCTGATATAGCAAACTATCTAGTATCATCACAATTCCCACCAAACTTGCCCTCCAAAGAAAAGAGCAAGATAGTCAAAAAGAGTGCCCCCTTCACCTGGATTGGGGGCAATATGTTCAAACTTGGCCCAGATCAAATCTTAATCAGGTGTGTAAGGGAAGAGGAAGTCTTTGACATCCTTCTGACCTATCATGATGGGCCTTGTGGAGGTCACTTTGTAGCAAAGAGGACAGCATTCAAAGTGTTGCAAGCAAGCTATTATTGGCCTACTCTTCATCAAGATGTGAAAAAGTATATTAGTCAATGTGATCAGTGTCAGAGGATGGGAAAGTCTACTCCAAGAGATGAAATGCCCCTACAACCTCAAGTGACTTTCGAGCCATTTGACAAGTGGGGCATGGACTTCATTGGGCCTATTAACCCTCCTTCAAAGCAAAAACAACACATCATTGTGTGCACTGATTATTTGACTAAGTGGGCTGAAACCAAGGCAATTAAGGTAGCAAAAGAAGAGAAGGTGGTTGAGTTCCTAAAGGAGAATATATTCTACAAATTTGGGTACCCTAGAGAGCTAGTCACAGACCAAGGCAACCAGTTTACCTCCAGCATGATTGAAGAATTGCTCAGCCATCACAAAATCAAGCATAGGACCTCCACTCCCTATCATCCACAAGCTAATGGGCAAGTGGAGGTGACCAATAGGGCAATGGAGAACATCTTAACCAAGGTAGTGAGCAGCAGCACAAAGGACTGGGCATCGGGACTAGTTGAGGCCACTTGCGCCTATAATAACACATGGAAGACCACCACTGGATTTACACCCTATGAGCTGGTCTATGGGAAAAAGGCTTTTTTGTCCATTGAGTTTGAATATAACACATTGAGGATGGCAGCCCAACTAGATTTGGATCTCAGCCATGCACAGAAAGTAATATTGTTACATTTGAATGGCTTGGATGAATTCAGAATGCAAGCCCTCTGTTAGGACCCTATACTACTAGTGTAACCCCTTATTGTTATTAGTACAACCCACTTATTATATTGATGTACCCATGCAGTGCCCATATTGTTACTATTGTGCCACATAGAAGCCCACTATTGTTATTATTGTGCCCTTACATTATTATTGTTATGTCGGCTCTAATTATGTTATGACCCCTTAGACTCCTATATATATAAAGGAGGTCTTTTCATTTGTATCATCCAAGAATTGTTCATTTATGTAATGTAAAGGAGGTTTCCCACTTGAAGAGGCTAAATTCTAAGGCGTTGATCTATCTTTTCTATCTTTTCTTGAGCTGGTTTCATAACATTTGGTATCAGAGCTTTGGATTTTAGGGTTTCGCTGCTCCAAACAGGTCATCGTGGCATTTTCTCTATAACTTTTTTTCTGCAATGTTTCAAAAGTTGCAAAAAAAACCCATTTGAGAAGAAATCGTGCTGAACCGTGGGTCCGAATTTCAGAACTTGTCGCGCTACATTTGCGGAGATATGATCTGAGGAAGTTGGTCTTTTTGCAGACTCCTAAATTACATTCCAAAAAGGTGAGCTGGGGAAAATCGTCATAACTTTCGTTATGAGCATCGGATTGAAATTATGTAAGATGGTACAGAAAGAGGACAGATTGTAGTTTCTTTTATATCTTTTTCAGTGCCAAAGGTCGAAAAATTGACACGTGGCACTTCATACAATTTCGCTCTTCTGGAAAGGTCTATAATCAGGTCATCTTGGGAGATTGTGCATAACTCTTTCTTGGAGAATCCAATTTGGATCAGACTGGTGGCATTGGAAAGAGAATACAGAGGGATACTACAGGCAGCAATTTCAAAACTTAAATATCTGAAAGTACAAAGTTACATTCGTTTCAAGATCGAGGTCCTAAAATCAAGAAAAAGCAAGATGAGGAAGTTTGATGGCAAGGATCAGGTAAATTGGATACTTCAGATGGAGCAATATTTTGATCTACAAGGTGTACCACTATTACAAAAGGTATGTATTGCATCTTCATATTTAGAACCGGATCAATTTTTATGGTATAAAGGGCTTTGTTCTCGTAAACAACTTGTTACGTTGTCAATTCTCACGGAGGAAATGATAGCACATTATGAGGATACAAAGAGAAACACCTTCTTTAGAGCAAAACCACAACAATTGGAAAGAGTAAAAGGGCTTTGTGACATATTGGAAAGTAAAATTATGGCAACAAGGAAGTCTACCCCTCACAACTATAAAGATGGAAGTGTTGTTTCTCCTAGCCTTCCACAACCTACAAGGGTTACACCACAACAATTGGAAGAAAAAAGAGAAAAAGGGCTTTGTTACAATTGTGATAGCAAATGCACTAAAGGTCATAAGTGTGCTGAGAAGAAATTATTTTACATAGAGTATGAAGAGGAGGAAGAAAAGGATCAAGAAACATCAAAAGAAGAGGATATATGCCAGGACCCAACCCTAGAGAAAGAAGAAATGAATCAGACCATATCTTGTAAAATATTGGCAAGAATGGCCACTCCTCAAACTCTCAAGATAGAAGGACATATCAAGAAGAAAAAGGTGCAAGAAGTGAAAGATCACATCAAGAAAGAAGAAATGAATCCAACCATATCTTGTAATTCATTGGTCAGAATTACCACTCCTCAAACTATCAAGATAGAAGGACATATCAAGAAGAAAAATGTTCAAGAGGTGAAAGATCACATCGAGCGTCAAGAAATGAATCCGACCATATCTTGTAAAGGATTGGAAGAAATTACCACTGCTAAAACTCTAAAGATAGAAGGACATATCAAGAAGAAAAAGGTTCAAGCAGTGAAAGATCACATCGAGCATCAACAACAAGTTCTCCAACTTTTAAAGGATAACACCACTTCGGTGCAAATTCAAACGAAACAACAAGTAGATCAACATCGTAGTGAAAAATGTTTTGATGTAGGTGATTGGGTATTTTTACTGCTACATCTCAAGCAAGCTATTTATGAGAAGGAAATGTTGGCAATACTACATGCACCTAAAAAATGGTGACCTTACCGAATGGGAAGACTCTTCAAGGATGAGGATGTGGAAGCATCATTTTGTGCTATTTCTATTATCCAACCAAATTGGATAAACAAAGCAAGAGATGAATGGAAGAAGGATGAAGAAGTATGGCCACTTATTCAAAAGTTGCAAAAGATCCCAATTCAAACAATATTGCCAGAAATTGAAGATGAAGGAAAAATCATATTGGAACCTGGAGCAGTCACAGAAACAGGAACCCGACAGCTAGGAAATTGATTTTCAGAGTATCTCATCAAGTGGAAGAACTTACCCACAGAAGATTCCACATGGGAGGACAAGAATTTTATACAAAAGCATCAAGAACTACTCAAGCGTTGAGGACAATGCTTTTTGAAGGAGAGGGGCATGTTAGGACCCTATACTACTAGTGTAACCCCTTATTGTTATTAGTACAACCCACTTATTATATTGATGTACCCATGTAGTGCCCATATTGTTACTATTGTGCCACATAGAAGCCCACTATTGTTATTATTGTGCCCTTACATTATTATTGTTATGTCGGCTCTGATTATGTTATGACCCCTTAGACTCCTATATATATAAAGGAGGTCTTTTCATTTGTATCATCCAAGAATTGTTCATTTATGTAATGTAAAGGAGGTTGCCCCCTCGAAGAGGCTAAATTCTAAGGCATTGATCTATCTTTTCTATCTTTTCTTGAGCTGGTTTCATAACACCCTCCTACATACAAAGATAGTTTAGCTTCAGAGGAAGATTTGGCATGACAAGAACATCAAGGAGAAGTAATTTCAAGAGGGAGACTGGGCATTGTTATATGATTCTAGGTTTAAAGACTTCAAGGCTAAGCTAAAGACAAGATGGCTCAGACCTTATGTGGTGGAAAGATGCCATGATAATGGTTCAGTGCAAATCAGAACTATTGATGAAGAAGCCATTCCATTGCTAGTTAATGGACACCGATTGAAAATGTACAAGAGGCCTTTATCAAAACAAGAGTTCATTGATAGTATCAATAAGACAGTGATGATGGTAGAGCAAGTTCCAGATCCTCCCCCATTAGGTCACTGAAAAAGAAAAAAGGAATAAGGATTCAGGTGAAAACCTCCATGAGGCACCCGAGTCCCATCTTTGGGTTGAAAACCTCATGAGTCGGCCCAAGGATGAAAAAAAATGAAAAAGAGTAAGAAGATCCATGGGTGAAAACCTTCCTTGAGGCGCCCAGGGCAGATATCTAGGGTGAAAACCTCTCTAAGGCAGCCTAGGTGTTTTTTTTTTAAATAAAATAATAAAAAAAGAAAAAACATAATTGTTATTTGCAGGTGGGTGAAAAAGACAAGCAAGGAGCAAAGAGAAGATCCAAAGGGAACCCTACCTCACATATATTCATCTCCTCCACTCCTTACCATGCATCCCTCCATCAATTCTATTGTTTTTCACTTCATTGCTTCAATTCAGGTGAAGATTGTGTTTTCTAACAGAATCACCTCAACCATTACCATCATCCCTACATCCACATACACTCCTACTCCCTCTATCCATTCATTACAGCACCATCCAACAACATGATCAAGAAATTCTAAGGGAGACACCAAACATTGCCAAGTGGTAATCCAGGAGCTCCACAGCAGCAGCAGCATCAAATCCAGGAGCTCCACAGTAGCAGCAGCATCAGATCCAAGAGCTCCACAGCAGCAGCAACAACATCAGATCTTCAGTCACAAACACCTGCAAAAGCTAATAAACCATCAGCAGGTAGCAGAGGAGGAAGAATAATGGCCATCAGCAGCACCTCTGATCTTTGACAATTGCAACATGGCATCAAGACCACAAGTAAGTATCCCACTCACTCACTCATATGCGTCATTTGATTAAAAGTTGTAAAGGTTAAGAGGTATTTGGTTTACAATTGAAAAGGTGGCAAAGAGGAAATTCTTTAATAAGTCAAAAGAGAATGCAAGAGTCCATAGATACAGTATTGTTATGGCAACCATTTGAGAATTCTTGAAGAATTAAGATTTGGGGTAGAAACACCAGTTCACCAAAGACTCAGCATACCCTATTTCTTGATGCAACCACTCATAGACTCCAACAACAAAGTAAAGGAAGGGATCCCAACATTTGGCTCACCATGGTTTGATCAAGATGAGATGAATGAAGAAGAAACTAATACAGAGGAACATGTTGAAACACAAGGAGGATGATGATAAAACAAAATGCAAGGAGAGTGATGCTGAAACAGAGGAAGAAACTGATGGAGATGAGAAAGAATAGCAAAAGGAAGAAGATAAGAAAAATAGAGAGGACAGCTGCAGGAAAAGGAAAACCAGCTAGCATGTATGGCCAGCCTCTCCTTGGAGGCCATCCAGTGTAGGATGCTAGCTAAATCCTATACTCTTTACCTCAGAGAACAATAGCTGCAATTTCATATTAAAACACTAGCACAAAGGGGCACCATTCCATTTCAAGACTGCAGACAATTTATTGATCTTTGTGATCAAAGTGCACTAGAGGATAGGGCCCAAATGGTTGAGTTTTACTTGCACAACATGGCCCTCACAGACATGAATATCTGGGATCCTAATGCAGAGATAGGAGATCTACAATTAATGTCTTTTGCATCATCGATGAACCATGAGAAGTCAAGGGTTGCAAAGAAGAAAAGGATATTGACCAAAGAGCAAAATGAACGTCTTTTCATCAGAGTTGAAAAATCAAATCCCATGGCCCTAATCAGCACCCATAATCTAATTGCAAATGATCCTCAGTTGGCACTTAGATATCTTGCTACCCAAGAGCAAGCAATTTCACATTTTGAGGATATGTTTAGACTACTAAGAGATGATAATATACATGCATGCTAAAGGAGATGGAACACACTACCACACAACTTGAAGATCAGAGAATATCACTCCCCTCAAAGGTTGAGAGAGGCACTCAACAGGACACCTATGTATAAGCAATCAGTGCAAAGGTTGAAGGTCAATTAGATAGTCCTAAAACATAGTCCACCACTACTCCTAGGGATGCTAAAAGGAGGAAAATAAGAAGAGGAAAAGAGGCAATGGGAAGAAGTAGAAAGGAAAGCAGGCTTCTATAAACAAGAAGAAGAGAGCATAGTAGAAGCATGGGATGTTAGAGAGGCTACCAGAGCCATGAAGGACATGGACATTGACTAAGTTGCTCAGAGGATGAGCAACACTTTCAGTAGGGGGTGATGATGAGCCTCATCATTGAGTAATTATATGGGCCTTAATTGGCCTTAATTCACCTCCTAGCTTAGTCAAACCAACTATTCTCACAACTTATTGCATACTTTTGATTATATTTTGTTTATGAAATGAGTTAGAGTTGGATATGTTGCTTTGTGGTCTAATGTGCATGAAATGCAGGAATAAAGGATAAAAGTAATAAAAATGTAGGTATAAAGGATAAAAGCAAGAAAAATGTAGGTATAAAGGATAAAAGCAAGGAACTATGGCAAAGACCTTGGTAAAACTAGAATGGGACAAGGGAGAGTAATTATAGGAGGTAAATCCTCCTCATTTACTACCCCTCCATTTGAATATTCCTTCACCAGCTCGGAGTGCAAACAACCATCACTTTGAAGACTAGAAGACAGTCGAGCAAGTGAAAAGGACATAAACTAGTTTTTCTTGAATTAGAGGCCAAGCCTCCCTAATGGGAAGAAAGTCGTTAGAGACTTCACATGTATAAATAGAGAGGTTTAGGACCTCATTAGGATTCGGACTTCATTTGTAAAACCTCTATTTTATTTCTGAGCTACAAGAGATTTTTGACAATTTGTTCTATAATCCAAGGTTTTTCTAATAAGAATGAGTTCTGTTTAAGCCAGCTCTGAGTTAACTCTGAGGGCTGAAGCTCTTGGGTTAGGGCCCGACCCAAGTAGCCAAAGCTCCTCTTTACTATACATATATGCTAGCATAGAGTTCTGTTCTGTTTATTTGCTTAAGTAGTTTCATGGTTTTCTGATCATTTGCTTAAGTAGCCTTATGGTTTTCACTGTTTATTTGCTTAAGTAGTTGCACTTTCATTACAACAACATAGCGTAGATTATTCATGGTTTTCCTGTTCATTTTCTTCAGTAGCTGCATTTGTTGTAGTTTACTTCCATTTGTGTTTTTTTAATTAGCAGGTTAGCTAGAGGAAAAAGATCACTATCAGGTTGTGTGCAGGTGTCTCAGCCTCATCTCCTCCCTCTGGGACCATGACTTGAGGAAGGGACCCTTCAGCAACCCCAAAAACACAGGTTTCTGGTTCTCGCCTGAGCTATGGAGTTCGTTGTTGATGTAGTTATTTGTTCACCTTCACTGGTTTTTTATGTCGTTTTCCCTTAAAAACCTCCTTCAGCATGTTCTTCATGCATCGCTTCCTCGTCTTCCGATCCACAACAAACCTTCACAATCACCGTCTGATCCATTAGTTTTCCCAACAGCCACTTACTTTATGCACTTTAAGTCCCCACTGTCGATTTGCCTCGCCTGATCCGACGGCTACCACTTCACCTGATTGCCAACTAGCTTGGTCGATCTCCACCGTTGATCAGCCCCGCCTGATCCGATGGTTATCGCTTCACCCGATTGCCAACTAGCTTGGCCGATCTCCACCATTGATCAGCCCTGCCTGATCTAATGGCTATCGCACAATCTTGTGCGGATTAGTGCACAGTCATTATCCACCCGAGAGCACGTGAGAAAAGTGGTTTTCTCGTGCTACGTGTCGCGCAGTTAGGCTAATCACGTGAAATTTCAAAAAACAGCTTACAGCCTAAAGGGCACGCAAGAAACTACTTACCGCCTTAGAAACCTGCTCCATCATTTCCGCACGTTTCTTTTTCCCGTGACACGATCTCTGTCGTTCATCTCTTGACTTCATCTGCACAATAAGATCTCAATCGTTCATCGTTGTGTGAACCCCGTCCACCCATCTCTTCACTTAATTCCTCACGATATGATTTTCACCGTTCATCACTTCATTAACCTTGTTCGTCCATTTATTCGCTTAAGACCTCACGATACGATCTTCGTCATTCATTGCTTCATTAACCTTGTTCATCCATTTATTCGCTTAAGGCCCCGCGATAAGATCTCCATTGTCCATCTTCTGCTCATTGATTGATCCAACGGTCCCTAGGCGCTACTGCATCCCTATGTCCTCCTTTCACCAATTTCGATCTCCAACTACTTTTTCCACTTGAAAACTGATTTAGCTTAGTTTATTTGCTTGCACCTTAGGATAGTTTGATGCTCTTTACTTCTGCAACTTAGATAGTAGCCTTAGGATTAGTGATTGTTTTAGCAATTCTTCTTAGCATGGTTGTTTAATTGGTCAGTTAGGTTATGGTGTGGTTTATCATTACATGTTGTTTTCTTCAATACTGCAGTATAAGTAGCTCTCCCTTAGGATAGATCTACTCTTCTTCCATCAAAGAGTAAAGCTTATTCTGACCCTATAGAAGTCTGGCTTGGAACCCATGGGGTCTTTTGCCAGATGAGCAATGACAACAGGCAATACCTTCAATTTTACTTGTGCATATAGCACTATCACCTCCAAGTTTGTACGAACCTCGGGTTGATAACAAAAGCTGGTAGCCCTAGGAGTTGCAGCATTATTGTTGCAATCCCTGGGCTCATCAAAAAGCATGCAGAAAATTTTGAAACGTTTGAAGACATTCAGACTAGCCATTGTTCCTCTCAAGCCAAGACAATGTCAAAATATGACAGTGACTTAGTAACAACATTAAAGGGACCCACTGTCGGCCGGATAAATCGTTCTTGTGGACAAGACCAATCTCCCTAGTATCAACAGATATCTAGGAACAAGCAGGACAAGCAAATCTACCTTTCTCTAAATATATTGCGATTCATTAATAAAAACTAAGAGGTGTTTTAGACTCTACCTTAAGTCCAATGCTAGTTTGTGGCAGCCACGCTTCGACCGTCCGAAAGAGTTTCCTTTTGAGAACCTGCAATCACAAACAAGCACACATCAAATAACACCTACATAGCTAATATAATAAATCATATTCATCATGGTGATCAAGGAATCCATGAAAGAAACCATAAAACACAGCTTATTGAGAAAAATAAACTTGATTGTATTAACTTTGAAAATAGAAGAACTTTACAGCCTTTGGTGCCTTGATGTTGTACAAGCTCCTCCCAGGGTCTGAAACAGGAATCTCCTCTACTTTGACAAGCCTCACACTCTTCCAAATGAGATCAACAAGGTATGTAATCTTTCCTCACAAAATCTCAATTAGGAAGACTAAGTTCCAGTAGCATTTCACCTCAAAAATATTTAACTTTCAACCCCCTCAGTAACCAGCCCAATGCTTCATTTTATAGTGCAAAGAAAGGAGGTTACAGGTCCACCTATGAAGGGATAGAGTCCTCCTTCAAAGGGATAAGCTCCTCACATCAAGGGGTTAGCTCCTTAAGGTATGGGATGCATGAACCTTTAAGGAGCGAACTTGCCACCTCAAGATTCCTTCTAGAAGCTTCCAGAAATAACTCAAAGTGAGTTTTTAAGAATGTACTTGCGCCTTTTTGACTTTTACAGGGGTCCGCACCCATTACACAGAGACAGAGCAGTCAGGTACGCAGGGGACATGACCAGTAGGTGCGGGACCGCAGGTAATGCTAAGAGAAAGTGCGGAACCAGAGTTTTAGATACTTTTAAAAGCTTTCTCTTATTTTCAAGGCTTGACATGAAGAACTGAGGTTTAAGACTTGCAACGGAGGAAAGTATGAGTGATGATAGACTCACACCGATTGCAGAATGTCATGGTGACAATATTTTGTGCAACAGATTGCCCCCTAAAGTGCGAAGTCTATAATAGATGAAAATAGAAGTCTTTCATGTATGAAGAGTGAAGTACTTTATCATTTCAAGGATCATCCTGTGGACACCCCAGTCGGAACATGTACAAACATTCAATACAAAATATATATATCTAAACATATCATCGCTGAGGTAGGCATTCCCATGCTTAGATCAAAACTGACTATAAAACTAACTAAACTACTCTGATACAGGAATGATTTTGTAATACATCACAAGTATAGACATATGTAGACACAGTATGGGTGCAGCCATCTGTTTATGAATAGTCCATTGTATAATGAATAACAAAATTCCTCGCTGCCTCGATGGTGGAAACTAGATCTAGGGTCTTGATTTCTACTTCCCGAACTAGTACGATTCTATCCATGTGAATGAATGTGTCGAAGTCGAACATGGTAGAAACCACTTGATTACCAGTCAATGATGTGAACTGTTAACAAGTGTGAGAGAAACCACCAGTAATGTCAATGGCTCTCAAAGTACTTAGTACAATCCATGAAATGTGAATAGATGAGCTGATGTCGAACATATCATAGAATCCTTTGATCGAAGGTCAATGATGCAACCTGTCGTCGAAGGCGAGATACCTGCCATTAGGGCATGCAGATTCCAAGGTACTGTTGATTTCTAGATAATGAGCTGAAGTTGATAGAAAGCGATCCGTCGTAGGCAAGCCCACAGCATGAAATCATAGATCAAGTTTGAAGAAATATATTTGGCAAGGACTAACTCAGGGATGGTCAAGATGGATGACAGATATTTTGCAGATGAATGGTTTATTTGAATTGACCTCTTGAACACATAACGACATTGCAAATGGTTTGGTGACAATTGACCCAAAGCTAATACCCAGAAACCCGCTGAAGGCTTTCAATATGGTTTGATTAACTGTTAGGCAAAGGATTTCCCAACCTAGGTGAACAAAAGTGTCGTGTTCAAGAGTGGTTGAATGCTTTTCTAAAACACAAAGTATAACAAACAGGTTCACTTTTTCTCTCTTTTCCCCCACCATTTCTGGCAAGTACCTCTTCATTTTTGACAAGCTTGAGGAGGATAACATTTGCTTGGTTATAAGCTCATCCTTTGGATGAGTCCAACTTAGTTTAAAATTTGAACCCTAAGAAGGAGTGGTTCGTTCTTGTTTAAAATTGGACAGGTCCTTTACTGTTAAATTTTAACGAGTCCAGTATAGGAGAAACTCGGTGTTTTTCAATTTTAGGGAATCAGAAGAAAAACTTAAGAAAACTCCATGGTTGTCCTTTTTTGTAAATTTGTGTCCTCCAAGCCCAAAAAAGTATAAAATAATACTTGAGAGAACCACTTGACCATTACGATCAAGGAGTACTTTTCATAATTAGTGTCCCTGATCCGAAAAAGTAAAAAAGCGATCAAAGACATGTCGTTTTATAACCAATATCGAACTTGAAACGACAACAGTCCAGCAATCTTTTCATGTTTATGCGGTCAGAAAAGAGTTGTAAGTGGATCGTCCTTTTAATTCCGTTTTAACGAGTTTAAAAAGGAAAAACTCGGCAATCTTTTCATATTTCACAAGTCAGAAAAGAGCTTAAAGAGGACTCGTCCTAGAGGAACAAGTGGTATAAAGGGTAGCAACTGGTTCCGACAATGGAGGAACTGCTCAAAACATGTAATGGTTAAGAGGCTGGCTAATAAAACCACTCATAGATGCGGTCCCTCAGGAAGGGTAAACAACCAAGTGAAAGCATATGATCAGCCAAAGAGATGGGGGCGATGGAATGAAAACAACCAAGGCTCATCTAACAGAATTTAGCGGATAAAAACGACAATCACGAGATGTAAATCGGGTATGGGTTCATTTTTACACAAGCTTGAACCATAGAGAACTCTACTTGAATTCGGTTTCATGTTTACGCAAGCTTGAAACGAAAAACTATGCTTGTTATAGTTCGCATGCCCCCAACATAATGACGCAAAACGAGGTACATGCCCCCCAAGCTTCATTGCATTCAACGAGGTGGATGGAATGAAGGTTCACTTTTGAGATCTTGGAAAGACAGGGAGTTGTTTCATTTTTTAATGAGGTTGACACAGGAAAAGAACTATCCTCAAAACCCTTGTTTCATTTTTTAACAAGCTTAACACAAGACAAGGAACTATGCTCATGACATCCAGTTTCATTTTTTTTAACGAGGTTGAGACAGGAACAAAATATCCTTGTGGATTCCTTGTTTCATTTTTTAACGAGCTTGACACAAGACTAGGAACTATGCTCATGACTCCTTGTTTCATTTTTTAATGAGGTTGAGACAGGAATAAAACTATCCTCGCAGCAGCCTATTTCATTTTTTAACGAGGTTGATATAGGAAAAAACTATCCTCGCCAACTGATTATGGATTCCAACTAGAAGAAAGACATGTCAATGGACACACCTTGATTATGGCTTCCAAGAGGTCTTCATCAGAAGGAAGAATAGTTCTCTGGAAGGAACACATGTCAAGGGACTCAAAAGGGATAAGAACATCACGTTCAAGTAATCCCATAGAGTTTTCCATGTCAATTACCGGATCTAAATCAAAGGAAGATGAGCAAACAGTGAGAGGCTCAATTACATCGATAATTGAAAACATGGGACCGGTTGCCATATAATTAACCGGTGGCTGGGTAGATACCACTTTAGAATCAGGAACATTTAGGGGTGTCAAATTATTGGTAGTTGAAACAAGACTAGGGAACGAAAGCTGGTCTACAGTCACAATATTTCCATAGTGAGGGAAAGACATCACACGAAAGAGTGTCGATACGACAGCTTTCATTGCATAAACATAGTCTCGCCCAAGGAGTAATTTGAAATCCAAGGGACCTCGAACTACCATAAGATCAATACAGACAGTTTTACCTTCCAAGGTTATAGCAAACTTAGGAAGGATCCCTAAAGGTTCACTAATGGTTCTGTTAAAAGCTTTCAGATTCTGCGTAATAGGCACAAGCTAAGGGGAACCCAAAGCTTTCCAAGCAATTGAGGATAAAATACTAACAGAAGCACCTTCATCTACCTGTGTGCGGTGTATGTCCCTACCACTAGCCTTGACAATGATTTGGAAAGGGATGGAGGAAGGAAGACGAGGTTCTGTCAGTCTATTCCAATCAAAGGAAAAGACCTCAGTACTTGGAGGGGGTTCTGTAGAAATAGGTGAAATTCCCCCCAGCGTAGAAGAATATGATGTAACAAGAAGAACTTAAGCGGTATGAAGTTCAGTCTCTAAAGGGAGAGTGGGATCGACGGAATGTGAAATTGAATCAACCACTTGATCAACTAATGGATCATCAACCTGAGTGATATGAGTTTCACTCTCCATTGGAAGAGTCGGATTGAATGTACTTGAAATTAGATCAATCACTCCGTCAGTTGACGGTAGGTTGGGAGAAAGTTTATGGTAACCAGTTGGAAATTCTTGTTGTGGAACAGTAAGGTTTTCCAACAATTTTGAGGCTTCATCTATGTGAGGGCAAATGTGAGTTTGATGACACCCTTTGCATAACTTACAAGGAAACCTAACTTTACCCTTTTTCCCAGGAACCTGACTATCACTGGTTGATGGATCAATGGAAAGTTGATGAGATTTTTCTGACCATACTTCCAAGACCTTTGGAATACCAGGACAATTGATAAGGAAGTGGTCACCCTTACAAAGCCTGCAAGGGTATTTGGGTTTACGATGCATGTTGGGGGTTTCCTCAACACAACTAACACTTACAGCCATGGTTGGTTGGTTGACTTCTTTCTTATCTTGCTTCGTCTTCTTCTTCTTCTTCCCTTTCTTCTTCTTCTTCCCTTTCCTCTTCTTCTTAGCCACCTGGTTACTAGCGTCAAGGCTTTTACCAAGCGAAGAGGAAGAAATGGGGGAAGAAATATTAGGCGAAGAAGGGTAAAGGGTCAACAGAAGGTTGGTGATGTTGAGATGGTGAACTCTATTGAGGTGAAGCATTCGGTTGAGGTGGAACAATTGGAGTATTTGGGGCCAACGAAGTTGAAAATAACCATATCGGTAAACCTATTGTAAATCCAGGTAATGACAAAGTAGCCATATAAGGAGGATCAACATTTCCAAAGCAAGGAAAAGTACTAGGATTCTCGTTAAGAGGGGTTCCTTGGTTGGTAAATTCCGGAACAGTTTCCATTATATTCAATTTCAGTGAATTTTATTAACAATTTAAAACTAAAATTAACAATTCACAATTCACATCTATGGTCTTTAAATGTAAAAACAAACAAATTAACACGCGCTATCAAATCTAGGAGTCAAACCACACACAAATAGTAACTTCCCGTACTAAAAACACTAGTTGGTGATGAAATCCAACTTAGTAGAAATTTAATACAGAAAGGGTGGTTGGAACAGTTACCCCGAAAACCTGCTTAATGAAATATACTGGCACAAGTTTCTTCACAAAACCATCTCGAGTGAATAGAACCCCCCAGAGAGTCCAAGTGAGTCTAGTCGACGTCTGTTCCAAGTATAGTGGGATATTCCCTCCACCGTCACCTTAGGAAAGAATCCTATAAATTATGGCCACTAAGGTTACCAACATAAACAAATATACCTGGGGGAACAGTCTACGATCCGATACACACGCAAGGGCAGAGTAACAAAGCTCAATCCCCTTGAAGGCTCCTTGAAATAATCCAAGGTTTACCAACAAGTGACCCCAGGCTCCTCGACAATGGTCAATCTGAGGTTTACCATCTTTAATAGGTGTATATCTACTATCGTTCCCAATGAGGAAGGATTGATTACCTCACTAGTTCAGATATGATCTCGTGCTTGACTCCTTTAGGAGGAGCTTCCCAGAGCATACATGCAACAATTGGAATTTTTCCTACTGCGAGATTGACTACTTGTTTGTTTTACTGTCTTGGAGAGTTAACTAAAACCTATTCCAAGACACTAGCCTAAGCTAGATTGGTGGAAAGAGCCCTAAAAATGTAAAAATTACTAGATGAATTCTAATTAAGCACTATGTTATTTAGGTCGTTATTACTCAAAAGGGTAAATGGATATGAAACCAATGGTGTTATGACCCGACCCAAAACTGAATGCAATCGAATATGATAATGTAATATTTTCAATTCAATGAATCCTAACTAAAGTAAGGAGAGGGTTTCCATTCACTTCCAACAATGCAAAAATTGATCACTAAGAGAAAATATAACAAATTCTCTAATGCACTAATTTCATCAAGAAAAATTAATGCAAATCAATTCCAAAACAGTTTTTTTATTTTTATTTTTGTGTGTTAAAAACAAGCATAAAAATATGTAAATCCAAATCAAAGAAAACTGATCTAAATCTACGATTGATTTTTCAGAATGTAAACTATGCAATTGTAATCTATGCACAATTCACTTGAAAAGTATGCAAATGTAATCTATGCACATTTTTCATTCATATTCTGAAAATGAGAATTCTAATTATGCAAATGTGATCTATGCAAGAGAATTCTCAAACACAAGATGATTCTAATGTAATCTAAGAATCAATCAAGTGCAATTCAAGAAAATTGGGTGAGACTTCCAAAGATCAAAAAATAAAAACACTCAAAGGCGATTAACACTCATACACAATTTGGGAAATGTTTTTGCAAAAACAAAAGCAAAAAGATGCAAAAATTGTGAAAAGACTGAGACAAACCTCCAAGTAATGACCAAAGGAAATCAAATTAAGAATTTCTCAAAAAAGAGACTCAAAACACCCAATTAACCTAATGGAGATTGATGAGATGAAGAATTTGTTGAAAGAAACTCATAAACAAGGCTTTTTGACAGAAAAATACAGATCTGGGTAGATGCTAAGAATCCTAAATAAAACCTAAACCTAACTGGACAAAAACATTTTAGGTTTCTCAAAAATTTTGACAGGGTCTGCAGGCTTCCAGTAGAACCAGATGCAGTACCGCTCTGTGTACTAAAGGAGAGTGTGGAGATGTCCGCACTGTCTTGTAAAAAGAAAGTGCGGTCCTCTTCAAAATTTCAGAAAAAAAAAAACAAAAAATACTCCAGATCCTAAAAACTACCCAATCCCACACACATCAAGCAAAAACCAGAAACAAGAAAGTGTTTCTCAAGTCAAAGAAAAGGACAACCAAAAACCAAATTCAAGTCCCCAGTGGAGTCGCCAATTTTTCAGCCGGATAAATCGTTCTTGCGGACAAGACCGATCTCCCTAGTATCAACAGATATCTAGCAACAAGCAGGACAAGCAAATCTACCTTTCTCTAAATATATTGCGATTCATTAATAAAAACTAAGAGGTGTTTTAGACCCTACCTTAAGTCCAATGCTAGTTTGTGGCAGCCACGCTTTAACCGTCCGAAAGAGTTTCCTTTTGAGAACCTGCAATCACAAACAAGCACACATCAAATAACACCTGCATAGCTAATATAATAAATCATATTCATCATGGTGATCAAGGAATCCATGAAATAAACCATAAAACACAGCTTATTGAGAAAAATAAACTTGATTGTATTAACTTTGAAAATAGAAGAACTTTACAACCTTTGGTGCCTTGATGTTGTACAAGCTCCTCCCAGGGTCCGAAACAGGAATCTCCTCTACTTTGACAAGCCTCACACTCTTCCAAATGAGATCAACAAGGTATGTAATCTTTCCTCCCAAAAGCTCAATTAGGAAGACTAAGTTCCAACAGCATTTCACCTCAAAAATATTTTACTTTCAACCCCCCTCAGTAACCAACCCAATGCCACCTCAAGATTCCTTCTAGAAGCTTCCAGAAATAACTCAATGTGAGTTTTTAAGAATGTACTTGCGCCTCTTTTACTTTTACAGGGGTCCGCACCCATTACACAGAGACAGAGTGGTTAGGTACGCAGGGGACATGACCAGTAGGTGCGGGACTGTAGGTAATGCTAAGCGAAAGTGCGGAACCAGAGTTTTAGAGACTTTTAAGGGCTTTCTCTTATTTTCAAGGCTTGACATGAAGACTGAGGTTTAAGACTTGCAACGGAGGAAAGTATGAGTGATGATAGACTCACACCGATTGCAGAATGTCGTGGTGACAATATTTTGTGCAACACCCACAAACTTGGAAAAAGGTAGATCCCACAGCAATGCACTGGCAGAGAACATAACACAACACCAAGGAGACTAAAGGACCTCCAGAAATCAAAACAAAGGTATGAAACCCCTCATATGTTTCTATTGTAGTAACACAGGAAACTTTGTCTCCAAGTGTCCAGAAAGGAAAAATAAGGTGCAACAATAGAAGTGGAACGCGCTATTTTAGCCACAGTCATGAGTTACTAAGAGAAATTCTAAAAGTCATGCACATAGAGCATTTTCCCCTCAAAGGAAATATTTTCAATGGCTCAATAGCAGCAAAAGAGTTTTATTCCAAGAAATTGGACAAGTAGAAGATTTGGTAAGAAGTATAATTATGTTGCCCCCTTCTTGAATAACGATGAATGCTACTAGTGTAATAATTATGGGCACGAAACAACCACATGCAAATTTCGCAAGAAATCCTTCTTTCAAAACACTACAATAAAGGCATGGACTATGACAAAAGCCAACAAGGAAAACTGCATAGGAGATATTTTAGCACTCTTAAGAGAGGCGGATCGGATGGTGCATGGAAGAAACATACAATAGTGTTTGGTTTTGAAGATAATCAACAAATATTTAACATATTAGAGTCTGAAATTCCTGTAGTTGATCTCTCTTATATAACTTACAACAAGAGGAGACTCCAATAAGTTAAAAGGAGCAGCATCAACCCTAATAGATCTCCAAAGGAATATAGTCAAAAAAAAAAGAGTGGTATGTATGCTCAAACAATGGAAAAAAGTCACCCGATCAAGCAAACCAATGCAAGAAATAATCTCATGTCCAAGTGTGGAAGAAAAAGGAAGATAATTTACTCAGGGGGAGTAGATCCCTTGCTCTTTTTCATTGAAAAGAAGAGGTTGGATTCAAGGGAAGCCAAAAAGTTCAAATGCAATGAGAAGAAAGGAAAATGCCAAGGAATACATCTAAAGGATAAAGGGAAGTATGCCAATTTATGTTGATTGCTAATTAGTGTGGTTGATTAAATGTTTTTGTCAAATCAGATTGGTGATGATATGTTTATTTCTTAAGTTTATTTAGAAAGTTTTGTTTACAGATTCATGATTGGGAGTATACTCAATTCAAGGTTTGAGTATCAAATCACTCATAGTCGGTATCATTAATTGGTATCATTTGTTTGCTACAAGACAGAGGTAATCATGTTTGTTGCAAAATGGATTGATGTTATAATGTTGTTTTATTGCTAATTGGTATCATGTATTAGATTTGTGGTAAAAGGAGCATGATCAGAGGATGAGAAAACTATGTTATCAAGTGCTCAACAATTGTTATCAATGGCATCAATTCAGCACTTTGCATCATTTCAACACTTGGTATCAAAGGTACTGTCAATTGGTATTTACATTCATTGGAATCTTTGTCAGAGTGTGGTGTTCATGTTGTTTTTAAGTCCAAGTGTTGATTTATATGACTATTTTTCATGATGATTCAAATCTGTCATGGTGATTATGTTGCCATTAGAAGTCTACCAGGTGAAATACAAGCTGAGTTGTTGGTCTGGGCATGCATTGATGATAGTTCCTCTATGCTTGTCAAAAGTGTTGTACTTTGTTGTTCATCAGCTGACAATTGATGGTGTCATGAATAGGAAAGGTTTTTCATGTTGCTAGAGGTCAGGTGTATGTGTCTAGGGAGGCACTATTATGAATGTAATCATAGTTAAGGCTCAGGCCAACAGGAATTATTTCTCATGGCTTAGTTGCACAAACATGTGTTGTTTCAACAAGAGATCCATCTTTCCTGCTTAATGCAGAGATTGGGTGTAATTACTCATTCCCATTCAACACAATATTATTCATAGAAGAGAGAGGAAGTTTCTTGATAAGATCAGAGGCACCTGAGGTTTTAAGCATAAGAAGAATCAATTGGCAGGTCCACGGGATCAAAAGACAGAGGGAGATTGTTGATAGGGGGAGTATGTCAGTATATTTTCCATTGATGTCAAAGGGGGAGAAGTAATTTTAATCAAACAAAATATGGTAAATAACCTCATACAAAGAGGGAGAAGGACCTCCAACAAAACATAGAGAGAAGCATCAAAGACAAATAAGAGAATTACATGTGTCTTTGCTTGATCATTGGGAATGATGTTTTGTTTGATCTTGGTGTTGTCATCAATGCCAAAGGGGGATATTTTCGTAAATATGTTGTCATTGATGGCAAAGGCAAAGGTAAAGGCAATGGAAAAGATTGGCAAAGGAAAGCAATGGCAAAGGTGGTAAAGGAAAAGCATGGCAAAGGATCATCCATGAGAAGATCAACATGGTAGCGAGAAGGGGCATAGACTTTGAAGATATTTCTTGTGTTGTAGATCATCTCATATGCAAGTGAAACCCACTTAGATGGGAAGAGCTCTAGAAAAGCTTTCCATTGGTATGCAAAAGTTTGAAAATGACGTCATGGATCGAGAGATAGAGCCAGTCAAAATTGACTTGACTCAAGTCAAAGTTAGCATAGTCAAAGAGGTGGTTGGAGACACTTTGCCAAGTTTGGAAACGTACCTAAACCCAACAGGAGAGTTAGTAGAGCAGTCAAAAGGTGGATCGGGCATACATGGCATTAGCAGCAAGGCAGCAAGAAGCATTTTTATTGGGTGTTGGTGGAGCCCATCCGGCGAAGTTACCCTAGCAGTATGATAATGGCATATAAACGTCACGATGTATGGAGCGGGATGATGCAATCATATGACGCCATCCCGGTAGAGGTATAGCCCAGTGGTATTCACCCCAATGCAACCCTTTTGGTGCACAAAAGGAATGGACTAGGAGACTAGTGTCGGGACACAACATCAAAACGTCATCAAATGGGAAGCGAGTAGAGGAGCCCACTTGATAGCCTCTCCCATCAAAGGAATCCCGATGGGTATGAACCTAAAATATTGTTTAGGGAGTACACGGTTAAGCACTGGGAGATAGGCATAGGGCACACGTGGTAGGATTCTAACAGGCCTACAGATGATAGTCTTTTCAGGACTCGAGGCGTCGGGAGGTGGTTTCCCATACCACTGATTGCATAGATCAATGGCGAAGATCCTCCTCGGGATCTCTCCTCCCAAAACCACACACCTCCTTGGAGTGGTGTCAAGGAAGGATTTTTTGAATCCAATGGTTTTTAATTAAGAAATTGGTCATAAAACCAAGGTCTCAGGAACCCTTTCTCTCTCCTCTTCAACAAGATAGCTGGTAGCATACAATTGGCCCAGATGATGCAAGTGATGATGTCAACATATGCTAATCATTACTGGACATGTGGCATACATTTTTGGCATTTTCGGGCACCCAAAAGGCCAATTTCTAGGTGACACATGTCACCAAGAATTTTTTGACACTTGGCGCAAGTGACATCAGAATGATGTCATCCCGCTGGATGGAGCCCGATGATTTGCTAACAATGCACAGAGAGGTAGCATCGGGAAGTGGCAGTCGGGACATGTCAAGAATTGACAAGTTGGTAGAGTGGAAAAAAATGAGATTAAGGTCGAGAGGACCCCACATGACAACGCATCCCAAAGGTATGGAGCCTGGAGGTTTTATAAAGGGCACATAAACAAAATTGTCGGGATAGGGAGAGTTATGGGCTAAGCACACGCATGGGGTTCCATGCAAAAATTAAAGACCAAGGGCACAAAGGTTTTGCAAAGGAAATAAGTCCGCATAGGGCGAAAAGCAAGCTAAACACCTAGAGGTTTGGGCCTGAGGTCACAACAATGGTCCTATGGCAAGAAAGTAGGAAGGTGCTAGTGAAAAAGGTACTAAGGCCAAAATCAACAAATTTGGTAGCATTTTTAAAATAAAATAAAAGGTTCGTGAAGGTCTATTTTGGTAGCATTATAATAAATCATGTGGGCTTTGGCATGAACAAGTCAGAAACTTTTGATATGTGATTGTTCAATGGTGGAGTTTGGCAGTGAAGCCAAACATAACAACAGAGAAAAGTTCTAAATGCATGAATAGGATAACAAACAGTTAAAAGGAAAATTCGATAGTTTTGACAAATTTGAAAATTCACCAAAATTGGAAAGTCCTGGCCAAATTTTGTTAAAAGGGCAGAATGCTAAAAATAAGCAAAAAACAACAATTTGATCAGAGTTTGAATTTAAACATGAGATTAAAGATTGAAGACTTGAAGAGCAGATCCAGAAGACTAAATTGAACAAAACAAAAGAAAAAATAAGAAATCCATGTAGCAGATCAAAGAGCAATATAACTAAAGTCCAATTCTAAAAATATCAACCCAAAATTCTTTAAAAGCAAAATTTGAGTAACCGAGTGTGTGGTAGAGTGTGTGGATTAGAGGTTATTGGTGTAGCGTGATGCATAATGATGGTACACATTATAGGTCTATCAAAGACCAATCTTGGTATTTGAAAGGTGTTTTAGAGATGTAAAGAAGTGCATTGGTGATTGGTTTTGATGCTGCTAGTTCATATAGTTTGGTGATGTGTTTAGTAATGAGAAATTGTTGAAGGTGATCTTGTTGGTGATTTGTGCTGTAATGAGAAATTGCTAAAGGTAATCTTGTTGGTGATTTGTTTAGTAATTGGATTTTATTAAAGCTATGTAAGGTGGCTTTGGTGAGTAACTACAGTGAGAAGATTTATTTGTTTATGACATATTTGGCCTATTGGTTCTAGTTTGAAAATGGAGGAAAGATGGATGAACAGGGCCAACAAGTGGTAGCTTGCAGATCAGGGGTTGAATCTCCTTCTAGTGGGTATTAGTAAATGTTTATGGGCAAGAGTCCCTTCCAATGAGTGTTGGTAAACGAGCAGGGGCAACAATCCCTTTCAGTGGTAACTGATAAACGAGCAAGGATAGAAGTTCCTTTCAGTAGCAGTTGAAAAACCTACAAGTATTTTCTTATGGGGCATTAAAGTAATCAAGTTGAAGCTTGTATTAAAAGGAAGATTGGTGTCTTGGGTATATGTTGCTCATGTGCTTATGATGTTATGTTTTACATGATTGTGTTGTGTTGCTAATCCATGAATAATTTCTAAAGTGATTGAAAAGTATAATTTGTGAAAATTTGTATAATTTGGCCACACTACTTATTCACCCCCCCCCCCCCCAGTAGTGTCCTGGTTTCCTTTGTTTTTAGCACTCTTTGTTTTTCCTTAAATAGTTGGTGGGTGGAGGTGGGCGAACCTTTGGAATCTCTATTTCAACTAGCAATTGGAGTTTAATCCCTTGAGCAAAAGTCCCCTCAATCTTTGGAATCTTTCTCGGGGGTGATAATTGCAAGTAAGAACTGGTTGCATCTTTTCTATGGTTGGGTAGAGAGTTGTTGTCCCAAGCTTAGTTGCCCACCTTCAATTTCAATTCAAGATTAGTTTCTTCATATTTATCATGTGTCATGAAATTTATGTTTATACTATTAAACTAATCCTATATTGATTGCATGAATGGTGCATGACTCTTCTGTGGTTAAAAGAATGAAGTTCTGATGACTCTTAGTATACGAATGTGGATAATGACTCCTTGTGACTATGGTTCTTTGCTAATGTGCTCTATGGAGGGAAATGATATATATATATATATATATAGATGCAAACATCACTCAATTGAATTGTTAAACTTTTGGGCTTAATGCCTAAACTACTTAGCCATGGTCACTCACAATATGTTATGTTAATAGAATGAAGATTAAATACTACAGTCAGATTTCCCTCTGTAATATTAAATAGGTCTTAATGTTGGAATGCTTACCTTGAACCTATTTGTTGTACATAGAACTATGCCTTAAGCCTGAAAAATAAAATATGTGCCTACATATTCATATGGTAAGGCCATGACCTGTTATTAAAACCATTTTAGTTATGGGAATGAAGCATAATTGTAGTCACAATAAGGAAAAAACCCCATAGTGCTAGGTTTTTGCAGAAGCCCCTATAAAAATAACCCAAAAATATGTTTCTAACAGAGTTCACTAGCCGAGTTGGGCGGGAAGATGTTTTAGAAGATGTTTTTTAATGGTGCATTTGTAATACGCTAATTCACCGATGCATTACTATAAATAGACGCACTGGTGCATAACAACATATGGTGCATTTTGGTAGAGTTATTTTTATAGAAATAAAAAAATAGTGGTGCGCCAAGTAAATAAGGTGCATTGATGCATATACTACTCGATAGCACTGGAAAAGGGTTTTAAAAAAAATGTCATTTGTAAAATTCATTTTTCCCAGTCTGGCGCTATACTTTCAAGACAACCTGGTGCTAAACCGGTATATGAACACTTCGGTGCATAAACGATATGGTGCAACATTGTGTGGTTTTTAATTGAACTAAAGGCCTCAGTGCTTAATAGAAAATGGTGCATCGTTGCAGGATTATTTTTTATACAAAGTGTGCTACATTTATAATACGCACAAGTGCATACACGATAATGTCATGAAGCATCGATGTTATCCCTATTTACGAAAGCCTTGGTGCGTAAACAACATGGTGCACATGGAAGAGTTTTTAATTTACAAATGGTGATACTCTTTGTGTAAAACAAGCATCGGTGCAGTTAATAGAATTGTATGCCCGGTAACAGAAAATATCGCACTGTGGCGGGGTTGTTCTTAATTTATAACATATATGGATTAAAAAAATCATAATTTATACATTTTGGACACTATATGTATGCATTGTTAAAATAATCCTTTATCATGTAGCCTTATCGCTTATTATTACCAAACTTTTGTATGGTATATTCTTGTCATCATTGCGTTAAATATTGATTGAAAACTATTTATATAAAAAACTCAAAACCTAAAAAAAATTGATTGCACTCTTTTCTAAATTTTCAAATCACTTTAGACTTTATGGTTTGACATGCAAATGGTTAATCAATTTGGAATCTTGGTTTATTATTGGGAGACTCACCACTGTGTCCTCAAACTTTGATCGTATTCAACTTGTAGTGGAATCTTATTGTGAGGCTAGAGATGATGTCCTCCAAATTTGAAAAAGATGTTGAATCACATACCCTAACTATTTGATCGTTTTTTTATCAATGAATTTTGTTTTAAATTTGTGAGGAAATTGTCTAAATTGTAATTGGGTATAATTTGTGTGTTTTCGAAGGTGCTAAATATATTTTGTATATTAAAATTATATTGAGAGACATAATTTTATTGTAAATTATATTTTCAAAATTAAAAAATAGAAATCAAATAGCTAAATTGGGCAAATACACAAATCTAGATAATATTTGAATATTATTCGATAACACCAGATAAAGGTGAAATTTAAAGCCATTCCCTTCTCCGTTTGGAAATTAAAAAAACATGTGCTCATCTAGACACATTAAACAAAAAAATCTTTCGATCTGCACCTTGATTTATCTAACCACATCGACTCAAATCTCTGGTCTAGAATCGATGGGTGCTCAGCATTGAAAGCCCTTAAAATTGAACAATGGAAATGTGTGAAACTTAACCTAAAATTTGAGAAACTAAATAACCCTACTAGCATTCCTTCACTCTCCAGGGTTAACCATGCACAAGTCTCCTTTTTCAACTCACTCGTTTCAGGTCCTGTTCGTGGTAACACCGCTAGCCAACCCACACCAACGATAACTGCAACCGTAGCTGCTCAAACAAACGTAGTACAAGGGGAAGCGAATGGTTCTAAAGTTTGCATGGAAATCAAGCTAAACGAAGAGGTTATTGAACGAATGTATGATTATCCCTCCAGCCAGCACGCTGCCCAACCGATTGTTGCTTCCACTATGACTCAAAAGACGACACAGGAAGCTACAGCTGAGGATGGAGCTGAAGCCAGCAGAAATTCCACGGAACACTTTACTGATGTCTCCAGCTTTATGATAGCACAGAAGGATGATGGACAGGTTTCTGGATGTCCCTCAAGCCATCATGTGACCCAACCTGCTGTTGTATCCACTCAAAATATGCAGCAAGATCAAAATAAACGGGACGAAACGCTGCAAGTTGAAGTTATAGCTGAGGTTAAAACTAAATCTATGGAATATTATGTTGATATCTCTAGCTATATGAGAGTGTAGAGGTCTTCAAGGATTGGTTTAGAAGTCATCAATGTCATAGAAAGCAGCCACAGCACAACCCTACCGGATGTTGCAGCTACAGATACAATTCAAGAACCGATGCAATCTTCTATGGAGCGCAATGGGAACACAGATGAGCACAAAAACAAGAATGACAAGATGGGAACAACAATAATGATACCCACCTCGAAAAACAAACATGTCGTGAATTTTTCCAGCAACCAAATTGAGCATAACACTCTTAATCTCCTTGAAAAAGGATTGAATTTCGCCATTTCCCCACGCACCATTCCCAAAGAAGACATTCTTTGCAACATTGAGTATGGGATCAAGGAATTACCTGACAACATTAAAGAAACTATCAGACAGGACTGTTCCATCATCCTCAGAAAATCCCACCCTCCCAAAAGCAACATTTCTAAACAAGAACATCTAGCACTCAAAACCTTAAACCAAAACCCTGATATTGTGGTCCTAAAAGCTGACAAAGGTGGTGCAACTGTCATCATGAACACAAACGATTACAATGAAAAGATGATAGACCACCTCACCAACAGTGGTTGTTACATTAAATTAAAGAAGAATCCCATAAAAAAGATCTCCAGAAATATACAAAATCTGATAAAAACAAGTAGAGAGCATAACATTAAAAATCTAATAGAAAACAACCCCTACACCCCTAGGATCTATGGAGCCCCGAAGATACACAAAGAAGGTATCCCCATAAGACCCATTGTCAATACCATAGGAGGTCCCACTTACCATCTGGCAAAATACCTGGCTAAGAAACTTAAACCTCTAGTTGGTAACACAAGTTCCTTTGTCAAAGACTCCACCCACTTCATCAATGAGATTAAACATTTAAACCTTGATTCAAATGACATATTAGTCAGTTTTGATGTTAAATCTCTCTATACCAACATTCCCATAGATGAAGCCATGAAAGTGGTCCACAAAATCACAAACCCTGACACAGCCAAATTAATTGAAGTTTGTCTCAAATCAACTTTCTTCAGCTTTAAAGATGAAATTTATGAACAAACTTGCAGTGTAGCCATGGGATCTCCTCTATCTCCTATCATTGCTAATCTCTTTATGGAGGATTTTGAAACTAGAGCCATTGAATCTTCCCCATTAAAACCCAAACTTTGGAAGAGATTTGTAGATGACACTTTCATTATTTGGCCTCATGGTAAAGAAAAATTAATCAATTTCTTACAACACCTAAACAGTCAATCTAATTCTATCAAGTTTACGATGGAAATGGAGGAAAATGGCAGCCTCCCCTTTCTTGACATCCTAATCAATAGAAACCAAGATGGTACCATATCCCACCAGGTCTATCGTAAGAAAACCCACACGGAACATTACCTACATGCCAACTCTCACCACCATCCATCCCAAAAAATTGGTGTTCTCAACACTCTGGCGACCAGGGTTGTACGTATTTCGGATCAGGATCACTTTGAAAAAGAGAAGAACCATCTTATGAATGTATTCAAAAAGAATGGATACAATAGACACCAAGTGATCAAGGCCTTTAAGAATGCTGAGAATCCCAAAAACAAACAACCTCTAAATGATCATGTAGGCAAGGTTCACCTCCCTTACATATTAGGCACAACAGACAAAATTGCGTACATTTTGAAAAAGAACAATATTAGAACCACCTTCAAACCCATGAATACCATCAGCACTTGCCTAAAATCGGTCAAAGATCCAGTTGATCCCAAATGCCATAAAGGAGTTTACATGATTCCTTGTTCATACGTGTTTTGGAGAATTTGGTATCTACGAATAAATACTAATTCCCAAGATAAGTAGCCATATCTAGAACAACAGTTTAAAGAACTTTAGCCTTTACCTATAAGCAATAGATAAGACAAAGAAGATGATAATACCTACTTGTAGTTTCGCTTTCCTCTTGTCTCCTTTGAATCGATCCTGTCACTCCTTCCCGTACTTAACACACTTGAGAAGTACCTGTAAACATCAACATAAGACAAAGAACTGATCAAAGCAAAAGATTTGTTGAATACAAGTAAATGGAATCAGATACATTCACACATATAAGCATCATATAATAAGATAAGCATATGGGAAAAAGGTTCAAATACTTTATTGAATAGAAGAAGGAATTACAAACATCAAGTTTGATTCGAAGTCACTCCTCTAGCTTTGGTTCCATCCACATCACATCATAATCATGACATTCTAGCAACATAACGACATTTACAATAGTCTCAAATATCAAACTAGCATTATCTCCTTACAATCATCAAAGTCTAGCCCCTGATCACTTAGATGAGTGGTCAATTTATAGGGAGATGAAGGAGGTTTTGTCATAAATGGTGGTATTGAATGGCCTTCCATATTTAGAATTAGTTCCATGGAGGAAAGGATGAGAGGATAGGATGCATCTTAACTCATTCCTCATCCATTTTCGAGTTCATAGGAGTTGATAAGTGAGGGAACCTTCTAGATGACTCTAAAAGATAAGAATATTCCCCAAACCCTTTGTGAATTTCGCTAAACTCGCCTAGCGCAGGTGAAAGGAAGCCTAAGTGCTCTACAGAGCACCTTGGCATGGACTTAACTGCTCTATAGCACGCCCTTACATGGGCCTACCTGCGATGGTCCCTCTGGAGGCCATTTCTAGATGTCTTCAAGTCATGAAACTATCCAAGAAGGAGGCATTCAAAGGGGTGACTTGTTTCGGGCATGTAGCAACTGAAATTAGGGTTTGATGAGCCCTAAAAACACTGATCTAGATGATGGGATTGATGTGCCCAAATGGATCTGTAATAGTTGCCCCCTAAAGCATAAATTCAGAAAAATTCCAATGTCAAATGAAATGCTTTACGATGTGATGAGGAGGTTTCGAAGTGGAAGGTGACCTGCATCAATTACCATACATATATCATGATTTTTTATTTTTACATGAATCGTTGAGGGAAGGCATACCCATGCTCAACTTATAAACTTTCATTACATGTACATAAACAGTCATCTACAGATATAGACCCATGATTGGAATGACTATCAATGTAAAGCCATTGTACATATGATTTAGTACTCTTAAAATCACAGCCTGGATGGATGAAACTAGATCCAGGGTCTTCTATCTCGTTCAATCATTCGCTCAAGTATGAATCTAACCATGTGAATATGTGATCTGAAGTCGAACATGGGAAGACACCATCTGATTACCAGCCAATGATGTAAGTTGTTAACATATGCGAGAGAAATCACCGATAATGATAATGATCCTCAAGGTACTGTAGTACATTCTGCACGGTGTGAATGGATGATTTGATGTCGAACACTATACAAAGTCTTTCAATTGAAGGCCATTGATGTCAACCTATCGCCGGAAGCGAGAAACCTACCATTGATGTATGCAAGCCTCAAGGTACTAGAAGGGTTGTTCTAAGTCAACTTCTTAGATAATGAGTTGATGTCGACAAGAAGTGACTCGTGGCAAGAGGCTCTTGATGTATCCCACATCAACGACATGAAACGAGTGTAATGATTTTGGAGATGGAATTTGATTGACGACACAAGGTTCAGGAATGGCAGTCATGAAAATCAAGGTTTATGGTATTGCAAAGGATGAATTTTGACTAAATGACTTCTCTTGAACATGTCGGCGACAGAAATGAATTGGTAGCATTGACCCAAAACAAAGTGATGGATGGTATGATAGACCAATGGTGTAATAACCATCAAGCTAATAACCCAACCCAAATAGTCGGTGATGGAGTGAAAGTGTCATGTTCAAGAGCGACCTACTACCATAAAGTGGTTTTCCCCTTTTTCCCATTCTCCCCAATCATTACTGACCAGTACCTCTTTATTTTTATCAATCTTGAGGAGGATAACATATGCTTGTTGTATAATTCCACCCTTCGGGTGAATCCATTGCTATGTGATGTTTTAATGAATCTAGCGATGGTGAAACTCAGTCTTGTCTAGATGGACAAGTTTGTCGCTATTTGATGTTTTAATGAGTTTAATGACAAAGATAGCTCAGTCCTTTTCATGTTTAGAGAGATTGAAAAGGGACAAAAAGAAAACTCCACAAGTTCTTTTTCGTTAATTTGTATCTCAAGCCCGAAAAGCATAAAACAGTACGAGAGAGAACCTATTGACCATGTTCGGTCAATGTATTCCTTTTTCGTAAGTAATCTATCTTAGTCTGGAAAAGGGTTAAACTTATACTAAGTAGATGCCATTTCCAATCCATTAACGAGCTGAAAAGGACCTACGCTTGGCAATCTTTTCATATTTCGAGTCTGAAAAGAGCTTAAAGAGGACTCCGCTTTGAGCAATGAGTGGTGTCTAGGATAGAAACTGGTTCCGGTGATGTTGGAACTTCTCAAAACATGTTGACTTATGTGAAGAGGCTGGCTAATAAGACCACTCATTGCAATTGTTCCTCAAAAAGGGTAAAACAACCAAGTGAAAGCGTATGATCGGCCAAGCAGATAGTGACGATGGAAGGAGAAAAACCAAGGCTCAAATAGCGGAAGAGGTTGATAGAATGGTAATGACGAGGGTTAAAATGGAAATGGATTCATTTTTAGACAAGCTTGAACCATAAGGAACTATGCTTGTATTCAGTTTCATGTTTACATAAGCTTGAAACGAAAAACTATGCTTGGATTCAGTTTCATTTTTACATAAGCTTAAAACTAAGAACTATCCTTGAATTCAGTTTCATTTTTACACAAGCTTGAAACGAAGAACTATGCTTGAGATTGGTTTACATGCCCCCAGCATGATGAAAGGGAGAGTCTCTTGTAATTAGATGGAAGTCGTTGCGGTGAAGCAGGACAGTTATCCAACACCTTTTTGACTTCATCAAGATAGGGGCAAAGGTGAATGGGGTGATTCCCTTCACATAACATACAAGGAGACTTAACTTTACCACTAGGTGCATGCCCCCCAAGCTTCATTACATTCACCTAAGAAGACTACTTGTGGCTATCAAGTGGATGGAATGAAGGTTCGTTTACGAGATCAAGTGAAAGACTCGACTGGGAGTTTACAAGATCTAATCAAAGACTCGAATTGAAACTTTGCCCCAGGGGACCTTGTTTCATTTTTTAATGAGCTTGACACAAGACAAGGAACTCTGCTCAAATTCCTTGTTTCATTTTTTAACGAGCTTGACACAAAACAAGGAACTATGCTCATACTCCTTGTTTCATTTTTTAACGAGGTTGACACAAGACCGGGAACTATCCTCATATCCTTGGTTTCATTTTTTAACGAGGTTGACACAAGACCAAGAACTATCCTCATGGAAGCTGTTTCATTTTTTAATGAGGTTGACATAGTAAAAGAACTATCCTCATACCCTTTGTTTCATTTTTTAACGAGGTTGACACAAGACCAGGAACTATCCTCATATCCTTGGTTTCATTTTTTAACGAGGTTGACACAAGACATGGAACTATCCTCTTACTCCTTGTTTCATTTTTTAACGAGGTTGACACAAGACAAGGAACTGCCCTCATGGACTTGTTTCATTTTTTAACGAGGTTGACACAGTAAAAGAACTATCCTCATATCCTTGGTTTCATCTTTTAACGAGGTTAACACAAGACAAGGAACTATCCTCATGGGAGTTGTTTCATTTTTTAATGAGGTTGACACAGTAAAAGAACTATCCTCATATTCCTTGATCACGACTCATAAGAGGTCATGACTTCCAATATTTTTTCATTAGATGGGAGAACAATGCTCAGGAAGGGATCCGTAGCAAGGAATCCATTAGAGAGATCTAGTTCTAATGCCCCCAATACATAATGTACAACATCACTGAATTGATTGTCAGTTGATGTAGGCATGGAATGGGTTGCACATAATTAACCCATGGCAGGGATGATACCATTGGTACAAAAAGACCACTTATGGAATATGGTTGACTAGAAGCCATATTTGGACCAAGAAATGAAAGATGGTCAACTGTGACAATTATGCCTTCATGCGGGAAACACATCACTCGAAAGAGTGTTGAAACAATAGCCCAAGAATTAAATTGTAATCTAAAGGACCTGGGACTACCATCACATTCAAATAAATGAGTTTTCCTCCTAAAGTAATAGGCAACTGAGGAAGGATCCCTAATGGTTGACTGGTTCCTCTGTTAAAAGCCAACAGATTCTGGGTAACTGGCACAAGCGGCAGTGAACCGAGCGCTTTCCAAGAAGTGGAGGAAAGGATACTCACAGATGCACCTTCATCTATATTAGTGCCAGATACAATCATATTACAAACATGTAATATGATCTGGAAAGGCACATAAGAAGGAAGATGGAATCTTGCCATTCGATTCCAATCAAAGGAAGTGACTAGACTACTTGGAGGGTAACCATAAGAACGAAGACTTATCCCCTTGAGTTACAAGAACGGGAAGATTTTCCTTCTGTCTTTATGGAACAGAAGGATTGCCCCCAAGATCATTGGAATTTGAAGAAATGAAAATAACCTAAGTTGTATCACATTCCTCTCTTCGGGAAAGGTACGATTAACTGAAGGTGAAATCGGGTCAACTGTTACCTCGACCTGTTGATTTGGGTCGGGTATAGACTCATAGGATTCACTTTCAGAGAGAGTGGGTTTGACCAACGGTTGATTTTGGTCAATCAATTCATCAATTAGTGAAGGATTAAGGGATAGTCTCCTGTAACCAGATGGAATTCATTGCGGTGAAGCAGGATGGTTATCCAACACTTTTTTGGCTTCATCCAGATAGGGACAAAGGTGAATGGGGTGATTCCCTTCACATAACCTATAGGGAAACTTAACTTTACCCTTCTTTCCATGAACTTTACTACCACTAGTTGATGGTGTGTCACCAACATGATCTCTAGAAGTTGATGACACAGGATGATGTGAACGAGAAGACCATTCTTCTAAGATTTAAGGAATATCAGGACAATTTCGAAGAAGATGGTCTCCCGCACAAAGTTTGCATGGATATCGAACTTTGTGAGGCTTGACAGACGGTTTCTCATCAGATGTTGCATTCAAAGAAATGGTTGCTTGGTTGCCCCTCTGTTGAATTTGCTTCTTCTTCTTCTTCTTCCCTTTCTTCTTCTTCTTAGCCACCTGGTTACTAGTACCAATACTTTCACCGGGCGAAGAGGAAGAAGGGGAGGAAGAAACAACCGAGGAAGAAGGCAAAGGGTCAACTTTAGGATCAACTAGAGGTTGATTTTTTCCAGTTGGAGGAGTACTCGATTGCGGAGAAATCACGACATTTTGAACCAAGGAGGTTGAAAACAACCATACTGGCAAGCCAATGGTAAATCCCGGAAGGGACAATGTAGCCATATATGGAGCACCAATATTTCTAAAAGGAGGAAAAGGACTAGGATTCCCATCAAAAGGAATTCCTTGATTGATGGACTCCGGATTTGTTGCCATATGTATCAAACTAAGACCAACTAAGGAGTGAGTGTGGAGGATGTTATCCGTGGTCAATTAAATTTATTTTAATCAAAGTAACATAACCAAACAAAAGAGGGATAATCTAGGCAAAAGGTTTACCAAGAAACTGTGAACTGCAGAATACCTCCCGGCAAATCGAGAAGTACGAGCAAGCAATCTCCCTGAATGATGTGTTCGGTGTATCACAGTGTACAAGGTGTCTGACTCAGTTACCTAAGGATGGATAGCAACCTAGTGTTGTCCTCTCATATATAACCGAAAGTACGTGGAGGCCCAATCTGTATAAGCGATGTCTAATGCAAAACCTCACAATGAGAGCATTCCCATAGACTTTACGTACTGTAACACCGCCCTATATACCCAAAGGTACGTGGATAAGATACGATATACTCACGTACGTGGAATGAGGTATCACACTCGAGATGTATTGCAGACAAGTTAGCGACAACTGCTTTGTTTTACGACGTCGGAACACATCTCTAGCCTAGAACCACTAAATGTTTTTCATTAGGTGACAATGCTCCTTTAGGTAAACTCAAACAAATTTTAAGTTGATCTTCTTTAGAATTTTCCTTTCAAGATTCACCACGTGAGGTATGTTTTCAATTCCTAAAATGCAACTAATATGATAAGCATTATTCTCATTCAATTGAACAATGAAATCCTTAGCTAGTAGGGATAGAACAATCAGATCTTTGACAAAGAGCAAAGAGCACATCTAATGCAATTTCCCTAGCTATTCCTTTCAAGCATTCACAAACTACAATATGAACGATGCAAGTTTTTCTTTTCGAATCCCTTAATGTTATGATGAACAAAAAGGAAACTAATGCACATACAATCAATCAATCTTTTTATAAGAACGAAGACTTTACGACAATTCAGTTTCGAAGGAAAAGAATACTTTTACGACACTTTCTTTCGAACAAATATTAATCGACTATAATCTAACTTTGACGATGAATTGATAATGACAAAGAAATCATTTAAGAAACATTAATCAATCAAGTCAAAGTAGGGTTGGAAAGAGGAAATACAAGTTGATTTCAGAGACATACTACAATCATTGATCTTTCAGCAAGCATAAACAAAAGGAAATTTGGAGAAAAAACCCAATCCAAAGGTGAAAATTTTCCCTAAGGTGGATCAACACAGGTCAAAGAGGGCCTAATTGTGCTACAAAGCATTGTCTCTCACTCAAGGGTGCTCTGCAGAGCACTGTCCCCTGACCAAGCCTGCGCTGATTCCTGAGAGGCCACTCAAGAGTCATCTAACCTCAATTTTTGACCAAATAACACTTCAACAAGGCTTAAATACAATCAATGAAAGGAAGTAAGGTCTACTAGAGTGTCCTAGGATGTGGATAAGCTACTTGGAACAATGATTGTTCCCCAGCGGAGTTGCCAATTTGTTTTGGAGAATTTGGTATCTACAGATAAATACTAATTCCCTAGATAAGTAGCCATATCTAAAACAACAGTTTAAAGCACTTTAGCCTTTTCCTATAAGCAATAGATACGACCAAGAAGATGAGAAGACCTACTTGTAGTTCCACTTTCCTCTTGTCTTCTTTGTATCAATCCTGTTGCTCCTCCCTTTACTTAACACGCTTGAGAAGTACCTGTAAACATCAACAGAAGACAAAGAACCGATCAAAGCAAAAGATCTATTGAATACAAGTAAATGGAATCAGATACATTCACACATATAAGCATCATATAACAAGATAAGCATATGGGAAAAAGGTTCAAATACTTTATTGAATAAAAGAAGGAATTACAACCATCAAGTCTAATTCGAAGTCACTCCTCCAGCTTTGGTTCCATCCACATCACATCATAAGCATGACATTCCAATAGCATAACGACACTTACAATAGTCTCAAATCTCAAACTAACATTATCTCCTTACAATCATCAAAGTCCAGCCCCTGATCACTTAGATGAGTGGTCAATTTATAAGGAGATGAAGGAGGTTTTGTCATAAATGGTGGCATTGAATGGCCTTCCATACTTAGAATTACTTCCATGGAGAAAGGGATGAGAGGATAGGATGCATCTTAACTCATTCCTCATCCATTTTCGAGCTCATAGGAGTTGATAAGTGAGGGAACCTTCTAGATGACTCCAAAATATAAGAATATCCCCAACCCTATGTGAATTTCGCTCAGACTCGCCCAGTGCAGGTGAAAGGAAGCTTAAGTGCTCTACAGAGCACCCTAGCATGGACTTAACTGCTCTGCAGCGCACCCTTACATGGGCCTACCTACGCTAGTCCCTCTAGAGGCCATTTCTAGATGTCTTCAAGTCATGAAATTGTTCAAGAGGAGGCATTCAAAGGGGTGACTTATTTAGGGCATGTAGCAACTAAAATTAGGGTTTGATGAGCCCTAAAAACATTGATCTGGATGATGGGATTGATGTGCCCAAGTGGATCTGTAACAAAACTTACATTGGGAAACCGGCCAATCCATCCTTACCAGGATTCAAGAACATGCCGCCAACATAAAACACAACCGCTCTAAAACCTCAGCCCTGGCTTAACATTCCAGCAAAACCAATCATCATGTCTGTATAGAAAACTCTAGTGTGGTGGCCAAAATCGATCATTATCACCATAGAAAATTTAGAGAAGCCATAGAAATAGGTAAACACCCTAACAACCTCAATCGGGATGAAGGATGGAAAATAAGTGACAATTGGATTCCTGCTTTAACCTCCTAGATCACCCTCTCTTGACATCTCCCCTCCCCTCTTTTCACTGGACCTTTCACCTCCATTCCTAACCTTACTTTTCTACCTCTACACCTCACATTCTAAATAATCACTAACCCTAATCTGAATTTTTAATTCAGATTTCAACTGAAAATATAAGGTTTTATAAGTTAAAAGTTAAAAATTCTGAATTAAAATTAAGTAAAATATTTTTAACTAAACAATTTCAAAAGTTAGATTAATATTTTTTTTTCCACTGGAAAAATCAGTAATTTTCATTAAGATTAGAAAATTACATATAGTAGATGCCCATGGCATTGCTGTAATGTTCATAATATCAAAACTTGTCCTGCTAATCAAGAGCAAAAGTCAAATAACTAGCTAATCTAGACTTTCCTACCCTTCTTTTTTTCCACTTTCCGCCAACCTTCATTGTTAGGCGGAGCTGTTACAATAATCATTTGTGTTTCATTTGTGGCAGCCATGATATCCTTTTCAGAATCTGTACTTGTTGGCGAGTAAGCTCGCTTGCTGCCTCCAATTTCCTGCCTGGTGTTCTCATATTGCTGCTGTGGGTTACCTGCATTTGTGTCTATTGCTCCTTCGATCAGATATTCGTTGTTCTGTAGGTGGTGTGGATAGCTTGCTTTGCTGATTTCTGTATTTATCTTTCCGTCTTCATCTTCTTGTATATTGTTGTTGGTTCCCTCATTCCTTTCCTCTTCTTTTTCCTCTTCTGCATCCTCTGTCCATGTGGCTGAAAATTGCCATCCTTTCGGTTTCGGTGGTTGTCTCCTTTTCCTATCTTTTTTGTTTTGTGGGCATGTACTCTGTAGATGACCTGTTTGTCGACATATGCGGCAACGAAAGGCGGTGTTTTCATAATCCAATGGCTGTGCCCATTGTTTTCCATTGTGAATTAGGATAATGTGCTCTGGTAGACCTTGACTGAGGTCTACCTCCACACATATCCTGGCGAATGTGTAGATATCCTTAGATAGGCGCTCATGATCTGCTTTTAAAAAAGATCCCAGGGTATTGCCTATTCCTTCCAGTACTTTGTAGTGCCAGAAGTGTATAGGAAGATTAAACAGTTTTACCCAGACTGGCATTTTGGTGACCACCATGCTGTTTGGATCGAAATCCGGGAACCAAGATTTCACGAAAAGGCCAGCGTTACCCCAGAACCATGGCCCTTCGTTCAAAGCATAATCTTTGTCCTTTATGGTGTCAAATTTGACAATAAAGAATCCTTTTGAACAGAGATGGATATCACAGTTTTCTGTCCATATGGAGTAGATCCATTGACGAAGGGCTTCCGGTTTGGGCCAAAATCCATTGAACCTGCATATCACTGCTTTAGTCAAATAATCAGATTGTATTTCATTTACCTCTGGTATGGAGATTATTAATGCAGGGTTCTGTGTTGTCTGTTCCACAATGTATGCCCCTGGTGCTGTATCTTGCTGTTCTGGCTTCTTTTGTGATTCCATCTTCCCTTTGACTGCATCTTTGAAGGAAACAGGTCCTTTTGAACTTGAGCCGGGGCAGCCTCCGCGCAATCTTGAGCTGAGACAGATTGTAGAGTCTTTTGATATACCGTAATCCATTAGTTTAAACCCCTCCTGAATTGCCTTCCCTTTAGATTAATATTAATATAAATATTATTAGCAATTAATATTATTATTAAACATTAATTCTTAATCTATCATTCTAAAGTAAAATTAAAATCAATCATTTCTAAAGATAAATCAATTCAATTAAAAATTTATTCTAAATTAAAAATTAACATTAATTAACTAAATTAAAATTAGTTAAAATAATCTTAATCAAAATTTAAATTAATATTAATATTAACCTTACCAATAATTAAAAAATAATAATAATAATAATAATAAAATTCTAAAATAAAAATTAAATATAATTAAAAATAAGAAATGAGATGATTTTCTAAATTAAAATTTAACATTAATTGACTAAATTAAATGAGTTAAAATTATTTTTATTTTAATTTTAATCAAAATTTAAATTAATATTAATATTAACTTTAACAATAATTTTTAAAAAATTTAATAAAATTCTAAAATAAAAATTAAATAAAATTAATTATAATTAAAAATAAGAAATGCATAAATTAATTAAAATAGTTGAAAATATTTTGAATTAATAATAAATATCAAGATTATCAAAGATTAATATTAATATTAACATAAATCCTGAATTATTATAAAGTGGGATTAAAATTATATGAATTTTAATCATTTAATCTAGAATAAAATTAGTTCTAAATTAAAACAATTAATTCTATATCACCAATAAATTAATTAAAATGATTACTTGGATCTTAATCAAAATTTAAATTATATGAATATGAATATTAACATTATTAATAATTTTAATTTTTAAAAAAATTAAATAACATTCTTAATAAAATTCTAAAATAAAATTAAAATTAATTAGAATTAATTGAAATTCTAAAATAAAATTAATTAAAATAATAAATAATAAATTGAAAGAAAATAATAATAATAATAATTAATTAATTAACTAAAAATATTTAAAATATATTTAAAATTATCATTATAAATAATGGCATGGTCGGCTAACAACATTCCCTTTCCATATAGCTCATTCCTCTATTTATTCATTCCCACGAGATCTGTCTTACACACTTATAGATCTATCCTGATGATGAGCCACAGTGGATGGCTCGAAACGTCGATTCTAACAATTATGGATGCGATGATTCCAGAAGAAAACTCTACACACAGTACAAATTGCAGAAGCCTCAAAACAATAATTTAAAAAAATGTCAGTCGTAAAATTCATTTTCTCCATGTTAGTGTTATACTCACATAAAGAATCAGTTCTTTCCCATTTTATGAAAGCCTTGGTGTGTAAAAACATGGTGCATTTGGGTAAGGCTTTTAATTTTAAAAAAATGGTGCGCTACTCATATAATAAGCATCAATGTGATAAAAAGAATTATATGTCTTGGTGCTTAATAGACAATGATGCATTGTTCAAGAGTTATTTTTTTAAATAAAAATAATGGCGTGGTCAATGACTCTGAAGCATCGGTGTGTATGCTAATCGATAGCATCAGACTAGTGTAAATTTAAAAAATTGTCAATCATAAAATTCATTTTCACCATTTTGGTGCTATACTCCCACAAAGCCTTGGTGCTTCGCATTTTCGGAACACCTCGACGCATATACAACATAGTGCACCACTGCAGCGTTTTTAATTTAAAAATAGAGGTGCACTAGGTGAAACCGAAGCACTAGTGTGTATATTGCTCAATACCAAACAAAGGTTTAATTTAAAAAATTTGGTCATAAAATGCATTTTCACCATTTCGGTGTTATACTCCCTCAACGCGCTGGTGTTATTCTTGTTTTGGAATGTCCTAGTGCATAAACAACATGGTGCATTGCAGTAGGGTTTTTAATTTAAAAAAATGGTGGCGCACTTGGTGAATAATCCAGACCAGTGCTTTAGGTTTGAGCACACCAGAATAAGGTTAAATAAATAATAAAAAACCTTACCAGCCATAAAATTCATTTTTACCATTTGTAGTGTTGTGGAGCTCTCAATCACTAGTACAAACATTGCCTCTATGAAGTTCCATACCATCAGTGCTTCCCTTGCTTGCCATCCTTTCATCCATTGCTCACTGCGTGCCTTTTGACTTTTGTGAAATGGTGGTGAATTATTTTTTTCCGTTTACTTGGAAACCATGCCTCTCTGACGAGCAAATGTGCAGGTAATGCTTATGTTTCTCCCTAACTTAATTTTTTAGCGAAGTAGAATTGAAAATTAAGTTAAAACTTTCATTGTTTTTTAATTTTTTTCTTTGTGGTGCGTTCCAAACGTTCGGCTCACACCGTTTACAGTGCACCCTGTAAATTTACAGGGTGCACCGCAAATTGATGTGTAACATGAATGCACCATTAGATGTTCGGTGTGTTGGGTAAATTGAAATGCACCGGGTCATTAAATACCACGACGCACCACTTTAAAAACTATAATTTTAAGCTGGTGCTTTTGGTAAAATTAACTTCCTGGTGCATTTATGTTTTCCCAATTCACTACCCAATATTTAAAAAACTATAACTCGATGCATTTGTTAACTTGAATGTTCCTAGGAAGCATGTTGACATAAAATTAACGCACCAGTGCAAAATGTTATGTCGACGCATCGCACTAAAAAACAAAAATAACTAATGTTATGTATATATGTGAACTGAAAATGGTGTGTCAAGTCAATGTACGCACTGTTGTCGGTGCATTCCTATTTTTGTGGTGCATTGTTTCCGGTGTGTTGCTATTTTTTTGGAGCACCGAGGTTGATTTAATTTTTTTTTAGTTGAAAGTTATATGTCCATATTTATGAACACATTTTTTATTTAATAAATTTTTTTTATGTTTTATGTATGAGGATGATGTATTTTATATGTCAATCATGCAAATATGTCATAGGAGAGAGGAGCAACAACAACAAGAGTAGAGAGTTGACCAGTACAATATGGTACGAAACTAGGAAGCACAAGAGAGGGAGAGGGATTTGTACCCTCTCCCTATTACTACAAAAACCCAAGGCCTCTTGAGGAATGTAGGCCTAGTTAAGTACTATGAGGAGGCTAAATCAATGAAGGGGCACTTAGGGTTGTTGGCACAATTGATCCGTCAATGGGATTACCGCCAACAAGCTTTCTATGTCGATCTTGAACAATCGTTTCAGCCCACTGAGGAGGACATTTATTTTATCACTAGCCTATCTAAGAGAGGGGAGGATTTTCCCCAATTCCCTGATGTACCCCATGGTATTGTAATAGAGAGTCAGCTTGGCTACTCTTAGAGATATGTTGGGGACCATGTAGTTTATCCAACAAAGTTTCAGGTGTCTGGTGGACAACTATAATCGCTTCTTTTGGTGCAGAGGAGGTTAGGTACCCCTCACTATTAGAGAGTACCATTGCACATTATACAAGTGATGGGCAGCGCATTAGTTGCCCTCTTTTTTTTTATGTCAATTCTTTGGTGCGGAGGCCACAATGTATCATATGGTCTATCATTTTCTAGCAATAGTTTTGTATAGATTTAGATAGATGTTGTGTTATGATACATGGGAGGGTGAACTTCTCTTTTGCTTTAGAGATTTTTTGTTTATTTTTTGAGAGGTTTCCAGAGACGGGCCCTACTTTTGACCATCACCCTCCTAAGCCAATGATTGAGGTGCATATGCACATGTGGGGCAAGATGATGCCCAAGAGGAGCCTGCCAGAGTATCCAACTAGGATTTATGTCGAGGCACTGGGGCTATTGGCCAATGAGGTGGACCACACGTTTGTCTTGGTGTCGTGTCCTTATGCGACGATGGATTGGCGATAGTGTCACAACATCCTCTTCACACATAATGAGCCACCAGATGATAGAGGTAATATTAATGTTTTCTTTAAATTAATATAGTTTCATTCTATTGTCTTAATTAATTAGAATAAAATTTGTTCTAGCACATTCTTTAACTTTTTTTATTATATTGTTTAATGAAATTGTCTAATTATTTTTTTGTACTATATATTTTGTAGATGTTCACACATTCATTGGAGACGTGTCTTCTCCCCCATCGAATGCAAATGCAGAGATAACCGAGGTCACAGATGGTGAGGGAGGTCCTGATCAGATGCAGATACACGAGGGCATGCAGCCACATTGTAGTCCTGATACTAGATTCAAGATGGAGTTGGCGGATTGAGGTGAGAGTCTTCCCAATGACAATTCGATAAATCAAGGCAGATACTAGGCTTCTGGAGCTCTGGACAGACTTGCCACTATATGATGAATCTTGTGCGTCATATCGTCGGAGCTACTAAGTTTATACTGGCATTAAGGAGGGATCATGGCCATGTAGGAGATACATAATCTTCACCTAGTACTACCTGTAACAGCCCTAGTGAAAATGCCATGTAAATATATATAAATACCACAAATGATGGGAGACGTATTCCAAGATGAATGTTGGGCAAGACATCCTAGGGGGTGTTCATTTGGTTGTTTATGGCTAAGGAAATTGGCAAAGGCAATGGCTAAGGCATTAAAGAGGCAAAGAGGTATTTTGGCACATTTATTTATGAAAATAATGGAAATTAGGAGAAAAGGAAGGTAAAAGGTCACAGGTTGCATGTGAGGAGGAAAATGAAGGAAAATAATGGAAATTAGGAGAAAAAGGAGGTGAAAGGTCATAGGTTGCATGTGAGGAGGAAAATGAAGGAAACTAATGGAAAATGAAGAAAATAGAGGCCTCATTAATAAAAAGTCTTCTGAGGATCAGTGGGCAAGACTTGGTCAGTTCAGTTTTGGAGCTCTCTCATTATTCTCTCTCTCTCTCTCTCATACTCTTGGATACTTAGAGTTTTCTTGGAGCACTCTTGGAGGGTGTGGCATACTTGGATTCTTAGAGCAAGAAGGCATCAACATCAACAGCTACATCAGATTTGCTTGCAGGTATTGAGTTGCATGTATGATTTATTCACTAGTTTTGGCATGCATGGCACATGCATGTGGTTTCTTGGTTGTGATCTATCATTGGCATGGAGGATTTCCTGGATCGACAGTGGATTGCCTAGCCTTGCCATTTCCTAGATAGCCATGGTGATTGTGGGTTGTTGTACATGGGATCCCCCGCAGCAAGTTTTGGTCAAATATGGTGTAGAACTCCGCGAAGTACGGGCGCGGAACACGAATTGTATAATCGAGTCATAAGGTTGTCTACCCTAAGAATTGTAATTTAATGCAAAGATGTGTCAGCCTACGTATAAATAGAGCGAGGCTCTAAGTGAAAAGATAAATTTTAGCGAAGCTTAGTAGAGAATAGATAGAATAGCGAGGGCATGGTTCAAGGTTAAGAGTGAAAACTGAAGTGTACGGGGTCGTAGTGGTAGGAAGAGGCTCTGGAGCTGAGTGCGCAGAGGCCTAGTGGAGTCCGCAGTTGAGTGCGCGAACCCCTGCAGCTGAGTGCGGAAGGTGGAGATGGGTTTGTACTTGGGATTGAAAGATAATAAAGAGAAGTTTATTTTGTGCATCTATTCTTGAATCTATCTTTTGATGTTATGCATTACTTTTACTATGTTTATTTAGTGTGCGCACTTGATGAATACTCATATGAATGCTTATATGTGAATTTAACCTAAGTAATTAGCTAACAGAGACTAATAACAAGAGTTGCGTTGCGGCTAGACCTGCGTGAAAGACAGTATCATAGGGAATGGGGTGCCCATAGGTGCGCGTAGCGCAGTAAGTGCAAAGGTTGGACCGCATTCCAGTCACCTCATATCAGACATCCCCAGGGTGTGGAAACCTGGTTCTAGCACCCTCCCATACTACTTCGGGTGAGACCTTAGTCCGCGCTCCACGAACTATTGCCGAAAGGGCCAGTAGTACTGGGATTTGCTTGGCTAAATCACTTCTAAACCTGGGTCAAGCCCCACTAAGCCAAAAAATGGTTCCGTTGCCAGGACCGGGATCTGCATAAGGGATGTCTGATGTCGTGCCACTGGAACCCAACAAATAAGGAAATTAAAGAGTAGTTGAATAAGAATATTCACGAGTTCACAGTGCAAGAAAACAGAAATCCGTGGGTATCTAAGGAACAGTGGTTGGATCACTATTTGTACACTGAAATCCACAAGATTTTCTTTACATCCTTTCCGTCAGAGCTATATGAGTGGATCGCAAAGCTAGCAGATAGCCAAGGAAGGTGTAGGCTCGATAAACCAATAGTGTGGACTCCAGAACTAGGGCACAGACTAGAAGCATCAGAAGATAAGATCGCACGGGCTGTGGACCACTGGCTCAACCAAATAATAGGGGGATTTATCACTGAGTTTGCGGTGGACACGACTGTGAGCTACAGTGGAGCAGAACGACGCTTTCTTAAAGGACTGCGAGGTAAGTATATTAAGTATTTGAATACCTGGATTATGATGCTATTGTGTGAAAAAGGGATCATGCGAATACATTGATGTTTGGGACTACGCGGAGCGGAAATATCTACAAAAGCATCAAAGAATTAGAAAACAGACCCTTAATTTCACCCTCGCGAGAGAGCAAGGAAGAACTCGCGAAGGTCTCTCTAAGAAGTGCGGTCAGTTTGATAAGGCAGCGCATTCCGCGGTTACCACTTCCACCCACACTGCCACCTGCTTCACCTCCCTCACCTCCATCGCCACCCACTCCACCTCCACCGCCTCCACAGTTCAGTATGGCAAGTGCGATCAAACTACCAGTATTCATAGGAGTAGGGAATGAGGATCCGGACCAATTCTGGTTCGTGGTAAGAGCAGTATGGGAAGCACAAGGTGTCACGAATGACAATATTAAGAAGGCTACATTGGTGAGCGTGCTGCAGGATCGCGCATTAACATGGTATATCAAGCATTCTAACGACCACCCAAACGCAGGAATAACAGAGATCCAAAACGTGTTGAACAGGGAATTTAGTAGACCAAAGTCAGAAACACAATCAATCGTCAGGTTTAAAGAGATCGCGATGCTCCCGGGCAAGACTCCCTGGGATCTGGATCAACGACTGAAGAGTACGATCCGCGAAGCCAATATGACGTTGACAGATGAACAACATCACGCATGGTTTGCAGCATCTCTGGCACCGCACTTGAGGACGGCCCTGTCACAGCAAAAACTTTCTACCTAGGCCGAAGCGTTGGAAATGTAAATGAGATTACATGAGACTCCGATACAAGACCCTCGGTTGGGATTTCAACAAATCCACATGCAACTACAAAATATATGTTTGGAAATGCAAATTTTGAAGCAGGATAGGGCACCACGGCCACAGGCGCACGAGGAAGTATGGCACATAAAGTGCAAAGGCCAGGACCATGACAAGGATCATTGTCCAGTGTTCACGAACTACTTGGCAGGAGCAGGGCTGATGCCGCTGAGATCGGAGGCACAGGCAGGGCCGAGTGCGGCACCCGCTTTATAGTGCGCGATCTGTCAGATATGAGGGAAACACATGGCGGACAATTATCATTTGCTGCAGAAATATACACAAACACCCCATCAATTGTTTTGTAATTTATGCAGGTCAGTAGGCCATGATGAGTGCACTTGCCGCAGTTATGAGCTAATGATGGATCGAACCCCAGCCTATAGGATACAGACCGAAATTCGAACCCTCGACCCAGATGCGGGGATGGCGTGCGCTGGATTTCAGGGGCAAGGTCGAGGACAAGGTGGAATGAGAGCAGGAAGGGGCTGCCAACAGTTAATTTGTTACAATTGCATAGGGCTAGGGCACTATGCCCGCGATTGTACCAACCTAACGAGGATATCTTGTACGTATTATGCTCAGTTTGATCATGAAACAATAGACTATCCTACATTGATCACAAAGATGCACGAAAAAAGGGGTATTCCAGCCTCCCCCGACTCAGAATATACAAATGATGACGTTTGAGCCACGTGAAGAAGACCTGAATGTAAACATGATGCTCAGAAGTGGTACGGCCATGGGAGAAGATACAGGGAAACAACTAGAGGAAAGTACATGGGTTCGCAAGGATCCTGCGAAGGAACCCAAGTTTGACTTAGAATGCACAAAGGAGACATTCATGGAAGCTAAGAAGAGCTTCGCAGAGGCCTCCACTTCAGGTAGTAAGGATCAACCAAAGCCAGGAATGGATCCTTCAATGCTCACTACCTTTCTAGAGACATGCATGAAATTGTTGCGTGACAATAAGGTAGTTAAGGGACTACAAGAGCTTATCACCAGGTGCGCGAGGGCAGGAGAACCACGTATAGTCAGGAAATTGGGAAAGCATGCATTGCACACTGGAAGGGAAATGAGGTTGACTGCACAGATTGGGGAATATGAAATGGATCAGGTGATCCTAGATCTGGGTTCAGATGCGAATGTATTACCGAAGCAAACATGGGAATGCATGGGCAGGCCCACGTTACAATGGTCCCCTATTCAATTACGAATGGTGAACCAACAGAATATTTTGCCCATGGGAAGGTTGCAAGGGGTAACAGTTGATATTGAAGGCGCGAGCGCGCAGGTAGATTTTGAAGTAATAGAGATTGTTGATGACAGCAATCCCTATCCCGCATTGTTAGGAATAGACTAGGCCACCGATATGAACGGAGTCATCAACCTGAAGAAGCGCAAAATGATCTTCAAGAAAAAGTCACTACGCGTAGTAGTCCCACTGGACCTAGCTGAAGGAGCGCACTACACTAAACCAGTGTGCGACGATGAAAGTGACGATGATCTTGATTGTATTTACAAGATAACTACGTGAGACTAGGATTGGGTGAATCCGACTGCAGATGGGAGAATCTCGTGGGAGCACGAAAGCTCCTGCACTTCGGATTTAGATGAAGAAGTAGAGCGATGGCAGAATCGATTGCACGAAGTGACAACACTGAACTGCAACATGATTATTAGATCACTATGTTACGTGACAACAGAGGCAAGAGAGTTGTCGACATATGATGGATTGACAGCGGTGGATGAATTCCTGAGCAATTTTGAAAGCGCAGTACCAAAACAACAACGGTTCGATGCGTTGAAATGGGCACTGTGTGCAACACCCACATGATGGTGGGGTACACATCAAGGAAATTTTTAGGACTGGCGCAAATGTAGAAGGATGATGCACCTATGGTTTGGAAGCTCCTAGCTTCGAACAAGAGTCAGTCAGCAAGGATGGAGCAACTTACACGCCCACCTGTCTCGATGGGTACAGACATGTGTGGGGCAGCAAGCACACCAAAACAGGACACAGCAGCAGGAAAGGTGATGCGCACCACAAACATTCCATGTGGAAGCATTCAATAAGGTATGCGGAGTCCTGAACAGGGTTCACCAGAAAAGAACTAATTGGGACTTGCACGTGCTAGCGATTCAATGGGCCTATTGGGCCATGTGCAAAAACCTAAGCACAGAGATGATTCCCATACTAAGGAGCAGAGTTGAGACCATAGTTTTGGAGGAAATGGATCCTCATGCAATAGCTCCCACGGTTGGGACAGTACACGAGGACCAGGAAAAAGGAATTATGCGACTTCGTGAGGGCAAACATATGCGGATTCAGGAAGCCATTCGGCGAGGGAACCTTAAACTTCACGAACTCGAAGAAGATCGGGTATGACTAAGGAAGAAAAGCATGTTAACAAATGCGGAGATCAAAAAAATGGAAAACAAAATCGCGCAAGCATGTCACGTTGATAAACTAAGAATGATAGGACAAGATAGGGGCAGCCATACCATTGCCTTAGAAGATTGTCGCTGATCATTTGTGACTCTGCTACCAGGACTATGATCACACCTTACCAGACAAGGTAACCAGGGGAGCGCACCGCATAAGGAAGAACGCGCGGTGCTAACTATCACGAGGATAATGGAGGAGTGCCCATGGACTAGGCTAGAAGGTGAATTGAAGTCTCGCATAGGTGGTGCGACCACCTGACTAGCCGTCGGAAGCACAGTCTCAGCGCTCCAAGCAGTTGAAAGAGAGCGCGGGACTATAAAAGAGTCTGTGTGGGAGCTGCACGATAAGGAGGTTGCGCGTAGGATCAGTATGTCACAGGGGTCGCGCCCGCGCATAGGGGGTTGCGCTGCTGCGCGGGTAGGCTGGGAGGTGACCGTTGGTGTCACTGTTCATGACAAGATGTCCAATTTAAGGCAAAGAGGAGCGGGCAGCGGGCAATTAAGACACGAATTAAGAGCTAGATTTGGGACGATCTGCTGCCAAGAAGGCATTAATGACTCAGAAGTGGGGGGAATGGTCGAATTCAAATTCAAAAGATGCTATAAATCCCCAGGGCTAGCCACGAGGCAACGCTTGGTTGTTTCGGAATTGAGCAATTACATAGTAGTAAGCACTGCATACTCTTACCACCTTTGACTGTAGACACAATGACTTCTGCCAGAACAAGAGTGTGATTCACCGAAGATGTCGCAGAGCCCCATATGGCCCATGAGGAGCCCGGAGAGGCGAAAGTTGCACCAGAAGTTCCAAAATCACCATGAACGCCACGGCCAAAGAAAGATAAGCAGACTATGGACCCAGTTCATGTATCCCCAAGAAACCATCGATTTGGCAAATTGTCAATGGAAGAAAAAGGCAAAGTCGTCACCATCGAATCAGACAAAGAGAATGAAGACTTGCAAGCGGTAATCACTCAAATTGAGGTGCAAGACAATGTGGAGGAGGATGTCTCACTAATGCCTTCCGCAACAAAGTTACCCATGTACATCCCCCCGTGGAAAGGGACAGCCAAGATACTGAAAGACCTAGAGGCCACGAAGAGTGCGCTCCAAACCCCGCTCCTCCCTGACGTATAATGTTTGAAGGTTCGCCTTTGGGATGAGTACCTACCATGAAGTTCGAGGATTGGGACCTTGCGGACAGTGAGAAGTTCTCACATCTGGCCACAGAGAGTTTAATGAAACGGAATTTAGATGGGCCTGTTACAATTTTGGAGTCGCGAAAATGGTTGCGCGGTGTGGAGAAGGCTGGGTTACTCCATCTGCGATGGATACCCCACTACCACCACGTGCCCATCACCATTTTCATCATCAGGCAGTTGTTGTGCCTGGTGCATGATGGGTATCTCTGGCTGGAGGAGCCTATTCCCATCATGGCCGACCTAATTCATAGAATTTCTCGACTGCCCTTCAAAGGACACGACCCCGCAGCCATAGCGGGAAAAAGCAGCGACTTGGCCCTTGCAGAAGCTATGAAGGCCAAGTATAAACTAGAGAAGAAAAAGTGGGGGTACGCAATCGCAAGCATTAAGGACAAAGGGGTGCACGTAGCCACCCAGCTGCTGGCCGGCAAGCTGATGAGGAAATGTCGCGCCGACGAAGTACCAGCGTCTATGATTGCGCTGGCAGAGCAGTGCGCGGAGGGGGTACAGTTCAACTGGGCGCAGTTCCTTTGCGAGGAGTTTCTGATGAACTGCAAGGAGGCCCAGGAGCAGGGTAAGACCTTCCACTATGCATGGTTGCTCTTATCCATCTTGTTGGTTACAGGGGAACTGCCAGAGGACAGCCAGTTTCCCAGTATTGAGCATGATCTACTCGAAGCCGCAAGGTACACCTTGCTATGGGCCACAAAAGACATAGAGAGGATTCGCGAGACGAAGGTGTTCTAGGTGTTCATGGAGGCGAGCATCTGAATGTGGATCAACCAAAGGTTGCGCCTATCTCCCATGGTTTATAACAGCTTGTAGAGCTCGACAGAGTTCAAGGTAGATATGCATAACCTGTATATCCGGGCGCGCAAGGATCCAGTGCAGAAATGGGTGAAGCTTCCGTTCATCGCAATGGATGATGCGATCTTCGCAGTGATGGAGTCATGGCCTCCGGAGTGGTGCACCCCGGACTTGGCAGGAATGGAGAAGGCCGCAGCCCAGCAAAGGAAGAAGGACACCAAGTTGCGCATCACGCAGCTGGCTGAAAAGAGGCACCAGGAACAAGAAGCAGCTGCACAGCAGAAGACAGCCGATGCAGTAGCAGCAGCGCAGACGGCATAAACCACAACAGCGCTAACAGAAGAGCCTGAGGAGGGCTAGGAGATGTCCACGGGGCAGCAGACCGGGGAAGTGGACAGGACAGAAGAGCGCACGGACCCTGGTTCAGCATCGACCCAACTCAAGCGACCACGTGTCCCTGAGAAAATAGCTCCCAGGAAGAAGGTGAAGGCGACAAAGATGTCCGTTGACCCAATCACGCTCACAGAAGGTGATCTATTTGACATCAGCAAAATGGCTTGCGATGTCAAAAAGGACGCGCTCCAAGAGGTAATGATGGAGAAAAACACTATGTTGGGGGTGCTCAGAGCATAGCTATAAGGCTTACAGGTCAGCCCCCCCAAACAGGTACAATGACTCTATACGTCGCAGCAGGAATCGCAAAGGCCGAACAGACGTTGCGTGCCCGTAGGGACAACCCTTTCGTGTTGCCCGAAGGCACCCTAGTAGCAGCAAGCGAAGTTGATCAGTTTATGATGAGCAGCATGAAAGGCGTGGGCTTAAAATTGGTAACCCTGCCACGTGAAACCCTGTACCAGTTGCAGGACGGGGTCGTCGCAGAGCTCCGCATCAAGGAAGGCCGCACGATCCAGGTCTTAAATGAGCAAAAAGTCAACATGGATCAGCTCAGCCTCCAGCATGATGAGTTGGTTGCACAGGCTCGCGAAATGGAGCAGGTGGTAGAGGATGTGTGTAGGAGCATCCCAGAGTTGGTTGTGCCGGCAGAGCTACCAGCAGTAGAGCGGGTCCATCGATTGGTAGCCGGAGTCCGCGAGGCCAAGGAGGAAACAACAAAGGTTCAGTTGGAGCTAAACCTGCAGATCGCCAAGCTACAGTTGAAGGCACAGCCTTACACACCCCCAGAGGTCAGAGAGCAGCGTGCCCGCGCTATCCAAACGGGGTTGGAGCAAATTAGCCAAGCGGTACATGACTGCACTAGGATGTTGGATCAAGCACTAACCATGCTTACATACCTGCTGGAAGATCCAAACCTACAGCGCCTAGAGACGGAGGCGCGCGAGTTGCAGCAGGAGTACGACAGTGTCCAAGGGACCGTGCAGACGGTCGCCCTTACTCAATGACTCGCCAAACTACAGCAGGCAAGGGCACTGAAGGACTAGTTAGATGCCGCACAAAAGAAAGAAGCCTTGCTTAAAGCACGCATCCAGCCATGGATCGATGAAGCTTTCACAATTATAGCTACCATCAAAGGAAAGCTGGCAGAAATGCAGGGACTTTATGTGGTTAGACATGGAGGTGACCCTACTCACGAAGGTTCAGAGATATGTGTGCAGCAAGTACAGCAAACAACGGAACAGTGCGTTGTGGACCGTCGCGCAGCACAGGCACAGTTGGAGGGGCCTCGTGCCAAGATTGCCGCACCAGCAAAGTGACTCGGGACGAGTCACGATGATTGTGTTGGGGGCCTGTTGGGTATGGGATCCCCCGCAGCAGGTTTTGGGGCTTAAAGCCCAAGTTTTGGTCAAAGATGGTGTAGAACTCCGCGAAGTACGAGCGCGGAGTGCAAATTGTATAATCGAGTCATAGGGTTGTCGGCCCTAAGAATTGTAATTTAATGTAAAGATGTGTCGGCTTACACATGGTCCGCAAACCATGGGATTGTATAAATAGAGCGAGGGTCTAAGTGAAAAGATAGTTTTTAGCGAAGCTTAGTATAGAATAAATAGAATAGCGAGGGCATGGTTCAAGGTTAAGAGTGAAAACTGAAGTGTACGGGGTCGTAGTGGTAAGAAGAGGCTTTGTAGCTGAGTACGCAAAGACCTAGTAGAGTCTACAGTTGAGTGCGCGGACCCCTACAGCTGAGTGCGCAGGGCGGAGACAGGTCTGTACTTGGGATTAAAGATAATAAAGAGAAGCTTATTCTGTGCATCTATTCTTGAACCTGTCTTTTGATGTTATGCATTACTTTTACTCTGTTTATTTACTACGCGCACTTGATGAATATTCGTATGAATGCTTATATGTGAATTTAACTCAAGTAATCAACTAACAGAGACTAATAACATGGGTCGCGCTATGGCTAGACCTGTGCAAAAGATAGTATCATAGGGCGCGGGGTGCCCATAGGTGCGCGTAGCGTAGTAAGTGCGAAGGTTGGACCGTGTTCCAATCACCTCATATCAAACATCTCCAGGGTGCGAAAACCTGGTTCTAGCACCCTCCCATACTACTTCAGGTGAGACCTCAGTCCACGCTTCGCAAACTGTTGCCGAAAGGGCCATTAGTACCGGGATTTACTTGGATAAATCACTTTCAAACCTAGGTTAGGCCCCACCAAGCCAACATGGGTTTACTTTCATTGCTTTGTTTTGGTTGATTCTCATTTTTCCATAGTTTGGGTTGACTTACTAGTCCTGGAAGCCCTGGTTGAACAAACGCTTTGGAAGCCTTGCAACAACTTGGGTTGAGTTACTAGTCCTGGAAACCCTGGTTGGACAAACACTCTGGAAGCCCTTGGTGGGTTGAGTTACTAGTCCTAGAATCCTTGGTTGGACAAATGCTCTCGAAGCCTTGTATAAGTTGTGGTTTGAGTTACTAGTTCTGGAAGCCTTCATTGGAAAAACACTCTGAAAGCCATAGAAGGCTTGGATGGAGACCAATCTGATGATGGTTTTTGGTGATATTCGACCGTGAGGTGGAACCACTATTTGATGGGTTGAGGTGGGTGGCCTCTGGAAGCCCTGGATGAGTTTTGATTGATGTGTTCTATGAGATCCCATATTCATGCTTGGAATATGGCACGAGGGTGATTGGCTGAAGAGATACTTGGCTCAGCCAATCTATGGTCGGGTGGAACGTGGCAGTCCCATCTCCGGTTAGTTCATTGCATTTATTAATGAAAAAATCCATTCCCTTTATTTTCATGTGAAAATGTACTAATGTATATATGGATTTGGATGGGCTCTATCATATGTAAAATGAACAACTAAGGTTAATTTTTAGACCTTTCTGTCATATCTGTTATAAATTTTCTTTTGTGGAATATTAGAAGTCAAAAATTTGTCCATACTGAAAGTAAATCCCACTGATAATGTGGTAAAAATTTCAGATATTGGTTCGCAATACTTTAGGAATTATGATCCAAGGAAGATGACCTTCCTGAATGCACCTTTAAACAAGTCACGTTGGAATTTCTGCAATAAATTTTCTTTTGTAGGCTTTCAGAAGCTGAAAATTTGTCCACATTGAGGCAACATACCACTAATTATGTGGTAGAAATTTCAGATATTGGGTCGCAATATTTTAGGAGATATGAGTAGAGGGAGTCGAGCCTTCTGAATGTTCCTAAAATCAGGCCTCAAACAAGTCACGCTGTCATTTTCGTTATAACTTCTCTTCTGGGCACTCTCAGGAGCTGAAAATTTTTCCACAGTGAGGGAAAATCCCACTGACATTTTGATAAAAATTTCAGACATTTATTCGCTATATTTTAGGAGATATGACCAGTGGAAGTTGAGCTTTCTAGATACTCCTAGAATTGTGCACCAAATAGGATTGTGTTGGTATTTTTGTTATAACTTTTCATCTATGAAATCTCAGAAGCTGAAACTTGAGCCATAGTGAGGGATAATTGCACTAATCATATGGTTCAGTTTCCATAACTTGTACTACTACAGTTTATGATATATGCATTTAATCATTTTCTATATTAGTTTGCATGCAAATTGTTTGATGAAATGCTTAAATGGTTCAATGATTAATTGCATACAAATTGTTTGATAAAATTCCCCATTGAGTATGTTCTTTGTGGTTGGGGATAGTATTGATGTGTAATAGTATTTATGTAGTTGATATATTATTACTTGTATGCAAATAGTTTTCTATATTAGTTGCATGTAAATTGTTTGAATAAATGCTTACATGCAAATGTAATAGTATAGTAGTTGTTTGTGGAAAATGTGAAAGTATGGTAATTGTTTAAATAAACTGTTATTTTTTTTCTTGGATGGGATAGTATTGTAGTATGATAATATGAATGTAGCTAACATATGCCTATTTGCATGCAAAGAATTTGAAGTATTACATGTAAGGAATTTGAAAGGTTGCATGCAAAGAATTTGAAAAGTTGCATGTAAGGAAATGGAAAAGTGGCATGTTTTTAATTTTTATGTTACAAGTGGAATAAGTGAAATGTTTTAACTTAATCTCATACAAATGTAGGAGAAATAAAAATCAATTTATTTTCAAGTATGGTTAAATTTAGTAGAGTTTTGGAGATCCCATTTCCATAATTGGACATTGGAGATCGGGCCATTATAATAGCTTCCTCCTTCTACCTTAGTGTGGTCCATGGATAGTAAGGAGGTACGCTTATAGGTTGTTAGTATTGGTGAAAGCTAATTTCAAATTAATAGACATGATGTATTGATTTTTGGAACATTCGACTGACTGTGTATGGATTATATGTCGCTTACATGTTGATTTCATGATACCTACTTACATCCTTGTATGTTAGGTTACATTTTTGAATATTTTGATTACATGTATCAGTATTGTAGGTTGATTACAAGAACTGATCATTTATGTTTGACTACATGTGGTTATGCATATTGGTAGTTGGTTTGGCATTGCTTATGCATATTGTTGATTGCATGTGGCAATGTGTACAATGGAGAAATGGTTGTTGTCATGCATGAGGTCATGGTTTGTGTACTTGATATGGTCATGCATTGGTGATTGGACTCTAGCTAGAATGATGTGTATATGGTTTTGTACTCATTTGTTATGTGTGTATATGTATTTGTTATGCATGTATGGCCGTGGCTATGATTATGCATGTATAGTAGGTCAAACAGACCTTGTGAAATCATTGTATGCAATTTAGGTCATCATGGTGTTATTGGATGTTATGATGCTAATGTGTTGGCTGAGATAGAGTAGGAGATGCAAATCATTATAATGAGGTTGCAACATTGGACATTAGGGTAAGAGCAAATCATCATACATGTATTGTATGTTCAACATGCAGGTATGTAAGTTAAGGATTTTATATGCATTAGGTTTATATACATTAGGTCTATGTACATGTCTTTTGATGTTCTGGTTACTTTCATGATAGATGTTGGTTGATTAGTGTAGTTATATGCACATGTGTCAGACAGTTAAGAATGATAGTAACATGTAGTTGTATGCATTGCTATTGTTGTTTTATATTAGATAACCTGATGATTATGTTGTATGTTGTTGATGGTTATGATATATAGCTTATTGTTGTTATATGCTATTAACTTGATGATTAGGGTTACTTCATTGAGATCTTGATGTTGTAATTTGGATTAGTCATATGCGTGATGGTTATGATAATTGCATTGAAGATCTTGATGTTATATGTATTGTACTAACTTGGTTTGGCCTATGCAGATGGTTATGGTTGCAATATTCAGGTATGAGCCGACATATTTATGATATGGTGTCGTACTAATCTAGATTGATCATATATATATGTGATTGTTATGAATGAATGACAAATGCTTATGAGCTTATGACATGAACATGTTAGTTAATTACTGTTAGGGATATCATTATTTATGTTTGAGTTGACATGTTGTGAAGTTGTATCATGCTAACCTAGCTTTATTGTGTAGACAAGATAGCCTCCCCTGATATACATTAAGGTATGAGTTTTCTTATGTCGTATATTTAGTGCTTGGTTGTTTAATTATGATTTCTATTTGGTGTTTGAGTGTTTGGTGCCTAGTTGATTTATTTAAGATGGTATGTTTGCAAGTGGATGAATGTTATGAAACCAGCTCAAGAAAAGATAGATCAACGCCTTAGAATTCAGCCTCTTCGAGGGGGAAACCTCCTTTACATTACATAAATGAACAATTCTTGGATGATACAAATGAAAAGACCTCCTTTCTATATATAGCAGTCTAAGGGGTTATAACATAATTAGAGCCGACATAACAATAATAATGTAAGGGCACAATAATAACAATAGTGGGCTTCTATGGGGTACATTAGTAACAATATGGGCACTACATGGGTACATCAATATAATAAGTGGGTTTTACTAATAACAATAAGGGGTTACACTAGTAGTATAGGGGCCTAACATGCCCCTCTCCTCCAAAAAGTGTTGTCCTCAATGCTTGAGTAGTTCTTGATGCTTCTGTATAAAATTCGTGTCCTCCCATGTGGAATCTTCAGCGAGTAAGTTCTTCCATTTGATGAGATACTTTGAAATTGATCGATTTCGTAGCTGTCGGGTTCTTGTTTCTGTGACTGCTCCAGGTTCCAATATGATTTTTCCTTCCTTTTCAATATCTAGCAATAATGTTTGAATTGGGATCTTTTGCAACTTTTGAATAATTGGCCATACTTCTTTGTCCTTCTTCCATTGATCCCTTGCTTCGTTTATCCAATCTGGTTGGATAATAGAAATAGCACAAAACAATGCTTCCACATCCTCATCCTTGAAGAGTCTTCCCATTCAGTAAGTTCGCCATTTTTTAAGTGCATGTAGTATTGCCAACATTTCCTTCTCATAAATAGCTTGCTTGAGATGTAGCAGTAAAAATACCCAATCACCTACATCAAAACATTTTTCACTACGATGTTGATCTACCTGTTGTTTCGTTTGATTTTGCACCGAAGTGGCGTTATCCTTTAAAAGTTGGAGAACTTGTTGTTGATGCTCGATGTGATCTTTCACTGCTTGAACCTTTTTCTTCTTGATATGTCCTTCTATCTCTAGAGTTTGAGGAGTGGTAATTTCTTCCAATCCTTTACAAGATATGGTCGGATTCATTTCTTGATGCTCGATGTGATCTTTCACTTCTTGAACATTTTTCTTCTTTATATGTCCTTCTATCTTGATAGTTTGAGGAGTGGTAATTTCGAACAATGAATTACAAGATATGGTTGGATTCATTTATTCTTTCTCGATGTGATCTTTCACTTCTTGCACCTTTTTCTTCTTGATATGTCCTTCTATCTTGAGAGTTTGAGGAGTGGTAATTCTTGCCAATGCTTTACAAGATATGGTCTGATTCATTTCTTCTTTCTCTGGGGTGGGGTCCTGGCATATATCTTCTTCTTTTGTTGTTTCTTGATCCTTTTCTTCCTCCTCTTCATATTCTATGTAAAATAATTTCTTCTCAGCACACTTATGACCTTTAGTGCATTTGCTATCACAATTGTAACAAAGCCCTTTTTCTCTTTTTTCTTCCAATTGTTGCGGTGTGACCCTTGTAGGTTGTGGAAGGCTAGGAGAAACAACACTTCCATCTTTATAGTTGTGAGGGGTACACTTCCTGGTTTCCATAATTTTGCTTTCCACTATGTCACAGAGCCCTTTTACTCTTTCCAATTGTTGTGATGTTGCTCTAAAGAAGGTGTTGCTCTTTATATCCTCATAATGTGCTATCATTTCCTCCGTGAAAATTGACCACGTAACAAGTTGTTTACGAGAACAAAGCCCTTTGTACCATAAAAATTGATCTAGTTCTAAATATGAAGATGCAATACATACCTTTTGTAACAATTGTACACCATGTAGATCAAAATATTGCTCCATCTGAAGTATCCAGTTTACCGGATCCTTGCCATCAAACTTCCTCATCTTGCTTTTTCTTGATTTTAGGAGCTCGACCTTGAAACGACTGTAACTATGTACTTTCAGATCTTTAAGTTCTGAAATTGTGACCTATAGTAGCCCTCTATGTCCTCTTTCCAATGCCACTAGTCTGATCCAAATTTGATTCTCCAAGAAAGAGTTATGCACAATCTCCAGCAGTGACCTGATTATAGACTAGTTCAGTAGAGCGAACTTGTATGAAGTGCCACGTGTCACTGGTTCAACCTTTGACTCTAAAAAATATATAAAAGAAAACTACAGTCCATCCTCTTTCTGTACCTTCTTACGAAATTTCAATCCGATGCTCAGAAAGAAAGTTATGACGATTTTCCCCAGGTCACCTGTTTTGAGTGTAATTCAGGAGTCTGCAAAAAGACCAACTTCTTGAGATCATATCTCTGAAAATATCACGCGAAAAGCTCTGAAATTCGGACCCAAGGTTCAACGCGATTTCTTCTCAAATGGGTTTTTTTTGTGACTTCTGAAACGTCACAAAAAAAAAGTTGTAGTGAAAATTCCACGATGACCTGTTTGGAGCAGCGAAACCCTAGAATCCAAAGCTCTGATACCAAATGTTATGAAACCAGCTCAAGAAAAGATAGAAAAGATAGATCAACGCCTTAGAATTCAGCCTCTTCGAGGGGGCAACCTCCTTTACATTACATAAATGAACAATTCTTGGATGATACAAATGAAAAGACCTCCTTTCTATATATAGCAGTCTAAGGGGTTATAACATAATCAGAGCCGACATAACAATAATAATGTAAGGGCACAATAATAACAATAGTGGGCTTCTATGGGGTACATTAGTAACAATATGGGCACTACATGGGTACATCAATATAATAAGTGGGTTTTACTAATAACAATAAGGGGTTACACTAGTAGTATAGGGGCCTAACAATGAATGATTGATGAATTGCTTAATATGAGTATGTGTTCAAATGATTTTGTTTTAAGATGATTGTACTAACATGTATGTGTTGAGACAACTCATATGTACTTGCATGTAGTTGATAGTTGTAGCATTATGTCTAATGACTATGGATTATGACATAATTGTTAGTCTTGGTAACGGTTTATTTCAAACTAATAGATATGATTGTCTTGATATTTGGAACATGTGGTTGACATGTGTGAGCAGTTGTAAGGTAACATGCTTGGTATTAGCATGAAAAGGTAATAGTTGATGTGTCTATATAGCTAACAATTGCTTGATGTGACAATACATGGTAAGACTCGCTTACAGCAAGGTAAAAAGGTAAAAGGAAGGAATTAGGAAAGAATTCCTTTGGCTATGTTTGGAAACCCTAATTCCAAATGAATGATTTCTTTGCATACAGGAAGTCTTCTTAACCTTAATCTAGTCTGAAATTATGTGGATACATGTTATATTCATCAACATGTACTTGACAGGTATATTAGTTAGTCTTTAGCTATAGGTGGATGTATTAAAGGATTGGAGTCCCTTGAGAGATGGTGTGGATGTGTTTAGTTGCAAGCAACGTGCTTGGCACAACAAGATAAGGTAACTGGTGCATTGTTATGTTTATTTATGCACTAACATTTGTGTGTTAATGAAAGCATGATGCAAGGAGTTGCATGGAAAGAGAGGTTGCCATGAAATCTTGAAGAAGGCTTGGGTTGAGCTTTCCCTACGAACCATGGGGATTGAGTCATGGTGTTTGTTGTTAGTCTTGTGCTTTTGGTCTTTTATGAATTGTTGAGCTTGATTTGCAGCTTTTTTATGTCTAGTGTATGGCCATACCACTTTGTTTGCGAAGTCGTGTTGTTATTGGTTTTCATTATTTTCTTATTGTTGTTATTTTCATTCTTGCCTTTTATGTTTTGAGTCTGGGGAATTGGTTGGGAAAGAGGAAAGTTGATGGAAATTGGGAGAGATGTGTGGAACCCAACCAATGATATAAGACCCATATGAAGCTCCGTGCATGAGTAAGCACAGCGGAAGGTAATACTATGACAGTTTCTTGGACTGGTTGGGTCTATTGTGGTAAATGGATAGTAGCAGTGTAGACATAAGAAAGGTAACCAGAAAAGGTAAATTAAATGGATCTGAGGTGTTAGATGCCTTGTCTATGTTGGGAATCATTATTCTCAATATCGTGCATGTTGTGCATGAATAAAGGAATTTCTCTTAACCTTGACCTTGATATCTAGTAGTTATTTTATGATCATGATTATGTTGAAGTTTATATATGTATACATGTATGTATGTATGTCGTTGTCTGACAGGATCATGATTGTGTTATGCTAACGTTTATATAGGTATGTATGTATCCATGTATCTATGTTACTATCTAACAGGATTGTCAGGGATCATTCTTGTGGAGGAATGATTGCTTATGTAGGAGAATAACCTTAATAGGTTCTTGGTCTTACGAGGAATCAATTGGGAAGAATAGTCACGACAAATATATGAGGTCAGTATCATGTGGATATGATTTGGTATTGTATACTTGTATTATGCCTATATTTATGTTATGACAAGTAATGTTAAAGAATACATCAACAAAGTGAAAGTAGTGTGGTTTGCGACATGCTAGGGTGAGCATGGATAAGACACAAGAAGAAAGGATTCTTGGTAAGGGCATGTGGTATTATGTATGTGCATCATGTAGTCATGGTATTTCAGCATGTGTACTCGTTGTGTTGTACTCTGTGTCATTACATGTATTGGGTGGTATTACACATCGGGTATAGATGGATGCAATGTATTGTATACACTGGGTGTAGGTGTATGTGTTGTATGTCAGGTGTAGATGCATGTGTTGCATGGAGTTGCATGTCGTATGTGGTCGTATGTGTGTGATGCACACTATGCGTATGTGCACATGGTTGAGGAGAAGGCACTGGATGTTTTTCGGGTGTGGCAACCAATCCAATGTGTTACAAAAAGAACCAAGGTAGAAGTAAGGATCGATGAAGGATACGTATCGGTATTATATTTCAGTTTTAGTATGCATGTGATTTATGATTCTAGCCCATGATGATTACATGTGATTTATGATTTTGATTTATGATGGTTACATGTCATTTGTGATTATGATTGTTATGTTTAAGCTAACCTGATGTGATATTTTTATACATGTTGTGTCGAAGGCAAGAGGAAGCAAAGATCAAGCAGGGAAAGGTAGGATCAAGCAGCTACAACAGGCTTGATTACAGGAAGCATGAACATGCCAGTTGAGTGGTTGAAATCGACTGCAAGAATTATCAGCAACAAAGGAATTGAAACATGCAGCAATGTGTTGGTAAATCACGTCAGGAGCAGAGCCATTGTGGGACACTAGTGCCCAATAGTGTCAATTGATTTCCATGAGCATGATATGACTGATATGGTAGTTTTGAGGTAGGTATATGCCTTGGTCTTTGAATCTTCTGATGTGAGGAAGCCTTGCCAAGGGATGGACTTCCCGGGATGGGGGTGCCAGCAGAACTTGGAAGGTGAGTGACTGCACGGAAGGGGTGACCGGATTCCCGAGGGACTGTGTAGCAGAGAAGGGAAGGTCACAAATGGATTTGTTTTGGTCATTAGCATTGCTAGATGGAATCAGATGCACATTGGGAGTGCATCCTGGAACAATGAGTCAGTAACTGTTCACTGAGAGAACAAGTGGCGCGGGATTATAGCGTTGGACATTGGATGCATATTTGACTTTGCAGTGGATTCTGGACTTCCTAGGAAGGAGGTGGATCCTAGTATTACTTTGAGGGTGGAGGTGTGAGCCTCTAGATTCCCTTGTTGATTGATAGGACATCATATCATTTATTTGTTGGTTAAGCAAATGTGTATATGTGTATATCATTGTAAATACCGTAATGAGTTGTGTTATAAAGCTCCAATATGCGGTATGGTTTTTATCTGGTCATGTTGTCATGATGTTTTGCTTTTGAGTGGGTCATTCATTATAAATACTGCAACAAGTTGTGTTATAAAGCTCCATGGGTAGTATGTTTTGTTTTCAGTAGTCATGTTGGTTATAGGTGTCATTGAACACCGAGGACGGTGTTCCCCCAAGGGGGAGGGTTCTGTAACATCCCTAGTGAAAATTCCATGTAAAAATATATAAATACCACAGATGATGGGACACGTATTCCAAGATGAATGTTGGGCAAGACATCCTAGGGGGTGTTCATTTGGTTGTTTATGGCTAAGGAAATTGGAAAAGGAAATGGATAAGGCATTAAAGAGGCAAAGAGGTATTTTGGCACATTTATTTATGAAAATAATGGAAATTAGGAGAAAAGGAAGGTAAAAGGTCACAGGTTGCATGTGAGGAGGAAAATGAAGGAAAATAATGGAAATTAGGAGAAAAGGGAGGTGAAAGGTAATAGGTTGCATGTGAGGAGGAAAATGAAGGAAACTAATGGAAAATGAAGAAAATAGAGGCCTCATTAATAAAAAGGCTTCTAAGGATCAGTGGGCAAGACTTGGTCAGTTCAGTTTTGGAGCTCTCTCATTATTCTCTCTCTCTCTCTCTCATACTCTTGGATACTTAGAGTTTTCTTGCAGCACTCTTGGAGGGTGTGGCATACTTTGATTCTTGGAGCAAGAAGGCAAAGGAAGAGCAGGAAAGCACAAGAAGGCATCGGCATCAACATCTACATCAGATTTGCTTGCAAGTACCGAGTTGCATGTATGATTTATTCACTAGTTTTGGCATGCATGGCACATGCATGTGGTTTCTTAGTTGTGATCTATCACTGGCATGGAGGATTGCCTAGCCTTGCCATTTCCAGGATAGCCATGGTGATTGTGGGTTTACTTTTATTACTTTGTTTTGGTTGGTTCTCATTTTTCCATAGCTTGGTTTGACTTACTAATCCTGGAAACCCTGGTTGAACAAACGCTCTGGAATCCCTGCAACAACTTGGGTTGAGTTACTAGTCCTTGAAGCCCTAGTTGGACAAACGTTCTGGAAGCTCTTGGTGGGTTGAGTTACTAGTCCTCAAAGCCTTGGTTGGACAAACACTCTAGAAGCCCTGTATAAGTTGTGGGTTGAATTACTAGTTCTGGAAGCCTTTGTTGGACAAACACTCTGGAAGCCCTGGAAGGCTTGGATGGAGACCAATCTGATGATGGTTTTTGGTGATGTCCGAAGATGAGGTGGAATCATTTTTTGATGGGTTGTAGTGGGTGGCCTCTGGAAGCCTTGGATGAGTTTTGATTGATGTGTTTTATGATATCCCACATTCATGCTTGGAATATGGCACGGGGGTGATTGAGTAAAGAGATACTTGTCTCAACCAATCTATGGTCGGGTGGAACGTGGTAGTCCCATCTCCGGTTAATTCATTGCATTTATTAATGAAAAAATCCATTGCCTTTATTTTCATGTGCAAATGTACTAATGTATATATGGAATTAGATGGTTGATATGTTTATTGTATTTATGTTCCTATTATGTTTTTTTTTATATGCACATTGACCCCGGAGGTTGTTACACTACCCCATTGGATCATGATTATTAGGGTGGTGATCGTTCTAGTAGTATTCCTCCTCAATATGGTGGTCATGCATCAGATACACAGTCTTCACCCAGACGAACTACCCCATTGGATCATGATCAGGGTGCCAATGATCCTTCTGGTAGTGCTCCACCTCCTTGTCATTCACCTCATGATCACCCACTACCTCATGTTTCTCCTCGGAGAGTAGACCAGCCACCTTCTCCTCCACCTCATAGTTAGACTATTGAGGGAGTTGACCATCTATTGTCTTCTACTACAAATCAGGCTACCACTACTATTGTTGTATCAAATATTTCACAGTGGTTATTTGACTTTTATATATATATATATGGTGCATTTTTTCTGTTCATGTTGATGTACTTAATTTATATGTTGGTGTAGATGTGTATATTGTTATGTCATGTTAGATATGTTAATTTAATGTGCTTGCAGATAGATGTGTATGTTATAGAAGGATCTTTGCATCTTTTCTAAGCACCATTTTTGAAATCTGTTTATAGCATATGCTGAAAGGCATACAACATGTAATTTTTCAATAATAATGAAAGATTACGATTTTTCCAATGGAAAAAGATGTGTATGTTATAGCAGTTATTTGACAATATGAGATGTATATTTGAGGATGTGTGTGGTGATGATGTTAAACAATGATTGTGTTTTGTTAGATGTGATCACGATGATGATGCTCTGTTAGATTATTAGATTTGTGTGCTAGCTAATGACGTTTATATGTGCTAGAGGCTTATATAATTAGATGATGTTAGTGAATTTGAATGTGTATTTTAGATGATGTTTATGTTTGTTAGATGGTTATAATCATGGTGTTTATTTTTATGAAATGATATTTATTATAGATTATGTATTGGTGAACTTATATCAAAATTTTATATATGAAATTACTTGCAAAACAACTTACTTTAAATAAAAAATGCAAAGACATTTTTATAAAATACAAAGTTTAATATAGTTAAAACTATAATTGTAAAATTACCGTAAATATTTTTCTATTGCATAGATAGTTCATACATATTCATTCTAAGTAATTTTTTATTCAAACAAGGGTTGCAAGCAAGAGAGTCTTTACCTATAGATAATATAGAAATAAATAAAACATGTCTAAAAAATAGCCACTACAAAACAAAATCAATTTTACACACAATTAAAGTGTTCAAACATCTAAACAAACTACCTTCATAGTCATAGTCAAGCATAGAAATCACAAAGTTACCTATACTTATAACACAAGAACTAGACAATATCTAATTAATCTTCGCAATTAATTTTTAAAAAGTATATTACAACCTGTAATAATACAATAAAAATTTCAAAATATTTATAATAAAATTAAAACATATAACTGATATCAAATCAACTATAATTAAAAAAAATTGTTCATAAAATATTACATTATAAAAATAACATTACAATTAATTTGATTTTATAAATTTAATAAATTAAAGTTTATTTATTATAATAATTATGAATGAAACATTTACAAGTTAATAATATAAATGGCAAAATGGGGTGAATATCCATGGTCAAGAATCTTGTTATATTGTATCTTTATTCTAAGTATTAAGTTTTAATGTAAAAATGTTATAAAATTAAACTATATATATTGAAATTAGTTGGGTATGTGGTATTGATAAGGCATGGTATTGTAAAAAGGTCTTTTTAGAAGTTAATAACATCCATGGTAAAATGGGTGAATATTCATGGTTAAGAATAAATATGGTAAATGTATGTTAATTTATAACTACTATTTATATGTTCTATATCTTAAAATCATGTGTATATTATGGTTTTCTTTCATCCAAGTGGATCTACAAGATAAAGCACGATGTAGATGGTGGTATTGACAAATATAAGGCACGGTTCATGGCTAGAGGATTCTCCCAAAACAAGGGAGAAGACTATGATGAGACTTTTGCTCCAGTTGCCAAGTACACCTCCATTAGATCAATCCTTTCACTTAATGCTTCCATGGGATGAGAATTACATTAGATGGATGTGAAGACTGCTTTCCTCAATGATGTGATTGAGGAAGAGGTGTACATAGAGCAACCTCAAGGATTTGAATTATATCCAAAAGAGTCTCATGTTTGATGGTTGAAAAGGGCCTTGTATGGACTCAAGCAAGCTCCAAGAGCTTGGTATGCTCATATCGACAATTATCTGATGAGACTGGTGTTGATTTTTGGTAGCATCGGATGTGCTCTAGCCATGAAAATTGGTGTAGAGGCTAAGGCACATAAGATGTCCAAGACCCAGAAATCGTTTGAGGAAATTCCACCCAAATCGAGAGATATTAAAATAATTAATGTAAGTATTAAGATTTAATGTAAAAAATGTTATAAAATTAAATTAAAATAAGTCATGGTATTGGCCCATTGTATTGTAAGAAAGTCTATTTACAAGTTAATAGTATCCATTATAAAATAGGGTGAATATCCATGGATAAGAATCTTGTTATATTGTATCTTTATTCTAAGTATTAAGTTTTAATGTAAAAATGTTATAAAATTAAATTATATATATATATATATATTGAAATGAGTTGGGTATGTGGTATTGATAAGCCATGGTATGACCCATGGTACTATAAAAAGGTCTTTTTAGAAGTTAATAACATCCATGGTAAAATGGGTGAATATTCATGGTTAAGAATAAATATGGTAGATGTATGTTAATTTATAACTACTATTTATATGTTATATATTTTAATGTCATGCGTATATTATGGTTTTCTTTCATCTAAAAAATTGTTCTTAATTTTATTAATAAAAACAAATTTACAATATAAAAAATATGTACATCTAATATTTAAAATCTAACGCTTAGACATTTATCCTATACCTATCTGTAGAGCGCCTCTCCCACAATTAAATGATGTTAGGGAATTTGAATGTGTATTTTAGATGATGTTTATGTTTGTTAGATAGTTATCATCATTATGTTTATGTTTATGAAATGATATATATTTATTATAGATTATATATTGATGAGCTTATATCAAAATTTTATATATGAAATTATATGCAAAAGACTTTAAATAAAAAAATGCAAAGATATTTTTATAAGTTACAAAGTTTAAAATGGTTGAAAGTATAATTGTAAAATTACCATAAATATTTTTCTATTGTATAGATAGTTCATACATATTCATTCTAACTAAATTCTTTTTCAAAAAACAATTACATATGAATAAATGTTATTTTCCATTGTACTATTTACTCTTTTTGAATAGACTCTTCTACCCTAAAAATTGTTATTATAAAAAAATTATGATCTCAATCATAAGCATTTTATTGGCCCTAAAATTTTATGGATGCAAATCTTCCTATATTTGTTGTTTTTGTCATTATTTTGTAAGTTGATTTCTATCAAAATTTTAAATTACTTCATTAATTGTGGTTTTAGTCAACATTGGGGGCATAATTTAAATATTTCCAAAAGCAATGATAAAAGTATGTAAACTAACAAACAACTAAGTTGAAAACCAAATTATCACAAAATCCAAATTAAACTTATCACAAACTTAGAATTAAATAAATATGTTAAAATTTTAATTTTTAAATTATAAATTACACAATTGGAAATACTTAGTTTTAAGTGTAAAAATGTTTCCACGAGGAGTAAAAATGTTTGTGAATCTTACCAATTATATTAAATGCCACCAAGATGAATAAAAACAATATAATTATCCAAATAAATAAAACAAAAACATACAACAATAGTATAAATGATGAAATAACATGAGTACATATCACTCTCAGTTGTCATCACCATGATTATCTTCCTCGTTTGGCATGATAACATTGTTGTTCTCAAAAATATGTTTTGATCTAGGGTCATATCTTAATACGAACCACCAATCCCTATCCAACACATCTGGGCAAAAAAACGCCTAGTTGCAGTGTTTGGGGAAAACATAAGAATTTATAACTTCATGCCACCTCATTCTAGAGTTGATAGATATTAACCCACTATCATGATCTTCCTTTACATTATTCCAATCAAAGGTGTCTTACCACTTGCACCTAAAAACAACACATTAGAACAAAGAGAAGTCCACTCCAATGATCTCTTGTATCTTTCTGATGTAACCTAATGTCCCTTGTATTAGGTTTTGATTGTGGTGACTAGCACGACTAGATTGGTCGAACTCAGCTTCCAATCCACGGTTTTGTGTCAGGCATTCATCATCAACATCCTCTGTGTGAAAATGATGTCCATATGCCCACATAGATGGGAACAAATGCACCTACAAAAAAAATGAAAAACTCACAATGTTATGTGTCTAATAACTTGAACATAATTAAAATATAAAATGTAGATGTTACAATTCAAAAGTGCATTATGAAGTTAAAAATGTACAAAAATATATTATTGCCAAGTTGTTGCACCCAATCCCTATGTTTAGCACATCCTCTTCAAGACATAGGAAATGACCAGATGCACCGTATTTCTCTCTCACTTGATCAACAACCCAACTGTCGGGGGCATATCATTAACATATTTTCTTTTAAATGAGAAGGACAAGGCATGCTTCTACCATTCGAATATATGAATTATTTCATGTCACTATCCATTTCCTCCTCTTTTTATCGTACAATACGACCTACAGTTGTGTTGCCTCCGAATAGTAAAGAATGAATTTATTGATGGCTTCAATTTATGAATTCGATGATGAAATCAAGCCAACATATACATTACGTATGAGATCAAAATATGCATTATAAATTTTAGTGTGAATAGTTACTGTGTAGAAATTTGACAAGTGATAAGTCACTTATTCTTTATCATGCGCCTTTTTCCATTCGTTTGGAGAAGCTCCCCCACTCTTTTGTCTTCATCCCTTTTGTCGTCCCAAATCACCACACCCAATGTGTTGTTGATCTGCTTGGTGTACTCACTGGCATAATAGAAAGACTCATAAAATATGTACCTCTCTACCATAGACCGCTCAGGTTTTTCCTTTGTCGAACAAACTTCTTAGTTTCTTCATGTACCTCTCTAAGAAGAACATCAAATGAAAATAAACCACCCCAACTAATTCAACCTCATCTACTAGGTGAATTAGAATATGAACCTGTAAGTCCTTGAAACTCATCGGTAGTTCCTTCTCTAACATACAAAAAATCTCAGTTATCTCTAGACGTCATCGTGGAATACTAGCTATATGAATCTCCTTTGATGTGATCCAATGTACAAATGCAGATAATTTAGATATGGCACGTCGTAGGCCTTGGGGGGGGTCATGATTCACACACCCATGCACGAGCAGAGGATAATGACACTGCAAAGTAAACACATACAAAAATTAATTATATTTTATTCCATTGCATAAAAATAATAACAAATAATAAAATCATGTTTTTGACATATTACTCTTAGAAGGTTCAAATGGTCATGTGATTTCAACCCTGACAAATGGTCTTCCACAGTGAAGCAGTGTCATAGTGAAGACCCATATAAAGAAGGCACCCTCACACCCATTATAACTTCCTTTGCCAAAGAAAGATCATCTTTCTTTAAAATCCATGGGACATCACCTTGTTTGAAAGACCAAGAGGGACCAACCTCTCCTCTACTTTCTTGTCTTGGCGAATGTTTATTTTTAATTTTAGAAGAAATAATATCTCTCCTAACAGTCAATGTGTCATTTTCTTTCGATGATATGTCCCTCTATAATGAAGATGAAACATTTTTAAATATATGCATGGGATCTAGCAAATGGGAAATCTTAAGATGATCGAGATAAAGGAGCTCATAAAAAACAAATTTCATTTTTATCTCAATGGGAAATTTCTCAATAGAGGTGTCGAATAATTCTGGATCATCGAACATAGGCTCCTTCCTTCTCTCTCTCATATGCTAACAACGTAAACTTTGAAACGGGAACATGATTACCCATTTTTTGAGTTCGCAAAAAAAACAACCGATTTTGAAAAGTGATGATGCAATATATATATATAGATAGCATAGTTTTTGACACTTAAATTTTTTTTATGTACATTAATTTTTAGAATGTTAGTGATTTGCATGTTGATTTTAAAAAGTGTTGATTCTGTATGTATCAGACCCATTTTTTAAAAGGCTTATTTTTTTTACTTTAAATTTTCTAATGTTTAAATGTGAATAATTATTTTCTAAATTTAACAATTTTTGAAGTAGTCTTCTTCCTCATATTTTCTTGTTTTTCTTTTAAAAAAAAATTTGTAATGAGGTCTTTATTTTTTTGCATAGTTAAAGAAAAAAGTCAATATTTTAAAGTTTCGATATTCTACATATTATATATCGTTAATTAATTTTTCAATGCACATCAAATAATTGTCTCTAAAAAAACAATAATTTTTAATAATTGACATTAAAATAAACATTTTGAACATATATATAACAAAAAATTTACACAATTTGATAACTTTTTTTCTAGAAAGGACATGTCAAAATCATAATCTTTATAGGAAAAAATTAACAAATAATGGTTAAATAATAGTTTTTTTTATGAATTTCATGTCAAAAATAATAATAATCACAGTTTTTTTCAAAAAATAATGATTCACATAAAAATTAAAGCGAAAATCACATAATACAAATATTGAACATATAACAACATTAACTGAATACTTATTCTTCTCATAAAATGTCAAAGTCAAAACATTACAAGTATAACTAATTAATAGTTACAAAAAATGAACTTGATTTCCAAGCATAACTTAAATTTAATCAATAATATCACGTAATCCAAACTCTTCATCCTCTAGAGTTTCATCATTGTCTTCTTCCACAATATTTTATGCTTCAATTTGCTCATTTTCCTCTTCTGATGGATCTTTGATGTCTACGAATCTCCCAATGTATGCCTTTCCAATCATTCCATCTAATGGTGGTTGAGGTTCCTTTGCCTTTTTTTGCCACACGTGATTCATTAAAATCCCCTTTCCTCAACCCAATTTCTTGCATTGCATTTGGAAGAAATTGAAGAGCATTAATTTTTTGCTAAATAAATTTGCATTGTACTCAATCTTTTTCAAAATGTTTCATTCAATGGGTAATTTTCATCTTTCAAGAATCCAAGAAAATTTGGAAAAGGATCCCACATTTTATTCAAAAGTACATCATAAACAACAGTTTGGACCATTATCAAATACTGCAATGTCATAGATGAAAGACTTCTTTTCAAAGCATGGAGAATGTATGCCAAATAGAGAGACAATACATATTCCAGATAATTTCTCAAGATGAGAAATCTACAACTTATACAAAGAATATGCAGAAGGTGTTGAAGGACATGGTCAATTTATTACATATCAATATTTTGTGAAGATATGGAAGAAATAATTCAACAATGTTTGTAATCCTAAGAAGACAAGGATGGGCAATTGCTGGAACATGTCAGGAAAATGGCGCTCGAAATCAAGGAAGTCTCAGCTCAGGAATCTCTCATGGCAGCCACGGTCGTGGAGGATGCCATGACTCCTGAAACCCTAGGAGATGCACAGGTTTACAATTCCTCCTTGTCGCTGCCCTTCCAGACGGGTCAGAGTCAGCTAGGAGAGGCGGGTGAAGCGCAAGAGGTAGGGCCTGAGCGCGCAGTCTTCACGAAACGAGAGGTCTACCTCACCCCTGGGGGAGAAGTCGCGGAGCAGGTAACCGAATACTCCACCACCGCCACCGTGCAGGTAGGGTTTAACCCGTATTATAATGTTGTTGCTGCCGCGCCAGGGTATGCCCAGATGAACCCTAGCGTGGGTTATGCCGCGCCCGGGAATGACCAGACGAACCCTAGTGCGGATGATGGGGCGCCCGGGATCTCTGTCTCCTCCTCATCCCATCTCCGCGGCCGGAATGTTCCAGATTTCTTCTCTGCCGGAAGCAAGCAGCGAACTTGCTCCTCATTCTCGCCAGATTTGCTTGCAGAGGTTCCTCTCTTGAAACAGCCAGATCTGTCTAAAGAATCACAGGCATTTCAGATCCAAGTCAAACTCTTGGGCAAAACGAGGATGCAATGGGTTCGAGCAACAGATCTCGTGCAGGATCTTCTGCAAAAACTCGAACGTCGGCTGAGGATCCCCTCCTCTTACCTCAAATTGTTATATAAGGGTAAGCAACTTATGAATCCCCTTCCTCTCTCCTTTTACAGCATTCATAAGGATGCTTCTATCAGGGCTTCTTTTCGTTTAAGAGGTGGTTCCTTTGGGCAGACTTCCTCTACCCCTTCTTTCTCTTATAAAGATGCAGCTCGCAAAGACGTTGCCCAACCTCAGTCCTCTTCGAAAGCAGCCCATCCAAATGAGGCTCCAAAGCCATTTTTGGTAGATAAATCAGAGAATATTCCTTCCATCAATTGCTCTCATCCTAAGATTGAAAATCACTTCCAGATATTTGCAGAATCCGCACTCATATGCAGATTTAATGGGCTTTGGCCTCGCACAGCAGATCTATACCAATGGATCCACTCCACTTGGACTAGAAAAAGCAAGATTTACTTATGTTCAAAAGGATTCTTCATTGTGGTTTTTGACTCAAATGAAGATTACCATAAGGCCTTAATGGGAGGCCCTTGGTTCTGGGGTGCGGCTGGGCTTTTTCTCACCCCTTGGTTTCCAGACTTCGACCCTTCTACAGCAGTCATCACCAAGCTTCCCATTTGGGTCAGGCTCCCGAATCTTCCGGCTCATCTATGGCATGTATCTATTTTCTTAGCCATTGGAAATACTTTAGGATGCTACCTGGCTATAGACTCCTCAAGAAAGGAAAATGGTCTTTACACCTACGGCAGACTTTGTGCAGAAATAGATATCAGCAAAGGACTACCGGATCAGATTAATCTCAAGATTGGAGATTTCCACTAGACTCAAACCTTGGATTACGAGAATACAGCCTTCCGATGCCGCCATTGCCATCAAACGGGGCACCTCCAGAGTACTTGTACCCAGTTCCTCGATAAAAAGAAGAATCTGAATCGCAAACCCAAATCCAAGCGCTGGAATCCTTGTGAGCCTCCCCGTTCTATGTACGATTTAGATTTCTCTAGTTCGGATGAGGAGGAAACTGAAGCAGTTTTGCAGAATGATGAGGATACTGAAGCAGATGTGCAGAATGATGTGATTCTGATGGACACTCCCTCGGGCGGTCCGGCAGTCCCCTCTGACCCTTAGTTTTCTCAGAAACGTTCTCATTTTTCTTCGTCCTCAGATTCTGATAAGGATATTCCGCCGCCAGTGCAGAATAGTCTACAGCTTGTCATGGCTCAGCCAAACTCCACTGGGTGGGTCAAAGTAAACAAGAAAAAAGGCAAAAAATGTCGTGTGGCAGGAAATGACCCCTCGGGGTAGTTCTCTCAGCTGAGTTCTATCTTTTTGTTTTCCTTTGTTTTCTATGGCCCTTTCATGGATTGTCTCTAAGGAGCGAGGTGGATAGCCTATCACCTGCGGCTCCCTTGCTTTTCTGCTTCGCTTGCATGCAAGCTTGATTGTACTATACTTTTCTTATCTTAATAGAATTAGTCTTTATTCAGGAAAAAAAAAAAAAAAAGGATGGGGGTTTGCAGTACATGTGCTTCTCTTAAACAAAAAAGGGATAAATGTGAAGGGGCAGAAAGAGGTAAGCATTCATAACATTAATTTTTAAAATTGTGTAGTCATCAACTATGAAAACATATTTATTCATGACTTTCTTTTATGTTGTGTAGATTCCATTGTCAAAGCGTTTGAGGAGCATCGCGAACAACAAATAACTAAAAGGAAAAATTTGTACAAGCATCGAAAGAAGTGTTATGATAATCCAAATAAATATTTGGGTTTGATAATTGATGGTACGGAACAAAAGAAAACACTTCTACCACATTTTGTTCACACACCCAAAAATTTACAGGAGGAAAACTTTATTCAGTATCACTTGGTCGGTTGTATGGTCTTCAATGGGATAATGTTGCCAAGGGTATACTTCACAACTCTAAATATTCATAATGATGAAAATATGACAATAACCATAATTCATTATGTGCTTTCTCAATGGTCTGGTAATCTTCCTGAAGTTTTGTATCTACAATTGGACAACATTTGTCGTGAAAACAAAAATCATATTTTTTTTAGATATCTAAACATGCTTGATGAATTGAGAATTTTCAGAAGGTAAAGGTTGGTTTCCTTCTTGTTGGGCACACTCATGACCATATTGATCATATGTTTAGTCATTTTTCAGTCACATTGAGGAGGAAGGATGTTGGGAGCTTGCCATCATTAATTGAATGTATTAAGAAATCATACATGCCAGAGCCTATTTTTGATGTGTTGGAAGAAATTGTTGACATGCAAAGGTTTATTCTAGGATTGCATGGTGAGTAGAAATGCATTGAACAACTTAATGACATTAGCTTCCAACATCAATTTCGTATCAAAAAGAATGATGGGAAAACACTAATATGGGGCAAGAAGTATTCAACTACTATAGAATGGGCGTTGTCATCAGGTTTGGCATTTTTGAAGTTCATTCCAGATCATCCAATATTTGCGTCAAAAATATTGTTATTATAATCAGTTGTTGAAGTTCATAATTTACGCAGGCAGAATAGAGATATAAATTATTTTGATTGCCTAGAAGAAATTAAAAAATTTATTAGATATACATATGAGTACTTTGATATTGTTGATTCAGTTTGGTGGGAGACTTTTTTCAAAAATCAAAGTGATATCATTTCAAGAACAACAAATGAAGATATATCTTTGAAAATTCCATTTATTTGGCCACAAAATGTTTCAAATGAACATGAGGAAAGAAACATTGTTGAACAACAACAATCTCAAGATATTAATAATTCTTCACAGATAGAGGAAAGAGAAATGTATATTGGTTCCAGAATATCTTGTGCACAACGTGAAGCCATGGAAGACCTTTACAGGGGATCAATACAGGATATTAAGGAGGGTTGCATGATCGCAATGTTAGCAGATGGAGATGCTAATGGCTATCTATTATAGGTTCATAAGGTTATAAAGGTCATTACAGAAAATGAAGATTTTGCAGGTGTTGAAGTACATTGGTATGCCACAAATACACATCCATTCAATGGTGTGTACAAGCCAGAGATGGTAGTTGATAAAAAAAACTGGCGGAAAGAGAAAAAGAAAGGGTACAAATATAAATCGTCACCACATAGACCTCTTAAAATTGGAGGATGTTGACATACTTGTCTATGATTTCAATTTAACAAAGAGAGGAACTCTTCACTTCAAGACGATATATATTATTAAGAAGTTGTTACCAGAAGAAACAATGTTGAGATGGGAGTCTATTGAAACCAGTCATAGATCCAAAAGAATTTTGAAACCTGAAATGGTGGGCATGCATGTGGACTTAGATGGGGCACTATTTGACAAAAGAGAAGAATATGGAACATCTTCATCTACATCCAAGCATTCATCTGAAGATGTGAATTCTGATGGTGTGCAAGAAAATATGAGCAATTTTGAATAATTGTCTAAGACAGTTTATATAACTGATATTTGCATCGTATCTTGAAATACAAATTTTGATTTCCATATGATGTTAAATGAAGTTATGAGTCATTTTTATGTTTGTTGGATTATATGTTTTAATTATAATGAGTTTTATTGTTTAGAATATCTACAATGCAACAATAACTTAGAGATATAATTTATGTTTCATTCAATCTACAATTATTGAAATTTTGATTAATTTAGTCATGTAATTTGTTCATAATGTCATGGTTTAAATGTGTTGACTTAGAGTTTCTTAATTCTATAGTTGAAATTTTTCCAATTTTTTTTATTATCTTTAATGTTATGGTTGAAAACAATTATAATTTTAGTGATCTTTAGTGTCATGTTATTATATGTTTAACAACATGGATGAAAACGGATGGAATTTTAATGTTTTTTGGATCCCATTATTTTATCTTTATCGTAATTACTAAAAAATTTGAAATTATACCTGGGAAAGAAAAATGTTATTCTACCAAAAACATTAGTGTGTTTTTTTCATTTATTTTGCACAAAAAAATTGGTTTTTGCACAAAAAAAAATTGGTTTTACTGCCTTTTTTTAAATATGTTGAAAATTAACCCTAAAAAAAACATCATTCCAGAATACACACTTTTCGTTTTTGGCACTGTTTTTCATGTTTTTTTGGGGTTTTTTTGGCTAGAGTTCCCATTTTGAGTTTATAGTTCCCGTTTCAAAGTTTACGTTGTTTGCTCTAATCCATTTAGTTAGTGTCATTATTGCAGGCCTTTGGGTTCTCTCTAGTTTACCATTAAAAGCAGATGTTGCTCTTCTGTAAGAGTGTTCTTTTAGGAGGAATACCCTGGAGCAGTCATACACTAGTTTTCATAGGTGGTTGGACCACCTAGCCTTCAAAGAAGTTCTGCAACATTTACATCCATGATACCCTTTTATTACAAGACCTACAAAATTATTCTATACATGGCATATTAGCGATCATGAAGATTAGAACAATTATAAAGAATTAAATTAATATGTGAAACAATATTGTTACGTATATAAACAAATCAATAAACGTGTAATTTACCAAAGAAAACTCTTAAGCCTAGATAATCATGTATGGTATAAACACATATGCCATACAACGTAAAACTTCTCTCTGTTGTGATGGGTCTCGATACATTGTATACATATATCCCGTCTCATAATTCCTTCAATTCATCTACCAATGATTGTAAGTAGACATCCATATTCTTCACTTGTCTTATACCAAGGACTATGAGAGCCAACATAAGATGTCAATTCTTCATGGAAAACCATGGGGGGATATTGTTATTGATCACTACTACAGGCGAAACAAAATAGTTGGTGTTTTGGAGGGAATATGGGTTGACATTGTCCATGGTTATGCTAAGTCGTAGACTTCATACTTCATCCTTGAATTTTTTGGGCCATGTATCCTCTATATGCTTCATGGCTAATGAATCTGTTGGGATTCGCATAACTCCCAACACACTTCTATGTGAGTCATGTCATCCCTGCAACATAGTTAATTATTTATAACAAAAGAGCCTTTGAATCCATGGAATTATAGGAATGTGCCTCAATATCTTATGAGGAGGATCATGTGATTTACCCGGTTTTTTTTTTTTTTTGGCATCTGTCATACCCACATTTCAGACATATCTCTTATCTCTTTGTCTGCATATTCTCCTCTATAAAGAATACAATTATTCAGACATGCATGATATGATATGTACTCAACACCCAACATTTTCAACAACTGCTTTGCCTCTTTGCAACTACCAGGCAAGACATTATCACTCAGAAGAACCTTATCTTTGAATAACATGCAGTTGGTGGGAAATATAAATGTACAATGTCAATATTTAACGTTCATAAAATTGACCATTTTTAATGTTGATTGTGTGACAATATTTCTCAAAATATAAGGGACTTGATCGATTATGGTCAATTACCTCAATATTGTCGAGAAACATGCATTCAACATGCCAAACTTTGCTTTCAAGTTATATAGTAACATCATTGTTCCCAGCTGGGTAGACTTTGATTGGTTGTCGGGTCAAAGAGAGGGGTGGTGGAAGCAAATTTCAGGCTTTCGAATAAGGTATCAATGATATGAGCATCATCCCCTAGCTCATGTCTCCATGGCAGTCGTATCCTGTAAGTAATCATCCATACCAACCTCTATTTGATTGCCTTCGTTATCAACTTATGATGAAGAACTATTATTGTTGTAGTCATTCCTAATTAGTGAATCTGGACATGGTGAGAATTAAATAGGTGGTTGATTCAACCATTCTTTGTATGTTTCCTTTCTGAGTCTTTCTCTTAATGCAGTCTTATCTCAGTTTGGCATTGTATTGGGGTGCACCAGAACATGGTAGGTGGGTCGCTCATCATCACTTGAATCCTAATTTCAAAAAACATCAAACATTAGTACATCATTGATATTAGTAAGAAAATGCAGTTGGTTTGTTGAAATTACATTATACCAAACAATTATTATCATCACTGACCCAAGATTGTGGCTAGAAGATGTCATGTTCCAATTGGTAGGGTGAAAGAGTTGTCAAGTTTCATCTACCAACTGCTTGTGGTATGTTGTTCATGAAAAGAGCTTCCAGCGTTTTTGAAATGGTGGAATATTTTCTGCATGCAAACTCGATTTTGAATCAGGATCCTACAAATTTGGATGCATTTTTATTCAAATTGGCATGGATGAAAAAAAATCAATTAGATAATGGAAATATAAATAAAATCTGAACTTACTTGAGATGGAAAGGGAGAACTCTGTGAAGGACTTTGAGCAATATGGAACGAGCTAGAATTTGATGAATTGGCCATTTGATATTATGAGATTTTCTCCATGTGTTTGAGCAAAATCAATAATAAAAAAATTTATACATATATAAAATTAATTTCAAGAATCATATAACCACATCTGAATTTCAATATATTTTTCAAACCATTTTTCAAGAATAAGGCGACTTTAAACGGGAAATGCATACTATGAACTATTGTAACTCATGTGGATTCATCCTAAAGGATAATTTGAGACGAATACATCATTTTATGTGAAAATAAAAATTCAGATAATTTAAAAGCATATCGGTGTTGTTGTGAAACTAACCTCACCAATGCATTTAAAAAATAACAACATTGATGTGTTAAAATAATAATCACACCGGTTTTCAGGATTTCGACAATTAAAAAGGAATTCTATCATATTGGTGTAATTGTAAAACTAAATGCACCAATGTGTTTAAGTAACAACTACATCGATGCCTTAAAATAGTAACCGCCCCTGTTTCCATGATTTCGCAAAATATATATATATATATATATATATATATATATATATATATATCAGTGTTCTTCTAAAACAAACCACACTGATGCATTTAAATAATAGCTACACTAATGCGTTAAAATAATAATCGCACATGTTTACGGGATTTGGGATTTTAAAAAAAAATGAATTATATCATATCAGTGCTCTTGTAAAACAAACCACACCACTGCATTTTAAATAACGACCACATTGATGCGTTAAAATAATAACTACCTCTATTTCCAGGATTTCGAAAAAATAAATAAATAAATAAATTTAAAATTCCAGCATATCGGTGTTTTTCTAAAACTAATCGCACTAATGTGTTAAAATAATAATCGCACCAATTTCGAGGATTTCGAAAATAAAAGAGGGTTTTTATCATATTGGTGTGTTAAAAAAATTAGCACACAAATAAGTTATTATAGTTGATACACATTACTTGTAAATGCAGCAGTGCATTTTACTATGAAATGAATCGATGTTCGGGCAAAAAAAACATGTTTATTTTTTCAAATTGAAAAATGAACGACAATTGATTTTTTGAAATCTAATTTCATAAAGACTTTTTAATAGTAAGAAGTTATTCACTATTTCATTATTTTTCCCAAAATTTCAAAGGAAAGATTTGCGAGAAAGACATACTGGGAGCAGCGAAATACTTTGAAACAACAAAACTGTTCAGAAGATCAAAACTTGAAAGTATGGTGATTCACTCAAAACCCTGCATAGTATAAATTTTAAAATTTTACTGTTGATTTTACTAATAATTTTTTTTACAATTTCTGTTAGATTTAATTAAAAGATAGATTTGTAAAAGAGACATATTGGGAGCACTGTGGAGCGGCATAATACTTTGCAACAACATAACTATTCAGAAGATCAGAATTTGAAAGGTATAGTGATTCACTCAAAACCCAAAATAGTAAAAAATTTAAATGTTACTGTTGATTTTACTAATAATTTTTTTTAGAATTTCTGTTAAATTTAATTAAAATTCAAAAGAAAAAAAATAAAAGCCCTTCATAGTAAAAAAATTACAATCTATGTTCCTATTTAGATTAATTAAAATTTAGAAAAAAAACAAAAAAATTCAATACTTACCTTAAACCCTTGCTTCTTCTTGCTTATGTGACTGCAGAATTTCACCTTAGGGTTTAACTACCTCTACCACTTTACAATTAGGGCTTTTCATTTTAGGCATTTTATATTTGATATGTTTGTGTCACTACATATAAGGTGTTTGACATGTAAAACATTGGAACCACTTGTTGAATTGGATTCAAACCCTATCGACTTTGCCTATGTTTTTAAAAGACGACTTCTATTATCAATCAGTCATATTTAATATAACGCATTGGTGTGCCTGTGAAAAATAACACCTTTAAGTCAAAAAAAACTTGTGATTAATTTTTTATGTTTTCGTTTTTTATTGTGATGGTGGTGCTTTGATCGTTGCATATCGCACTGTCATAATTTAAAGTTATTTAAAAAAAAATGTTGTCAGTGCTCAACAATTAAACATGTCGGTGCATTTATTAAATTAAACATGTCGGTGCGTTTACTAAATTAAACGTGTCGGTATGTTTATGCACATAAGCACACCCGTTTCCAGACCTTTTTTTGGCTAAAAATTATATGATTTATTTATAAAATATATTTAATGGCTTCTGTATTGAATGGTACATGTTGTATATTGATTAAAAAAAGTCTGAGAAGTGGTCAAGTAGCAAAAATATGGATCGACACAATGATAACATATCTATAAAAGCAGAAAATGCAAGTTCTTTGTAAATTCTTTACAAAATGTATATGTTTGAATTATGTAAGTTTAACTCATATGTATTGGTTAGTGTGTGTCATATAGAGCCACAAAATGAGGAATATCGATAACATTCTTTTTGTTTAAAGTGCAAAAGACTGTAAAAGTCTGATGAAAAAATTGCAGAAGAATGAATCAGATGAATGAAAAAATATTATTCAATATGAGCTTTTTTTATTGAAATTTCATTAATAATATACTTAATAATATTAAATAACATGTTTCAAGCAATCTATTAATTCACATATGTTTAATGTTCTGCAGGGACCAACAACAAAGGAAAAGAATGTCATTCTAAGAAGGAAAATTATAGAACATATAAATGATGATGAATTAGTCCTTAGCTCATCTAAAGTGGTGTTGGAGGTTAATGAAAGGGGGCTTTTTTTAAACAAACTATGAGAGATATATGTGGAATGAACGTATAGACATATTTTCCACTTACAATACAGAAATCAATCCAATGATTCCAAGAACCAAATTATTTTAAAACTACACGAAGTGTTTTCAGAGCAATGGTCAATGAGATGGTTCTAGACAAGTTGAAATAGAAAAAACATACAACAACAAAAAAGAATCATTCAAAAAGTAATATTCCTAATTAAAATGTTTTTATAGAATTATATGTATATATTACTACAAAACATTCATTTATTAATATCAATTTGTTTATATTTAGTTTTCATATATCAATATAAAAATAGTTGTTTACCTTTTCACGAAGATTATGAAAATCTCAAAGGATCAATGAGATGATATCTGAAACATGCCAGTAAGAATGTCCAAAAAAGTGTACAAGGAGATGGTCAAAGAAATGGACATAATTGCATCATAGGAGGAGTCATCTCAACAACAACGTGTTTCAAATGTATGTCATCATTGAATTTCTTATTAGGTACATATAAACAAATAATTTAGCATTAAATATTAATTTTCAAACTTTTTCTTGCCAAAAAAAAAAAAACAAAATGGAACTCATTCAGCACATAAAACAAGACAACAAAGAAAAAAAGGGTTGATGTCAAAGTTTGTGAGTAATTGTTAATATTTCCTTATAACAACTTAAGGTTTCATTTTTCTATATTTTAAGTTGGTTTACATCAACCATCCTTGAATCTCTTCAATTAGGTGTTAACATACAAAGACGAGTCATCAAAAGAATTGATTGACATTGGGTTATATATGGGTTGTGCATATATGTTGGCATATCAAAAGATAATTGTGGAATTTGTAAGTATCTATGTTGTTTTACTTCTCTGAATTTATAATTAATAAAACAAAAAATTATTTATATTAAATGTATGATTCACTATGGGATATAAAACTTGCAGGAAACAAAGTATGGAATTGTGCCAGCAAAAGAGTTGTTGAAAGAAAGCATGAGATTTGGTTTTGAAAGAATCTGTATAATGCAAGACTCACTTCTTGCTATGGTGCATTGTTTTTCAATTTACATTGATGTACATTATTTATTTCAATTTTCATTATTCTCACCAATGTAAATACACTCATTACACTTTATTTTTATGTTTATAGATGGAACTTGAAGAAGACTGAAACAATCGATATAATTAACAAAATATTCATCCAAATAACCCAAGTGATGGAAGTAGCTCGAGCACTGACAGCAGTTCCAATGAAAAACGATGATCTATTTGGATATCAATGCAAGGTATTACATTTTTCGAAATAATTGTTTGTGAAAATAAGAAATTTTGCTTAATGTAATGAACATAGTGTCCTAATTGAAAGACAATGAGTTACCAATAACTATCCATTTTGTATGACAAAGAGCCTCTTATTCATATATAATAAAAGACATTTTAATTTATTCTATTGTGTTGTTCAATGTCGCTTTGAAATGTTACACCACTAATAAAATATATGGATGATTAAATATTATAATGAAGAGATGTAAAATCTGATGATATAACAAATTAATCCAAACATCATATACAAATGCACTAATCAAAATTAAATTTATATGAATATTGTTATAAGATATATCTCAATTTTTCGATGTATAACAAATTAAAAAACTCACAATAATTGCATTGTCACAGGTCAATGTTTCTAAAAAAGAGAAAATGGATACCGGGACATCGTATATTAATGCACACCACTCTGAATACGAGTTTTTCAGCAACGATATTTATAATAATAAAAAATGGTATCCCATACAAAATCTCGGTGCGTCTGTAAAATAAATATGCACCATTGCATTATATTACGTAAAAGCACTGGTACATCAAGATTTTTTTCATTGCCCGATGTGTTATACTTTTCAAGCACCGATATTGTTTGCATTTAACGCCCTTGTGCATGGTATCATAGATTGTATGTCTCAATGCATTGTAATTATTAGAGCATCGGTGATTTCATAGAACCAACGCCCTGATGCTCCAAAATATTGTTTCCAAGCCCGATGCATTATTCAAATTAACATCACTGGTTCTTTTATATTAGTAGCACATCGGTGCTTTTGTACAACTAATAAGCATCGGTGTTGTAAACTTAAATAGAAGCACTGAGTTTGCAAGATTTTTTTGCCTGCCCTGGTGTTGTTCCTGAAAAGTACAGCCCGAGAGTTTGTTGAATACATAAGCACCAAGGTCTTATACTTTTCAAGCACCAGTGTTGTTTGCATTCAATGCCCTGGTGCATGGTATCGTAGATTGTCTAAGCGAGTGCATTTTTATTATTAAAGCATTGATGCTTTGATAAAAATAATGCATTAATGCTCCAAACATTTGTTTCCAATCCCAATGCTTTTATTTAAATTCACAACACTAGTGCTTTTATATTGGTAGTGCACTGCTGTTATTTTTCCATTAAGTGCACCACTAAAACCTTCGGTTGCCTAGATTTTTTTAATTGTGATGAAGTTTTGTTATCAGCTCCGCACAAAAGAATGTTGTAGCGGAGGTTTTTTTACAATTTTGCAAATTTCATAACACTAAAAACCTTTGTTATAACCTCCGCTAGAAGGTATTTTCCTTGTAGTGAGTTGCCCTTTAAATTATTGTCTGGGCAGTGGTATACCCACAATGTTTAAATTACATGATTTTATGCAGGATACAAGCTCATGGTGGATTGAGATAATTCATTATTTATAGTAGGGCTATTCAATGTTTAAGGAGTTGAACTATGGGTTCTCTCATAATGATTACAATCATATTTAAAGCTTGCACAAGGGACTCGAACCAATTCCTTGGTAGTCTTATGGTATATTCTGGGTCGGTTTTCTCTCTTTCAATGAGCTGCAGGTTGGTTGTAGCATTTCATGAGGCCGCAGGCTTGTTTGAGCGGCTAAAAGGAGAGTTGAAACCCTGTTTTGTGAAGCAGTGTAGCTCAGACTTGAGTAAAGGGAAGGTTGCAGTTGTTAGGAGGTAGTTTGGAGGAATTAGAGTGGGATGATGTGCACTATTATCATTCCCTAACCAGTCAACCTAACCTATAACAGTGTGACACCAGATTTGAGGTATGGTGATATTGATTTTATGTTGAATTTGTTGCTATATGGATGTAGTTTGTATTGGATTCCTTGTGGATTGTTGAAGGGCAATGAAAAAGGGTCCAAATTAGCCCTAGAATAACATACTTGGACAATTGTAAGTTGGGTGAAGGATTTGTAGCCTAAGTAGCTCCTTGATGGACAAAGGAGGCTACTAGAGGAGGTGGTTTGGGAGCTCAAGTTTGGCTAGCCAGAAGAGTAGATTTAACAACTTGTGTTCATCATTGGAGAAGCAACATTTGGTGATGATAGGTGGCAGCCCTCCTGCCCTATGTTAGCCTTCATATAGCAGCAGTGGAAGGCTATAGGAGGGAGAAGACCTTGAGTAGCTGAGTAGCAGCAGTGGGCAGAGGGAGTTGTGACCAACTCAAAAGAAGTATTGATGTGTTGATGTGTAGATGGACTTATGATCAGCATGAGAGAAGGTGGAGTTGTGTTTAGTGGGAAGACGGATTTGGCTCATTAATAGAGGCAAAGTTGTGATTATTGCAGATCGAGAGCAATGGGCCAACGAGACAAGGTATGACATAGAGGTTGTGATTGTGCACTAAATCAACGAGATTGTCATTGTATCTTGTATTCTCGTACTAGTGGATGTACGAGGGCCATTATCCCTGGTACAAGAGCCCTGGATAGTTGTGTTATATGTTGATAATATAATGATGTCGAGTTACATGTATTGTTGTTGTTGTTCTTATTCTTCACGTGATTTATTTACTGTATTATATTCTTTCATTGTGCAAAGTAGAATTTTGTTGTGATAATTGGTTTTGGTCGTGTCAATGAATTAAGATTCTATCTTAGACACCAGTATCATGGAAAAACAACATGGTATCAGATCCAGGTTTGAGATACTTTGAGGGATAGTGAATCAGAGAGTGCACAATGAAGTACAACTTAAGAGGGAGTTGGTTACATTGTAGGTGAATGGCTCACTACAATGTCGAAGTTGCAGGTTGGTCTTTGATAGGAGGACGGGTTGGAAGGGTTGTCCACCTATAGTCCATGGAAGGAAAAGATCAAGTTGGTCTTGTAGGTCAACAGGTTCTGGGAATTTTCCAAGAAAGAAATCAAGAAGCCAATTGACCCTAAGGGATTGGAAGTGTACGATGAACTGGATATGAAGATGATATTGATCATCCTAGATGGTGTGAAGGATTCCCTAATAGATCATTTGTCCAGGAAGAACATTGCACATGAGATTTGGATGGCTCTTCAGATTTTTTTCCAAAATAAGAACGAGAACCATGTACTGGTATTATAGGATAAGTTAAATTCCAACAAGATGATGCAGGGTGAAGGAGTGACTTTGTATCTGATGAGGTTGTCTCATGTAGCAACCCTAGGTTAAAAGTACATGTAATAAAATTCATAAAGGCAAAATAAGGCCAAGGCATGAGACATGTATTCCAAGTTGAATGTTGGGAAAAGCATCCTAGTGGGCATCACTTGTTGTTTATTATGGCTAAGGGGAAGTTGGAAAAGGCATTGAAAAGGAAAAAAGAATTTATTGACATTTTATTTATGAAAATAATGGAAAATAGGAGAAAAGGAAAGTGGAAGCTCACAAGTGTCATGTGAGGAGGAAATCGAAGGAAAATAGAGCAAAATGAAGAAATTAGAGGCATCAATAATAAAAATGCATTAGAGCATCAATTTGGGGCCCTTTTTTTTCAATTTGGTTTTGGAATTAGTCTCAGAGAGGAGAAGAGCACCAAGAGGAGAAGGAAAGTAAACAAGCAAAGGAAGGATAAGGAAAGCAAGGATCAAGCAAGGAAAAGTTGGATCAAGCGACTTCAGTAGGAATACTTGCAGGTAACAGGTTGCATGTATGATTTCCTAGCCTGTTTTGGCATGCATGGCATGTGCATGTGTGTATTTGGTTCATTTGTTACCATTGGCATGGGTTTTGTTGGGTTTCGATATTGGTTTTAGCCTTGCCTTGCCATTTTTGGATAGCCATGGTGTGATGGGATTCATTCTTGGTTGAGATTTGGATTTACAGAAGGTTTTGGATCTGAGTTAGGTGGTCTCAGGAAAATGCCAAGGGTTGGGGGTGGAGATGATTTTCTCCAAGAAGCCCTCAACATATGGGTGGAGACAGGAAAATTCTTCTAGGGATGGTGAAGGAATTGTCAAACATCCAAGCTCGGTTTGGTTTTGTGATCTTGGAATCAGTTTAGGTGAGATCACAGTAGTGTGAGGGTGTAGGTGGTTTAACCTATGGATACCCTTGGTTGTTTATGAATTGGTTTATCCCATGAGATCCCACATTCATGCTTGTAATATGGCACAGGGGTGATTGGTTTAAAGAAAGATTTGGTTCAGCCCAATATATGGTCAGGTGGTACATGGAAGTCCCTTACTTGGTTGGATTTTGCATATGATTGATAAGAGCTCTTTTCCCTTGTAACTCCTGAGTAATTATACTTGTTATTATGTTGCTTTAATGGTTGTTCTATCATTGTTATTTATCTGGTTATATGTTGGTTATAAACAAGCTTTTATGGCAGATCCACATTAAGGCTCTTATCATGTTTGATTGATAAAGGAATGGTTATTGAATTTATGACCTAATAGATGTTATTGCAGCTATTGTGAGAGGTCATTAGTCCTTCTAAGTAAACCTTAGATAAGTCTCAGATCTTTATGTTCATATATGTATTCGTGACCTGTAGATATTATGTTCTCAATGTGCTTGATGGAATGAATGTCATGGTTAAACCGGGATATGTCAAGTCCTTGATTGAGTTTTGTATTAGAGGCTTTATCTTTATGTTAAATATCATTTCTAGAAGTTTCATTAAGGTCTAGGAAAGGTTTGGATCCTAGCCCTGAAAAGGTGGCTCGGATCTCGTGGTCATTGGCACAGAACTGAGTGAAAAAGAATGCAGTCGCTCGGAAGCAGGCCCATGGGAGAAACTAAGGGGTTTCAGTTGAATGGAGACCTTTTCATGGGAGTGATTGAGGCTTTAGGTCAGTGAAAAAACAATTTAACTCAAGGCTTGGGCACTGGAGTGGTTGGTTAGCTCCTGGAGGTCTTGTAGCACCTGAGGGAAGTCAGTAAGGTCTTGTTTTGTTGGCCTATGGGAGCGACTAAGGGGTTCCAGTCGCATGGAGGCCTTGTCATGGGAGTGACTGAGGCTCTAGGTCAGTGAAAAATAAAGTTAACTCAAGGTTTGGGCACTAGAGTGGTTGGTTAGCTCCTAACGATCCTGTAGCACCTGAGGGAAGTCAGTAAGGTTTTGTTTTGTTGGCTCCATTTCCTTAAGATTATCTAGGAGGTTGAGTCATTTCATAGTAGCCCTCAACTCATGTTAACCCTAGACAGGGCGGTGAAAGTGGGTAGATATGAGAGGAGGTGTTAAATCTCAGGTCAAATATGAGCTTACTACAGTTGATGTAACTATTTCAGATTTTGAAATGGTGAGGTTTGCTTTGAAAGGGTTCACCGAGGAATGGAAGCCATTCATCAAGGGGATCATTTCCATAGAGAAGTTCCTAGACTGGAATAGGTTGTGGGAAGACTTCATTCAGGAGGAGTTGTGAGATGACGATCTTCATCAAAAGAAGAAGGATTTTGATGATAACATGGAACTTGCAACATGAATGAAGGGAAATAAGAAGAAGGACTTGAGTAAGATCAAGTGTTTCAACTGTGATGATATGGGTCATTTTCCGTTGATATTTCCGATGAAGAAGAAGACGAAAGATTATGAGAATAAGAAGGAAAGCGAGTCATCAGTGTTTTTGCTTCTGCTGAGATATATGCCCTCGCTAGAAGATTAGAGGAGGAGGACTTTGCCTTGATCTCTCATTTCTCATAGGGTACAATAGATGAGGCTCCATGGTAAGTGGAAAGTGGTGCATTGAAGCATATGACAGGGTCACAAGAGGTATTTGAGACTCTAGTTGAGTGGGACTCAAAGTTGCACATGGTGTTGGGCAACAAAGTAAGAAGGAGATCTGAGGATCAAGATTGTGCCATTTTGGATGGATTCATGAGAGGTGATGTGAGTACAGGATGTACTATTTGCAATAGCACTCATATATAGCGTGATATCTATCTCAATAATAAAGAAGAAGGGGTTTGAGGTCTTGTTTCAAAATGGGAAGGAAAGACTCAGGCCCCGAGGCTCTAGCTCCGCAAATGTTGTGATTGGAGTTAAAGAGCATGGTCTATACAAGTTGAAGGGCATGCCTATAAATCATGGGAAGAAAAAGAAGGAGGACTAGGTGCATATTCCAAATAAGCAGGTGCAGGTTGAGGCTTTAGAGGAGCAAGTATAGGTTCAAAGAAGAAGATCTAGGTTCCAAAGGCTCAAAGGGAGTCAAGTTCTAGAGGGAGTTTGTAGGTTTAGAGGGAGACTTTACAACCCAAGAAGAGTGTGTGGTCAGTGGGGAGCAAGGGTACTTCCACAGCTACCAAGAAGGAATCATAGAGGGATTGGGAAATGATATAAGAGAAGAAGAAGAAGCAAGAGGCTTCCATTGACAGCGACACTTCCAAGAAGGTGTAGTTACTACTATAGGGATTGTTGTAGTTGTGAGCACCGGGAGTTGGGTGAGTGTTGCGAGTAGTGATGACGATGATGAGTTACTTCCTAGTCTTGGAAGTACCTCCCTCACTAAGAGGGAGTGTTGATTTTTGATATTTTGGGAGGTACTCCATGCCCTAGGGTTCAGGATTTGGAGGTTGGAGTGCCACAATAGGGCAATGTGGGCTTTGAACCCAAGGTGTGGCCTTTGCAGCCAAGTTGAAGTGTGTGAAACTACGATGAGTTTTGGACATGTGATGGATGGAGATGATAGAGGACATTGAGACAAATCTAACACAGTGAAAATCATCAAATTATGAGTTCTCCTTCTCGAGAAATGAATTTTTGAAGTTAATATATGTGGCTGAAGGTTAATTTGGGAGAAAACAGTAGGTCAACTTGTGTCCAAATTAGATTTTTTTACACCACATGAGTTTGTATAAATGGGAGTGCCACATTTCATAAGCAAATCAACTTTTGAGGTAGCCACAACTCTAGAAGAAGGAGGATGAGTGAGATTGGGGACTGTTTATGGGTTCTTTGAGTGCCTTGGTAGGTCCAAATGAGAGAAGAGGTAGGTCGCAACCTCAAGTGACAAATTTGGGTAGTTTTGTGGTGTATTCTGCGCTAGTTTTCTCTTTTTCAAGGAACCGCAGGGTGGTTGTAGCATTTCATGAGGCAGTAGACTTGTTTGAGCAGCTAAAAGGAGGGTTAAGGCCCTATTTTGTGAAGCAATGCAATAATGGAGGAATTAGAGTGGGATTATGTGCACTATTATCATGTCCTAACCAGTCAGCCTAACCTACAACAAAGTGACACCAAATTGAGGTATGGTGATGTTGATTTTATGTTGAATTTGTTGCTATGTGGATCTAGTTTGTATTGGAATCCTTGTAGATTGTTGGAGGGTAGCGAGAAAGGGTCCAAAGTAGCCCTAGAATATAAAACTTGGACAATTGTGAGTTGAGTGAAGGATTTGTAGCCTAAGTAACTCCTTGATGGACAAAGGAAGCTACTTGAGGAGGCAGTTCGGGAGCTCAAGTTTGGCCAGCCAAAAGAGCAGATTTGACAATATGTGTTCATCATTAGAGAAGAAAAATTTGGTGATGATAGGTGGCAACCCTCCTTCCCTATGTTGCCTTCATATAGCAGCAGTTGAATGCTATAGTGGGAAGAAGACCCTGAGTAGCTGAGGAGTAGTAATGGGCAGAGGGAGTTGTTCACAAACGAAATTGTGAACAACTCAAACGGAGTCTCGATGTGTTGATGTGTAGATGTAATTGCGATCAGAATGAGAGAAGGTGGAGTCATGTTCAATGGGCAAATGGATTTGGTTTATTGATAGAGGCAGAGTTGTGATTGTTTTAGATCAGAAGCAACAAACCAACAGGACAAGATACAACATAGAGGTTGTGATTGTGCACTAGATCAGCAAGATTGTCATTGTATCTTGTATTCTTGTACTAGTGGATGTATGAGGGCCATTATCCCTGGTACATATATTGTTTTTGTTGATCTTATTGTGCACGTGATTGATTTACTACATTATATTGTTTCGTTGTGCAAAGTAGAATTTTGTTGTGATACTTGGTTTTGGTATCGTCAATGAATTAGTATTCTATCCTAGACACTAGTCTCATGGAAAAACAACATGAATGAACATGGGATGTTGGATCTCTGCCTGGAAGCTTGAAGCTGAAATGGAATAACATGACTTTTCCTCCTTGTGACATCATTGGATGAGGACCGTTAGATGAGACGGAGGGCGATGGACCATCAAATCTCCACCTGGAACCTCAAAGTGGAATTAGAATTGCTTGAAACCACCCCCCCCCCCCCCCCGCCCTTATGACATTGGTGAGGGGAGGGGTGGCATTATTTGACAAGGTTTGTTGGATGATTTGAAGGGAACTGGACCATTGGGTCTCCACCATGAAACCGTGAAGTGGAACTAAGATAGGGAGGCCTCCTCCTTCTGAAATCAACAAGGGGGGGTTAGCGCTTTTATTTACTATCATCAATCATGTCATTTGTTTTAGGCCATCGAATGGCGAAGTGCTACAAATACACATGTTAGAGCCTAAATCTACCTTAGGCTGAGAAAGGTAGGATCCAGGACCAACATCAAACCACGCTTAACCTGGTAGCTAGCCCTACCAGGTCGGGAGAGGGCTCTCTCCTGGTCAATCTCAGCAAAATATGATCACTAAAGGCTTGAGATGACTGATATAACTATTGATCTTAGGCTAGGTATATGTGCAAAGGGTTTGATTGAATAAAATGATGTGTTTGTTGGTTCTAATGGAAAGGCAGATTTTGGGTGCAGGGAATGAGGCTCAGTCTTGCAGAGATCTCAATGGGGCAAGGTAGGCAACTGATTTTGGCACTTCAAATCGAATGAGGTGGAGGGATTAGATAGGTGAGGAGTTGAAGAGGGAAAGAGAAGCCATGGATCCTCTCCAAACAGCTAAAAACATCAAGAAACTAAAGCAAACCTCAAGTAGAGCACTGCAATTTCAATGGATTCTACTTTCACTCTTGTTTGATTTAGTTAGGAAGAAACAAGATAGATAATGTCACACATAACACATAAGTAAATTCACAAATACAGAAGAAAGCACTGTACCAAAACAAAATGCCACAGGGATCCCAAAGAGTGTTGCAAACCCTGGTCTCAATTCCTTAGCCAAAATGCTGATATGAGTGTACAATGAAGCTCCTTGCTTTCTCAAGAGTCCAACCATGCTAATGACTGAAAAACCACATAATATAGACAAACCATAGCTCATCCTAGCCTTTAGGGGTCAATCTCACTAGTTTAGGAGTTGTTTCAACTAATTCTAAACTGAGAACTAGAAATCAGGCAACGGAACAACATGCCTCTAGAAACAAGGGAACTGATTCATTCAGTTTCAAACAACTTTTAACAAATGAATCTACCTCCATAAGTGAAAATTTGACATAATTACATCAAGATCTATCAATTTACATTAGATTACATCATAATTTTGACATCAAGAAAGAGAAAAGTCAAACTGTCAAAGAACTAGGCGAAAAACAGAGTATACTTGGTCAAATTGAGAAAAATTTCCCATATGCGCCGCACCAAATTCCCTATGCGTAGCACCTGTTTGAAACCACTTTTGGAGGCCTTCTCGGTGTCCAAATTCACTCCAAGTGTGTTTTTTGGAAAGGTCTGCCTGTCTACTTTCTAAACCAAGTGGAATTTTCCAATTTGGCCTCCATTTGCCCCTCCAAAAGTCAGTTCTCCCAACACTGGTTACTGTGTGTCAAAATAGGGGCAGTGAGGTCATTTTTTGAGTGTTTTTTATCTTTTTGAGGGCTCAAAACCTGTCCAAATTTCTTGGCCATTGATAGGAAAGCATATTTTTCCATGCCAAATCCAAAAATTCTGAGTTTTTGTCATTTGGAGGCTCCTATCAAAAGTGAGCGCCAGAGGGCGCGGCACATAGAGCAGAAAATCCTGTTTTTTGTGCCAAAAATTCCAAAAATGCAAAAAGTGCCCCAAATGTTTTGAAATTTTGGGTGAGTCTTCTTCATCAAGCATTTTTTTGGGCCAAGGAAGCCTCAACCAATATTTGAAGTCCTCCATGCTCCTTTCGCCTCTTCGATGCCTTCTTCAATTTTGCCTTTAAGCTCCTGATTCTCGCCTTGCAAACTTTGTTTCTCGCCATATAATGATATGCCATATGTCTCAACAATGTCTTCTCCTTGTTGGCCTTCTCCAACAACCTCTCTAAGTGGATATTGGCTCTTTCAAGCCATGACTCCCGATCGGCATTGACCTCTTGCTCAAGTGAAGTGAGCTCCACCCTCCTCCTTTAGGCAGCTTGGCGATTCTCCCGAATGTTTTGCAACTCCATAATCGCTTGCTGATCTTCAAGCTGCTTATTTCTTTGCTCCAGGTACTTTATTGTCCATTTAGCCCTTTCCAAGTTGAGGGACAAGGCATTGATGTCTGCCTGCTGCTCTTGGATGACTTCTTTGAGATTTGCGCTTTGCGGGCCCATATCAGTATCATCACCCTCAATGAGAATGAAATCAGTCTCCCGCTCACCTGATGGTCCTTCATCCTGTAATGGCCTCTTGCCTTTGTCCTGAACCTGTTGTGCTGATGATGGAAGCGAGACCCCTTCCACCCCGGGTGGAGATAATACTCGCTTTGCTGCTGTGAACAACCGTCTAGTGCCCTTCTGATAAGTGATAAACACCGGCATATTAGCGGTCTGTGTCTCATGACCCTCATGCTGATATGAAGCTTCACCAGTTTCATGCAAAACCTTGGGAGGTCCCGGAGGAGCTGTGAAAAACTCACAAGAAATGAAGTCCTCCCAAGTGATGCCCTGCAAGCCAAGCTGATGGATGACCACAATCTTAATGAGAGCAAAATGGTAAATACTGTTGAACTGCTGCTGAGGAGTCTTGTGTTGTACTAGGGTGGTCATTTTCTCAATATTTCAGCACATGAAGTAAGGGAGGTTCATCATCCTCACCCTGGTAAAATGCATCAGCAACCTAATATGATAGGCATATAAACGGGAAAACCGGCCCTCACAGCTGAAATACTTCATTATCAGTTTCATTAAAGGAGCATATGAATCTTTGAGGTACCGAAAAGGAAAAAATCTACTGAGTTGTCTCAAATAGTCGGGCTTGATGTATGGTTCATAATGCTGCCGGTCAATTTGCTGCCTCTTGTTCCATTTCTCTCCAATGTTAGGAATACCAGTTGCTAGTGAAATAGATTCTGGTGTTAAAGTGAATGTGACACCAGCTAGAGTGGCTTGACCATCATGTAAATGAAGCACAAACAAACGGGCCAACTCATGATGAAACTGAATTCTAGCAACCATATCACAAAATTCATGGCAGGACTGGTGTTGGAAACAAGTGATGGCAAGAGGGCAGGCATGTATCTCAGCAAGAGTGGTTGGTTCTTCTCGAATATGTTTGCCACCTCTATGAGGCCTCCTGGGTGCATGTACCTCTGTAGGTGAGTCACTGTGTGTCTCCTCTTCATGATCATATGAGGGACCAGATTCCATCTCTGCTAGTGGGTGAGTTGTCTTGATGAGAAGTAGGTGATTTATGATGTTCTTGATTTTTGCACAAATGAAGGTCCAAGCATTTTGGGCGATTTGGAGTGAGTTGTTGAAGAATTCGAGCTTGGTAGCTCTATGCGCCGTGCTTCAAACCCAACCCACCACGCCCTGTATGTGCGCCGTGCCCGTGCAATTTTGTACTGGAAATCGCGGCCCTATGCGCCAAGCCTACTATGTGCGTTGCACCACTTGCCCAGTGCGCCGCGCCTCTGATTTCGGGCAATTTCTCCCAATTTATCTTATTTTACTCAAACACAGCTTTGCTCTTACTCACACTTTGTTGCTTGAATGCAAATGGGCTTTTCAAATTGAAGAAATCATTTCTATACAAAGACTTCTAAATTTTTGTTTCATAAAAAAAACTTTACAATGTTTGGAATATGACTTGACTTTTTTAACTCTGTTTTTGAGCTTTTTCACTTTATTTGAGCTTGTGATGAACTAAATGACTTGTGTTTTGTTTGCTTTGCAGGGGATTGGAGCTACTGAGGCTAGGGAAAGTGACCAGGGTTGCAGGTGGAGTGATTTACATATGAAGGAAATAAAATTACATGAATTTATACAATAAAATCTGAAATACTTTGTTTTTCCTCAAAATAGAGTTTTGAGGAAAAATACATCTCTGAGCACTTGATTATGAAATTTATTGATACTGGAACCTCCTCGTGTTCCTGTTGGCTATTATTGGACATTTTGAAACCCTTTTGATGAAACCCTAATGAAACCCTAGACCTAATGACAATGAAACCTTAGAAGAATGACTCTTGAAATTTTAAAGACTAAACGGTGACTGTACATGATTTTGATGAATAAACATGAGCCAACAGGTAAATGACATGAGGGAAACTATAGGAGAAGCCACTACCGTCAGATGATCCATGTGTCTAATGGAATGCAGCTGACTAGGCGGGACGCCTAATATGCAATGCAACAAGAGGATTTGATCTCTGATGGAGGGATGAAGATATCGACACTAACAACACACACACACACATAACATGGGAGCGATATCATATTATTTTTCCATAGGAAAAACTCCATAATTTTTTATGGATTTTTATTAAGATTAACAAAAATTTCATTCTATAAACACATTGTTGTCTATATTCAGTTTAGTCAGTCCATCACATCCATTAAAAAATAACCAGGTTTGTTTGGGGACATATCAACGATCCCCCATATCATCCATGCAAATACATAATATATACATCATTTGTAAACTAAAAATATAAAGTTTCGTCCACGACATTCCAAATGTCGATCATTCGGTCATAATGAAAAAAAAGTGTGATAAACTAAAGGCTGCAATAATGCGATCAAGCATCTCCTATGGGCAGGAGAATTTGGGTTGGGATCAGCTGAAATGTATTGTCGTGGAAATTCCATTGTGAACCTCAGTGACCCACTATTTTGTTTTTTCCAAGGAGAGTGCCACCTTGGATAGTCCATCCGCGCAATGATTTAATTCCTGTATATATGTTGACATGTGCACTATGAGAGAAAACTTTTTAAACAGAAAGAATCAATCGAAATAGGTTGTAAAAAAAATCGACAAATTTGTGTGCCATTCATCTAATTTACCACAAGATTTGAATCACCAAATATCTATAAGTATGATACCCCTTGGTCAATGGAAAAGACGAGAAGGTTATGGAAAGCAAGTATTTCAACAAGATTATTAGTTTCCATACCCAACCTAATGGAAATATGAAAGGAATGTTCAAAGGATAAGTGAAGAATGAAACATGCCCCATTGTTCGCACCGAAATGAGTGTAGGCACCGTCAAAGTAAGCCTAAGGATATGATTTATCCGGGATTATATCCTCAAGCACACAAGTTCCACAGGAGTGATTTTCTTGAGGGAAATGGCTAAGAATCTCCAACGCTTCAACTGCAACATGATGTGGTGTTTTGGAGAATTTAGCATCTAAGGGTAAATACTAATTCACTAGACAAGTAGTTGTGCCTAGAACAACAGTTTAAAGTGTTTTAGACTTTCCCTATAAGCAATAGATAAGAAGAGAGGATAGAAGGCCTACCTGTAGTTCCGCTTTCCTCTCGTCTCCCTTATATCGATTCCGTCGCTCCTTCCCGTACTTAATCTGCTTGAAAAGTACCCTGTCAACACAACAGAAGACGAAAACCGATCAAAGCATACGATCCATTGAATATAAATGAAAGGATTTAGAAGAAATTCATACATATAATCATTATGAAAAAACACATCATATGGAAAAAGGTTCAAACACTTTATTAGATAGAAGAAGGAATTACAACCATCAATGTCTGATTCAAATTCATTCCTCTAGCTTGGATCCCATCCACATCACATCAAAAGCAAGACAAGCTTGTGGCATCACATAATTTGCTCCAAAATCAAGTCTCATAGCAGCATTATCTCCTTACAATTCAACATAATCCAGCCCCTGATCACTTAGATGAGTGGTCAATTTATAGGAAGATGAAGGAGGTTTTGTTATTAATGGTGACATTGAATGACCTTCCATACTTAGAATTAGTTCCATGGAGGAAGGGATGAGAGGATAGGATGATCCTTAACTCATTCCTCATCCATTTTCGAGCTCATAGGAGTTGATAAGACAGGGAAACTTCTAGATGACTCCACAAGATAAGAATATTCCCAAACCCTATGTGAATTTCGCTCATTCTCGCCCAGTGTAGGTGAAAGGAAGCCTAAGTGCTCTACAGAGCACCCTGGTAGTGGACTTAGCTACTCTGCAGCGCACCTTCATAAGGGCTTACCTGTGTTGGTCCCTCTAGAGGCAATTTTTGGATGTCTTCAAGTCATGAAACAGTCTGGGAAGGAGGCATTCAAAGGGTTGACTTGTTTAGGGCATGAAACAACTGATTTTAGGGTTTGATGAGTCCTAAATCACTGATATGAATGTTGGGATTTGATGTGCCCAAATGGATCTGTAACACGTGGGATGGGAATGTGGTCCTAGAAAATTGCCCGATTATGGGAGATCCAAATACCCCAAAAAATGATTAATGGAAGTGCCTTAAATTTGTTGGTAGATGAGGTGGAGAGCCAAAGATGCCAAGCTAAATCTATTGAAGGAACCGTATATTGAGAAATCTAGCGCATTAATATTAGGTGATTTCTCTTTTAATGATAGTTGCTTGTGAATTCTTTTTACTTCATTAGATTATGATATTCTCTTTAGTTAGATTATTATAGTGTTCTTCTTCATCAAACAACTACCGAAGCATAAACAATAAAGAGACAAGAGACACACAATATAGGAAATCATCCAGGACCAAGATCTCTCCCACTTGAGAGGAAAAATCAAACAAATTCTTCTTCTTATAGACACTTCAATTGACAAATACCAAGACAAAGACCCTTGACCTATTTGACCTCTCCAAGACCAACTCACCAAACTTCTTATTTTGACCTCTTATTCTTACTTGAGTAAACAATGGTCAACTACCTGCTTCTTCCTTCTTCATCGACAACCCTTCAGATCTTGACTTCCTTTTCTCAGCTTCTTGAATCATACCTGCAACTTTTCGGCCCTACTTTAAAAGCCCTAAATTCGATCCTTGAGAAACTTTCACCTTCAACCTTCTTCGCTTGAGAGGGAGACTAACCTTCCTCAACTCGACTTGAGGATTTACTTCTCTTTCTCCTTAATTCGGCTTCTAGGACATCAGTGAGACCTTCGACCCTTTTTCTGCAATAGATGATCCTCCTTTCCTTCGCACGTGTGGAGATATCATCCCTAAAACAGACACAAACAACTTCACTTTTCCCTTCCTCTTCTTCATTGGTTATGAGGCTCCTTTCCTAGTTATTTTCACACTTCTTATTTCAGACCTCTCCTTGACCGAAAATTTGTCTTCCAAATGGAGGTCGAGTTGCCTATTTATAGTGGCTTACCCATGAGAAATAAGTCGAGTTGATAGATTCCTAGGTCGACATGCCATTTGCTGTAGATGCATTATTTCATTTAAAGCTGACTTGGTGGAGGTGCTTGAGCTTGGTCTTGGAGGGCCTCTTTGACTCTTCCAATGACTCACATATATTTGTATCATGCCCAACAAGGGTCTTCCATACATGACATTGACTCAATACACTTATATAACTTGATGACAAAACCTAAAGGCTCACTATAGGAACCTTAACTAAAATAAAATTCCTTCATGACACCCATGATTCAAGCATTCCAAAAATAATCTTATTTTCTTCTTTACATGAATGACATAAAAACATAATTACATGTCATTGTGAAGACTAAACCTAGTTACACTTTTCAACTCTCTCTTAACTAGGGAGGTATTCATAATCCATACAAGGTACTTAGACATTCTCAATCTGAATAATTCACATAATAAGAGTCGGATTGGTAACCCATCTGTATAACATCATATCAACCAGCATTGTCACATAGAAAGGCCTTGAATAAAAACTCTATCTCTCCACAATATCAGAGCATAATGCTAGCGAGACCAATGATGTATAGACACCCTCATCATTGTCTCTCTCGGAACATACCCCACCCAGGTTCTTAGGGTGTGTTCCACCAGGACTATTCTTATATTGGACTCCCAATCCTCAAAGAATATCAGTGCTCTATGACTACTCTTATCTTAGATGCCCTAACTCTTCCTCAAAGAGTATCAAGTGCTAGATGTTTAACTAATCCTCCATTCTGTCTTCCCAAGTGAAGACAAGAATGATGTGTTTATCTCTCTCATCATGGCCTTCACTAAGACTTACAATTCTTAGTCCTGGTCTAGTGCATGACACATGAGATAGAGAACCACAACTGTCACTCCCTCTTAACTACAGATGACCAACCCATTCCATAAAGGAATGTACCCAAGCTCCCTCTTGACTAGGGACTTGCTTCCAACAACTCTGTAGGTGGAGATCACGAGACAACCAACTGATTGTAGAACTCCTTCTTTGATATCACAAATTTTCTTATTTGTCAAGGAGTCTACATTTTATGGGACTTCTTCGTAAGGCACAAACCATCCATCACTTTCATCATGAGTCAATCACATTTTTATTCCTTTCATTGGAAAGTGATCCATCAATTCATATCCGCCCTTCCTTCATGCCATGCTGCCTTCTCCATGCCATGTTTCCTTAAGGATATTTCATCCTACGACATGGGCATCAATGGTGGAAGATATTCGTCGCTCTTCCCTTGGCAGCCCTGCATTAGCCCATCTAGATATCATTCAAAAATAAGGAATGAATATTAAATTAAAATTACCTTTGTGATGGTCTTTCATCATGACATCTCCTAGTTCGCATCAACATCCTGCAAACATATTGACACATATCCAAAAGATATATATTATCAAGGCTCTCTTTCTTTTTCAGACTTCATCAAAGTCTTCATATATATCATACAGATATCGTAGTGAAATCTCTCAGTCCTCGGATGTTTATTGCCTTTTTTCATAGTTGCATATTTCATGATCTCTTCCTTTCTTTCTTCACACATTTCCTTCTCATAACTTCCAGTCATAGTTCCTCCAATTTTTTCAACCAGCTCATATTCCATATGGGGACATACTATGTCTATTTCATCTTGAAAATGTGTAACCCATGCCTTCCTACATCCTTTCAAAGGAGGAGATCCTTTCTTTTGATCATGCTCTCGAGACAGAGCATTTATCCATGTTACTTACAACCATATGACATGACTCTACAATATCAAATACAAGCATACGTACCTCATTTTTTTCCTTTAGGTCATCCAGACTTCCTTCAGTAACTTCCTTGATTGAAATAACTTTAATCCCTTGATTTGTTGCACCTCTTTTGTCATCATCCAATGTGATGAGCCTCAGTACAAGAATGTTGCAACTCCCAAGGCTACCAACTTTAATTCTCAACCGGGGGTTCATACAAACTTAAGAGGTATCAACACTATATGTGCAACATACAATGCATCCTTCCTTTGATGTCATGATGTAATGGAGTGCATGTACTGAAATCAAATCCTAAACTAATTGCAAAAAAATGAAATGCTCAAAATGGAAACCTTAACCTATTGCAAGAAAGAGAGTACAAGGAGAGAAACCTATTCTAATTGCATAAAGTAAAGATCATGAACTAAATGTTAACCATTACATTTCAAAAAAATTAGATCCATTAACAGAGTTAATTGGATGTGGCAATCAAGAAAATCATCATTGTATTAAATTTGTCCATTAACCCAAATCGTTGAAATGTTTTGCATGGGTAAAGAGGCAAGTCCTAAGTGGTATTTAGTCTTCCCTAATCATTGATTTAGAGCCTAGGGGTCTTGATTCAACCCTAAGGGACAATAACCAAGCTTCTTGAGTGAATATGGGCAAGTATATGCATGTTGGAAGGCTACTACAGGGTTTCCTGTAGTACTACTATAGGAAACAACAGATTTGCTATAGGGAGTTATAATTCACCGAATGACCAACCAAATCAAATACAAATTGGATGGGACAAATTTTTTTATTGACTAGGATGTATTAGGTCTCCATTCCAAGTGGAATCACTCAAAAATACCTTTGTTAACCCATGCTAAAAAATGGCAGAAAATTACTAGTCTAAAATCTAGAAATTCAAGAACTAGTGAGCTAGTAAATCTATCAAATGCCTAACCTAATCAAGTGAAAATGAAATGGGGTAATTTTTGTTATTAACTAGAATGTTTTTGTGATCTAATGCAAGTGGAATCAACTTGATCGAAGATCTTTATCATTGTCTAAAAAATAGTAGAAATTTACTATTATTTGCCACAAAATACTTCCAAAAATCTAGATTTGGGAATAAGCAAACTAATCCAAGTAGCTCAATGATTACTATGACATTCCAAAGATTTTCTAATGATGAAATGATGTTTGTGATCCTGCAAAATAACTTACATCAACTATTTAACCCAATCCTACAACAAGGAATCACTAAAACTAAGTGCAGAAATAGAAAGAAACAAGAACAAGAGATGCATGTGAATAAGAAGTGAAAAGAAGAAAAGCAAATGATAAAAAAGGGCTCTGAGGCTCCTGGGATGGCCAAGCCCAAGGAAAATCAGAGTCCTATGAAGGAGACCAAGGTTTAGAAGCTAAACATGACACCAATATTCATTATTTCCATCAATACAATTACATTCCTACAAGAAATGACAGTGGAGCTGCAAAAATACGAGTTCTCTCCACAAGAAGACTAATAAAAATCAACCCTTATAGGAAAATTCGACTTGGTACTTATACAAAATGATTAGGAATCATTCCCCATGAAAGGAGGAAGTTTTCCCTGCCAAAATCCCTTGATTAGTGTATTTGGTTCCCAATACTAGGAATCTGCATTAAATGGTAGGGAACACTTTCCTATATTTTCTCAATCATTGGAGCTCCACAATATGTGCCATAATTCCATAATATCTTATTGATTAATTATTTAATATTGATCCTCCTGTAGTAGGGAGCAAGTCCCTAGATTATCTCCTCCTCCAAATATCCATAATCTGCCCAATATTCTCACAATATTCCACAAAAATAAATACTATTAGGCACAAATATGCAATTATCCATAAACCTTTCTAATGAACATATTAAAGTTAAAAATGCATTATCTAATGCAAAAAGAGAGGTTTAATGTGTTGAAGGATGGTCAGATGGGCCTTAATTTATGTCTAATTTAGAGGCCCATCATACCCCCTGTTGAAAGTGTTGCTTATCCTTTGAACAACTTAGTGACCTCATTGTGCCTCATTCATGACCTTGGTGGCCTCTCTCTTGTGCGTTTCTCAGTCCTTTCTCTTAAGAATCTTGGATGTAAGTTTTGCAAGGGCAAGCAAAAGAATGTAGTTGTTCTTATTATGATTGTTTAAGAGTCTTTCAAGGAAAAAACATAACTTTTCTCTTTGCAAGTTAACTTTGTTGGCTTGTAGATCTATTTCATGCCTATCCTCTCCCTTGAAGCCTTCATTCCATTTTCACTCATTTTTCCAAAACTGTTTGTGCATAGAAAAAATCATAGTGTTTCTTGAGACCATTAGCTTTCCCTGTTCCCCTTATTCAAGATGGGTTCTTGAATATTTTTCAGTTTGGAAAGGTCTTCCACATCCTTTTCCAACCTTCTGCTACATTTTTCCACCATTTGGACACCTCTGAAACCTTCAAAACGCCTTTAGATGAGAACTAGGACATCCTGTAGTAATTATGTTGTTTCCTGTAGCAATACTACAGGAAACCCTATAGAGGTTCTTGTAGCAGTACTATAGGAAACCCTGTAGCAGTTCATGTAGTACTACAGGAAACCCTATAAGAGTTCATGTAGTACTACAAGAAACCTTGTTTAATCCTCTTCTGAGCACAAATGATAGTCTGAGCCTGGGGTAGGCCCTCAACTTGACTTCCATGTATTTCTCCAATTTCTATAACATTTCTTATGCCTTGGACAAAAGCTATAAAGAGATTAGAGACCTCTTGGAAAACCTCTTTTGATCACTGCAGTTTGAGTTCTGTTTTGATGGTGAATGCCTTATTTCCTTGTGTTGTCTTCTTCTTATCTTTTGTGGCCTATATGATTGCCTAATGTCCTTGGAGTTCTCTATTTTGATTAGGTCTCTCTTAGGCACCACCATTTTGGGTTTTAACATAATTTGTTCCTTTCTTCCTTCTTGTAACAGCATTCTACCTTCCCGTAACAATCATTCCTTCTTCCTTCAGGGTCTTCTAACTGTATGGGAGTGATGAGAAATGATGTAGAGGGATTGGAGGATGATGCTAGGGCTCAGAGGGAGTAGTGTATGTTTGTGAAAATGGAGAGGATGCTCTGTTTGTTTTTTTCAAGAAATTTTCAGGGTGAGATAGAGTGTAGGGTTTGTTCTTGAAAAATATTATTTTTTTCTTATGAAATAGGATGGATGAATGATGGATAAATAGTGGATATGAAGTGGATGGAGGGCTTGGAGTGCTTTGGTGACTTGGCCTTTGCACAAATTTCCTCTTTTAACTATTATCTCCATTCCTTGAAATCATCGCCCTTCATAATTTGGCTTTTCCACATTGCATGAGTGAAGGAGTGAAATTCAATTAACTAGTTGAAGGCAGCTGAGAGTGTTGACCCATCTTTAGCTTATAAAACCTCATCTCTCATGCATTGACAACAAAATTCTAACTATAATATGCTCAAGAGAAGAGGTCAAGAATATTGCATACATGTACCTACCTGATGGTTATTAGAGAGACATGCATGCTACTGCTAAGTTGATGATTGATCCATGGTCCTCTGGAGGTGATAATTTCCTTTGTTTGCTTCTGCACAGGTTCTCATAGCTTGGTGATTCTAAAACTCTGTTTTCCAATTACCATGAGTAAGTTATCCTAGTCAAATTCGACCTTCTTGGAGTGATGAACTTGTCCATGGGTGATGTTCACCTTCCCTATACCTTATTCCACCATTAGACACCTTTCCCACACTTCATTCTACCTTTCCTACCATCTCTTAAGCTTTCGGCATGTTTCCTGTAGTAAAACAGGGCATCCTGTAATAGAACTAAGACATCCTGTAGTAGTACTACAAGAAACAATAAATTTTCCTTGTTTTGTCCATATCTCCCAAACGGTAGAATGGATTGACTTGAAATTTTCTAAGCATGTTGCCATCATCCTTATGTACCTCCCCATAAAAAAAATGGTCAATGGATGAACGAATCTCGAGAAAAATTAAAAACGCCTGAAGTTCATGGAGGTCGATTTCTTGGACACCATGCACTATAATTTTCTGAAATTGCTTGGAATGTTACCATCATCCATATCCATTTCCCATGAAACATCTTTTTAAATGGATGCACGAATACCGAGAAAATTCAAAAATGGTTGTAGGTGATGGAGGCCGATTTCTCGAAAACTGTGCACTGGAATTTGCTGAAACGGCTAGAGCATGTTACCATCATCCATATGCATCTCCACCTAAAACATCTTTTCAAATGGATGCATGGTTTTCAAGATATGACAAAAATAAACTTTTGTTCTATGTATTTATGTTTCCTGTAGTAAAACAAAGCATTCCTGTAGTATTTTAGGACATCTGTTATGAATAAATATATAGGAAATAATGTAAAATAATGTAGACGATAATAACCATAAACAATTATTAGTTAATTAGTAATTAGGTTGAAGAGTCATGAATCTCCATGAAGAGACACTTGCTTGGTATATAAGCAAGCCTCTCATTCTCATTGTATCAATCATTCTTATTCACACATTTAATATATAATATTTGTATCCTCATGGATATCTTTATATTCTAAGTCTTCTAGATTAATTAATCTGAAGAAGGAACTTTGTTCGCTTCATTTTGTATCAAAGTTGTTCAATCATCTGCCCGCAATCGTTGCACATAGCCTGTCTGATCCGGTTTTCGGCCATTAATATTCGTCAACCTTGTTGTCGTCACAACTGAAGCATTTTGTTGCAATTGGAGTTTCTCCATTTTCGCCTATTGGCCCTTAGCCAGAACAACAACAACAACACAAAAAAAAAAAAAAAAAAAAAAAAAAAAAAAAAAAGAAAAAGAAGAAGAAGAAGAAGATTAATTAAAGAAAAAAAACATTATATATATATATATACATATATATATAAACCGATAAAAATAGAATGAAAAAAATTACCAAAATAAAAACCAAGAAGGTACTGCATAAAAAAAATTTCTACTGCCACAGGGTTTATTCGTCCAACACAACCAGTAGCCAAGGCGGACACATCGTAGCTCGACTAACTAGTCGTCGTTGTAGCAGAGTAGACAACCGACCTTCGCCTCCGTTCGCATATTAACATTCAATACATTGTTACATGTCGCTGCCAGACTGACCTGCGTCGCCACCAAAACCATTGCACTCAACGTCGGGTTGTCGCTTACGGCTCAGGCACACTGTTTGGCTCGTTGTCGCAGCACCCTACACCATCACGTCGTTGCAGCTTTGCAAGTCTATCGAAAACCCATTGTTACCTGTGTCCCCAGCCCTTCGTCTCACACACCTGTATTCTCTGTGCTCCCCGTTGTCGTCCCTTCCACCAACTCATTGGCCGCCACACAAGCTCCTCCCCATCTCGTTCCTGTCTTTCCTGTATCGGTCTCGTACCAATAATATCCTTATCCATACATGAGTCAAACGACCCATGCCACACAATTCAAACGACATCTCTCAACAAACCTTGACGTTTAGGAATTTAAACAATAAAAATTATATAATTATATTATTTATTATAATTATATAATAAGGAAGAGGAAATTATACAAACATTTAAGAAAAAGAAAAGGTTGAAATTTGTTATATAAAGTGGGTGTATTTAAAAGGTGATTTAGGAAAAAGTTACACGGTTATAATAATAATAATAATAATATAGATTTTCAAAGTCATATATATAAAAAATAAGGTTTTATATATATAAAAGAAGTTATAAAAGGTTACATAAGAGAATATGAGTTAAGAATTAAAAAAAAAAATATTAAGTGAATTTTAATAAAGATAATACACCCTAAGGTTCCATTTGAGGTAATTAGAAATAATAAGGTTTTGTTTATTGTAATTATAAATAATAATAAAAAAAAAAGTGATTTAAAAAGTATTTAATATTCAAGAAGTAAAATGGAGTCTAATATAGAAATGAAAGCCAAAGGATTCCCAGAAACCATACCCAAAGACGGTAAAGCGCTATTTAACATTAAAGAAACTCTCGCAGGAAAATATATTATTATTTCTATTTCTCTGGTAGAAGATACAAATTATATAACACCTAAAATCGCAAACAAATTAGTGATTCCGAAGTCCAATATAACTGAAAAATTAGACTTTTTTGGCAATAAAAAATATGACATAGCCAATTTATAGTTAAACATTGAAGATTATACATTTGTATCGCAATTCTCAGTTCACACCCTATGGAACAATCAAGGTGACATTATTTTGGGATCACCTTGGATGGAAACGGTAAGATCTGTCATCTTAAATACGAAGAAAAAGTTCCTAACATTTTCTTACAAGAAGAAGAAAATACATTCCAAGATGTTACACTGAAACCAAATTTAGTAATGCAAGAAGATATATAGGATATTTCAAAAGTAATTTCTCAAGAAGGTAAAAAAGTGTTACAAAATATGCAAAATGAAATTGACAAAATCATTGTTGATAGAAATGAAGAAGTCTTGCGACTTAGGGATCATAGTGAAAAATTACTAACACAAATTAAGAAGCTTAAAAAGGACAAAAAATCATTAACCGACAAGTTAGAGCAACTTAATCAAGAAGTATCGAAGTCTCAAGATGTAGCAATTCAAGTTGAATATAAGGGAATTAATACCGAACCAGTGAATAACAAAACTCAAGAAGAGGATCAATCAATGGAAGGAAAAACACATTCACATGTTACAATCCAAACGATGAAAATTCCAAACAAAGATTATGTACCTAACTCAAAAACCGTAGTACCATAAGGAAATCAAAAAATTTCCACACACCTAATAAGGGGAAGTCAAACCAAAAAGGGTTCCCTATTGACATTCGAATCATGAGAGTAGACAACTCAACCAAGCTACGTATCGGGATCATTCCGAACAGAAACAACAAACTGATGTTCTAGAGAATAGTGATGTAGCCTTAATCCAATCCTATGATGACAAGTCATTACAAAATTCCAGTGATCAGAATATTCCACAGAAGATTAATATAGGATGGTTTGATCCCTTCTTAGTGCGACAATTTTGTTTGTCACTTAGAAGATCATATCAGCTTGTATCGACGAAGATGACTATTCCAAGACAAAAAGACATTCGAAGCCGAAAAAGAGATCAAGCCTTTTTCATTAACAAGCTTTGAGGACAAAGCTTTTTGAGGAGGAAAACAATGTTATGAATAAATATATAGGAAATAATGTAAAATAATGTAAATGATAATAATTATAAATAATGATTAGTTAAACTAGTAATTAGGTTGAAAAGGCATGTCTAAATGAAACATGACTCTCCATGAAAAAGCACCTGCTTGGTATATAAACAAGCCTCTCATTCTCATTGTATCAATCATTATTATTCACACATTTTTATATAATATTTGTATCCTTATGGATACATATATCCATAAGGATACAAATATTATATAAAAATGTGTGAATAATAATGATTGATACAATGAGAATGAGAGGCTTGTTTATATACCAAGCAGGTGCCTCTTCATGGATCCTTTGATATTCTCATTTGAATCTTCTTCTGGATGTGGTCCTTCAATGGCATCAAGAGAAAAAAAATTTGTAATATTCTTCCTGATTTGAGATGAATACCATTGATATCGAGAGGAGATATTTGGAAGTGTTGTACCTCAACATTGTAAGTGGGCTGAGCTACTTCATTGTGTGGGTTTGGAAATGGTGGTACATATAGTTGAGTGGGAGTGGATATTTGAGATGGATGTGGTTTGGGTTGTGGTTGTGGTGGAGGTGGATGGTAGGGAGAAAATGGAGTTGGGTATGGGTTATATTGAGGATATTGTGGATGGATCCCATAAATTCCTTGCCAACCTTGTTGCCAAGATTGGTTTTGGGGTTGAAATAGTCAATGTTGCCAAGAAAAGGGTGTGTTCCAATTACTTTGAGGTGTATATGCATAACCTTGAAATTGTGAATTAGGCTCTTGCATCATACTAGGTTGACTAGGTTTCCATGGTCCTCTTGGAGCTACATAACATAGATGCTTTGGTGATTGACTTGCTCCATTTTCCTCTTGGTAAGCTTCCTTCAACCTTGGTAATGATGGACAATACTTATCATCTTGTGATTCTGCATGGACAACACAAATATCAACATCTTCTTTTTCTTCATCTTGCGTTCTTAACATTTATACTTGTTTGGTTAGATTGCTAAGAATTTATGTTTCAAATTCATCAGAGAAATTTCCAAGTTTAGCTTGACTTACTGATCTTGATGTTGATTTACTTACTGTTTCCCTTCCTCTTGATATGTGTTTTCATGTTTCACAAATTTCTTCAAATGATAATTGGTATACATCACCTCTACTCATGAGATCAAAGCTATCAATTCACTCATCCCTATTTGTTCTAAGTAAGAGGCTTTTTAGTGTGTCAGATCCTAAATGATGTAGTTTTGCCCTCTTAACATTATACATGAACCTCTCTATTATATCCTCTAGACTCTCATATTCTTTTTGATTCATTATAAAGATTTCTTCTTTAAGATCATTATCTTTATATTTTTCTAGAAATATCTTTTGCATCTTACTTCATGATCTTATTGAATAAGTCCTAAACTCATGAACCATTTAAGAGCTCTATCCTTCAATGTTACCAGAAACAAACTCAATTTTTGAGTGTTTAATAAGTAACCATAAGATCTACAAACAATTTCAAACTCAAAGAGAAAGGTTTTTGAATCCTCTGACCTCATACCATGGAAGTTTGGAAGAAAATATGGAGGTATGTTCTTCATATGCACACTGATCTCAATATCTTGAATGGGAAATCCAATAGGATCTTCTTCATTGTCATCATCTTCATCCGGTTCTTCTACATTCTTTGCCATCTCTTTTTCTTCTACCTACGAAAGTGGATGATGATGTGGCTCTTATTGCACCACATGATCAAAAAGGGGGAGGGTTGGTGTCGGAGAATTTTTATTAGTCTTCCTGTGGAGAGAACTCGTATTTTTGCAGCTCCATTGTCATTTCTTGTAAGGATGTAATTATATTGATGGAAATAATGAAGATTGGTGCCATGTTCAGCTTCTAAATCATGGTCTCCTCTATAGGACTCTGAGTTTCCTTGGGCTTGGCCATCCTAAGAGCCTCAGAGCCCTTTTGTATCATTTACTTTTCTTCCTTTTCACTTTTTATTCACATGCATATCTTGTTCTTGTTTCTTTCTATTTCTGTATTTAGTATTAATGATTTCTTGTTGTGGGATTGGGTTAAATGGTTGATGTAAGTTCTTCTGCAGGATCACAAGCATCATTTCATCCCTGGAAAATCTTTGGAATTTCATAGTAATCAATGAGCTACTTAGATTAGTTTGCTTATTCCCAAATCCAGATTTTTGGAACTCCTTTGTGACAAATAACAGTAAATTTATGTTATTTTTTAGAGCATGCTAATGAGCTTCAATCGAGTTGATTCCACTTGCATTAGATCACAAAAACATTCTAGTTAATAACAAAAATTACTCCATTTCATTTGCACTTGATTAGGCTAGGCATTTGATAGATTTACTAGTTCACTAGTTCTCGAATTTCTAGATTTTAGACTAGTAATTTTCTGCCATTTTTTAGCATGGGTTAACAAAGGTATTTTTGAGTGATTCCACTTGAAATGGAGACCTAAGACATCCTAGTCAATAACAAAATTTGTCCCATCCAATTTGGATTCGGTTTGGTTTATAATTCGGTGAATTACAACTCCCTATAAAAATGTGTTGTTTCTTATAGTAGTACTACAGGAAACCCTGTAATATCCTTCCAACATGCATATACTTGCCAAGATTCGCTCAAGAAGCTTGGTTACTATCCATTAGGGTTGAATCAAGACCCCTAGGCTCTAAATCAATAATTATGGAAGACTAAAGACCACTTAGAACTTGTCTCTTCACCCATGCAAAACATTTCAGCGATTTGGGTTAATGGATAGATTTTTTGAAATGGATAATACAACGATGATTTTATTGATTGCCGCGTCCAATGAACTTTGTTAATGGATCTAAGGTCTTTGAAATATAATGGTAGACATTTAGTTCATGATATTTACTTTATGCAATTAGAATATGTTTCTTTCCTTGTACTTTCTTTCTTGCAATAGGTTGAGGTTTCCATTTCGAGCATTTCATTTTATGCAATTAGTTTAGGATTTGACTTCAGTACATGCACTCCATTATATCATTGTAGCAAAGGAAGGACACATTGTATTCTGCACATATAGTGTTGATACCTCTGAGCCTCCTGGGATGGCCAAGCCAAATGAAACTCAGAGTCCTATGAAGGAGACCAAGCTTTAGAAGCTGAACATGACACCAATCTTCATTATTTCCATCAATACAATTACATTCCTACAAGAAATGACAATGGAGCGGAAAAAATAAGAGTTCTGTCCACAAGAAGACTAATAAAAATCCACTGCTAGAGGCAAATTTGACTTGGTACTTATACAAAATGATTATGAATCATTCCCCATGAAAGGAGGAAGCTTTCCAGTCCTATGAAGGAGACCAAGCTTTAGAAGCTGAACATGACACCAATCTTCATTATTTCCATCAATACAATTACATTCCTGCAAGAAATGACAATGGAGCAGAAAAAATAAGAGTTCTCTCCACAAGAAGACTAATAAAAATCCACCGCTAGAGGCAAATTTGACTTGGTACTTATACAAAATGATTATGAATCATTCCCCATGAAAGGAGGAAGCTTCCCCCACTAAAATCCCTTGATTAGTGGATCTGGTTCCCAATACTATGAATCTGCATTAAATGGCAGGGAACACACTCCTAAATTTTCTTAATCATTGGAGCTCCAGAATCTGTGCCATAATTCCGTAGTATCTTGTTGATTTATGATTTAATATTAATCGTCCTGTAGTAGGGAGTAGATCCCTAGATTATCTCCTCCTCCAAATCTCCATGATCTACCCAATATACCACAAAAATAAATAATATTAGGCACAAATATGCAATTATCCATAAACCTTCCTAATGAACATATTAAATTTAAAAATACATTATCTAATGCAAAAATAGAGGTTTAATGTGCTTAAGGATGGTCAAATGGGCCTTAATTTATGTTTAATTTAGAGGCACAGGCCTTTATTAATGTCTAATTTAGAGGCCCATCACCTTGAATTCCACAAGTTGGAATTCTTGATAAAACCCTTGCTTCCTTTTGATTAGTGAACCTTCTAATGAAGATTCCCATAGAGGATCTTGAGTATCCTCATCCAACAAATGTTTCCTTTTGATTGATATGTGATGAGATTTGTATTAGATTACTTTTTCTTCCTTTTCCCATAAGTGCCACTTATATTTCTGATGAGGTTTCCAAGAGCTATATCTTTCCATGGGTGAGTGCCATAGACTTAAGCTATATTGCATGCTTTTCTATGATGATATCATGAGCTCTTCCTTTCAATGCTTCTATGATGCCATGATGCATCCTATAATGATTCTAATGATTCCTATCATGATAGTTATATTCCATAACAGAAAAACAGAAACTTGAGAAGAACTAGGTGAGCAAAACTTATCTCAATAATAGTGGAGATATTTTACTTCCTCCTTAAATTTCTTCTTTTCAACTTCTTCCTCTTCTTGAGTGATATGGGCTTCTTCCCTTCTTCGTTTATTTTTGTCCTTCTTGAGATTAGGACAATCTCTCTTGAAGTGCCCATATCCTTGACATCCATAGCATTGGATCTATGACATATTGTTCTTCTTCTTTTTCCGAGGACTAAACTTGCCAAATATCCCTTTGCTTCTTGACATGACAACAAATGTTTGACCCTCCTCATTTGTATCACCTTTTTTCCCTTAAATTTTTTTCTTCACTCTTGCATAGTGACCAAAAATTATTGAATGGGATAACTTTCTCCTCTTCATAGGCCTTTGATACAAGGTTTCCTTGTTCATCAATTAGAGCATTTAGAACAATGGTAATAATTTCTTTATCGGATATCATCTCTCCTATATTTTAAAGTTGATTCCTTATTAGAGATGATTTTGTGAGACATGTAGATATCCCTTCATCCTTTAATGTTTTCAATTTGCATAGATCATATCTCAGTGATTTGATTTTTCATGTCGTGCTTTCAAAGAATAATTCTACTAGCCTATCATATATCCCTTTTGATGTCTCCAACTCTGCTACATATGGGATGAGGTAATCCTTGATAGATTCTATAAGGATACTTTGAGCCCTTAGATCCTTTTTCATATATTTTGATTGTACTTTCTCTTCAGATGGTTTGGAGACTTTGTCATTTACATGAAGTCATTTTACTAAATTTAATTTATAGAAATAAAGATACTTACTTGTCAAGTGAAGATGAACTCTTCAACTTGATCCCTTTGTTGATGGTGATTGATGACTTCTTTATGATGACTTGACGCTTCTTGGATGATCTTTTTCAAGGATAAGGATTTCCTTTTGAGATGAAATCCTTTGCTTCAGAGAGAGGGAGATTGCTTTGATATCTCTAATGATGACAACGCCTTTGATCTATCTACCCTTGGATGAGCCAAGTTCTTTCTTTCTTGAGTGGAAATAAGGTCTTTTTCTTTGATTATGTCTTGAGTGATAATTCCATATGTTCTTTTGCTAAATACTTCTTCTCTGTTATAGGGTTTTGACACTTCTTTGTAAATCTTGACTTCAAGATGATCTTCTAGATTCGCTTTGATGCCTTCCTCAATATTTTGTCCTTGAATGCTTGAGTGTCCCTTGATGAGATGCCCTTTCCATGATTTTGTCACCTTAGCTTTGATACCATGTTGAGAAATATATGGCATCAAGATTAGGTGATTTATCTTCTTATGATAATTGTTTGTGAATGTTTTTTACTTCATTAGATTATGATCTTCTCTTAGTTAGATTATTATAGTGTTCTTCTTCATTAAAGAGCTACCAAAGCATAAACAATAAAGAGACAAGAGACACAGAATATAGGCGATCATCCAAGGCCAAAACCCCTCCCACTTGAGAGGAAAACCCAAACAAATTCTTCTTCTTATAGAGACTTCAATTGACGAATACCAAGACCAAGACCCTTGACCTATTTGACCTCTCCAAGACCAAGTCACCAAGCTTCTTATTTTGACCTCTTCTTCTTACTTGAGTCAACAATGGTCAACTTCCTGCTTCTTCCTTCTTCCTCTGCAACCCTTCATAGCTCAACTTTATTTTCTCAACTTCTTGAGTCAAATCTACAACTTATCGGCCCTACTTTAAAAGCCCTAAATTTGGTCCTTGAGAAACTTTTGCCTTAAACCTTCTTCGCTTGAGAGGGAGACTAAGCTTCCTCAAATCGGCTTGAGGATTTACTTCTCTTTCTCCTTGATTCGAATTCTACGACAACAATGAGACCTTCGACCCTTTTTCTACAATATATGATCCTCCTTCCCTTCACACATGTGGAGATATCAACCCTTAAACAGACCCACACAACTTCACTCCTTTCCTAATGAGTTTTGCACTTATTATTTTAGACCTCTCCTTGACCGAAAATATGTCTTCCAAATGGAGGTTGAGTTGCCCGTTTATAATGGTTTTCCCATGAGAAATAAGTCGACTTGATAGATTCCTAGGCCGACATGTCATTTGGTGTAACTCCATTATTTCATTTAAAGCTGACTTGATGGAGGTGCTTGAGATTGGTCTTGGAGGGTCACTTTGACTCTTTCAATGACTCATATACATTTGTAATGTGCCCAAGAAGGGTCTTCCATACATGACATTGAATCAATAGACTTTTATGACTAGATGAGAAAACCTAAAGGCTCACAATGGGAACCTTAACTAAAATAAAATTTATTGATCATGAAACCCATGATTATAGCATTACAAAAATAATTTTATTGTATTCTTTACATCAATTACATAAAATCATAATCACACATGTCATTATGAAGACCGAAATTAGTTACACTTTTCAACACCCTCTAGATGCCAAATTCTAATTCATCTGATCTACAATGATCCCAAATATATAAGCAAAAAGTGCAGCTTAGAAATAAACGTGCAATTGATTCCCTATTGTAGCGACTGCAACCACCCTGCAAAATTTTGTCTTAGCCTATTTTGCAGCCTCCCTACCAACCTTCACAGCATCTTGCCTTGCTTCGTCAAGTCCTCAAGCTTCAGTGTCTTTCTTGCTCAAAGGCAGCCTGTCGATCACAGTCTGATATTTTCCCTTCACAGGCTGCTCATCCGGACTTGGTCCAACTGTAGGCTGAGCAACTTCCCAGTGAAATTTTCACATTTCTGGAGGGAAACTAGCCTTCCCTCTAGGAATTGCGTAATTCCCTCTGACAGCCTGTTGGGCTCCAGGATTGCGCAATCTTGCCAGCCAACCCTCCCAGCAGGATTTGCGCAAATTTTCCCATCAACAGGCAGTTCAGCCCAGGATTTGCGCAAATCTGGGTAGCAGTCAGCTGTTGGGCCTAGAAATTGCACAATCCCCTTGGGCAGTCAACCCAGCTTACAGTCAGAAATGCACATTTTTCTCCAGCGGTTAAGCAATCTCTTGCATGTGCAACTGAGTTGATCGGCTCCCTCCAGGATTGAGCAAAACAGACTTGCATGCATGGGCTGTCTCTCCCAAGGCATCATGCAAAGGCATCCCTTTTTTCAGGGATCTATGTTTAGCAGTGAGAGGTTACATGCAAGGAACAATTCAGAAACCTCCCTCCAAGTTTTTCTTCCCCTAGATTTGTGGCATGCGCATCACAACCTCGATGTTATCAAAACTCATCAACCGAACGCTACAGAGCTCATTCCTCACATCAACCTTGTAGCTCTGACATCCCACATCACATCTAGGAGCAGTCAGCACATTCAGCTCAGTTGTTTTGGGGTAAGCTTGCTTCCCATGCCTTGTGCTGCATTTCTGTCATTTTTTGTGTATTCGCTTGTGTGAGTGTTGTTTTCTTGATTTCTTTGAACGCCTATTGTCATTTACATGTATACTAGATTTTCCTAGCTCTGTTTCAGTCTTCTTTGTTATCTCACTGCTATCGCATGCATGAAAGTGTTTTGCACGAACGTTTGCCCAACTGGCGAACATCCTCACCCACATGCATGTTGATATGTTTGCTCAATCCTCCATTCATGTTTTGCAAGCACTGTTTATCACTTCTGCTATCACTTAGTGTTACCATGAATTTCATCGACTTGCTTTCAGTTGCCTGTTGGCGAGCCAGGCCAACCTTGGCCCGGTCTCTGCCTTCACCAAGGCTGCATTGCACAATCTGGAGAAGGAAGGCTCACCTTTCTGACCCAGCATTGGCCTCCTGGACTGAATTGTGCATTTCCAGAGGTTAGTGGCTGCTTGTCCCAAAAATTTGTGCAATCCCAACAGCCAACTGCCCGACTAGACTGTGCATTGTGCATTTCTAGTAGTTAGTCAGTCTCTTAGCAGCCTGGATTGTGCCTTGTGAACTCTTGGCAGTCGGTCTCCCGACCTCCCAACCGACATTGCGCAACCTTCATGATCATTCACCCACGTATGTTGCAAGTCAGTTCTCATGTTCATTCTAGTTTTCGACTGGCAGATTGCTTGCTATGAGTGTTGTCATGTCTCCAGGTATCACAGGTGTTCATCTGCCTCTCAGCAGTCAAGGTACAATGGTTTCCAAGAGAGTGGAGACGAAGACACCGTTCAGAGCACGCTTAGGGATGCAGTTGATCAAGTGTCCATGGGCTTACCTACTCATGAAGACATCAAGTTGTTCGTGGACAAGGACATCAAGCAGTAGCATCACAGTGAGCAGCATCATGAACAGCAGCATACCAAATGCAGCAAATGCAAGAGGAAGGTTGCTGACAACATAGAGGCAAAGCAAAGTTGCAATATCAAGCAGATCCACTGATAATGAAAGCAACTTTGGAGACTCAGGCTATGAAGCGACAACACAACATGAAGATCGCACGAAGGCAAAAGACGAAAGAAAGAAGGAGTTGCATGTGCTGAAGCAGTAACTCAAGAAGAACATGAAGCTGCACATACAAACCAATGAGTTACAGCAGGAACATGAACAACAGTGGGCGCAACATGCACTCATGGATGAAACTATGCCAGTATAAGTTAAGGACCCATACCAACAGTTGACACAGAGCAAACATGGTGAGCAGTGTTGATGATCGCACGCAAAGGATCTAGCAGCGTGCATGTCATTGAGTGCATGCATGCAATCCAACCCATTCAACACACTCACCAAGGCGAAGACAAGAAGCAAGTCCAACTGGGGTTGAACATGCACTTTGGCAAGTTGATGCGCATGACCACCAACACACACTTGAGGATCAACACGGACACTATGCATCTATGTGTTGTCAGTTCAACCGTACCAAGAAGACCATGCACATGTTAGCAGACGAGTTGGATGAAGGGGTCGAACCAATGCACCATTTGCAACAGAGGCAAGAGTTCACTTCAGCAAGATGTCACCATGAGGTGCATGCACACCATCACGGACGACCAAGATTGGCATCAACTCACCAGCTTCACCATCACAAGCATGTCAAAGAGTTGGTCTCACCATAGCGGACCGAGTGTCAGTGATGTCTTGCAAGGCTTGCTCAAGCCATGTTGTCTCACATGAGTACATGTGCATTGTAATGTTGAGTCATGTCAAGTGTAAGTCGAGTGTCAACAGTTGGATGTAACATTCATAGAGTAGGTGAAGAGTCATGAGGGTAGTTGAACTGTCACAAAGGGGAATGTCAAGGGTCACCCCACCCTTTGTTATGAATAGTCCCTCTTGAAGAAGGCTTGGATAATATTGTAATGCGCTTTGGCTTCTCCATTGCACGGAGCTAGTACATCTCTTTGGAGGAGTAGACGAATGTGGCTGTAACGTTCCACTGATGGGGCTAGCAGGTTTACATGGTGTATTGTATGATTGTGACTTACACTTCTTTATATAATAAAAGCTAGCACATTTTCATGCATATGTTTTTATTGTAGTTGGACTGCTCCGATTGCCTTAATGATATATGTTGTTTAACTTACGTACCTGTATATGAACTGGTTTGTATCAAATTATATGAATCTTATTGTTAATCTGTTTCGTATGTTGTCAATGTTGTCATCGTGCATGTCGACTACTCTGCCGGACATCAAACAGACCTTTCTCTGACCCTGTTATATCAACCGTCACACTCAACTTAGACTAATCCATCAATGTTGTTTGTGTTATCTTACCTTGTATGTTGGGACTACCGCATCCGTGTTGACTGCTCTACTGGAAGCTGTGCATGTACTTTGTGTTGTGTGTTCCTAGTTGAGTTGGGACTGATCCCTTTCAACCTGGAACTCACCACCTTCACCTTCCTCTCCCTTTGAAGTGTTGAAGCCTCTCATACTCATTCCTTGACTCACTGCATCAGTCACACCCTTGCTATTGACAGAGTTATCATACTTACCTCTGTGCAACATCGCAGTCAAGGCATTACCTTACGACCCACTACAAGGACTCCCACACCAAATGGTCTGAGGTCTAATTGGGGCTTCTTACCGGGGAGATCCCCTTGACATGTTGGTGGGTCCAGCATCGTCAACATTTCTCGCACTAGAAGGAGGGCCTAATGACAAGCAGTGTCCTATCATCCAGTTTTGAACCTTTACGTACCTTTCATGGAGTCTTGCGTTCTTCTTCCCCCGAGGTGTTTTTCGAATCGTGAAGATGTCTCCATCTCAGGGAAGCTTTTCAATCTCTTGTCCATTCATAGTATGATGGTGAAGGCAATGTGGCCTAGCTTGAGCACTTACATAAATTGCTTTCCATGATTTATGAGGAAGATGAGTTTACTGACGAATAGGCTGGTCTGTTGCTTGCATTCACACTTTGTGAATCCCCATTTCGTTGGGTGCTCAGCCTACCGACTAACACCGTGCACTCATGTGAGCACTTCTGTGATCTTATTGAAGACACATTCCATCATTTTGATCCAGACCATCTTGACCGAAAGCTGTTATAGCAATGGAGGGCTTCACATGAATCTGTTATTGATTTTTGGCAGCGCTTCCGTGACTTACAATTTCAAGCTCCAAAGAGCTAGATGAAGTTCGCATATCTCTGGGACCGGTTCGAGTACTGTCTTAAGAAATTTGCCCATCCCAAGAGGAAGTTTGATGTCAAGCCTCGCTCAACCTTCTTCGTTGATGGAACTGCACAATCCCATGTGGGAGCGGACACTGTCGAACGGATTGTCTGTCTCCCTTTCATTCAACAGTTCCACCATAGCCCAGTGATGTTGAGGATCATGATCGCACATCTGTTCATTCTTTACACCCTCCAAACATCACTCCACTCAATTTTTGCGCAGAGTTGGTTGTGAGTCCTTCAATTTCCCATATGCATTCCTTTTTTCGACCTCCATCTTCGCACTCAAGTGTCCCTCCGGATGATGTTGTCTTGTGTTTGTCCATTCCAGACTCTTCACTTGTTATGAATGAGGAACAAGCCACTAACAGAGTTGGTGTTGCATAACCAACATACGCTGTCATTCATGAAGAGTATGAGTGGGAGCTTGAACATCAACACTCGGTGAAGGATGATTCCCTTCTGTCCGAGCCCCCTCTATTCTTTCCTAACATCGTTGGTGAACCTGCCATCCATGATTTTGCATGTGTCTTCATCCAAGGATGCACTCATTGTTGATCTTTCGCAGGTCACATCGTATGTTAGCCCATCATCCAACAATGGAGAGGACCAATAATCCATTGAAAACCCATTTGATCTTTTATCTGCTCTTTCTGAAAACGCAAAGGGTGAACATTCTTCCTTCTAATCTACCCCTCTGTGTGATTCGTCAAATCATGAGGATGCCAACCAACATCCTGAATTTTCTGATCTTGGTTGTCGTGATCTCTTTACCTCATCATTTGATCAAGATGTTGATTCACTCATTATTATCCATCTAAGCCACTGGTCCACGAAGATCCATTTGTCAACGAAGTCAAAACCCCACAGACCATCGAGGCACTTTAGCCTGAGCTAATGGTTATGTCAGGCCCTCGCTATCCTGAGGTTGGTTTCGCTTTCGATCAGGAAATTGTTCAAACACTCAAGGCTCCTCATCACTCATCTATATGCACTCAAGATCAATCTAACACTTAGATCACACTTCCTCCACTCGAACTGCACAATCCCATTTCTCATGCATTGGAGGAATCTTATATTGCAAGCACTCATGTGCGATGTAAGTTATCTTAGTTTCTTTCGTTTGCTTGCATGTCACAGTCAAGAGTGTGCTTGTGCTTCAAAGTTGCACGTAGTGTCACACAACACCATGATAAGTCCATGGACTATCCGTCATGCACTTGCACTCACTTATGTCCCATGGGCACTTTGAATGATCCAGGTGGATATTGGTGGCCACTTGCCAAGTCCACCTAGACCACCACCATTGTTTATCTCAGCATTTTCAGTTTCCTTAATTGTAGCACAACTTACTATTTTTAGCAGTTTTTCAGGTCCGGAACTTCTGGAGCCGTTTTGAGGCCCTAAACGACGTTTTTTGGGAAATCTGGGGGCAACATGGGGCCATGGACCAATGTTGCCCTTCCCAAAGTGGTAGTGCTCAGGTAGATCTTTCTAACAAGCTATTGTATGCGTCAAACGAAGATCGTATGCCAAAGTTACGACCCCGGGAAGTTGATGCACCAATTTACCCAAACGGGGCCCACAGTTTGGCGTTTCATCTTCTAGGGTTAGGGTTTGGAATGTTAAGGGTTTTCCATTGTTTCTCAACTATAAATAGGCCTGTGAGCCTCATTGTAACACAGTTCAAAGGCATATAGCCACCACACATCTCTTCTCAAAGATAAGCTACCATCGCCCTAGCTAGTTTATTTCCATTACTGTTTGTAAGCATATTTCAGTATTTTACATTAATGAAATGAAGTATTATTTCCATTGCATATATGTGTTTATGGTTATCTCTGTAATTTGTTGCGTTCCTGTTTAATTCTGGATCAGTGGTATCAGAGCGGTATGCTTTTTCTCTGTTTTTCTTTGCATGTCGCCAACGAGGTCGGGATATAAGGAGTTAGGGCTTCAACTGGTCGAACCTTTGCAAGACCAGCCTCACAAATCCCGACGGCCTCCCATGGCGGATGAGAAGAAAGACGAGGGGGCAGGAGATCCTATCAAAATCTTGCTCGAAGAAGCCCTCGAGCAACAACGGAACGCGATGATGGACAACTTTGCCCAGATCCTTCAGCGGCTACCCAGAAGCGACGCATCGGCTTCCACCAGCTACTCTGGAAACTCCACGCCCTTTAAGGTACAAGTTAATTTCGAAATCCCCATATTCGAGGGTCAGATAGACGCGGATGTCGTAGATAAATGGTTAAATATTCTAGAGGGTTATTTTTCTATTCATGAATTTTCGAGTCGGGAAAAGATTGTTTTCGCTCTTCTCAAAGCAGCCCCCCATGTTAAGGACTGGTGGGAAACCTACTGCGAGCAGAAGGATGAAAATACCGGCTCACTATTTTCGGCCACACCCACCTGGAATTCATTCCGGGATGCCATCAAGGAGCAGTACTACCTTGTCGGAAGCTATGAGGATGAATACATAAAGTGGACCATGCTGCAGCAGGGAAGGGACCAAGATGTGCCGAAGTTCACCAATCTTTTCCATACCCTTCACACAAAGTTGGGTATCAAGGATTTGGAACAGCATTTGATACTCAAATACCGTGGCTACCTGCACAAGTACATCCAGGAAGAAATAGAATTCCTGAACATCTCCTTGCTCGGCACAGCATACCGATATGCTGTCAAGGTCGAGCAGAAGTTTAAACAAAAGAAGAGAGACTTTGGATCTGCGAATCCGAAGCAAGGGAAAGGTGCCCCTAAACCACAGAATAAAGGACAAAGCCAAGGCGAGGTAGCCCAAGACAACCCGCCAAAGCTGCAAGCAAAGAACACCGTCGCGAAGCCGAAAAAGGACACGAGAAAATGGTGTGAGTTCCATAAGAGCTCCACTCACAACACAAGTGAGTGTCGGGCCAAGCAGTCACTAGTGGCTGAGCTGAAGGTTTCAGAATCAGATGCATGTGCCAACTCTAAGTCAGAACCCGACAAGGGGAATGACAAAGGGAAGCAGATCATTGATGCGGATCCCAACGCCACTGTTGCTACTACCAAGATTCAGAAAAATGAACCCGAAGATCCAGAGGAGGAGGAGCATCTCTTCCACTCCCAGATGTGGGTAAAGGGCTCCCTGCTACAGTTCATAGTCAATAGCGGGAGCCAAAAGAACCTCATTTCGGCAGAGGTCGTGAAGCGATTGGGCTTACCAACCACAGCGCATCCACAACCATATGGCTTCACCAAGGACGGGATCTTCGTGTGAGCTAGCAGTGTCGCCTTCCATACAACATCAAGCCCTTCACGGATGAGGTATTGTGTGACATTTCTCCCCTTGAAGTTTGTGATGTATTATTAGGACAACCATACTTGTGGAAGTGACATGTTGTGTATGAATCAAGGCCCTGTGTTGTTATTATTACATTGGTAAATAAGTTGTACAGGATACCAGAGGTAGCACCGCCTACCGCCATCTCTTTGATTACTGCAAAACAATGCAGTAAGCTCATTTCCAAAACCGGGAAATTTGTTTTCCTAATGATATGCCCTCAAAGAAAGAAGAAGATGGCGGCCACGACCTCCAGACAGTGCCCCTCCGCATGACAACTACAAATGGACAAGGTCGTGGAGGAGTACAAGGACATCTTCACCTCCCCCGCAGGGGTTCCTCTGCACTGTCAGGTCAAGCACTCCATCGATCTAACCCCAGGTGCACCGCTACCCAATGGACAAATTTATCGGCACTCTGTTCTGGAGAACGATGAAATCAAGAGGCAGATTCAGGAGCTGCTGCAGAAAGGTCACATCCGTCCGATTTCATCATCTTGTGGGAGCCTGATCGTGTTGGTACAGAAGAAGGATGGGACTTGGAGACTCTGTATTGACTATCGGGTGCTAAACAAGATCACTGTCCGTAATAAGTACCTGATCCCACAGATTGATGACCTCCTGGACCAACTAAAGGGGGCAAAATATTTCAGCAAGATCGATCTGAAGTCAGGATATCCCCAGGTACCAATCAAACCCTCTGATGTGTGGAATACTGCCTTCAAAGCCAAGGAGGGCCTTTTCGAATGGTTGGTTATGCCTTTCGGATTGACGAATGCTCCTGCAACCTTCATGAGGCTAATGGATGACATCTTGCGGCCATTCACCAACTCATTTGTAGTGGTATACTTGGATGACATTCTGATCTTCAACCAGAGTTGGGAAGAGCACCTCCACCACATCCGACGGGTTCTCCAAACACTGAAGCAACACAAGCTATGTGCCAATTTGGAGAAATGCACTTTTGGCATGACCCAAGTTCAGTATCTGGGATACATTATTGATGAATAGGGGATGCATGTGGATCCAGCAAAGATCCAAGTCATTTGGGATTGGCCATCTCTAACCACTCTAACAGAGCTCCGCAGCTTTCTAGGTCTTGCCAACTTCTACCGCAGGTTCATGTTGGGGTTTTCTCATATCACTTGGCCCTTGAGTCAAGTCACCAAGGGAGGAGCAAAAGAAAAATTCTTTTGGTCTGAATCTCAACAGAAGGCATTCATAGAGTTGAAAGATCGCCTCTCCACAGCACTAGTGCTCACGTTACCAAATTTACAACAACCATTTGAGGTCGAGACAGATGCCTCTGACTATGCTATTGGGGCAGTCCTTACTCAACACGGGCATCCAATGGCATATCACGGTGAAACACTTTCAAAGACAATCCAGAAGTATCCCACTTATGATAAAGAGATGTATTCCATTATGCAGGCCTACCGACAATGGAAGCATTACATTTTGGGGAAGGAAACGGTCATCCACATAGACCATCGACCCCTGCAGTTCATACAGACCTAAGGGAAATTGCAGAATGATCGCCATCAGAAGTGGTCTACATACCTGCAACAGTTCCATTTGAATATCAAGTATAAGAAGGGCAGCACCAATAATGTTGCAGATTGCCTCAGTCGACCACCAATCATGGCGTTAACCACCGTGCTCAACTCTTATGGGCACGAGACTTCTGATTGGCCACTTCTCTACAAAAGTGACCCAGAATTTGGCCACACATACCAAACACTCTTGGAGGGTCAGCATGTTCCAGATTTTCACCTCCAGGATGCCCTGTTATGCCACCTGGGTCACCTTTGTGTTCCTTCAAGTGAGCGTGCCAAGATGATTATGGAAGCACACTACAGTCGGGCTGTTGGGCATTTCGGGGTCGAGAAAATGGTGGCAGTACTGCAAAAGTATTTCTATTGGTCAAATCTTCGATAGGACGTCGAGAAGTACATCAGATCATGTACTGCTTGTGCCATTACCAAACCGACCATCAAGAAGCAAGGCCTCTATACCCCACTGCCTACCCCTAGTCGACCTTGGGAATCCATCTTCATGGATTACATGTCAGGCCTTCCTTCCACTAAGCATGGAAATGACTGTGTTTTTGTGTTCGTCGATAGGTTCTCGAAGATGGCCATTATGGCGGTCTGCAAGAAGAATATCACAGTAGAGGCCACTGCTAAACTCTTCTTTGAACGAGTGTGGATGCACTTTGGGATCCCATAGTCTATCATCTCAGATCGGGGCAGGCGGTTCCTCAATAAATTTTGGTCCAGTTTCTAGTCAATGCTGGACACCAAACTCACTAAGTCCACAGCCTTCCATCCTCAAACTGATGGCCATATAGAGGTTGTCAATAGGATGATTGTACACATTCTACACATGTACAACTCAAAGCATCCACGCACATGGGACGAGAGCCTCCCCTATGTTCAGCACAGCTACAATCGAGCTCTTCACAGCTCGACTGGCCACAGCCCTTTTCAAGTGGGCTTGGGATTCCAGCCACTATGCCCCATTGATGTGGCCATGCCACTTGTAGCTACTCACACAGATTTGGCTCATGTCCAGTCCGAAACAGACAAGGCAACCAGCTTCATTGAGCACATCCAACATATTCACCAGCAGGTCCATGACATTCTGGAGAAATCAAATGCCAAGTACAAGCAGCGACATGATCAACATCGGGTGCCACACAAGTTTCAGGTGGGCGACAAAGTCTGGTTGCATTTGCAAAAGGAACGCCTTACTGGAGCCTATCAGAAACTGAGACCAATCTGCTATGGTCCTTACACCATTACTAAGGCTATGGGAGACAATGCATTTGAGCTCAGCATTCCTCCATTCCTTGGCCTGCACCCAGTGTTCAATGTGGACCACCTTCGGCCATACTTTCCACCATTGCTAGACACATCCGACATTGCAGAACAGCTCACACCCATAGAATTAAATCCAGATTGCATGGAACAAGCTGCAACTGATCGAACCATGGACACACAGATCAAGACCACTCGCCAACAGAATATCCAACTGTATAGAGTTGTCAAAGCAGGCCAACTCCTTCACCAGGGTAAGTGGCTCACCAGGGACCAAGTTCAGCAAAAGTTTCCTCACCTCATGGAGGAAATCAACGCAATGGGGACCATTGCTTCCTAAGGGGGGAGGAATGATCCAGGTGGATATTGGTGGCCACCTGCCAAGTCCACCTAAACCCCCACATTTGTTTCTCTCAGCATTTTCAATTTCCTTAATTATAGCACAACTTACTATTTTTAGCAGTTTTTTGGGTCTGGAACTTCCGGAGCTGTTTTGAGGCCCTAAACAACGTTTTTTGGGAAATCTGGGAGCAACATGGGTCCATGGATAGATGTTGCCCTTACCAAAGTGGTAGTGCTCGGATAGATCTTTCTAACAAGCTATTGTATGTGTCAAACGGAGATCGTATGCCAAAGTTACGACCCCAGGAAGTTGATGTACCAATTTACCCAAACGGGGCCCACAGTTTGGTGTTTCATCTTCTAGAGTTAGGTTTTGGAATGTTAAGGATTTTCCATTGTTTCTCAACAATAAATAGGCCTTCAAGCCTCATTGTAACACAGTTTAGAGGCATGTAGCCACTACACATCTCTTATCAAAGATAAGCTACCATCGCCCTAGCTAGTTTATTTCCATTACTGTTTGTAAGCATATTTCAGTATTTTACATTAATGAAACGAAGTATTATTTCCGCTGCATATATGTGTTTATGGTTATCTCTGTAATTTGTTGTGTTCCTGTTTAACTCCGGATCATTGAAACATGAAGTGCGGCTATCTTCACTATTATATCTATCTTGTATGCTGGTCTGCACGACTGGGTTACTCGTGGACCAAGCCTTCACCAACATGGGCCTACCAATGCGCCAATGGCTGCATTGGAAGTATCACTTCACATGATCAGGCCCATGCACCTATAGTGTAGGAGTAGGAGTAGTGTTTGCTTTAAGTTGTTTGCTTGCATGTTTGTTTAATTGCCTCGCTTTCATTTTTTGCTTCTGCTCTTGCTTTGCTTTGTTGATTGTTAGTTCATTCGCTTGTTTTGTTCATAGGTTAGTTTGCATGAAACCATCTGTGACTTATGAAACGAGCTGGGTAAAGTACAAGAGGGTTTTTACAACTATCACTACTTGGTTATCTGTCATCTTGCCTCTGTATTATGAACTTGTTATTCTTAGTCCATGATACGTCGAAGGAAAATACGTATTCTTCATAGTGAACCTTGGTGTAAACACAACGCTTGCACGCTAACTAGTGTCACCTGCTCTAGTCGGTTGTTTTTGGGTTAACCCTTGTCAGCTCAGTAAAGTAGAGTAAGGTGAGGGGGAAAACCTTAACAAGCACGTTAAAGATATAATAAACTAATTCTCTACTGGAACAACCTCTTCTGCTCTCAATAAGTTCAGATCCCTCATCTGCCTTTTAAATGAATAAGTGATATGCACAGTGAAAAAAAAATAAAAAATGAAAAGTCAAAACATTCAAATGAAAAATGAATAAGAGGAAAGAAGAGAAAGGCTTCCTGCGCAAGGAGGTGATGCAAGTAGCTCCGCTGGGGTACTGACCAGGCTCGCTAGCAGTGGAGCCATGCTTGTGTTCCTATGTGACTCCACCAGGGTACTATCCAGGCTTGCTGTTAGTGGAGCAACACTAGGGATGAAACTTAGACTCTGACGACTATACTGCTTGTGCACTTATATACCCTTCAACCCCAATCAAAACAACTGTGTTGCCTTGGCTTGACATGTGTGTCAATTGACCAAGAGTCTGGCAGATACTACATCTTACAATCAAGCTAGTGCTAAGCCAAGACGAGCTGAGAGCTGAACAGTACTTCTGGAGGTGTTCGACTTGCTTTTCATGAATAAGGTCCATTCAAAGAGCTAGAGTTCTACGAGTGTGTCGCCAAGTGTTGTAGCGGCTACAACCACCCTCCAAAAATTTTCCTTAGCCTGTTTTGGAGCCTCCCTACCAACCTTCACATCAGCTTGCCTTGCTTCATCAAGTCCTCGAGCTTTAGTGTTTTTCTTGCTCAGAGGCAACCTGTCGATCACAGTCTGATCTTTTCCCTTCACAGGCTGCTCATCTGGACTTGGTCTAGTTGCAAGTTGAGCAGCTTCCCAGTGAAATTTGCACATTTTTGTAGGGAAACTAGCCTTCCCTCTAGGAATTGCACAATTCCCTCTAACAGCCTGCTCGGCTCCAGGATTACGCAATTTTTCCCATCAACACGCAGTTCAGCCCAGGACTTGTGCAAATCTAGGAAGCAGTCAGCTGTTGGGCCCAGAAATTGCAATCCCCTTGGGCAGTCAGCCCATCTTACAGTCAGGAATGCGCATTTTTATCCAGAGGTCAAGCAGTCTCTTGCATGTGTAGCTGAGTTAACCAGTTCCCTTCGGGACTGAGCAAAATAGACTTGCATGCATGGGTTGTCTCTCCCAAGGCAGCATGCAAAGGCATCCCTTATTTCAAGGATTTATGTTTAGCAGTTGGAGGTTACATGCAAGGAACAATTTAGAAACCTCCCTCCAAGTGTCGCTTCCCCTAAATTTGCGGCATGCGCGTCACAACCTCGATGTTATCAAAACTCATCAAATGGACGCTGTAGAGCTCATTCCTCATATCAACCTTGTAACTCTGACATCCGACATCACATCTAGGAGCAGCCGACACATTCAGCTCAACTGTTTTGGGGTAAGCTCACTTCCCATGCCTTGTGCTGCATTTCTATCACTTTTTGTGCATTCACTTTGTGTGAGTGATGTTTGCTTGATTTCTTTGAACACCTGTTGTCGTTTACATGTATACTAGCTTTTCCTAGCTCTGTTTCAGTTTTCAATGCTATCTCACTGCTATCGCATGCATGAAACTATTTTGCACGAATGTTCGCCCAACCAACGAATGACCTCACCCACATGCATGTTGATCTGTTTGCTCAATCCTCCATTCAAGTTTTGCATGCATTGTTTATTACTTCTACTATCACTTAGTGTTTCCATGGATTTCATCGACTTACTTGCTTTCAGTTGCCCGTCGACGAGTCGGGCCAACCTTGGCCCAATCTCTGCCTTCACCAAGGTTGCATTGCGCAATCTGGAGAAGGAAGGCTCACCTTCCTCTCCAGATTTGCATATTTTGGCCCAGCACTACCTCCTGGATTGAATTGCACCTTTCTAGAGGTTAGTGGCTGCTTAGCCCAAAAATTTTCGGAAATCTCCCCCTGGGCCAGCAGTCCTTCCCAGCTAGGATTGCTCATTGTGCAATCCTATCATCCAACTGCCCGATTGGACTGTGGATTGTGCAGTTCCAGCAGTTAGTCAGTCTCTCAGTAGCCCAGACTGTGCCTTGTGCAGTCTTGGCAGTCGGTCTCCCGGCCTCTCAGCTGAAGTTGCACAACCTTCATGATCATTCACCCAGGTATGTTGCAAGTCAGTTCTCATGTTCATTCTGGTTTTCGACTAATAGATTTCTTGCTGAGTGTTTCCATGTCTCTAGGTATTGCACGTGTTCATCTGCCTCTCAGCAATCCAGGTACAATGGTTTCCAAGAGAGCGCAGACAAAGACACCGTTCAGAGCACGCTTGGGGATGCAGTTGATCAAGTGTCCATGGGCTTACCTACTCACGAAGACATCAAGTTGTTCGTGGACAAGGACATCAAGCAACAGCATCATGAACAGTAGATGAAGGTAGCATACCGAATGCAGCAAATGCAACGAATGAAGCGAGTGCAGCAAATGCAAGAGGAAGGTTGTTGACAACATAGAGGCTGATCAAAGTGCAAGATCAAGTATATCCACTGATAATGAAAGCAACTTTGGAGACTCAGGCTATGAAGTGACAGCGCGACATGAAGATCATGTGAAGGCATAATATGGAACAAAGAAAGAGTTGCATGTGTCGAAGTAACAACTTAGGAAGAACATGAAGCTGCACAAACAAACCAATGAGTTGCAGTAGGATCATGAACAGCAGTGGGCGCAACATGCACTCACGGATGAAGCTGCGCCAGTATAAGTTAAGGATCCATCCCAGCAACTGACACAGAGTAAACATGGTGAACAGTGTTGATGATCGCATGCAAATGATCCAATAGCATGCATGTCGTTGAGTGCATGCATGTAATCCAACCCATTCAACACACTCACCAAGCTGAAGACAAGAAGCAAGTCCAACTGGGGCTGAACATGCACTTCGACAAGTTGATGCGCATGAACACCAACACACACTTAAGGATAGGCATGGACATAATGCATCAATGTGTTGCCGGTTCAACTGTACCCAAGAATGCCATGCGCATGTTAGCAGACGAGTTGGATGAAGGGGCCAAACCAATGCACCGTTTGCAACAGAGGCAAGAGTTCGCTTCAGCAAGATGTCACCATGAGGTGCATGTACACAATCACGGACGACCAAGCTTGGCATCATCTCACCAGCTTCACCATCACAAGCATGTCAAAGAGTTGGTCTCACCACAATGGACCGAGTGTCAGTGATGTCTTGCAAGGCTTGCTCAAGCCATGTTGTCTCACATGAGTACATGTGCATTGTAATGTTGAGTCATGTCAATTGTAAGTCGAGTGTCAACAGTTGGATGTAACATTCATAGAGTAGGTGAAGAGTCATGAGGGTAGTTGAACTGTCACAAAGGGGAATGTCAAGGGTCACCCCACCCTTTGTTATAAATAGTCCCTCATAACTCATTGTATAGGCTTTTGGTTAGCCAAGCTTCTACTAAGACTATCTTGAAGAAGGCTTGGACAGTATTGTAACGCGTCTTGGCTTCTCCACTGCACGGAGCTAGTACATCTCTTTGGAGGAGCAGGCGGATGTGGCTGTAACGTTCCACTGATGGAGCTAGCAGGTTTACATGTTGTATTGTATAATTGTGACTTACACTTCTTTATATAATAAAAGCTAGAACATTTTCATGCATATGCTGTTATTGTACTTGGACTACTCTGGTTGCCTTAATGATATATGTTGTTTAACTTACATACTTGTATATGAACTAATTTCTATGCAATTATATGAATCTTGTTGTTAATGTTGTCATCGTCTGTGTCAACTGCTCTGCTAGACATCAAACAGACCTTTCTCTAAACCTGTTATATCAAGCGTCACACTCATCTCGGACTGATCCGTGAGTGTTGTTCGTGTTATCTTACCTTGTATGTTGGGACTACCGCATCCGTGTCGACTACTCTGCCAGAAGCTATGCATGTCCTTTGTGTTGTGTGTTCCTAGTCGAGTTGGGATAGATCCCTTTCAACCTGGAACTCACCTTCACCTTCCCCTCCCTTTGAAGTGTTGGAACCTCTCATACTCATTCCTTGACTCACCGCTTAAGTCACACCCTTCCTACTGACAGAGTTATCATACTTGCCTCTGTGTGACATCGCGGTCAAGGCATTACCTTATGACCCACTGCTGGAACTCCTACACCAAACAGTCTGAGGTCTAATTGGAACTTCTTATCAGGGAGATCCCCTTGACATGTTGGCGGGTCCAGCATCGTAAACATTCCCATACATTCTCGCAAAGGACACACCATTTGGGATGAATGGAAAATATTTTTTGTAAATTATCCTTGATAGGGACCTTTTCATTCATAATGCACCACATAAATATCATTGCCTTTGGAGAGAAATTTGATTTCCACACAAGAGGCAACCACCACTTGGAATCTTATTATTGGAGAGTAACTGAGATATAAATATACCCTGCATTTGGTGAGTAGACTCCACACTTGGCACCGGACCAAATAAGTTCACATTCTTTATTTTTTGTTCTAATGTGTCCCGAGTGAAAAGCATTTATGTAGTTTTTCCATTGCCTGTTATATATATTTGGAATTCCAAGGTTTGCCACAATTTTCTACCCTTGAAACCATACAGTTGTAGAGGTGTAATCCACGACGTGAGCAAGTTTAGTGATCCCTTGGTCCCGAAGTGACTCTAATAATGGTAAGGGAAGAAGATGATATTGTTGAGACCCAAGCCAAGGGTCCATAACCAAATGAACCCAAACACCTGATTTGACTCTCCAAACCAATCCATTATGAATGGCTTTGGAGGTATTCTAAACAAATCTCTAAATGATGGATATATTTTTGCGAGGTTTATCCACATGTCTAATCCAATATTCCATCGAAAGCGGGGAGATATATTTTTCAATGACTACCTTTGTCCAAGAACTTTGAGACGAAAGGAGTCACCATCCACCTTTTACCACAAGAGCATGAGAGAAATGAATGATTTTCTTCCAACCCCATCCCCCCATTGTTTTTAATTTTGCAATTTTATCCCAACCAATACGTGGAGGAATCGAATTTGAAGTAGTCCCTGACCATATGAATTTAAATCATATACTCCAAACGTGTTCCAGAACCCCTTTTTGGATCCATGCTAATGACAACCAATATACTGGGATAGCCTCAAGGATAATTTAACAAGAACTAGTTGGCCTGATCTGGACAAGCATCTATGGAACCATTTATTCACGCACTTTTCCACCTTGGTGATCAACCAATGCCAATCCTCCCTTCCATATGAGTCGAGTTTAAGAAGAAACCTCGGATATTTTAAACCCTCATTAAGCTTAGAAAATTCCATAGGAAAAATATCAATGATGTGTTGAACAATATTTGCTCCCAAATTAGAGATAAGAAGGGAGGATTTTTTGTAGTTAATCAACATCCCAACAACCTTCCCAAATAGACTTATAATATTTTTCAGGATCTCCACCTCTCGCGGCTCACCATCACCAAAAATAAAAATATCATCCACAAGAAGGAGATGGGAGATGGCCAAAGCATAAGAAACCAAACATTCATGGAAGGACCCACTGGATTTTGCCTCTTCCAGAAGATGACTAAGCCCTTCTGCAACTAGAAGAAATAAAAGTGGCGGCGAGGGCATCCTTGATGGAGGCCTCTTTGAGCATGGAAGAAAGGAGATGTTGAATCATTAATTAGCACTACAAATGAGAAATTTTGTATACATCTCATAACCCAAGTGATGAACTCGAGGCTGAAGCCCACATGAGTTAATAATAGATGGAGGTAAATCCATCTTACCGAGCTTGTTGGCCTTTAACAAGTTGAATTTGAAGATAGCCCCTTTTAATTGCATTACCTTGAGACTATGAAGGCTTTTCTGAGCCACCCTAATCACTTCGTGGATATGTCCGCCCTCCAAGAAACCAAATTGTTCCTTAGATATGGACGAAAAAAGTATAGGCTTGATGCGCATTGAAATCACTATAGAGATCACTTTGTATACAACATTGCAGAGCAAAATAGGCTTGCAATCATCAAAGGAACGAGGGGAGTCCACCTTGGGGATCAGGGCAATCAAAATTGTATTTAATGTTGGGATAACTTGTTGCTTCCTTCTCGATTCCTCTACCACCGCCAGTAAGTATTTCCCCAAAAATTCATAAAGACCCAAAAAATTCAATTCCCCATCCATCTAGCCTAGGGATCTTCTCCTTTTGAAAATTTTGAACGACTGATTTAAGCTCATCCTCAAAAACTTTTGCCATAAGGTCTGAGTTTTCTTCCTAATCAAATGATCTAAGCAATAGTAGCCTCTTCCTGAGCATGAAATAGGTTTTCGAAATGATTAACACCTAGAGTAGCTAATTTCGGAAATGAGGAGACATCTTTTCCGTCTTGTACTTGTAAAGACCAAATAATGTTTGCCATCTTGTAGCCTTTGGCAAAAGCATGAAAAAAATTGGAATTATTATCACCACATTCTAACCAAACAACCATGATCTTCAAACACCACTCAGCCTTTGGAAGCTCCAAGATGGACATTTTCCTTTTCTCCAAAAGAAATAAAATATCCCTTGATGCAATAGTGGCATACCCTCCTCCTTTACAGACAACAAACCAGATTTGATATTTGATTTTCTTAAGTTCCACAACTTCTACCTCCTTCCTGGCATATTCCCATTTTTTGGTTTTGTTTCTTAATGTGCATGAGGTTCTTCACAAAATGCTTGCCTACAGAATGACCATCAAGAGGAGAAAAATCATCACACTACTCCTTGACCATTTAAATAAATGATACATCCTTCAACCAATATGAGTTTAATTTGAAAGGGTTGGTAGGTTTGCGAGCATTGCCCTTTAATTCCAAAAATTTGGAGAGTGATTTGATATGCCACCTACACCAATCCACTATTTGACGTTTGGAAATTTCCCATGGTTCCTTCAACAATGAGGAATCGGTCTAATTGTTTGGAAATTCGATCCGGTCCCGTTCTCTTATTTCTCCATGTAGGCTGAAGTTTAAGGGAGTCAATATCAATCAAGGATTGAGAAACTAAGGAGTCTCGAAAGAAGTGAACCAAAGGGTCATCATTATTTCCCTCCCCCATGATTCATAGGCACCTAGTGAGAAGTTGAAATCACCACAAATAATGAGATGGGGAAAATTGACAAAGGAGCTATTGAAGAAAGCTTCCTAGAAAACATGATGATGAAGGGAAGGACCATAAACATTGATCATAATGAAAGAATATGAAATTTCTTTAGAGAACAATTCCACCCCAAGGCCTGCTTGAGTGCTCCATGAATTAATAAGATTGAAAGATCAGTTGTTCCATCCCACCACCAAGCCTCCAAAACGACCTATAACATTAGTACTCTGGCTAACCCAAGGTCTCTTGACGAAGGATAATGCCCAGAGATTTAGAGTCTATTAGTTTCTTCAGAGCGAGTCTTTTGGGAAGAGTCACTAATCCCTACAATTAAAGGATAGAATCTTCATAAAGGAATAGTTGTTGCAATTGCTATAATAACCCTAGAAATTGAAGCTTGACGATATGCTTCCATATCGACCTTGACACGCTCCTTTTCCAAGGTGATGTTGGACTTCTGACCCCAAACATGAAAGTTGAATCTAACCTAACCCAAGGTCAGGAGGTTTTTGAAAATTACCATTTGAATGTGGCCGAAGGTTATAGGAAGAGGAGTCATCTTCCAAGAGGTAGGAAAGGGAATGGGTTGGGGACGTGATACTAGAAGAGAGATCACATTGAGGGATCGATAAAGAGAATAGGGCTTGAGACAAAAGGGAGGTTAAATAGGGAGAGCGGGGGAAATCAAGGGCAGGTCATTCATTTAGATTAACAACAGATTCAACATTGCAGACATTTGAAGTTGTGAAGGAAGGAGAGTGAGAGATACTCGAAACAGGAGGCTCCTGCGAGGTCCATGAAACATCATCCATTGCCATAGGATCATGGACATGAGCTGCAACCGTTGGGACTAATTCCTCCAAGCGCCGAAGAGGAACACGCGAGTCTCCACTTATAGTTGGGGGATCGTTAGGAAGGTCAACACCCTCTCAAAATAGGTTATCTTCATCCACCTGAATCGATTGAGCCATAGGACAATTTTTAACAAGATGTCCATACCATTGACAACGTTAGCAACAGAATGGAACACCTTCATAATTTAGCTCTAGGATGTTCTCTTGACCATCCCCCAATTTCATTTCTTCAGGGAGACCCCCCCTCAGGTCTACCAACACTAGCACATGAGCCATTTATAGAATACCATATGTGAGGTACAATGTATCATGTGCCAAATAAGTTCCAATGCAATTTACCAAATATTGAAACACCTCATCCACCTAGTAATCCAAAGGAAGACCTGGAAATCGAATCCGTATTGACACGACATTATACATCTCCTTCCTAGCATCAAACATAGGGGACTAGAATTTAAAAATTACAAGAGATGATTTGACATGACAAAATTAATCTGTCATAGAATGAGCATCCACCACATTAGCAAACTTAAGATGAATCCAACCCTTGTGCAGGATTTTCACCAGGGGAGGAAACTGAACAAATGGAGAAATTCCTCGAGAAACTATTATTGCTGCAACAAACACCCTACAAAATTTTTCATACAACTGAATTTTAAGCCTACTGTAGATCTTGCGATTGTTCATTCCATAGTCACTTCTTGGTCGACTGGTGCTTCTGAGCTCCCTTCTTGGATTAGAAGTGTCGAAGTCACTTTCTCACACATGTTCAATCTGTAATAAGTGCATGAGAGAATTATTTTACGCGAGCTTGAACAAGCATAGCACAACCCATAAAGATTGTGCATGTGTGATGTCAAGTCCATGTCGACGGTCAGTTTCTCACAATTGAATTTTAAGCCTACTGTAGATCTTGCGATTGTTCGTTCCATAGTCACTTCTTGGTCGACTGGTGCTTCTAAGCTCCCTTCTTGGATTAGAAGTGTCGAAGTCACTTTCTCACACATGTTCAATTTGTAATAAGTGCATGAGAGCATTATTTTATGCAAGCTTGAACAAGCATAGCACGACCCATAAAGATTGTGCATGTGTGATGTCAAGTCCATTTCGGTGAGTTTTGAAAACCGTCGCTTCTGCGCACCTTTGTTTTCACGAATGTCATTTTCATGTTTTTTACTATTGCTTTCTCTTGCTTTCACTCTAATCAGTTTCATTTTCATTCTATCTTTTCTCTAGTATGTGTTGCTTTCATTGTCGTTCACATATCTCAAGAGTCTTTAGCAATGAACATATTTTCACATTTTAGCTATCGCACAATGTATGTATGCTTGTTATGGTGGTTTCAAGGGGTTATCATCGTGTGAATGAGTTGGTCTAACCATGTAAACATCATTCGCACTCATTCCCAAAGTTTTAAGAATTGTCGCACAAGTGTCGTCACGGTCGTCGCAAAATTTTCGTGTTGAGGGAAATATATTGTTAACATGTTCCAGATGATCTATGTTGTTGTGTCATCAAAGTGTTTTAAGTGTGTGATCATAGTCAAGTCATATCACTATTCACATCAAGCCATCAAAGTGTTTTAAGTGTGTGATCACAGTCAAGTGTTTTAAGTGTATGAGAAAAGGACTTTTCACCTTGGCTCCTCCCGCAAGGCATTAGGGAGACATATCAGTTCTTTTGAGGAACACGAAGTGGCTCCAACGCTCCACTATTGGAGCCATTGATGTTCATTGTATACATGTGTCTTGGAACTTTTACTTAATAACAGAAGCCTTCAAGGCCAACACGTTCTTCATGCATGGATTATGAATATTTGTAAGATTATTATGCAGATGTTTATATTTCATGTTTGCTCCCATGTATGCTAAAGTAGTTGAACTATTTTGGTTATTTTAGTGCTTATCTTACTGAGAATGTGCTATAATGGATTTTATTGTTGTCCCATCCTTGTGGACTATTCCGCAGGATACTATATAGATATTTCTCAATAATTGATTGTAATGATCGTCACATCTTTTGTGGACTATTTCGCTGATGTTAGACATATCCTTCTTGATTATGTGTGTCTCTTCTAGGGTGGTACTATTAACTCTCTCTTAGAGGCTCACTTTACTCTTTCCCTCCACAGTAGAAGAACTTTGACACACCTACAACTGAACACTCACCAGGCACACCTTCTTGCTTTTCGAAAGTACCATTGCACTCCTCTCTCTTGCTGACAGTCAGAGCCAAGGAAAATATATAAGAATACATGGCTTTCCGGCCAATACTCCGGATGGGTATCCTATTCCAAGTGTTGTGAGGTCTAATTGGGACTTCATATCCAGGAGACGCCTTGGTTGACTGATTTCCCACACCATAAAAAATGGCGCTAGAAGGAGGGCTAGACAACAGGTTGTGCCCATTGAGTATGCTTTGAATCTATTATTCAAAATGGTTCTTACCCAAATCATAATCTCATGATGTTTTTCTAAAGAGCTTAATCTTACCTTCCCTGCGGAAGTTATTCATAACCTATCTCAATTTAAGTTTGATGGTGAGGGTAAATTAACTCTTCGTGAACATTTGTTTCAAGTTGTCCATTTTTTTATTTTCTAACGAAACACATTTCAAGGATGTCATGGATAGATTACTCACCTTCACATTTGAAGGACGCATTAATTGGTGGTGTCATACATTACCCATTGCTTCTATCCATTCATTCAACCATCTTGCGAAGAAGCTTCATAAAGCATTTAAGAGGTATGATTACCAGAATGTTCTTAAAAGAATTAATCAACTAAGAATGAAGCCTAATGAATCAATTGAGGATTTTTCTGATCAATTCCTTCACCTTTGTTATGAATTTCCAGGAGAAGACACAAATTGGGATTTATTTAAATGAAATTTTAAGCAGTTGGTTCACATCTCTTTGCATGGTGAATCTGAACCCCCTGATGTTTCCACTTCCCCAACTAAATTTGTAAATCATGAAGTGTTGAAAATAATACTGAGAGGGGGGGTGAATCAGTATTATCTAATTCTTTTAATAAATCTTCCTTATTTGTTCTTTGAATTATTTTTGCATGTCAGTACCATAAAATAATGAGCATGAACAAAGAAAAACAGATAGTCACACCAAAGAACACAAGATGTAAGGTGGAAACCCAATGTGGGTGAAAACCACCTGCTGCAATATGTCTCTATCTTCTTTCAAATTAGAAACTTCTTTTACAATGGTTTTGTACTGGTGCAGTCCTTTACCAGTACGCAGGCTGCAACCTGCAGAGAGCTACAACTCTCTCTCTCTCGTTTTCCAGTCTCTCCTGGAAGGGAGCTACAACCCCCTACTTCTTTTCATAAAGCATCAAATGATCATCAAGTACATAAAAGTTACAGTCCACTACAGTTATCAGATCAGTAATAACAGAACTAACCTAGAACACCTTATCAACAGAAAAATTCAATCAACAGAACATCTTAAGACAGATACGCAGTTTTCTCTTCTGTGGCCTGCGTCGCTACGCAGTTCACCTTCTGCTTTCCTGCGTATACCCGCAGAAATCCTTCTGCCGCACTGCGTGCCCACGCACTGTTCCTTCAACCGCACTGCGTACTATTACTGCAGGTACGCACCCAGAGACATTATCGCGCCGCGTACTGTTACTGCAGGTACGCACCCAGAAATACTATCGCGCCGCGTACTTTTACTATGCGTACGCACCTAAACCTTAGTCGCTCTGCGTACCCATGCAGCTCTCCTTCTTCTGCTCTGCGTACCCACGCAGGTCTCCTGTTTCTGCTCTGCGTACCCATGCAGATCTCTTGTTTCTGCTCTGCGTACCCACGCAGCTCTTCTGTTAAACACCTGCGTACTTCTGATTAGGGCCGAATAGGCAGTTCACCAGAGTGGCACAGTTGCTCAGATCTGATCATGCGCTCGAGAGATCACCCTTCACAGATTCGCCTTCAACTTCCCTTTCATATAGATCAAGCTTTTAAGACCATAACCCAATATTTCAGATCTAAAGATATTCAATTGCAAAAGATGCTTAGCCAAGTGATCTCCTTTGCTTTATATAGGCAAGCTCCTCCTAAAATCATGGAACAATACCACGAGCCAAAACCGTAATAACACAAATACCATCGGCTAAATACCAAGAGTAAAACATAAGAAACCCCACGTGTGCTTTTCTCTGCCTTGAAATGTGTGCACTGGGGGTACGCACCTCCTGAATGGCTGGCCTGCGTATCTGGACGCGGTCCCTGCATGGTGTACCTGCGGGTACGCACCTTCTGAGCTGATTTCCTGCGTACTTCTTAATTTTCAACATATTGAGAGCCTTGCCACGGGAGTTGCCATCAAGTACAACATCTGTAACATATAGCCATACCAGAAACATAATGCCAACAATCTCCCCCTTTGGACTTGATGGCAACCTCACAATCTTCAGCTTCATTCTCCCCCTTTGACATCAAGGGCAAACGGGTATGCTCCCCCTAAGAACATGCTCCCCCTGAATATGAACCAGATCTGCAACAAAGAACCATAATCCACCATGAAAGAGATAGAGACATATTGCAGCTATTTCCAAGATCTCCTTCCGACCATCCTCCATAATGCCAACAATGCATTATATGCTCCCCCTGAACCTGTACCATCAATCAGAAAAGGTTCAACAATAGGATGATGCATCAACAACCCCCAGCTTTTGCCTGAGGTATTCAAAAGTGTCCCTAGGCAATGGTTTGGTGAGAATATCAGCAACTTGTTCCTTAGAAGGAACATACTCCAACTTGACCTTCTGTTCAAGTACTTGTTCCCGGAGAAAATGGTACTTGATTGGTATGTGCTTGGTTTTTGAATGCATAACAGGATTCTTTGAGATGCTGATTGCACTTGTGTTATCACATAAGATGGGGATTGGTGGTGTACAAGTGATTTGAAAATCCTGCAAAGTCTGCATCATCCAAAGGAGTTGGGTGCAACAAGATGCAGCAGCAACATATTCCGCTTTAGCTGTAGACAAGGCAATTGAACTCTGTTTCTTGTTGAACCAAGATACCAGTCTGGAACCCATAAAGAACGCACCACCACTTGTGCTTTTCCTGTCATCCATGCTTCCGGCCCAATCTGCATCTGTATAAGCATGAAGTGTAAGATCTGTATCTCTAGGATACCATAAGACATAATTTTGAGTCCCTTGAAGATATTTGAAATTCTCTTCACTGCCTGAAGATGAGTCTCCTTTGGATTTGCCTGAAATCTTCCAACTATTCCAACTGCATGCATGATGTCCGGTCGGGTACCTGTCAAATAAAGTAAACTTCCAATCATAGATCTGTAGGTTGGTTGATGTACTGCTACAGATTCATCATTTGCACTGAGGCTACATCCTGTGACCATGGGTGTACATACTGGTTTTGCATCTTCCATACCATATTTCTTCAAAATCTGTTTGAGATACTTGGTTTGAGATAAAAAGATTCCTCCTTCTTTTTGTTGGATTTGCAAACCAAGGAAATATGTCAGTTCTCCTAGCAAGGACATTTCAAATTCTTTCTGCATGACCAAGGCAAAGCTTTGACTCATAGCTTCTTCATTGCTCCCAAAAATAATGTCATCTACATACACAACAAGTATTAGCAATTTGTCATTTTCAACTTTTATATAAAGATTGCTATCTGCTGATCCTTTTGAAAAACCTTGTTGATGAAGATATTTGTCCAAACGGTAGTACCAAGCCCTTGGAGCTTGTTTGAGACCATAGAGAGCCTTTTTCAATCTGCATACAAGATTTGGATTATTTCCAAGAATGAACCCATCTGGCTGTTCAATGTATACTTCTTCTTCCAAGTCTCCATTTAGAAAAGCTGATTTCACGTCCATTTGAAATACTTTGAAGTTTTGAAAACTTGAGAGAGCAAGGAACATTCGGATGGCCTCGAGTCTTGCAACAGGAGCAAAGGTTTCTTCAAAGTCTATTCCTTCTTGCTGCGCATACCCTTTACAAACAAGTCTGGCCTTGTTTCTAATTACTTCTCCATTTTCATTCAATTTGTTTTTGAAGACCCATTTTGTTCCGATAACATTCTTATCCTTTGGTCTAGGAACCAGCTCCCAAGTGTTGTTCTTTTCGATTTGCTCAAGTTCTTCATCCATTGCTTTCACCCAACATTCATCTTTGCATGCCTCTTTCACATTTTGTGGTTCAGTGGAGGAGAGTAATGCCAAATAGCTTGAGGCTTCTGCAACTGTTCTTCTTGTTTGTACACCTGCTTCTTTCTGCCCCACAATCTGAGATTTTGGATGATTCTTCTGAACATATCTGGATGGGGTTTTCTCTTCTATTCTTGTCTGCTCCTCTGGTTCTTCTTGAGGTTCTTCTTCTTCATCATTCTGTCTTTGAGGGTAGCCTTCATCTTCTCCGATGTCTTCATGATGAACTTGCCTAGGAATGTATCCCTTCTCATCAACCACTACATCAATGCTGTCAACAATTCTGCCAAGTCTTTTATTGTAGCATTTGTATGCTTTGCTATGTGGAGAGTAACCAAGAAGAATGCCTTCATCTGCTCTAGGTTCAAGTTTGCCAAGCTGCTCATCAGTATTCTTAATATAGCATTTGCTCCCAAAGATTTTGAAGTGCTTTACCAAAGGAGTCTTACCACTCCAGAGCTCATGAGGAGTTTGAGTGCTGTTCAACCTGACATTTGTTTTGTTGAGAATAACAACCGCAGCATGTGCAGCTTCACCCCAGAAAGTTGCGGGAGTTCCTGATTCATCAAGCATAGCACGAGCCATTTGTTGGACTGTTCTGTTCATTCTTTCCACAACTCCATTTTGCTTAGGAGTTCTAGCTGTAGAGAATTCTCTTCTTATCCCATGTTCTTCATAGAAATCGAAAAATTCATTTGAGGTAAACTCCCCACCTCTGTCGGATCTGAGGCACTTAATTTTGTGACCTAATTCATTTTCAACCAAAGCTTTGAAGGATTTGAATTTTTCGAATGCTTCATCTTTGTGCTTCATAAGTCCTAGCCAGACAAACCTGGAGAAATCGTCAATGAATAATATCAAGTATTCTTCTCCTCTAGGTGTTCTTTTCCTGAATGGATCGCATGTATCTGTATGTACTAGCTCAAGAGGCATGCTAGCTGATCCTTCTTTCTCTGGAAAGTTAGTTCTGGTTTGTTTTCCAAACTGACATGATTTGCATATGGTGTTGTCAGGAATTTTGATATCTGGAAGATCGCGAACTGCCTGATATTTGCATGCTTTCCTTATTTGTGCAAAGCTTAGATGCCCCAACCTCCGATGCCATAGCCAGTGCTCATCATTCTTGCTCAAATAGCATTGTTGTTGTCCTTCTTCAAATATGTACAGATTATTTGGAGTTCTTTTGCCTTTGATCATTGTTTTACCTGTATCAAGATCACGAACAAGACATCCATTTGATCTGAATATAACCTCGGTTCTTTGATCACACATCTAGCTGACACTTAGAAGATTATGCTTCAATCCATCAACATACAAAACATTTCCAGCCTTGACCTTTTCTTTTAACTGAGCAATGCCCTTTCCTTTTATAGTTGCAGGAATATCATTTCCAAAAGAGACTTTCTTTCCCTTTTCTAGAGCAGAATAAGACTCAAGTTTTTCTTTATCACCTGTCATATGCTTCGAACATCCACTGTCAATGTACCATAGATTTTCCTGTCCTTCTGCATAAAATGCTATCCCACATCTTTCTGTTTGAGGTTCCTTTATTCTCCATGTTTTGGTGCTTGAGGCTTGTTCCTTTTTCTGCTGAAACCTGCTCCTGCATTCAGAGTCTTCATGACCAAAGTTATTGCAAATAGAACATTCAGCTTCATTTTCAAGAACCGAAAAGTTGTTATAGGTCCTTTTTGTAATCCTTGTCATACTTCTTTGTTTTTGAGCTTCCCTAGTCATGATCGTTTTATATGCAACACATTGAGCTGCTTTGTGACCAAAGTTATGGCAAGAAAAGCATTGTCCGTTGAAGAAACTTCTGCGGTTATCGAATCTACCAGCCAACTGATTGTAATTTCTATTTTCATCTATTCTTGAACCAAATTGAGAAGATTTTACCTGTGGTTGGTTGTAGCTTTTGTTCACCCTTAAGATGGATTGCCCCTGATAGTTTCTGTTTGTAATTCGTCCCTGCTTTACCTGATGATCTTCATTGTTCTTTTGCTCATTTCTTCTTGCTGCATCAAGATAACTTTTTGATGTGGATGCTTGAGAAGTTTCTCCATTATAGCCCAGACCTGTCTTGTTTAGTGGAGACCGCTGCACATTGATAATCTCATCCAAAATTTCAGATCCTTTGACAAACTTGAGATTAATAGCTTTTGTTTTCTCAATCTCTTTTCTAAGACCAACAATTTCACCTTCTAATTTTTCAAGATGTTTTTCCTTTTCATCAATTTGAAATTGTAGAGTATCAATGATCATGTTCTTTTCTTCTATACATCTCTTGAGTCTAGTAATTTCATCATAAAGTTTATCCACATCTATAGCATCCATATAATCATCATCTTCAAATGCCATTAACAACTTATATTCATTACCTTGTTCATCTTCATCACTGTTTGATAGACCATCACTATCTTCATGAGTGTAGTAGCTTTTCTTATTTGCGTTCTGTTTCTTGTTCCATCTAGCAGGTTCCTTTCCTTTATCCTTATAAGGACATTTTGTAGCATAATGACCTACTCTTCCACAAGCAAAGCATTTAAAAGGTAACTTACCTCTAAACCTTCCAGAACCCCTTTGAATATTTCTGACAAAATTTGATTCTTCTTCCTCTTCTTCCGGGACGTGGCTTGCTTCATAATAATCTCCTTTGCCTGATGCTTTGAAAGCAGCTTCTCTTCTGTCTGATGGACCTCCCTTTCTCATTTCATAAGCAGTTAGAATTCCATGTAGCTGAGATATAGTAAGAATTCGAAGATTTTCCTTTTCTTCTATTGCAGATACTTTAGATTCAAACTTGGGGGACAATGATCTTAGGACCTTTTCAACCACAATAGCCTCTTTTATTTCTTCACCCAAATTCTTCATACAATTAACAACCTCATCTACCCGAAGAAAATAGTTAGCCACACTTTCATCATTATACATTTTGAGAGTCTCATACTGAATTCTGAGAGTTTGAAGTTTAGCACGCTTTACCTGTTCGTCTCCTTCATAGCTCGTGACAATTTTGTCCCATATCTCTTTTGCGGATTTATAGTGCATTACCTTCATGAATTCTGATTGAGATATACATCCTAATAGAGTACTGACTGCTTTCGCATTTGTTTCATACTTCTTTTTCTCGGCTGCATCTGTAGGAGTAGCTGAAGGAAAAGCATAGCCTGTCTCTACGATGTCCCAAACTTCTGTACCAAGAGATTGAAGATAGGCAGTAACTCTTACCTTCCAATAATTGAAGTTTGTCCCATCAAAAACCGGTGGCCTGATTGATGCTTCTCTCTCGTAGTTGCTCATGATGAACGATCTACCTTCAAGCGATCAAGCTTCTCTGAAGGACCTGCTCTGATACCAATTGTTGAAAATAATACTGAGAGGGGGGGTGAATCAGTATTATCTAATTCTTTTAATAAATCTTCCTTATTTGTTCTTTGAATTATTTTTGATGTCAGTACCATAAAATAATGAGCATGAACAAAGAAAAACAGATAGTCACACCAAAGAACACAAGATGTAAGGTGGAAACCCAATGTGGGTGAAAACCAACTGCTGCAATATGTCTCTATCTTCTTTCAAATTAGAAACTTCTTTTACAATGGTTTTGTACTGGTGCAGTCCTTTACCAGTACGCAGGCTGCAACCTGCAGAGAGCTACAACTCTCTCTCTCTCGTTTTCCAGTCTCTCCTGGAAGGGAGCTACAACCCCCTACTTCTTTTCATAAAGCATCAAATGATCATCAAGTACATAAAAGTTACAGTCCACTACAGTTATCAGATCAGTAATAACAGAACTAACCCAGAACACCTTATCAACAGAAAAATTCAATCAACAGAACATCTTAAGACAGATACGCAGTTTTCTCTTCCGTGGCCTGCGTCGCTACGCAGTTCACCTTCTGCTTTCCTGCGTATACCCGCAGAAATCCTTCTGCCGCACTGCGTGCCCACGCACTGTTCCTTCAACCACACTGCGTACTATTACTGCAGGTACGCACCCAGAGACATTATCGCGCCGCGTACTGTTACTGCAGGTACGCACCCAGAAATACTATCGCGCCGCGTACTTTTACTATGCGTACGCACCTGAACCTTAGTCGCTCTGCGTACCCATGCAGCTCTCCTTCTGCTCTGTGTACCCACGCAAGTCTCCTATTTCTGCTCTGCGTACCCACGCAGATCTCTTGTTTCTGCTCTGCGTACCCACGCAGCTCTTCTGTTAAACACCTGTGTACTTCTTATTAGGGCCGAATAGGCAGTTCACCACAGAGTGGCACAGTTGCTCAGATCTGATCATGCGCTCGAGAGATCACCCTTCACAGATTCGCCTTCAACTTCCCTTTCATATAGATCAAGCTTTTAAGACCATAACCCAATATTTCAGATCTAAAGATATTCAATTGCAAAAGATGCTTAGCCAAGTGATCTCCTTTGCTTTATATAGGCAAGCTCCTCCTAAAATCATGGAACAATACCACGAGCCAAAACCGTAATAACACAAATACCGTCGGCTAAATACCAAGAGTAAAACATAAGAAACCCCACGTGTGCTTTTCTCTGCCTTGAAATGTGTGCACTGGGGGTACGCACCTCCTGAACGGCTGGCCTGCGTATCTGGACGCGGTCCCTGCATGGTGTACCTGCGGGTACGCACCTTCTGAGCTGATTTCCTGCGTACTTCTTAATTTTCAACATATTGAGAGCCTTGCCACGGGAGTTTCCATCAAGTACAACATCTGTAACATATAGCCATACCAGAAACATAATGCCAACAATGAAGCACATGTCATTTCAAAGGAATAACCTACTACTCCTTTTGTTCCTTGTCCTCCTCCTTTTCTAGTTCCGATGTGGATGCCTCCTTGCAGTGATAATAAGGTTGGTAAATCTGCAAATCAAATTCCTAATCCATCTCTTCATCCTCTTTCCGCTTCTCATGATTCATATCTAATGAATGAAACCCCGAAATGGTTCACGGAGCCTAGGGTGAAGGCTAATAATCTCCTTCCCCAAGATGATATTAGCACTCTAAACAATAATCTTGAATATGGTTCCATTGAAAGTGTTACTTCTTCAAGGGACATGTGTCATTCTCTATCATCTACATGTTATGACTTTGTGTATCATGATATGCTTGATCAATCTGCTCCATCATTCATGCTCTCTTGGTTTTCGTGTTGATGGTTCAAATTGCAATCGGATACTGGGTAGTCACATTACACTAGTATATGAGGAGGAAACTAAAGAGACTATTGATCTCTCTTCCCTTTCTCAAAGTTCGCCATATCAAGATAATGCACTTCAATTCTTGGATGATTTTCAATCTGCTAATATTAGTAGTGAATCAAATGCAATCAACTCTTTCAATCAATATGTAGCCTTGGGAAACAATCATTCTGATGATGATGAATTTGTTGATGTATGACATTACGAATGCCTAAGTGCATCAACTAATCTTTTGATTTCTCATGAAGATTTTACTTTAGATCCAGAATCTGATACGGTCAAAGAAGATGTGCTTATCGAAACTTCCTCTTCATCTCACTATCCCTTATGCTCTATCGTTTGCCATGCATCTACTTATGATGAAGATACTCCATGCTCTTGCAGTCCTTCATCTAATGAGTTAACCTCTCAACTGGCACAAGGTGACGAGATTATCCATGATGCAAATGAAAATAATCAAATCATTGAGTGCTCTTCTCATCCCTCATCATCTCTTCTCTTTCATGAAAACAACTCTTCAAATTTGCTTGCTCACAAAATTTCCTCGATTCATTTATCTTCGAATTAACGATCAGAAGAATCTTTCGACTTGGGTAATTTGGTTGTTAAAGTCAAAAAATCTGATCAAATCAATGACACAGATGGCTATGGCTACCATCCGGTGAGCAGTGGTCTTATTGAAATTAGTGGTAGCAACTATCCTCACACCATGCATGATCTGGTTTAATCTTTAGGATGTGATTTTACAATCCTTGAAAGTTCTGGGACTTGTCAGGAAGTCGATGGTTATGTCAGGATCTCGCGACTCTGGTAAGCCCCCTGAACTAAGTTAGATCTAGTTTCTTTCACACAATCCTTCTCTTTGCATGTTTTCACTCGATGTAAATATCTTTCTGAAAGATATTTGGTATTTTAGATGTAATCTTTCAAACTTTCAAGATTTGGTTTCTAATCAGATTCAAGAATCTTCTTCAATTGATTAATCTTCATGCAAATATCTCGCATAAAACTCGGGTTTGGAATGTGTATCTCTCATAGAGTCATGGAATTGTGAACATGATCATTTCAAAGATTATCTTTGGTTGAAGGAATCATTCCTATTGTATTCATCTCTTAATAGTCAAGTGTCGGTTTTTCTTGTGAATGTTATATTGCAAATCTTCCCCTTCATCACACCTAAAATCCTCTTGAGTAATAATGAATGCACGAGTTTTTGCGCGAATCAAATTATTCTTCATTCACTATGTCCTGACTGGTCGCCTATGTTTGTTGTGCTAGCATTCCTTTTAAATTCTTTCGATGATTATGGTGCTTGTACAATTTTTCACTAGTTACAGGAAAATGGTTTGTCACATTATACATGCGAGGAAGTTGATTCTATTGCATTCGCAGAATTGTTCAAATTGATTACAAATTGGGAATCTGATTCCTTAATCAGCCCATCTAATTATTTTTCTATCTCAGGTGACTATCATTCATTTTATCATTTTCCCACTAGTATGTCCAATGATAGTTGTTTTACACCCTTTGATGTTTATGACTTAACATCTCACTATCTGGGTACTTGCCAAGTAGTCAAGGTACTTTTGCACTCGCTAATGATTATGTCAAATCCTCACTATCTTGACATGCCTTTTGAATATGATCAAATTCATTTTTGCTCACAAGATTATCATCGTAGTCTTGTGCCTCTTATTCAAAATTCATCTTTTCAAATATTTTGGGGTTTTCAAGAGGATTGTCATGAATTTTACGATCTGATCGTTGAATGGTTGGAACAATATTACCTAGCAAGCTCCATTGTAAATGACAATTTTCGATCTTTCCTCATGCTTGCTAAGGATTTTGGTATAGATGGATAGACATTCACAAGAAGGTTTTGAGGTTTGTTGAATGTTCATTCTCATCGAAAAGGTAATGATATAAAATGGTTAGAAGTGGTGGCTATGGCCTATCTTTTTGCTGACATGCAAGACCTTAATTTTTTTGTTCAATCTATTCAATATATTATCTTTCCTATTGCACATTGCTTTATATTTGTTTTAATCGATCACATCTTTGTGATTGTAGGTCAGGAACAATTACGATGGCTACATTGGAAATTCCATTATACATGACCCCGACCTTCTAGCTGGTTAGGTTAGGAATAGGTATAATTGCATTTTATTTTACCTGCACATCCACCCTGCATTCGTTTCTTGTAGTTTGTCTTGTGTTTTCTAGTTTTATTTTCACATCATGTTTCACTTTAGCCATTTTTTGTCTTCTTTTTCTAGTTTTGTTGGTCATGCATGAAAATGCTCTATTGGCTCAAAGGGAATGTGGCAAAATAGAAAAGGACCTTGTAACACTGCAACATTTGGCTCACTCTTTGTCCTTCTTCCTTGTCTTGGTCACATCTTTTGGTTGATGATGTTCTGACGAAAAATGTGATCCTTGTATTAAGAAAGCCTTGTATCGAACCATGACCTCATGTCTATTCTGGAAACCTCATGCCTACAATTGGTTTTATGTTTCATGTTTTAGGCTAATCCAATCAAGTAGAGAAGGACAACGGGAAAATCTAAACAAGCAAACCAATATGAGAGGTCTTATATATGCTTCTCTGAAGGGACAACCTCTTATGCTCTTAATAAGCCAAGATCCCTCTTCCGCCCATAAAATAAATAAGTGTTGATGCACAATCCTATATAAAATAATAAATAAAGGTGAAAGAAGAGAAAGCCTTTCTGCACAGAGAGGTGAAACAAGAAACTCCGCCAGGGTACTGTCCAGGCTTGCTGGCAACAGAGCAATGTTTGTGTTCTGAAGTGACTATGATAGGGTACTATCCAGGCCTACTAGCAGCGAAGCAACACTAGAGATGAAAAACTATACTTTGAAAATCTAATTCTCGCGAACTTCATTACCCTATCCTGATTCAAAACATTGTGTAATTGTTAATCTTATGTTTATGTTTAACCAAGTAAAGGAATTAAGGGGACTATGTTTATGCACGGGGTAAGTGGGGAAGCCATGGTAATCTCAACGATGAATCAATACTCCTTAAGGACTATACCTTGCACAAAAAAATTGAGCAAGGCCGAGAAACTAAAGTTCTACCAGTGTGTCGCCAAGTGTTGTCGCTGCGAAAAATACCCTCCAAAATTTTGCATACACTTGAATTTTGGATCCTATTATAGATCTTGTAATCGGTCGTTCCATAGTCACTTCTTGTTCAGTTGATGCTTTTAAGCTCCCTTCTTGTATTGGAAGTGTCGAAGTCACTTGCTCACACATGCTCAGTCTGTAACAAGTGCATGGGATCATTCTTTTATGCAAGCTTGAATAAGCATTGGATGACCCATCAAGACTATGCATGTACGATGTCCAATCCATGTCGACAGTCAGTGCACACTGATAATGACAGTTTCTCACATTCTAGTTGCGCTTGTACTTCCATTTCGGTCAGTTTTGCAAATCGTTGCTTTTGCGCACCTTTGTTTTCTCTAGTGTCATTTTCATGTTTTCAATTATCGCTTTCGCTTGCTTTCACCCTAATTAGTGTCTTTTTCATGTTATCTTTGCTCTAGCATGTGTTACTTTCATTGTCGTTCACATATTGCAAGAGTTTTTCGCACTTTAGCAATTGTCATCTTTTTACATGTTAGTTGTCACACAATTTATGTATGCTTGTTCTGGTGGTTTCAAGGGGTTATATTCATGTCAATGAGTTGGTCCAACCATGTAAATATCAATTCACACTCATTCCTAGAGTTTTAAGCAATGTCTCACAAGTGTTGTCAGGTCGCCCCAAAGTGTACCTTTAGTGTCACACTTATCATAAAGTCGTCACAAAGTTGTCGATGTGAGGAAATATGTTGTTAATGTATTCCAGATGATCTATGTTGTTGTTTTGTCAAAGTGTTTCAAGTGTGTGATCACAGTCAATTCATATCACTATTCATATCAGTCTCTTTGGTCCCACACTTAATCAATTTTCTGAAAATCCCCAACAACCTAGCCTTATCCTACCTTCCTCAGTTGTGCACTGCGCAATTCCAACCCTTAAGTTGCAGCCTTGTCCCTTTGCATTGCACAATGTGTAGTTTCTGCGTCCCAGGACTGTGCACTACGCAGTTCCAGTTATCAAGCCCAACCTTTGGCTCCCATAATTGCGCAATCTAGCCCTTCATCCCAACCCCAACTGTGCAATCTCTAAGCTCAAGCTCAAACTCTGAGCTCTTGAACTGCGCAATCACTAGGCATTCTTTGCCTCCCCAAATTGCACAGTTGGTTGAAACAATGCAAAACCCCTTTAGCCTGGCCCACTGCCTCCCAAAGCTGTGTAATTTCTCTCTCATGTCGAGTGAATAATACAAATTACGCAATCTCAAGGCTCAAGCCTCAGCCTTGAGCTCTTGAATTGCACAATCACCTGGGCTCCTCTATCCTCCACGAATGCACAATAGGTTGATCTAGTGCCCATCCCCTCAACCTATCACATTGAGCTCCCAGATTGCGCAATTTTCTTCCTCAATCCAACCTGAATTGTGCATTGCGCAGTCTCAAGGCTCGAGCTTCACCCTTGACTACCTAAGTTGTGCAATTGCACAATTACTGATTGAGCCTCTTTCCCACCATGTGACCCGGTTTCGGCTCAGTTAGTGGATCAATATGCACCATCTTATATTAGAGGTTTATCGGGTTGATGTTGTCTTGTCATGAGTGGATTGTAGATGCAGATACTCTATCATGTTATGATAAGATGATGAAAAAGGAGATGGATAAGGAGAACATGCTAGAAGACACAAATGGAGCTGAAGAGATAAGATGATGATAAGGTGAGAAGACGAAGGAACACCAGACTATAACAGAACATCAAGATCACATGGAAGACTCCTCATCTTCAAGTCATAAGGAGGAGGAAGAAGAAGAACATGTACCATCTTTTCAATAAGACACAAAGAAAGAAGCAACAAGAAGGACAACTTGGCACTGTCACATCATCATGCAGTCCATGCCATTAATTTCATGTCATGTCCTGTCACAAGTCATCATATGCCACATCATTATTGTGGATTATGTAATTACCTATTCAAAATGTATTGTAAAGTGGAAGTCCAAAGGATGCATTCATAATATGAAGAGTCATGTAAAGTCAAAAAGTCATAGGAAGTCAAATAGTCACGAGGTTAGTCAAAGAGTCACAAGGAATGGGAAGCATGACCTCTTGGTTATATATACACCCTCATCATATGAGAAATGGAATTTTCACCTTGGCTCCTCCCGCAAGGCATTAGGGATACATATCAGTTCTTTTAAGGAGCAAGGAGTGGCTCCAACGCTCCATTATTGGAGCTAGTGATGTTCATTGTATATTTGTTTCTTGGAAATTTTACTTAATAACAGAAGCCTCAAGGCCATCACGTTCTTCGTGCATGGATTATGAATATTTGTAAGACTATTCTGCAGATGTTTGTATTTCATGTTTTCTCCCATATGTGCTAAAGTAGTTGAACTATTTCGGTTATTGTAGTGCTTATCTTATTGATAATGTGTTGTAATGGTTGTTATTGATGTCTCATACTTGTGGACTATTCCGCACGATACTAGACAAATATTTCTCATTGATTGGTTGTAATTACCATCACATATTTTGTGGACTATTCTGTTGGATGTTAGATAGATCCTTCTTGATTACGTGTGTCTCTTATAGGGTGGTACTATTACCTCTCTCTTAGAGGCTCAATTTACTCTTTCCCTCCGCATTAGAATAACTTTGACACACCTACAACCAAACACTCACTAGACACACCTTCTTACCTTTCGAAAGTACCATTGTGCTCCTCTCTCTTGCTAACAGTCAGAGACAAGGCAAATCTATAAGAATACACTGCAAGTGGGCCGATACTCCAAATGGGGCTCCTATTCCAAGCAGTGTGAGTTCTAATTGGGAACTTCACATCAGGGAGAACCTTTGGTTGATGGATTTCCAGCACCGTCAATAGAAACCCACAAACGAAGGGTTTGTATAAAGAAACACCGACCTTGAACCCAAACCACAAGGGAGGTCTCAGCCAAAACCCTAGCCCTCTCCATTCAAACATCTCCACCAAGGACCAGAGTCACGTGAGGTTGAGATTTCTAATGAATAAACCATGTCTCTTGTTGTCGGACTAGACAAAATTCGAACTTTTGTTGGGACGTCTCCCATCACAGGGTTTCATTAGAAAACCCTGAGAGAGAGCTCACGAAATTCTGTCGACAGGGGGTTGAGAAGGAAAAATGTTGAGACAGACTCAAAATAGAGGGGTTAAGTGACTAGAGATGAATGACGTCCGATGACAGAATATTGGCCCGACTAGAGACTGGTTGAGAACCCCCATTGTGACCCAAATTGAAACCAAAACCCCTAGAGACCCTCGAACTTGGACCAATAAATTGTTGGTTGTTTATGAGGAGATCCACAATGGTTACAGGCAGGGATCCCGAACCCTAGATCGACCCTATTGAGCCAAGTCTCCAACCCTGAGAAAATTGACGAGTGTCCAAACCTAGACCAAGGACTAGCACAAATGAGGACAACTCAAACACCATGGGACGAGGAGGGGAGTCACCATCCATGGAAAAACTAGTGGCACAAGAGAGCAAGAGGGAGAGGGAACAATAGGGAGACAAAGTAGACAATAGTAAAAGCCAAGTGCTGAAAAGAAGACATGAAAATCCTAGTTAATGGAGAAATTGAAGGCTCTTAATCTACAAGCTCCACCTCATCCATATAAATAAAGGGAAGGGCACACACGTTACAACATGAAATTTTACAAGATACTCTTATACTCGAAACACAAGACTATAAACCAAAATATTATCCCTCGGTGGACTAGAACGGAGAATGAACCAGGCGTTGAGAAACCATAGTTGCCGCAATTGTTAAGGTTTCCATACCTTCTTTCCCAAAAGTTATATATATATATATATATATATACACCCACCTGTAATGGTGGGTCGTAGAACAAAGGATAAGGTATTAGGACATGTCACGTGGTAGGAAAATAGAAGTGGCACAATTTAATAAGACCTTAGAAGACCCTAACTTGTAATCCTAGAGTCCAAATTGGATAAAAATTATATCACCAGAAAGGTCTCGCCGAGACATGTACAATGATGACATCCAAATCAAGTTCTAGAAACTGGAAAGTGTTGGAAATACTGAGAGGGGGTGAATAAGTATTTCTTTTCAATTGTTATTTTTGCCAGTTAAATCATTTATATTTAGAACACAAAATGAACAACATGAATAAATGATTTTATTAATATAATCTTTACAATAAATCAAGTACAATGTATATAGGGCTCCAACCAGTTGCCAAGCACCAACTTGGAATTTTTATGAGGCTCCAACCTCCAGGGCACCAAGCCTGCCTTGTCAAGGCACCAACCTTGGATTTAGGAGCACCAACTCCAAGGACACCAATCCTTCCAATTCTAAGGCACCAACCCCAAGGGCTCCAACCCTCTGTTATATATTCTCTAGATATGTTTGGTAGTTATTCTCTGCTCCCAACATCTTCTTCACTGAATTCTGTCTATCTACACCTTCACTGCTACATCAATGACAGCCTATCTTCATATGAAGTAGTCTTCACAACTCTTCATATTGACCTAATAGAGTCTGCAAAGTTACCTCATGATGATTTTAAATAGGCATCATGATCTCCAATAATGTTTCCAAGATTTGTTGAAGCTTTCCAACAAGATATATGCACTAAGCCTCAATGTATGCACAAAAGCAATTCTCTGTTTTCAAGCCTCTATTATTTATTGTTGTGGTAACTGTTTCAAGTGTGACTACTTCTCACTGCTCTTTCTATCGCGATCTCTTACTTCCTAGAACCAGACTCACAAACGCTTCAATGCTGGTGCTGGCTACTACTCCCTTCAAACGATGTCAGATGAAACTTTATTTTTCCCCTTCACAGAATTGTTCTTCAAGTTGCATTATGTACTTGATTAATTCATCATAGGTCCGAGCCTTTCAAAGATTAACCCAATCAACAGAATTGCTTCGTCCTTCGGCTTCCTCCTATCCTGCTAGACCTTCAGCTTCCTTCTATCCTGCTAGACCTTCAGCTTCCTTCTGTTCTGTTGGACCTTCGGCTTCCTTCTATCCTGCTCAACCTACGGCTTACTTTTGTCCTTCTGCTTACTTCTCTCTCACTCGATCTTTGGCATCTTTTGTACCTTCATTTTCTGCCAGACCTTTGGCTTCTCGACCTTTTGACTTCTTCTTTCGTTCACTTAACCTTCCAGCTTCCTTTGTTCCTTCAAGTTCACGAGTTGTTAACTGTTACCTCTTCTCTCTGATAGATGCCCGAGATACGTTCCCCATATGGAGGTCCCATATGCCATGTCATCACCTTTAATCGCAATCGGCAGTTTGATATCCCTTAGAAACTAGCGATACTATGGATGCAAAATTGTATAAAGTCATGTTATAGTGGTGCAGCGGGTCTGTAATATGATATCGCAATCAGAGGTTTTACCATCGTTACATCTCTTCAAGACTTGTGATATGCGACGGATGAAACATTTCTTTAGGACGTATTATAATGGTGCAGTGGGTCCACAATGTTATCGCAATCAAAGGATTTGCGAGACTTCGACTGGTACATGGATTAAAAACGGCCTTAACCCCTGCAGTTGACCGTGATCTAAGGGTTGAATATGAGATCGACGGCTAGGATTGAGTGCGGGACTTAAGCCACAATCATGTAATTCCGTACTTTCCTACCCCTGCTCTTCCAATAGTTGTTGCTCCTGTGACTTCTCTTCACTCTTCCGATAATTGTTGCTCCTGTGGCTTATCTTCCTGTGACCTTCGATAACTCTGCTTATGCTCCTCCGTTATCGTTGTTACTCTACTGGATCTACTGCATCATTTGATGTTCAATCGTTGTTCAATTGTTGTTCAATTGCTGTTCAATTGACCTCCTACGTCATTTGTTGTTCAATTGCTGTTCAATTGGCCTCCTACATCATTTACTGTTCAATTGTTGTTCAATTGACCTCCTGTGTCATTTGTTGTTCAATTGATCTCTTGCGTCATTCGTTGTTTAATTGTTGTTCAATTGACCTCCCGCTATTCAATCCACTTGGGTCCTCCATCTCATCATATCATCATATATCAAACTTTCATCACTATGAGCATTATGATCAATGGGCATCAATGGGCAATCATGTATCAAAGAATTTGCCATCACAAACACTGCTATATTGACGTCAATGAAAACCTAGATTAACAATCTCCCCCTTTGTCATTGATGACAATATTCTTCTTCTCTCCCCCTTTGACATCAATGGCAAAGGAGTGCACAAGGACTCCCCCTGTCGAACTGCTTCTATTCTTTATGAATAGTATATTTTTATGGGTATGTTACTCCCCTTGTTGTGGTGCTCTTCTTTTTACTCAAGATAGAAGGATTGCTACCTCATCATCAACTAGCAAATTATCCCCTCTTCATGTCTCAGAACTTCTTCATAATGCTTTCAACAGTGCTTAAAGATGCTCCATTTTAATGCTTCCAAATAGGCTCCAAATAGCCATACACCAATTGTTCAAGTCCAAGTTTTTATGCTTCTGTAATCCGAATTTTGTTGTCTTCACAGTCAGAATTAAGGATTCTTTATAGTCTGAATTAGGAGAAGATGCCACTGAAATTGTCATTCTCGCTATCTTTCTTCAAATCAGGATTCCTTTGTATCTTTGTGCTTCTCCTTAAGTTACTGAGCTATATTCGACTGCACAACATTCTCCTTTCTATAGTCCTTTTGATGAGCCATCTTTTCCTTGTGTTCTTGTAAAAGTCTCTGCAGTGATGGTGATTGAAGGAATCCCTTATTATTGTGCAATGATATGCCAAAATGATATGGAATCCTTGCTACAAAGCTGTGATAGCAAAGATCAACAACTTCAACTTGCTAACAGTGAATCCTCACTTCCAAACTGAGCCAACGATCATAAGGGTTTGTACAAGCCCAAACTTCAATCTACTTCTGACTTGTGGATTACAAGAAGACCCAAAATTCTTACTATTTTCTTTGGAATAATACAATACAGTGACTATGGGCTGCTACAAAAATGTTACTCATACATGGCTCCAATCTTTAGGGTTCATAAATGAGATCTTCAACCAAGACTAATCCACTGTGGTTACAAGAATTACAAGTTGCAAAACATACCTTGATGTTGCTACAAATCACCCTTTATGACTGTTGCAACAATGATGATGAAGCCAACATTTTATAGAGAATTTGCTCAGGTCGGCTTTTCTTTTGGCAGGTACTGAACCAAGGGTATATGTATATATAAATATTCAAAACAATGTCATGTCCTGGAGTAGCCTTATCACTAGAAATTCTTTGCACTAGAATAACCTTGTTACTGTAGTCATGAGACTTATGCCAATATGGTTATTGTGAGAAATTGGCACTGTACACACAGGTCTGCAAACTTTTATGCTCAAAACATCACACTTCACCTTTATGCTTAGGTCACTGCATTTCATAATTGCATTTTGATATTCAGATTATTTTAGTACAATAGGTTCGTAGGTCAATTAGATCTTATCTTGTTTCAACAAGATTCAAAAGATGCGGAGATCATTGTTGGAAATCACGATTTACAGTATCCAACATCTTCAATTCATGAATCACGATTGTCGTTAGACCAAAACCTACAAGTTATCTCCATTAGCAGATTTTGATATCCAATATGTGACTATCTTTTAAATTCTTTTACTGGTTGACAACTTTTTGCAATTCTTCAATTGTGCTAGATTCTTCCAACTGCTCTTGCTTCAAGATCCATTCCCATATGCGTTTGTTTGTTTGAAGGTTGCCTTTATTACTGTCCTCGATTTACCAGTTCTCACATTATATCCCTGGGTCAAGACATTCAACTTCTATAATATCAACAACATAGTTATTTGCCCTATTTCTCTAGCATTGGATGGCCTTCTCTGCTGCTCCAATTTCTGCTTAGTGATCAAGTGGAAAAAATCTTCAACAACAGTCCAAAGAATGGTTACAAGATCATGTTCTTCAATGTAGTGCTCTTGAGAAATGATCTTTATCAAAGGATGATTGTTAATATAACTCAACAAGGATTTCTTAAGGACCCTTTCATGAATAGCTTCTGCAATAATGATCAAGAATCACAAGCTCCCCCTCACTGTATGCATGGTCTCTTTTTGGCAGAATCCCATCATCAAACTCAAAATATCAAGAATATCTTCATCAAGTCAACAACATGTGTTGTTGGCTGGAGGGTTCAAGAGATTTTTCATATTGTATTTGCTTTCTTCTCCATACTTGTGTAACTCTGCTTTCTGGCATGGTTCTAGCTAGAGAAGGTGCCCAAATCAAGTTACAATTATGTGCCATATGACCAATGTTATGACACTTGAAGCATTCTATGTTGTTCATGAATAATAATTCATGACTTCTTCTTGCGAAATTGCTTCCCGGAGATTGACAGGGATCATTATAAGCCCTACAATCTTTTGCCATGTGTCCAAAGTTTATACAAGAATAACGATAACCAAAAAATACTTTGGTACCTAGGAGATGGAGATTTCCTTGATGTACTTCTGAAGCCTTTTTGCCTTGAGATCCTTTGATGATAACTATTGCTTCTTGCATCCTTGACAACATTTGCATTTCTTCTTGGAACATGACTTCCTGCATTATCGCCTTGACTCTTATCTTTACCTTTGCTAAAACTGGGAGCATCAACATTTCTTTCTGACTTCCTCATATCTTTGTTGTTTGAAGCATTATCATTCTTGCTTGAGGATTCACCTGCATACCCGAGACCTGATTTATCAAATGGACATATTTGATGGCTGGGCATGTCATCCAAGGCTTGAGAGCTCTTCAAGGTTTTGTCCATCCCTTCAAATTTTTTCCTGAGGGAAACAATCTCTTCTTCCAATTTTTCGCAATCATTATTCTTCTTAGCAAGTTGTTTCTCAATCTCTTCCTTAATACGTTTTGCTTCATTTGCTTCTAATTTAAGGGAGATGATATCTGACTTCATTTTGAAGATTTCTTCATTTTCCTTTGCTAGACTACTCTCCATTTTTTCCTTGATCCTTGTAGCTTTACATGTTTTGGCCTTAAGAAGGTTGATGTTAGATTTTAATTTGAAGATTTCTCCATCCTTTGCTTTTAGTTGACATATCATGGTGTTTCTCTCCTTTTCTGCTTCATCAACCTGTCCTTCTATGATTGCCAATGCTTCCATTGTCTTCTTAGCTCCTTGTGCTAACCTTCTTGCTTCTTGTAGTTGAGATTTGAGAGAGGAGACCTCAACCTTGTACTGACCAATCTCTTCTTCAAGTTTGTTCAAGCTCTTGTGCCTTTGTTCAAGTTGACTTGACAAGGTATCTTCTCGTTTCTTTGCTTTATCCAATTGATTTGTCATGGATATGACTTCTTCATGATGCTTTCTTTTGATTTGATGAAATTCCTTCTTAAGCTTGCCAAGCTCTTCATCCCTTTCTTGTACTTGAAGCTTGACAGGGTCAACTTTCTTCCTTGTTTGGTCTTGGTCACCAGTTACTGCTTTATTATTAAGTTCCTCGTTTAATCTCTTCCATGGCAGCCATAAGCTTAGTGAGGATATCTTCTACAAAGTCTTTTTCATTCTCTTCATTTTCTAGGTCTTCTTTAGCCTTGATGTCATCAAATCTTATCTTCAGCTTCCTTGACGGGCTCTGGATTTCTTTTTGTTTTCCATCATTTTCTTGACTAGAGATCATTGTCAATGCTCCTTTTGAGTGAAGATCGTGAAGTTTGTCCCATATACCCTTTGCTGACGAACATTTTCCTAAATTATTCTTTATAGAATCTGGTAGCCCATTCAAGATTGCCTTCATCGCTTTTGCATTGTACTCCTTGGATTCTCCATTCATCATGTTATCAGTAATTACTGATTCCCATACTTCAATGCCTTGAGTCTTTAAGAAATTCCTCATTCTTGCTTCCCATATATCAAAGTTTTCATTGAACCATGGAGCCTTCACAAATTGATTGACTTCTATTTCAGTGGTAGAGGGAGACACATCTTTAGGAGGATTGGAGACTTTCTTCCTTGGCTTCGCCATTTGTGTTCTAATGATCAACCTTCAAGCTGTTAGGCTTTTGAGTGAAGGTATTGGCTCTGATACCAATTGTTGGAAATACTAAGGGGGGGGTGAATCAATATTTCTTTTCAATTGTTATTTTTGTCAGTTAAATCATTTATATTTAGAACACAAAATGAACAACAGGAATAAATGATTTTATTAATATAATCTTTACAATAAATCAAGTACAATGTATATAAGGCTCCAACCAGTTGCTAAGCACCAACTTGGAATTTTTATGAGGCTCCAACCTCCATGACACCAACCCTATCTTGTTAAAGAACCAACCTTGGATTTAGGAGCACCAACTCCAAGGACACCAATCCTTCCAATTCTAAGGCACCAACCCCAAGGGCTCCAACCCTCTGCTATATATTGTCTAGATATGATTGGTAGTTATTCTCTACTCCCAACATCTTCTTCATTGAATTCTGTCTATCTACACCTTCACTGCTACATCAATGATAGTTTGTCTTCATATGAAGTAGTCTTCAAAACTCTTCATATTGCCCTAATAGAGTCTGCAAAGTTACCTCATGATGATTTCAAATAGGCATCATGATCTCCAATAATGTTTCCAAGATTTTTTGAAGCTTTCCAACAAGATATATGCGCTAAGCCTCAATGTATGCACAAAAGCAATTCTCTGTTTTCAAGCCTCTGTTCTTTACTGTTGTGGTAACTGTTTCAAGCATGACTGCTTCTCACTGTTCTTGCTATCGCGATCTCTTACTTCCCAGAACCAGACTCACAAATGCTTCAATGCTGGTGCTGGATACTGCTCCCTTCAAACGATGTCAGATGAAACTTTATTTTTCCCCTTCACATAATTGTTCTTCAGGTTGCATTATGTACTTTATTAATTCATCACAGGTCCGAACCTTACCAATATTAACCCAATCAACAAAATTGCTTCGTCCTTCGGCATCCTCCTATCCTATTGGACCTTCGGCTTCCTTCTGTCCTACTGGACCTTCAACTTCCTTCTGTCCTGCTGGACCTTCAGCTTCCTTCTATCTTGCTGGACCTATGGCTTACTTTTGTCCTTCTGCTTACTTCTCTCTCACTCGATCTTTGGCTTCTTTTGTACCTTCATCATTTGCCAAACCTTTGGCTTCTTAACCTTTTGACTTCTTCTTTCGTTCACTTGACCTTCTGGCTTCCTCTGTTCCTTCAAGTTCACGAGTTGTGAACTGTTACCTCTTCTCTGTGATAGATGCTTGAGATACGTTACCCATATGGAGGTCCCACATGCCACGTCATCACCTTTAATCGCAATCAGTGGTTTGACATCCCTTAGAAACTAGCGATACTGCGGATGCGAAATTGTATAAAGTCATGTTATAGTGGTGTAGTGGGTCCGCAATATGATATCACAATCAGAGGTTTTACCATCATTACATCTCTTCAAGACTTACGATATGCGACAGATGCGATATTTCTTTAGGACGTATTAGAATGGTGTTGTGGGTCCACAATGTTATCGCAATCGGAGGATTTGCGGGGCTTCGACTGGCACATGGATTAAAAATGGCCTTAACCCCTGCAATTGACCGTGATCTAAGGGTTGACTATGAGATTGACGATTAGGATTGAGTGCGGGACTTCAACCATGATCAAGAAAGTCTGTACTTTCCTACCCCCGCTCTTCCGATAACTGTTTCTCTTGTGACTTCTCTTCACTCTTTCGCTCTTCCGATAGCTGTTGCTCCTGTGGCTTATCTTCCTGTGACCTCCGATAACTCTTCTTATGCTCCTCCGTTATCGTTGTTGCTCTACTGGATCTACTGCGTCATTTGATGTTCAATTGACCTCCTACGTCATTTGTTGTTCAATTGATGTTCAATTGACCTCCTGTGTCATTTGTTGTTCAATTGCTGTTCAATTGACCTCCTGCATCATTTCTTGTCCAATTGTTGTTCAATTGACCTCCTGCATCATTTGTTGTTCAATTGAACTCCTGTGTCATTTGTTGTTCAATTATTGTTCAATTGACCTCATGCGTCATTTGCTATTCAATTAACCTCCTGTTGTTCAATCCACTTGGGTCCTCCATCTCATCATATCATCATATATCAAACTTTCATCACTATGAGCATTATGATCAATGGGCATCAATGGGCAATCATGTATCAAAGAATTTTCCATCACAAACACTGCTATATTGACATCAATGACAACCTAGATTAACAGAAAGAAGTAAAAAAAAAAACCCCATTTCCCTAACTGTACCAGGGAAGTTGTGTTAGCATAGTAAATACAATCCTAAGGGTAATAGGGTGTCTTTACACACAATTTTCCCCTAACTACTTGGCAACAAACAATTCGTCAATTACAATTTTTTTGAGCTAGAGGTATCTTATATCCATAGGGAACACAATGTTGAAGTTTTTTGTTTAAGTAAGAGAAGTTCTATTATATTAAAATGTGGTAATTACAATCAGTGTGGTTCATGAATGGTCTAAAAGAGCCATGCCCCGATCATTGACAGAAGAAAAATTTTCCTGAGCTTCCTACTCTTACAAAATTTATAGAGATTTTACTTCATGTCCTTACAAAATTTACAAAAATTTCCCTTCAACCTGGTCTGAGTGATTTGACAGAATTCATGTTCATCCAAGTGATTTTTGGTATGATTGTTTACAAAATTTGCAGCCTTGACATCAACTTGGGGATTAACAATAGTGTTGCATTTTACACAGGATATCCTTATAAAGCGAGTCCCAAAGAGGATGTATATCTGAAACAAACAATACACAAAGAGTATCCAAAACATAGAGAAAGCACAATTCATCAAACTTGATTATCCGAGGGTTTGTCCTCCAACCTTATTGGCTTCTCAGGGGTGCTTCCAGTCAGGGCGTCCTCGGAGGCCTGGTCCCTAGTGGAATCACCACCAGTTTCTCATTTAATTCTTGGCGAACCTCCACTGCTTGCCTGCATAGTGGTCATATGACGCTTCAACAACGCATAGTGAGGCGAATCCTTGGTTACAAATCGGCAATGATGAACACTATCCATGTAAATGGTGAATTTTTCATTCAACATATCTACATTGGCCTCCAAAGTCTTGGTGTTATCTCTTTGCTCTTGCAAAGCTAAGCCAAGCATGATCTTAAGATGCCAAGAAAGCTTGATGGTCCAACTGTACAAGTTCTCCCTAGACCTGGTGAGTTCGGGGTTCGCGCTCCATTCAAATTGAGCATCAATCTCCTCAGTGCTAGTGATGCGTCATATGTTTCTAGCATGGAGCTCCAGATTTTGAATATGCTCTTGGGTGTCCGGAGTGACCGAAACATTGAAGTTGAGTGTGACTCTCCTAGTCGATGCTTCTGAGCAAGTCCTAGGATGTATGCTGGGATCGTTCCAGTGCTCATTATTTTTCTACCTCTTTCTTGGTAGGGGGCAGAAGTCTAGTAGTGTAGAGGGGCCATGATGAGGGAGGGGGAGTCGAGGTAAAGCCAGGCATGGTTCAGAGCGGAGGATGGGGAAAAGAGGGCAATAGAGGCATGAGGGAAGAGAGAATGATGAAGAGGATCCGGGGGGTTGGAGTATTCATAAGAATGGTGGGAAGAAGGGAGGAAAGGGAGGGAGGCGACTATAATTGTGTCATTAAATACGGCCAGAACTAGGTACAGAGAAATCAAGGGTGAGTGAAGGATTTTACTGGGAAATAGGTTAGGGAGGCGGCGGTATGACAACAACATTACAATCGAAATTTTCATTCCCTCATGCGAAAAGTTGGAATTGATGTCTACGATGGATTTCATGATAACAAATTAGGGGAACCATACCAGTCTGGTCTGAGAGATCTGACGAGCTTCCACAAAACTAAGATTGTCCCGTACTCTGTTATCCTTGACATTTATAACCTCACACTCCTGGTAGAGAGGACCTTCCTCCAAGTCCTTCCATGCAAGGGAGCGCAACCTAATGTTGCCAACTGTACCCTCGTTTGCTAGCCTATCAGCCAAGATGTTAACCTTCCGCTTGACGACTTGGAAATGGAGCCCACTAAGTTCGATAATGTGTTGGCTGATATGATGGAGTGTTTTGATCAACCTCCAAATGTCTATGACCTTGGTCATGATGGTACCTTGGTGGAGCTTGAGGTCGACCAAAGTAGCCAACGTCGAGTTGCCTTCGACATTTAGGGGCCATAAGCCTTGTTCTTTGGCTATGGCAAGACTATGCTCCAACGCGTGAAGTTCAACAAAATTATTAGTGGTGATGTCAAGGCTTCCAGCGTAGATCCATATGATTTCACATCCGCATTTCTAAAAGCACCACCGAAACCCGCAACCCCAGGGTTGCCTTTTGCAGCCCCATCATAATTCATCTTCACCATATCTTTCTCAAGAGGGAACCAATGACTGGGAGCTTCAGGGTTAACATTCGTCGGGCTGTCATTGGTAGGAGATGGAAAATGCAAGTGTAGAAGGAGCATAATTCACTGATCAATGGGTTGGGAGGGACCCTTGAAGCTGGGTTTTGGAGATGACTACAGTTTCGCGGAACACTTGCTTGATGAAGGTAAGGAGGCTTTCCTTTGACTTTTTTTCATTCTTAAAATTTATTGCGTTGCGCTCTTTTCGTACAGTCCAACAAATGGTTCTAGGTAGAATTTTCCAAGCTTTGTTTACCACGGGATGGGGGGAAATGGTAGATCACCAATTTTCTAGAGTGATATGAATGGAAGCTCTATCCCTATCAGAGGTTCTGAAGACTTTGGCAACCCACTCCCATATCGTGTTGGTGTAGTCATGGGTATTCAAAGTATGGTTAATGGTTTCCTTGTGTGACTCACGAAGAGGAAATCTTGATGGACTGACTTCCTCCAAAAATTGTCCCAGGTGAGAATTTTCCCCTGCATGACCAACCAGATAAACAAAGTGATTTTGGGCCACAACTGTCTCTCCCATAAAATTTTCCATTTTTGATGTTGTTGAAGTTGATCATGATTGGCTATATAGCCATAGGCCTCTTTGAGATTGAAGAGCTTGATTGAGTTATTGCCCCATCGTAGCTTAACCACCCCCTGATGGAACTGAATTTGACTTTCAGGCAGGGACTCCTAGTCTTGGGCATCCAACCAATCTCTCCACCTATCGTTCCCAGTGCTAGGCTTCCAATAGTGAGCTACTTGAAGCTTCCCTCTTGCTTGCATGGACGTTTGAAGTGAGACGTACTGATCTCTTTCCAAGACTGGTAATTGTTGCTAGGAATCCTCCCAGAAGAGGGCCTTTTCCCCATTGCAGATTTCCCAAAAGCTGTGCTTTTGAATGATTTCTTTGTTCTTCCAGGCTTGGTTCCATATTGCAGAGCCATTAATGTTGCCTACAAGCCTGATAAGATCTCCATTTGAGTAGTTAGGACAATATTTTGCCTTCCAAATAAGACCCTAAGGTGTGAGTGGGTTATCCAGCCATCTCCACCAGGTTTTAGCCCCTAAGGCTTTCCCTAGAATTTCTGGGTCTCTTATACCTAACCCATCAACATTCTTGGGATTGCAGACCTGTTCTGTGGCTACAAGGGCCCATTTTTTCTTGATATCTGAACCTCTCCATAAGAAATTATATTGAATGCTTCTGATGGCATTGGTTACCAACTTAGGGGTAGCCAAAGTTGAGAATAGGTACAGGGGCATGGCTTGCAAGACCAATTTTACAAGGACCAGCGTGCCCGCCAGATTGAGGGAACAAAAGGTCCAGTTGGAGAGTCTTTTGCGCAACATGTTGAGGAGGTCCTCCCAATTGGATTTCTTGTAGGATTTATTAGTGAGAGGAACACCCAAGTATTTTGAGGGAAGAGAGCACCTTTGGAAGCCAAGAATTCTAGTGATGTTTCTTTGAATGGCCAAGGGGTATTGAAGAAGAAGATTTTAGATTTCTCAAGGTTGATGGAAGTACCAGAGGCTTCCGAGAAATAGTTGAGAATGTGATTGAAGGAAGCTACTTCATTAACCATGGGGAGACCCATCAAGAGAGTGTCATCAATGAATTATTGATGGGTTGAGGTAGGGGTAGGGTTATGGAGCTTGAGGTCAGTGAGCGTGTTACTGATACTGGCAACCTTGAGGGTTCTGCTCAAGCCTTCGGCCATAATGACAAAAAGGAAGGGGGACAAAGGGTATATTTGTTTGATTCCTTTAGAGGGGAAGAAAGTCTTGGAGGGTGAACCATTGACCAAGATATAAAAGAAGGCTCCTAAGACCAGAGACATAATCCAGTTAATGCAATCTTGGTGGAAACCAAAGGCAGGTAAGACTTCATGCATATAGTTCCAGCTGAGTTTGTTGAAGGCTTTCGAAATATCTAATTGCATCATCATGCTAGGATTTTTTTGGGTTTTTGGAGAGTGAATAATTTCATGCGATAAAATAATGTTGTCCAGTATTTGTCTACCCTTAACATACCCTACTTGGTTGGATGAGACAAGGAGGGGAAGAACAATCTTGATTTTATTGGCCAAAACCTTGGAGATGATTTTGTAGATAAAATTACATAGGGAAATAGTTCAGAAGCGATCCAGAGAATCAACTCCTTCCTCCTTCAGTATGAGAGTGAGGAAGGTGGCATTCAAAGCTTTCAGAACAATTTTGTTGATCCTAGAGTCCTCCACCAGGGCATGAACTTCATCTTTTATGAAAGGCCAATAGGTTTTGAAAAAATCAATGGTGAAGCCTTTGCGACTGAGAGCTTTCCCATTGGGCATAGACATTATTGCTTCCTCCACTTCCTGCATTGAGACCTCCCTAAGGAGCATTTTGTTGTGTTCTTGGTTGAGGATGGATGGAATGTTGCTGGTGATTTCCCTGATGGCTTGGGATTTGCCCGCCCAAGGCTCCTCCAAGAGTTTTATATAAAAATAGTCTAGCTTGGTTGAAATGTCCTCATGGGTGTTAACAATTCTCCCATCTCTAGATTTTAGGCTTAGGATTTTGTTGTTCCTCCGATGTTGAATCATAGTGAGATGGAAGAAGGAGGAGTTTTGTTCTCCACATTGGAGCCAATGGATTCAAGACTTCTGTTGCCAGAGTTTTTCCTCCTACTGAGCTTTGTCTTCCCATTTTTTGTGAAGGTTCATTTCCTCCTCTTTCATTTGTTTTGTAATGCCATTATGGATGATTCGTTGTTGAATTTCTTCCATGCTTTTCTCCAACTCCTCCTTATCCTTGAAAATGTTACCAAAGATTTCTTTGTTCCCGATTTAGGTGTCTTAATTTTTGCTGGAATTGATACATTCTGGTGCCGGATTGAGGTGGAGAGCCCTCCCACCAGTTCTTCATGTTGCTAAGGAAATCTGGGTGCTCTAGCCAAAAGGCCTCAAATCGGAAGGGCTGATTTTTGGGGGCAGAGGTGATATGCACCCTTAGAGCTATTGGCCAGTGATCTGAGCTTGTTTGGGGTAGAATACGACCTTCAGTTTCCTAGGAGGTTAAATAGATGGCTTATGAGATCAGAAAATGATCAAGCCTTGAGGCTATTTGTCTGTACCCACCTCTTCTATTGTTCCAAGTGTAAGTGTCATTCATAGTCAGAATGTCAATTAGTCCCATTTTGTCAATGGTGTCTTGGAAGATTTCTGAGTCTCTGTCCAGCCTCCGAAGCCCTTCTTTCTTTTATGACAGATTTAGGACCATGTTAAAGTCCCCTCCTATAATTTTGAAGGGATGAGGTATGTTGTCAAGGATTCTCATAACCATAGATAACATTTGAATCCTCTCGTCCACCTTGTGGGGTGCGTATATGGTGGTTACACATATGGTTTTAGTGGTTCCCGTGATGTTTAGGGCTGCTGTGATGGAACTTTGAGTTGCAACGGAGGAATTTAACTCATAGAGAGAGCTCTTCTAGAGAATCAATGGCCCACCTACAAAGCCAAGGACTACGTTGGCTAGGTAACAAGCAATCCTTTTGCAGTGTCAGTAGGTTCTCCATGGCAAGCTTGGACTCCTGGAGGAGTACTATGTTTGGTTTGTCTACTGTGAGTCTGTGTTTTAGGAGCCTTCTTTTTCCTGGGTCGTTTAAGCCTCTAATGTTCCAAGAGATGCAATTCATTGAGAAAGATGGGGGTTTAAAGTGAGAGCTCTTACCTTGTCCTCATTGAGTAATCTATCTCCTAGCTCCTGGAGTAGCTGGCCTATGGTTTTCCTCCCTCTCTTCCGACTGGGACCTTTGGGGTTATACTGATCTACTGTGATGTTTGCTAAGATTCCTTTAAGAGCCAAATCCTCTGGGGGTTTCTTGATCATACTCTGTAACATTTCCTCTTGTAATAGATAAACTCCTTCTATTTTTTGTATGTGCTCCTAAGGTATGGAAACCAAGCCACCTTTTCCCCATTCCTCTGCTATTGAGTTGAGCTCCACTCGTTCGAGGGATTCTTTTATGGCATGGTCTTTAGCTGAGTTTTCTAGCATCACCAGTTCCATTTCAATGTCTTCTGGAGTCTAGTCCTCCTCGTCCTGGTAGTGCTGATGGTGCTCCCATGGAAATAGTTCTGAACAATTGAGTTTTGGATTGGCCTTTGTTTCCTTCCTCAACATGATCATCTGAGGTTGGTTCCTCATGCTCTTCCTGTAAGGCTTCAAACTTGTTTTTATTGGTTGCAACAAGCGGTCCTTGTTTGCCTTGAGTCTTCCCGTTGTGATGTTTTTGGGTCCAACCTTGGTGTAGCCTTGTTTATCTAACTTCTTTTGCACTTGTCTTTTTTTTGTTGCATTTTTTTTTGGGGGAAGTCTCTGAATAAGTGCCTATGCTCATGGAATTTCCTGCATCATAATGGTATATGATCATAGTCTATATTCTGGAACCAAACTTCATCCTGAAAGACTAATTTGATGGCCTCTAGTAACACCCCTGAGACATCCATGTAAACACATATTCTTGCATAAGAGACATATTAGCCATTTCTGGTGCCCTTTGACATTTTAATATATTCCCCTAGCCCATCTCTATTGGGTGTGGAGCATGATTATCATCCTAATTTAGAGGTCTTTGTTTTAGCCGGATGTACACCCCAGGAAGATTGTACACCCCTCCATGCGGGGGGGTGTGGGGGGCACTTGTCCCCCCACAAGGGTTCGGGGGGGGGGCATCCCCCCCGGTTGGGGGGTCTGGGGGCCAGTGGTCCCCTGGCAGGGGTTTCGGGGGCATCACCCCCGAAGCTAAAAACAAATGTAAAATTGCCTTGTAAAAGTATAGTAATTTCTAGTCAATCTGGGCCGTTTATTAGGCGGATGATCTGACGGTAGAATTTATGTTTAGTTTAGGGTTTTTTGCCCTAGAAGGCAACCCCCTCTCTTTGTATGAGGGTATTGTATTGAGGTTGTAAAAATATATGTGTATTCTTAGAGCGAGAAATAGAGAGGTGAGATTGTGGGAGCAAACAGAGGATATTACAGCGGATCTGCTGTAGGTTGTGTCTCTTCATTTCGCTGGATAATAGAAAGGAAGGACTGGCTGTTCGAGGTGGACGTAGCCCAAACTAGGTGAACCACGTATATCTGTGTCTCTCTGGTTTTATGTGTTTGTGTTTTTCCACATATTATATGTCTTGCATTTCTCTGTCAAATATAATATTTTTCTAATAGTCTCCTGTTCCTTTTAACACCGATGGTGACCAGTAGTCAGTGGGTAGTGAGTAGAGTCTTTCCCAAACAGGGACTCTGGTGAAGTCCTCCATTTTAGGAGTGAAATTTTCCTTCTAGTACCACATGTAAAGACCAACAAAATTAAAGAAATATGGGCCTCCTTTGAGATACGATCCCTGTCTTCTAGGAGGTCAAATATAACAATGAAGAATCCTTTAGATCCTAACTGCAACCGAATCTCTTCCTTTGGGTGCCATTTATTCTGAATCCACTACTTCAGTTCTTTTTTCGTGGGCCATATCCCCATGAACTTACAAATGACGTCACGTTCCTGCTTAAAATATCTATAAGAAGCAACATCTAGGTCCTGAATATCCAACACTGGAACTTCTTCTTTTTTTTCTTAGCTGTGCAGTTGTTGTTGGTTTTTGTTTGAGGCTTCTGAGTGTCTTCTACATTAACTTGGTCGTCTCTTGCCTCAGCTCCTTCCAGCAAAGTTGAGGCTCCCTTTGATGCATTTCCATTTGTTTTTTTTCTCGCGCTTATAGGTTTGGTTTTCCTTGAGGAGTTGATGGCATTATATGTCGTGAGCCCTCTGAAGAATGACGTTTCAAGTTCTCTTCCTTTGCTTGTAATAACATCCCGAAAGGAGGGGGCCTAAGAGCCCCCCTGCTTATGTCATGACCTAATTGAGCCGAAAGCTCTGAAACCCTAGCGGTAAAGAGAAAGAACGCTCGTCTCTCTAGTAACACAACATTGAAATTGATTAAAGATCAAAGGAATATTTACTCCAGCGTGTTGGACTTTTAATGATATTAGAAAAAGTCGTTGGTTCGATTAGGGTGAATAATAGCAACATTTTTATGAATTGAAGTTGTTATAATTGTTGGGAACTTGCATGTTTTATATATAGATGATACACCCACGTGTAATGGTGGGGAGTGAAACAAAGGATAATGTATTAGTGCATGCCACGTGGCAAGAAAATAGAGGTGACAAAGTTGAATTAATAAGACCTTAGAAGACCCTAACTTGTAATCCTAGAGTCCAAATTGGACAAAATTTATATCACCGGAAAGGTCTCGCTGAGACAAGTACGATCATGACATCCAAATTGAGTTTTGGAAATTGGAAAGAAGTAAAACAAAAAAACAAAAAACAAAAAACAAAAAACAAAAAACAAAAAACAAAAAACAAAAAAACAAAAAAACAAAAAAACAAAAAAAAACAAAAAAACAAAAAAACAAAAAAAAAAAACATTTCCCTAACTGTATCAGGGAAGTTGGGTTAGCGTAGTAAATACACTCCTAAGGGTAATAAGGTGTGTTTATACACAATTTTCCCCTAACTACTTGGCAACAAACAATTCCTCAATTACAATTTTTTTGAGTTGGAGGTATCTTATATCCATAGGGAACACAACGTTGAAGTGTTAATTTGTGAAACTGCATAAAATTCCACCTTGGAAATCTCAAATTATTGAGATAATGATTTCATTGGATTCCTCTTTTCGAGAGGACCAAAATCGATCTAAAGATCACCCAATTTGATTAAGCGGAAGTTAAGTTATGAATTATTTTATTCATACATGTATTATGGAATGGGTCGACCCTAACCACATGGGTAACTTCTTGGGTCAATCTTAACCCCAAGTGACCCCTAAGGAAAGCCTATAAATGGAAGATACCTCAAGATAATTTGGACATATCTTCTCTTCTCTTTTGTCTTGGTTCGCACAAGTTCGACGGAAGGAGTTCTCTCAAGGGTCTGAAATTACAGGCGAAAGGTTCGATTTGGGTTAGGGTCTTTTGGATCTCGGTCGCTGGCACAAAACAGGGCATTTTGGTCCATGGTCATTGGCACATAATCCTATGAGAGCGACTATAGACCATTGGACGCTAGCACAAAGGCTTATGGGAGCGACTATAGACCCTTGGACGCTGGCACAGAGGCTTATGGGAGCGACTATAGACCTTTGGACGTTGGCACCAAGGCTTATGAGAGCGACTCTAGGTTCAGAGGTAGATCAGAAAGTTCTGGTACCTGGTCGCTCGCACAGAGTAGTCCTCAGAGCGACCAGGACATTAGGGTCGCTCGCACACTCGACTAGGGAGTGAATTTGGGTTTTTGTAGTTCAGTGTCAAAGTTGCACACATAGAGATCTCCTAGGAGCGACTTTGCAGTCACAGTCACTTGCATATTGTATTCGTGAGAGTGACCTAGAAGTTTCAGTTGCTCACAGACAGAGTTGATGGGGGCGACATAGTTCAGATCTAGGGTTTTGACATCTTGGCATCAACTGGCTTCAATGATCAGGTAGATTTGGGTTTCTCTCTACTGTTATACAGATCTGTAGATATGTAGATTTGATTTGTTAGTTTCCGCTTCAAACACATGTATTGGGCTCATTGACAATGACAACAATACTCAACAGTTTTCGACACAGTGAAAACAATACTCAGTAGTATTCGGCACAGTGACAACAATATACAAAAATTGACATCAGTTTGTGACAACACATTACAACCATCAATATGAGGATTCTGATTCCTAGCATGATTAGACTTGTTTCATGAATATCATTATTGTTTTGCTAGATAGATAAAGTTATGGATCATTGTACTCTCTTTTGTTGCATCATTTGATGACGATCTAAGAAGAAGAAGATTTGCAAGGGTTTTCCCCATAGTGGGTTTTTGATGCAGGAGCATTCAACCCAAGAGAAAATCATTGTATTTTAGTAGACATAGGGGGTCACGTGTTTTAAGGAAGTTGGATTACTAGGTGATGAATTAATGTAATATTTAGGCTTTTGAGTGAGTAGGATAAGAATTAATTAGATGCTGTGAGGATGTTGTAAATTCTCTCGCATTGAGGAGAACATGAGTGATTAATAATGACAAGAGAGTTAGAAGTCAATTATAACTCTTAAGGCGGTTTCATGATTCGAGGAACTAGAGAGAGTTCTTAGGGATTAACTAGAGTTAGAAGTGGACTTAGAGGACATTTAGGAGTTAGTTCAGTAGATTAAGGGTTTGAACCAGAATTAGTTCAACATAACCTTTCTGGTATAAATGTAAGCCTACGGGCAGAGTGAAAGAAGGAGGCCACTGATATTGAAGATCAGGGTTGAGAGACAAAGAGTCTCGATATGTAATCAGTTGTTATAATTATAAATACAGAGGTTAATTTCAAACCTGTATAAGTGTGTTTCGAGCGTTGAATTATAGTGAATCGGAATTCTGTAATAGTTGTGTGCAGGCAGAATTCAGCGAAACACAGAGAGGAGAATGATTCAGAGGAATCATAGTGGGTCTTTGAATCCAGTTGAAGGATCAGAGTGAAGCTCTGGAGAGACTGCGATGTGAGAATTCGCAGAGGTCAAGCTTAGGAGTGAGTTGAGCAGTGGAAGCAGAAGGTTGAAACCCTAAAGAAAAACCCGAAATTACAAAACATTGAGGAAACGAATTAAAGTCAAGGCAAAGGGATGAATGAAGAGGTGAGTTGTCGATGCATAAGAGTCGTTGGATCTTGGAGATCAACGGGCGAGGTCAAAGGAAATAAACAATCAGGATTAAATCGTGCAGAAGGGAATCAAGAATTGAACGGTGGATATTAACTAGAAGCACTGGCAGAAGCGGAACTTGAAGGAACCATTAGAACCATCCGATGGAATAGATCGACGGTCATCGCATGGCGGAAGAGCACGAAAGTTAATTCGCGAAAGAAGTGGTTTTGCAATAGAAGGTGGTATTTTGGGCGAGGTCACAAGTGGTAAGTGGTAATTCAGGTTGGCACCCAATTCCACTTAGCGGAGGACACGTAGTAGCGAGGAGGAGAGAGGAAACTGCTTTTCGGGTGGTTAATCCTCGTGCACGTTGCTCACCCGAAATTGTTGTGAACCGTCGGATATGATGGAGGAAGATCGACGGTGGAGGATCGTCGTGCAAGTTTGATTGGTCGGAACCGATAGGGTTATACAGGCGCGGTTATTATATTTTGAGTTCCGGAGGTTAATCGCATATCGGAGGAGATGGGGAACACATGTTAATGTGACCCATGGAGATGCGATTGCGATCAACGATAAAAGACAACCTCGGAAATTGTACAAGGGCTTTAAAGAGTGGAAAATGGTAAGTTTATGAATGTTTGTGTATATTTCTATTATAAAAGAATTATAATAGAAATAAAGTGCCGAGAGAGGGTTTTATGGTTAAGTCTGCATATAACCTAAGTTAAAGAGCGGAGTAAAGATTAATGAATGGTTAAGGGTAATCAAGGTTAAGGAAGGTGAATTAAGTTTCGCTTAAGGGTGAATGAAAGTTAAGACCATGGGCAGAAAAAGAACATGTTTCCGCATAATAAAGTATTAATGAAAAAGCCTTAAACCTTAATGAAATGAAGGTTTGACAAGGCAGGGGAAGAGAAATCTCTGGGACAAATGTGCTTATGCATTTGACATGCATATTGTGGGTGTAAGCGGGGTGACCCTGCGTCAGTTTTGCCTTGGTCTCGGACCAATCCTGGTGTCTCTATATGTGTGCATGCTTTTTTATATTATTCCTTTTATATTTCGCTGCATTGTTGATGATGGTGATGTTGTTTCTTTCTATGCAATTGCATATGAGGATGTACAATGGTGTAGATCTAAATAATGTAATGATGATATGGGGTGAACTTAATGTATTTGTGATGAAATTCAACTATCATAGCAAAGAGAAATGTCGCCCTAAGAAAAATTAACATGGAATTAGAGTAGGGCTGGAGAAAAGCCATGGAGATCACCTCGATGATGACACCATTGATGGAAGCAAGAAGAGGATGGTGGAGACGTAAAAGAGTTCTAGGGTTTGAAGAAAACCCTGGGAAACTTGATTATTTGGGTTTGATGGATTATATGAGGTTAGGGTTGAAGAGGAAACCTTGGTTTATGGAAACTTCATGAGATATGGAACCTAACTAGTAAATGTGGAGATGCTCAAGCCCTAGATGGAATAATTCCTAGCAGATCTGGTTGGATACGTGAAGACAACATTGGTATATGGACCATGGACATTGATGGCTCTTGAAGAAGGAGATGATCACCTCTCATTGAAGGTAAGTATTTCTTGACTTATGATTCTTCTCACTTGATAGACTTATGGATCTGATGATTATATTTATTGCTTATACTTCTTGCATATGTATTTGAGTATATGGATGTTTCTAACCTCCTTGATGAGGTGTGATGAGTAGATCCTTCTTGAGGATCATTTTGAGATGCAAATCCAGAAAGAGATAAATATGTACTTGATGAAAAGGTGACATTGTGCTTCAAGTGGCCTATGTCTAAGAAGTAGGTACTTAGGTATTGTAACACCACAAGGTATGCATGATATGTCGTATTTAAGCTATTGGCTCAATAAGCCCATTAGGTATGATGAGAATGCCTCTTTCTTTAATAGCTCATACGTGCATATGAAAGTGACTTGGATCTATGTTTCCTATGATGAAAAGATGCTCCTGGTGTTGAACATTTTTGATCTTATTGAATTCTATGAAGCTATCTAATATTGATACTTTGAGACACTTGATGTTTAGCTAACATCTATGATCTACCTGTTGGATATCTTGATCCCTAAAGAAGGCTAGCACCTTGGCTCTAGAAAATGATACTCTTGATACTTGTCATGATGGATTTCATATAGAAGGATAGTTCATTAACTCCTATACATGAGTCTAATGGTAATGCTTGCGAGAGACATGATGAAAGAATATGGAAAGAAAGATCGATACTCTTGTTGTTTTTCGTAAAGTTTCATTGAATGACCTAATTTGATCTCATTGGTCATGACGAGCATGATAACCTTGGCGTGAGAGGTATAGGTGTAAGATTGATATTCTAGACCTCTTACTGCCTATGGTCTTGTCTTGATAACATGCGGTTAAACTAGATGCAATAACTTGATGAGGCTTTACTCTAGCTTGTTGGACATTTAATGACATAAAAAAAGTCGTTGATGCCATTAGGGTGAATACTAACAACATTTTTCTAAATTAAAGTTGTTATAACTGTTGGGATCTTGAAAGTTTTTTTGTTCTGGACTATTAGAATGACATTAACTCTTGACAAACATGCCCCAAAAGTTGTATTAAAATAATGAATTATATACTTTGATTTCAATGAAATAACAAGTACGTGAATTTTTACATGGGAAAAAAATTACCCACGTTGAAGAGGATGTGTTTTGTTAGTTTAACTTGTACTATTTCCATTAAGCTTTAATTTCCTCCATTTTAGTGCATACTCTAACTACTTCTATGTATACTTTTTAATTAGTATCACCTAGTTTAAAAAATGTTCCATATATTGAATTGGCCCTGCAAACAATTATTAAACCATCAACCATCAAAACAATAGTTAAATAATAAAACTAGAGCTATAAGATCTTGAGGTGTTTTGGTATTTACATGAGAATATGATAATGATATTTGAAAAATAATCCATTATTCAAAAAAAGACAAAAAAACACACTAAAATCCTCCTAATATGTCTTATTCCAAATCATCCTAATATATCTAACAAAACGATGTTAAAAAATCCATAAACCTCATGATCTTGTACTTACAACTATCCCCACCACTTTATTATATAAATTTCCAAGCAAATTTTTAATATAAATTTATTAAAAATTTCATAACTTAAATGATCAATAATACATTTTTAACATTTTTCCAACTTAAAATGAATTGCATAAATATGTACTCATATGTCTTTATTATTGGAGTTGTTTTTAGTGTGACTTTTTGGACTTCATAATTTGGGGTGAAATCTTGATTTGTGTTATTTAAAGTGGTTTTTTGACTATATATATATAGATTCAACACTTGAAAAACCCTTAACACACTTGGATTGTGTAAGGGTTACCCATCACAATTGTGATTTCAATAATTCCTCCCAGATTTTAGAGAAATTAAACAGGGAAAACCACCGAAAACACTTCCAAAAAATTACACTAAACACAAGCCATTTATTATTATATAATAAAATCATCTTGAGGGATCCCTAATTCAATTTTATATTAAAAGCTTCATCTTTCCTAGCGTTATGAACTAATGGAATTAGATCCCTAGTATCCTTACTACCTTTATGAATAAGTGCGTTACTACTTGTAGTGCAGAACGCTCTTAACTAAAGCTTTATTCGATAAGTTAGCTATGCTATTTAGTACTTTGGTAAAATGGCGGGAAAATGTAACAGTTATTGCGTTTATATCGATTTCAACAGTGCACCCTGTTCCCATCTGTCTTCATTCATTGGATTAGGTTTTCATCCTTCCATATATTTCTGTTCGCACTCTCATTAGGGTTTGGAGGGTAGAAGGAATACATGTATGGGTTGTCACTTCTGCATCTGAATTTGCATCATAAACCAGAGGAACTGTGGGTGAAACCTGAATCTGATCACAGAAGTTATGAAGTAGCGGAGCAATGGAAATATCAGCATCCGTCTTGGTTTTTTCAGTCAAGAAGAGCAAGGCTAATTTGGCGGCCTGTCCGTACATTCCCCAACATTTCAACTTAGCCATTGTAATTGGAGCGTTATCAGCACATGGGAGAGCAATGAAAGGCCAAGGTTGCCCAAACCCCAAGCCGAAGCTAAGCCCACAACAGCGGCCGAGGATAACAATAGCAAGAAGAGGGTCCCTTATTTTCATTGTGAAGGTTTCCGTACGGTTTCAAACACAGAAGGGCCAAAGTCTATCTACTGTCAATAAACAAGAAGAAGACAATGGGTCATCACGAATAAAAGAAAGAGCATCAATAAAGTATGCTAGTAAGAATGAAAAAAAGAAATGCTTCATTGATGCCTACACTAGAAAATTTCGAGATAATATATGGATTCTGGCTCGATCTGTTCATGTCCTTCTCCAAGGAGAACACTCCAAAGATATTTGGGAAGTCTTCATAACATGCATTCTTCTCAATAAAACTTCAGGAGAACACTTCATAGATATTTGGGAGATCTTCATATTATGCATTCTTCTCAATAAAACTTCAGGGGAACACTTCAAAGATATTTGGGAGGTCTTCATATTATGCATTCTTCTCAATAAAACTTCAGGAACTCAGGTATACACATGCCGACTTTCCATCTATCTATTAAACATATTCAATAGTAGAATGATGCATTGCTTGCGGGAGCCTGTACCAAGATAGTCAATTGCGAGTTATGGGATCTCTTAGAAAAGACAATTCAATGCCATTCTATTTAAGTGGTCTCGTTAGTAACTTCAACACTCACATGAAGATCACCCTGGATTCATTTTAATTTTAATTTTATAGGTTCCAAAGAGGAATAAAAAAATTTGGAAGTTTTTTGTTTTTTGTTTTTATTTTAATTATTATTTTCTAGAGTCTAGTTTTACTAGGTCCAAAGAGTAATAAAAAAAATAATAATATATAATAATATATATATATATATATATTTTAAATCCAAACTATATATATATAAATCCAAACTTGTATATATATACATGTATATACTTGTATATATATACATGTATATATTGATTTTTATATGTTTATGTTTTTGTATGTGTCCTTTTTTTTTGAAAATTTCTTTTTATTTTTCACATAGGTGTTACACATTCATGCTGCTTCTCTTCGGTTAATTATGGTCCAGAATTAAAGGAATAAAGCAGAACTTAAATTGCATATTCAATCATATGCTTCATCATACATAAGCACTGGCAACAACTTTAAGAGCCACTCAACTGCTTTAATCTGCAGCTTCCAAACCTTGTTCAAATCAAGTTAAACACAGGAGTTAGACTGAACCATTATAATGATATGCAGGTTTGTACTTAACAAAGGGCAACAAACATCTTAAAAGAATGACACTTATTAACTAGGCTTTCATTTTTCTCAAAAATAAACTTTGCTGGATGTATTTTAAATTAGGCCCATTTGATCCATTCTCTAGATTTTAGAGATAGAATTTCTTGAACAATTCCAATTACTTTGCGAAGGAAGTGTCAAGGGTTAATTGCGTAGAGTGAAATGAGAGACCATATGAGGGAATGGTAATTAAACAATGGCCCACTTTTAATATGTTCACGCTTTCCATGCTTTATATATTCTCTTAGCAACAAAATATTTGTTTATGTTGACTAGGGTTGGTGTGCTCATCAGGGTCTGCAAGTTAAGAGCACACCATCTTTTCCCTAAAGGAGCGCTTGTCACAATACACATGTAGAATGAGATGTTCTAGGCTTCATCACATTCTAATAATCTATTTGGTGCCCAAGGGTAAACCCTCTTCATTGACATTGGTGATACCTAGCCTTACCTCATCTTTTCACATAAAACACATGACATGATGAAAACCTTTCATACCTTTCATGATGGAAGGCTTGAAGGATTTTGTTGGTCCTTGCATATGTTGAAATTTCAATTTGTGATATGCAAATATGAAGTCAAAGATGTTACATAAAATTGGTAGTGAAAATCTTACGAAGTGTTTCCAGTGTTCTATTCGTAGCACAATTACATACAACAATTCTTCTTCAATTAGCAATCACTTTATCCAATAAGTTCAATCTTCCATAGTAAGCAATTGTAGATAAAATACTAAAATAGCAATCCAAATGCATAATAGAAGACAACCAAGAACAATAAAAAGAGAGACATAAGATTTGGTCAAAGAACAAGGAAAAACCTCACAAGGGGGAAAACCCTTTTCAAATTCTTTTTTTATTAGATTGTCATCAAATGTCAATAGAGAGATACAATGTTCATGTTCATCAACAAAGAGTCAAAGGTCAACAACTTTGACTATCCAAACCAACCAATATTTAGTCAAAGATGAGGCAACAAGTCAAATATGATCCAAAGTTAAAGGTTCCAAATTTGGTCAAAGTCAGCAACAGTAGCCCTAATAAATCAATGGTCAACAATCCTCCAAACAGTTTGGTCAAAGAAGCAACAAATTCAACCTTCCAAGATCGGTTAAACCAAGTCAAAACAATCAACAAAACTCCCACAAAAATTAGTCAAAGTCAATTCGTTAACTTGCGGAAATCCTAGCCCAAAATCTAAAGTCAACGTTGGTCAAAATAGTCCCAAACGAAAGTCAAACTCGGTCATTAGATTCTCCCTCTCTCTCCTTCACACGTGTGGCCTCAGGCCTGCAGTTTCGGTCTTCAGAGCTATATGAACCATCCAAGAGAAGAATGTGATGTGTGCTATTGCTCCAAACTGATGTGACATGTGGTCTATTTATATGTGGTGGAGGAGACATAATTTGTCTTTAGGCCGACCTATATTTTTTGTGGAGATGTCGTTCCATAATAAAAATAATATTTTTACATGTCCAAATTAAATTCTTCCAAGGGCTCATAGGGTCTTCTTTGAATGAGGAAATGTTAAATTTAGATACCAATGTTATGTTCTGTGCTTAGCACAATTACTTCAATGTACTGTATGCAACCCAATGACAATTTCCAAATTAGTTTTCAATAGCAATCACATTAACCATAAATCACATTCACAAGAATTGTAGATAGAACATAAAATAAAATGCAGAAGACAAGCCAAGACAAGACAACACTAGATTTGGCGAGGCCAGGGAAAAACCCCAATGTGGGGAAAACCCTTTGATCAATTCTTCTTATTATTATATCAGATGTTCAGCAGAGAGAGAGTACAAAAGTCAAAATTGACTTTCGAAATCAAAGTGAAAACAACCCTATCAAATTTGCAGTGAAACTTAGCCCTAACCAAAAAGTCAAAGATGGTCAACGCAACAGTGAAACAAACCACTTGAAGTTGAGTCAAACCCAGTCAAATTCAGTGTGCCTTGTTGGTCAGAGTCAGCCCAAAACAATCCTTAGAACTCCACTCAAATTCAGTCAAAGGAGAAAGCTTGTTGTAATTTTTGCAGTCAAATTTGTAGTCAACTTTGAAGTCAATGCTAGTCAAAGTGCCTAGATTTCTTGATTTTTGTGACCAGTAATGCGTCCTAGAGAAACATAAATAATTTTCTAAAAATTGCAACAATTAAAATTGGTCAAAGAGTCCCTGGTCAACGTTGGTCAAACTTGGTCAACTCTGGAAATTTTTGGCCTTGCAATTTTTTCCAGAAATTCGACCTCCTTGTGCCACACGTGTGAGAGAGAAAGAATATCCAATAACTGTATGAACCAATGAGAGAAGGAGAGAGAAGAATGTGTGAGTGATGATGATGCCAAATGAGGTGAGAGGTCACTTGTATTTATACAAGTTGTTGAGGGTGAAGTGACATGTCCATTGGGCTTCATGAGCCTACATGATGATGTGGTCGACCTGAACAATTTGCACATGTGTGGGCACAAATTTAAAAACACACTTCTGCTTGTCCAAATTAGATGATCTTTATATCAATTTTGGTCCTCTCGAAAAGAGGAATTTAATGCAACCATCGTCTCCATCAAATGATCTATCACAAGGTAGAATTTGGCCCTAGTTGCCAATTTTAACACTCCCTCTCAACTAGGGAGAATTCCACCTACCAATTTATCCATCATCATCGATCATCATGCCATCCTATCATCATGAACCATCTTTGTATCTCATCTCATCTCTGCTCTACTGACCACTAATATGAATAATGAGGAAGAATCGATTGAGAGTGACTCACAAGACCTTAGCACTCTCCATTGACAAAAGTCAGTTTAGAGGTGTAACCTCAATTATACTTGATCCCAGTTCAAGTTGTTGAACATCATGCATCTTAGTCATAGGGAGTACGTTAGTGCACGATGCGTCCATCGGTAGTGCTATGGTCCCTAACCACTTTTCCCAACTCATTGGCTAGATGAGAGGTACTTCCCATGAGTCCCAGACTACATGGGTAGGATGTATGTTGGGGCATGAGCAAGAGAAGGTGAACCCCTCTTCGTGTTCATATGCCATAAGAGAAGGTGAACCACTCATCTTATGCATATGTCAATTGTAGGGGAAGGTGAACCACTCACCCTACACACGTGTCTCAATCGTAGGGGAAGGTGAACCACTCACCCTACACACTTGTCAACCATCATGGGGTATCACAGGGGAGGGTGAACCACTCACCCTATACACAACACCCCTATAGGGGATGGTGAACCACTCACCTTATCGTCGCTCATAGCTCCAAGGAGTACCCCAAGCCACATGAGCTCCCAGAGCTCAATGTCCAACTCAAGCGGGACCCTCATGGGAGGGTCTTTCCACGACTCCAAGTCTCTCTTGGAAGGCTAAGAATTTGACCTTCCCTAAGGGCTTCATGAGGATATTTGTGACTTGCCCATCAATTCTGATGTCTTGGAGCCTTATTGCTCCTTGCTGTACCATATCCCGAATAAAGTGGTACTTGATATCAATTTTCTTGGAGCGGTCATGGAACACAGTATTCTTTGAAAGATGAATCCCACTTTGGTTGTCGCAGAAGATCACAGTGGTATCAAACACGTGCTCAAATAACTCACTGAAGAGCTTCCTCAACCAAACAGCTTCACAACAAGTCATACTAACTACAATGTATTTGATGTTGATGGTGCTTAAGCAACCGATTTTTGCTTCCTACGCATCCATGAATTCGAAAAGCAACATACATACGTGCTTTTTTGATCCACCACACTGCCAACCCAGTAAGCATCAATATATCCATGTACTCTCCAATTATCGATAGTGTATTTCAGTCCATAGTTGATTATGCCAAGGAGATATCTCAAGAGATTCTCAACAACAATCTAATGTGTGATAAGACTCGACCATAAATTGACTCAATGTATTTATAGCGAAGCATATGTCCAAATGAGAGTTTACCAAGAACATCAAGGCCCCTACAAGTTGTCTATATTTAGAAGGGTTTGCCAATTCGGGCCCAACAACACTTCCACATAGCTTCTTGAAGTCGAGTTCCATCAGAGTAGACACAAATTTGCAATCCACCATCCCACATCTCTCGAGCAACTTCACAATGTATTGTCTTTGAGAAAGGAAAATCTCACTTGGCTTTTGCCAGACCTCTAGGCCTAGGAAGTAGTGCATTGGTCCTAGGTCTTTCATCTCGATCTCGGAAGCCAACTCCCTCTTGCATTGATAAATGAGAGGGTTTGCACCTGCCATAAAGAGATCATCTACATAAAGGACTAAGATGAGAGGCATGTCCTTTTGAACCTTGAAGTATAGGTTAGGATCAAAATCACTCCTCGTAAATCCCAACTTCATAAGATAGCTATCAATCCTCTCATACCAAGCCCTAAGGGCTTTATTCAACCCATAGAGGGATTTCTTCAACTTGCATACATGTGTCCTTCGATCTTGTACTTCGAACCCCTGAGGTTGTTCCAATTAGACTTCCTCCTTAAGCGAGCCATGTAAGAAAACAATATTAACGTCCATTTGATGTAGGCTCCATCCTTGAGTGCCAGCAAGAGCAGTAATAGATTGAATAGTGGTATATCAAGCAACCGGTGCAAATATCTTGTCATAGTCCACTCCTTCCTTTTGAGAGAAGCCTCGAGCAACGGACCTTGCCTTGTATTTCTCAGCACTCCCATCTGCTGCATGTTTAATTTTGTATAGCCATTTTGAATTGACTATGGACTTGTGTTGCGGTCTAGGCACCACTTCCCAAACATCATTTTTCATGATAGATTCATACTTTTCATTCATCGCATCCTTCCAAACTTGGTGCTTTATGGCTTCTTTGAATGTACATGGCTTAGTTTGAACAATATTACTCATAGCAGCTAAGTACCCTTGATACCTGTTCGACTTCTTACTTTCACGGAATGTCCCACTTGGAGCAATATGTCTTTAAACATCTTCGAGAGTATCTTTGAGCCACAAAGGTCTTTTCTTTGAGGTTGAGGGATCCATTGGGCCTTCAACATCGGGCATAGGCTCATCTGTCAGAGGTTCATCCTGTTTTTCTGAAGCATCATCATTATCCCTCCTTGGAATGGGGAGGTCTCTGGCTTTCCCAAGGGCAATGTCTTCATCGAAGGTGACATAGTGGCTTACTTCCACATATCTTTAACCAGGGACATGGATTCTATATGCCTTTGAATTTTCACTATAGCCCACATATATATCTTTCTTCGTAGATTCGTCCAACTTGTTTATTTTCTCTTTAGGCACATGAAAATATACGGGACAACCAAAAGTTATAAAATGAGAAACATTAGGTTTCTTACCAGTGAAAATTCTTCGAGTGTCTTGAAATCTAGTGCTTGATGTGGGTTCCTATTTTGAACATACACGACAGTGTTGGTAGCTTCTCCTCATAAGAACTTCGGTAGACCTTGATTATGGAGCATGGCACAAGAGGCTTCCATGATTGTTCGATTCTTTCTTTTAGCAACTCCATTTTGCTTAGGAGTGTATGGAACGGTTGTCTCCCTCTTAATGCCAATCTCTATGCAAAAGTTATTGAATTCATTTGATTCATATTCGGTTCCATTGTCGGTCCTCAATATTTTGATCTTATTCCCTGTTTGATTCTCCACCAAGGCTTTGAAAGAACGAAATCATTTGAACACTTCATCCTTCTTCTTCAAGAAATATATCCATGTTTTGCGAGATAAGTCATGCACAAAAATTGTTTAGTATAAATATCCTCCTAATGATGTTACGGGCAACATACTAGATAGGTCATAATGGATTTATTAAAGAATATTGGTAGTTTGGCTTTCACTTGAAGGGAATGGTCCCCTTGTAAGTTTTCTAGCTGCACAACCTTGACAAACTCCTTCGTGATTCATGTTGAAATCAGGCATACTTGCGACCATCTTCCTTGTCCCAGGTAAGGCTATGTAATATAAGTGGGCACACTTTCGGTACCATAGCTCAGATTGAAGTGAAGCATCACAAGTCAAGGCTCCCAAAAGGCTTCCTCCAACTTGATAGAGACCATCAACCCTAAATCCAAGTGTGAATGCATCTTTAGGGTTTCTTTTCCAAATACGTACCTTTCCATCAATCAATGCTACCTTGAAGCCTTTATCTTTCATCACAGAAATAAACACTAGGTTCTTCTTCAAATTAGGCACATATAATACTTCTTGTAGATGAATGGTTTGACCTTGGTTCAACTGAAGAGTGACAATACCTATCCCTTTTACGAGGTAGGTGGCATTGTCTCCAAGTATGATCTCCAAATTAGTCTTGTTTTCAATCAAATTTTAGAGGGCCTCTTTGTACCCAGTGAAGTGCCTTGAGGCTCCACTATCAATTAACCAATGATCCAAAGTGTTTGGAGGAGAGGCAATAAATAGAGCAGAAATAAGATACAAATCCTTTTGTTTTTCTACAACATTACTTTCCTCATACCCGGAGTTTCTTGATTGCTTGGGAGGTCGACGGTTTCCATATCAGGCGGCGAGAGCATTCCCTTTTCTTTTATTGCTGAACTTGTTGTTCCTTTGATTGCCATTTCCTTTGTTGTTGTTGTTATTGTCATCATCTCTTAGAGAGTTCTTCTTGTGAGGACACTCTCTAGCATAGTGGTTAAACCTGTTACAATTAAAGCAACTTCCTTTTCGTCCTTCTTTGAATCCCTGCTTGAATCCTTGATCTTGTTTCCTTGGACCAACATTATTTTTCTTCTTTGCATGAGTGGAGAAAGCAATGCGTTCATTTCCATTTGAAGGCTTATCTCTCTCCATCATCCTTGTCTCCTCGTGAGTGCTTCTAGCCAATAATTCATTGAAACTAGGAATCTTGTCATTGTTGAGAATAGTGGTGTTAAACACATCCCATGCTCTTGAAAGACCCCCAAGTGCAATGAGAGTGAGCTTCCGAGTCAACATTAACTTCTCCAATAGATAAAAGGTCATTCTTGATTTGTGTGATCCTCATGAAGTAGGATTGGATGGACTCCTTTTTATCCATATTGATGTCCTTCAACTTGTTTTTGAGAAAGAGGATTTGATTTGCATTGTTCACTTTGAACATCCCAACCAGCTTATTATATATTTCCTTAGAAGTTCTCAAATTAGAAATATAGGCAACCAAATGCTTTTGAATAGAATCAACCAAAAATTTCTTTGCTTTGGCCTCACCTTTTCTATACTACTTCTTAGCAGCAACTGGTGCATTTGAAGGAGGCTCCACCACTTTTCCTTACACGTAGTCCATTACTTCATGCTCCTCCAAAATCAGGTCCAAAGTCATCTTCCATGCATGATAATCAAATTTGTCATTGAGCTTGTCCTAAGTCTTGAAGTAAGATGAAGAAGCCATTGAAACTTGTTCAATAAACATTTCTTGGTGATTGCTTTTCTCTTTCTTGGTTGGGCTTTGTCTTCACCTATGTTCTAATACCATGTTAAATTTAGATACTAATGTTATGTTCTATGCTTAGCACAATTACTTCAATGTATTGTATGCAACCCAATGACAATTTTCCGAATTAGTTTACAATAGCAATCACATTAACCATAAATCACATTGACAATAATTGTAGATAAAACATAAAATAAAATGCAGAAGACAAGCCAAGACAAGAGGACACCAGATTTGGCAGATGTCAAGGAAAAACAGCAATGTGGGTAAAACCCTTTGATCAATTCTTCTTATTATTATATCAATTGTTCATCAGAGAGAGAGTGTGCAAAATTCGAAATTGACTTGCCAAATCAAAGTCAAAACAACCCTGTCAAATCTGCAATCAATTGTAATCAAACTTAGCCCTAACCAGAAAGTCAAAGATGGTCAATGCAACAGTGAAACAAACCACTTGAAGCTCGGTCAAACCCAGTCAAATTTGACCTTCCTTGCTGGTCAAAGTCAACCCAAAACAATCCTTCAAAGTCTAGTCAAATTCGGTTCAAAGAGAGATAAAGTCTGTTGTAATTTTTTGTGGCCAAAGTTGTAGTCAACCTTGAAGTCAACATTTGTCAAAGTGTCGGTATTTTCTTGATTTTTGTGCCTAGTAATGTAGCTTAGAGAAACAAAATAATCTTCCAAAAATCGCAGTTAAAATTGGTCAAAGAGTCCTTGGTCAACATTGGTCTTGGTCAACTCTTGAAATTTTCGGCCCTACAATTTTGTCTAGAAATTCACCCTCCTTGTGCCACACATGTGAGAGACAGAATGCCCAATAATTGTACGCACCAATGAGAGAAGGAGAGAGAAGAATGTGAGTGATGATGATGCCAAATGAGGTGAGAGGTCACTTGTATTTATACTAGTCGTTGAGGGTGAAGTGACACATCCATTGGGTTTCATGAGCCTACATGATGATGTTGCCGACCTGAACAATTTGCACATATGTGGGCATAAATTCAAAAAACACACTTCTGCTTGTCCAAATTAGATGATCTTTATATCAATTTTGGTCCTCTCGAAAAGAGGAATTTAATGCAATCATCATCTCCATCAAATGAGCTGTCCCAAGGTGGAATTTGGCTCTAGTTGCCAATTTTAAAAGGAAGTTTCCCAAAGTAGGAAATTTGCCCTTGAGCTACCAAATTAACACGGCTCCATTCAAACCTTTTCTTTTTCAAAAACAAATACTATTGATAAAAATCTAAGGTCAGTGTTGGTCAAAATGCTCATAAAATCTCGGTCAAATTAGCTGTCAACTTGGCCTCCCAAATAGATAAAAAATTCTGTCAAACAAGTTCAAAACCACCATGGTCAATGTTGGTCAAAACAATGCCAAACAAAAGTCGAACTCGGTCAATAGATTCTCCCTCTCTCGCCTTCACACATGTGGCCTTAGAGCTACAGTTTTAGAGCTATACGAACCATCCAAGAGAAGAATGTGATGTGTGCCAATGATCCAAAGTGATGTGACATGTGGTCTATTTATATGTGGTGGAGGAAACCCAATTTGTCTTTAGGGCGACTTGTACATTTTGTGGAGATGTGGTTCCATAATAAAAATAATATTTTTACATGTCCAAATTAAATTCTTCCAAGGGCTAGTAGGGTCTTCTTTGGATGAGGAAGGCTTTCCAAAGGAGGGAATTTGTCCTTGAGCTACCAAATTAACACAAAGCTCCATTCAAGTCTTTTCCTTTTCAAAAACAAATACTATAGAAGTGTATATTAGGAGTAGATATACATCATATCTGAATTTGGGATCAATCTACCAAGTAATGGGTGGTTGATGAGAAATACTCCTATAGAAAGCCAAGTCAACAAGTGCAAAATATGTAGCAACAAACATTGATCTTATCGTTATTCATAAAAGAATGATTACAATAATGCAATACAAGAGAGAGACACTCTAGGAAGGTAGGTGTTCCACTTGCTCAAGTTTTCTCAAGTTAACTCACCCTTTAACTCACTAGTGATGATCTGAGGCATCCAAGTGGTAGAAGAAGGTATCCAACATATAAAGAAGATATCAAAAGTCACACTCAACTTTCCTATAGCAACACACTAGGTCAACTAAGAAGTTTGCCCCCCATGAGAGATTATCTTGCTTAAGGTTCACTAAGATGCATCAAGCAAACTAGAGTAAATTTGATTCTCTTTAGATAAGGTGCATTGTGCACAAGGAGTGAAGCATACTAATAGAGAGAATACTCTTTATGATTAAAGTACTTAATTCATTATTAAATGTGAATAACTCATTGATGATTAATCTCTATTTAAACAATCAACTACAATGTAAAAGTAAAATAATTGAGCATTTTATATATGCCTCTTTATGTTTGGATGTACCATCCCTATAATCTCTTGATATACAACCTTTTTATAAGACCATATTTTTGGGTCCCCATGTAGGTTTCCATCGATAGTGAATCATAAAATAGCTTTAGTTTTAATCTCCATTGTCAATTAAATGGTATCTATTGAATTCTTGCTTAAAATCCTCTTGCTAGAGGACTTGTCGTATGTCCTCTAACACTAAATATACCAAGAAAATATTTTGAGGGGAGGGTGCCCTCACATTTTTCGCTAAGCATGTGTGATTGAGACTTGAGTAAGAAAATAATACTTGGCCACAATACTTGGCTCATTGAATAATGAGAATGTGGACATTGGTAATCGATAGGCAGTAGGAAAATATATAGATATGACTACAATGGAAGACGGAAGAAGAGGACATGGTGGTAATCACGTTGAAAAACTTACCATGTGCTTATGAGCACTTCATCAAAAGCTTGAACATCATTGTTATGGATGTTGAACTAAAGTTTGCAGAGCTTTGCAGTAAGCTCTTATAGCAGGAGTCAGGACAAATGGAAGAAACAATTCAGTAGTAGCAAGTGAGATAGAGGGTTTTGAGCAAGATTTTGTTGCCAATTTCAAAGGTAATGGAAAAAGGGGCTAAGAAGAAAGGCCAAAGTAGTGTTGAATACAACACCAAGGTTTAGAAGATTGTTACTTGTCATTATTGTGGCAAGGCAGAGCATATGAATAAGCACTACAAAAGAGGTTGGCTGACTAGAAGACTAACCACAGTGGGCCTTAGCAGCAAGCTCATGTTGCAAAGTAGATAGAGGAGTCAACCTTCTATGCATTCATGGCCGCGACACAAGCAGATCAGTCCACGTCGTCTGCTTGGTTCATCGATTCAGGTGCATCATGCTATTTCACTAACATATAGGATCAATTCATAAAATACACGTCTTGCTCATCCAAGGATTCAATGATCTTCGATGGTGGGGAAGAGTATATAGTAGTTGATAAAGGAAATATCCAGATTTCACTTGGAGGGATTGTTGATGTTCCTCAATGTCTACTATGTGCTAGGTATGGAGCTTAATTTTCTTTTAGTTAGTCATATTATGAGGCATTGCCCCCATCAAGTTGTCAACTGTAGCAATCACAAATGCTATATGGTTGACAAGGAGACCAAGAATAAGGTTTCTCTTGGTGTGGACAACCATGATTTGTTTAGAATGGTGGATATTAGATAGGCCAGAGAGCATGCATTGGCAACTAAGAGTGCATCAAATACTAGTGTATTGTGGCATCAAAGGTATGGGCACCTCAACTTGACCTACTTCTCCTAATTGGCACGAGAGAAATTAGTAGATGGACTTCAAGACATTTAGCACCAAATCTAGGGAGTTTGCAGAGCTTGCCAGGTAGGGAAGCAACATCATGCGCCATTTGATGAAGGACAAGCTTGGAGAGCACATATGGTCTGCCAACTAGTTCATGCAGGCATTTGTGGACCAATTAACACGACATCAATCATTGGTACTAGGTGTTTCCTTCTTTTTCTTGATAATTACAAAAGGAAAATGTGGGTGTTCTTTTTGAAACTAAAATATGAAGTGTTTAATAAATTTCAAAAGTTCAAACCCTTAGTAGAAAAAGAGTCGAATTGTCAAATTACTTCTCTTAGGTTTGATAATGGTGGAAAATTTTGTTCCAAAGAATTCAGTAACTTTTGTACCAAACATGGGATCTAAAGACAATATACTAAACACTACACTCCACAATAGAATGGAGTGCTTGAGAGGCAAAACCGTACTACCATAGAGATGGCTAGGTGGATGTTGCAGAATAGGTTTGTTCTAAACATGTTTTTTGGTCGAGGAAGTGTTTACAACAATATACTTGTTGAATAAATCTCCCATGATGACATGAAGCAAAAGGCACTAAAGGAAGCATGGTTTGGAAGAAAGGCCAAAGAAAGTCATCTAAAATTCTTTGGTTCTACTGCCTATAGTTGGATTTTAGCTGAGAAGAGAACCAAGTTAGATCCAAAGAGCAAGAAGTTGATGATTACAGGGTACAATGAAACCCATGTTTTACAAGTTAACTGATATTGACCCAAGTGGTGGCACAACACCACTAGAGATGTTCGAATAGGAGAAATGATCAAGGGATGGTCGTTAAGCGGAAAGAGCAAACATAAACCAAACATGGTTAATTTTGCTTTGATAGCTAATTTAGAAGAAATATATGAGCCACAACACTTTGGGGAGGTGAAAGGAAGTCTTGGATGGGAAAAGGCCATGGCATTTGAACATGTGAGTTTGATGAAAATTCAGACTTGGGATCTAACATTTCTTCCACCAAGGAAGAAACTCATTTGTTGCAAATGGGTGTACAAGGTCAAGTATAGGGAAGATGGTGCACTTGACAAGTGCAAAGCACGATTGGTTGCAAAAAGGGTTCTCTCAGCGAGAGGGCATTGATTATGAGGAGACATTTGCTCCTATACAAACATAAGCACCATTTGACTTGTTCTAGCCATGGTATCATAGTTTGTGTGGAAGGTCCATTAGATGGACGAAAAAAGTGCTTTTCTCAATGAATCTTTTTAGGAAGAAGTATACATGTATCAACTGTTAGGTTTTTAGGTTTTTGGGAAGGAATATGTAGTCTAAAGATTGAAGAAGGCTTTATATGCTTTGAAACATGTACCTAGGGCATTGTACATCAAGATTGACAGGTATTTGGATGATTTAGGGTTTCATTAGAGTCCTTCAGATTCCAACATTTATGTCAGAAGAGTTGGTAATGATATCATCCTTCTGGTCATATATGATATAATTATTACAAGTAGTGAGGAAAAGACGATAGAACAAATCAATTGTAGTGTGAGCAAAGCTTTTGACATCACTAATCTAGGCCTCCTAAACTATTGTTTAGGTGTAGTAGTTTGGAAAATAGGTAGCAACATTTTTGTCTCGCAATCAAAATATACAAAGAGTTTGCTGGACAAGTTTAGAATGATAGGTTGCAAATTCTCATCTACAGTTGTGGAGAAAGGGTTGGAACTTTCAACAACAAATGACTCTAAGGTAGTTAATGAATTAGTATATAGGCAGCTAGTGGGTAGCTTGATATATCTTACAACCACTAACTTGATTTGAGTTTTGTTGTGAACTTCATTTCTAGATTCATGACAACGTCAAAGGTAGAGCACTGGGCAACAATGAAGCAAGTGCTGAGATAGGTGAAAGGGACACTTGACGTTAGCATTCTATACAACAGAAACATAGACCCTAGGTTATGTGGATATATAGATTCAGATTGGGTAGGTTCTACTGATGATAAAAAATCCACTTTTGGATATGCTCTCAGCCTGACACGTGTAGTTACAAGGACCAACAAGAAGTAGCATGCAATAGCCCTTTCATGACTAGGAACATAATATTGAGAAGCAGTGAAAGGAGCGTGCGAGGCAGTTTGGTTTAGGAGGATGCTTTGAAATATGTAGATGCAACAAATAGAACCAACGCTTGCAATATGTGACAACCAAGGGGTGATGAAACTTGCCATGAATCTAGTCTTCCAGGAGTGTACTAAACATGTTGGTGTACATTGCCACTTCATCAAACAACTTGTAGGAGACAGATTTATCGAATTGAAGTACTGTCCTATAGAGGATCAAGCTGCAGTCATTTTAATTAGGGATTTGGGTCCTAAAAAATGTGTAAAGTTATGAGATAAGCTTGGTGTAGTTAGTAGATTGACTATTAAGGGAGAGTTTAAAGTATATATTAGTTTAGTAATGGTCAATTAGGTACTATACTTGGGCATTAATAAAGTCAATTGCACTTTAGTTTATTTTATGCTTTATATGACTTATTTCCCTTTTGTATGTATTTCAGTTTATCCCACATTCATAAAGTGGATTGACTTGACTCCATTGTAACCTATATAAGAAAGATTTTGTTTTCTCAATATTTACTCAATACAATGAACTCTTTTGAGTATTCTTGGTTTCTTTATGTGCTCGGTTTTTGTAATAGGTGGTGTGTACAATAGTGGATCTTCCCTTAAAAAAATTCAACCATCCTCGCTTGGGTTTGGAATGCAGTTGGGACACACTCATAATAATGCATGTCTTAAGCATCTAGTGTCTTGCAATGACCTAGGAGATAGACAATGATATTGGTTATGGTTTGAGAGAGTGGTCACACCTAGGGCATGTACTTGCCTAGCTCCCTTATAGTGAAAAAATGATGTATTTTGCTCAAGAACTAGAGCTTCTTCAAGTCTCTAAAGGATTCTTTTGTTGACCCTAGGTGAAGAATAAATTGTACAACTCATTTCTTCTAATTTTTTGGGGTCATTCAACCCTAGCATGGACTTTAGGGCATTTTAGGCTCTACGTTTTAAGTTTTTTGCAATATGGCATCTTAATAGACAACATGCATTCTTTCTTCTTGAGCACTCATTAGAAATCTAGATAAATTCGTGAATGGGCGTTAGGAAGTTCATCTATCATCTCTCATCTATCACAAAATGGTCAAATGGTCTCTCTCTTCAGTGCCATTGATGCGTAGATGTTAGCTAGGGCTTGTTGAAAATGTAACTAGTGTCGATATTCATAATGTAAGAAAATGTAATTTTTATCATTGACATATTTATTATATTCATTTATGATTATTTTATTTTTGGTCAAAGCACGTTCTTCATGCTTATAGAGTTTAAAGGGTCAAAAAGAATTTATCATGAGTAAAAATGTATTTGAGTCAAGTCCCATTTGGACTTTTGTAAAGAAGAGAAAAATAATTTTATATTGAGTCAAAGTCCACCAAAATTGTCAAGTCAACCCTCCTTGGGAACAAGTCGGCTTGGGCCTTGAAGAGCCACCCATATATATAGAAGATAGTTCGACCTATTGGCAGATCAATTAAGCACAATTTCAAGAAGCATTTTCTTAACTAGAAAAAGGAGAAAGGGAGCCAAATTGAAGGAGTAATAGACCAAGAAGAAGGAGCTTGCACATGTGGAAGAATTCAGTGAGAGAAGGCCAAATTTCAGAAGGTAGCTATAGGACCAAATTTCAGAGCTTGTTGCAAGCCCAAAATTTCAGGAGCGAAATTTTAGGAAGGTGACTAGTTTGACCTATGTTGACTTTGACTTTGGAGGTGACTTGGAGGAGGGTTGGATTTGGAGTTTTGGGTCTTGGTCTTGGATATCTCATTTTGATCTGATTCTATAAGAGAAGGATTGTTGTTGGTTTTCCCCCTTGTGGTGTTTGCCCTGGGTTGGAGCTTAATTTCTGGTGTCTCTTTTGCATTATGTTCTCTATATTTTGTTAATGTGTAATTGCTTGATGACATAACTAAACAAGTAAATACTAAGAAAAGAACGCATATCAGTCACAAGTAATAACCATGATAAGAAATTCTATTGTCTATTTGAATTTCAATAGGGCTAACATGATTGCTTCAAATTTTACATGATTGACACCAATCATTGATAATGATCAATTTTGTAGTCCATGACAAAAAAAAGCAAGGTGAGGTGTCACAAGGGTTGCCATTCCACCTTTAGTTTCTTCATTAATAGAGGCGAAGAAAGTTTTTTTCGACCATATGTAGCTCGAAGCATTCTTTGTCAAAACTTGACAATGTTCACTTCTTGTGAAATTTGAAGACTCTAAATTTTGGTCATCATCTTATGAGCCATGATATTTTTGGAAGGATTATTGAGGCTTTGAACATTCTGTGATTCTACCTTCATTAGGAGTGGGTAGTGATGATATCCAAATTGGTCACATCAACAATCTCATCAAGTTTGATTAGAGGTTTAGACAAGTTTGAAGTCAATGAGTTATCTAGGCCATTTGTATGATAATCCTTCATGACGTGTGTTTTGGTTTTTTTTTTTGGGTCTCATCAATGTTTGAGGACTAATGGGACTTCCAAGGGTAAGGTAGGGTGCATGCCCTCCTATTGCCACCTTGAGGCAAGGCATTTTAAGTAATTGATGCATGAGAGGTTGTTAGCTTGCTAGGTTGAGCTTTTTGGGCTGCAACATAATTATTGCTATGAGACATCTTGAAAGCAACATGAACTCAACCATCATTAGTCATTGTTGACCTTAATAATCCATTGATCTTGAGTTTGAAGGGCCTAGTTTTCTAAGGCCTATGTCTAGTTTGGCTTGACCATGAGTGTGCAATCTTGGATCTTATGGTTAGGGCTTTGGCATCTAAAATAGGTGTTAGGAAAAATGATGGACCAAATAGACCATTTAATCAATTTATCCTACACTTGAATCAAGTTGAATTCCTAATTTTTTTTTAATAAGTCAAGTTTGATATATTTATTCTACTAGGTCATGGGGTTAAATTCTTTTTTTTTGGCTCATGGCAAATGAAGTCGTTTAAGGGCTTAAAGATGTGTTTGAAGAAGGTCCAAAATTGTATGGGAAGGTTGGGAAATTCCACCCATAGGGAACAACATAGTCGAGAGTTTTGCTTGGTTGAAAATTCCTCAAACCAAATGGAAAAATTGAGAAGTGCGTTAACATACTTAGGACTATGAGTAGCCATGGTAGTACAGTAAGACTTGTTACAGCAAAATCTAGCACCTAGTGCACAACCTCACTAGGTGACCTAGGCAATCTGCAATACATGGGAGTGTCACCATTGCCACCTTGGCAACTACTCCCCTCTCTTTAGTGAAGGATACAATTCAACACAAGGGAGACATCCTTGGTAGGGCTTAGGGATCAGTTATCCCAAGGATCCTAGGCTAAGTGCCCCCTAAAGATTTTGCAATGTAAATCCACTGGATAAAGGTATATGAAATTAGGGTTTGCTGTGGATGGAGGAGTAAACTCTAGATTTGGGTTTAAGGGAGCTATGGGTCAATCTAAAGGCTATGGTTGACCTAAAGAGTCTCAAATATGTTTCCCAAACACACAAAATCAAGAAAATACTCAAGGTTGCTGTAAAGTAGGGTTTTAAACCAAAAATTCGATGCAAAACAATAATTTATAACAACATCAAATTTGGCAGCAAAAATAGTGATTAAATTATTAGAAATGAAGGCTAAATTAAGGACTAAACTAAGGTCAAAATTACAACAAATTTTTATTGTTAATAAGGTGTATAACAACAAGTAACAACTTGACATCAACCCTAGAAAATGGCTGAAAAATGCATGAAAAACTTTAACTTTGCTTTTCTAATGCAACTTTTACCAATGTTTAACTCAAGGCCATACATGAGTCATCAAATGTTGAAAGTATAAGATTTTTTTGTAATTTAACCCTCATTTACCATGAAATAAAAAGAAAAACAACTTTTATATTTTTAAAAAATTGCTACAAAAGAGATGGACTAGTGCCTTCTCAATTTAGTGCATAAGGAGTTTAGGATACAAACAATTATGTTGTTTCTTTGGAGTGATTTTAAATCCAAACAAACTAGGGCAAATAAACTAACTTACCCCAAGGTTTGAGATTTAGGTTCTCAATTTTCTGGATGATTAAGAGAAAGGAAGACATATCTTTACTCTTCAAATACTTGGAGGATAGGTTTAGCTCAACACGAGACAATGAAGCAAAAACCCAATACACTACTTAACACAAGAACATTAATCCCAATACCAAGATAAAACAAATAAACTAACTTCACCATTCAATATTCGAAATCCACCATAAGCATCCATGAAAAAAATCACATCACTTCACAAATCTACCCAAGAGAAGTCACTCCTTCCATGGCGTACAAAAGAGAAAAATCACTAATCAAGAGAAGTTATGATCCAAGTGTGACAATGATCCAAGGAAGAATTCGACTCCCCTATTTATATGAGGGTAACGAAGTTGATTTTCCTTCAAATTAAGGATAAAATCCCTAAAAACTACCAAATCCATGATACTAGGTGGATGGTTCGTCAAGCTGAGCATGAATTAACATGAAAATAAGCCCTAACTAACCCACACTTGTGAGTGTAAAAGCCTCTAAGGGTGGCGTTATCTCCCAAAAATGCATATCTTTCGAGGAAAAGGTGCAAGGGATGGCCCTAGGGTTTGCCTCATCCCAATGTCATGCCTCCTCATCAAAGTGGTGCCACACCATCAAAGAAAAACCCTCTCAAGACCAATGATGTCCTCTACGTCATCATGAAGTGCATTAAAAAGGCGGCGCCACCATGTTTTGACACGACGTCGCAATGGTATAAAGTGTGAAATCTCCTCTGGAGGGATATTGAATCATCATCATCATCCATCAACACCAAGAGAATAGCAATGTCCATCAAGAAGGTACAATACTAGCCTAGGGCCTCTTGTCATCTCTTGGGCACACCTAATATCCAAGCAACATCTTAGCCTAGATCAACAATGTCTATGGTCCCATGGCTAAGGGAGGATCTCATCGTTTATGCCAAGTCATCCTCAAGGTCAAGGTCCCTCAAAAGGTGTCCAACATCCTTTGTCAAAGTGCCTTGCGTAATCATCAAAGTGATTGGACATCAAATATGAAGAGTTGGAGAAGCATCATATTATCTTGCGAGGGATCTTGGTTACACTTGCAAGGATCATCTAACAAATACTCGAGGAATCATTTTAAATCAACATCATGGATACAAGAACTATAAGAGCATTAAGGTACCATATGCAATGTCAAAGCTATCAAAAGGTACTTTGCACACGTATCATCTACAAATGTTTGACTAACTTATGATTGTAGATGGGTTACCATATTTCGGTTTGTGAAGGATATCACATGACCCTATTAGGTGCTCCCAAACATAAAGGGAGGAACAATTCCTAGGTTGATTCTTTCAAATGATAGGTGTTAGGGCTTGGGGCTACTTCATAGAAGGTGTCTTAGTCTTATACTAGGTTGTGTAAAACCATTGTTCAAAAGAACCTTTGTAGAGGGAGCTCTTAGTTGCTCAAGTTACTCTCACTCGCCTTTGTTTTTCAAAGACCCCATATTTGCCTTTTTCTCCATTTGATATGGCTTGTTTAAGAAGCTTCATTGATTAATTGTGTAACAATGATGATATAATTCCCCTTTATTGATGGGTAGTTTATTGCTTCATTGGGGTTGGGATGTTCAATGAGAATTCCTTTTAGTTTGATTGATGTGATATGCATGGACACTCTAGGGTATGGGTGGCTATATAAGAGGGGGTAGAGCTCAAGTTGTAATTGGCTTTTGATTGCTTTACATCCCTTGTCATTTTTGTAACAACACTCGTCCTGAAATGAAAAAAGATTAAGCATTTGGTTAAGTTGTGGGTACCTTGTGATGCTAACTATGTGACTTCTACGCCTCCTTCTAGGGTTGAATCGTAACCTTTGGGGGTACTTGTCTTGACTCTTCCAACAACAACATTGCTCTGAATTAACAAAGGTGAAGTTGGGTTAAATTTTACATTCTTGAGCCCTAACTAAGCCATAAATGGATCCAAAAGGCCCTATGGTGACAGGCAGGCCTGTAAAGGGCAGGACGTGCAAGCTACCGAAATAGGATGGGAATTAATGGCGAAATGGAGAATTTAAAATGAAAAATGCATGCACCTCAAGCTCCTCTTGCCTTACCTTAGGCAACTAACAGACCATTGGTATTGTGTTCATGAGCTTTTCATTGACATAGATAGAATGTTTGTCACAAGTACCCATCTGGTTCATTGTTTGTATGAAAATGATTGCATTATATTTGTCTATATGTTATTCATTAAAGAATCCTTCCAATTAATGTATGCATGATTTGTGTTTTTAACTTCGTTTTTTAATTGTGTTGAAAGACGATTTGCTTTGATATGCACTCTTTGTTTTTCAGAGCTTGTTTTCTAATCATATTGAAAAATATTTTTCTTTGATGGGCATTTCAGGTTATACTTAATTCCATTTATGTGTGACTAATCCTTTTTTTTTTAAGTTATTATTTTCTTAATATATAGGAATATATTACAATTCAGGAAAGGGTGAGGCCCATTAGAACCTGGTCCACCACTCTGTAAACCAGTGAAAAAAATAAGGTTTTTGCCAACCTTGACCAGTACTGAAGTCTGGAAAATATACCATTTCTCAAGCAAAATTGGGCCAGATATGGCAGAAGTTTGAAAAATTATCCTAACAACCATAAATCTAATAGTAGAAGTTGTCCTTAAGCTAGCTGGCTTGTAAGCCCAGAGATATAACTAAAGCGGTATTCTTCATATAAATGGAAGGAACTAAAATAGGTTTAGAGGTCAGTCCTGAGATTCAGTTTCTGGCCACCATTCACTCAGCTGCACCATCTGCTCTGTGAGCGACCTTATTTCCATTGAAAATGTTTAAATATTCTGCTCAAGCATCAAGATGCCCTCAATCCAGAAGAATTACCTACTATGAAAGTTGGAAAGGACTGACCATCAAACTTGTGTCAACACTTCTAAATTTTCATGCTTTACCATGACCATTTATATCTTGTTACAAATACAAATTCACACATACCTTGCCCTTGGAAAAATTTAAGGAAATTCTGGCAACCGGGAGAGGTGAAAGTTCATAGAGAAGGAATAATCAAGAGACGTATGGACTATGGAGCCAAAGGTAAAGCATAAAATGGATTGACTCTGCATGTGCATCTGTTCTCGCTATTTATGCAATGAGTTAGGGAAGGAGGGGAGTGTTCTGTAGTGGTAATCCTTAGGCCTTACAATTAAGATTGAATATTTATGTCTTCCTGCCCATAATGTTTTTGAATCTTACTTTTCTGATGGGTAACTCCAAAATGCCATATCTCATTAATGGCTGGATGTGGTTTGATCAATCTTGTGGTTTGTGCTTATTTTGCTTTTTTTGGTTGAACTGATAAAGTTATATGTGGTTGTTCATATAGTTATTTTTTGTTTTGTTTAATGAATGGTTATCTTGTACAATTTCATGTTGGTACACTGATATTTTGGATATATTACATGGCTGACCTTAGTGACAAATATAAATTAGGTGCATACGCTCCTATTCTTTAATAAATACAGATAGGTTATCAAGTTTGTTATGTAAATGAAAGTTGTGAATCGTGTTATTGTTTTCAAATTGCTTTCAAAGCTTTTTCTTGTGGATTATATTCCAAAGAGTATTTTACCAATAACTATATACCAAAGAGTGAAATTTATCCTTATACAACTGTGAGAACAGGTTTCTATTTAATTTGTAGTCTGATCATTGATAGGTTTTCTTTTCTCATTGAACAAATACTTCTACCTTTGAGTTTAGCAGTGGAGTAATAATGATAAAGACGCAGAATTAATTAGGCTGCCTACTTGAAGCAATTTATTTTGGGATATAGATTTTCAAGCAGCACACATTAACTTTTTGAAGACTTTGAGTTTATTTATGCTCTAAGTGGTTCCTGTACAAACATTGGCTATATTTGTTTCATCATATAAATCTATAAAACAATCCTTGTTGAAGATGATGACGGCTTTTTGGTACAGGCCAAAAAAGTTTTACAGGACAGTTTTGAGCTGTGTCCGAATGCAGACGCTGCAATTCTGGTTGAATCAGAGGAAATAAGGAAAGTCATCTGCTTTCTTGGTATACCAAAAAAATGTTCTGAGATGATTCAACAGTTTGCTGAGGATTATCTTAGTGAAAAGATGCATGTCAATGACCTGCATGGAATTGGCAAGTATGGTACTTCTCCTAACATGTTTTTTTGAACCCCGTTTTTGTTGCTATCTTGAGTTGTCTCCTTTGGAGAGTGTTATGATGCCATCCAAATTTGTCATCTTTGTTGCACAGGTATGCTGCAGATGCATATGCCATTTTCTGCACAGGTCATTGGAAGGATGTAGTGCCTGATGACAGTAGGCTGAATCCATATTGGAAGCCCTTTGGAAATCTGAAAAGACTGGAAATTGTTGTAAAGATGAAAGCATGGACCCTGAGTCATCTTTATTTCGGTTTTGTCTTTTGATTCTCACTCAGATAAATGGTAAGGAATGTTTTGCATTTCATTTGTCTGCAAGTGATTTTGTATATTTTTTATGATAGCAATACACTGTAAAATATTACCAATTATTGGAAAGTATCTATTTATTTCTTGAGTATTTCTAGGCTAAAAGGGAGCAACATTTGAATTCCTTGCTGCTAATGTTTGGCTGAAGAAGGCTATATCTATTGCTTGGGCATAGTATAATAGATTAGGTTTGAAGAAGTCTGAAGATCTTGGCTTGCATATGTTCCATTCTTATCCTTCTCTGCTAAGAATATCATTCAAGGCCTTCAAAGGATTAAGATGTGTATCTTGAGGATGATATTTTGTCGAATCCTGATTTGGCTGTAGGTTCTTCAATTGGAGTAGAATCTCCTTTACGTTAAACACCATAGGCAGCATCCATTGATTTTCATATAAACATGATCATTGGAGATTAGATGTATGTTGGTGTACTACTTGACGATGTTGACAATTAGGGCCTCCTTTTTATCATAGTTTCATTGTATTGCAAGGGAAATTTTGGTTGTGTATTCATTGCAATCTGTCAAATTCTAATAAATAGAGGCAAATTTTGATTATGCAACTATTCCAGAGTTTTATGCATTTGCGTTCTCATTTCAGGTAACTTAGATACAAATTTATTCTGTAAGTTAGCTCTTGAGTCTTTATAATCACATTGATGTAGTTTTTTTGAAAATGCTTCATATATTATCCCAAAGAACAAATGAGTACGACAAAGCTCCAAGCTAGTTACAGCATGCAAAGAACAGGGGAACCAAGAAATTCCCGTTATCATATGAGCCTGGGTCCCCATGTGGAGGGTTTCATCATGACAGAAAGCACATTGGTGAACTTGTTGCAGTAGAGCCAACTCTTGCTTAAAACTCCACAGTCTCAAGGAGAAAGGGGATGAGACATCTCTAAGTATTATCATGATGTTTCCACATAAAACATTGTATTTGAGTATTTGACATCCCTTTGGCATATGTTTTTTCTCTTGCAGATCAACTGAATTTGAAAAGGAACTTATACCTTAGTCACTTGACTTGCTGGGCATTACAGTTATGGAAATGATATTTTATTTTTTATTTTTTAAACCATGGTGAATCAGTAACTTGTTGAAGTAATCCTGGTGAGGCCCAAGATCAAACCTAGTGGCTGCCACTATAATACAGTTGTGGAAATGATTTTAGCATCAAGCCATATTTTTGGGATAAACAGGGAGGGGCAACAGGGCTGCCTTTGGTGGCTTGGGACATATGTATGTTATCCCATTTTCATCAGGTTTGGATCTTGATATCCAAGCTCAAGGGGTTGCCCTTCTCGGCAAATGGGTGATACAAGCAGTGGAAGGGGCATCTCTGAATTTAACAGGGTCATCACATTGGAGGATTGAAGTCTTTTCGGCTTTGTAACATTATTGGCAATGGGAAGGCCTTTATTATCTTGGGTTTCTGCTTAAGAGGTGTCCTTGGGTTTCTCAGTTTATATTTCGAGTGTCCTTGGGATCTAGCCTCCTGGACAGTCTGGACATGTCAGTTGTCTGGGGGTCAGCTTGGACTCTCTTCAAGGTATGCTGGTAAAAGGTTTGCTCGGAAAGGCTGTTTTTGGAAGATTGTATGTAATATGGAATTCCAACACTAAGCAATGGCACAAGCGAGGACTCTTAATCATGCTTGAGATCCTATTGGTGTGTACAAGGTTATTCTAAAGTGTTGTATGATTCCAAAAAGTTACAGAAAATGCAGATGCAGGGGGAAAGTCCTGTTTGAAGGGATTGGAGATGGTGAAGTGGGAAGCCTATTTATATGTATCAGACAATGGACATATATGAGTTTGTGTGGCTCTGCTCTGACATAGGGCTTTGCTTAAATAAAAGGTAGGCTTGGAGATCCAATGGAGAGATGTTTGTGATGGTGTTAGTCCACTTGGAAGGCTTGTGCCTCCTTTAAACATAAAGTTTGAGGGTGGATATAACTTCATCATGTATTAGTGGTCAAGATCTTAATTCTGTTGCCCCATGCAACAAACTATGCACCCTTTCCATAATCCTTTTCAGCTTTCGAATGAACAAATCCTTTGCTACGCTCTGGTAGAAGAAGGCTAAAGCATATTATAAATTATTTATCTATTACTTGGGTAAAGTGTAACAGGTTGGGTTTGAATAAGGCTGAAGATCTTGTTCATATATGTTTCATTCTTATCCATCTCTCTTAAGAGTATCATTTCATACCTTCAAAAGATTGGGACGTGTATCTTGGAGAATATTTTCTTCAATTTTGTTTTGGCTGAAGGTTCTTCAATTAGAGTAGTCTCCTTCAGGTTCAACTCCATAGGCAGCTTCTATTACCTTTCATGTAGATGAGGCCACTACAGATCTGGTATATATGATCTATAACTTGGTAATATTGACAATTAGTGTTGAAAATAGAAGTGGTGTAATCTTCACTTTTGGCCATGTTTAACCTTATATTGTATCATTATTATATTTGTAGAATTGGTGAAGGCAGACCTTGTTCATATAGGCTCAAAATCCAATTGGGGAAAGCATCCTACCTTTGAGTGGGGTATTTCTACACCTACTCTTATTTGTAGTTCTCATTAATGTACTTATTCATTCTCAATAAAGTGATATGCCTAAGTTTACCTATCAAGTACTGTTCTGTCTTTTGTGCTTGGGCTTCTTTCTCTCTAGTGCACTTGTTTGTGGTTTGTTTTTTCTCTCCAGGATTGTGCTCCTTGTGTGATATCTCTTTAAGCTTTACGCTGTCCTAGTGCAGGTTATTTTTCTGTTTAGTGTAGAATTAGGTCTGCATTGTTTCTGTTCAATTATCTCTCTCGTGCGAATCTAAACATTGATTTGAGTCCATCCAGTGCTGGTTATTTTTCTCTTTATTGTAGAATTAGGTTTGTTGGTTCTGTTCAATTATCTCTCTATCTCTTACGAATCTCAACATTGATTTGGTCCCATTCAGATCTTGCTATCTCTTGTGAATCTCAACAATCAAGTCCTTTATTGTATTTTCATTGTTTTGCTTATAAAGGACAATTTTGGTTGTGTACTCATTGAAATGATTTTCCTTTATCTGCCAAATTCTAATAAATAGAGGCAAATTCTGATTGTGCAATGATTCAGGGGTTTCATGAATACATGTTTCCATTTCAGGTACTTAGATGCATATCCATTCTATAAGTTAACCCTCAAGCATCTATGATCATAAAGATCTTACTGTTTTTGCCTCGAACAACCAGAATATGCATCCTTTCCACAATCCTTTTTGGCTTTCCAATTAACAAATCCTCTTAACAGTTAATTAGGCTCAAGCAACCTTGCCAATGTTCACTGCCCAATTGCATGAAATGCAAGCAAACTAGTGCAAGTGATCTCAATCGCTCGGGAGTCCTCTTTGCTTGTACTGAAGCATAATTTTTTTTAAAGAGCTGCATTCTATTATTAATTACCAATCAGCAAAGCAACCTAAACCTCATATGATGGTGGCTATCCATTTCAAGCATGGATTTATGTCAAAAAGATTCAATTTTAAACATTCGATACTGGGATCTGTCTCTACACAATATTTGAAGTATTCCATCCATTAAAGTTGTTTGCTGTGTTGCTCTTGAAAGATTCTGGAAATGTACCGAGTGCTTTTGTAGAATGGAAATATCGAAACCTATTTATTGAATTATCTATCTTGAATAAGTGTGTGGAGCTCATGACTCTTTTAGTTGCATTGAATTAATTTAATTTAAATTGCATAAATGTGTTAAGCAACTAGTTTGCCATACTTTTGCTGCACCTGTGGAACAAATCACTTTTCTTATTTGTAGGAAGATTAGATTGGCATATGAAGATGGTGGGTTTGTTGTTATTTTGATGGGATTGCTTCCTGCGAAGACAGATAGAGAGAGAATTTTCTTATTGCTATTAGATAGGTTATTTTATTGTATTTGTCTATATTGTAATGCTGCTCTGCCCTGCCCATCCATTCACTGGATGATAGTTATTCATTCTTTCTTGTTTTTCAGTTTGCACTTTCATTAAGGTAAAGGAAGAAAAAAAGAAAAGGAAATGAGAGAAGATAAAGAAGTGATGGGTATGGATTGGCTTGAATTTGAATGTGTATCTCATCGAGAATAAGAGTGAGTGAAATCTGAATCTGATAACAGAAGGAATATGATAAAAGTAATGGAAAAATCAGTGTCAGCTACAGCTTCTTCGGTTAAGAAGTGAAAGGGTAAACTGGTGGTCTATGCATATTTTCTACATCTCCAACTTAGCCATGGCAGTGGAAAGTTTATTAATCTGGAGGAGAGTAGTAGAAAGCTAAGGTTGCTCAATCTCGAACCCAAAGTGAAAGCCAAAGACAAGCCCAGAGTCACAGCTGAGGAGAACGTGGTTTCTTGTTATATAAAAAAACAACGAAGATGGAGGTGAAGGTGTTATGACTATAACCAGCAGTGACAACAAGGTGAAGATAAGGCCAAGGCTCAGAACAAGAAGAAAGTGGTTTCTCCCTTATTTTCTGCATTAAAACAATGACATTGTAGTGTTAAAGAAGGGAAAAAGCAAGCTTTCACAAACTTACAACCACAGCAGGACCAAAGTCCGTCTCCTGTCAAGAAACAAGTAGATAGTTCGCCATTGAGAATAAAGTCAAGAGCCTCATGTAAGGACCCTCATAAGAAGAAGAGCATCAATGATACTTACGTGAGTGAAATCTCAAGATAATGAGTGTCTTCCTCCAAGGTTCTGCATGCCCTCCTCCAGGAAGAATACTATTACACTCCTAGGAATGTTTTGATTATGCACGCCTTGCAACAGAACTACAGAAAATCAGGTATTGCCTCTCTTTTTCCCCAAGCTATTAGCTCTTTCTTTTCTTCTTTTCCTTGTTGCAGTTTTTACCTAGTCTCTTTCATGTAGAGTGACGATTTTGACACTGCTAGAAAGATAGCTATGCATGTAAGCATTCGGTCCCATAAGTCAGTTGGCCTGATGGATGGTTTAACGAAGGTTCTGTTCGGTTTTTTGCTCTGCCCTTCTTCCTAGTTATAACATAGAAGTACAGTAGCCCATTTTCATGGGTAGTTATGGATTAAAACAGAGAAGCTAATGATCATAATCAGAGGGATTACCTCATGGTATACTTAGGGACTAACTTCTTGATATTCTTGGTTGCCAGGGTTGTCCTCGTTACCTACAATGGTCAATTGCAGGTTATGGCATGTTACAGAAATGCAATTCAATGCGGCACTATTTAGGTTTTAAGAGGTGGCCACCTGGTAACTTAAAATATGCACATGAATCAAGGATTCATGGTCCAGAATTAAGGGATTAAAGTGGAAATTAAATGCCAAAGCATCTATCTTTCCAATTATATGCGTCATCATGCATAGACGCTGAAATAATTTGCTTTGTATTGCAAAGTTACTCCACTTGGTCCTCCAGTTTTGATATTTTAGATTTTCAAAGCTGTCATCTCTTCATGCTTTGCTTTTAAATACTTGAAAAAAAGTTCTTGGGTGTTGTAACACCAATTAATAGAACTGATGTAGAGAAGTTAACATTACGCATCTATAATATGCTAAAGAACCACCTATATTTACATAAAAGGGGTATTTATGTAAGCATGCTAGGCTTGGTTAACTACGGAGTGTGACATAAAAGGACATGATTTGTTTGACCATAGTATGCTGCAATAGTAAATGCATATTATGGCTCATGTGAGGAACCTTTCCTTATTTGACATAGGGACACGTGACTATATGAATAATTATTATGTAAGTCGCATGTCTCACTATATCTTCATAATTTGTTCTCTTATTGTGCACTCCATAAAATTGAGGACCTATAGGACCATATAAAAGTCCACATGATTTCTATAATATTGACATTGTGGAGTCATTGTTAAGCTATAATGCAACACAGGGAGGAGTTGCCTCACTACTAAATTCTACTAAGGTATTGTTTCACTTCTCTTCATCTTTGTACGGTTCTAATAAATAAAATGATTTTCATCTTCATATTTTTCTATTATTATTATTATTATTTTTACGATTGCATTAGTTCTCATTGTTTTGATAAATGCACTTTTATGATTCTTAATTTAGGCCTTACAGATAGTGATCATAAACTACATGGATATATTATTTATTAGTTCATAATTACCAAGGTAATCTTAGAGGTTGTTACAAATACCATTCATTATTGGAGTAAGCTTGCAACAACTTTGGGTTTCTTAGATATTAAGATATGCTCTAGATGACATTGTTAAAAAATTATTCATTTTTAGGGTGAGCTTACAATGGAAACTCCTCGAAGCTATTCATTACTAGAGGGTCTACCAACAAACAAACCTCAATTGATTACCCTAAACAAATGATGATATTTATGGTAAATTCATGTAGCAGTGGGTTAATGTGTTAGCCATGTGAGATTTCATTGCATGGGATGTTTATTGTTGGGCCACTTTCTATCTTCACTACCATAATATATATAAGAAAGAATGTGTCATCATGCCCTATATAAATGATTAGGTTGCATTCAATAGTAACAATTTTTCGTCAATCTACATATGAAGTATTGTAGGTGTGGGGAGATCCATTTGTAACAGTGGTATGACAGCAAGTTAAAATTCCTTGCACTCGCAACAGAATGATAGAGGAAAATAATTGCATCTCTAAACAAAGAACAATGCTCCCCAAACAAAATTGCATAATTAATGCAACTAGTATAAACAATGCTCTTTCAATCTTTTATTTTTTTTAAATTGTTTCTTACTTTCTTTGATATAATGCTATATATTTGATCATTTTATCATAAAAGTTGGTGATATGGTGGGTTTGTCCATAGATTCATAGAAAGGAAATAAAATAGCCCCATTGATATGCCAATTTTCCAAAAACCTAAGCATAGTATTAAATAAAAATCTCTAATAAAATTTGATTATGACTACTTTTTTATAAGTTCAAGGCAACCAAAAAGACGTAATACTAAACCTTAAATTCCTTGAATGGTTCACCAAAACCATGTACAAGGTCATAAATATTAGGTTCATAGAGCATTGATGTAGTGTAAAGGGGTTTTCTTCCTTGGGGCCAATCGATCATTTGAGGTGGTTCATCCACAAGCGAGGGCATTTAGCCATTATGCTCATTTTCTTGTGGCTTGGGCACATTAGGAAAGGGCAAGGGAATGCAAGTTGCCTTGCCATATAATCATAAATGTGGTGTTGTGATGTCGACCATGTAGCAAACTCTACTTTTGTTATTGTAAAACTTGTTTGTGTGCCTAATGATGGCCTTAATGTTTGTGGGGCTAGACCATATGATAGTAAGAGAAACAATTGACATTGTCACCTTAGCAACTTTTTCCCTACTTTGTAGTTGAATTAAACCACAAGTGAGGCTTCCTAAATCACCCAAGGATGTTTTAATCCCATGGTTCAATGTGATGAGTAAGGGATGACCTAAGTTTTCAATATTAGGGTTCAAATATTCTATGCCTAGACTAAGAATAAGGTTGATACGAGTTGCAATGAAAGGGTATTCAACACCATATAGCAGCCCAAAAAAAGACTTCACAATGATTTTCAACAACAAACAATCAAATATCTTCCAAGAAAGATTAAGACTTGGGAAATCTTTTAATCCTATGGTTCAATGTGATGAGTAAAGGATGACTTAAATTTTCAATATTAGGGTTCAAATATTCTATGCCTAGACCAAGAATAAGGTTGTTATGAGTTAGGGTTTGCATGATATGCAATGAAAGGGTATTCAACGCCATATAATAGCGTAAGAAAAGACTTTCCAATGATTTTCAACAAACAATCAAAGATCTTCCAATAAAGATTAAGACTTGGGAAATTTATTTCTATGGTTGTTTTGTATACATCACAACAAAAAGGTGATGTTAGCCCTAATTAGAAGGGTATAAACATGCACTATGCTAGCTTTTGCTTTTAAGTAATTTATAGATGTAAATCCTAATTTGTGAGCCACATTCATCCACATTAAAATCACTGCAATGCATAGATCAACCCTAGAAAGCCTAGTAGAAGCCCTAGATGTTTAGGAGGGAGAAAAAGAACATGAATTTTAGAAAAAATAATATGGATGATCAACACATTAACGATTAGCGCCTTATACTATTAGGGTTTATTGGAGTGTTTAGCATCAAATTTCAAGGGAAGGACCTTGATGGAGTAAGGGGATGGCTAAGACATCCAATTTTAAAACTCTTAACTATTGTTCTTGTTGAAATATGTAACTAGGTTCAGTCTTCATAATGTCTTATGTAATCTTGATTTTATGTATATGATGCAAAAGAGAGAAAATTATTAGTATTATTATTTTTATAGCATGGGTTTCATGCTCAAAGTCAATTTGTTCTAGGTCAAAGCATCCATTGTGTGCTTCCATGATTTGTTAGAGTGAAAGAGTAAAATAGAATCAATTGTGATATTTAATAGAGCCTATTGGGTATCTGCTATCAAGTCAAAAGAATTTACTGTGAGTCAAAAGTGTCGAAAGTCTACCTCTAAGATCAAGTTGGTGTACAATAGAAGTTGGCCTGTAGAAGACAAGTTGGTCCTATCTAGCGCTATTTGACCTCCTCAGAAGCTTATATATAAGAGGCATTCGACCTCATTTGAAAAGAAAATCAACGTGCAAAAGACAAGTCAGCCCTACTAGGGCTATTCGACCTCCTTAAAAGACTATATATAAGAGGCATTCGACCTCATTTGAAAAGAAAATCAGTTAAGTTTGATCTAAAGAAGGAAGAAGTCAAAAGGACAAGCGTAGGTCAAAGGAGGAACAAGAAGACAACAAGAGAAGTTGGAATATGAAATTTCACACTTATTTCTCTCACACGTGTGAAGGTGAGACTAGGGTTTTTGCAACATCAAGGGCGAGATTCCAGATCTCCAAGGAAGGTCGAAATCTGTGATCAAACAACAAGATACATCAACCATTTGTCTAATGAAGAAGAAGCAACTCAAGCGAAGAAGAAAGGTGGTCAAAACTAGCCCTATCCCACACGTGCGAAGCTGCAACCACTGCAAGAGGGTCTGAAAATTGTACACCTGCAATGAAGACCGAAATTGTTGTTGGGGTTGAATTTGCTTGAAGGTTAAAGTTTGTTGCTGGAAGTTGTGCAAGGAAAGCTCATCAAGAAGAAAGGTTGACTTGGTTGTGGGTCTAAGTGTCTTGGAATTCGTCATTTTAAGATTTTATAAGAGGATAAGAATTCTTGTGGGTTTTCCTTTCTAGGAGAGGTTTTGGCCTTGGCTAGCAACCTATATCCAGAGTCCATTTGTGTTATTTATCTTCATAGTTTGGTAGCTATTTGATGATAATAACACTATAATAATCAAAAGAAGAAACTAATTATAAATACTACAAGTTGAAGTAAAGAACATCACAACAATTATCAAAGTAAAGAGAAAGCACCCTAATTTAGTTGCCCTAGATTTCTTAACATGGTATCAGAGCTAAGGTGATAAGGAAAGACAACTTGAAGATCATTTATTTGAAGAAGGATACATAAGTGCCTAGCATAAGAAGAGTATCAAGGAAATCAAATCATCAAGGAGAACTAAGAGCATCAAGGAGATCTAAAGACCCTATCACCATGAAGGAAGAAAACTCTTAGAAGAAGATCTCAAGGACCTTATCTTCACCCAAAAAAAGGACTCTACACACTTGAAGTATTCTTGGAAACGAACGCATTCTAATTTATCAACCAAAGGAAGCAAGAAGAGCAATTCATCATCATCAAAGAAATCAAAGTGATCTCCCTCATATTGAAGGAAAGAGCATATCTCAAACATCTTTGAAGGAAGAACATCTCTCCTTATATTGAAGAAGCATTGCCATTCTTGAAGAAGGAAGATCATCATCAAGGAAACATCTAGTCAAGGCGACATATTCATTTGACTAAATGCTTTATATTTTATGTTTCAATCTACAAATCAAATGACTTCTTTCTGTAAGGAGAACAATAAACTTGTTAGGACATCGAACTACCTTGCATGGAAGAAAATAATAGATTTAATTCTAATAGAGAATGAAGTTATTGAATATTTCAAGGGCTCAATCTCCAAACCTCCACAAGAGCAATTTCAACCACTATTAAAGTATATGAAAAGAGAAATAAGGGCTCAAAGAATCCTTATTGAATAGATCAAGGATTCTCTCATCCCCTATGTAGCAAAGTTGAAGACATCAAAAGAAATCTATGACAAGTTGGTGGAGCTATTCTCTGTAAGTACTGCACGGGAAATAATATCTTTGAGAGTTGAATTATACAAGATGAAAATATCAAGGGAAGAAGGGGTAGCCTCATATCTCATGAAGGTATATCAAATAAGAGATCAACTACAAGAGCTAGGAGAAACAATGTTAGATTCAGAGATGACCACTCTTGTACTCGATGCATTACTAGATGAATGGGACAACTTTGTATCAAGCATCTATCGAAGGAAGGAAGCCACTCCATTCAGTGATTTGTGGTCATTATGTAAGATTGAAGAAACCGAATTAAAGGCAAAGAATGATGTTGGATCAAATGAACAAACACAAGCCTATGCAACTATGACAAGGAAGAAAGGGAAGTTTGGAAAGTTTGAGACTCAAAAGAAATTTCAAAAGAAAATTGACATGTCTAAGATTTAGTGCTATGAATGTAATGAATTTGGGCACTTCAAGAGGAATTGTCCTTAACTCAAGAAGGGAAAAAATAAAGAAAGGAAAGAAGTGAGGCCCATGTAACCGAAGAAGTAGAAGAACCGAAAAAGAAGAAATCAAAGAAGGAAGAAGTAAAAAAACTCTATTATTAAAAGGTCCCTCACATACATTTAGTTTATTTTCAGTGTATAGAAGTTAGCAAGTCATGGTAGGAAGCATTGAGATGGCATAATTCTAGAAGCATGAAAGGATAGCTGAAGTAGCAGTTTGCATGGTTGAAGTAAGTCATCTAGCAAGATAGGAAGATAATAGTTTGTCACACCTCATCATCATTAGAAATAAGTATTTGTAGAATAAGGATCATCAAGATCCTCCTTTGGAATCTTTGTTATGTTGAAAAGTGTAACTAGGTTTGGTTTTCATAATAACATGTAATTATGATTTTATGTAATGAGATGTAAAGAAGAGAAATAAAATTATTGTATTGCTTGCTTCATGGGTTTCATGAGCAAGAGGTTTTATTTGAGTCAAGACTCCCATTGAGAGTCTTTAGGAATTAATTTTCATCTAGTTATAAAATATTAGAGTCAATGTCATGCAATGAAGTCATGTTACACCTTGTAAAAGGTCAACTTGTCTATGTAAAATATCCTCCAAGACCTTGTCACTTATCCTCTTCAAGTCGGCCTACAACGATGGAAGAACTTGCTAGAAGAATTCTGCCTCACTACTTGTCATCATGTCGGCCTAAGGGTCATGAGTTGATGTGTATAAGTAGCCTCACTTGGCCTCACTTAGAGGCAAGAAGCTCGACTAGCATTCGATAAAGAAGAAGTGCAGAGTAGAGCCCAACAACATAAGTACGAAGAAGGTATATCGAATGAGGATTTCTTCTGGGGGTAGCGAATGTAGATTTCTTCCGAGTTAGCGAAGGCAAGAATTCTTCTGGGTTAGCGAAGGAAGGAATTCTTCTGGGTCAACAAAGGAAGGATTATTCTGGGGTTTGTCTTAGAAGAAGGAAGGAATGAAGGCATCACAAGAAGATCGAAGGAAGAACCTATTAGAGAAGTAATACAAGTCTCTCTTAAGGAGACTAGGGTTTCTGATCTAGAGTAAACCTAAGAGATCGAGATTCTCTAGGTAATCGAGATAGAGATCGAGGTTCTCTAGAGGAGACTAGTGAAAGCCTAGAGATTGAGATTCTCTAGGGGAAGTCGAGAAGGATCAGTGTGGAAGATAGAGACGAAAAGAAAGGGAAGAGGCAGAGCATCAAGGTTAGTGACAAGGTTCTTGGGAGGATTCTAGAGTCAAGGGTCTTTGTCATGGTCTTGGTACTCATCAATTGAAGATCTAGACGAAGAATTTTGATTGGGTTTTCCTCTCAAGAGGTGAAAGGTTTTGGCCTTGGTTGACAAGCCTACATATTGTGTCACTTACTTTTATAGTGCATATTGGTAATTGTCGTGATGAAAAGAACACAATAATAACATAATGAAGAAAAGACTATAAGCTAAGAAGTAAAAGTATATCACAAGCAGTTATCAAGCAGAGAAATCTTTTAACTGTTCATGCCCTAGATCTCTCAACATGGTATCAGAGCTAAGGTGCTAAAGTCAAGAAGGGGAATTCAAGCAAGTAGACACACGAGAATCAAGCTTCGAAGAAGGATCAAAGCAAGTCTAAGAACACCAAGCAAGAAATCAAGATCTTCATCAATACCAAAACCCTAGATGGAAGAAATATACTCTAAGCAAAATTCTTGAAATTATCTTCAAGAAGGAAGCAGGAAGAAAGACCGAAACCCGAGAAGCACTTTTGAGATCATCATACATTGTCAAAGGAGTGGAAGCTCTTCAAATCTAAGGAAGGCTAGATCGAAAGGCAATCTTCTCTTTATTGAAGCAAGGATCTCATTTGGAAGAAGATCATCCTAAAGAAGACAATCTTCCCTTGTCAAAGTAAGAACATTATTAAAGGGATCATCTGAAGCAACAAGTTCGTCATCATTATCAAGTTGAAGATTCTATCTTCACAAGTAAGTACCCTTTTTTTCTTATAAATCTAATATAGTAAAAATGACTTCATGTTTCAAAGAGAACCATAAACTAGTTGGGATATCAAACTTCCTTGTATGGAAAAGAAGGATAGACATAGTCCTCGAGGTAAATGACGTCACTGATCATGTCCATGGAAAGGTCTACAAGCCATCTGAAGAACCGTCATTATCTGAATACATGGAAAGGGATCTAAAGGCTCAATTGATTCTTAAGGAATATATAAAAAATCCTCTCATTTACTATGTAGCCGAGTTGGAGACATCTAAAGAGATATATGATGAGTTGGTAGAACTTTTCTCTGAAAGCACGATAGAAAATACAAAATCACTTAACTATGATCTATATAAATTGAAGGTGTCAAAGGACGAAGGGATATATTCATGCCTTTTAAAAGCATCTCAAATAAAAGGTCAATTGCGAGATCTAGGAGAGATGTTATTTGATAAAGAAATGATCTCTGTTATTCTAAATGCATTGATTGATGAAAACAATAACCTCATATCTACTAAGGAAGAGGAAGCTATCCAATTCATCAAATTATGGTCTCTATGCAAGGTAGAAGGAGAGAGGATGAAGAAAGAAAGTGACAAACGATCAAATAAAATGGATCAATTGGTGACAAAAAGAAAAGGGAAATTTGGAAAGTTTGGTCCTCAAAAGAAAAATAAGTACATGGCTAAGGTAAGATGCTATGGATGCCAGGAACTTGGGCACTATAGAAGAGATTGTCCTAAACATAAGAAGGATAAGAGGGATAGGAAGAAGCCCATATTACTGAGGAAGGGAAAGAACCCGAGACAAAGAAGCTTAAGAAGGAAGAAGCAACATATCTCTACTATGAATGAGATGATCTTATTCACTAGAAGGTACTTCCCACTTGTAATTTGTAGATAGAAAGTAGTAGGATGCATCTGATTAGAAAATAGTATCGCGATAGAAGCATTAGAAGCAAGAGCTCTTGATACGGGAAGCAGAAAGAATGTCTGGAATAAATTCTATTGATTATAAAGAATAAGGGCCCTTGGGAACCTCATTGAAATCTCAAATAATACTTATAGAAAGAAGTAGCGGTCATCATCGACTGGGACCATCATACAATAGTCAATAAGGAAACATATGCTGGGTGAGGATATGAAAAATCCTCAAGTTTCTCCAATGGAACCATCATCAAAGGATTCACTGATTTAGAAAGAAAGCAAGTGTTTCATCAGGAATTCCAACTCATGGGATTCAAGGGATGATGGTATGATGACATAACAATGAAGCAGGGTAAAACTCGTTTGTTCAAAGGAAGCTGCTACAGGAAGTCTTGATGACCCAAAGGAAAGATGAGGTATGTATTCTTACATAGATTATTATGAAAGTCATGTCATATGGTTGCAAATAATATGGATCACTATTTCCATCTTGGAAAACATGATCAAAGAAAAGGGGGATCTCCTCCTCCGAAAGATTGTAGAAAAGCATAAGTCACACTAGATGAAATCAACATAATATGTTCTCACATGAATCATGAGGACGCTGAATTCAGTTAAGGAATTCTAATTGGAAGCTCCTGGGACTGAAGTGTGTGAAAATAAAGGAAGAGATCGTAAAATATGCAACAAAGGTAGAAGGCATTCAACATCCGAGACCAAGAAGAGTTGACTGGAATATCTCCCAAAAAGATATGAAGACTCTGATAAGAGTGAAAAAAAAGATGAAGACCCTTGACAATGGATATCTTTGGGAGATGTGTCAACATGCATGCAAGACGCTGATACCTACATGAAGATGTCATGATAAGAGACCATCACAAAGGCAATTTTGATTTAAGTGTTCATTTTGTATTTTTGAACTAATATTTGGATGGGCTTATGTAGGACTGTCAAAGGGAATATTTGTGGATGACTTCCAGGAAGACCATATAGAAGGATGTAAGATCCTTCCGAAAATATGGCATGAAGAAAGCAACATGACATGAAGCAAAGCTAGATAGAAAAACTGATGAATCACTTTTTGATGAAAGGAATGAGGACATGACTGACTCATGAACGAAAGTGATGGATGGTCTATGCCCTATGAAGAAGTCCCAAAAGATGAAGACTCCATAATGAAGAATAAATTCATGACATCAAAGGAAGGAGTTCTTCAAGCAGTTGGTTGTTCCATGATCTCCACATGAGGAGATGTTGTAGGTACCTAGTTAAGAGGGAGCATGAAAAAAAGTTTATAACTTGGAAGAAACTTGGAAATTCCTAAGCCAAGAGGGAGCTAAGGTACATTCCTTTTGTAGGAATGAATACATTCCTTTATTGGAACATGTGTTAAAATTGGCAACTAGGGCCAAACTCCACATGGGTCATCTCAATTATGACAATAGGGCTAAATTCAAAGCGAAGAAGATTATCAGGGATTCCATTGACAAGCATCCAGTAGCCTATATCTTCGAATTGAAGACCTCCAAGGAGATCTATGACAGGTTGGTCGACATGTTCAAGGTTAGTAATGCTAATCAAATTCTATTTCTCAAGAATAGGTTGAAGGATATTAAGAAGGGAAAGGACAAGGACATTCAATCCTATTTCTTGAGGATTAATGAGATCAAGAATGATCTACTCTCGATTGGAGAAGTCATTCCTGACAAGGAACTTACTCTCACCACCCTTGGAGGACTCCCACCTGAGTAATATGTATTTAGAACCACTATACTCAACAATGATCGAATTCCAGGGTTTGAAGAATTGATGTCAAGATGCATTCAAGAAGAAACAAGAATGGTGGAGCAAGAAATGCCTTCTAATAGAAGCAACCCCACTGCTTTCTCCTCTCATGCCAACAGGAAGAACAATGCAAGCTCAAAGAAGCAAAGTCAAGGAAGACCGAGATTCAAAAATGGAAGGAAGGGAAGATGCTTTGTTTGCATAAGTTTGGCCACTATGCAAGGGAGTGTCTAAATAGAAGGGAAACATCACATGATGATGATCACAATCATTCGAGGGGCAACTTCAACAACATCGATCAAAGGAATGGCAGGTCCAATGGTAAAGGAAAAAGGAATGCGGGACATCAAGGAAATTGTCGACCATCCAAGAAATCAAGGAACTCCAAATATGAAGAATCCAATGTTGTTAACAATAAGAAAAAAGAGTACTATCTTATATCGGCCCTCTCCACTGCCTTTCCTCCGGACACTTTGGGAAATTCGCTGATTGATAGTGGTGCCTCAAGGCACTTCACCGGATACAAGGAGGCCCTCTCTAATCTGATAGAAAAGGAGACAAACTTGGCGATCATCCTTGGAGACGATGCCACCTATCTAGTGAAGGGAGTAGGGAATGTTACTCTTCAATTGAATCAAGGTAACGCTATTCATTTGCAAGAAGTACTATATGTACCCGATCTCAAGAAGAACCTAGTGTCCATTTCAACAATGGAAGACAAAGGATTCAAGGTGGCTTTTATCGATGGAAAGGTATGTGTTTGGAAAATAAATTTTAAAGATGATTTTACTTTTAGGTTTAGGGTTGACACTTTATATCAAGTTGGAGGAAGTCCATTGGGAGCCATGTCTTGTGACACATCTCTACAATCTGAACTATGGAACCGGAGGTTCGCCCATCTTCATTATAAGGCCCTACCCGATGTGAGACAGATGGTGACAGGTATTCCCGAGTTCAAAGTAGAGCATGAAGGTGCATGTCCGGGATGTGCTAAAGGAAACTTACAAGGGGACTGTTCCCCTCAAGTAATAGCAAGACCACAAACATATTGCAATTGATCCACTCCGACATATCTGGTATGATGCCCGTAAACTCTTTGGGAGGATACTTATATTATCTCACCTTTACTGATGATTATTCTCGCAAGACCTGTATCTACTTCTTGAAGAAGAAGGATGAAGTGTTCACCTGGTTCCGACATTTCAAAGCCTTGATCGAAAACCAATTCGAGAAGAAAATCAAAATATTGAGGACTGATAATGGGACCGAGTACGAATCCAACGAATTCCAAGATTATTGCAGAGAAGCTGGCATTAAGAGGGAGACTACAACACCATACACCCCCGAACAAAATGGTGTGGCTAAAAGGAAGAATTGCTCTATTGTAGAAGCTGTTCATGCCATGCTTCATGATTAAGGCCTTCCAAAGTTTCTATGCGCTGAAGCTGCAAACACCGCTGTGTATGTTAAAAACCGATGCTCTCATCAAGCATTGGACTCCAAGAATCCCGAAGAAATGTTCACTGGTAAGAAACCCAATGTCTCTCATTTTAGAATTTTTGGAAGTCCCGTATATTTTCATGTGCCGAAAGAGAAAAGAAGCAAATTGGGTGCATCTGGGAAGAAAGGAATCTTTGTGGACTATAGTGAAAATTCCAAGGGATATAGAATTTATGTGGCTGGTCAAAAGGGAGTTGAGATAATTCATGATATCACCTTTGACAAAGATATGGCCCTTAAGAAGATCAACAACCTTCCTATCCTAAGGAAGGACAAAGAAGTTGACATCGGAAATTAGGGTGAAAAAGAGGACGAAACGATGCTTGATGTTGATGAACCTATGGATCCTATAGATCCTCCTCCTCATGAGCCTTCCTCCTCCAAGAGGAGACCCTCATGGCCTAGGGAGACTCTCGAAGATGCCGAGAGACATATTGTACCAAGGGGGACTTTCCGTGAAAGTAAGAAACCGAACAAGTATCAAGGATACTTGACAGTCATGAGCACTATCATTCAAAATGAGCCTTCATCATTCGAAGAAGCCATGAAGCAACAAGTATGGAAGGATGCTATGACTGAAGAGTACTAGTCAATTATGAAGAATGATCTCTGGGATGTGGTCCCTAGACCCCAAGACAAATCAGTTGTCACCTCCAAGTGGCTCTTCAAAATCAAGCATGGATCTGATGGTAGTGTAAAAAAGTTCAAGGCTCGCTTTGTTGCTCGAGGTTTCTCTCAAAAGGAAGGTGTTAGATTACGATGAGGTATTTGCACTTGTTGCCCGATACACCACCATCCTCTCGATCATAGCCCTTGGTGCCTCACAAGGATAACACCTACATCAGATGGATGTCAAGACCGCTTTCTTGCATGGTTCGGTCAAAGGGGAAGTCTATGTGGAACAACCCGAGGGGTTTGAGGTTCATGATCAAGAATCTCATGTATGCAAGTTGAATAAATCTCTCTATGGATTGAAGCAAGCACCTCGGGATTGGTATGAGAGGATTGATAGATATCTGATGAAGCTGGGATTCACTAGAAGTGAAGCTGATCCGAACTTTTACTTTAAGGTTGAAAATGATAAACCTCTTATTCTGGTACTTTATGTGGATGGCCTCTTTCTGACAGGTGCAGACCCTTTCATGAAGGACCTAGAACCGATGCACTACTTCCTAGGGTTGGAGGTTTTGCAAAATCCAGGGGAAATTTTCCTCTCTCAAGGAAAATATGTTGTGAAGGTATTGGAAAGATTTGGGATGGTGGACTGCAAGCCTGTGACTACTCCGATGGAACCTAACTTTAAGAAGTTATGTGGTAGTGCTGTTGGACTTGAATTGGGAAATACTTCTGAGTATCGTCAACTCATAGGAGAACTAATGTTCTTGGTGAACTCTCGTCTAGACATATGTTTTGCAGTTAACACATTAAGCCAATACATGATTGAGCCTCATCATATAGATTGGATTGCTGTCAAGAATCTTCCGAGATATCTTCAGGGCACAATCACTCATGGACTGAGATACATTGTCGGAAATGTGAGGCTGCATGGTTATTCTGATGCTGATTTGGCTGGCAGTGTGGTGGATCGAAAGAGAACTTCTGGACACTGTTTTTTCTTGGGTTCTGCTTTGATATCCTGGATGAGCAAGAAGCAGAAATTAGTTGCCTTAAGCACCACTGAGGTCGAATACATAATTGCTAGTATGGCCTTCTGTGAAGCTGTTTGGTTGAGGAAGCTCTTCAATGAGCTATTTGGACATGCGCTGGATACCACCGTGATCCTCTACGACAACTAAAGTGGGATCCAATTATTAGAGAATCCCGTGTTTCATGATCGCTCCAAGCATATAGATATCAGGTGCCACTTTATCTAGGATATGAACGAGGAGAAATAAGGCTCCATCACATTGGGACTGATGAGGAGGTCGGAAGGTCAAATTCTTGGCCTTCCTAGAACGACTTGGAGTCGTGGAGAGACCCTCTTATGAGGGTCTTGTATGAGATGGACATTAATATCTTGGAGCTTCAGGGGGCTTGGGGTACTTCTTGGAGCGGTGAGCAACCATAGGGTGAGTGGTTCAGCCTTCCCCTAGTGGTTTGTTGTATACAGGGTGAGTGGTTCAACCTTCCCCTGTGATACCCCTTGGCGACACGTAGGTAGAATGAGTGGATCATCCTTCTCCTGCTGAGACATCCTACCCATGCAGTCTGGGACTCATGGGAAGTACCTCTCATATGGCCAATAAGTAGGGAAATGAGGATAGGGACCATAGTACTACCGATGGATGCATCGTGTACTACCATACTCCCTATACTAGGATCATCGATATTGATCTGGGATCAATGGGAACTGACTTCGGGTCAGTAAGAGTGGTATGAGACAGTCTATTTTGATTGGAACTGACTTCGGGTCAGTAAGAGTGGTATGAGACACTCTCTTTTGATTGGGACTGACTTCGGCTCAGTAGAGAATGGTATGATACATTCTCGATCACTTCTTCTTCTTCATTGTTCAACAAAACATAGTAGAGCAGTGCATGGATGGTAGAGATAATACAGATTGGCAGATGGATTAGCAGATGGAGTTCTCCCTAGTTGAGAGGGAGTGTTAAAATTGGCTACTAGGGCCAAACTCCACATGGGTCATCTCATTTATGACAACTGATATTTTTCTTGAATTCCTCTCTCTGAGAGGTGTAGGATTGATCTAAAGATCATCCCATTTTGACATGTACAAATGAAGTTATGAATTTATTTATATTATGGACAAATTATCAAGGTCAACCAGCGAGCAAAATAGGCACACAAGCCCCCAATTCATCCTCAAAATTGCATATTAAAAGGAGACCTCAAGTCATTTTAACCATCATCTCATTCATCTTTCTCTCTCATCTTGATTGGGTATGGATTTCTGGGCCTCTCTCTCTCCACATGTTTGAAATTCCAGGAGGTTGACTTTGACCATCGTTGACCCTGTTTGACTTCAGTTTTGTGAGGGAGAATCTCTGTCTAAGAAGGCCGCAATTATGGGCATGAAAATCGAGGAGTTTTGACCATCGTTGACTGTGGTTAGCGTTGGTCGCAGGTTGACTGTTTGACCAAACTTTGACTAGGCAGAATTCAATGGTTTTTGGGCTATTTTGAGGGCTGATTCATCTTGCTGTTTGGAGGCCGAAGTTGACCAATTCGTTGAGGGTCAAATCTGCCCTGTTGACCAAAATTGACTTTTCTCGATAGGGCTCTTTTACTGTTGTCATAAATGATCAGATTTGTAAATTATACTATCTCTCTCTCTCTCTGCTTAACTATTGAAGACTATAAGAAGAAGTGATCAAGGGTTTATGCACATTGGGGTTTGTCCCTGGCTGGTGCCACATCTTGTGTCCTCTTGTCTTGGCTTGTTTTCTACTGTTTATGTTTATGTTCTATCTGCATTTTACTATCATGTTGATGTGATTTCTAAATTAGATATTGATATTGGGCTAATTAAAAATTGAAGTAAAATTGCTCTAAAACATAGAACATACCATTGTTGCCTAAAATTAACAATATGTCCTCCCTATCTTAAAGGGAGAGATAGACATGTCATTCTAGTCTTCACCTGGGAAGACAGAATGGAGGATTGGGTAATTATTTGGCATTCGATACTCTTTGAGGATGAGATGAGGCATCCAAGAGAATAGTAGTCGCGGAGGATCAATATTCTTTGAGGGTTGGGGAGTCCAAGATAAGAATAGTTCTCATGGAACACACCCTAAGTACCCGGGTAGGGGATGTTCCGAGAGAGACAATGATGAGAGTGTCTATAAATCATTGGTCTTGCCAGCGTTGAACTTAGATTTTGTGGAGAGATAGATATGTTAGTCAAGGCCTTTCTATGTGACAATGTTGGTTGATATGATGCTATACAAATGAGCTACCGATCCAAAATTCTTATGATAAATTCTTCAGATTGAGAATGTTCGAGCACCATTATGAATACCTCCCTAGTTAAGAGGGAGTGTTTAAAAGTGTAACTATGTTCGGTCTTCATAATGACATGTAATTATGATTTTATGTAATGAGATGTAAAGAAGAAAAGCAAAATTATTGTATTGCTTGCTTCATGGGTTTCATGAGCAAGAGATTTTATTTTTGAGTCAAGACTTCCATTGAGTCTTTAGGAATTATTTTTCATCTAGTCATAAAATATTAGTCATTGTCATGTAATGAAGTCATGTTACACCTTGTAAAAGGTCAAACTCGTCTATGTAAAATATCCTCCAAGACCTTGTCACTTATCCTCTTCAAGTTGGCCTACAACAATGGAAGAACTTGCTAGAAGAAGTCGGCCTCACTACCTGTCATCATGTCGGCCTAAGGGTCATGAGTTGATGTGTATAAGTAGCCTCACTTGGCCTCAATTAAAGGTAAGAAACTTGACTAACATCCGATAAAGAATAAGTGCGAAGTAGAGTCCAACAATAGAAGTACAAAGAAGGTAGAGCGAAGGAGAATTTCTTCTAGGGATAGTGAAGGTAGATTTCTTTTGGGTTAGTGAAGGAAGGAATTCTTATGGTTTAGCGAAGGAAGGAATTCTTTTGGGTTAGCGAAGGAAGGATTAAACTAGGGTTTGTCTTGGAAGAAGGAAGAAACGAAGGCATCACAAGAAGATTTAAGGAAAAAACTATTAGAGAAGCAATACATGTCTCTCTTAAGGAGACTACGGTTTATGATCTAGAGTAAACCTAAGAGACTGAGATTCTCTAGAGGAGACCAGTGAAAGCCTATATATCGAGATTCTCTAGGGGAATTCGAGAAGGAGCAGTGTGGAAGATAGAGACCGATTTTATCTAGAAGAAGCCGGGGAGAGCAGTTCGAGTTCAAGAAGAAAGTCGAGAAAGGGAAAAGGCAGAGCATCAAAGTCAGTGACAAGGTTCTTGGGAGGATTCCAGAGTCAAGGGTCTTTGTCATGGTTTTAGTACTCATCAATTGAAGATATAGAAGAATAACTTTGATTGGGTTTTCCTCTCAAGAGGTGAGAGGTTTTGGCACTGGCTGACAAGCCTACATACTATGTCACTTGTCTTTTATTGTGCATATTGGTAATTGTTTTGATGAAAATAACACAATAATAACATAACGAAGAAAATACTATAAGCTAAGATGTAAAAGTATATCACAACCAATTATCAATCAGAAAAATCTTTTAACTATTCATACCCTAGATTTCTCAACATGTTAAAAGGTTCACCTCTACTTAGAAGAAGCATCACATAGATAATCTACATTCCACCTAGTATGGGATCCACAGTTTAGAAGGATGAAGGTATGTCGATAGATAAGTGCAGCATGACAATTTAGTTGAAGCATTTTCATCTTCAAGCAAGGAAAGGGAAGTTACTGAAGGAAGCCTAGATGATTACATGAAGGAAGAGGTATGCATATATTGATAGATGGATAAAGCCATGTCATCACTTAATCACATATAGAATGGTTAGAATGCTCTATCTCATGAGCATGATTGAAGAAGGGACTCTTCCTTATGAATGATACATAAAGGCATAAATACAATATGCCTTGAAATCTTCTATATGATGACATGACATAATCAACATCACGTGACCTCATGAAAAATATGAGGTGGTTGGAAACCATTGTTCATATGATGAAGGAACTATGTATTAAGAACCCGATGAAGCAGTATAAGAAGCAACTGAAAGAAGAGTTTGTAAAGATGAACCTGTAGCCATTTGAGATGAGATGAGTAATCAACACCTGATAACAATTAGAAGGATTAGTTATGACATCTCCATGGAGAAGGTATGAAGACCATGATATGTATGAAGGAGAAGGAGAACCTTGGCAGTAAATATCTTGGAGATGGATATGTACAACATGCAGGATGTTGATGTTGCATTGCTGATATTATGACGAAATGCCATCATTAAGTGGTAATTTTGATTTAGTGATTCACTTTTGATTTTGAAAGCAAGCATTTGGTTGGGTTGGAACAAGGCTATCGGAAGAGGGTTGTAGAAATTCACTTACAACTAGTACACATAGACTTGGATGGAAAACCCTGGAAGGAACATGATTTGGAAAAAGGTAGTAGTATGAAGGATAGATGGATGATGACGAATAAGTTAACTTCTCGATGAAGAGAAAGATGACATGACTATTGGTTCAAAACTATGTTTCGTTGAAGGGATGTGATGTAGAAGATGGCTGAAGCCCTATAAAGAAGTTATGAAGAAAATGGCTCCATGATGAAGAAGTTGAAGTTCATCCATGACATGATAATGCAGAAAGGAGGAGCCCTACAAGCAGTTGATAGTACCATGATCTCCACCAAAGAGCAGATAGATTTTTTTGGAAACAAGTCCCTAGTTAAGAGGGAGCTTGTATATATTCCTTTCATGTGTAAAGGAATGAATAGATCCTCCCTAGTTGAGAGGGAAAGATAGACACATCATTGTTGTCTTCACATTATGAAGAAAGAATGGAGGATTGGGTAAGCATCTGACACTGATACTGATACTCTTTGAGGATGAGGTAGAGCATCCAATAGGCAAGAGTAGTCGAAGAGGGGATTCCATGAGGATGTGTTAATCCAAGATGGGAATGGTCCTAAAAGGAAATACCTTGTGAACATATGGATGAGGTATGTTCCTTGAAAGATAATGATGAAGGTGTCTATAAATCATTTGTCTCGCTAACATTGTGCTCTAATCTAGTGGAGAGATGGAGCTCTTAATCAAGGGCTTGCTATATGACAATGCTGGTTGATATGATGAGATGCACTGATATAATATGAAAATATAGCTTATGAGATGACTTACCAATCCGACTCTTCTTATGAGAATTCTTTAGTATGAGAATGTCCATGTACCATGTATGTATTATGAATACCTCCATAGTTAAGAGGGAGTGTTGAAATATGTAACTAGGTTAAGTTTTCATAATGTCTTATGTAACTTTGATTTTATGTATTTGATGCAAAAGAGAAAAAGAAAATTATTATTAATATTTTTATAGCACGGGTTTCATGCTCAAATCCAATTTGTTCTAGGTCAAAGCACCCATTATGTGCTTCTGGGATTTGTCATAGAGTTGAAGAGTAAAAAAGAGTCATTGTAATATGTAATAGACCCTATTGGGCATCTTGTATCAAGTTAAAAGAATTTATTGTGAGTCAAAAGAGTAAAAAGTCTCCCTTCAAGACCAAGTCAGTCTACAAAAGAAGAAGTCGACCTACAGAAGACAAGTTGGCCCTATCTATGGCTATTCAACCTCCCTAGAAGCCTATATATAAGAGGAATTTGACCTCATTTGAAAAGAAAACCAATCAAGTTCGATATAAAGAAGGAAGAAGTCAAAAGTACAAGCGAAGGTCAAAGGATAAACAAGAAGACAACAAGAGAAGCTGAAATTTGAAATTTTGCACTCATTTCTCTCATACGTGTGAAGGGGAGACTAGGGTTTTTGCAACATCAAGGGCGAAATTTCAGATCTCTAAGGAAGGCCGAAATTTTCGATCAAAGAGAAATATACATCACCCATTTGTTTAAGTAAGAAGAAGAAAGAAGGTTAAAACTAGCCCTCTCCTGTACACACGAAGCTGCAACTACTGTAGGAGGGGTCGAAAATTGCAGACCTGCAGTGAAGGCAAAAATTGTTGTTGGGGTCGAAGTTGCTGGAAGGTCAAAGTTTGTTGCTCAAAGTTGTGCAAGGAAATCTCATCAAGAAGGAAGGTTGACTTGGTCTTGGAGGGGTCTTGGTCTTTGGTCTAAGTGTCTTGGAATTCGTCATTTGAAGATTTTATAAGAAGAGAATAATTCTTGTGGGTTTTCCTCTCTAGGAGAGGTTTTGGCCATGGCTAGAAACCTATATCTTGTGTCCATTTGTGTTATTGATCTTCATAGTTTGGTAGCTGTTTGATGATAAGAACACTATAATAATCAAAATAAGAATAAGCTAATTATAAATACTACAAGTTGAATTAAAGAACATCACAAGCAATTATCAAAGTAAAGAGAAATCACCCTAATCTAGCTACCCTAGATTTCTCAACACTTGTGAGGGGAGAAATTAAATGTAAGGCCTACATATTTAGAGTTTCCCTGTAGGCCTTTGAGAGAATAATTTTACATAAAATATTGTAGAAAGATTCCAACAATAATTAATCATTTAGTCATGGCATAATAGAAAGCCTACTTTATAAGGTAAAACATGGAAAATATTAATGATAAGGCAATAAAATTACAAAATTCTCCTTAAAAGGTAGTTCTTTCAATCCCAAAATAATATTTCCATGCAAAGATCACATCCAAAAGAAAGTCATGCTAACATATATTACATCTTTCCCATAATAGTGAAAAAACCTAGCTCACACTGTCCTAGAGAGGAAAATAATATAATGTGTGATGATGATATGATGAAAGGAGGGGAGTTTCTATTTATACGAGACTCATCCCACTCATTCCTACAAGAATACAACTAAAATATCCCTAATTACAAGTGTTCCATAAGATAAATGTTACGAATCAACCACATAGCTTAAAAACTTAACAAAGATGCCAAAACGACCCACATGTGTGGGAGAAAAACCTCCTCAATGATGGGGTTATCTTTCAAATGAGCTTTACATGCCTCAAATAAGTGTCATATGGGCTAATGAGTGCTCCATACTCCAAGGAGTAGCTCCCAAATCATGGACATGCCTCCAAAACATCTCCATACTAAGACATCATATCCATGTTGCTCAACATCACCCTCCAAAGGGCAATGAGGGGTGATGTGGCACTCTCACGCTCAAGCATTGGGGCTCAAAATTGGTGTGTAAGCTTTCTATTGTCATCACAAGGATGGCCATCATCGTTCGGGCTTCAGAACAAGTAATACCCATCTTGGGTCCACTGGGCACATCATCAATATATCCAACACCAAGCTTTATGGGCTCAACGTTTCAATGTCTGGGGGTACCTCAAAGTGTCAAACATCAGGTGGGGTCATCAAGTAGTCCAATGATTTACTATGGATAAGCAACACTACATCAACAAATATCATATTCTCTTTTCGGAATGGGTAAAACAAACTTTGCAATATTGTCGAGAAAGTAGGGCAATCGTTTCAAGAGGTCTATGATATTGTGATGAAACCACCCAACAAAACCCTTTCAATGTCAAGTGAAAATTAACAATCAGTAGGTATAATAACCATATATGCATCATAGTGGACCATAACTAATGCTGGGGGCACAAATGTACTTCACATTAGGTTACCTTCAAATATCTAACTAGATTGAGTCGTGTAAAAAAATACTGATGGCATTGTTGTCATTGATGGAAAAAGCGTAGCAAAGGAGAGACAAAGGAACAACACAGAAGCAACAACAGGGCAAAGTAGCAGGAAAGAAGCAACAAGGAAAGGATGTTGCAAGAGACTGTTGGCAAAGGAACAACAAGAGAAAGCAAGGTATTGACAAAGGAACAATGTTTGCAACAAGGCATGTTTGATATGCAGGAACATGAGCAAGGGTGATGGTAAAGGACATCAAATTAAAATGACATATGTTTTTGAGTATGTGGCTTCAGGATGATATTGATGTTTGTTATGATTTGATGCATTGTACTTGGTTCCATGAGAAATGTTTGCAGAAATGTTGCAAAGATCAACTTTGGAGAGATGATGTCACGGAGATGCAAGGCAAGACAAAAACATGATTATTGTTGTGATGCAAGGCAAAGCAAAGACTCTATGAGAGCAAAAACAAGAATCCATGACAGACAAGGCAAGACTCAAGGTTGTTGAGGCGATGGCATGAAGAAGTTGTGATGCAAGAGGTTGCAGAACATAAATATGATGTTGGAGAGTGATGTATTGCTCTCATATGTTGCTTGCATATTGCTTACATGAGAGAGTGAATGTTTTACATATATGTTATGATGTTATAATGTATTATTTACTTGCCTGGTCTTGGTATTATGTTGGTGTATTTAATCATTATAGGTGGCTAATAAAATAATATTTGGATCTCTTAATTGTGTTTTAATATTCAAAATATGAAGAGATTGGAAACAAATTAGTCGAATGCAAAGATGAAAGACTGTTCATCATATTCAAGTTTGGAATACCAACAACCATGAAAGTCTGCTTATAAAAGTTGTGTGAGGTTAGAGAGCTAAAGGGTTAGAGAGTGAGAGAATGTGAGAGATGATTGAGGTGTTCTTCATTAATTACTTGGCACATATATATATAGGGTTGATGTGAAACATATTTGAGGAGAAGAAGAAACATGAGCAAAGATGTAGGTATGGAGATTTATAGACTAGGTAACCAACACATTGTTGTTTCTTGTTTGTATCAGGGGATTGTATTCTCCTTTTAAGTTGTAGCTTGATAAATAACAAGTTGGAGCCTGTTGAGGTAGGAGCCTCCTGTGGGTTTTAGCCTACAAAAATCTTATGGGAGTTGGACTTCCTTGCATGTTATAAATTGCAGAAAAATTGTAGTAGCCTCATATAGGTTGGAGTCTACAAAAAATCAGATGTACTAAGGGAGTAGGAGCTTTCCTTTGCATTACAACAATAACAAAGTTGTGGCTTTCTACCTTTATGAGTTTCCACTTATATTTGGTGTTTGTATGCAATGTTTTTGTGTGTTGATTTTATGTTGTGGTCTCCATGGTTACACACTGTTTGTATTTTAAATATGTTGTTCATATGGTGTATGTTTCTCATTTAACAATTTAGTTAATTAGTTAAAAGAAAGGAAATTTAATGTCCAAGAATGAACTAAACTGATTCACCCCCCTCCCAATTTAGTTAAGTTTTCATCAATTGATTTCAGAGGTGGTTCCTTCTGTGTAAGTCTAACAACAACTTGAAGGTAGATCTGATTGAGCCATGGATTATCAAAGTGTACCTATGCTTATACAACAAAATTTCATGAATGAAGATATAAGGTTAAAACAAAATTGATAGCTATGGACCTGGTGTATGGAAGTTTGTATGTGATGGATACAATAAAGATGATTCCCCCTCTATTCAATAACAACAGTGGAATGCTCAGTAAAAACGTGTAATGTATAATAATCTTCACAATAAGGATCTTGAGACAATGATAGATTTAAATTCTGTAAAAGAAATTTGGGAAATGTTACAACTCATGCATGAAGGAGAGACTAGTATCAACAATACAGAAAAAGAAAAGAGAAAAAGGAAGAAGAAAAAACCTTATCAAAAGGAAACTGTTCAGTTAAGTGAAAGCTCCGTGTTGACACCTAATCATAGGGATTGGGTGACAATTGTAAATAAATAATAGAGAAAATGGAGAGTCATCGGGAGATGAAACTCAACAGTGACTCCCTCATGTATATAATAATGAACAACCTAAATGAATAATATAATCTCATTTGAGGAGTTACCTCCTGGCCTGACATAGTATTAGAGCCAGTTCTAATTTTAGCTTTCCTCCCTTTGTAACTCCCTCACGTTCTGCCTATTTTTGCAGAACTGTCACCTTCTCCGCATCCTGTACACCCGCGTTGGTGATTTTTGTGTCTTATCCCTACAAGATTTTGTGTGCTGAAGGGTTGATTTGTTGCATTAAAGCATTGCTTTGCCTATTGTGAAGACTGGAGCCAGTTGCTGTGTGGAATGGTCATGTGATGCCAGGAAGTGCTGCGTACTGTGTGCTGGAAGGGTGGCGCAGATGGAAGCGTGGTGTTATGGCCAACACTGTGATTGCAACTGCATTTGAGTCTATTATTCCCTGGAGCGTGGTGCTGGACTGAGTACGCTCTGAGTTTGGTAGAAGACCAAATGACCCTCCATTATATCAATATTTGGAGACTGCTGGAAAACGCTGCATACTGCTAGTACAAATTATTTATATGCATTGAATGATTGTGTTGCTGGTCTGATATCAAAACGCTGCATACATTGGTCTAATATCAAAACACTGTATACGCTGATATTTCAATATGAATATTTTGAAAGTCTGCATATAAATCCCTGTTCCTTAGCTCCACTCCCATAGCTCTGGTTGTCACAACGTCGAAGACTGTTGGGGTATTTTTCAAACTGGTTGCAAATTCACTGCTACAGTTCCGCAGACAAAAGTTCGAGGTATGGTGAATGTATATGGTGTGAAGCGCATTCAACTCCTTTGAAAATGGTGGTAGTATTAAAATTCGTTGAGATTTTTGAATGGTGATAATAGAATGAGAATTTTGGATGGTATTTTTTTCGGATATATATTATATGGTTTATATGTTGAAACCATCATATAATATATTTGTGAGTGGAGGAATATATGCTACATTAAAAGTATTAATATAGTGAATTCTTTTCCACCTAAACAGAAGATATCCAGAAAGGTTGTGTTTGTTTTGGAAATCAAAAGCATATATTTTTTTGGGAATGCATTCACTAATATCTATTGTTGGAGTAGTTCTCTCTAGGAAAGAGAACTATCTAGAATGGTCAAGGAAAATTAAACACACTCTCATTTTTAATGAGCTATGGAAAGGAGTGTGTGTTGGAGACAGAGACAAAGAACCATAACAACCTACCTCATACAAGGAATTCGCCATTTGGGAAAATAAGAACAACAAGGGTTATGCATTGATTGTAGCATCAATAAATGAAGAGGTAGGTCGCCATATTTCACCATTTTCAAATGCTTTTGAAGCCTTACAAAAACTGAAGGAACTCTATGATTCACACTCTGCACTTGAAGTTGTTCAACTCATGATTAAATTGTTCAGCCTTGAATTAAAAAATGATGATCCTCTTGCTCTTGCATCAAAAGTAAAATCTATTATGCATGATATCAAAGTCACTAATGTTGAACTAGACATTCCTTTGATAACTTTTCTCAAGGAACTTTATCCCACTTACTCAAATTATCTTGAGTCATTGCAAGCAAATGGAAACCTCAAAGATATTACCTTTGACTCCCTTGTGAAAAAAATTGCTGAAAGAGAGAAAGTTTTTGGGAAGAAGACAACTCAGTCTTCTGAAGAGGCTGTGTGTCTTGCATATAGAGAGAAGAATCTTGCTCAAGATTCTTCCAAAGGAAGAGGTGGTCAAAGAGGAAGAGGAAGAGGAAGAAGAAATTTCAGAGGCAGGGGGGGCAGACACTCTCAAGGAGAAAAGTCAGATTTACATTGCATACATTGCAAAAGAGATGGATCACATGATGCATCCACATGCAAGTTGCCTTGGGACAAAATTGAGCAGGAAAGAAACCAACCCAAAGGTAAAACTAATGACAAAGAGAAAGGTAAAGCACCTGAATCCGCTCACTATGTTGTGGCACACTGTAATATTGGAGTAAATGAAGACTTATTTAATGCTTCACTTGCTTCTTGGAAAAATGATTGGTTGCTTGATTCAGGAGCAACTTGCCACATGACTTTTAGAAGAGATTTTTTTGAAGAATTTACTGACAATGTTGATGGAGCAGTATACTTTGCAGACAAATCAAAACTCAAGCCATCAGGGCTTGGCACAATCAGGCTTAAATTTCCTGGTCTTCTAGACTTTCTTCTGCATCATGTTTTATATCTCCCACAACTGAGGAGAAACTTGTTGTCCTTGGTCCACATCCGCCAGCAAGGACACTCCATTCACATGTTTGATGGCAAGGTTGAGGTAAGAAAAGCATCAGACCACTCACTTGTCATGACAGGGATAGAAGAAGAAAGGCTTCTCAAGTTGTAGGGTACCTCTTCTCGTGCACAAAATTTCTCATACAATTCTCATTATGATGAAGGTACATTTCCATCAACTTTATTATGGAATGCTAGATTTGGACACTTGAACTATGACAACCTCCGCTTGTTGAAGAATAATGGTGTTACTGGTTTGCCTACAATTCCTAGGAAACTTAAGCAATGTGATGCTTGCATTCTGGGAAAGCATAGCAAACATTCTTTTCATGATTCACATTCTAGAGCACATAGAAAACTTGAACTCATTCATTCAGATTTACGTGGTCCAATTCCCGTTCCTTCTGCAAATGGAAATAAATATATGATGACATTTATTGATGACTACACCAGAATGTGTTGGGTTTATTTATTGAAGAACAAATCTGATGCTTTTCAAACATTCAAGAACTTTCATACATGGATTGAAAATGATGCACAATCTCATATTGGCTCTATTCGCACTGATAATGGAAAAGAATACACTTCAAATGAATTTGAAAACTATCTTCGCCAACATGGGATCAAACATCAAACAATTGTGCCTTATAATCCCCAACATAACGGAGTAGCTGAAAGAATGAATAGGACAATCTTAAATATGGTGTGCTCCATGATGTTTTTCAAAAATGTAAAATTGATGTTTTGTGCTGATCCAGTTCTGTGTGCTGTATATGTAAAGAATATATGTCCATCTAATGCTATTAGAAACAAGACTCTTTATGAAATGTGGTATGGACACATTCCTTCGGTAAAGCATTTCAGGGTCTTTGGTTCCACATGTTATGTCTTGATACCAAAGGTACATAGAAATAAACTTGGTGCAAGAAGTCATAAGTGTATCTTCTTGGGGTATTCAAACACCTCCAAAGCATACCGTCTCTATGATGAAGTCAATAAAAAGTTTGTTGTATCTAGAGATGTAATCTTCTTGAATCATCCAAAACTGACAATGTTATTGAGCGGCAACTTGATCGCTTGGATAGATTCACAAATGCAAAATCATTTCAAGAATTTGATAATCAAATTCCACATCTTGAAGGGGGGATTCCTATACTATATCAACCCGTGGAATCTTCTTTTGAAGCACTCTCTCTCCCCCGCATGAAACTCCAACAATAGATGATACTTTGAGTGATGTGATTGACAGAATTGGGAGACTCAATCTTGATTCAGTCCCAACTCAATCAATTGAAAAGCCTGGACCATCTCAGAAAGGTCCCCCAAAGTGGCTGACAAAGACACTTGAAAGTGTTCATCCTGATGAGGTTGGAAAGACATGAACTAGAAATTCAACCCGAAAAAATGGAGGTGATGTAGATGACTCTGATTCACCTGTTGATATGGATGTTTCTTATGATTGTGAATTGAATTCTTCTACAGATTTTGAACCAACTTCCTTCAAAGAAGTTGCTTCTCATGATGAATGGAAAGAAGCAATGCAAAAGGAGTATGATGCCTTGATAAAGAATGGCACTTGGAAGCTGGTTGATCCTCCATTGGGAACCAACCCAATTGGCTGCAAGTAGCTCTACAAGAACAAGTATAACGCTGATGGCTCACTTGACAAACACAAAGCCAGGCTTGTGGCAAAAGGTTTTGCATAGAAGGAAGGGGTCGATTATGAGGACACTTTCCCCCCCACAGCAAAATGGGCTACCATCCGGACACTCTTTTCCCTAGCAGCTCAAAATGGTTGGAAAGTCCATCAAATGGATGTAAAAACTGCTTTCTTGAATGGAGATCTAAAAGAGAATATTTTTATGTCCCAGGTTGAAGGATTTGCTGTGAAAGGACATGAACATAAAGTATGCAAACTTGTGAAATCCTTGTATGGCCTCAAACAAGCACCGTGAGCCTGGTATGAAAAACTAACTGAGCATCTTTTGAAACTCAATTTCAAACATTATGATCTTGATGATGCAACTTTGTTTGTCAAGAAAGTTGGCAAAACAGTTGTATATCTTGTGGTATATGTAGATGATCTTTTGATGACAGGGAACAATGAGAGCTACATTGCATCCATAAAAAAAGAATTGAGGAAAGGTTTTTAAATCACTGATTTGGGCTATGTTCATTACTATCTTGGTATTGAAGTAACTCAACATTCGAAGTCCATATTCCTTTCTCAAAATAAGTACATTGGAGATCTGTTGAATAGGTTTGGCATGGCTAAATGCAATCCTCTGACTACTCCTATGGAACAAAACTTAAAGCTCACATCCATTGAAGGAAAAGAATTTGAGGATGCAACAAAGTATAGACAACTTGTAGGAAGTCTCAACTACCTGACTACTACCATACAAGACATTTCGTTTGCTGTTGGAATCCTCTCCAAGTTTATGCAAAAGCCTTGTGAGGGACATTGGTCTGTTGCAAAAAGAGTTCTAAAGTACTTGAAGGGAACTGAAGACTTTGGACGCAAGTATACACAGGTGGGCGATTTTAGCTTGATTGGATACTCTGATTCAGACTTCGATGGAGACAAAGAAACTGGGGTATCTACTTCTGGTTATGCTATGAGTCTTGGATCAGGAGCTGCCTCCTGGAGATCACACAAACAATCAGTGCCAACATATTCCACAACAGAGGCAGAATATGTGGCAGCAACCGAGGCAACAAAAGAATTTGTGTGGCTCAGGAAAATTCTGGAAGATTTGCAGGTAAAACAAGTACATGCGACTCCACTCATGATTGACAATACCTCGGTAATAAAGTTGGCCAAGAACCCAAAGTTCCATGATCGAACAAAGCACATCAATACAAAATATAATCTGATTCGACATCACGTTGAGGCCAAAACAATCCATCTTCGCCATTGTTCCACTAATGAACAGATTGCAGAGATCTTCACTAAAGCACTTGGAAGAGAAAAGCTTGAAAGATTCAGAACGATGCTTGGACTCACCAACATCCCTTTAGATTAAGGGGGGGAATGTTGACGCCTAATCATAGGGATTGGGTGAACAATTGTAAATAATGTAAATAAATAATAGAGAAAATGGAGAGTCATTGGGAGATGAAACTCAACAGTCACTACCTCATGTATATAATAATGAACAACCTAAATGAATAATATAATCTCATTTGAGGAGTTACTTCCTGGCCTGACACTCTGCATGGCTGAATGTACCTGGCTCTCATGAAGAAAAGACAAATGAACATCAAGCTAGACTTGACTTAGCATTGGCATAAACAAATAATTTGAAGAATGAAAATAAATATTTGAAGAAACTGGTGTAGATATTTGATGAAAGAGAACATGGGTACATGAAATAAATTGTTAGTCTGAGAACACAACTTGAAGAAACAAGGAGAATAGAAGAGGTGATGAACATCCAAGTGAAGGATATAAACCTACCATATCAAAGATTAGAGGCGACGATTGATTCAATTAGAAGTGAAATAGATGAAAAGAATAGACTTTGTAAAAAGTTAGAAGAGGATATTACCTCCATGAAAAACTAAGAAAAGACAACCATTAATGATGATAAAGAAACATAAAAAAGACCTACAGAAGAAGAAGTAAACAAAAATAAGCAGCAACATTAAGAGCCAAAGAATGAGATGAACAAATGGTCCTTTGCAAAAAGGCCAATTGCTCTCGGAGATGAATTGAGATAATTTGTAAGATCACAAAGGATATTCTTCGCTCCCTTGAAAGATATCAAGTGTTTTTCCTCCCATGAACTTGGACATGTTGCATCACAATGTAAGACAAAGCAAATCAAATTTAATCAATAGAAGATGCAGCAAACAAGAAGGCTCCCTTAAGAAAACAAGTAAATAAGACAATCATTTATCAGGTACAAAATTCACTTTTATGGTTACTGCTAGTTATGTAATGGATTTGGACAGAAAGCTATCGAATGCAAACTGTATGCAACGAAAAATATGGGCACGGAAAATACACACTTTCTCCATTTCTTGTCCACACAAGATGTTATGTGTGTGATAACTTTGGCCACAAAGCTAAAGATTGCAAGTTTCCATATACTCTAAAGGACTCTAGACAAAAGATGGAGGCAAACCCAAGCACACCAAACAATGAGTCAAAAGGAAATGCAAACAATAAAATACAATCTACTAAAGTATAGAAGTGGAAGAAAAATGAGCACCCTATGACTTCAATGACAAAGTGAAGTCAACATAGTCTTAGGGGGAGGTGCTCATGAAAGTAAAGAAGTAGTATCTTAGGGGGAAAGAAACTCCAACAATTTCTTGACAATATAATATATATGTTGCAAGTGTCTTTGCAATAAAACCTTGATGAAAAGGCTGACTATGTTCTATTGCAATTTCAAAAGGAGAGGTGTTTGCATGACCTTGTTGAGAAGCATTCAGAATATATCAGCTATCCTATATTTTTCTTGACTTAGAAGGAACATAAATGAATTATATCTTAAGAGAGAAAATGCTTGTATTCAGTAAAATAAGGTACTCGTTGTGTTTAGAGGAGAAAGATTTGCAAAGGTTCAAAAAATACCAAGACAAAAATAAGAAAGATGCCTAGAGTGACAAAAATAAGAAAGATGCCTAGAGTTGAACTTGAGTCATCATCTTTCCAAGCAAGAATGTCAAATCAAATCTACTATAACAAAAATCTATTGTGAAAGGATAATTAAATTAAAAAAATGAAGAAGAAGAAGAAGGAAAAAAAAGAAAGCAAATGGGTATCTGAGAAAGTTTTTGTCTTAAGATCAGTTTCACCATCTAAACCAAACATTGCTTACAAAGAGAAATTTAGCCATGGACCAACTAAGCATAATGAAAATGATATACAAAATGGCAGTCAAGAATACTAAATCAAAATTTCAAGTCTTATCAACAAGTGGAAACAAGGTGGGTTCAAAATCAAGCAAACTACATCCCAGAAAGAGAAATATGTATGAAAACCCTTGCACTTTTCTTTGCTACAAATAGATCAAATTATACTGATGTGGAGCCTTTAGTAAGGAATAACATGGGAAATAAAATGTATAAGGAAGGATTTTAGAAAGTTCTGAGATATACAACAATTCATTAAATTGTCTCAACAAATAAGAGCAAACATGTCATTGTATGGGAGATAAATTAAAAGCAAGGTGCATATTCAAATGCACAACTCCCCTAGAACACATGATTATCAGAATGAACTATATGAGGGTGATGGCACATTCATGGAAATGGATAAGATTTTTGCATCAATATATGATCTATTTCCAAATACATGAAAAGTTGTATAGGTAGAAGAGCATATTATGACAGTAACACTGCTACACATGAGGAAGTGAGATGCAACTATAGGAAGGAGTTGGATGAAGGTGGCAAATATCAAAACACAAGGTCTCATGGATACACCTAAGCGAGGAGAGCTGTTGAATGAATGCAACTAAAGCCAAACAAGTGAGAAAAGACTCTAGAGATCAAAATTGAAACTCGTGAAAGATGAAGCCAATATTGATTGAGAATTCGAAGTGTAACGCCCACATAACCATGTCGTCAAAGAGAAATTGGTGGCAACATATGTTACAATTAATCTGGACAGGTAATACAATGCGTTACCTGGACAGATGCACAGATACCGGTGCAGAGAAATCTCAAGGTGGTTCTATGCGTTGTTGCTGGATTACCTGGCATTGATATTATTGGACTGGAGCGTTATATGATGTTGGCAACGAATATACTGGCAACGTTATATGACAACGTGCATTATTATGATATCTATGCAACAATTACTTGACAGTGTTAAAACAGTACAAACGTTAATTATAGCTGCTCGAACAGTGTCAGAGTTAATACATTTGAGAAGCTTTAAAACAATGAAGTGTTAATACATTTTCCAGCATTCATTATTACCAATAGTATACATACTGGTGGCATATTCTCATTACCAAGTGTTCATTGCCAGCATTAATATATTCGAGCAACGTTTAATGTAGTGGCAATCGCACATTCTATTACATCATTGATATATATTGCATGTTGATATACATCATGGTGGCAAAATTCTTATTACCAAGCGTTCATTGCCAACATTAATTTATTAGCAACGTTGAATTGTGTTGAGTTGATTGGCAGCGTTGATATTTTTTTTTCTTTCGTTATATTTGGTTTTGTGCCCTAATAGAACCTGTTCGTGCTGCAAATCAACCTACAGAGTCATGTTAGAAATTATAAAGAAGGTTTGAATCGTAACGTTAAGGTGCCAGAGGGACAAATCATGCCACCACACAAAGGGACAAGTCTTGCAAAATGCGCGTTGGTTTTGCAGCGATAGCCATGAATTCAGATTCCAGTGACAACACCATGCAAATGAAGTTTGTTTATGATCAAATATGGAGCCGAAGGAGAAGTGTAGGTAGTTCGACACCAACTCATGTTCTCATAGTTCATTTCTGTTCTCACCATCAAAGATCAATGTGTTTTTGAGAATAACGAATCAAGGCCAGTATAATGCAGTGTTCATTAAGAACTGGTGGAAAATAAATGGAGTACCAGACCAACACAAGCTCGCCCAACATGATATGACGCCAATCAACTTTTTCCAACAAAGTTATTCATCTTTATACCATTCTCCATCTGTGCCGTCGCCTTTTTGGAATGCCCTTGCAACACCACTGTAGCGAGTGATCAGGAAACAACATCAGGTGAATCTGAAGCGTCTGCAAAGGGTCACGATATGGCCTGCTTCTCAATACCAGTGGAGGGATATCATCCTCACGAGTCTCAATGTGGCCGCAACTCCAATTACCCTGACTGATCGGATGCAGAGCTGACTGAAAAGCGTTGGATGGACGTGGAGCAAAATCCATATGAAGTAATTAATGAAAATTTACTGCGGTTGTTGAATGTGGAGAATTTAATTTTATTGTTTTTAATTCACGGGAGTAGTATTTTTTTTTTTTTTTACAAGTAAAAATGTAATGTTATTTTATTATGCAATGTAATGCACAATAGTGAAAAAGTAAGAAGTAAAAAAAGTTACACATAGCAGTGTTAATTTTCTAGGAGAGACAAAGTGAAGTTTTTTTTTGAACTGCCTCTGAAGTAGTCTTGCTGTAATCCCTTTGTTAGAGGAAGAATTTTGTAACATTCAGTCTTATTAATGAATACAATTTTTTTTTGTGTTAAAAACTCTGTCTTCTGTGTTAAAAGAAAAACAGAGCACTATTCTCTGTTCAGTTTCTTTTTTTTTTTGTTATGGAATTATCAGAAATTCCCAACATGGTATCAAAGCTTGTCCAGGCTCTTTGAAGGTGTCAAAGAAGCTGAAGGAAGGATTTCTTGTTGCAGCAGCTTCTCCAGCAGAGTGAAGACTCAGTCAAGAAAGAATCCAAGGTATTTCTCAAGTTAGTTTTTTGTGTTACTGTTGAGGACAGTCAGTTATTTTAAATACACAGTCAAGTATTTTGAAGCATAGTTAAGAGTGCAAGAATGGCTGGAGCCAGCACTAGCATGGGTATCTGTAATACTCAGCTCCCACAATTTAATGGGAAAAACTATGACTATTGGGCAATAACTATGAGAGCTTTGCTTGCTTCCCAAGACTTATGGGAATTTGTTGAGGATGGTTTTGAAGAACCAACAGATGAAAATGAGTTTAATAATTTAACTCAAGCAGAGAAAGATCTGTTGAAGAGCAATAAGAAGAAGGATTCTAAAGCCCTCTACTTTTTGTATCAAGCAGTGCATGAGAGTGTGTTTCCAAGGATAGCAGCAGCCAAGAGATCCAAAGAAGCATGAAAAACTCTCAAGATAGCCTATCAAGGCATGGAGAAAGTGAAGACAACAAAACTACAGTTGCTGAGGAGAGACTTTGAGACTCTCTGCATGAAAGAGTCAGATAATATTGACTCATTCTTCACACATGTGATTGGTCTGGTCATACAGATAAGGTCTCATGGAGAGATTCTTGAAGAAAGAAGGATTGTAGAGAAACTATTGAGGATCACACCCTCAAGGTTCGATGTGATTGTCACCACCATAGAAGAGACAATGGATCTCACAAACTTCTCAGTTGATGAACTACATGCATCACTGATGACACATGAGCAGAGATTGAGTAGATATGAAAGCTCATTTCTAGAGCATGCTTTTAAGACCCATATGTTCTTTGGAAGAGGAAGAGGTCAAGGTAGAGGAAACAAGAGAGGAAGAGGTAGAAGCCAAAACAGAGGTGGAAGAAACAGTCCAGCAAATGCTCAAGGAAGATGCAGCAATCCAAATCAGAACCAAGGCCAAGGCTGCAGCCAACAAAGTGGACAACATCATGCTCAAGGACAAAGGTATGATAAAACCAATGTCCAATGTAATTATTGTAAAAAATATGGGCATTATGCAAATGAATGTAGGAATAAGCAGCATGATATGAGTAATAGAACTAGTGCAAATTTCAATAGAGAAAATGTCAGCGAAGATAATTTGTTTTTAGCTTATAATATGACTGAAGCAAAGAGTGAAGATATATGGTTTCTAGACTCCGATTGCAATAACCATATGACAGGAAACATAGCCCTGTTTTTTTATGTTAGATCAGAGTGTGAAGTCATAAGTCACACTAGGTACTGATAGTAAAGTTTCTGTTATGGGAAAATGAGAAGCAAATGTCTTAACAAGGAAAGGTGAAAAGAAAACCATAACAGATGTTTATTATGTTCCTGGAATGAAATGTAACCTCATAAGTATTGGAAAACTTATTCAAAAGGGGTATAATGTTTTCTTTGTGGATGATGTATGCACCATCATGGATAAAACACCCAGCAAACAATGTATTGCTGAGGTGAAGATGACAAGGAACATGATGTTCCCTCTCAGAATGAAAGCATATTTAAAAAATGGAGAAAAAATAACAGCAGTGACACAAGAGGCTTTCCAAAGCGAACCAAAAGATGAAAATTGGTTGTGGCACTTGAGATTTGGACGTCTCAACTTTGGAGGTCTTAACTTGTTGAATAGAAAAGGAATGATAAGAGTATTACCATTGATAGAGAAACTAGACAGCCTTTGTGAAGGTTGCATCTTGGGGAAACAACACAGAGAAAGTTTTCCATCTGGGAAAAGCATAAGGGCAAAAGCACCCTTAGAGATTGTCCACTCAGATTTATGTGGACCGATGAAAATTCCATCACTTGCAAGCAGCCACTATATGCTAACATTTATTGATGATTTTACCAGAAAAACTTGGGTTTATTTCCTGAAGAACAAAAGTGAAGTGTTTGAAAGATTTTGCAATTTCAAGGCACTTGTAGAAAACTAAAGTGGGCTGCATATCAAAGTTCTAAGAACTGATAGAGGAGGTGAGTATATCTCTAAGGAATTTCTATGTTTTTATAGAGAAAATGGAATTCATAAGCAAATTACCACTAGGTACACTTCGCAGCAAAATGGAGTTGCCGAAAGGAAGAATAGGACAATCATGGATATGCGAGGAGTATGTTAAATGCAAAGCATTTGCCAAATGATTATTGGGCTGAAGCTGTACACTGTGCAGCGTACATTTTGAATAGATGCCCTACAAAAGCAGTCATGAACAGAGTGCCGAAAAAAACATGGAGTGGGACAAAGCAAGGAGTCACCCACATGAAAGTTTTTGGATGTGTGGCTTATGCACACATTCCAGATCAACTAAGGAAGAAGTTGGACAGCAAAGGGGAGAAATGTATTTTCATTGGATACAGTGAGGAATCCAAAGCTTATAGGTTGTATAACCCATCCACCAAGAAGCTTATTGTGAGTAGAGATGTTCAGTTCATTGAGGAGGAAGCTTGGGATGGAAGCATAGAGAAAACATTGAATGTTAAAAACTCTTTGTCACATGATGAAGATGATGAGGAGATGGCTAAAATACATTCCCAAACAACAGCACCAATACAAGGGCAGCAAGAGACACCCTTAAGGAGAAATGAAAGTGCTTCTCCAAGCACACCATAAGGAGGAAATTTAAGTGCTTTTCAAGCACTTGTACACCAATTGAAAGAGGTAAGAAGTTCAGAAATTTAAGTGACATTTATGAACAAGAGGCAACAAATGAAGGTATGAACTCTTTGTTTGCTTTATATTGTCATGTTGATGATCCTGTTCATTTCGAAGAAGCAATTAAGGATAGGAAATGGATAGAAGCTATGGATGAGGAGATCAATGCCATAGAAAGAAACAAGACATGGGATTTAGTTGAACTACCAAAAGGAAAAGAAGTCATTGGAGTTAAATGGGTCTACAAGACCAAGAGTAATGCTGAAGGCAAAATAGAAAGACACAAGGTAAGACTTGTTGTCAAAGGATATAAGCAACAACATGGGAGACACTATGAGGAAACTTTCGCACCGGTTGCTAGAATGGAAACCGTGAGCGCAGTGCTGTTCATAGCAGCACAAAACAAGTGGAAAGTTTACCAAATGGACGTGAAGTTAGCATTCCTAAATAGAGTGTTAATGGAAGAGGTTTACATTGAACAACCTCTAGGCTATGAAAAGAAAGGCTAAGAGCACAAAGTGTGTAGATTGAAGAAAACTTTTTATGGGTTGAAGCAAGCACCAAGAGCATAGTACAGTAGGATAGATTCCTATCTACTGGAAAATGGATTTGAAAAGTGTGAGGGAGAACCCACCCTCTACATCAAAGAAAATGATGGTAAAATACTATTTGTTGTACTATATGTTGATGATGTTATTTTCACAGGTAATGATGATTACCTTATTGAAAATTTCAAAGCAGTCATGAAAGAAGAATTTGAAATGACTGACATGGGTTTGCTGAGATACTTCTTAAGAATAGAAGTAGAACAAAATGGAAATGAGATTTTTATCTCACAAGCGAAATATGTTAATGAAGTGTTGGAAAGATTTAATATGCAGGATAAAGATGATGAAGAGATGACTGAAATACATCCCCAAACAGCAGCACCAATACAAGGGCAGCAAGAGACACCCTTGAGGAGAAATGAAAGTGCTTCTCCAAGCACACCACAAGGAGGAAATTCAAGTGCTTATTCAAGCACTTGTACACCAAATGAAAGAGGTAAGAAGTTCAGAAATTTAAGTGACATTTATGAATAAGAGGCAGCAAATGAAAGTATGAACTCTTTGTTTGCTTTATATTGTCATGTTGATAACCCTGTTAATTTCGAAGAAGCAATTAAGGATAGGAAATGGATAGAAGCTATGGATGAGGAGATAAATGCCATAGAAAGAAACAAGACATGGGATTTAGTTGAACTACCAAAAGAAAAAGAAATCATTGGAGTTAAATGGGTCTACAAGACCAAGAGTAATGCTGAAGGCAAAATAGAAAGACACAAGGCAAGACTTGTTGTGAAAGGATATAAGCAGCAGCATGGGAGAGACTACGAGGAAACTTTCACACCAGTTGCTAGAATGGAAACCGTGAGAGCAGTGCTGTCCATAGCAGTACAAAACAAGTGGAAAGTTTACCAAATGGACGTGAAGTCAACATTCCTAAATGGAGTGTTAATGGAAGAGGTTTACATTGAACAACCTCTAGGCTATGAAAAGAAAGGCCAAGAGCACAAAGTGTGCAGATTGAAGAAAGCTCTTTATGGGCTGAAACAAGCACCAAGAGCACGGTACAGTAGGATAGATTCCTATCTACTGAAAAATGGATTTGAAAAGTGTGAGGGAGAACCCACCCTCTACATCAAAGAAAAAAATGGTAAAATACTAATTGTTGTGTTATATGTTGATGATGTTATTTTCACAGGTAATGATGATTACCTTATTGAAAATTTTAAAACAGTTATGAAAGAAGAATTTGAAATGACTGACATGGTTTTGCTGAGATACTTCTTAGGAATAGAAGTAGAACAAAATGGAAATGAGATTTTTATCTCACAAGCGAAATATATTAATGAAGTGTTGGAAATATTTAATATGCAGGATGAAGATGATGAGGAGATGGCTGAAATACATCCCCAAACAACAACACCAATACAAGGGCAGCAAGAGACACCCTTGAGGAGAAATGAAAGTGCTTCTCCAAGCACACCACAAGGAGGAAATTCAAGTGCTTCTTCAAGCACTTGTACACCAAATGAAAGAGGTAAGAAGTTCAGAAATTTAAGTGACATTTATGAACAAGAGGCAACAAATGAAGGTATGAACTCTTTGTTTGCTTTATATTATCATGTTGATAACCCTGTTCATTTCGAAGAAGCAATTAAAAATAAGAAATGGATAGAAGCTATGGATGAGGAGATCAATGCCATAGAAAGAAACAAGACATAGGATTTAGTTGAACTACCAAAAGGAAAAGAAGTCATTGGAGTTAAATGGGTCTACAAGACCAAGAGTAATGTTGAAGGCAAAACAGAAAGACACAAGGCAAGACTTGTTGTCAAAGGATATAAGCAGCAGCATGGGAGAGACTATGAGGAAACTTTTGCACCGGTTGCTAGAATGGAAACCGTGAGAGCAGTGCTGTCCATAGCAGCACAAAACAAGTGGAAAGTTTACTAAATGGACGTGAAGTTAGCATTCTTAAATGGAGTGTTAATGGAAGAGATTTACATTGAACAACCTCTAGGCTATGAAAAGAAAGGCCAAGAACACAAAGTGTGCAGATTGAAGAAAGCTCTTTATGGGCTAAAGCAAGCACCAAGAGCGTGGTACAGTAGGATAGATTCCTATCTATTGGAAAATGGATTTGAAAAGTGTGAGGGAGAACCCACCCTCTACATCAAAGAAAATGATGGTAAAATACTAATTGTTGTGTTATATGTTGATGATGTTATTTTCACAAGTAATGATGATTACCTTATTGAAAATTTCAAAACAGTCATGAAAGAAGAATTTGAAATGACTGACATGGGTTTGTTGAGATACTTCTTAGGAATAGAAGTAGAACAAAATGGAAATGAGATTTTTATCTCACAAGCGAAATATGTTAATGAAGTGTTGGAAAGATTTAATATGCAGGAGAGCAAAGCAACAATCACTCCCACAGTGATGGGATTAAAACTCAGCAAAGAGGACAACAACAAGGATTTTGATCCTAGTTTGTACAAGAGCATAGTTGGTAGCCTCATGTATTTGACTGCAACTAGGCCGGATATAATGCATGCTATTAGTTTGATTTCTAGATTCATGGAGAGGCCAAAAGAAGCACATTGGCAGGCAACAAAAAGGATTCTGAGGTATGTTAAAGGTACTAAAAGGTTTGGCATTTTATATACTGCTTCAGAATGTTCAGATTTAATTGGATACACTGATAGTGATTGGGCTGGAAGTGTAGATGATCGGAAAAGCACATCCGGTTATATTTTTCACATGGGTTCAGGAGCCATTTCATGGGCTTCTAAAAAAACAGCCTATTGTAGCGTTGTCTATAGCAGAGGCAGAATATGTGTCAGCTACAGCAGCGGCGTGTCAAGCAATTTGGATAAGAAGGATGTTAAGGAGTTTATGCCAAGAGCAAGCAAAAGGAACTGTGATTTTTTGCGACAATAGCTCAGCTATTGCATTATCCAAGAATTCTGTGTTTCATAAGAGAACGAAACACATTGACACAAAGTTTCATTACATCAATGAATTGGTAAACAATGGAGAAATTGTTTAACACTGCAGAACTCCGGAGCAGGTTGCAGATATTCTGACCAAACCATTGGGGCAGAAAAGTTTTGAGTTTTTGAGGAAATGTCTGGGTATGATTGATAACCCAGCAGTTGAAATTAAAGGGGAGTGTTGAAATGTTACTTTCAACTGCAGCGTCAAAACCGCCAGTTCCCCGCACCGCTTTTTACCGAATGGTGGTAATTCTCCGGGGGGCAGCGAGCACACTCATCAGCCGACACGTACCCGAGCGGTTTTGCAAATACAACCTTTCCTCGGTGCGTAAAGTGCGGTAAAAGAGGCCGTGTGATTTTGCCGACAACCGTCCGATTAATTAATGAAATTTATTACGGTTGGTGAATGATAAATGGGTTGTGTGCAGAATTTTTGAGAAGAGTACAGCGGGAAATAAGAATTCCATAGGGAGTTGTTAAACAAAAAAAAATCCGGGCTCTCCATTTGTGCTGTCGCCTTTTTGAATGCCCTTGCAACACCATTGCAGCGAGTGATCAAGAAACAACATCCTCTGAAGGTGAATCTGAAGCGTCTGCAAAGGGTCACGATATGGCCTGCTTCTCAATACCGGTGGAGGGATATCATCCTCACGAGTCTCAATGTGGCGGCAACTCCAATTACCCTGACTGATCGGATGCAGGGCTGATTGAAAAGCGTTGGATGGATGTGGAGCAAAATCCATGTGAAGTAATTAATGAAAATTTACTGCAGTTGTTGAATGTAGGTGGAGAATTTAATTTTATTGTTTTTAATTCACGGGAGTAGGTTTTTTTTTTTTTACAAGTAAAAATATAATGTTATTTTATTATGCAATGTAATGCATAACAGTGAAAAAGTAAGAAGTAAAAAAAAATTACACACAGCAGTGTTAATTTTCCACAGAGACAAAGTGAAGTTTTTTTTTGAACTTTCTCTGAAGCAGTCTTGCTGTAATCCCTCTGTTGGAGGAAGAATTTTGTAACAGTCAGTCTTGCTAATGAATACACATTTTTTTTGTGTGAAAAACTCTGTCTTCTGTGTTAAAAGAAAAACAGAGCACTATTTTCTGTTCAATTTTTTTTATAGGAATTATCAGAAATTCCCAACAATTCCAACAGAGATAGGCCCATATTTTCATGATTTTCATCATCGAAACAGACATGGTCTACTAAACTATGGAGAGTCTTATGCAGAGAGCGATTCGTCAGAAATATTTTGTACAAATATCCTCTAATCATAGTCTCTGAACTTTAATTCTCCCCTCTTCAACATCATATCTTGGAGCATCTCTAAACAACCTCGATACCTAAAGGAAGTGGGTTTAAGATTCCTTAAAGGTCATCGACAATGAAGTGGACGCCCAAGACCATAACGCTCAACAATTTAGGAATACCTTGCAAATACAACAAACTAATTTTAAGGTTTACACACAAGTACAAGCTAGGGTTACAGAGGCCACAGGTTGTTGATCTGCAAAAATAATTCATCTTTAATTATCGCAATAGCTTTAAAATGCCTTGAACTTTATATTGTCCTTAACATCAACATATAGTAAATATGACGTGGATTTTAATTTTCATATATAGTTTTCTTTCTGAGCATTTGACCAACTTTATGTCACATGGGAAGAGGGTTATATCAACCAGAACAATGCAGTCACATGCAGCCATTTGTGTCAAGCCACCACAATAAATTCTGAATGAATATGAGAGGGCATGTTTCTTGAAGCAATGGGAATGGGATTTTTCTCTTAATGATGGTCTTATTAGATGCATTTGGGTGCTCGATACACAAGCACATGGAGCTTATTTCATTTCAACTTCTTACCATTTTTGATGGTGTTGAATTTCCTTCCACTAAGTAGGCTATCAAACTTTATGGACCTGCTTCCTTTAAGCTCAAAACATCTCAGCTCTCATCTAAATGCGACAATAGATTGGTTAGGGCATGTTTCGACTCACCAAACATGGCCAACTATCCATTTCTCACGACCAATACGAAATCGTAATAGTCCGACACCATCTGCAGAATGTAGCATTGCGTAATAATTCATGTAGTGGCCGTGTTGCTTGATATGGCACACTAATGACTGTCATCTAATCGAGGAAGTCTGAGAACACGAGATAGATTATAAGTTGTTCCTGATACAACTTATTGTAATGTTTGCATAACTTCCAAACCTAGCCGACTTCTTGCTGGAAGAGTCATTTACATACAACAAGAAAATGAGCACGTTAGAGAAGGTCTAAAATTTCTCTAATTTTTGGCAACCTACAAAGTCTCATACAGACAAGAAAACCATTGATGTTATCATAAATATCTGAAAATTAAGTCCAACAATGTGAACATGATTTGGCAAGCCAGAAGAGGACTTAGAAGAGTACATTACGATTGGGAAGTTCACAACACAACTTGCTGAAGAGGATTATGAACATTTATTGCTATTTATTTCTCACCCTTTGTCCGATATTTCCAACTATTTCATGAGGAATCACAAACAAACCTGGAATCTGATTGAATTGGGTTGAGGTTGGGAATGACCAGCTTAAGAAATTGTTTCACTAGGCATACATGTACGTCAACACGTCCACCAATGCAGAGTCGACTCTTTGCTTGATATGGAAGAGCTCCTTTTGAGATGCTAGAGTTGTGGAAAGATAGTTGTTCATACGTTATGTTTCGATCTACCTTTTTTGAATTGCATAAAATTATTGACAGCTAAAGACTACATGTGCCATATTTTATTATATATTACGGAACACTATATATACAACGCTATAAGTCGAAATTCGTCCATTACCTGTCCTGTTATATTATTCAAGTGCGATCCGAAATGTTGGATGCTACCGGAGTATATAGGCATATATATTACATCGATTCACCACTTATATCGAATCCCACAGCTCATTATAAACTCTCTTAATTGCATTATGACACACTATATTTGGTCTGTGGCTGCACAAAATTCTAAATACCACCTGTTCAAAATAGAGAAAATTACCAAGCCAAAAAGGCTTGGAGGATGGGGCATAATAAATCTCACGTTTTGGTTGGGGGCTGCTGTTGAAGTAGTTATGGCGTGGTACTTTCGGAGAAGGCATATGGGATAACTTAATATGTTACAAATACTTCAACAAAAAGGATTTTATATGCTGGATGCCCCAGGATCCATTGGTATCACAATGGGGTGGACGATATGGCGTAGTTTTAACAGGATTAAAATTATTTTTTTGCAAAATTTGTGCTGGCAATTCGGTACTGGACACCACATTATGATAAGAAGTGATAGGATTCTCGGTATGCATGGAATCATTTATCTCGATAGACTTGTTAAATTTCTTCAATAGCAGAGACATCTTCTTCTGGAACCAAGTCATCCAAGAATGGTTTGGTAGCGTACTAATTTGGAAGAAGCCCAATCTGCTGGAACTATCCAGACCATTGGCACTGGAATGGGAACTAATCGCAACAATGATGAAATGTGCTGGAATATGTCATGACGGAAGGGGTGACCAGATCACTTGGGCTGGAAGGAAAAAAAATTGGGGAGATCGAGGTAGTGGATACTTATTTCAACCTTTGCACACTGGAGCTACAACTCACTGAAAGGTGTTGGTTTTACAAATTTTGGCGTACGAAAGTGCCTACCAAGCTCATCATGTCCGTATATAGTGTTCCGTAATATATTTGTCTGCTAATATGAACATTCCATATGTGCAATATAATAATATTATTGACCGTTTAAAATGGTGGAGCATACAATGTACTAGATGGAGGATGCTTTCTCTTGGCTGTTTTTTTGGGAGATTCGGAAATGGTGCAATCAATGTATTTTTGAAAATGTTAAGGTGAAAGAAGATATGGTATTTGCTCACATAAATCAATGGCTCAGTGTTGAAAATGACAATGATAACTCGCATAAGGATAAGGCTGTCAAGGGGACGGCTCCACAGAGTACTTACCCTGCGAGCTTTTTTGACGGGGCATCACAAGGAGGGAGGTGTGGCTGTGGTTTTTGGATTAAGTTCTCTAAAGACAAAGAATATTGGGTACATTGGTATGCGGGTGGAGGATCGAGCATGAAAGCATAAGCCATGGCTTTGTGGGGATTACTTTAGTTGACAAAATACATGGACATCCCTCACATGCATATCTATGGGGATTCCCGGTGCATCATTGATCATATCACTAGAAAAAACAAGATTCAACATAATACACTACAAGGCTGGCTATGTCGGATTGAAAAGCTATGGGCCACATTTCAAGAATCCACTCTATAACATATTAGTCGAGATTACAACCAAAACACTGATAGGATGTCAAAGAAGGGCCTATTGGATTCATCATCCAAAAAAAATGACGACATTTACTATAGATGTTGGATGCCTTCACCTGCGTGGGTAGTGAACACATTCTTCTTAACCATGTGGAGAACACTGCCATAAGAGATAAGTATATTTCTATATGTTTTACTCTACTTTTTTTGTATATGGTATATATGTAAATAATGACACAAGGTGCTTCTACATATAGCTGAAAATGTTGGATACTTACACTTCCTGGTACATATATTAGTGTCATATAGTGTTGTAAACTGTATGAGGAATATGGGGCTAGATATCCATGCATGCTAAATATATATAGAATAACCATTTTATGTAGTACAAAACAGACTTGTTTTTCCTGTTGAAAAAATAAAAATATTACATCGATTCAGGTTGTTTTATATATGCATATTGGGATTGTCTCCAGACGCAACAAAATAGCTAGGAAAATGGAAGACTCTGGTAATTTCTTTTTTCTTCAAAAAATCAAATAATTGGAGTGTTTGAATCGATTTTTAATGTTGAAAATGGATTTAACACCATCAAAAATTTCTAGACACCCAAAATCTTCAAATTTAACAAAATAAAACCAAAATTTTTAAAATTTTATATTAAAATTTTTCATAATCTTACCAGAATTTCTAGACTATTTTGTGGGTTTTTTGACTAAGCCTATTGGCATGTTATGGTGCGTTGGCATATGGCGGTGGGTTATTATAGTGGGCTGCTGCGTTATACCTTGGCGTTATATATTGGATCATTATTATTGGTACGACGCCTGTACTATATTTTATGACTACTATTATACCATGTGCATTCATTTATATCGAACGGGCAGTTGATATACCATGTGCATTCATTTATATCGAACCTGTAGAAGTTATTATGTGCCTTCATGTATATGTATATGTATGTCGATACTATTAAAACAATGCACTGGTTGGTATGGTGCTGGTTTGTTATTTGCTGGCAACGGGGGAATAGGATTATGGCAAGCCATATATATTGACATTAATATATTGCGACAACATTTTTGGCGTTAATATATTCAAGAATGTTATTTCGGATATCGTGTGTTACAAACGTTATCGGCATTTTATGGGTGGCGTTGATATTAATCGGCGGCAGGGCAGGAGGTAGAGCCTCCGGCGGGATGTATTTTACAAAAGATTTATGGGAGTTGAGCATTTTTGAATATTGTAGTTTGTAACAAAATTGAGGTTGGAGTTTACAAAAACTTAGATGTAATAAGGGAGGAGGAGATTTTTTTTATATCAAAACAATAAAAAAGTCGATGGTTTTCTTCCTTTATGGTTTCCACATATATATGGTGTTTATACGTGATGTTTTTGAGTGCTGATTTTATGTTGTGGTCTTCATGGTTACATGTTGTTTGTATTTTAAATATGCTATTCATATGGTGTATGCTGCTCGTTTAACGGTTCAGTTAATCAGTTAAAAGAAAAGAAATTTAATGTCCAAGAATGAGCTAAATTGATTCATCTCCTGTTTAGTCAAGTTTTAATCAATTACCTCCTTATGATAGGGATGGTTAGATGAATAACCCTATTAGCTCAACAATTCATAGATGTGTGTGAAAATGATGGAAATAGAGTGGGAATGACTTCACGGGAGGGTGCAATGGCTAAGTGACGAGCTAATGGAGGTCCAACATCCTGAGTGTATAAATGTAAGGAATGAATGATTATGGAGGCACGAGTTACCCTTTTCCTCAACCTGCTTTTTTCAGTGCTCTAGTGCGCTTTTTATTTTAGGATTTGCTTTGATCTAGGTGTATAACTTAGGAGCTCGAGCTTGCTTTATAAGATTTAGCATTTAATACCCCTTAATGATGAGTCATCAAGGTTGAGACAATACATGAGTTCCTTTTATAGATGGAGCATCATGTGCTCGAGACACTGGATGATGGCTAATGAGGGTGTCACAAATCATGCTAAGTTTTTTCCCATGTGCTAATCAAATGTCCCAACCATATTTTGCATTTGATCTTTTTTCTATATTGTAGTTTTCTTATGCTTTTAACTTTCTTTTAGCTGCATCAACCTCTAGGGAAAAGTTTTTGGGTCCAAACTCAAGGATAAGGATGAAAAGGTTCCAATCCCTATGACCATTGACCACCAAATCGAAGAATGGAGATGAAATAATGGGAAATGTGGAAAGTGGTAAGTACGGAATATCATGGACACATTACTTCAATCAAAGCCTCCCTAGTAGTGTCCTTCCTAAATTGTAAGGCCTCATAGGAGGTTCCACTGGAATAGAGTCAAAGAGTAACCTCCAACATAAAATGAGGGAACAAGAATACAATCAAGATTGGTCATCATCCAGTTCATCCCTTGATCCATATTAGTATTCTCAAAACATAGTGAAAGAACATGATTACAAAATGATTAAAGTACACATCGATGGATGACCCACTTTCCTTTAAGAGGGAATGTTAGATGGGTGAGAGAAATCTGACCGGGACAAGAATTGGAGGATATTGGCACCATGTTATGTGTTGATCATAAATCGCTGCTAGCTAGTTGGGTGTACAAGGGGGAGATAATTTTTCTCCTATGGGTTACCCATTTTTTGGTGGGTAACAAGCCCAAACCTTATCATTGCATTTATGATGACAATGGGGAGTGATATCAATATTGCATTGTTCGAACATGATTCATCTTTTAGGTGCACCTAGTATTAAAAAAGTTATCAATGGTACTCAATGTTGAGGGATAACTTTTTAGTTTAAGTACAAATTCACGTTGACAAATTCACCACCACAAAATTACTTAGTCAAAGAGGAAGCTTGGTGCTTCTTTACAAAATTGGATTTCATTATGTAAGGGGCCTTCCATTGAGCTATGTTGAGGGAAAAATCCCCACTTTTGTATTGCAAATCCATAAATGAAGAGCATGACAAGCACAGTGAGTGTTTTTCCAGTCATTGGATGACTAGGGCAAGCAACACACATGTATATATGGAGAGAGGGAAAGATGATTGCATGTATCTTTTATTTCTTGGTTATTAGAAGAACATAAGATTTGGTGGTGAGTGATGTTAGCATATTGACATATGTGATTTTATCATATTTGAGTGGTTTTATTTTTCCCTTAGAGTTGAGGTTTTTCCCACTGTAATATGATGGTTTCAATTGTTTTTTTCAAAGGAAAAAAGCTGCGATTCTTATTCAAGTAGAATAACCATTACAATCATAATGTGCCCCAAGCATTATAAAAAAATATCCTTTCAGAGGAAAGTATGAACAACCAAAAATTGAGCTAAACAAAGAACGAATTAAGAGAGATATATAACTGTCACCTTGAAATCCTTGATTGACATATGATGGAAATTTTATAACCGTCAACTTCAAACATGTCTAGAACTACCTTATAAACTATAACATGCTAGATCTTAGCAGACAACATTAAAATACATCTAGATTAGATTGCCTTATAATAGCAGAATGACCATCATGGAATTTAGAAAGGACAAAGTGATTTTCCATTAGATCGAGGTATTCTTTGAAGAGTTTGTCACCAACTTAATTTTGTTTTCTGTGTATATGAGTGAACTTGATATCTTGGAATGATCGAGAAATAAGTTTCAATTGCTTTACTATTGCAAGTATTTGTATGTTCTAAATTTGTGTCTCTTCAATCATCTAGTTAATAACCAATAAGGAGTCACTGAATATCTAGAGAGTTATCATATACTTGTCCAAAGAAAATTTCATCATACAAAAGATCACTGTTAATTCTCCAATGTTGTTAGTCACATTGTCAATATTTGATTTGAATATTAAGTAATGTGAGTTAGAAAGATAGAGGTAAACCCAAGTCAACAAACCTATTTTGACCTTTTACAAGCACCATCAAAATGTCCCCAAGGAACATATTTATTCACTTGAAATTCTCCCAACCCTTTGGTGAAATTTTTCTTGGGGGTCTCCTTGTAAAGATGTAGTAACCCCATCATGCAAGATGAGTTTTTGAAGGTTGGAATATGAATGTCCTCAAGTAGAGAGGCATTCATAGCAAGCCAATTTTTCTATAGAACTAGATAGGGCACTACTCAAAACAAATCCAATTCCTTCCTTGAAAACCAACATTGTAAACATGATTCAATATTCAAGTCATGCCACAAAGAGTCAAAACCAAGAAAATCCCTTCAACCTCTCTCTAAACATGACAAAAGTAAGAACAATGCAGAAATAGATGGGAGTTAGATTCCTCATGGAATTTTCACAAGGGGAACTTGCTAGGATTAACCTTACCCCTTATTTGTAAAACAACCCAAGCTAGGACTTTGTTTGAGAGGGCTAGACACATGTGCAATTTTGATTTAGGTGGTGCTTTCACCTTCCACCACCACTGAATTTCCACCTCAAAAAGTAAGAACATAACATGATACCCCAACTTCACACTATAGTAAGCTCCTTACTTATTAAAGTGCCAATTAAGTTCACCAGAATTTTGACAAAGTCTGATGTGAGCCCGGTTGCCATAAAATCTAGCAGGTCTAGTGCAAAGCCTCACTAGGTGGATCTAGACTTTAGGGCAACATGAGATCGGTTTCCATTGTCACCTCAACAAACTTTCTTCAATTATTTAGTGGTATTCAACCTCAAGGGAGGCTTCCCTAAGAGGATCACATAAAGAAATATCCAATAATAATGGTCTCAAGGTGATAAATGAGGTCCAAAGATTGGGATACAACACCAACAAATAAAAAATGACTTATAGTCTTCACCAAAGTTTAGGCATTCTATTCTCAAACCAATTCTAGGGCTATTATAAGTTATGGTTCTATATATTTTCAATGAAAAGGCCAATGGTGTTATATAAAAAATGGAAGAAAAGGTATTTCAATCATAAGTTAACAAAAGAACAAGTCCTTCAATTAGATATCAAGGATCTAGGGTTTGCAAGAGAATTTCTATGGTTGAAACATGCATAAAATAATAGAAGGATGATGACATTAGCCCTAAAGATAGGGTTTATTATGCAAAGAATGTTAGATTTTGTTTTTAAATAATTAATGCACTTCATACTTTAAGAGCAATGACACGTCGAACATGAATTCCTATTGAGAAATATTTCACATGAAACCCTAACCCTAAATATCTAGATTTTAATAGAGGAAATGAAATTTACTAAAGAATAAGGTTTGATCAACACCACTCTAATTAGAGCCTTGTTATAAATGGGCAAATGGAGTCTCCTAGGGAAAATCCAATGAGAACGTCTTTGTTGATGTGAGTGGGATAACTAGGGCATCCACTTATAACTGCTAGCGATTTCCTTGTGAGGGGATATGTTAAATTTAAGAGATGCATACTTGGAGTTCTCTTAAAGGATTGAAGGAAAACAAGTTTACATATTATAGAGGAGTAATATTTCAAGATAAATTCATCAATTTATGTCATGGCACATGTAGAAACGCTACTACATAAATACAACATGCAAAATATAG